>JAWNLN010000046.1:4370833-5830000 GCA_035042305.1 Drosophila glabriapex | reverse complement strand
TGTAGCTTGAAAAAATACAAGATTTTAATATACTCTTCTAGATCGCAGTAAAGCTATCAACATCTAAAAACATATAGTAAAGTTGTTTTTGATATCTTGGTAAAGAAAAAAGTGGTTTATACAAGAACTCATCTTTCAATCGATGATTCCTTTGGCAGCTTTATGATATAGTGGCCCGATTCCGCCGTTTCCGACAGTAAAAATACCAAGTTGCGCCAAGTTTAATTAAGATCATTTTACAACTTTACCATATCGTTGGAGCTAATGATGCTGATCAAGAATATATATTATTCATGGTGTCGGCAACTATATACCCCGTACAATAATGATTTTAATTATTTTACAACTAGGCAGCATGTAAAATAAATAAAAGAAAATAATTGAAATTTGTGAAGTTCTTTTTATTTTTCGAAAGCTGGAAACTTTTGATAACGAAAGTCGAAATATTTAAAAAATAAATATAGAGCATTGATAATATGATATATATATAAGTGTTTTTTCCCCAAAAGTTGAGCGATCTATTTCGCATTTCAAGTTTACATGTGTGTAGTATATGCAGCAAATGGGCCGTTGCAATTGGTTAGAGCCACTTTTGGCTGGCGACAAAGACACAAAAGTGATGCCAAAAGAAAGAATACAATTTTTAATTAAATGTCTGCCATATTTAGGTGGCAAGCACACAAAAGATGTCTGTCTGTCTGCCTGTCTGCTGATCGGGACGGAACGATAGGCGACAGGGCAATCTATGGGCTCTGTGGCATGCGCGACAAGTTGCCCTCGACGTTGCACACGTGTTTGTGTGCTTGTGTGTGTGTGTGTGTGTGCACAGAACGGACCCCCAGACAATTGTTGACACAATTTGACAGTAAGACAAACCCAAAACGAAAAGCAAATTTATAAACGACAAGCAGCAAAATTAATGCAACTAAAAAGACAAATTAACGCACAGAGAAAGCCAAACAGCAGCAGCAGCAGCAGCCACATCAAGGGGCAACATCAGTGGCAACTGCATTGCCATTGCTACCACGGGGCAGATAATCACTTAAAAACTTTTTGGGCTAAGCCCTTTTCGGAGACCTCAGGCGGTCCACAAAAAACAACAAAAAATAAAAAATAAACTACAACTTTCATTTGAGCTGCGTGCGTTCAATTTGTCTAGGCGCAACACTGACCCGCTCCACTACCACTTCCCCTGCTTCCCCTGCCTCAGGTGTCGCCTTCGGTTCGCTCTTAAAGCGCTGCATTGTTGGGCACTTTGATTGATGACAGCTAATTGCAGCCTCCAAAAAATAACATTTAAAAAAAAAGTGAAATTGTCAGTGTGGGTGTCTCTGCGTACCCCTCTCTCTATCTCTCTCTCTCTCTCTCTGTCTCTCTTGCCAAGTGCAACGGGAGCTGCTTGCCACAATTTGTTGGTGTACAATTTCAAATTGAAGCGCGACTTTGATAAGGGTTCTAAGCCGCTTACAAAAGGTGAAAGCGGCATTCGTGTCAAATCAACCAAAAAAAAAAAAAACAAAAACCTAATAAAAGAGTCCCTCAAGAGCCAAGTAACGATTGTTTTCTCGTTTGTATCTGCGTCTGGCAGCTCCCATCTGGTTGCATCCTGGTGCCAACAAATTGACGCACAATTACTGCTCAACTAAGCGCCAAGCGCTCTCGCACCACACGGCGTATGAGTTATGAGCGCCAAGTGATAAATTTGCAGCAAGCGCACATCTCACATTAATTCATTTTGCATCGTAAATATGCATATTTCTTGTGGTTTTCTATTTTCTTTTGGTTGTCATTTTCGGTTCTCGTTTTTAATTATGTGTTGTGTGCGGTGCAACAAGGGTGCAAGCATTGGATTGATGAGCGGCACAGAATGATTGAAGATCACACAGAGAATATGAAGTAATAAGTAAAAAGAATTTGTGAGATGCATAGCGAAAATAAATACGCAGCTAATAAAATATATTATTAAATATATATTATTAATATTTAATGTTTTCAATTTATGTAAAACTATATTTCATATTATTTTGACATGAATATTTAGCTTTTGAATAGGTTTTTGTAGGCATGGTAAAATATTATTTTTTAATATGTATCAATAATTGTGAGAAATTGTATTAAATGTTAATTTAAAAGTGCGAAAACTTATCAGTGACTTCCGGATTATTCTACATGTATACATTCTTATCATAGATATTTTTGAGCCAAAACAGTTTAACGCTTTCAGTTTCAATTTCTCGTATCTAATCTTAATCTAAAATATTATAGTGATAGCAGCGAGAGAAAATATGAAACCCCAATTACTCATTTAGAGAGGGAGTGGATAATGCCATCGGTTTCAATCAGAATTGGGCTACATATCGTAAGGGATATCGATGCGGCTAAGCTATATCGACAGACTAATGGACAACCCCATCAGGGTTTCATTATATTTTTGATATTAATTCTCTTTTTCATAAGAGATAAGTAGAACATTTCTTGGTCTACTGTAACTTCAGCTACTATTTCTATTTAACAAAATATACTTTACTTTTTACTGGACTTAATCGCTTATGTATCATTCAGATATTATATATACACATGTTTGATACTTATCAGTGCTCCAGTTTCGGTTAAGAGCATTTCAAGCCGTCATTTCATCCATCTTTCACACTTCAGTTTCAGTTTTGGTTTTTGACTGTTACACATTTTTATCATTGTTGCCTTCTTTTTATGCCTCAGCAGCAGCAGCAGCAACAATAAAAACTGTAACGGAAAAAAGTGGGTTACTTCATTTTTATTTTCTTGCTTTTCAAGCCACCAATACCAATAGCAACAACAATAACAACAACAACAATAACAACAATAACAACAACTAAAGCCAGCTTTACATCTATGCATCTATCGGTCTATCTTTTTTTTAGCACAGATTGAGTAATAGTTTGTTGTTGTTGCTGGCACTGCTGCTGTTTGGCTTATATTTAAAGCCAAGTCTCTCTTGCACTTCTCCTCCCTCCTCAGCACTCTCTCAACTTGGCAGCAGCAGCGGCGCTGATCGTGTGGCCAACTGCTGCGGCAAGCGCGGTTTCACTTTCTATGCCGCTGACTTTTGCTATCTAACAACAGCAGCAGCAGCAGCAGCTAGCAACAGGCAACAGGCAACAGGCAACAACAACAACAACAAAAACCATATTGGGGCCGTCAAGCATCCAGCAACAACAACTATTAACTAGCAAAGAGTGCTCTAGTCGAGTGCTCACGACTACAGCATACTCACCAAAGCAATTGATGAATGCGTATCTTCTCCTAAAGATCAACCCCAACGGAATTCAAAATATATAAAATATATTTTATATATTAATTATATTCTGTGGTCACCAAACAAAATTCACAATTTGTGCTTTCTTAAAATAAAACTCTTTTTAGAAAAAGTATTTGCCGGAATGCGATTGCTTTAAAATACAATTCAAAATTTATTAAACTCATTTATTTTTGTGTGATTTATTAAAAAATTAGAAATGAAATCTTAATCATTTTAGAATTTCTTTATTATTTATTATTCATTTTGCAAAGACAAAAAAATATAATAATATAATATAATATAATAAATATAAATATAAATATATATATATATATTTGCTGTTTTATTTAAGCCAACGGAGAATGATAATAAAGTTAAAAAGTGTGAAGAATCTGAATGATAGAAATGCTGGGCAAGTCTCTCTCCTTTTCTTTTTATCATTTATTAATATACCCACTTTGGTGATTGGTATGAGCCCAGGGTATTAGAGACGTTAACGGCGTTGCTCTGTTCACCTCTTTTTGTTACTACTAGTGTTGTTGTTGTTGTTGTTGTTGCTGTTGTTGCTGTTGTTGTTGTAGCCAACAATGCTTTGACTATTTTCTTTTCGACGGCCCCTAAGAGTTGCTGCTGCTGCTGCTGCTGCTGCTGCTGCTGCTGCTGCGTCTCTGAGTGTGCATCTGAGTGTGGGCCTCTTATGTAATCGGCTAGCAGTTGTTGTTGTTTTTGTTGTTGTTGTTGTTGCTTTAGTTGTAGTTGTAAAAGATGCCTTTTCTTTTGTTGTGCAGCTGATGACCAAGTTAAGATGTTATGTTCGTTATGTTGCGCTTATTAACGTGGCCTACAAAAATTTTGTTTTGCTTGTTTTTTTCTTCTTTTTTTTTGATGTTGTTTAAACGATTTTTCCACCGTTATAAATCAAGCGTCAACGCAAAAATCAAGACATCTTTCTGCCGCTGCCTTTGCCGCCTCTCCACCCTTTTCCTTTCCCTTTCCCTTTCCATTCCCCTATGGGCGGAGTTACGCAATTTTGGCATCAAATGCAATCGCCTGGATTGAGTTTATTCGTGGCTCACTCAGGCGGCACAAATGTTAATAACAATAACAATCAGCAAACAGTAAACAGCAGCAGCAACTTAAATGTAGTTGTTAAAACAACAATAGCAAAACAACAGCAACAACAACAACAACAATAACAAAATAAAAACAGCGAGCACAATTAAAAACATATAAATCTGGCCATAGATGCTATACGCGCACAACAATTATTTTTAAAGAAAGGGAAAAGCGTTTACAGCGAGTATCTTTCAGATACACAGCCTAAACTATCTATACAAATTTATGTCTTTAGGTGCCACGCGGTGAGGTGCAAAAATCGCGTGTATTTGTTTTTTTTTTCTTTTTGTTTTTGACTAGTTCTCCAAAATAGTTTTTCGAAAGCAGCTCATTAATCTGCAACGACATTTTGAATACACTTTGATTTATTACAGCTTTTCTATTTATGTTGCAAGCAGCTTTTAGATACGGACTACGATTGGCAATGGAAATTCAGATTGTAAATGTGCATTTTGTTAATTAATTAATACATTTATTAAATATGCCTGCATCAAATTGCCAGCATACATTTTTTTAATTGATTCATATTTGAATTTGGTGCAAGCAAACTTCACAATGTAGCCCAAATACTCCCTTATTGGCAAGGGCATGCCACACACAGACAACTGTACATTTGTGTGTGTGTGTGTGTGTGTGTGTGTGTGTGTAAAGAAAACTAAATCTAAACCACTCACCCAAAGACCCATTGGCCTACTTTTCTTACAGACCAACAACAAAAATATAGGAAATACTACAATAAAAACAAAAATATGCTAGAACATAATCTCAACGCCAACACACACAACAAGAGTGCGGCATGCGTGTGTCTGTGTGTGTATCTGTGTGTGTGTGTGTGCCGCTAATCAACCAGAAATGCGTGTGTTTGTTTGTGTTTGTGTTTGTGTTGGTGCGGCAAAATTTACAGCGCGCCCTTTTAAAAACTTCTTTCAAAAAAAAAAAAAAACAGAAAAAAAACAGAAAAAAAGTCGCGCTGCTATTTTCATTTTTCAGCTGCGCGTTGGCGTCGCAGTCGCTGCTTTATCAATCTGCCCTGCGTCCGGGGGCTGGTGGGGGGAGGTGCGTGGGCAACTTATCTTAGGGCAAGACCCGACGCGCGACGGAAAGAGATGGGCGTAGGGCCCAGGCCCGGGCCCGGGCCCGAGTTGGAACCCAGACACTTGTTGCAAGCAGGCAGCAGCGCACAAAAAACGAAAAAATTGACCCAATTTTCGAAACAACAACAACAACAACAGCAGAAGCAACAAAAAAACATATTATTTTTTTACTACACACACACACACACACACACACGCACACATATGAAACACAAACAAACCTAAATATGCCCTAGCCATAAAGAAAAAAGCTCCCTTAAAGAACCGAAATTGAAATTGTTGTTAATTTTTGTTTGCTTTGCGGCATTGTTGAGTTGTTTGCAGTTGTTGCTGTTACAAGCTGCATGTGTAGAGCGGAGGGGCTGTAGGCCAAGGGGGGGATTTCTCTTTGGTGCTGCAGCCGAATTCACTTTCAATTTTGGGCGCATTGAAAGAAAGAAATGTCTGCAGCAAGCACAAGAATAATATCATCGAGTTTGCTTGACTTTGAGCTAAGTAGGTCAGCAGCTGTAAAATAGACGCATACATCTAAAACAAGAAGAAGCAGCAGCAGCAGCAGCAACAATCAAACCAACAAAAATTGATTCTTTTTTTTTTATTTCTAGGGGAGAACTGCCAAACTAGCATGTGCATCTAGGAAATTGAATTGGGTTTCGAATTGATAATTATTGCCGAGCATCTCCATGGGAATGGGTGTATTCAGTGTGTGTGTGTGTGTGTGTGTGTGTGTGTGTGTCTGGATGCGTTCACTTGGTGTCTACCAGCAATCTTTGCTTGAGGCATTTCTGCTGTCTCTGCTGAACTCTTCAAAGGGCCAGACACTGGCTGTTAAGTAGGTCAGCAACAACCAACAACCAACAGCGAACAGCCAACAGCCAACAGCCAACAGCCAACAGGCAACAGGCAACAGCCAACAGCATTCTCAGTGATCAGTGATCAAAAGTTTTCATTATCACATTAATGCAGTACAGCAAATGGAACAAACTCTTGACTTTGCTTTGCTCTGCCATTGCAAAACTATAAAATATATTCTTCAGCTGTGCGGTACAGTTGCGCTCAGCTTTGATAATTAGAAGTTGCATGGAGAAAGATCTTTGAATCTGTGAAAGTTTGGAATTAGCCTAGTTGTTAAACTATGACTGATGTTTGCAGATTTAAATGCAGTATTAAACTAAAAGCTAAACCATCCGATTAAAAATCTATTCACTTTTGGCAAACTGATGACTGAGAAAAGTTGAGAGCAGTCCTCAAGTTTATTCCCTCTTTATAATTTGTACATAAATCACGATCTCAAATCGTGTTTGCAGATTTAAAATCGAGGCAAAATGATTCTTAAAACTAAATTATGTTGTTAAAGTTGTGGCAGATATCATTATGAATACGATTTTATATCCTGTAACCCTGGCAGCTGCTGGGGGTTCCACTTGAAGGTCAAAGTTGAACAACAAACTGTCACAAATCGCACACGCTAGATAAGATCAAGTATTATAAAATGCATAGACCAATTTGTTGCTATGCTTGTAAAATATATTATAATTCGTCTAAAGATGCCAAAATCATTTAGTTTGCTACTCGCCACATTAAATTTGTTTACTACATTTCCCCCACTTCGAGGCTGTTAAATCTGAAAGTGCATTCAGCTCAGTCAATCTAAACTAAACAGTTTAATGTGTTATATTATTAGGTATTTATAAATGCCAGTCTGTGTTGTGCCTGCCCACAAATCGAAATATTAGTTTGAACTGGCCAGCAGCAACCCACTTTGAAGCTAACACGTTTTACGTAACTGACCTAAGCTATCTGGCTACGTAAGCAGCCAGTTTAACGTGCGTTGCGCAACCCGCTAGCCGATTGTCTATTTAAGGCCCTGATAAACACTCTCCCAGCCGAATCCCATTCATGATTCTAATGTCTTGCCGAATGTGTATTATCAGTGAGTGTCTGTCAGTCTAACGTTGCCCACTCATTGATCGAATACACAAACAACAATTGACTCGATGCGCTGAGTGCTTCAATAGCATTTTCTATTTGTTTTTATGTATCACTTCTCTGGATACCCTCTATGCGACAGGCCTACATGACTAGGTGAAAGCATTCGGCACATGCTGTTGGTAGTCGTTGGTATATTTATTTTTTTCTACTTTTATATAATCAAATTAATTTACTTTCAAAATAAACCCGTTTTGTGAAAACATATTATTTATATAATATTTTGTTTACATGTTTCAGAATTTTTAATAAATATTTCAAATTTTATTTCAACTGATTTTATGTGATTTAATTTTCTACTCAGAGAATATTTATTCTACAAGCTCGTTTAACTTATTTATTGCATTTTACATTTAATTCATTTATAAATTGTAAATGCATTTTTTGTTGTTTTCTCACATTTTAAATGTTAACAGAACAATCCATATAATAAATCCATGAGTTAAGCGAAAAGTTAGGGTATTCAGGCGTCGACTTAGCCTCGAACAGTTTTTGTTATGTTTGTGGACCGTCTTCCGCATTTTCGGGTCACATGCGTGTGTGGTTTTTGTCTTGTCCGCCTTTTGATTGGGTTGGGTGTGTTAGTTTCAGATTTGTGGTTGCATACATGCATGTGTGTTAGTGACTGTGTGTGTGTGTGTGTGTGTGTTTAGTAGTGACAATCGTGTGTCGATTACGCGGCCTTGAAAGTGAAAAGGTGTCGAGCGAGGAACTTTCGCTTTTCTGGCTTTTGTTTACATGTGTGTCTGTTTCACTGTATGTGTATGTTACTAGGTGTGTCTGTGTGTGTGTGTGTGTGTGTGGGCTTTAAGACAGTTTTGTAGCTGAGCTTAAATTGCAACTTTAAACAACAATCAAATGGCTCGCCAATTCTGGCACTTCTTGCAGTCTGACAGCCAAATGAAATGTCAGCCATCTCCCACATGGGTTGCGTGGCAGCCACAATTTAAAGGAGACTCAAGATTTATTTGAGGATTGTTTCGATTGTTGTCTCAGCTCATTTCCATGAGTTTAAAGTCAATGCGGCAAGTTAATTGTCGAAAAGCAGCCAAATGGCCAAACGGCTGGCAGCATTGGCAACCTCATTTCATAAGCAGTTGCAGCTAAACATTTTGTGGCAATTAAATAACTGGGCGGCCCATTATATAAGGCGGCACGTAAGCGCACATTTAATTGTTTTAACTATCCAGCTAAGTATTACATGTTTTGTTTTTGGTTCGCATTTTATTTTGTTTTTACTGTTTTTAGTTTAGTGCGTGTATTACAAAATATCTGAAAACCAAAAACTATCTCATTTCATTAAGCTCCATTTTCCAAGCATTCAAAAGAAAAAAAAAAAAGATGAATAAATAATAAAGATACAGTTCCGTTAACGGTGCTTAATTATGCATAGGCAAAAATAAGAGTTGAAATTGTTATGCATCTCTCTAAGCAAAAGCCCATAAACAGTGCCAGCCAGGCGACAACAGTTACACACATACATTTGTATCTTAATGCGCGCAGATACATACATATATATACATATGTATATAGATACAAATACGGATACGGGACAAAGACGGGCAACTGAGACCCACGTCAAATCATTTTTCGCGTAATCATAAACTGAACAGCAACAGCAACAACAACAATACACACACACACACACACACACACACACAGAGTGTGCCAGTTACATACATGAACTACATTTGGGGAGATGCGCCAACCAGTTATAAACCGGAACTGGCGCGCATAACGGTACAACGAACAGCAAGGCAGAGCAGCGCCAACTCTTCAGATCGCTGCTATGCTCAACTCTCACTCTCCCTCTCTCCCTCTCTCTTTCTCTCTCTCTCTTTCTGTCTCTGTCGCTCTGACAGACACGCACAGCAAACAGTTGGCGCTGATTGTGTTGGCCTGGCTTTTGCTTTTGCATTATTCATCCGCATTGAGGCATTTTCAAAGTCTTCCTCTTGACCTTGGACTCAACACGGCAACAACAGCAGCAGCAGCAGCAGCGACAGCAACAGCAACAGCAGCAACAACAGACGATAACTTGTCGCCGTCTTGGAAAGCAGCGCCAAAAGCGTGTGCCACAAAAGAAAGCCAAACCACTTTTACTTTCAAGCTCAGCCGGCAAAATGAGGCAATGTCAGCTCAGGCCTGGCCAACTGGCTTGGCCTGCTCTTGGCCCGTTGCCTACTGCTGCTATTGCTGCTTTTGCTGTTGCTGCTGCTGCTGCTGCTGCTGCTGCTGTTGCTGCTTTTGGCGCCAAAATGTGGTGGCACGGTTTAGACAGGGCATGATGCGGCACAAATCATTTGGCTAAGAGACTTTCTTGTCTAGGTCAGCGCAAGCGACACACATGCAAATCATGGCCAATGTGCAATTAATCCAGTTAACAAAATTACACAGCTGTCAAATTGTTAAGAAAATAAATTAATAAAATATGCTTGCTAGTCGTATATATAAAAGTTGTTGTTACTTTATCTATTTAGAGATAAGTTTAACAAATTATTTCGGAAACTACTTCTATATGTAATTTAGCATGAATTAATTATAACAAATCAAACTTGAAATATATAAATTATTTTTATTATTACATAAGTGTTGAATTTTCAAGCAGTCACTCTTAAGAAAAGAAAATATTACTCATACGTGCCACAGACTTAATAATACTATTCAAATCTATCTATCTATATATAAGTATCTATCTAATGAATATATCTTTTTATACTTATAATTATTAAAACTTAAGCATCTTAATCAATATCAAAGTAGTCTTTGAGATCATCAATTTTTTATTACATAATCATTATCTTTAAGTTAAATATCGTTAAGGATAGATTATTTATTGATTCGTGGTGTTTTTAATATTTAATTATTTCATCTACTAATTTAAGGATTACAAACTATTTTCTATAAATTTGATATTTCTCAACAAGACGATTATTTTTACATACTTCTCGCTTTCAAAAAAGCAATAAGAAAAATTTAATTTTTGTATAGAAATTTGAAAGTAAAATAAGCAAGAATTTCTTAACAAATCCCATAATAATTTAAATAACATGCTCAGTTCATTTGCAGTCTAATTATGCATACACATTATTTGAAAGAAAAGGAGAAAAAAATTATATACTTGCTCGAATAGCGCCTGGGGGCGCCTCAAAAAGGTGCAACTGCAACGCTGAAATGTGCAAAGTGCTGGAGTGGGCAATGGGAAAAATTGTAGAAAGGAAATTGATAGAAAAATATGGAGAAAAAAAACCTGAACTCAAGTGTTGAAGTGTTGAACAAACAAACGAACAAACAAACGAACAAACAAACGAACAAACAAACAAACCAACAAACACACAAACCAACAGAGGCGAGCGACAAACAGGAAGAGCGAGGGGAGTAGGCGACGGGGAGACTGGAACTGGGACTGGGACTTGAACTGGGAGGCTGACTGAGAGGGGGGCAGTGGCTTGGCGCACACACTTGTAACTCGATGCTAACATGTTTTCCACAAAATTATATTTATATTTATTTATTAAACAGTGCGACAGCAACAACAACAAACACAAACGAGTTTGCTGTTGTTTGCATATATATATAACACACACACACACACACAGACACACACAGAGACACACGCACACAGATAGACTCTTTGGGCCACAGTCATCTGGCACAGCTAACACTTTATATGCATATGCATAAATATTATGAACCTACCTAAATTTACAGAAAGCGACAAGAAACAACAACAGCAACAACAACAATAGCAACAACGGCAAATATATTTATAGTTTTAGTTGACAGGCAGTTACATCATTTGTACCGTTATGCGTCTGACATTAATTTGCATGCGAAGAGTCAGCCACAAATTAATTTCATATTTTAATCATCAGTTGGCTGTGCGGCAGGTTGCTTTGTGGCTCTATCAGTCTCTCCCTCTCTCTCTCTCTCTCTCTCTCTCTCTCTCTCTCTGACCACCTAGGGGGTCTACAGTCAAAGTTTTTCGGCTAGTCACGCTGCCGTGGTTCTTGTGGCTTGCAAAATCTTTACTAAATATTTGCTCAATATTTTCCATTTCCTCACCAAGCGTCACTTTTCGTAGTCTCCCCCCGAGAGCTGAGGCAGCAACAGCAACAGCAACAGCAGCAGCAGCAGCAGTTTTCCTTTCGCTTTCATTGACGCGTGAAGTGCCTCAGCATAGGGCAGGAATCGTATGCAGCACCAACAACAATAACAGCAACTTGCAACAACAACCAAACAAGCAACAATATCAAAAAGCAGCAACTTGATGCACAACATACTAATTAATGTTAGAATTCTAAGTACTCTTATTAAATAGATTGTGCAACGCAACGCAACTAAATTGAAGTTTACAGTTCCAAAAGTAATCGATGAAACAACTTTTAAATAATATTTATAATTTGCAAATGTTTCTTCTTAATTATACTTCAACCAGCTGGCAATCATAATCAAATATGACATGCATATTTGCGTCTGCATTAATAATACTAATAAAAATAATGGGCAAACATATGTCAAAGCTAAAGTGCTGAATGTTACAAGCGTAATGACAATTGCTAGATGCTCTTCACGAAGCGTATCAAAATGCTTAGTTAAGTGCATTACATTTTCGTGATTCTGATCGATATCGCCAGCCAGTCAGCCGGCGGCAGTCAGCGTCGTCTCTATAGACTCTATAGTTAATAGAGCTTTTGTTGCAGACATAATCAACGAAGCAGAAACACAAAATGCTCCTCTGACTGCCCCTCCCTGCACCACATCTCCTTGATTGTTATGTGCTGTTTTTTTGTTGCTTTGAGCCTCTTTGATTTTTGTCTTTTTCTTTTATTTTTTTCTTTTTTTGGCTGGTCAATTAGAGTCCAAGAAAATGTGAGAGAGAGCGAGAGAGAGAGAAGATAAGCAGCAGTCGAACTTCAATTTTTGAAGTTTCCATAAATTTGTCAGGCACAGGGCCCACATGGAGCGCCTGCATAATATCGAATGATCAGCGCACGATAATTGATAATGGAAATATGTGTGGCATGTGTGCGAGCAGCTGAGTGTGTGCCATATGAGCACTCGATTCGATTATTTCGGGTATATGTCAGAGTGTGTGTGTGTGTGTGTGTGAGTAAACTGCATAAGAAACCGAATCAGGCAGAGGCCGAGCAGGCACGAAGCCCAGCAAGAAAATCAAGCAAACCAAATCGACAACAACAACCAACAACAACCAACAACCAACAACAGCAACAGCAAACCATAATAATATTAATTCCAGTGTGTGCTTCCACGTTCGCTTGTAGTTGTGTGAGAAACTGGGTCAGCGTGTCGTTTGTGCTTACACACACACACACACACACACACACACAGACGAGAGCACAACAAATATATGCACACATGTAAGTTGCTGCTGCTGCCGCTGCTGCTGCTGTTGTTGTTGTTGTTGCTGTTGCTGCCGGCGCGCGATAGAAAGTGAAAACGAAGCAACAACAACAGCAACAACAAAAGCAGCTACAACGACAGCGACTACGACAACAAAATGGCTATGAGACTATGACGAATGTACGGCAAGAAAAATCACATAATCGCCGTCGACAACAGCAGCAGCAGCAGCAGCAGCAGCAGCAGCAAAAACACCAACAGCAGCAACAGCAGGCAGCAGGCAGTAGGCAGCCAGCAGACAGCTGAAAGAGCGGCAACTAAATTATAATTTAGGGAAAATTATGCACGCAGGCACTGTAAATATAAATAAATAAATGAATGATAATAAAAAAATCAAGGCACAATTTAAGCACACGTCGATTTTTTGCTTTTTGGGCAACAACAATTTCTAAAAAAAAAACATTTACAACGTTTTGGGCCCTTTTGAAGAATTAAGTACCCATAAGTTAAAATTGTTTTTTAAAATATACATTTAATAAGAGAGTTGGCAGCTAGTTGAGCGATCTTAAATAGTAGAATGAGTCCATGCAGAAGATAATGTAGCATATAGTTAGGAGATATTTTTAGAGGCAGATTATAACATATTTTCAAAGATAGCTGGAGAAACAGTTTGGCGTTATTAATAAACATTACAAATAAATAACAAGCTTTGCAGTTAATAAAAACTCTTTTTTACTCTTAGGATATTTAATGACTGAGATTCGCTGCCATCAAATCCTCACATAACTAACAGTAATCCAAGCAAAGAAGCTATATGGGGCATTCCTTGAAGAAGATTCCTATGTATATAACTAATACGCCATGGTGGCCAATTGCATAATATTTCTAGCAGGGGGTAAAACCAAAAAAGAAATAGAAAACAAATAAAATCGTTTTGCGCACGTTTATCGATTTGAGAGACAATTGCATTTTGAGATGCTCATCAATTGATGATGCCCGACAATATATAAATAAATGTGTCAACAATTGAGGCTAACAAAGAGACCCCCGTTTAACGAGATGCAGCGATAGCAAAACATAAATAAAGCCAGCCCCAGGCTCCAAAACGTGATCAGGCAATTACGAGTTGGCAGCATTTGAAAGGCGCCCGAAAAAAAAACACACTCACAAAGGAAAAACAAATGAAACAAATTCAATGGGGGTAACAAACAGCAAAAGAAGGCTCCAAGGCGCTCTTCAGCGCCCAGTGTGAACCGAACCGGTTCAAGGAGCAGCCACACCCAAAACAAGAAAGCGCGTTTAGCAGATTTACAAGCGCCGATTAGCTGTGCAATGTGTGTGTGTGTGCGAGTGTTGTGCGAGTGTGTGTGGGCAGAACGGCTGCCAGAGAAGCAGCTCTAAGCCAATATAGCGCTGGACTAGCCGTAAAGCTGCTAAAATCAACGAAGCGCTGCAAAAAAAAAAAGAGAAAAATAAAAAAAAAACTGCGATTACGAAAGCCAAACGAAGATACTCCAAGCCAAGCCAAGCCAAGCCAAGCCAAGCCAGGCCAGGCCAAGACAAGCAAAGCCAAGTCGAGCCAGGCAGAGCCGAGCCGAGTCAAGCTAAGCCAAGTTGGGGCTGCCATCAAGTCACTAAGTCAGTCACTAAGTCAGTCAGTCAGTCAGTCAGTCAGTCAGTCAGTCAGTCGGCATATCTACCTAACCCCTCCCCCCAATTGCTCCCTGGTGGCTGCAACGACACACATACTATTTGCTAGTAGCTGAGTTTTGTTTTGTTTAGCGCGCTGGGCCTGGTTATATCATCAGCGGTGCTCTTACGTGCCAGCCAAATGGTCAGCAGCGGGGCTGGAGCGACCGACTTAGGAGACCGCGTGCGCGTTTTATGCATTTTCAAAGCGGGACACCAGCAACAACAACAGCAGCAACAGCAACAGCAGCAGCAGCAGCAGCGCTAAATGCTCGACTGGCCAACTGGTTGGCTATTTGGCTATTTGGCTTGGCTATTTGGCTGCTTGGCTGCTTGGTCAGTCAACGAGTCTTCGACTTGGACTTCGTCGACGTCTTCGCTTTTGCCGTCTCACTCTCACTCTCACTGTTCATTCATTCAATGCAGCTCCCCATTCCCCTCCCAACCGCCGCTGCCCGCTCTCCGCATTTGAATAATGTTTGACCTAAATTCGAATTTTGTGCGCGCGCTTTTTTCTTTTTTCTTTTTTCTTTTTCTTTTTCAATTTTATTTATTTTTTTTTCAATTTTGGCCGACAAGAAAGAGTTAGTTACTAACAAAAGCCCAGCTGAAAAGTCAACAATGGCTCTTGCTGTTTTTTTCTTTCTTTCTTTCATGTCACTCTTTTTTGTTGTTGTTGTTGTTGTTCTTGTTGTTGCTATAATACTTTTATTTTTTCAATTTTTTCACTCTTTGTGTAGATATTTTATTTGTTACTGTCTAAATGGCATTTTTCTGCGTGTGAAAAGCTGTCAAAAATCATTTTGTTTGAGTGTTTCGCGCGTCCAAATTGTTTTGTACTTAAACAGCAACAGATAAAAAATGGAATAAATAAAAATAATAATAATAAAATAAGCTGCGTCAGTTTCGATCAGGCTTTAATGTCATGCTATCCATCTTATCACTTTATCAGTCAACCTTATACAAAGGGTGTTTCTTTCATTTCTTTTTTTGGTTTTTTTCTTTTACAGTATACACATTTTTGATTCAGAGTTAATTTCGATTTTGGGGAAATAAAATGTAACTTAAGTGAAAACAAAATGATTCAGCGCTGAAACATCACAATTGTCCTTGAGGGCTGCTGCGCATAATATTTATATTTAATTTAGTAATCAAAAAACAAGCAAATATTCAATGAGAGTTGATCAGCATTTTATTTTCAATATATTTGCATCTATAAAAGAGAGTTTGACTACAAGATACCCATTTAAATTTTAGCGTTTAGATGGACTCTCCTTTTAATCCTGGTCAAGAATTGATACACTTTGTGGGGTCGACAAAGTTGCCATATGGCCTGCTTCAACCTTTTGCACAACTTCGGGTTATAAAAGGCATTCGGCTACACACTGATCTCAAATAAATAACCCTTTCCCCATTTATTTTATTTTATTTTCAGATTACATAATGCGTTGGGAACTTCAAACCAAAATTCATTGTCAATTCGCATAATGTAAACTTAATTTTACTGCCGCATAACATAATCAGTCCATTTAGCTCTTGATTTATACATTGGGCACATTCCACATACATCTACTTATATTTATATATATATATTTATATGTGTGTGTGCTGCTTCACGTCTTCTGATTCATCGTGCAGCATTTTAGGGCTCTTTTGGTACTGTACTCTGGTTGTTCGGTTGTTTGGCTATTCGGGAACTGGAAGTCCGTAAGTGCCCCCAAAGCTTGCCACTCATAATCACGTTCATCAGCTCACGTATCTCCGTTTTGGATTATGCCGCTTTATTGTGTTTGTTGTCGCCACATTTTTTCCCTTTTTTTTATTATTACTATTATATATGTATATATATATTGTTGTTGTTGTTTTTTGTTTTGTTTGTTTTTGTATACGCTTTTGGCCTTTGTCTTAAGCTAAAAACATTTGACATTTTCATCAAGTTTTACACACATGTAAACAGCTCAGCTCAGCTCGAGCGCTCTCCTTTCATGATTTAATGTGATACGAAAACAAAAGCAACAACAATAACAACAATAACAACAATAACAACAATGCATTAAACCAAATATGTTAGGCACGATCACAGCGCTTTTTTATGTCATATGTTGATGCTCGTTGTGGTTGCAGTAAAGATGTTGTTATACTTTTCATAGCATACAATGATGCAGCAAAAAAAAACCCCAAAAGATATAAAAAAAATATAAAAAATGTGTTTAAGCCCTATGCTATTAGATCCTTAAGGCTTTCAAATATGTGTCAAATATATAAATGAATGTTTAGTTTTTGATTTAATTAAAATTTAGCTTGAAAACCTGTAATTTAACTGCAGCATTTATTTAGAGGCCAATCCTAAATGGATCTCTCAGTTTTGACAAGTTGCTTGATCCATGTGCACATTTTGACATAATTTATTAACAATTCAATTTATTACTAATCAGTCGAATTCATGCAGATAGCAAAATGCTGGATACCTTCTTGAGTTCAACTTTTGAAACTCTTTTGACTTCGCTGCACTTGTCAGATCGAGTCTCTTAAGTTACAGCAATTACCACGTCTAATCAAGTTGGATTAAAGTATTAGAAAATATTGAATAAATGTCGCTTGATCTCAGCGCTAATTGCTGTCATGTGTGGATTTCAACTAGCTTTTGCGGATAGCATTTCCTTTATGGTAAGTCTGATACACTGGTTAAAATAATATACGAATCAGCAATTGTCCTTCAATCATCTTTGGCAATAATTTATCTATTCATTTTTACAGACTACAACCGGAAATGTCTTAAATCAATAAATGTGTGTTCTACCGCAACTATTAAGTGCTTTGGTGAGGTATATTGACTAATGAGAGTGCTTCGAGGCGAGTGTTTTGACTGGATCTGATACGATGTGAGTCTGTTTTGGCTGCTTGGCCAATTTCGCATTATGCCTGAGATTGATGCCACAAATTGGTTCACATGGCATGACTCTACAGCAAGTCAAACTGACTCTTGCCGCTACTGGGTGGTGGGGGTCTGGTGCTGCTACTGCTGCTACTGCTGCTACTGCTGTGCCATCGTCAGCGAAACTGTTGTAATCTTACAAACTTTAATTTCTGTTTTCTTGAGTTTTTGGTTTTTCTTCTTTTTTTTTTTTTGTTGTTATTTTTGTTTCTTTAGCAGATTTTTGGTGCATTCTCGCATGGAAGTTGCCCGCCATGCGGCTAATTTCGTATGTTTTGTTATTATTGCATGCTTAGATTGCCACTTGTTGTTGCTGTTGTTGTTGTTGCTGTTGTTGCTGTTGCTGTTGCTTTTTTCCTATTTCTTTTTTGCCACCGTTGTGGCTGGGGTGCAGGCTTTAGGCCTGTCTCAGACATGTTTTTTTTTTTTATTTTTTTTTGATTGTGTGTTAATTAACTTTGGCATCAGTCAGTTGCTGGTTTTGGCCAAGTCTGAGAACAGCTACTGGTCTTTAATATTTTTATATGTTTTGAAAGTGGAGGGGAACACTGCTGTTTATCACTTGCCAATTCGTGGAAACAGGCAGTAGCCGTTGGTCATAATGTCATCTTCAGCTTTGGCTGTCTGGCTGCCTGGCTGCCTGGCTGTTGTTGGGCTTTGGGCTTATTAACCGTTGACATTTGTTTAACGCACGTCGCTTACAGTTAGCTCTATTTAATTTGAAAGCACTGCTTGTGCCGTTATGGCACATTTTCATGTTTTATACGAGCTGCGATTCCCAAGAAAACGAAGAAACCAGACGGATGGCGACTGGCCCGCGTGCTCCAATTTAGCAGCAAGCGGCAAATTACAAAACACCATCTTTTAAGCCCGGCCAAAATGCGCACAGAGAGCGGCAGAGATTTTGCTGGCTATTGGCAACTGTTGCTGCTGCAAAATCAATCAAATCAAATCAAATCAAATTCGAATGGGAGTCAATTTGTCTAATGAGCTGTTGCCAAAGGTAGTCAAGTGGCCAAGTGGCCAAGTGGCCAAGTGGCCAACTGGTAACTGAGGTGCTAATAACAACCAATCAATTGAATGAATTGTTCGAACTGCTGCAATGCGTCGCATTTGTAATGCAATTTGCTACAAATGCTAATGCAGCAGCCACATTCACAGCAGCAGCAGCAGCAGAGGCACAATGCACTCCCCCAGTTTACTGATTGATTAAATAGATGTAGATATACATAGATATCGATATGTATATATATATATATATATATATAGTGTAGTATCAGGCGTACAATAAATGCGCATTTAGATGAAATCGACACCCTCACAAAATGTAACCAAATCGAAGGCAAAGTTTGCGACTTATCGCGACAACTAGCGGCATACATTGAACTCATCTAAACTGATCAAAACAATCGCAAAACAAAAACATTCGTCGCATATTTATGAGCTCTCTGCCAGCAGATATTAGCTGCAGCCAGCAGCCAGAAGTATCTAATCGATTGAATAGTTTAACATCTTTTATAAGGCGGCTTGCATTGAACTTTTTTCCACTCAATAATTGTTTGAGAATGTTCCACAAATTCTTAGCGAAATTTTGGCAAAATATTATTAAAAAAAAACTGGCTAAATCTTTTAGAATCTTTAGATATATATCTAAAGAATTTCAGTTAAAATTGGCTTCAGTGTTGTGCTAAAAATGCAAAAAAAAAAAAAACATAAAATTTATTTTTCGCAATTGATATTTTTGAAATGTTTCAAAAACTCTCTTTGTATGCAAACATATTGTATAAATTGAGTCGTATAAAGTTGATGCAGCTCATTAACTGGCTGCTTTTGGTTTCGGAGCATAAAATTGGTCAACAATTTGATTCTACTTATAAAAATGCAGCCTTGGCGTGTTGGTCTAGTGGCTGGCAATATATTGCCAAAAATGCAGCCCATATATCATTTATCTATGACAGCTAACAGCTCTTAACTTAATGTGACTGTCTGTGCAAATTGGCAACAGCGCGACTCAAAACTGCACTTGAGTCACTTCCGCTGCACTTTGCCAGGCACTTGCTGCCAAAGAAACTTGGCAACGTCGCAAGTGAACGTCTGCCTTGGCGTGGCTCCAAGCCACCAGTCAAATCAAATAACTGAACAATATATATATATATATATATATATAAATATATTCATGTGTGTGCACAAGTTTGGGCACACTGTGCGGTCGCATCAATGGCCAGAGCTCTTTGGGTTTTCCTGCCACTGCAATTACATTTAGTACATATGTGAATGTGTTTTTCTTGCTGCTGTTCTACTACCAATAAAAAAGCACAAGAAAAAACCGCAAGCCAGCAAATATACAAGTACACAAGTATCGCAAAAAATTGATGGCAAAAAAAAAAAGAAACAAAAAATGAAAAATTATAAAAAATACAGCGCCCAGATCAAGTCTAGTCAGCGTTTGTCTCTAGTCTCAGTCCGATCTAAACTAGTCGAGGCGTTGCGGTCGTTGTGGCCAAGCAAACAGCAACTAGCGACTAGCAACAGCAACTACCAACTAGCAACAAGCAACTAGCAACAACAACTAGCAACATCAGAGTGCATTGACGTGTTGTTTGCATGTGTCTGCAGCAGCAGCAGCAGCAGCCGCAGTTAAAGCTCAGCCCATCTCTGTTGGCTCTACTCATGCCCCGGCTCCCCCTCCACCCCCTCTCCACTACACACATGCATACCTCACCTAACTCTTCTAGCCAAGCAAGTTTCGTTTTTCATTTTTCTTTTTTTTTTTTTTTTTTTTTATTTCTGAAGAATCGGCAAATTGCAGAAAACGAGATTTTTGTTGTTTTTTTTTTTGCTGTTTGCGATTTGGCTGGCGTCGAGTACATTGCACTTCTGCAGCTCCAGTACAGCTACAGTTTCCAGCTGGATTCCGTCAAAGTGTTGGTGTAGTCAAGCTGAGGATCGGCGCCGCATACAGGTACGCTTCATAGAGCCATGCCGATGTTGCACAGTGCAACCAGCTCAATATTTATTTATTATGAATATCTGTTATAAATCAACTTATATCATTTGTTGTGGAATCTTTCAGAAGAGGATATGCCATGGAATAAAGTTTAGTTTTACATTTAAATAAATAACTTTAAATATGTTCAAGTTTTCATATCTGGCAAAGTTTAGCATGAAAGTAGAGCTTCAGTTGTTGGAATTGTGTGTGAATTTGTTGATTTATTATTAATTTATTCATCTCTGTTATTAGTTTAAAGCATCAGCAGTCTCAACAAACTTAAGCTTTAGACAGTATTTAGTACAACTTTGTAAAAATCATTTGTCGAGTATTTTTCTTAGCCATATTTAGAGACCTACTCAAAGTGGCTTTGATTCAAACAGATTCTGGTAAGAAATCCGTCTCAGTTTGTTGACTTGGGAATTGTCGAAATGTTCAGTTATATATACATATATTTAGAGTTAACTGCCACACTGTGCCTCGTCCGTCTCCGTTTTGGCACCACGTAGGTTGTTGTCGGTCGTTCGTTGCCGTTGCCGTTGCTGTCGTCGTCGTCTCCGCCGTCGTCGTCGTCGTCGTCGTTGTTGTCGTCTTGAAAACTGGGTCAATCGCTGCTTGGGCTGTTGTTGTCTACGTATTTATTTAGTTTTTTTTTTTTTGTGTCTCTTGCATCTCGTTGCCTGGTTCGACTGGATTTGGATGGACAACTGGTTAGGGGCATGGTGAGGTGGGTGGGAGGTGAGGGCCCGGTTAGGGAGTACAGCGTCGAAAGAGTGTAAATTGCAAACTTTTTATTGCCTTTTCATTTGCCTATATTTCTTTGTGCGCGACTAACTGGTTGACAGCTTAACGTAGCTTAAGCTCGACAACAAATGCCAAAAAACAAAAAAAAAAAAACAAAAAAAAAAATGAATTCAACTACAGCAACTGGGAATTCTCAGAGTAATTCTCTCAGCTCTCGACTTCCGTTCCCCGGTTGACCTTAGTGACCTGCAGTCTGTTTGGGTTTCTCTCGTTATTTCGTGCGTTTCGTTTAATTGTCAGTGACATAACTGTTAAACGCACTTTGGCCACTCAAACAAGAGTCATGAGTTGCAAGTTGCAAGTTGCGAGTGGCGAGTCGCGAGTCGCGCGTCTAGACGGAAGAACTCGGTTGCCGCCAACATTCATTCAGAATGCCGGCCGGCTCTTTCTGCCAAAACTGGTTTCTTGTTTCTTCTGGTTGTTGTGGTTCTTCTTCTTCCTCTTCTACTTCTTACTTGTGCCCTGTTCTGTTAGATTCTTAAAAATATCATTCGACTGTTGTTTTTGTTTTTATTTATTTTTTTTTTTCTGTTTTTGAGGGGTTTTCTTTTGTGTCACGAGACCGCAAACGGAGGTGGTTTAGGGCAAAACTTTAATGTCTTTGAGTTCTGCTGAATTTGTGGCGTATGCCTGAGAGTTGGTGGATGGAAAACTTTGTACGACTCTGAGATCTACGGAAGATATTACAAGCGACAGCGTGTGCGGTTAGCTTAAAAGTCTTCACGACTTATTTTTGGTGGAGTTACTCAGGCAGATAAGAAATGATGCAGATAACAAGAATGCCGCAGAGAGCGAGTTAACAAATTGATTAAATATAATACCAAATGTTAGGAGGATGACAACTTCAATGCCTCACAGCTGGTTGGATTTGGGAAATTTAGGTTATTTATTAAATAATAGTCAGAAGCAATCTAAAAACAAGTGAGGCGTAGTCTGTCAAAGTTTAAACAGATTATGAATTAAGCCTTTTGAAATGTGTAATAAGATTACACTCAAGTCAGCAACTACAACAAAACTTAACGAATTTTCACAAAAGATATTCATTTTGATTTTAAATAACTGTTACATAATCAGCTGGTCACTCTTAAGCTTTCACTTAAGAGCTTTCTTCATTTCAAAGTGTTGCCACACTGCTTGCCTTCATTTGCTGGCGACACCTGGCGGAAATCCGTTTAGCTTTGCCACAAACCATAAAGCAAATGTAAATTGGTTGGGAACTCGGCTAAGTATTTTTTGGTTCTTTTATCGAGTGCAATTTCTCGAAATGAAATCCAAGATAAATCGACAATTTAAAAGTATTTTTCTTTAAGAGATCATAACTGTTTAGCATACTTATATTCATTTGAAGATATATATAATGTTTAAAAGCGTTTGTTCTGGAACATCTACAAATTTGAAGTAAAAACACAAAGCGAATGTAAAATTGTTTTTTTTTTTTTTAGCAAATTTGCATTTTATTGAAAAAGTTTTTGCAGCATATTATTATTATTCAAGTTTAGTTAAATACTTGGGTACTTTTTAAAGACTACTAGAGGATTATGCACAGGAATACAGAAACATGTGTGTGGTGCTTAAGAATAATACAATGATAATATTCAAATTGTTCTTTTTTTGTTTTGTGTTTTGTTTCTTTTTTTGTTGATTTTTGTTTTGTTTTCAATAGGATCGATCTTTGGGTGCGCTCAGAGTACAAAGTACTCGTAATATTGCCATTGAGTCCAAACTTTTGCCTGTCCGTCAGTCTTCGGTGCAATTTGAAATATTGTTTGATGAAGTATTTTCTTTTCTTGAGAATTGTGCAGTATTTTTTCCATTTTGTTTTTGTAAATTGTATATTTGAAATTGTAAAACGTTGATAAACGTTTGCTTCATGTTTTGCATATAAATAATGTTGTATATTAAAAATGTTATAAAATTGAGACTTAAATTAGTGAGAGCTGATGCAGGGGGTGCAATGAGGGGGGTGTGGGGGCAGTGGGGGTAAGCAGTTGAAGAAAAGATTGAAGAAAAATGGCTGCGAGAAATGCGATAGACGTGCCTCCGTGTAAAGTGTAGCGTAGAATGAAGAATAAGATAGACAGATAGATGTGAATGCGATTAAAAATATGAATAGTGAGTAGTGAGTAGTGAATAGTGAGTAGTGAATAGTGAATGCTTTTAAAAGGCAGCATGTGAAATGAAATGAAATGAAATGAGAGCTTTGGACCATTTCCGGCTGATGATGTTTCGATTGCTGTCAAACTACGCTTGACATTTCCTGTATGCATGTATGTGTGTGTGTGTGAGTGAGTGTGTGAGTGTGAGTGTATTT
The DNA here is from genome assembly GCA_035042305.1 of Drosophila glabriapex. NCBI lineage: Eukaryota > Metazoa > Arthropoda > Insecta > Diptera > Drosophilidae > Drosophila > Drosophila glabriapex. Next base: position 5,806,432 of record JAWNLN010000046.1, on the reverse strand, counting down.
GTATTGCTGTGTGTGTGTCTCTTGTAGTCGCTTGCGTCTTTAGAGGATGATGCAGTGTTTGGCGCGTAGCTGATGCCGCATGCCACGCAGAAACACATTCCGTGGACCACTGGCACCACTGGCACCACTGGCACCAGCAGCACCACCGGCACCACTGCCAAAGACGAGACGCTCACGCACGCACCTCATTCCTCTGGCCACACCATTAAATACAATCGCCTTCGACCTCCTCCTGGTTAACATCCGGATCGAACTCGTCGTCGGCGGTGGCCTCCTGATACTGTTGATACTCCGAAACCAGGTCGTTCATATTGCTCTCCGCCTCGGTGAACTCCATCTCGTCCATGCCCTCGCCGGTATACCAATGGAGGAAAGCCTTGCGACGGAACATGGCCGAGAATTGCTCAGAGATGCGCTTGAACAGCTCCTGTATAGCGGTGGTATTACCAATGAAAGTCGACGACATCTTCAGCCCCTTGGGCGGTATATCGCAGACAGCCGTCTTCACGTTGTTCGGTATCCATTCGACAAAGTAGGAGCTGTTCTTGTTCTGCACCGCCAGCATCTGCTCGTCCACCTCCTTCATGGACATGCGACCGCGGAAGACGGCGGCCACAGTCAGATAGCGGCCATGACGCGGATCGCAGGCGGCCATCATATTCTTGGCATCGAACATCTGTTGGGTCAGCTCCGGTACGGTTAGGGCACGATACTGCTGTGATCCGCGCGATGTGAGCGGCGCAAAGCCGGGCATAAAGAAATGCAGACGCGGGAATGGAACCATATTCACAGCCAGCTTGCGCAGATCGGCGTTCAGCTGGCCGGGGAAGCGCAGGCAGGTGGTCACACCGGACATGGTCAGCGAGACGAGATGGTTGAGATCGCCATAGCTCGGATTCGATACCTTCAGTGTGCGGAAACAGATATCGTACAGCGCCTCATTGTCGATGCAGTACGTCTCGTCCGTGTTCTCCACCAGCTGGTGGATCGACAGCGTGGCATTGTACGGCTCCACAACCGTATCGGACACCTTGGGCGATGGCACCACCGAATACGTGTTCATTATGCGATCCGGATACTCCTCGCGTATCTTCGATATGAGCAGTGTGCCCATGCCAGAGCCAGTTCCACCGCCCAGCGAGTGCGTCAGCTGGAAGCCCTGAAATTACCAATGGAAAACATATAAAACTAGTATCAATTATCCATTAAATATGCACAATTATGCATCAACTGCCCAATAAATGTAGCCATGTCCTTCCGTATAAACAATCGAATCCTTTGGCAGCACATTTCCTAGTTGAGCTGTCTCGAGTAGAGCATTCCAACTTGGTCAAGTATTTGTGCAGAAGTTTCGACCAAGAATCTCGTTCTCAAATTTTGTTTAATCTGGTTTTCTTTTCAAGAAGCCCAGCCACAATCGAAAAAGGCATAGTTTATGAAAATTTGATCAGTTTTGACAAATTGATGATTATCAAAAGTTGGGTTTGTTGGCTCAACATTTGAATATGATTTGCAAAACTGAATTTGGTTTCCAACTTTGAATTTAGAATTGTTCTAGAGTTCTTATTAAGTTCTGACAAAGTTTTAAGACTGGAAAGCATATTTTGCTTATGATTTTGAAGCCAGCAACTCAGTTTCAAATTTAAATTTGGCATTGAACAGATGAGCATAGGGTATCTCCTAGTCAGAATATACCGAGTAGAGCAGGCTTGTAAATTATAATATCATCTATTAATATTCGATCTGCGATTGCTCCAGCTGTGGTCAATCTGAACAGGTTAAAGAGCTTACCTGGAGACAGTCGCAATTCTCGCACTCCTTGCGCACCACGTCGAGGACATTGTCAACCAGCTCGGCACCCTCCGTATAGTGGCCCTTGGCCCAGTTGTTGCCGGCGCCCGATTGCCCAAAGACAAAGTTATCGGGACGGAACAGCTGGCCATAGGGGCCCGAACGCACCGACTCCATGGTGCCGGGCTCCAGATCGAGCAGAATGGCGCGTGGCACATACTTGCCACCAGACGAACGACTCACAGCTATTGGAATGCAATTTCATATAAAAAAAAGGGACATGAGTCAGCAGCCAAGATGGCAGAGAGATGGATGGATGGTTGGCTGGATGGGGAGCACTTACCAGCTGCCTCATTATAGTAGACGCTGACACGTTCCAGCTGCAGATCGCTGTCGCCCACATAAATGCCTTGGCTGTCAATGCCGTGCTCCTCCGAAATGATCTCCCAGAACTGCAAGAGAATTGAAAGAAATAAGGCAGGATTAGTCATTGTTTTCTGCTTACTTAGTAGAGATCAGTTAAGAGATCCTTTAACAACATCAGCATTAATTGCAAAACTTGAATTTCGAGCTGCCGTCATAAATAAACCAAAGACTAGTTCTAAATTTAAATGGTTTATGTGACACCTCTTCGCTTTTTACGACGAGCTGAGAAATGTACAGTAATAATTATCATGTTTATAACAATTTAATGACTTTGGCGGGTGTCACCATAAAAAAGATACAACAGCTACTGCAGCTATTTTTATGATAGTCGTCAGGGGCTCAGATTTTAAGACACACAAGGGGGGAAAACTCTGTGAAGTTGAGCAACATTCGAGTGTCTATTTTGGTTAACTTGGCTTCTACGAGGCGACACCAGAGCCATCAATTGGGCATATTTATTTATATAAAAGCACAATCGAATTTACGATTATTTAAGAGCATCGAAAGAACTATCAAATGTGATAATTAAATAGTAAAATCTGTTGTCTGACGTGGTGCATAATGATTCTAGATCATTATGGGGAAATAAGTACAAAAGCGACGCATTTAAGGCATATAACGATAAAAATGCAAACCAAATGCGTATTTTGTTTTTTGTTTTTTGTTTTATTGTTGTTAAGGCTGTCAGCTACTGCGCATATAATGAATGACATGATAAGAGAGGCTCTCAACTCGAGATAGTCGCGAATGCAATGCAAATTCTTATCTTTAGCTGCTGCGGCTGCTGCGGCTGCTGTGGCTAAGCTGTTAAACCGTAGGCCAATTTCAATATGTATCTCTCTGGGGTCAGTCATCTGTCAAACTCTTGGCCGCATCTTCTCGACTTTTGACGTTTGTCAAATAGAATTACGAGCTGTGTGCCCAGCCAGCCATGTCAGAGTTCATGTTGCCAGCCGCAGAAACCGTTCACAGCACAAAAAAAAAAGAGAAAAAAAAACAACAAAAAAAATGAAGAAGAAACATATACAAATTATTAGAAAATTTCTTTTATACTCGCTTGTGCCGCTGTGTGGCAGCATTGTGACAATGTGACAACGATGTAGGCGCAGTCTCAGCGCCATAAAATTGTTGTTGTTTTTTTCTTTCTTTCAGTTGTTAATATTTTTTTTAATGTTTTTTTTTGTTTGGCTTGAAAAAATAGAAAAAAAGAAAATGGAAAGAGAGATGGGACAGCTTGAAAAGTGAGACACATTGTACGTTGTTGAGGCTGACAATTTATGTTTAGTTTGGCAGTCAGAGTTTGGTGGATCTCTGCTCCAACATGCCCTGATTTAGTGCTAAATTTAAAGAGAAACAGCGCTGGCAACTGCACGCAATCCAAAATAGTTTTTCCGCTTTTGGTTTGGCTTTTTCTTTGCCTATATATATATATATATATATATTTTTTTATTTTTTCTGTTGAATATATTTCAGTGCAGCGTGTCGCGGCATGGGACATTTCCAAGTTGAGTCTTCATTCCTATACGCTCCTGGGGTGCAATGTGCAACCTTATGCAGGCGAAAGTGTTAAAAATAGCACTGCCTCGTGGCGCGCTGCTGCACGTTGCATGTTGGGCACTGTAGGCACTGGCCACATACAAAAAAATGTATCTGCTGCTGCTGCTGAGTCATAGCTGAACTGCAGGCCAACGACCCAGGCCGGCACAGCTCGCAGTTACTAAATTAACCCAGCAGACGCCAGTTGTAGACATCGACAACATCATTAGAAGGCAGCCAAACACACAAAAACAATTACACACATTCCGATCGCAGCTGAAGCAAATCAAAAAAGATACTTGCGTATCTCTTAGATACGAATTGTTCATTGATGTTGTTGCCCCCTCGCGCCGTGGCTCGATTAGCTCTTAGCATTTATTGCGGAAGCGCGCTGCAAATGATTTGCTGCGTTTAACAAGCCGACGATTCCATTTGTTGACCAAAAATGGATCGCATTAGTTTTTCATTAACAACAAAACGATCTCTTTACCCCCAACAAATTGATCGCATTCAAGCGAGACGCATAAATCGTCCCGAAATTTTAGAAATTCCAATTCGATTCGAAACGAAATAATCAGAAAAGGCCAGCGAGGAAATAATAAAAATGTTATCGCTTGAAGTGCCACTGCTGTGATCCGCTTTAATTCCTTAGTTGCCCTTGCCCATTCTGATTCCCATTCTGATTCCCATTCCCAGTTCTCAGTTCTCATTTCCAGATTCTCAATTCTCTACATTGTTGTCTGTCGCATTTCCCTTTGGCACTTGAACTTGAGGTGTGTGTGTGTGTGTCTGTATCTGTGTCTGTGTGTGTGTTAAAAAGGAGAAACAGTTGCTGCCTCAGTTCGGGCCTTGTTCAATGACAGCCAATTGTGCTGCGTTTGCTTTTGTTTATTTGAAAGGCAACTCAACTAGTAAATTGTATGTATGTACAATCTCCGCAAGATCATCAAATTTAATTGGAGTGTGGCCGTTGCAATTATGAAGCTTGCTGCAACTGCAGCAGCAGCAGCAGCAGCAACAATAAAGCGCAGTTTATATGCCGGACGAGAGCGCTTAGAGGCATACACAATGAACAACGAAATCATGCAACCGACTTGGGGCAGCAGCAACAAAAATAAATTAGCACACAAAACTGTTGAAGTGAAAAGTCGTTTTTCATGTTGCTTCTACTCATTTCTTCTATCTTTTCATACCCAGCGATCGCTTTACTTTCAACTAATTTTTCTTCTTTTCTGCTTTTGATAGTTACGGGAAATTGCTTCATTTTTTTTTCGGCTAACTGCATTGATTGCTTGGGGAAATGGTCACTGGACAGGAGGATGGCCAGGGGGCTATATTAACCAAGTCCAGCTGTGTAAATTGGTTTTAGCTGCGTCACATTCCTGCGATAGCTTACACGGAATGCATTAGATTTCATATAGAAACGGTGAGAACGTGAAGTGAGTCAATAATAAAAGTTTGGACACGGACTTATCAGCAGCACGATCTGTCCAGAAAAGTGGGAAAAACAATTATGCGCCGCACATAAAAACTGTCGGAAAGAAAATGCTGGAAATTCGGAGATGGTAAAAGTGATAAATGATCGTTTGATACGATATATATATATATATATATATATGCGGATATTGAATTAGATTGGATATCACGATCTTAAAACAATTTTCGTGCTGGAAAGTCTTCTTGAGATAGGCGTGAGAAATCGTATTTCAATTAATAAAGTGAAAAATAATATATATTTTTAAGTGCTTAGTTTTGCATAAGTATTTCTTAATTGTGTATAAAAATGCATTGTTTAATTTGCTTACACATTGTGTCTTTGAATTGGTCTCTTTGCTGATACAAAATATTTGCTTTTCTATTCACATAAAAATGACTCAAGAAAAGTTTTGCAAAAGATTTCTCTGCATGATTCAGGCAAAAAATAAAACAAATAAAACACTTTTGCTCCGCACGGCTTAATAATATTTCTCGAGAAACTATTAGAAAAAGTGATACATAAATAAATAGAAGAAAAGAGCTATATATATATATACAGAGCCATATATATATTTAATGCGCACAGTTACTGTCTGGTAAATTCAATTTTTGAAAGCTCAAAAACGAAAAGTCGAATAAAAAATAATGTAATTTATTTGCCAAGTCTTTATTGTTGGCTGGCTCTTCTGGCTGCCACTTGCCACTCGCCTGCTGGCAGCTAGAAACTTTAGAGACTTCCAATTAGTTGTAAGTGCCACGCCTCCGTCAACACGCCTCCCCCTTTAGCGCATGCGATCAGCTGCCGACTGTTGCCGACGCCCTCATTAAGTGTTGCATGTCTGTAGTTGCCCCAACGCTGCATCGCTGCCAGTCTTGCAGTCTTGCAGTCTTGCAGTCGGTGCCTCTTGAAATCACTCGGGCATGAACTTTGGAGCCGGAGAACACTGTCTGAAGCACAAAAGTCTTCTAAAAAAAAAACATCTTCAACAAGTCCACTCCGTCTGCAGCTGGTGCACTGATCGCTGATCGCTTGTAGCTTGTAGCTTTTGCTTTGGCTGCATAGCTTTTCCGGCAGCCCTTGAAAAAAATGCAAAAATGCATTTTCACATGATGCCTGCCATTTGAGCATCAAACAGCTGCCTCCCCATCCCCCGCAACCCCGCCACCCAACCAACTTTGACGCTTGCGAGCCTATCAAAAGCAGTTGTCTTTGCTCAGCAGCTGTTTGTTGCCTGTGTTGTTCTTCGCCAAGTCAGACAAGGGCGATAATAAATCTTTCACAAGAAGTACAAAAAAAAAAACAAAAAAAGAACACAAAAACCGACCGCAAGTTTGTTGACTTTGTCAGCGAGTGCATGCATACATATATCTGAAATTATAATTCGTATATATATATATATATATGGAGTATATAAATACGATGCTGATTATTTAAAATGCATTTGTCGTCGTCGTGTGGGCAAAAAAAAGCGGAAACGCCCAAATCATATGCGATCAGCCCCTATCCTGTAACTGAAGACAGTCAATCCTTCAAGTCGAGTCTGTTGCCATATTGATTCTCTGAGTCACTTCCTTTGTTGCACTTGTGCGGTTTTCAATTGCGATTGCGATACTTAATTAAACATGTGGGTATGCTTAGGTAGCAGTCAGCCAGGCAGTCAGCCAGGCAGTCAGCCAGGCAGTCAGCCAGGCAGTCAGCCAGTTATCCAGTTAGCCAGCCAGTCCAGTTGTTGTGTTCTTGCCACACATTTGAAGTTGTCCACTCAGCTGTTCTTCTTTTTATGATGTACTTATTATTTTTTCTTTTTTAGGTCTCTCCCTCTCGCTGTGCTTCAAAAATCTGATGGGTAATGTGAAACCAGCGGTTTGCTCAAATTACCAAGTCGGCTTCAGCGTCGTCGCCTGCCTTAGATAAACACTGTGCGTATTTCATTCATGGGCAGAGCGAAAAGTAAGCAGATACATAAACAGATGTATGCATTATATACGTATTAAGTGTGTGTGTGTGCCGTGCTCCATAAAAACCATTACTATGCCGAATTTCTGAGAACTACAAAACTGTTAGCGCTAAATTAAGCGACACTAAACACCCCCCGCTCCACACGCTCGTTGGAGCCACATTTCTCACAAATCGCAAAAACCCACAGACCACAATTGAGTCATATGTCTGTATGAATGTGTGGAAAAAGTATAAAAAAGAAATAAATGAACTACGGTTGCTTATCTGTTGCTTGAGTTGACTTTAATTTAATAATGCTTATAGTTAAATCATCGCTTGATTGGATTTTATCAGCACTCGTGCAACGTGACACACTTTCTGGTTGCCGCAAACATTTTCAAGTCAAGCATTGACATTGATTTTCGATCACAAATCGACCGTGCTACACATGTCAATGCCTTTCAACAACAAAAAATTAAATACAAACCGGTTACAAGTTGCCAAAAAATTGCAAAAAATTAAATTAAAAAGAGATACACAAACAACAACTGCAGGCAGCATAAAAATGCGTCAAGTTGCAGGCAGGCAGGTTTTTGGGGTGTAGCTCTGTGGCACGTTCGTTTGTTGCGATGACTGCTGTTTGGTTGCCTGATTGGTTGGCCATATTGATTAACTGACTGACGTTGCTGCACCATGCGAACCCATTGAATATAATTGATGCCAGGGCACCGCCAATTGTTGTTTCTACTTTTAATTGCAAGCATTACAATTGATTAACTAGTAAGTGGACGATCAACACTGATTAACAAGGCAGCAGACTGAATGCCACATGGTACTTTATACAGTAGACCATTTTTCATTTTTATTTAAGCATATGGTTAATATTTTTGTCAACTTTTTATTAGTAATCGTTCAGTTGTCATTCGTATTTTGTTCTTCTTTAAAACTCTATTTTAAAATATGTTTTTTAGTATTTGAAATCATTATGGTTGTTCTCTTATTTTAGTATATTCTCTGTAGGAGTATTTGTAATTAAATAAGCTTAAGTTGTTCCCTTGCTTTGTTGCTCATAAATTAAGGTTGCCCTCTTGTGTGGCATATTTTTGAGCACCTCTTGCGGTTGGTTCTCCAAAAGGAAACCCAGCAGAGCGAAAAGATACAACCGCAATGATAATTTCATGAGTTTTTTTGGCATCCGTGAAATGCAGCAGAGATGGAGAGCAACAGAGAGAGAGAGAGAGACAGAGACAGAGGCAGAGAGAAACAATTGCAGTAATGCCTTATATTAGAGCAGTTAAATTCCGCCTCATTTATTAAAGGGGCTGTCTCTGGGTATCTGAGTCTCTGCTCTATAATCACAGTTGCAAGTTGGAGTTTTAACAAAGGGCATATCGAGTGCCTGACAAACCCAATCAAATTTCATTTTCTTCGCTACGTCGACTCGGCTAGTTTTTTTCATTTTTTTATTTTTCATTTTTTGCACTTGGCATTTTATTTGATTTAACCTTTTTTTCTGCTTTGTAAGTATTTTTTCTTATTCTTTTCTTTATGTTTATTCGTTGGCCGGTTTTTTTTTTCTTCTTTTTTTGTTTCTTATTTTTTGCGTTAATTTTCTTTTGCTTTAATTGCGCTGAATGCGCTGTAAAAGGCGGCGGCTTCAACGTTGACTCTGAGTTGTGATCAATTTGGAAACTCATTGAAAAACGTTTACGGGCAATGTGCATAAATTAGCTGCGCTTGCCAAAAACTCGGCAAAACCAAAAGCGAATCAACAAAAATAATGAAAATAAAATAAAATACAAAAACAAAAGAAAAAAAAAAACAGTGAAGGAGACTTACCTTAGCGCCAATCTGGTTGCCGCACTGTCCAGCCTGCAGATGCACAATTTCTCTCATTTTGATTTATGGGCTTGAATGTAACAATTTAACAATTCTGAATGCGTGGGACGGCAAAAGTCGACGAAAGTCGGCAAAAGTGCAGGCGTGGTCCTTAGCTCAACGAAAATTCAATTCAACTGAATGGAACCTGAACCAGAACCTGGATGCTGGCTGCTGGCTGCTGGCTGGATACTGTGCTAATTCTCTCTCTCTGTGTGTGTGCCTGTGTGTGTGTTCTGAATATTTGTGTGTGTTTTTTTGTATCTGTGTGTATTAGTGTGTGTATACGTGTGTGTGTGTGTGTGTATGGTGCACTGATTGATCTCACTTGTGTGAGTCTTGAAGGGGGGCCGGAGCAGAACAAACAGAACGCGCTACAACTGAACCGCACAACGCACAAAACTCAACTGATCGCAGCGACAGCACCGGCAAAGGCCTCAGAGTCAATCCCCAGTTTAAGTCCCAGCTACCCAACCCAGCAGACCAGCGATGACGATGACGCTGACGCTGACGGCAACGTCGACGTCGACGTCAACTTCGTTGCTTCGGCTGACTGGCAGAGTTTGCCATAGAGCGAGACAGATGATCGCACACACACACACACACACACACACACACACACACACATACATTCAAGTATGTGCCATGCCTTGTTCTTTACTTAGAAACTGTGAATAATTTTCTTTCTTTTGCATTGAAAGCATGCTGCAGTTTCGTACAAAATAATTATTATTTTTAGTAATTACTTGAAATAATTATTTGCAACGCCGAATGATTAAAAAATACTGAAAGATATTCAAATAATTTAGTGTGCAAATTGCAAATTTTGGTAATCTTCTATGCAGGAGAAAGAGTTTTGTGACTCTCGCAGTGTGCGTCATTTCGAAAGAGAAAGAGAGAGAAAGAAAGAGAAAGAGAGAGAGAGGGAGAAAGAGAATCACTGAGGAAAATTGCTCAAGCAGTGGGGTCGCCCGTAAAGTTCTGTAATGGGACAGCTTTTGACCATGCTCTGTAAAAGCGGTATTAAGGTGTATATCGGCTTAAAAAGGTCTTCAAATTAGACTTGCAATTCTTATGACTAAACAAGACTTAAATTAGCATTCAATCCTTATGGATAAGTAACATATATTTGACAACTATTCAGCTAAAAATAGTTTACAAAACAAATTTGAGTATGTTTTAATTAAACAAAGTAAGATAAATTTAATATATATTTGGAAACAATTATTAAGTCCAATTTAACTTAAGATTTATATATTTAGAATATAAATATTGCAGAAAAGTGATGAGCAGCGAAATTCATTATTTTTCTCCAAGTGTAAGTTGGTCCTACAATTACCTCTTATTGGTCTTATTCCATTTCTATCTGAAACACATTCAAAAAATGGTCAAATTTATCAGGTTTTTTTTTTGAGTGAACTGCCAGCTTCAACAGCTTATTCTTAGTTGTGCTTATCTTTTTTTTTGTGCATTCCCAGTTTTTATAGTCCCTTAATATTGATATATGTTATATATATTAGCTTATCTTTGAATTATTATAAGTATTATCTACATGGAGACAGGGTATCTTGGACAGCAGCCGCACTGACTACTTGGCTTTTTTACTTGTTTATTATGGCAACTTCAATCACTCGAACACGACAGGCCAAAAGCCAAAACAACAAATATAACGAGGCTGCTATTTTGGTTTATGTGTGTGTTCCGAATACACACACACATATATATATACATACATGTATATATATATATTTATTTTTGTATATATGTTTGTATGAATGCTTGAAACTGTAGATGTTGAATATTTGTATTTGTATCTTTAGCAATGCCTGCGCATTTCCATTTGTGTGTGTGTGTGTGTGTGGATGTGTGTGTGTGTGTGTGTATTAAGCTGTCCGCTTTCGCAGCTGAGCGACGGCATCCCGCCGCCTTTTCCTGTTCTAAGTTCACAAATTTTCACGCTGTCAACTGCAGAGCGACGTGGCACGTTCTAATTTTATCAGCACAAACTGCACAGGTATGCAGCAGCTCACACACACTGTGAGCCCCATCTCCATCTCACTCTATCTCTCTCTCGCTCTCTCTCTCTCTCTATCTCTCTCTGTCTATCCCTTCTGTGTGTGTGTGTTCACTTCCACAAAAGTGTCACCGCAGTCATTAGGAGCATTCTTATTTGGTTTCTACATATGTTTTTGCTTTCATTTGGTTGCAGCACGAAAATGCATTCAACTTGCATCTATTTTTGGTTGCACTTCGCTGCGTTTAGTGGCACTCGAGTGCTGCGTCGCTTTCCTTGGAAATCAATCAATGCCCCCTCGAGTATTTTCAACAATTTGTAGTCGCTTTACTTTCTAATTACTTTCAAGTTGAAAGGCGCTGCCTTTAGACTTGCATTTTCCGGCGATTTTCAAGTGCTTTCCATCGTTGTGTTGGCAGTCAAACCACTAAACTCACATTAATCCAATTTGCAGGCCTATGATTGTGTGTGTGTGTGGCTAAATTTAAATACACCATCAAATAATCTCCAATTTACGAGCATGAATAGTTATAAAATGTTATACATTTATTCGCAACAAGCGCTGCAAACAAAACACAGTACAAATTGCTCCCTGGCTCCTTTTGCCTAGCCTCTCATCCCTAATGCAAGTGCTGTTTTAGGCCAGAACAAATACCACCAACGGACGACAAATACTTTGACAATTTTTGGTTAGCAAAATAAAGGCAGACTGAGGACATTTTCATAATGGACGTAGTTGGGGAAAATTTGAAGGGGATTTGCTTAGACGAAATAGAAAATGAACAAATTGGCAACGATAAAAAGAAACAAAAATAATCTGTTTAATGATATCTCAAATAAAAGCAGCAATGATAATATATATAAGTATTTCATAATCTTTAACAGAAAAAAGCTAGTTTTAAATATAATTGTCATAAGCTCGTTTTGCTTTTGATTTAAAGCACTTTACGATCAAAATTCAACGTTAACTTATTTAATGCCCAGTCTTTACTGCTTGTGCGCTTGATCCTTAAAGCTGTTAACTTTAGTTGTGTGATATATCAAAAAGTTTTCCCTAAGATTAACAACTGGAAACAAGTTGCTGCTTGGGGTGTGATGTTGATGCGTGTGTGTGTGTTGTTCCCCCTTGTAAAAGGCTAGAGTTTCCAGCGAGCTACGCTTATGTGAACAACAGATACACACACACACACACACACACACACACATGACTCGTTTGGCCTGCCTCAACTGGTGTGTGGTTGAAGTCCACGCCCACCGGCGAAACCCGCCCACAAAGTGTATAAAACGATTCTGAAAAAGTAACAAATGTTTTTTTAGGATTTGTGTTTTGGGAAATTCTGCACTTGTGTAAATGCAAAGGCAAAACACACACACACACAGATAATATATCAAAAATTATAAAAGCACACACATATATATATATATATATATATATATATGTATATAGATAGATGATAAAAATAAGTGTAAAACATCAGTTTTGCCATCATTTTTTTGCTAGCAAAATGTTATCTTGCTGTGAGCATTCAATTTGTGTGTGTGTGTCTGTGTGTGTGTGTGTGTCTGTGTGTGAGTGTGTGTGTTTTTTTGAGCATTTACAACACTAACACTGTTATGCGCACACACGCATTTATCCGCTTAATTGATTGATTTGGCCTTGTGGTAAATTTGTATTTATTTTATTTGCTCATCTCTTAATTTTAATGCGCATTTTAAATTATGAAACCTGCTTTGTTGTTTCAATTTATTTATTTTGTTTTTTTTTTTTTGTTGCATTTAATTAATTTAGCATAATTGCAAGAGTGTTTTTTTTCGTTGTGTCCATTTTTACATCATTTGGCTGCGATTTAATTGAATTTGATTGATTTTTGCTGATATTGTTGATGGAAAAATAATATTGTTGTAAAATCATAACAATTCCGCCCGTGGCCCGTGGCCTGTGGCCCGTGGGGTGGTGGAGTGTGCAGAGTTTGCAGAGTGGTGTGTGGCTATATGGGTGGTTTCATTTATCACACCTGGCCAAAATAAAAACACCGTCTAGCCTAACAATGGCAACACCTGCTCACATTCTCTGTGGGCCTGTGTAAATGTGGGAAAAAGGACAAAATACTGCTGCGGCTGTCGTTTGTTGTGTCTCTGTTGTGCATGTGTTTGGGTAGGGGTAGGTGTATGTGTGTGTGTGTTTGTGTGTGTGTTTGTGGCATACTTTGAGGCGCTTTGTTTGTACAACAACAGGGAAGCTGCCACAGGCAGAAGACACATACATATATAATAATTGTAAGCCCATTGAAATAGCAAACAGATTGAACGGCTGTGAAAATGAATTGAAGCATGGATTATTTATTTCCTTAGAATGCTATTGCACAAAGCTCTCAAATAGTTAGCTATCTTAAGTCTTTGTTAGGCCAAAAATATTTGTGAGAAATTATGTGTTGAATTTCTTAAAGAATATTTCATTTATTTGCGCAAATTATATAAATGTTTGAATAAAGACAATTTAGTTGCCATAAAATGTTCTTGGCATAGTGTTTATTTTCAAAATGATACAGCTAAATATATTATTAACATCTAAACTGTATTATATATTTTTGAAATGGATTTTTTTTAGCTGACTTGTCCTCAGCCTACTCGCAAATGTTTAAACTTGCTGCAAGCAGTCTGTTTCCGCTTCAGGTTCCAAAAGGTCACTGAAGGGTATCATAAATAAAACTCAAATTAAATTCCCAGTTGCTTTTTTCGCTGTTTCCTGTCAACACTCAAAACTGTTAGCTAAAATTTATGCAACTCATTTTTCAGCGAGGGAGGTTTGATTTTTTCTTTCGGTTTTTGTGTTTTTTTTTTTGCTTTTGTTTCCCTGCAAGCCAACAGCTGTTGCAGTTGGCTGGAATAATAGTTTTTGCTGCCAATTAGTTGTTACACTAATTGCAAGAAAAAAGAGCGTCAATTATGCAACGCTGGATGACAAGCAACATAAAGCATACAACTACTATTATGTACAACAAGCAACAAGCTGCACATTAAATGGTTATTTAATTGATGCTCATACGCCGCGTATCCTTGCCGCCGCCTCCTTGCACCTCTCAACAAATGGGCGACGTAGGAAGTATGAAATCGGTGGCAAGCTTTCTGTTTTATGTGCGCGCCGCAGTAATTTCAATAAATCTTGGCAATGCCCCCTAAAAAATATTAGAATAATAAAAGCGCGACAACAAAACAGAAGGGTCAATATCGGCACACTTGCAAAAGGACGAAACCGTCGAAGTCATTTGGGCTGTAGGCGAACGCATTGGCACATTTACACACAGCGTCCTGGCCAAATTTATGACAGCAACAAGCGGCTGCCGGCTACGACGACACAGGGATATAGTCAACGACCTAAATACGCATAATTTGGCCAAGGGGGCGGGCGTAAGTGTTGCCGTATGTGATAGTCGTTGGGCGTTGGGCGTTGGATGGTGGGCGTGTCAATGCGCGCCCGCGCATCGATCAGCAATAAAAATTCAAATTTTGCCAAGGACGGCACAAAAATATCTGTGCCCATGTCACCAAAATATTAGACAGATGTTCCTTGTAAATGCTCCAATTGCAGAGTGCTTTGATTGAGCAATCGAGTTTGTAACTTGGCCAAGTAGTTTGAAATGAAACATTAAAGAAGAAGAATATATGTGTATATTTTTAAACTGATTAAATTCAATTATCAAAACATTATCTAAATAAATAAGAATTACTTATTTGCCATCGGAGTTGCTGAAATGGCATTTTATGCGTTTGTGTTGGAAGTTGATTTCAATTAACCAAGTTATACATATAATTCCTTTGCTTCTTTAGATCAAATTGGTATATCAATATGCAATTAATTTTGTTGTTGTTTATGTTCGCTTTAAGTGCATAAGTTAGTCGGCTAACTTAAGCCATTCGTGCAGCTTCTGGTTTCTTTGTATTGAGCATTATGGAGTATAGACAATGCTGTTGCTTGTATATATTTCGATACACATGGCTGTAATACACATTTACATGCCAACATATATTTTGGGAATGCGGAGGTTTTTCTCATGTTTTGTTTGGTTTTTGTTCTGGTTTTTTTGTTGCTGTTGTTGTTGTTGTTTTTGCTTCGGGGCGCAGCTCGTTTCACATTTTTGCCAATTGGCCAACAAGTGTTGCCAAATTGCGTTGCGGTTGCTGGCCATAAATAACGGTACTTTTGTCATTTATACACATAAATTGCAGCAGACGCTGAAACGCGAAAAAAACGTCTGTGAGCCAATGCAGGCAAACTGGCCCACAGTTCCACAGTTCCACATTCCACACACCCAATGCCAATGCCACATCCAAAACCCAATCCGAGTTACTGGCCATGTCCTGATGTTGCTGCTTTGCTGTCGCTGTTGCTGTCGCTGTTGCTGTCGCTGTTGCTGTCGCTGTTGATGCTGCTTGGCTAAAAAACGTGGCCGTCGCATAGGCCTCGTGCTCGGCCCACACTAACGACATCGCCGATGGTGACACAACGCAGCTGTCGTTTGCCATTTGGCAATAATTGTTTAATATGCGGGCGCATAAAGGCCGCCAAGGACTGGCCATAAAAAACAACAACCACAGCAACAACAGCTAAAGTAGCAGCAGTAGCAGCACCAACAGCAACAGCAACAGCAACAACAACAACAACAACAATGACAACCACTGCTGAAGCAGCCATAGCAAAAGGCCAAAGTGTGCTGCCGGGCCAAAGTCGTACGAGCGAGAAGCCTAAGCAAAGCCCAAGCCATCGTTCGAGGCACACGTGTGTGTCCAGTATCCAGTGTCCTGTTTCCGGTTTCCCTTTGCCCTGTGGTTGACTCGTGCCACAGCTGTGAAGGTGACTGTAACTGTAACTCTGGCTATTGCCTGCAGCCGGCTCAAGTAAGTGGCAGCAGCTGCTGGCAGCAAAACTTTGTCATAGTCTGATTGCAGGTATTTCATTTGGGAATACAACAAATACATAAATACTCTAAGTAGGCTGATCAAACTAGTAAAGGACTTAGTTGAACATTTAAAATAACCAACGAACACAATATCAACTACAATAACTACATCATTTCCTGAGGCTTTCCTGCTGATTTTAAGCAAAGCTGAAAATCCTTCAGCCTCCGTTTAATAGTTTATAATTCGATACCAAAAGATCTTAATTGAAGCCATTTTCTCTCAGGCATAGCATACATTTTGGAGCATTTTGACTATTCAATTGGTAGTTTGGCGAACATAAGGCGTCCGTCTCATTTCTAAGTTCTAAGGGAAGTACGCACACACATATAAGTAATTGTTTATAATTGCTGTTCTAATTTCGTGGACGTGGATAAATATGAAACATCAGCTGCAGCTGAGCAACCCCGGGGGTTGCTCAAACTGAAGTTTAAAAACAAAAACTAATTGCGCACCAAAAATGCCAAAAACGAGTCGTTCATGCTTATTGGCAATTTCGATTGTACAGCCTGAAAGTATGCAGCACATTTTTGCTGCTGCTCTGCTCTCTGCCAGCGACGACGCTGACGACGGCGCTGCCAATGCCGCACATGCTGACTGCAGTTAATTACAAAACTGTCAAATCCAAAAGGTGCCACGAATCAACGGGACCAACGGAAAACGAACGAACTAACGAAGCAGCCAAACAAACACACACACACACACACACACACACACACGCACACAGGGAGACACACAAATAAGCACTGGCATGCCAGCAACAGCAGCCAGTCAGCCATTTCAAACACACACACACACACACACACACACACACACACACACACACACACACACACACACACACACACAGACATGCAGAGGCAAATAGGCAGATCAGCCAACAGCTGCCAACGTATGCGAAAAGCTCGCAATAAAAACACACAAAAACAAACAAAACAAAAGCTGGCAAAAGGACGACACAGGGAAGAGAGAGAGAGAGAGAGAGAGAGGGAGAGAGGAGTGGCAGAATGAGGCAGTTGCATTGTGTGAACTTTTCAAAACATATATATAAGTGTATGCATGTGTGTGTGTGTGTGTAATATAATTTTGTGTATTGTTGTATTAAACGATGTCAACAACAGCCGCCCAGCTGAGCACAACACGCAGTCAGCGTCGCCGTCGGCGTCGGCGTCACCGTTGCTGTCAGCATCGACGTCGCCATCAGCATCGATGGCTGAGCCAAATCGAATTTAATTGCATTGCCGCACGTTGGCTTTTAATTAATTTTTGCTAGACGACTGCTGCTGCTGCTGCTGCTGCTACAACTGCAGCTACAACCCACACCCAACACCCACAAAACAAACTAAGCAAAAGCCAGCAACAAACAGAAGCGACAAGCTCGGACAGGGCAACATCAAACGTCACGCACAGGTGCAACGTAATTAGCACGAACCGACAAAGCAACTGAACAGTCGCCAGCAACAACAGCAGCAGCAGCAACAGCAGCAACAGCAGCGAAAGGGCAAAGGGGCAATCCGGCAGGCGGCTGTGCGGCACATAAAAACAAAAGCAAGCAAAACCTTTAAGCCCAAATGCATACAAGCAGCCAGAGAGCCAAGAGCAGCAACAACTGCACAATTAGCACAAGCTTCAATACTTCAAATTCTCAATACTCTATCAAACATTAAATACAAATAAAATGCCAAGCTGCCAAAAAATGTTGTACTTAGCAAATATCATATCTAAATGTCAGCAATAAATTCTCAAAATGAATTATTGATTTATGTGTTTAGAAATTATCAATTAATTATCAACAATTGAGATATTTTACCACACAAGCAAACAGAATAATAAAATAGTGATTTATACCGCAAAGCTGCAAACATTTTAAGTTATTTTAAAGTTATGTTCATTATAAGTCTTAAGAAGCATTTTAATGAACCAGCACAGAGCAGATTAATTAGGATTGATGGCTGAATATCTAAAAATACAAATTGTTTTATATGCAAAATGTATAAAAAAGTTAAATCTATTTATAAAACAAGCCATCTCATTAAAATTTAAATCATTATATTAACTATGGATATGATTTGTATATTTTCTTAAATGAAGCAGACATTTTGCCTCCAATTGGAGCACAGCAATTTTGCCAATTCTATTATTTAAGATTATTTATTTATTGTATTTATTTTTGATTATTTTAATATTCATTTGAGATGCTTTGCCGCAAGTGTAACCAAATCTGTGCAATAGTTGATGTTCTTCCAACTCGTTTCTTCAACGGGGGAGCTCGGGGGGCAACAAGTACAATTTCAATGTGGAGTAGCAGCAGCAACATGGAGCCCGTTTGGTCGTTGCTCGCCTGGCAGCGTTTTAATAGCTTTGAAATTCCAATGGCAGCTGTGGCGCCATTCGCCAACCGCCCAGCGCCCAAAATGAGCAAAAGAAATGCCAAGAAAGCAAACGAAAAAGTGACTCAGAGAGAGAGAGAGAGGGGGGGGAAGGGCAAGAGACGTGGTAAGAGAAAAAGGTCGATGGCGGCAAAATCGTCGAACATTTCGAAAAATTATTGAAAATTTTTTTTAATTTTTCTTCTTAAACGCGCAACGCACGCGATGTTGCAATAACAACAACAATAACAGTTGCAACAGCTGCTGAAGCAATTGTTGTTGTTGTTGTTGTTGTCGTTGTTGTTGTTGTTATTGTTTTTATTGATATTAGCTATGCATGCGCCCTGGCCGCCAGCAACTGCCATTTTGTTTATGACGGCGACGATGCAGCCAGCTGAGGCAGCCAACATGCAACACGGGCCAAGAGACGAAAAGGGTAAAAGGGCTGCTTGCGAATGCCGTGAAACGATGGTGACAAAACTCGCACCATTCACATTTTGTGGCAGTGCCAGTGGCAGCTGCAACAGTTGCCACTCTCCCCCTCCCCCTCCCCACAACCTGTACCCATCTCACTATTCTGCTGCCAATGTAACTTTATGCGAATTTTTGATGCTCGCATTGGCAGCCTTAAGTTTTGCTGTTGCCGTTGTTGTTGTTCATGTTGCTGCTGTTGCAAGGAGGTTTGTCTTTAATTTTTTTTGTGACGCTCACTCGTCGATTGTTGATAGGGTAATTGATAACGTCATGAGTGCTGAGATGGCTTGTGGCAAAAAGCTGTTAAATTACACAGCGCAACAAAATATTGACTCGAATGATGTGAACAGAAATGAATAAAAATATCGAAAATGTGACTTAAAATTTTGCATGTATTGTTTATGAAAAGAAAGGACTTGCTAAGTGTTCCGTTAATCTTGGTGAGCATTTCATTTATACAATAAATAAACGTAGAAAGACCACTCAACAAATGAATATTGAATAGTATTTTAAAAAATGTTCTGTTGCAGCAAACCAGGAAAGATATCCTCCTTTCCAAATTCAACTAATATTCGAAAATGCTGCACGGAACTATGATATAGTGTCTCCATAGTTTTTATGCGTATGCTGAACTTAAGCTCCACCCCTGCAGCTCCTGCTCTTCCTCCACAGCTAGCTGCTGCTCCACTTACCCCATCCCCCATCCCCCATCCCCTGCGCCCCTCACATAGTTTTGGCCCAAAAAGTGGTGGCAACCAATTTCATGGAAGTAGCGGCTTTGTTGGTATTTCTACGTTTTTTATGATTGCCTGCCACAACTTTTTCGCCATCGATATTGGTGGCAGCGACTTTGGCAGCGCTGCTTGCGGTTGCAACGCCAACTCGACAACAACAGCGATTCCGGCAGCAACTGCAGCTGTCTTGTTGTTGTTGTTGTTGTTATTTGTATGGATTTTTCACATCGTTTATCTTAGAGGATGGCAAACGCTGTTGGCCCTTGTTGTTGTTATTGTTGTTGCTGTTGTTGCGTCGCAGCTGCTGCTGGTGAACAGAAATGGCGTTAATGTTGCAACTATAGCAGGAACAGCAGCAGCAACAGCAGCAACAGTAGCAACAAATGCAACAGCCAAGTGGCCACAGCAGCTGCCAATGAGCGAGAACTTAATCTTGGGGATTTAACACTTTCGATATATCTTGGCCGTTGCTGTCTTGTGTGCTCTGCTCACCCCCTGCTGCCCGGAAATGTATTGGCGGCCATTATCGGTTCAGCTGCCATTTTTTTTTTTATGGCCAAGTTATGGGAATGAAACGCGTTCGGCTTTGGCTAAAGTTTCATCAGTCGTTGCTTTTAAGTGATAAAAATACATTTGCAAGAATGTGTGTGTGTTTGTGTATTGGTGTGTGTGTGTGTTTGTGTATTGGTGTGTGTGTGTGTAAATATACAAGCTATGGCTAAAGTCTAAGTGAGCATGTCGGATTTCAGAGACCCGCCGTGCCCGCCAGCAGTGAGGCGTATTGCTCCGTGCTGAGCAGCCGATAGACACCATCACGATTCAGATAGTAGATGGGATCCTTGACTAACTCCAGATTGTAGCCCTCCAGTGCCAGTTCGCGTTTCTTCAGCTTGAATGTTTCCGTGCGCGGAATCTCATCTAGCAGCCGGATGAAGAGGGGACGCGCGTAGGGAGGCAGACTGCCCCGTATCACAATCGACAAATACTCAATGTCCACCAGCTTCCGTGTGGGATCCATAATTGCCGCCATGCCCGCCTTGCCCTCCACATGTGGTATCTGCAAGCGCAAATAGTTCAACGGTTATTATTAACTGCATTTTTAATGAAAGTAAATCTAAAAAAGTGTTGCAAATTAAATTTAAAGTTCAATCTGTTATTTTCATCTGAGTTTATTTTTATGTGCTGACATTTGTTGGTCCACATTTAGCTTGGCCAACTCACCTGAACGCCGTAGACGACACAATCGTTGAGTCGCACACAATTGGTGATGATGGCCTCCACTTCCTGGGTGGCAACATTCTCGCCGCGCCAGCGAAATGTGTCGCCAGTGCGATCCTTAAAGTAAATATAGCCCAGTATATCACCGACGACCATGTCGCCCGAATTGAAAAAGCAATCTCCATTGGTGAAGACATTGCGTAATCGCTTCTGCTCGGAGGCCGCCTTATCCACATAGCCATGAAAAGCGCTCACCGCACGTCGGTCATCGACCTTGCCGACCAGCAGACCCGCCTCGCCGGGCGCACAGCGCATACAGCGGCCCTTGGCATCGCGGAGCGGTTCACCCGTCAGCTCATCGCAGCGTAGGATCTGCACCGGATACAGACGACGTCCGAAGATGGGCACAAAGCCAATGGCACCCAAGCGATTTGTGATATTGATCAGATTGGAGTTGCCCTCGGTGGCGCCATAGATCTCCACAATATGCGGTATGCCGAAACGTGTGACGAACTGCGTCCAGATTTGCGGTCTCAATCCATTGCCGTACATCAAGCGGAGATTGTGTAGAGGCTTCTCCCGTGCCTCAAATGGCGTGGCAAGTAGATAGCGACACAGCTCTCCAATATACTGGGCCGCAGTGCAATTGTGCTTGCGGCAATCACTCCAGAAATTCGATGCGGAGAACTTCTTGCGCAGCACCACAGTGCTGCCATTGAGTAGGGCAGTTCCCACGCCCACAATGCCACCAGCCGTGTGGTAAAGTGGCAAAGGATTATAAATCACATCGTTGCTTTGCAGGCCCGCCAAATAGGAAGTGCCAGCGGACATGAATATATAGCGCAGATTCGTGATGACAGCTGCCTTGGGCATTCCCGTGGTGCCGGAAGTGTAAATATAGAGTAACTTATCCTTCGACGAACTCTCCCGATTGCGGCTTAGCGGCAGCGGCTGTTGTGCCTCGAGAGCGTCGCGCAGTTCGATGGCGTTCGGCAACAGCTGCTGCCCCTCCACATCCGTATACTGATAGATGTCCAGTTCAAGTGGCGGCAGATTCAACAGCACATCGCTCAGCTCGCTGCCAACGATCAGAGCACAAGCCTTGGCCACTCGGATGCAGTGCAGCAGCGAATCGCCTCGCAGCTGTGAGTTTATCAGTGCGGTTATCACGCCCAACTGGCTGAGGCCCAGCCAGAAGCAGGTGTACTCCACACGTGTGTCCATTAACAGTGCCACGCAGTCGCCGCGTTTCAGCCCACGCTGCTGAAAGTATCCTGCCACACGCTGGCTGAAGAGCAGCGACTGCGAGTAGCTCAAGCGACGCTCGTCCATCACAAAGCATATCTTCTCCGGCTGCTGACGTGCCTGCTCCTCAAAGCAATGCGCCACGGTGCAGCCAGTGCGATCTTTGCGCAGCAGATACAAATTTAAGGCCACAAAACGATGCAAGGCCCTGCAAGAAAGAGAGCGAGAGAGTGAGAAAGAGTGAGAAAGAGAGAGACAGAGAGAGAGTGAGTGAGTTTTAAGGGGTTTACCTAATCACAAATTAGGTGTAAAAGTTCAATGACCTCTTTTTGGTAAAAAGATGTAAGAATTATGTTTTTATTATATCTTCTTTACAGCTGAACAATCTTGGCTATTATTATGTTTACTCCAAAACTTAATCTACAAAGAGGTACAGAGTCTAATATATAAAGCTAATCGAACAACGAAAGCTGTATTATAATTAATATGGCTTTTATATATATGAGTTAGTGAATAACATAATGTTTTAGTGCGATACTGAATAGGTCTGAGGTCTAAAAACTATAATCAGTTGAGCTTATCAGCTTGATCCATATTCGATTATAACTGAACAATCTTATGCACTTGGCAAATATCTTGTTGTGATACTTACACGAAATCTCTGCGACAGGTCATCACCAAGGCAAAGACATTTGTTGGACTGCGCAGCATTAGGGCCAAGAGGGCGCCAAGTGTTAAGCTGGCCAAAGCGCTGTGGCAGCAAAAGAGGCCAAAGATAAGGCTGCCAACGATCAGAATGCCCAGCCTTGTGGCCAGCTTCTGTTTGAGGTTGAGCTCCAGCAATATTTCCATCCTCTTCTCTTCAGGTCTCTCCTTCTGGTCTAGTTGCTGCTTACACTCGCTCACTTTCGGAGAAACATTTGCATTATTTAGTATTATTATCAGTAAATGTACAAGTTCTAGCAGTTAAATGAAATCTAACTCGATGTCAATATTCCACACTTATGCCTCGCAGTAACGCTCGACTGACACTGATTGTGGCGACCGACCCCCGCAACAACATTGGTATATCTAACCACAAACGACTTCTTATCAGCGTTCCTGATAGTGTTTCTAGCACCAAGCATTACAGCATTTTTGGTGTGGAAACCCGCTCTGTAGCACTATCAAAACTATGAGTAATTAACATGGTTTAGGTGCTGCTAGTGAACGGGTGAGGTCTGCATTGACAGACCAGTCATAAACTTTATGCCAGCTTGTGCTGTGATAAGTTGAAAGTACAGTGGAACAGCCTAAAAAGTACACTAGCAAAGCAGGTGAATTTATATACGTAAAATGTATAAAATCCATTCATGCCTAAATAATATTTTTCATTTTGAAATTAATATCTAAATTATTATAAATAAGTCTACATATTCAATTTGGTTTTTTATTGAAACCCTTTTGATTTTCCTCTGGCAGTAGTTGCTGTGGCTCTGGTGATTTTTGAGTTTGTTGCAAGTGGAATTGATTTTTCAATTGATCTTCTGTGATATTTGGGACTCGGAAACAAACAATCAAATTTGAATAACAAATATTCTTCGACAAACAATTTCTAGTCAACTTGATTTTGTTAACGACCCTGAAGAACAAATCGTAAATTTGTCCACAAGTGGCCAACAAAAAAAATGTTTTCTCTTTCAGATAAATCAAGTGTAAGCATTTTATGCATTAACAATTAAACAAAATCGATTTTGTGTTGTGCACAAATATTGCAATGGCCAAAAGGCTTGCTTTTGATAAGGGGTTAATCAACTTGTCAAAATCGTTTAAAACATATTTTGAGTGTAATAAACAAGTTGTGGCCTTAGCTAAACCAGTTCAGAAGCACTTAAACTACAAACAGCTGATATCGCTATTTGTTGCTCTGCGTTGTACTCTTATCAAAGAACAGGCAAACAAAAGCATAATGAAAAATTAAAGAAAACAGCTGCTTGCACATATGTGATTTCTGATAACAGACAATTCAGGTGTTATAGCCAGAGGTGAGAGCATTTATATAAACAGAGAGTTTTATAATCTAGATATTTACTTATAATTGCTTACTCTACCTTTGTTGTTGATACATTTATACAAAGAGAATTAACATAAATTTGCTGCTGTTTTAATGATTGCTGCTTAAAGCCAGTAATTACAATATTAATGCGGTTTAACTGTACATAAGGGTTAAGGGCTATCATGTGGCAACAACAATAACAACAGCAACAGCAACCACAACAAAAATAGAAGCAACGGTTTGAGCAACAGGCGCCTGGCAAAGTTCATTGCTACTGCGGAGATTCCATTTGTGGCTGGCACTGCACAGTGGGCCAGAAATGATTGTTAAAACATAGCTTCTAATCAACTTTTGTTATTTATTTAAATTCTGATCATCAAAATGTATGAAATAAAAGTTTTCTCTTGAATATACATAAATCGCTATAAATATTTCTGATTGTGTTCCACTGTGCGCTGTGTGTCAAGCATAAATATGAATGTGTTTTTCTTATATATGTACATATTCAATTATATTTGTATAGTTATATGTATATTTGTGTGTGTGTGTGTGTGTGTGTGTGTGTCTTGGCATCAAAGATACGGACCGGGACCTTGACTTATTTCGTATGCAACGCACAAAGCATTAAACGGTTCTACACGCGTTTGGTTCACTTGGCTAACTTGGCTTACAACATGGACTTGGCTGACTTGGCCCGCCAGTGATTGCTGATTACGTGGGTCTGACACTGACTTTGGTTCCAATTCGTTAGCATTGCAGCACACACAACTACAGATACAGATACACATATGCATTACATAAGACACACAGCTGTCAGGCAAGCGGCCAATTCACTTTTTAGCTGTGGCCTGTGCAATGCAGCTCTCAAGTTTTCAATTTTCAAGTTCTCGCAAGATATCGCATATATTAATCAATTGACATACTTTTTGTACAATTAAATGCCACAGCAACCAGAATCACAACAACTGCACAGCGATCGACGAAACAAGACAAGACGAGACGAGACGAGTTCTAATCGACAGCAACAACTAACAACAACTGATCGGTTTCTGCCGGATCTGTTTATTTATCAGCCATCAAGTACAACTGACTGAGCACTGAGCACGTTGCGCTGGAGCTCGAGAGCGTAAGAATATTCAACTGAGAGAGCATTAGAATTATCAGCAGCTCTCTGGCAATCACATTCCCCATAGAGAAACGGGTTCGGTTCAGGTCTATGATAAATTGAAAAGCATTGTTGAGTTGAGTGAACATTTTCTGATTGTTGGTTGTTAAAATGTTGAGTTCAGCTGGGAAAACAATAATCAAAATAACTTCTCAAATTATAAATATTAAATGTTTTTATAAAGTGCATTAACTTTGAACAGTTTTCATGAATAAATTACTTGTATTTTAAATACCACATTTAAATTTAAATTTAATTTATGAATTTAATTTACCTTTTAACGAGCATAATTTGTTTTTACCCTTTGTAACCGAAAGTTTGCAGCGCGTCTTCCACCCCATAAAAATAATAAGTTTCATCAAGTTTTTGGGCAGCACATCTCAAATTCATTCTTATATTTATAATGCATTTTAGGCCTGTTGGTGCAAACGTTTTAACATATTCGCCATAGCCGGGCAATAACAGTTTTAATGGGGCTGTTAACAAGCTGTTAAAATTAAATCCAGAAGCTAAAGTTCGAATTTTTTTAATTAAACACACTTGCCCCATAGCCAAATACAAAGAAAAACAATTTGCAGCACCCAAAAATAAATTCCAATGTTGAAATAAATTAACATAAAGCCGGGCGCCACTCGCAGCAGCTGCTCAGTCGGCGTCGCCGTCGCCGTCGTCGGGTCGTAGCTGTCAAATGCCGGCAGGCGAAAATATAAAAAATATATGTGCATACTTTCAGGCGTGGCGCGTATAAAAAATGTGCGCATACTTTTTGGCAGCTTTTTGAGTTATAGACGGTGAGCAGAGTGAAACCAGTGGGTGTGTGTGTGTGTGTGTGCGTGAGCAGTTAGTTTGACTGTGTGTGTGTGTGTGTGCCTGTAATTGACACATGTTACGCTCACAAAAGCGGCAACGGCAACGGCAACGGCAACGGCAACTTGCGTACTAACTGCGCCTCTGTTTCGATCTGGCCCAACCCGCCACCCACCATTCACTGCCGTTCCAGTCAAATCGTTATTATCGACAATGGCGCCGCCAAAAACACACACATTCTCGCACACCCACACACACACATGGAGCACGCACATGTTATTCACTGCTGCTGGCTGCTGCTGGCTGCTGCTGCTGCTGCTGTTGCTGCTGCACAGCCTTCAAATGCAGGCAACCTCAGTCAACTTTGTTTGTAGCCGGCAAAAACAAAAACACACACATAAAGAGTAAGAGAGAGAGAGAGAGAGAGGAAAAGAGAGAGTAGGCAAGCCACTTGCTTGCTGATAACGTTAACGTCAGCTGTGCGGCCCTTTTGCATGGTCGAAGGGGGTGGCGGAGGTTTGTGGGTGTTTTGGGTGGCACACGTGAGCACCCGGACTTGGAGTCGTGCGCAGGCAAGCGTCAAACGTTTGTACCTTGCCCCATTTGGCCGCCCCCCAGGCGACAACGTGAACCCCAACCTTTCCCCGCCCTTACCATCTCTCTCTCTCTCTCTCTCTCTCGAATTGCTGCTGCTGCTGCTGCTGCTGCTGCTGCTGTGCTTGGCATTTGTTTGTGTTGTCAACAAAAGTTTCTTTGAAATCAGTAACAGATGTCGATTGAAATGGCACAATTGCTGCCCGCGTCGCTGCCAGCGTCGACTGTGACTGCGACTGCTGCCTGCTGCCTGCTGATGGCTGCCTTCTGCCAGTTTCTGTGAGCAGCTGGCGGCTGTTGTTACTGCTGTTGCTGTTGCTCCTGCTGGTGGCTGCCACTTATGATGAATATTTTTGTGGCAGACACACACACACAAACACAAGCACAAACAAGGCGAGACTCTGATTCTGCCAGACATCGCATATTGTGCGCTAGTTGCTCGGTATTTTAATTAAAATTTCTCGTTCAAGTTTTAATGTTAATGCAATTTACTCAATCGAAGCCCAAAGACAATACAATGGTCAAATCTTAACAGATGCCAAAGCTTCCTTTATTGTTCGCAACCATTGAGTAGACCTCTCCACAGGCTATATTCATACATAAGCCTAGCTAAATAAACTTTAATCAGAGTTGAATAAATTTTAAATAACCTTTTTTCTTGTTTAGCAAACACATGTGTAACTTGTATACACCCATTTTATCTGTACTCATATCTAGAAAATATACTTGTAATAACAAAATTGTGCACCTTTTCAACTAACTGGCTATTTCAGCTTTGTCGTAAGTAATGTTGAATATATATGGTAAGTTTCCATTACAGGGTATTTGAAGGTAGTGAAAACAATTCAAAATGCGTCTCTTGTCTTTGGTCGGTTGAGAGAGGGGGATAAAGTGCTGTTATTGCCGTTGACAACATGTCCAAGTCTGTGGCTGGCTGAGCTAAGCTGTGGCTGCTGGCGATAACAAACGATAACTGCATGTTAAATAGAAGCTAACGAACGGGCAGTAAGCGGAGCTAGCACTCAGGGATGGGGTTTTGGGGGATAGTCGGGCACAAACAAAACGTTGGCATATGCTGCTGGCCAAAGGCAAGCATCCAGCTGAAGCTGATGCTCCCATTCGACTGGACGTGCAGCTATTTGAATATGCACCCGACGGTCGCCTATCACCCTCCCCCACACTCTCTCTTTCGCTCTCTGTGTAGTCGGAGCTGGCTTTAGAAAATCACTCAGGTAGCAAAATGCCAGCATCATCAGCATCATCATGATGGGCATGGAGCAATGGAGCACCCCAGTACCAAGTCTAGTGAAGGGTTGCAAAAAAGCGCACAGCAGTTGCAGACAAAAGCAAAGTTAAGGCAAGCACAGCCTGAAGCGTCTGCAAAAGTGTGTGGGTGTGGGTGTGCGTGTGAGTGTGTGTGTGTGTGTGTGTGTGGCGCAGCCACAAGCCATGTGCATTTGTGTGTGAGTGTGTGTGTGTGTGTGCAACAAATGCTGTGGACCCTAAAGGGCGATGCTTTGCTAACGAGCTTTTGCTTGCTTGCAATGCGACAGCAGCAGGTGTGCGAAACACACACCAACACACCAACACACACCAACACACACACACACTCGCACATGGCACAGCTGAGTGACGATAATTGAAATTTCATCACAGTAGTTTGTGGTTTTGTAGCATACTCACCCACACACACACACACACACACCCACACACACACACACCCACGCACAACGTGCCCCTGCCCGAACACTAATGTGCAAATCATGGCTGCATTTTTGTGTTGCCTGCTTTTAGGCTGCAGCTTCGCACAAAATGATGGAATCGAATTTGTTGCAATCAGTTGATGTTTGTTTGCTTTCTTTTTTGGTTTAAAACACTTTATTTCTTGGGTTTCTTTTAGCCTTTCTTTGTAGTTGTAACATTTACTTTAGGTTCTTTTTTTTGCGCCTTTTTCTTTTGGTTTTCATTTGCTTGTTTATAGTTAAAGTACAGTTAAATACGTGTGGTTGTTGTTTAGAAATACAATAAATACTAATTAATAAATTAAACACATACATATATATAATCAATAAATTAGCCATAATTATAGCAATAATAATAGTTCGTAATAATTATAATATTTTGTATAGGTAATAATAATAATAATAATTATAATAAAAACTACTATGTTCAGTTTAAGTATTCGCTTCTTCTGCAACTCCTTTTTGGGCTGGGTCCTAATTACTACTTACAACTTTGCTTTTTCTTCTTTTCTTTATTTATATATTTAAATTTGCCTTTAAGATAGATATGTTAATAAATTATCTTTAATGTGGTGCAAATTATATATATATTTTTTTGTTGTATTTTTTCGCTATTTTTTTTTTTTGAAGTGCTCACACAATTTATAATTTAATTACTCATTTAACAGTATTTTTTGTATGCTACTTTTTTTTTGTTTACTTTCTTCTTTTTTTCTGTTGAGTTTTTTTTGTATATTTTGAATGCTGAAATGCAAAAAGGAATTGAGTTTCAAATTACATTTCTATCTTGTGTTTACTTGAAGTATCTTTAGGTGTGCATTTAGAAAACTATTTGGATAATGCTGACAATGTCTCTTCCCCTATTTTTCATTTCTTTTTTTTTTTGTTTATTATTTTTATTTATTTTTTTTGGTTAAGTTTTTCTTTAGTTGAACTGCATAATTATATATTGAAGGTTTAATTATAATCGTAGTGTTTCATATCATATCGCTTTCATTTAATTTGACTAGCACAAGTACTTCTTCTTGGGTTTCATCATGCGAATGCGTCATTTGGAGCCCAATCCATTAGGCACCAGGGCACTGGGCGTCCCAGCACTGACAGCAGCAGCACCGCCACCTCCACCACCACCACCGCCAGCAACACCACCAACCGCAGTGCCAGCAGCTGCCACAGCAGCCGCTTCACGTGCGCCGGCAGCAGCTGCCTGTAGGTGGGCGCTAGCTGCAGCTGCCGCCGCTGCAGCTGCTGCTGTTGGCGTGGGCGGTGATCGGGTGGAAATGGCGCTTCTCAATCCACTGGCGTTTGCCGAATGCTGCAAATGCTTGGCACTCAGCTCGGTGGCACGTGAGTTGCCGCAAACCTTTTACACACAGACACAGAGACAGAGACAGAAACAGAGTTTGATTTAGTAACAGTGCATCAAGGACAGCACTTTAAAGCATTTGCTGCTTAACCCACCTGGTGATGGCTATCCCAATCCCTGTATTGACACGAGGCACTGCAATAGCGAGCCATGTTGCAGCCGGAGCAGGTTTCGGTGGCCTTGCGGCCGCAATTCCAGCACTGCTGTTGCAAATTGCTGCCCTGTAAATGTCAAGAAATGTTCATTTCAATTGTTATTAATTTATTCTATTATTTGGTTTGCTCTTTGATCGAAGAAATACTGTAAAATGTTACTTACATTCTGTGCGCTGGTTATGGATGGTGACTTGTTGTCCAGATCGCGCTCACCACTCGAATGTCGGCTCATCTCCATGAAGAACTTTTCCATGCGCAGTCGCTCCTGTGTCATGATCTCCGCTGCACGCGTCTCGGCGGCAACAACGGCGCGTTGTATCTCAATCACAGCCTGTCGCTTGACCTGATTACCACAAATAAATATTATAGATATATGTGCATTATATAAATTGTGATAGTAAACCGACCTGTGTGACTGCATCCTCGGCATTCCTCTTGAATTCGGCGACCTTCTCTTCGGTCTGGCGTCGCAGCTCGGCCATTGCAGCTGGCGTCAATTCCTGGCTGCTGTTGCTGCCGTGCTGCGGCTCAATGCCACGCTGCTGCAAGATGGTAATCGCTCGCTTTGTTTTGTCCACCATGGCCGAGATGCAATTGAGCATGGTATGTATATTCTTCCATTCCTCCTCGCCGCCAGCAGCACCAGCACCACCACCACCACAAGCACCGCCGCCGCCACCACCACCAGGTGGAGCGTTGCCACCGCCGCCTCGTGCCACCTGAGGCGGTGCATGACGGGGCAGCTCGCGCTCATCGCGCTGCATAAAACCGCCAGCATCGCCGGCGGCTGCAGCAGCTGCAGCTGCTGCGGCGCTATAATCAAAGGCGAGCATTGAATGAGGTGGCGCCGGATTGGTATGCATGGCCAGACGTTTGCTGGGGGGTGCATATGATGCCCCGGCTGCCATATAATCACTCCACTCCTGCAGGCCATTGTGTGCGGCACTGTTGTGCCCCTGCTCCATCATCGAGTCCGAGGAGCGACGCTTGAACAGTGCACCACTGTTGCCGTTCGATGGCGCCTCCAGCTGCACAAAGATGTCGGCGAATTCGGCGCTATGTGGCTGCAGTTCCATGACAGCCTGCTCATTGCTGGTGACATATTGCAGCGCCGATTGATTTGTGGCACGCGACAGGGCGAGTATCTCACGTTGCATGAGCGTCACGCTATTCTTGAGCAACGGCATCACATATGGACGCAACGGCAAATTGATGGCCTCCTGCAGCGCCAGACGGAATTCCTCGAGCGAAATGGAACTGCTGCAGAGGGAGAGGATTAGGGCACGCACCCGTTCGCTCACTTCCGGCTGGCCGAGTTCCTGTGCGAATTGCAGCAACGAGCCGAGGAATTTTCTCAGCTTGCCAAGCAGACGCGCCTGCTCCACATGTGCAGCGGCTGCGGCGGCGGCGGCAGCAGCGGCCGCCAAAGTGGCTGCATGTTGTTGCTGGGCGGCCGCTGGCGTTGGCGATGTTGCATTGCTGCCATTGATAACGGGCGAGGCGCTCGCATTGCGCTGCGGTCGC
Organism: Drosophila glabriapex; assembly: GCA_035042305.1. Lineage (NCBI taxonomy): Eukaryota > Metazoa > Arthropoda > Insecta > Diptera > Drosophilidae > Drosophila > Drosophila glabriapex. The sequence goes on along the minus strand of JAWNLN010000046.1, from coordinate 5,774,988 downwards.
TGCTGCTGTTGCTGTTGCTGCTGCTGTTGCTGCTGCTGCTGCTGTTGATGATGATGTGGCAGCGATGTTGGCGGCGAGTGTGGCGAACGTGGTGCGGCAACCAAATTGCGTGCCAGCTCTGGCGGTGAATCCGGCGGAGTGCGGCACAGTCTATCTCGCTCTCGTTCTCGCTCTCGACAGCCATTGCTGGCTGTGTCTTTGCTGCTGGAGGAGGAGGAGGAGCTGGAGTTGTTGGATGAGTTGTTGGAACACTTGTCGCCGTTGCTGCTGCTGCTGTTGCTGCTGCAGTTGCTGCTGCTGCTGTTCGCTGTGTTAACGAAAGGAAGCTCGTCAGTTAGTTCACAATAAACAAGAAACGGCGAGACTAAAAGAGAAGGAGAGAGAAAGAGCGGGGGAGAGCGGGCTGAGAGAGAAAGAACAAGTGAAAAGGACAAGCTTAGACAGGATGTGCAGGCGAAGCGCATTACAAATGCATTAGTAACTGCTTGCCACATCAGCCATGCCACAAATACCATACTATATGGTATACATGTCCACACACACATATCCCTATATATATTTATATATAAACATATATATATATATATATATATTTCGGTTGTGACCACAACAAGCTACAGCACTTGTCCGCTTCACTCGCCGTTGGGGCATTAACAAATTTGTTTGAACATGGGAAATAAATTAGCAAACATTTTTGGCTGCCATTTGCCAGGCTACAACAGCCAACTGGCTGGCTAACAACGCACCCAAAAGACCAGCCAAGCAAAGTAATTCAGCCGCCTGACGCACTAATTGCAGCACCAAGCGCCATGGGGCATGGGGCAAAGGGTTTGGGGTTAGGTTTTGGTCGCAACGTGTCTGCTGCCTGATCCTGCTGCCAAAAGCGCCACACTCGACAGTAGCTCAAAAATGAAAAGCTTAACGGAAAAGCCGCAACGCGCAGATGGACGGGACTCAACTATGTTGCTGGGTGGATGGATGAAGGGCAGAGTGCGGAGGATTAATCCAGGGCTGTCAGGCGACACGTGATAAAGGAAATGTTTTCGAACTGCTGGCAAATGGAGTTGTATGATTATATTTGTTATTGCTGGCAAAAGTGAAAACATATTTAAATAAAGTTTCCCTCGAATTTGAAGCACATTTCAAGCAGATTTTATTGCCGTGTTGTTGTTGACTTCATCTCAAGTAAATCATTTTAATTGGTTTTTAATTGGAAATATTGTTAATATACTTCGAAAGTTTGCCTAACAGTTAACTATGTTAAATATGTTTTATTTGTTGTTTATATTTGCATACTTCCACTTGGCTCACACCATCAAATTATCTCGAGCAGTATTCAAATATTATATTGAAATCATTTTCGCCAAAGAATTGTTTTAGCTTGCAAGTCTAGCTCTAATTTTGTTCAGTTCTCTATAATTGTGACTTGCTGTAAAATGTTCTAAATTGGAAATAGGTTTGCAAATGTTTTTGTCGCCTGTTTCGCATTGGGGACCAAACACACACAAAACTTTGTTTGCCCAAGCTAATGGAAATTGTATATATATGTGTGTGTCTGTGTGTGTGTGTGTATGTGTGGGTGAATGCGTTGGCTGCTGAGTGGGGTTGGTGATGAGGAGTGCAAATGTTGCCACTGCTGCTGACGATGACGATGTCGACGTTGAAGGCAGCTAGTCGATGTTGCTGCCGCTGCTGCTGATGCTGCTGCTGCTGCTGTGGCTGCTGCACAGTTTGCTTTTGTGATAATGATTGTGGATACAGCTGCAACTGGCTGTGTTTTCACAGCCATTCAGGCACGCCAATCGAAGGGACACAAACACACACACACACACACAAGATATGTATGTAGAGCATACAGAGTGCGAGTTGGACGCATCACTCAACTGAGTTGGCGGCGGCTTATCAAACGCCAAACATAGACAATGATGGATCACATGATGCCGCCACCGAGCTCTGTAATTGGCTGTTATGCAAAAGGCAGCAAAAAAAAAAAAAAAAATTAAAAAAATAAAGAAAAAAAAACAGCAAAACAGATGAGAATAAATAAAAGAGAACCAAGTGTCGCCCACTCTATGTATCTGTATCTGTATCTGTATCTGTATCTGTATCTGTAGTTGTATCTAACTATTCAAGCTGAGCTCAGTATCTAACTGGCTGGTGTACAATTGTAAAATATTGCAGTTGGCTGAGGCTTAAAAGTTTTGTTCGGACCCACAAAAACCGCAACTGACCCAAAGTTCTGCCCCCAAGAGTGATAGCACAAGGGCGGGATGGAGTTTGGGAGGTGGTTGGTTGGTTAACAGCTGACCAGCTGTGACTGGATACGAAAAATGTTTCGTCCACGAAAAACTATTTACGAAAATTTTGTGTTGACAATTCACATATTTTCTAAAACATAATGTTGGCAATTTTCTGTAAGTGTCTGTAAGTGTGTGTGTGTGTGTGTGTGTGTGCGGGGTAGGGGGCGTGGCAATGCGGCATTGTGGGAGACTCAACGGCTGGCGCAACATCAACATCATGAGTGAGCTTCAAAAGCAGCAGCAGCAGCAGCAGCAACCATCGATTTAAGGTTACGTATACGCAGCATGGGCCAGTGCGCAGTCTTTGTGTGTGTGTGTGTGTGTGTATCTATGTGCGGGCAACAGAATTTGCACAGCTGCGTCCCATAGATTGCAGTCGAGCGCACAAAACGAAACGTTGGCAAGTTTAGTTAGTGTTGTTGCTGCTGCCATTGTTGCTGTTGCTGTTGCTGTTGATGTTGCTGCTGTTGCTGGCATAGTCATTTGGGAAAACAATCATTTTGGCAAATATTCATCATGTGCTGTTTGTGATTATCATCATCAGCAGGCGGCCATAATGAAGTTGCTACTGCTCTTGCTATTGTTGCTGCTGTGGGCGTCTCTGCAGCACACAGCAAACATTTGTTAAACAAACTTGTTTTTTTTTTCTGTTCTGGTTTCTTGTATTTTTTTTTTTTGTTTTTTTTTTTGAATAGCTCCCAGTTTTGAATGCTAATTAGAGAGCATCGTTTTATAGAATTTAAGCGCCTTAAATGCACAGCACACACACACATTGTGGGCATGGGAATTGGCGCAGCAAGCGAAACAGGTACGCACACAGCAGCAACACGACTACAACAGCAAAAACAACAACAACAACAACAACAACAGCAGCGAGCAGCAGCAGCAATCAAAGCATAGCACACCCAATTCACCAGCCCCTAAAAGCTGGCTACGCTTTTTGCCTATATGCGGGCTGTGGCTGTTGCTGATTTGGCCACCGCTGCTGCTGCTGCTGCTGCTGCTGCTGCTGATGTTGCTGCTGGGAACGCCAACAGCGGCTGTTATTTTTTGGGCTAACCTCCGAAATGGCACAAAAAGCGAGAGACACAGAGTGAGACAGACAAACACAGAGAGAGAGATGAAAATTGGAAAAAAAACTTGTGGCCATTCGATGCCGCACACACAAAATTTAACTATGGGCTGTGGTCCCAGCGAACAGTTGAAACCAACAAAATAAGTTGCTGAACTACAACAGGCAGCAGAAGCCAGCTGCTGGAAGCGACTGCAAAATCAGAGTACGTCATTGAATGGTATTTAGATAGATAGATAGAATATATTAATCGATTGAATATGGCTCCAAGTTTTTATTTATTATTATTGCATAAAATTTGTAAATATTAGTAAATAGAGTAATGGTAAAAATAGACTATATTTTAATTAAATGAAAAGTTAGTTTTAAAAAATCAGCTTCAATCAGCATTTTTTGACATTTACAAAAGAGAAATCAATAAAATATTAGACTTCTCTTGCAGGTCTATAATAAATCATTAACAAATTGAGTACTATTTAAGAATTATTAAACTGTTCAGATATATCTACTATCCGAATCAAAAGAATATAAAAATTTCTACTTTATTCTGCGAAGTTAAAAAAATGCTACTCTTCAAACTCTATCTCTCTCTCTCCCGCTCTCTCTCTCTCTCTTTCTCTCGCCCAAAATGTCTTGGTTTGTTAAGTTGGTTTTTGTTTTTGGTAAACACTCACACCGTTTCACACCTACACACGCACACACGCACACACACAGCTGCTGGCGTTCACACCATCAATCGTAGTGCCTGTCGCTTGGTTGCACTTGACGGCGCTTATGCTTCTCAAGCCCAATGCCCGCTCGCAAGTTCCAATTAAAGGCCTTAATGTGTATGCCCTGCCCATTTGGATTCTCATTCGGATACACCCCTGACGCTGTTCGCCATGCCCCATTCGCATATGTTTTGTCCACACACATGCCACACTCACCTTTGAGCCGTCGACTAATTGCAGCCGCAGTTGCTGCTGTGTTTGCAGCCGCTGCTGCTGCTGCCGCCGCCGCCGCCACTGCTGCTGCTGATGAGGCCGCTGACGAGGATGACGCGGATGAGGCAGCTGTTGATGTGGCAACTGCGACCGCTGCCGCTGCTGCGGCCGCCGCGTCGTATGCATCCTTGTCGGTAATCTCCTCCTTAATTATCGCTTTTCCATCGAGCGCCATCTGGAAATAGTAGTCGCAAATTAGTTGGAGAAATTTAAACAACTTATCTGATGTTGCTGTTGCCGTTGCTGTTGCTGTTGGCCCCACCCTCAAATGTAACAATAGCAACAGCAGCAACAGCAGCAACAGCAACAACAATCGCGATTGTAAGCCCCACAACCATTTGTAATTATAAGCCAGGCAAACAACCTGCACAGGTTCCCATGCGTCGAACGAAAACATCAAGTGACAAAGTTCTCACATTATGATTTCAAATTATTTGATTTCAATTTGATTAAATTGTTTTCTGACATGCAAATTGGGCGCACCGGAGCCTTGAGTTCCTTGTTGTGTCTGAGTCCTGACATTTGCTGCACGCTGGTTTCGGTATGTGTCTGTGTGTGGCCTGGGACCGCGCCTCATTAGGGGCAGCTGGCGCCCACAGTTGGAAGGCGCATTGCTTGTGCATACAAAATTACACATTATTCATTATAATTGCCTAAATGATTTAATTCAATTTTTATTCATGTTTGGTCTGAGGCATTCAAAAGTTATAAATATTCCCACATATCTAATTCATTTCTATAAAATCTAGTTTTGTTAATGGAACATTTTTAACCCACATAAGGAAAGATATATTTATATATATCTTTTTCAATGCATTACAAATTTGACGACAAAATTATGGCACCCTCTGCCAGGCTGGGTAGTTAAAAAACTTGCACTTTATATAAATGGATTCATATTTATTGCCTGGTCTAATCGGGTCAGTATAAAGTTTACGGAAAATAGGAAATAGAAAAGGAACCTTTACCATATCACAGATCTAACGCAGTATTTTCAACACACATGCAATCTACGTTATACGATCGGTAGTTAGTCCTGTAAATGATAAAATAGTTATGAGAACTTTCCTCTGACTTGCCGTGCTAAGATTTTCGGCAGATAATACTTGTTTCTATTGCATTGGAGAGTTAGAAATGCCATGGCTAATAAGATATTGAATGGAGCCGCTGTGCCAATCGAGACACTTCGTTAATGGAGCCCATTTACAGTTCGACCCTCTGGTCTTTCAATGCATTCATCGCGCACACGCAATCAGGCACACATTCGCTACAACTGCCGATTTTCAACACGAGTGGCAGGAAAAACATTCAACTGCCACTTACCACCCATTTAAGCACAACCATTCCCCTCGCCACCCCACCCACAACTACCCCAACCAGCGTTTCCATTCACCCTTTTGGCACGCACTTGTTCATGTTCATGTCCGGTCAGCTTGGCATGGGAAAATTTGTTGATTTTTATCACTAAAATATGTAAATACCTGGGCGAGCTGTGGGAGTTTGTGCAGCTTGTCGGCTGCATAAACAAAAGCGTAAAAGAACCCAAGAGCACAGTGAAAACAACATAAAGGAAATTTTCATTCATGTTTTCGATCAATCTCCGGTATGCCCCCCGCAGCGCCCCCTGCCAACTGCCTGCTTGAGGTGTAAAAACAGTTTTTTTGTTAGTTGTTCTTTTTTTGGCGCAATGTTTAAAGTCAATCGTCGGACTGGGCAATATTTACACTAGCCAAAAAGGGGGGTATATTACAGTGAGAGTACGAAAGAGAAAGAGAAAGAGAAAGAGAGAGAGAAACAGACTGAGAGAGAGAGAAAGAGAGAGAGAGAGAGAGCAGTGAGGCGGACAGCTGTTTCGCATCAGGCAAATTACTAAAAATGCTGCAAATGAAATTCTATTAAAAACAAACACTTGACACGCAGCTGCCGTTTTGCCAAAGTGCCGACAAGAGCCCGTAGCTGGGGGAGGGGCATGCAGATTGTGGGTTCAACTAATGACGGATCCAGCCGGCATATGGCGTCCATAACACTTGTCAACTGGCAGCCAGCAGGCATTCAGAAACTAACAAAGCGAAACATGCGTGACAAGCGGCAACAACAAGTGTTTTGCGTGTGTGTGTGTGTGTGTGTGTGTGTGTGTGTGCGCTGTGCACCAGGTGAGTGTGGGCGGTGGGTGGTGGTGGGATGGTGCTACATTTTTGGCCTGACTCACTTAATAGCTTGGCTGGCTGCTCGGCTGGCTGCTCGGCTGGCAGCAGCTGCTTAGCAAAGGCACAACAACAACAACAACAACAGCAGCAGCAGCAGGCTATGACGAATGAATCAAATGTCAGCAACAGCAACAGCAGCAGCAGCAGCAGCCGTGTTTTCCTCCACCACCCCATTCCCCGCCTTGTCGTCGCTCAAGCAGCTGTCGCCTGTCGGCGCCAGCAGGCGTCTAAGGCTTCAACTTGAGTTACTTTTGCCCTCTTCGTCGCTCGCCCAACCCCCGCAAATACCACACCACACCACACCACGCCCAACACCCAGCAGCCCAGGCAGGCACTTCAAAGCGCCTTCGGTTTCAGCCAAAATGGAAAATGTCGCCCGCAGAACTTTTGCCACAAAACTTGAGAGGGGCAAAAGCGGATGGGCGGTGGTGGAGGTGGTGCGGGTGCGAGTGCGGGTGGCTTACTCTCGTTGGCAACGGCTGCTGGTAAAATTGGCTAAAAGAAAAAGTAATTATTTAAACGTGGGGTGCACGGGGCGTGGCAACTATTAGGCTAGCAATGACAAATTAAAAGCAACAGTAGCAACAACAGCAACAACAGCAACAACAGCAACAGGAACAACTTGCACATAATTTTCAATTAGGCTCGACACAAATCATAAAAAATTCAACGACATTCATTTAATTCGTGTAAAAAAAGGCCAAAAGCAGCAGCGCAGTAGCCATATGGCTGGCTGGACACCAAAGTATTTTATACTTTTATCCCTTTTGCCAACAAAAACACACACACACACACACACACACACACCTACATACTTAATCGGCATCGGAAGCAGGAGCGAGTGCAGAAGCAGAGGCAGAGGCAGAGGCAGAGGCAGGCGTTGTGGCAGAGTTAACGAAAAGGCGCGCCAACTGTAATAACAACAGCAACAACAATAACTGTGAAGGGTTGCTTCCTGGGGTTGTGGGTATTCCTATACCCTGTACACATTACAAACGGGTGTTAAAGATGTGCAAAACGATGTAACAGTTGCCAGAAGCCAGGCATCATCGGAACAGCGTGATTCAAGTTGTGCGCATAAATCTCACAGATTGTTGTTGCATATAGAAGAGGCAGTATAGGGTATCTTCTCGTGCATACAACAGAGCACACGGTACGTGTTGGGTTTTGTATTTTTGAGACTTTGGGGTTTGGGACTCGTTGGTTGAAATCACAGCACAGCTGCATGTGCTTTAGCTGTAAGCTGCCAGTTCACGTCCTCGCTTGGCTGCTTGTGTATTTGTATGGGTGTGTAAATGACAGCCGCGTGGACGAGTCCAGTTCACACACACACACAGACACAGACACACATATGTGCCACACACAGTCCGGCTTTTGTGTGTGCCTCTGCGGACTGCGTCATTATGCACAAGTGGCGCCGGCCGCCAACGCCGCCTGGAAGAGATTACTGGCGACGACACCTGTGCAACAGCTACAACAAAATCAACAACACTAACAACAACAGCAGCAATGGACACATTCAGACAAAAGGAGTTATGTCAATGTGTGTGCGTGCTTTACAGTAAAAAGTTTTTTGCAACTTGCTGCGTCAGCTGCTTCATTACACACGAAGCTACAAATGTGAGTGAAATGCGCTGCCAGAGAAGTTTGTGGCACCCAATTGCAGAGCACAACAATTATAAACTAAATAATTGCTTAACACTATTTAAAAAAAAAAAATCAAACTAAATTTGAATGATTTATTTTATACAAAAGAGATCGAAATCGATAGGCGATGAAAGTTAATTAACTATTTAGTTTAACTAGAAGAAAATGTCCTCGTTCTTCCTGTCAAAAGTATTAAGAAATAATTGCAAAGTAATTGAAACATATTATATATATTATATTAAATAATACGTATATTTTTTTAATTCCAATTACTTTTAAGAAACTGAGCAGGAGAATTGACAAAGCTCTAAATGAATAGTGTACGTAAAATATGATCTACAACAATAGATTTATTTAATTATACTATCAATATGAGAACTATGTTTAAATAAATAATTAAGCTTGATTAATTCAATAATTAATGCGCCACTAAATGATTAATACATGCAACAAAAAAGTTAAATTTTTTTAATGTTAATTTTATGGTTTTTCAAGTAACCCTCGCCAGATGCTGCTGAACTGTTTGTCTGCTTGCCCACAGCAACGTGTGTGTGCCACTGCAACGTGCCGCAGCATTGACGTCATTTTAAATTACACACAGTCAGCAACAGCAGCAGCAACAGCAGCAGCAGCAACAGCAGCAGCAGCAGCATCAGCAACAAAAGCAGCGGCAACAATTTTGCACTAGTCACCGCACGTGTGTCTGTCGCTGCAACTTACTTCCTTTCCCTCTGGCCCTTTCTCTGTGTGTTTGTGTGTGTGTGTGTCAGGCATAATAAGATAATGGCGTGTCACAGCGACCAACAACAGAACAGCTACAACAATGACAATAGCAGCAACAGCAGCAACAGCAACAGCAACAGCAGCAACAGCAACAGCCGGAAAAACAGTTGAGCGAGTGTCGCGCTTAATCGGCTTTATGGTCTGTTTTATTTCCGATATGAACTGTTTTATGTCCCGCCTGGCCATTAACTAGCCAGTCCAATCCAGTCCGATCCAGACCAGTCCAGTTGAAGTTGTAATTGTTGTTGAGAGAGGCTGCAGCTGCAGCTAGAACATTTGGCAGCCACAGAATGCGACTGTTTGCCACATGTTGCCAGCCAGCATTTCAATTATGCAGCTGTTGCTGCTACTCCTGCTGCTGCTGATGCTGCTACTGCTGCTGTGTCTGTGGCTGCTGCTGCTGCTGCTGTTGCTGCAAATGCAATTTTCAAATGTAACGAGGTCCCGTTGCTGGACAATTGAAGATTTTCCAGCTGCTTTTGGCTGTTTATTGCTGTTGCTGTTGCTGTTGCTGTCGTTGTTGTTATTGTGATTGTCTGATTGGAAAATCGTTTTCAGTTAGTGAGCTGCACGCAGCACGTGCCGCATTTGTTGTTGCTGTTGTCGTTGCTCGCTGAATGCCTGCAGCCGGTTGTTGCTGCCTTCTGTTGCTGCTGCTGCTGCTGCTTCTGCTGTTGCTGATTGCTTGTGCAGCCAAGTTGTCTGCAACAGTCGTGAGGCAAGGAGGTGAAACCTGCGGGAGGCGTTTGAGCAACACATGTTGGCACGTGCCATTGAGGCTGACGTTGCTGTCTTTGCCAGGGCTGCACACGACAGTTGCTGTTGCTGTTGCTGTTGCTTTTGCCGACTGTTGCTGCCGTTTTTCAATTAAAAAATTGCAACTGACAGCAGCGATTGCAGCGGCTGCAGCTGCTGCTGCTGCTGACATAGCACCTGTGAAATGTGCTATGCATCTTTCAATTTCTGCACTTTTTTTTTTTTGTGTTTTGGGCACATGCTAAAATCAATGCAACAACGACAGCAACACATGCCAGCAACAGCAGCAGCAATGGCAGCAACTTTTGGGGCAGTAACAGCAAAAATCTGTTGCCGGCACTTGAGCTGCAGCTCGAACAACTGCGCTATGACAAGTTACAAGACGCAAGCAATGAAAGAGAGGGGTAGACCGAAAGACAGAGACAGAGAAAGAGGGGGGGAATACGAGGCAGTTATACTTAAACTGGCAGCTGTTGCCACTTGGCGGGCGCAGTTTTTCAGTTGCTGCTGTTGCTGCTGTTGCTGCTGCTCCCTTGTACTTTGTCCGTTGCCTGGCATCATCTGCGTTTCATCTGGCGCAAGAAATATTGCGGCAGCTGCGACGTTGTCGCTGTCGTCGTCGTTGGCTGACGCCCCTTCTCTCTCAGTGTATGTGTGTGTGTGTGTGTGTGTGTGTGTGTGTATGTGTGACAAGGTCAGCGTGTCTGGAAATTGAGGCAGTTGCTGCTGCAAATTCAATTCAAATGTTTTTGGCCCAAAGCAAAACCAGCAGCAGCAGCAGCAGCAGCAGCAGCAGCAGACAATTTGGGCGCTTGCCAAGCGGCAAAGAAGCAGAGAGTAAAAGGCAAAAGGGTAAGGGTATTAAAAGTGGCATAAGGGTATAAGGCCACACTGATGCTGTATCTGTGCTGGACATGCCGTTAGTCGTGGCTGTGGCTGTTTTATATTTTTTATTTATTCTTCCTTCTATGTTTTCTTTTTTTTTACCCCGACAATGTTTAAAACATAAGAGGCGTCAGTTGAGGCTGAAGGATTGCTGGTTAGTTGAGTGGGCGGAGTCCGGAGAGATGGAGAAGTGTTGGTGGTTGGGGTTGGGGCTGCAGCTCAATGAAGAGAATATGTTGAAAATGGCAGGCAACATTATGAAGAAGATGAATGAAATGTGCACTTAGTTTAGCACTCCTTACATCTGTTGAGAGAATGACAGAAAATGGACAACATGACGCATTTCACAGCTGCACATCTTCCTCAGCTGCTCATCTTCTTCATCTTTTGGTTAGCAAGTGTATATTGCAAATGTTGAACTGTCTAACTGAATGCATATATTTCACAAAGCTGCTTCTCAACTGAAGAGAACCCATTCAATGCTGTGCTAGAACTGAACAACAACGATAGATTAAAAAAGTAATATCATCTAGTTTATGATAAGTCATTCGAAGTTACTTTTATGCATTGAATTAATCATCGTATTTAGTTGCAAACCATCAAGTAGCAAACAAACAAATACAGACTGGCCTTCAGCTAATACATCACAGACAGATACATTATTATTTTATAGTTAGTTCCCTAAAAATCCAGCCGGAACCCTTGTCATTCAGCCTTGCCTTAATGACTCGAAAAGTTGGACAACACTCATCATTCGACTGTCGGCAGCTGATGGATTATTTGGTTTATTTACAGATGCTTTATTTGAATAGAAAGTAAATTGTTTTCGCTAGCATTAATTATAATACGTGGAAGTAATGCAAACTGACGACCTTCAACTTGCAACATGTTGTGTCTATACTTTCCAACCTGGTCGCATCAAAGATTATTGCATTATCTGGTTAGTTACAATCGTTTTAATTAAAAGTCCTTTTGAGCTGCTGATGTTTATAATGCTTGCTATTCAATAACAACTTTGTTTACTCCACTTAATTTTTTGGATATTCTTTTCCGCATTGAGTTGAACTAGTTGATTTTATATTCAACACTTTTTTGTCCATTTTTGTTGTTGCAAATCGAGACTGAATTGTTTTTCTACACATGGCGATATAATTGCAACTTTATCTATGACATTTTTTGGACCGAAAGCAAGCGTTGTGGTTGGATTCTGTTCGGGTTTCTGCTTTGCGCATTTTTAATAAGCTGCCACTTGCAGCATACACAAGAAAAAAATAAATATAATAAAAATACCGAGGCTAGAAGCAGGTTCAGGTTCAGGTTCAGGATGAGAGAATGGACAAAAAAAAGAGCCCGAAATATTTGCTTTTGACTTTTTCGATTAAGCGTGTGCGCACACACACACAGTTACATAGTATGTGTGTGTGTGTGTGTGTGTGTGTGTGTGTGTGTGTGTTGCTGGGTGTTAGTTGTTGTGCTGTGCGTGACATATTTTGGCGTTTTGTTTGGCTTTGTGCTTTGAGCGCAGAGCTGCCAACTGAAAACTGGGTAGTTGTTTGCCGAAATTGTGTTTGTTTGCTGCTAATAAGTAAATTGACTTATTTCCGGTCGCCATTGCCATTTGTCGTCGTGATGTTGTCCCAGCTGTTTAGCCGCCAAACAAAATGGCGTCTCATTAGTCAATGTCGCCTAGGCAGCCAGCACTTGGGCGCCACATCGCCTCTTTCGTGGGCGTGTCGCTTAATTGCCAAGGTGTGAAAATGCCGTCGACAACTTTATATCCTTGTGGCTGGGTGGGTGGTCTAGCTGGTTGGTCTGGCTTGTCTGGGCCAAGTTTACAGCGCTAATGATTGATTGAGCGCTTGATGGATGGCTGGGCAGGGATTTTTTTTTGTTTTTTTTTTGTGTTGTGCTGTTGGCGCAGAGCCACATGCCACGTATTGCTTGCCACATGTGACACGCCGCGCTAAGAAACAGAAGCAGAAGCAACGGCAGCAGCAGCAGCAGCAGAAAGCATTAAAAAATAAATAGCAACAGCTGCACTTGTCATGTGCATTTCAGTTGGCTGGAAGCGACTACCGACTGTCGGCTATTACCTTAATCACTTTGCCCTTTTCACTCCGCACTGTCAGTTTCGAATGCACTGAATCGCTGAATTCGCTTCCAGCTAATCAGCCCGTCAATACAGCAATTTACCGGTCAAACAATCCGCCCAATCACTGCATTATTCAATATGAAAATTGCCTGCCTGCCTGCCTGTCTGCCTATCTGCCTATCTGTCTATTGGTTATTAGCCAAAGGTACGCAGCGCTGATTTCCAGCTCCAGTTAGCCCAGTTGCTCAATCGAGCACGCTAATTGGCGCACTCCTTCAGCCAAGGCTAATTGCAAGCACTCTGTTGGCTTAATTTATTAGCATACTTCGGCAGCGCAGCAGCGGCGTGCATTTTGTATTGTTTAAACAACTGCACGCGGTGCAAATAGATAACGATTCAATGTCAAGCGGAAATTTTAATACTCTCTCTCCCTCTCCCTCTCCTTCTCTCTCTCTCTCTTTCTCTTTCTCTTTTTGAATATTCAGCAAAATATTTCAAAATTTACATAAATATTATTTGTTGAATTTGTTGCTGTATAGTTTTTTAATTAGGTTAAAAAATAGATCTACGAATTCCTAGTTTAGAATACTTTTACTTTTTGGAGAGTAAAAAAATAATGAGACTCTTAAAACAAAAACTTCTTTGTTTATTCGGAATAACAAACTTAAAACAAAGTGCAATATTAATTGATATAAAATTCATTTTTATAGATCAGCTCAGAACAATTAAAAAAATGAGCTTCAAAGGCATATTTTAAGTTCATTTATCGTAGTCATTTACAAGCCGGAAAAGCATCTTATATAAACCTTTAAGGACATGTGTTCCAGATAATAAATAAATTATAAATTATAGTTATCATGAAAAATTACCCTTTCGCTTATGCGGAAAGGAATGCAATTTATGGTCAATTATAAAGCTCGTTATTTAATGGACTTGTTGAAATAATCATAATTTCATTCAACGGCAATTATAAGGACACCTTTTGATTGAGTCCATCATAAGCCGCAAGCAGTTATTAAGATACCCTGTGTGGCGAAGGGTATGCTGAGCAGTGCCGAGCAGAACGGAGCTCTTTGCTGAGCCCGCAAGCTGTTAAAATGTTTACGCAGGTGTTGCGGCAACGACAGACACACAGACACACAGACAGACAGACGGACAGACAGGCACTGAACGCAGAGCAAAAACACCAATCGACAGGCAGACGATTCAGGCCAAAAAGGCAAAACGGCAGCTGTTTCAACCGCGCCAGCTACGCTCTCTCGCTCTCTCGCTTGCACTCACTACGTGTCTGACACACAGGCACACACACACACACACACACACACACTTCCGCGGTGTGCACAAGTGCAGATCGTTTTGCAGCTGCCGCCCAGTCAAGGCCAGGCTAAATCGCACAGAGCCAGGTGCTTTGGGCCAATGAGTCATTCAAGCAGCAGCAACAGCAGCAACAGCAGCAGCTGCTAGTGCAGATGGCCCAGCTGTGTCTGAAATGCCAAAATTGGTTAGAAACCACCGCTCTTAAATTGGACGTAAACATTTCGCCAGCTGCAATCGAAAACTTTTTTTTTTTGTTTTGGCCTGATCCGTGGCACGTGTGAGCTGAACTTAATCGATTTGATGGCTTTTAGTTAAACCGACAACTCAACCTGATCACTCAATTTCAATTGGGACAAGCATTTTTTGTATTAAATATTACCATTAATTAATGTCAGTCTAAAATAAGAATCATTTTGTGACTCTCTTCTTACAGTTTTTAGTTAAAGTCTAACTTTACTTTTCGCCGATTTAAAGAGAAAGATATAAGTCTATAAAAACTATTCGAGTTTTCGGATTACTGTTAATAATTTCGAATGGAATATTATATAAAAATTGAGGCCTGTGTATTCTTCAGCATATTATTAAGTTTAAGTTTTTACAAGTATAAATATAAACTAAGAAATATATTAAATGACTTATCTCATCAAATCTGTAGGAGGTTAAGTCTGCTTTATGCGAATTCTTGTGTTTATACTTAAGATCTGTCATATTGAGTCTGTCTTGAATATTCTGTCACGAATTGTAGCTGACGCAATATTTAAATGGACTCGTTTCAAACCACTTTACTTATTGATCCGCTGACAGTGTACAGATACATTCCAATGATAAATGGTATATCGCAATTTCCTCTTTTCCTAGCTATAGATGTGAACATACCATAGATTTATAATTATATCCCATTCACAGTTATATTACGACGAGCTATATATTTAATTGTGCTGCCGCTGCTGCTGCTGCTGCTGCTGCTGTTGTTGTCATATTTCATTTGGTAGAAGTTTTGGATTTTGGCTGCTGATATTATGCTGCTTTAGGGAGCAGAAGGCGGCTTTTGGGAATGGCAGCCAGCTGCAATTATTTGCAGTTGAGATTCGCAGTCCAAGGCCATCAGAAACAGACGGCGGCCAAAGTCATTGGCTGCCAGCCACTTCCGCATACTCCGACATCACTATCCACACACACACACACACACACACACACACACACACACACACACACGTGACAGAGAGTAGAAGAAGAAGGCAGGAAGAAAGGAAGGATGTGCGGAGTAGGAAAAAACTCGTAATTTATAATTTTTCGCACGTGAAACTGACAAAACGAATTCGCTGCGAGTTATTCCTGCTCTTCCACAGGGCAATGCAAAAATATGTAGCACTTGACTTGTACTACTACCAACATTGTGTAGCTCTGTGTTTTGGGCCAAACATTTGCGCAAATAAAAAACAGATGCGTCGTATTTGAGATATTTTTAAAGAGCAAAACGCGCAGCTGCCCAGATTCCAGATATATACTTAAATACATATATATTTATATCTATAATTTGAGAGCGTATTGCCAGGGACAGCTGGCGCTATCTCGCCATGGACAATCAACATGTGTTGCTCTCGATTGGTTGAGGGGAGGGGAGAGGAGACGACACACTCACACACACACACACACATTTAACAGATGCGCATCTTTCAGATACTTTGCATGTGGCTCATTGACTTACCATTTTGGCTGCCTTCGATTTCCTTTTATTTGTATTTGCTTTTTTGGTAATTTTTTATAATATACGTTTGCTTTGGTATTTATTGTTATTTTTGTTGCTGCTGCACTTAAATGGCTTGTTGTTGCATTGTTTGCGTATCTTTGAGATACATTTGATGCTGTTGACACCCACTAAAAAATGCGCGCGCGATTTGCCAGCTGCAATGGGCGTGTATTTCACTAGCAGCAAATGCACACAATACAATAATAAACAATTCCGTGTGCCGCCAATAAATAAAACTATTTATTTGTTGCTGTGAACGCGACGCGACGCGACGCAAACAAACAACAACAATTGTTGGCGTAAACGAAAACGATGATGCGTCTCTTGTACCGGCATGTCGGGCCAATGCCAAACGACTGAAGCTGGATGGCGGCTATGGAATTCCGAATCCCAAATATCGCTCACACAAGACGGCAAATTGAGAGAAACTCTGCCTCTGCTGCTGACTCGCTGGCTGGCTGGCTGCTGTTGCTGCTGCTGCTGCCGCTGTTGGCTGCGTGACGTCCGCTCAGTTGAAAGTTGAATTTGTTTGTGAGCGCCGTTTCAGTTTCAATTTGCTCAGGTAGTCGTAGTCATCGTCTGTCGTCGTCTGTCGTCTCGCACATGTTTCGTTTTCGTCGTGTCGTTCATCGCATCGTCGTTCGTTTCTCCGCAGCAGTGGCTTCGTGTCTTGCTTCGGTTGTTTTCGCCTGCATAATGCAAGGCGCCGGCGCAGTTGTTGTGTTCGCGTCAGAAACAGCTGTTCAGCTGCTAACACACACACACGCACGCACACACCACATTGGCTTATCAACAACAACAAGAACAACAACTGCTGCTGCCACAGACATCGGTCGCAGTCTGCAGCATTTCTTCCTCTTTAGCTTCGGCTGGCAGCAGCCGGCATTTGGCCCCGCTGGGCTATTAAAATCAGCTGCTGTCGCTGTCGCTGTCGCAGTCGCAGCAGCCTCCCTCCACTGCTGCCGGCAGCTGAAAAAAATTCCATTTTGCCAGCTTGCTTGGCAGCCGAAATTTCTCAGTGTTTGTTGTTGTTGTTGTTGTTGCTGCTGCTGCTGCTGCTGTTGTTGTTGTTGTTGCTGTTTCGTTGTATTTACGCTGAAATGTGTTTCACTTGGCATGAAATTCCAGTTGGCATTGCGTTTCCAACTGTGTGCCGATATTTAAATAAATTGCCAACCAATTGTGCACACACACACACACACACACACAGATAGAGAGACAGATGGGGGGCAACATAACGCCTTGCTCCCACCCCCACCCTTACTGACAGTTGTCGTGCATTTGAAAACCATTGAAATGGCCTTATGCGCGTGTTCACACCATGTCAAATGCTTATAACCACACACACACACACACACACACAGAGACACTGTACCATACGAGCACTCACTTTACCACCCCCTACCCCTTCGCAGCCTCAATATAAACGAGCAAATTAAAGGCGTTTTCGTATTCGGTATATAGGGGATTTGGGATTCTACTTCTTTAGCCTTTTTTCAGCTGCGCTGGATTATGTGCGACATGGGAATGCGCTTACAATCACAAATGGACCAGAGCAGTGTGTGTGTGTGTGTGTGTGTGTGTGTGTGTGTGTATTGTAAAGGAGTGTGGTGTGCCCAGAGAGCCACTGAGGACAGTTTGGAATAAGTTAAGGATTTCGATTTACTTTAAGCTCGTTTGTCTTGCAGCAGTCTTTGGACATATATAAATCAAACGATTACAGAAAAATATTCAAGTTGAATAACTCTGGCAACAACAAATTTTAAATAATCCAGAACAAAATTTTATAAGACTAAATTTATGCCATGGAAAATATCAAGCATAGAAACAAAACATATTTTCTTCGAAATAAGACATTAATTAAACTCTGCATAAATTAATATTCATTTGTCAAATTAATCAGTAGTTTGTCTGACTAATGGCATTCCGCTTAGTACCTGTTGGCCAGCATACTAACCAAACTCAAATATCCTTTTGACCAATCAGTTATCTATCGATCAACCCGAATTTGGCATAGTTGCTGCAACATTTCAATATCACAACAATGGCCATCAAAATTGACCATCAGAAGTTGAGCACAACCAGTTTTGGCAATAAGTGGCCATTCATCTTACGGCTGTTTGGCCACAATGCCCCACCCCCCGCACACACACGCACACATATACAACACTTCCTATGGCCAGTTGCAAGGAACTTGCCACAGTCGAAAACCAAAGCACCCTAACCACAAACTTTGACGTAGCGCATTTGGCGAGAACAATTCAGAGAGAGAGAGAGAGAGAGAGAGTGGGAGGCTGGGAGCGAGAGAAAGAGAGAGAGAAAGAGAGAGAAATGCTGAAATCAACGTAGCAACTGGCAACTGCTGTTACAACTGGTCTGCGTCTCGGTTTCCGTCTCAGTCTACGTCTCCGTCTCTGACTCTGACTCCAACTCCAACTCTGGCATTGCCACTCTTGGTAGCAGTTGGCAGTGGCAGCAGCGACGACGTCGACGTCGGCATCAGGCGGCAAATAATGTAAAACGCCATTAGGCGAGATTTTCTCGTACAAACAACAATTGTGCATTGGCACACAGCGAACACCGACACAGCTGACGTTGCCGATGGGTGTGGATGTGTGTGGGCGTGATAGTGGGTGTGAGTATGGGCGGGGCAGCTGGAGGATGAGGTGTGCCACAGTGGGTGTTGGACACAGCGAGTTCTTTTCATTTCACCTTTGGGGTGTTTTTATTCTATCACGAAATGTGAAACCACGATAAAAATAATACTGCTCAAAACTGTTGCATACATTTCGAGAAACAAATCGAGCTCTTCATAAATAGATCAAAGCCTTAACAAAATGCCATAGTTTTTTAACATCAGCTGAGTTTCGAGAAAGTTGAAAAAACTTGCTATTTTTGCAACAATTTAAATCTTAAATTATTCCAGAGGTCAAGCTAATTTATACAAATGAGAAAACCTTTTTACTTACCTAGATATCATCTGTTACAGGTATTACAAGTGTACTCGGACAATAATAATTGCCATGATCAGTGGGATTAACGGATAAATGTGGAAGTGTATATAATATTCGACTTTGGGATGGCTGCTGTTTCATTTCTTGCTGTGAGCATTTTGCACAAGCTGTGTGAAGAGGGTGCAAGGGGAGGCTGGGGTCGGTTTGGTTTCAAGCTGCCAAACGAAAACAATTTGGGCAGCAAGTGGCAACATTTGTTGCTGCCGCTGTTGCCGATGTTGCCGCTGCGACAAATTGAATGAAATCACGGCAATTTGGCTGCCATACAAACAAAACGGCACAGCTGTGGCCAGGCCAAATAAAAGAGAGCAGGAGTGGGAGAGCGAGAGAGAGACAGAGTGATAGAGAGAGTGGGCTAAAGAGAGAGAGAGAGAGAGAGAGAGAGAGAGAACTGTGTGAGAATTGAGAGCTGCCCAGTTGATGCATAATTGAATTATTAATTTTTATTTTAAATCACAATGTATGACAGTGGCTGTTGTTGTTGTTGTTATGGTTGTTGTTGCTGTTGTTGCTGTTGTTGCAGCCACAACCCCCTCCGCCGCAGCGTGCTCGTATTTATCTGACTGCGGCGTGTATCGTGACGATAAAGAAGTTGTTTACTCAGCAGCAGTACGAACTCGGGGGCACGAGCAGAAAAAATAAAACCCACCCCTTGCACAACAAACAACCAGCCACCAAATCGCCACCCACTCGCTGTGTGCGACCCCCTTTTAGGGCAGCAGGTCAAAATGAAGCTGTTTCCCCGGTCCTGTTTATGCGTGTGTGTGTGTGTGTGTGTGTGTGTGTGTGTGTGTGATGCGGCATTGACTGACTTTTGATAATAAGCTGGCTGGCTGGCTGGCTGGGTGGGTGGCAGTGGGAAAGCGGCAACTGGCAACTGAGTGCGAGCAGATAACGCTGCCTTCACATACCCCTGCGAAAGGACGTTCAGGATGATAAGCGGAGGGCGTCAATTTGTTTATGGCCACAAGCTCAAACTCTATCTTACACACACACACACACACACACACACACACACACACACACACACAGACAAACAGTGAGAATGTTTAGTCATCGTTTCCTCGGCTTCCACCTGTGGCATCCCAAAAATAGTTGGTCATCGTCATCGTTGTGGCTGATTACGTCAAGCGGAATTGGATTTAACCAAAAATGGAATTTGACATTTGTTAGCTCTTACATATAAAAATTAGATCGATAAAACACAAAAATTGTGTAGCATTTGTATTAAAGTTTCCGCTCAATAATTCTCTACGTATTTTGTATAAGAAACATAACACAATAATCACAAATGGTAGTAAACCTGAATTTTTATCAAATATTGTGTATGTGACCCTAAACAACAGTAATAATCTTGAAGCCAAACCCAAAATCAAAAAAACCGCCCATTTGCCGAACAGTTCACCTTCGATAAAGGTGCGACATTGGAGAATTTACAACCTTCGCATTTAGGCTCCAAATTTGGCATAGTTTTATGCTCTTTACCACAGCGCGCCATTAAAATGTATATATATATATATATATAGTTGTATATATTTATATGTAAATAGTTCATAATTCAAATATTCCTACGGAATGCCTATGCCTAAATAGCCTCAAAAGAAGGCGTATGTTGTGCTGTCCGTGCTGACCAGCTTATAGGTGAAGGGATGACAGGTGACTTACCCATTGCACCACTCGAATATACCCTGCTGTGTGTCCGTGTTCCACGGTTCCAGGAGATCGACTTGCTCGCGGATTCCCGCTTGCCATAAGAGGCGTCAACGCACTCAAATTGCAGCTCAACGGAAATATTCATGCACTGCTTGGTATCCAATGCCGTCTCATGCCAGAGTCCTCCGAACTGACACCATGGAAATGATATAACAATATGCCTTTGGCTAAACACCTTCCTATTCTTACAGGTTGCAGATCGAATGGGGTTCCTTCGTATGAAGTACAAGTGCGAAAAGGTGTTTGAGTTGTAGTTTTTGGTGTTGTTTTCGTTGTTGATGTGCTTGGAGCAGACCAGCACCAGCACCACTAATAAGCTATTACAGCCCATGGTAAATTTCGAGAACTAAACCGCACCCAGCTCATAGATAAATTTTTTGCCAAAATTCGACTCAAATAATATTTTAGCTTTATTGTTATCTAATCGTTGTTGTTATCTTTTTTCATCGTACCGTGTACAATGTAAATTTAAAGAAATATTTCGATTGAGTTTCATAAGTTTTGGATTTTAATACCCAGAACCCTTTCAAAATGGCTAAAAAGGATATAATGAACGTATTCGCATATTGATTTCATTACATTTCAGCCGCAAGTCGGTGATTTCAGTTCGGAATTGTGAATAAACATTCATCGCATTTTCACATATGGCTTAGGAAATGAGATCCTCCACAGCTGCGTACTTTCGGGTATGCAAAGATTTTGAAAATGTCATTTGACAATACAAAAAGCATAATATATTTAACGACAGGGTATCTCAAAATTGAGCCTGTTCGACTAGAGCATTTCTAATTTTTTTTTCATTTATTAAGTTTCTCAAAATTTGTGTGCAGATGTAAATAAAATATTTCATAATTAAGTGTATATTTATTATTTTTTTTACACATTTTTTAAGTCTTAAAAGCGATTAATTTTAATCTTGAAAGCGGAAATAACTGCTGCGGCAAGCTGAACTGCAATGAGTAATCAAATTGTGAATGAATAGAATCTTATCTGGTATATAATTTTCTGAGATGCCAATTAAAGATAAGAGTTTATTATCTGATATATAAGTGATTGATTATTGATTGATTGATTGATTAGTTTTTGTTAGGCAAAGCAACCTAAAGCGATATTTGATGCCTGGATAATAGCAAATGAATTACGTCAGTTCGTTCACAGTGAGAATAGTTTAGAGTTGATTCATAATTAAGAATTATTTCCGATCCTTATCTATACCATAAATCCTAATCATGACACTCCTCAGTAAATAAAGCGTGACAAACTATTCATAAAAGTAAAGATAAAAGAACCTTGGGGACCTGTCAATTAATAGTTAGGACTTGTCTTATACATACAAGATATAAATATAAATTGCATTTTCATTAATTAATTAATCATTAAAATTGATTCTTGAACTAAGAAACTAATCAGATTTTATATATTCCTACGATAGACAAGAAGCGCCAAGGCCAACGCAACAAGTGCTCCGCCGGCTGTGCGCATTGCTGAGTTGCACTTTTCCAGAGATTGCTCCACCCAGACAATATTCGTGCCCTGTCCCAGTTCGACGAACTTTATCTGCAGGTCCATCTTTTCTTCCGAAGTCAGGTGTCGCTGGCGCGTCCACACCTTAAAGCGGTCCACGGGGTTAGTGCCCACGTAGCCGCAGAAGAAGGCGTATGTGCTGCTATCCGTTCTGACAAGCTTGTAGGTCTCCTCAACATTCTTCTCAAAGATACCATTTTGGGTTTTCGAATTCCAGGGATAGGAGCTCGACTTCTTCGCCGACTCCCATTTGCCATCAGAGGAGTCAACGTACTCAAATTGCAGCTCAATCTTATTCTCCGTACTGACCTTGTCATCAACTGAGATGTTCGAGCACTTCATGTAGTTGAAGGGATATTGGCCCGTCTCATACCAAAGACCTCCAAGCTAGGAGCATGCAAAAACAAATATAAATATGTGCTTTAGGCTACTATTCATTTAATGCTTACAGGATCGAGATCCAGTTTGGATCCTTCATATAAACGACAATTATAGAATGGTTGCTCAGATGTTGGTGATATTTCTGTTGTTATTTCTGCTTCGCTTGTTTGTTTTGTTGTTGGTTCCGTTGTCTGCGACCAAACGCTGTGCATGGAGCAGACCAGCACCACCAGCACCACTAATAAGCTTTGACTATCCATGGCAATTTTTGAGAACCGTATTCAGCCGAGTTTGTTGAGCGACTGATCGATTTTTTACGACTACTGAACTAATATAATAATCTTTGCCTTATCTTATTGGTATATTTGAATTTTTTCCATCGTTGCGTTTGCCATAAATGTGCACTGAAAGAAATATATCATATTAGTTTTATATGTACATTTTAAATGATTCATAATTAATGTCTTCCCTTTTGCATTATGTGCTTTTATAGCTTCAACTTTTTTCATTAATTATTATTGTTTTATTTAGATATTTTCTCTTAATCAATTGATATAATGAAACTCTTTTTTTTCATATTTTAGATTCTTTTACAGTACTATAAAATTGATATTATAAATGATTTCTAATATTTATTTTCGTATGTCGTTTAAATGCACACTGATTGCAGTCACAATTGGAATTGTTATGTTAAATCCCCTTGCAAATCTATAAAGGCTTATCTGATATATAATTCTTTGAAATGCTAGGAAGAGATAAAGGTTTACGAGTGCTGTCTGATTAGTTTTCCCTTTAATGTAAACCACACTGCATTATCGGTTGAAAGCAAAAGGAATTACGTCATCAGATTACTACGAATAATGACAATCGGTATCAATCATCATATGAACTTTGAGTTGATTCGTAATTGGGAATTATATTCGACATCGTTATCTTTAATAGCAATCCAAAACAAGGCAGTTGTCAGTAAATTTAAAAAGATAAGACTAATGGACAACAAATACACCGAAAATAGCAGTATAAATACCCTGTAATGTGTAATTAGACAACTGAAGACAACTAAAACTGCGCTAAAAAAAATTCCTTTTTATGTATATTTATTGGAATTATTTAAATATAAAAGCTTTGCTTAATAATGAAAAAATGTTTTCAGGAATTTAATATTTTTATAATTAGCTAAAATTTGATCCAAAATTGATATTAAATATTCCTGCGATACATAACAAGGGCCAAGGCCAATGCGACAAGTGCTCCGCCGGCGTTACGCATGGCGGAGGAACACTTTTCCTCGGATTGTTCCACCCAGACGAGTTTTGTGTCCGGACGCAGATCGTCCATCTCTTTTTGGAAGGAATCTTTCTGCTCCGTGGACAGAATTGCGTTTCGCGACCAAATTATAAAGGGTTCGTAGGTGGAGTCTCCATCGTAGCCGCAGAAGAATGCGTAATTGGGGGCTTGCAATTTGATAAGCTTATAGGTAAGGGTATCCTTCTCCCTTTTCCACGTGAAGATGCCGTTTTGGGTGTCCGTGTTCCAGGGAAAGGACACCGTTTTGCTCGCGGACTCCCACTTGCCATCAGAGGAGTCAACGTACGAAATATCAATATCTAAATTATTCTCCGCACTGTCCTTTTCAGGAACTGTGATTTCTTTGCACTGCATGTTCACGTCATTAGCACGGCCCGTCTCATACCAAACGCCTTTGACCTAAGAGCAGGGAAAGCATGTACCTTATGCATTGGGCTTTTCATATCGCTATACTTACAGTTTCCAGATCGACTGTAACTGCATTATATTCACTACAAGATGTAAAAGGTATTTCTGTTGTTTCTGTGGGTATTTCTGTTGTTTCTGTGGATATTTCTGTTGTGGATATGACTGTGGTTGTCTGCGACCAAACGCTGTGCATGGAGCAGACCAGCACCGCCAGCACCACCAATAAGCTTTTACTATCCATGGCAATTTTTGAGAACTGTATTCTGCCGAGTTTGTTGAGCGACTGATCGATTTTTGACGAACACTGAACTTTAATATAATGTCTCCTTTATTGCGGCTTATCATATCTATATATATAGTTATTTTCCGTCGTTCCGCAAGTCATAAATGTACACTGTAGAAAATATTGCAATTTAATTGAAAATACGTCGGATTTTTATAACTATTTTTTAAGTTTTAAATGGATTTCAGTACCTATAACTGTTAATAACTCTTATAAACTCTTATAAAATATATATCTTTTCAAGTTTTAAGTGTTTTTATTTTATTTAAAACGTTCTCAAAAACTCTATAATATAATATATGTAACATAATATATAAATAAATGTTTAGTTCGTATCGTGTTACATTTAAAATGTAGAATGATGGCTTCAGCTGCAATGAGTAATCAACTTGTAAATCAATACAATCTTATCAGATACACAATTATTGTAGAGATCAGGGCTGAATGCCTGATATAGGAAGTGTTATCTAATTAGTTTATTTTCAAAGGTAAAGCACACTGCTATATTAAGTGATGAAGTATATACCCTAGTCGGATCATATAAATAATCGAAACCCATTGGTTTTTTGTCAAATGTTATCAACCATTTATGATTTTATACTTCATTCTCGACAAACCATTGAGAAGTATTCGCGGCTATTATCTTTCACATCAATCATATTCAAGACACTTCTTAGGAATTTTAAGGAATAATAAATACAGTTAAAATAGCAGTTAACAAATCATGTGATAGACCAGAGTATTTTTTTAATAAAGGTAGTGTGATCGGAGTGACTCAATAATTTCCTATGGCCTCGTCTATCTGAACGATAACAATTCGATTAATTTTAATTACAATTGCTTTGACGAACCCTAACTAAGTATGATTGCCAGTCAATGTCCGGTGGTCGTGTGGCATAGCTCAGCGGTTGCCCCGTCCAAGAAGACGTGCAAAAATTGTCACCGTCAGTGACAGGCGGCAGGGGGCCGAGGCTAAAGTTGTCGAGCCAGGACCTTTGTGCGCCTTGATGGAAACTGAATAGCGTGGAGAAGGATGCCGTGAATGCTTCTGTTGCTGCTGCTGCTGCTGCTTTTGCTGCTGCTGCTTTTGCTGCTGTTGCTGCCTTTGACGGCAACTGAAGTGCACACAATGAAAATATTAAAGGAGAGCGCCAACTTACGAACAGCATTCATATTTATTCATTTAATGAGCGCCGTTGTTGTCAGATACATTTCACATCTTTTAATAATGAATAACAATTACATTTTATAATTATTACCATTTTATTTATGAACATTTCAACTAATTATCTAAGCATTATCAACAATTTATCAGCTGCAATGGTATCCATTTCTGATCTTAACTCTTTCTGTAATTTCCTTTCTCTCAGCTGCAATATGTGGCTCAGATCAGCGACTGAACAACTCTTTACAACTCTTATCAAAGGCCCTTTGAACGAGCAATGGAAAACGAAGACAAAAGCAACGTTGGCAATGTTAAGAAAAGTATTTCTACTGCATATATCCGCTTAACCACAATAGCGGCTGTCACATGTTTGCAATACTCAAAGCCGTTCACAATCGCTTGCTGGTTGGCCAAATCAACTGCCAGTTGTGATACACATGCGTTGGCATATTCATGTGTGTGTGTGTGTGTGTGTGTGTGTGTGTGTGTAGCTACATTCGTATGTTGCTTGCGAGTTGTTATGCCCCACAGACAGGAAAAAAACTTGTGGCAACATTAGCAACTACAAAAACCGACAAAACTAAAATGCAAGGACAACAAAAAACGTTTAAGAAAGATGAGTTTGTGTGTGTGGGTTCAGCAACAGCTTGAGCTACAACAAAAACAACAATAACAACAACAAGAACAGCAGCAGCAGCAGCAGCAGCAACAACACAAGCAAAAGCACCGACAGCAGCAATGGCAAATGGCAGCAACAGCAGCGGCAGCGGCAGCGGCAGCAAGAGTAACCGTTATTAAAGATTTTGAATACCTAATTATGAAAATGTCAGACGCAAACGTTTTTCTTCTTCTTTTTTTTCTTCTTTTTTTTTGGTGCGGCAAGGCACACAATCCAAGCAAAGAGCGAGCGAGCTAGTGTGACTCAGAGAGTGGAAGCGAGAGAGAGAGAGAGAGGGAGAGAGACAAGGAGAGAGAATTGCTGTTGCTGCTGTTGTTGTTTTTACTATTATTGCGGCTAACAGCAGCAACAGCAAATTGTGTTTGTGTTGTGATGTGCCTGGCAGCCAAAACATTTCGCATCTCTTTTGCCTTAGCAGTTGCTGTGCGACAACAACAATATTAAAAACAGCAGCAGCAACAACAGCAACAACAGCAACAACAACAGCAACAGCCTCAAAAGCAGCAACGGCAGCAGCAGCAGCAGCAGCAAAATATGAAAAATTCCATTTTCATGTCACTCAATTGAATTTCCATTCAAGTTTTCTTTTATTTTTCGCTGCTTGTTGTTGTTGTTGCCTACTTTTTTCGCTCCTCTTATTTATTTTTTGCCAGTGACTGACGACAACGGCAGCAACTGGGCCGCTCCTACGCCATTTCATATTTTTGAAACGTGTGTGAGTCATGCATGTGTGTGCGTGTGTGTGTGTGTGTATTTTTGTATTTTTGGCTTTTTCAGCTAAATTAATTGCCTACGGAATTGTAGTTAGTTGGCAACGTTCATTGCTGTTCCTGTTGTTGGTGTTGAAAGCTCAAATACAAACACTAATATAAATACAAAATGCCAGCAACACACGCTGACACACACACACACACACACACACACACACACAGAGAGAGAGACATATGCGACTAGCCAACAATGGCAAGCCAAAAGTCCTTTTGCGAGAGTTTATGGCAAAAATAAATAAATTTGGGCTTATCTCAATGGCATACAAGTCATTTGCAGCTGAGATTTTTTCTACTCTACTCTAGTTTCCACTGCTGCTGCTGCTGCTGCTGCTGCTGTTGCTGCTTCCTCTACTTCATTTTGCCCTCTCGGCTTTTCCAGAGGTGAATCTTCTGGGGTATTTGGGCAGGGGCAGCGGTGGCGGTAAGGGGGAGCTTGTGAACAATTGAGGCATGTCGAAGAGATCTGTGTAACTGGACAGGGACACGAAGGTTAAGTCAGAAAACCGGAGATTAGCATTGTATTCGAGATTTCGCCTTATGTTGATGAATTGTTCAGGTGAACTTTCAATATGCAACCAAAGCAATCAAGTACATATGTCTGTGTGTGTGTGTGTGTGTGTGTGATTGGCGTGTGTGTTTGTGAGTGCAACTACTGATTGCTGTTACCAAAAGTGAAAACAGAAACTTCTATAAGCTTCTATACCTTCTACAATAAAAGGTAGATTCTGGCAAAAAATTGAAAACAAACTTATTTTATAGTGTTGATATTTGGTTTATGATACCGATATATCTATATCATATCTAATCTTTATACGTTTATATATTCGTTCACACTTCACTTAGCCAAGCCCAGTTTGATAAACGCTTTTTGCTGCACTCAAAAAAAAAAACGACATAAAATGTAGAAAATTGGCCTAAAATGAAAATCGCATCGAAAACTAGAAAAAATTGTTGTTTTTTTTTTCTTTAAATTTATAAATATACAAAAAAAATCTTCTCTTATTAGAAAAGTTTTCTTGAATATTTTTTTATAATATTTAGAAAATTGGTTTTTTGAATTGAAGTCAGGAAAAACACTGGATTTTCGAAAGATAAATCGCATCGCTCTAAAACTATACTTTTTGAATAATATGGTGAGCTGACCTTGACTTCAATCTTTTTTATGAGTGTATAATATCGCACTGTGACTGACCTAACCCTAGCAGCCGCAACTGAAGACTTTTGGTCTCTTTTTGGCACACCCAGAGGAAGCACACACTCACACACACCCCTAAATCGTGAACAACAGACACACCGACGCCCTAACGCTGGTGTTGTTGTTGTTGTCGTTGTTGTGATTGTTGTTGTTGTTGTGATTGTGTTTTTGTTTGTCTTTTGTTTAGCTGGTGACAGCGGTGACAACTGCAGCGCCTGCTTGCAGTGCTCTGCTCGCTCATCTTTTTGCTTCTCTCTGCTCGGCATTTAAGCACATTTATTTCAACAATTTAAATATAAATTTAACAACAAAAACATAAATACAAAAAAATTAAATAAAATAAAATAAAAAGCGAACAGAAGACTGACCAGCCTGCCTGACATTGGCGCCTGCTGCTGACAAGCTGACAGTCTGCACCCCAGGGCTGCTCGTCGCGCCCCCCGCTGCCCTCCCTCGGCTCCAACCCCTGCACAGTCTGACTGTCGACGTTTGCAGTTGTCATGCTTTTTGCTTGAGTAATTAAATATAATTTTCTTTTGCGTTTTACACGGGCAACAAGCACAACAGCAACGCAAACGACAACAACAACAACAACAACAACTACAACAACTACAACAACAAAAAGAGTGACAGTTGTTACTGCTGCTCAGTCAGCTATCAAGTGCAGTAAAGTGTGTTGTGAGGGGGTGTTTGGGGGTGAATTGATTGTTGCTGCTGCTGATGTTGCTGATGTTGCTGCTGCTGTGGCATTGGCAACAGAAATAAGGCTCTAAACGGAAGCGAGTGGGGGGATTTAAGGCACATTGCGCATACGCCGTGTACAACGAGAGTCGTCAATAAATTTTGGCAAATATTTGACAAGGTTTTTTGTCCACTCATAAATAGTGTTTATGTGTGTGTGTGTGTGCTGTTACTGCAGCTGCAGCAACAACGACAACAGTCGCATCAATTTTTTGTAACATGTTGCCAAACATGGTTAAGCCACGCCTCTCCACCTCCACCTCCAGAGCCGCCCACCCAATTCCATGCCACCACCCACAGCTGTGGTGGCCACTTAAATGTCGTTATGTTGTCGGGTCACGCGCCACACAATTTTCCATGTCCAGGCTGGGGAGCAACAACAGGCAGCAACAACAGGCAGCAACAACAGCAGCAACAGCACGGCAGCAACTTTATTGCCGCAGCAATTATGCGTACCTAATAAAAATGTGAGTGTGTGTGTGTGTGTGTGTGTGTGTGTTGTGGGGGTGTATTGAGGATGTGTGTTGGGTGTGTTGTTCGTTTCAGGAGTGTAGAAAAACATTGAAATCGACATCGACAGCTTAGCGATTTATGCGTGCGAAAATAATTAATGCGTTCATTTATTTAAAAACGTGTTACGGCATTCAAATGAGATGCCAACATGCGATTCCATATGCACAGTTAACCCCTTGTTGCCACAGCAGTCCTTGCAGCACATACAACTTCAATTTAAGCTTACTTCAATTCAGCAAGAGAGCACAGATTTATTTGAAATTGCTAAAGTAATGAATTGAAAATAAATATTTTAAATATTTTATTTAATATTTATTTATAATTTGTTCAACTATTGTTTGCAAGGGGTTAACTTGTGTGTGTGCGTGTGTGTGTGTGGAGTGTGTGTGTGCGAACTTTAACGCTTTTGTCGAATTGTAAATTCATTTTGCCGCAGTGGCATCAACAGCAACGCCAGCAACAACCATCAAGCGAACAAAACAAACAATGTTTTACAACAACAACAAAAATAAATAAATAGAAAATGCAAAACAACAAACAAAAAAAAAAGAAAACGGAAAAAATCAAATATGTTAAGCGGCATTTAAGCGGCATCGTCCGCTTGTCTGTTGCCTGCCTGCTGCATGAGATAATGCCCGATTTGATGTGTGTCAGTGTGTGTGAGTGTGTGTGTGTGTGTGTGTGTGTATTTGTATATTTTTCTAAAAATTTGCACGCATTTCATTGTTGTTTGTTTGTTTTGTTTGTTTGTCGCACATGTGTGCGGTTCCCAGCAGCAGGAGCAGCAGGAGCAGCAGCAGCAGTAACAGCAGCAGGAGCCGTGGCGCCCCCCAAAAAAGTATGCAAAGCAAAAAAGTGGCGCACGCCACACACACAAACAGAAGTGTGGAAGTGGGTGTGTGTGTGTGTGAGTGTGTGTGGGAAATGTAAACGGAATTGTTTTGCTTGCTCAGCATGTGAGTGTGTGGCAAAGGGATAATGACAAGCAGCCGGGACAGACCAAACACACTCGCACACACACACACACACACACACACACACGCCCACTCATGCATTGGCAGGCACAAGGTGATGATGTCGACGTCGACGTCAACGTCGACAGCGCTGCGTTGCGTGTCTTATCTACAATGCGGGAAAACACGCACGCAACTCAAGCAGCGGGTTGACAACAACAACAACAGCAACAACTTAAAACCTGACATCCCTTCTTGGCCCGAAACTGGTTTGCGAGTTTGTTTAGTTGAAGCGCAATCACAATGGATTTGCATTGTGGTCTAATAGTGTTGGCCCATTGGCTTTGTCCTTGCCGTGCATAAATATATATATATTTATATATATATATATATATATATATATATATGAATGTATGTATGTATTTATATATGTTTGTTTGCCCTCGCAAATTAACTGTTTGCTGCTGAAAGTGTGCACATTCATAGTAAGTGTACCTAATAGGACGGAGATAATACATGAATCCACTCATTGTCTGTCTTTGGGTTCAGACTTATCTTCGCTGAGTGGCTTCACTGAACAGTCAAGTGGGCAACTCAGGCTATCAACAATCTGTTAGCAAGTTTGTTCAATTAACAGAACCACTTGAAATTAAACACAAACAAATGTTAAAAAAATAATTAAATCGAGTTCAGATCTTACAAGCAGCAATTACTGTTAAACATTGGCAATTGGCTTTTGACTAAAAAAATTAAAAAACTCTTAAAAATAATCAAACTTTGTCCAGAGAAAGAAAAAGTTTTGATTAGTAATAAAATAATGCATGGAAAAAACCCATCTAATCTTTAGTTTTTGATTACGCATTGAATTATAAATATATTTTTATATATTTATAATGATAAGGTTAAGGCTGCTTAACTTTCAGCCCAAATTTTAGTTAAGCTAAGCTAAAAAGCTAAGTAATCAATTATTTTATATTTTTTACTGAAGACTTTTTCACTTATTATATTTGGAAGAGTTCTGCAAGGCATCACAGTGGACACGTCCGATCCTGCCGAGACGATTCTGGTGGACAGCTGATCGCTATTGGATAGCTGGATATTTGACTAGGGCGTAGAGGGTGCCATGAGAGCCTAGATCAAGCAGAATGCATATGTATATACTTATTTATGATATCATGACATTAATCCTGTAAAAATACGATTTGATTATACAATAAAATTCTAAGCATTATCATATTTAGATATATTCCCTGCGGGGAAAAGCTTTATAAGTGTTTGAGTTCCCGTATGACTCCATAATCCTTGAATGCAGTTCGATAGATTTGGTGCCAGGCGATTCAAACGATAAGGATTTGGACAAGTTTGAGCCTTTTTATCATCACTTGTGTGCTCATATATTGTGCATAAGGGAAATTTAGCCAATACAGCAACCTAATTTGAGTCTGTGCTGCGCACAAATGTTATCATAAGCTGTAAACTGCACCCCCACACAAAAACAAGAACTAATTTTTGAACACAACGTGTTTCTTTATTTGTGTGCTCTTGTACAAATTGTGTAGAGATACATATAATAATATGCAGTAACAAATGTAAAGCCAGAACATTATATTATAAAAATCACCACAGCTTTCGAATTTGAATTGACCTCAAGACTCAGCGAACAGCTGTTAACATAACATTTATGTTAAGCGCTCAGCTATTAGTCATGCTGTTAAAGCGATGTTCAACGCTTTACAACACTGAGTTAATTCAAAATAAACGTTGAGCTTAAAAGGCAGCTATTATTTTTAAGCAATGCTTTATATATAATTATAATTTAAAACGCAGCAATTTAATCTCATTCTTTTAATTGCACTTTATTGATGTATTAAAAACTAGTTATGTCTAAATCGACTATTAAGCAATTTGTTCAACGGGCTTTCCTTTATGTTGTCCGTGCTTGGTCCTTGGCCACCCACTCCTCTAAGGGTGGGCGAGCACTCCCACCTGCCACGCCCACTACAAAAGCGTCAGCACTCGACGACAAGGACGGCAACGACGACGACGATGATGTGACTAATTTAATGACTATTGTTCAATGACTCAGTTTAAATGTGATCAGGGATTTCAGGTGGTGTAGCTGGTTACTGGGTGTGGGGTAGGGGATGGTTTATCATTGTAATTGGTGCAGAGTAAGAGTAAAACATACATGTACCTAACTTAATTTATACACTAATTATCACATAGTAATCTTATTGTTTAGGCGGTTGAAAATTTGCACTGATTCGATTTGCGATTTGCGATTTGACTTTTGCAGTTTGACTTGTTGCGTTTGGGGGGTGGGGGGGCTCAACCATAGCCCAGCAGATATTTGGGCAGATAGGTGATGGACGAGAGCAGACTGTAGCTATGAGAATGAGAATTACAGGATAATACACACATTGTGTACAATTAATATCAGAAAACTCATTTATTGTCAACAACTATAATTAATTTAAATTTAATGTTTAACCATAAACCAGATAAGTGTGTTTGCTTAAACTATTTATTTATGTATAGATTATTTTATATATATGTATATATATATATATATATATATATTTACAAATTGGGTTGTGATCATGACCTCAACCAAATGTACCGTAAATTATATCCAAGCCGCCCCAGGAAGTTGTATTCATATCCTCCTCCACGGTGTTATCTTCACCACTATAATTAAGTGTACCCAACCAGAAAATATATGAGTATTATATGTTGCAATTATTTCAGGTATTGTTTGTGTTCAGCCACAATAAACAAATGGACAATAGAACAATAATACACAAATATGATTCACAAAACCAGCTCCAAAAAAAAAAAACGAAGCACAAAACAACAAAAAGAAGCAGATGAAGCTGAAGCTGAATCATCTCTCAAAAAACGATACATACGAATTGGTTAATCCGCGATAGAACCATGACTTCCATGACTTCGAGGAGCCCTCGTCGATCTTGGACTCGACATCCGCACAGAAATGGCGACGATCATGGGATCGTCCACTCTTGCAATCGCAGAGCATCCTCTTCTTGCACTCCGCATCGCAGGTGGGTCGAGCGGGTGAGTTTTTCCAGTAATTCCTTAAAAAGCAATACAATTTATCACATTGATGCCATACAAAATCAGAGTTATCCTACTTACTTGTAGTACATCTCAAAGAGCTCCTGATTGTCGGTCAGCTCGTTGAGCAACTTATCCCAATCGCTGGGTCGCAGAGCCTTCATATTGTAAGCAGCTCTGGCCGTATATAGCTTATACCAAATCGGATAACCATACAGATTGGCCTCCTTCAGATTCATAATCCACGATTCGTGATCTATGACCAGACGTGTCGTCGTATCGTGATCACCATCCACCTAAGAGAGAATGTAATATTGATATTAGAATTCGGCAAGATCAAAGAAATTGGCTTTTTCCTATCTTCCAGAATAATATTCCCGATTAAAATAATTCTTGATCTTACATAGTAAATGCGGTATCCTGGATTCAGATCGTAGTAGGGCGACACGGAGGGTCCTATGTAGGCAATGCTATTGGGATGCGCTAAGCAAATTAAAAGAAAAATTATTAAAAATTAAGAAATAAATATTTCACAAATCGATTGAAATATTATTTAATGTGGAGAACTTTAATCTTACTCAGATCATGTGGATCGTAAAACATTTCGAACTCATCGAAATGAGTGTGTCCGTAGAACTGGGCGGTAATCGTGCTCTCATAGCGCGAAATGATCTTGTAGAAATTGCGAGACCAGACCTTCAGGCAATCCGAATGACCCGGTGGAATGTGGCCAATAACATGGACCTTCTCATTGGAGAACTCGGCGCTCTGCAGCTCATAGATGAACCTAAATAGTGGCGAGAAGAAAAGGAATAAGTTAATGGATAATTGGCTTAAATAGACATAAAATACTATTTACCATTGCAGCTCAGTGGCGGGATCTGTGGAGTTGAGTAGGAGCCACCAGTTCTTGTTGTTGCAATAGTTCATGTTGAGGGATATGATGCGGAAACCCGGACGCACCAGGACCGAATAGAAGGCGCCACGACGCACCGTGTGTGAGACGCTCTGTGGCAGCCAGCGACGCCATTGGACATCCAGTTCGTCATACAGCCAATTAATGGAGATGTCCACCTGATTGACATAGGGCGGTGGAAAACTGTTCACCGGTGCACTCTCGTGATTGCCCAGTGCGGGAAAGATGGGCACACCGGGAAATTTCTCCGTCATTTGCTTAACGGTCTCTTTGATAATCTCGAGATTCTCCTGCTTCGTTTGATTCCACACATCGTGCGGCGGCAGATCACCCGTCCAGAGTATATAGTCGATGTCCTTGTGCGTGTCAGCGATATGGGCGAGCATATTGTCCACGGTTCGCTTGGGTGTATCGCATTTACGGTAATCTCCCCACTTGCCAGCAGCTGCATTGGGATTCGCAGGCCGGCCGCTGCTCAAGCGACAACACAAGGGCTCATTGCAATCCGCATTGGCACCCTCCACATAATGGGGATCGTAGTGGGTGTCGGAGATGTGCAGCACCTTAAAGAACGGAGCCGCCTCCATTGGCATGGGCAGGTCGGAGAGGCGTGGTGGCTTTGGTACCGGTGGAAATATAACCTCCCATTCGTGGTACGGATTGTAGACATCGCCGCAGCCATCGCCAATGATGAAGCTGCACAGCTCATCGGGTCCCAGATTGACGCGCTGCAGCACATAGATCAGTTCGCTGCCAAACAACTGGGCGACTCCCTCGCAGACGCGCGGACTCTGAATGTTCAGGTTCGTGCAATATTGGGCAATCATTTTCATCAGCTCCGCCTCGGTTTTGCCCGATTTGATGTAGTGCTGGAGCAGACCGGCGCCCGCCTTACACGCCGTGCAGGACACCTTGGACAGCACACTGTTCTCAATCTCAAAGGCCACCTGTTTCAGATTGAACAGCTTGAGCGCCTTATCCACAAACGGCGGATACGTGAGTCCATCTCCAGCCGCTGCATCGTACCACAACATCCGAGCCGATGTTCGATTCCTTTGCATCGTACGCAACCGTTCCAGGAACTCGGCATCGCTGTCGGAGGGTTCGCTATTCGTGCGATTCTCATGATACTTGATCTCCACATGGCGCACTATGCTGCGCGGTTGCGCCTCCACTGGCCAATCGTCCTGCGTCGGCTGCGTCCAATTTATGGGCGCCCTTGCGTTTGTGTACAGAAACGGCAGAGCTGTTAAATGTAGAGAGAAGTTTGCAGTTAAACAGTTGAATTTAAATTCTAGATTCTCGTATCTTTGTTGCACTTACCATCGGTTACTGTTAGCCCTGCAACAGCGGCAAGTGCCGCAATGAGCCAGCAAAATTGCCATCTCTTCTGTGGCATTGTCTGTGTCATAATTGTGGCACGGCCACAACAACAAGCACCACCACCGGCACCACCAGCAGCACCACAGTGTCTCGGCTGCGTCGCCGGCTCAGCCAGTTCAACAGGCAGGTAGCACCACTTGACCTACATTTGTGGTGCGTTACACAAAAACCGAAAATAAAAAGGAAACATGCACAGTCATTATTATGTTAAACTCGTTTATAAATCGTTAACTGTAAGTGATACGCGTATATTTATATATATATATATATATGTATTTATGTGTGTTTGGATGAGCAGATGCCCTCCTTTATTGCCCTGTCATCAATATTTTGGTACGCACTTCATGAAAATGGACACTTTTCCCGATTCTCTAAGCATAAAGTTAACAATTTGAAATTTATTGCAATATTGTTAACATTTTTTATGGACTTCGCAGATTGTAAACAATGTGACAAAACAAATAAAATAAGTTGCAAAAACTTGCCAAAGTTGGGGAATATTTTAAAACTGGTTTGCAGTAAGCCAAAACAAGTTTAACAATCTGTTTTGTTACAAGCAGAGATAAATGGATATAAAAACCATAGAGAAAGAGTATAAATTGGCTAGAATAAATCAAAGATGGAATACTTTAGGAAAACAATACTTCTCAACACGTGTTCATTAAGAGAACTTAAATAAAAATCGAGAATACTTTGGAGTCTGGTACAAAAAAACCAATTCCTTATCAATGCCAGCCACTGAATCACTTTGCTACTAATTATTGTTATTATTACATGCATATATAGAACAGATTATATATTTATACCAGATAACCGTTGAAAGTCAAAGTTTAATGCAAAAAATCATAAATCACTTTGCTGATAAATGCGAATAAAGGAAATTTAAAAAATATATGCTTAATGAATGGAAAAATTGCAGATCAACAAACTGAAACCAATAACGCGATAAAATCAACAATCAAGCCGAAGTTACTTGTCGGAATTTCAATTTGAAAAGCAATCTTGAGGCGAATGATGCTGATGAAGCACAAAAGAAAGAGAGGAATTTTAATCTTTGGCAGCTGTAATAAAAGCAGACAACTTAAAGCTGTTTGTTATTTTTTTCGCAGTTTGTTGACTTTAATAAGCCCAAATCCACAGCAAAATATATGGCAAAAGTCAGGCATAAGCCAAACGAATAACCTATAAATCACAGCAGTTAAACAAAAGTGCTGCTGCTGCAGTTGCAGTAGCCTCTAATGGCCATTAAAGGTTGACTGCATCTGTAGCCACACACACACACACACACACACACACACACACACACACACATACTGCCACACACATGCTGATGTGTTGTGGGCGCTTAAACATGGCTGACATTTTACAGCTAACGAGTTTTTAAGTGCTGTCACGTACCATGTTCCCAAATTGACATATTGATTTTGCATCCCCCCACAAAAAACAAAGCGTTGCAGGAATTAGTCATAGCAAATCGAATAACTAGTCGTATGGGTAATGTAGAGTTGAAACAAATCGAATAAAACCGCAGAGCTGTCTTAATTTGATTAAACCACTAAAAAATATAAAACACTCCGTTCGGGGTTAGTTCAGATGAAGTGTGGCTCATCCAGCTTATAGCGTCGGTCGTGAATATTGTTTGAATGTTTGTTTATTTGGCAAAGCGCACTTAAATAAACAAGCACTCAATTTCCAGTTAATTAAAATCCACGTTCCAACCGACAATGTCTCTCAGTTCGATTACTGGCTACAGTTGACAGGGGCTGACAGTGTCCGGCAATTAGTGAAATACTTTTGTTATAGCTGAATTTTATATATTTTTAATGTGTGGGTTTTTTTCTAAACGTCCAATTTAAGTCTACAGTTTTGTTTTTATGTAGTTGTAGTGACGTATTAGTTAAAAATCAACCTTGACATGAGCGCAATGTGATAATTTAAAGAGCTACCAGATCTCGACACCAGTGCCCCATTTGCCACTTTAGACATGACATGAATATTATTTCAAATACATGGATAAACATATTTAAATTGAATACATATGTTTAAATTTATAGTTCGTAATTCAGAGTACAATCACTGGAATTCCTTAATTTATTTAAATTATAATTTAAATTAGTTTTCATTTGACTTACTTTCTCATTTAGTGTTTGATTAACCTTGATTGGGATTAGTCATAACAGACATATAAAATACACACACATATGTATATATTTATATATATATATATATATGTATATCTTTTTTATCTTGCTTTTTTTTAACAGAATGCGAACATGAATCGCTCTTAATCCATGCCCCTGCCGGGACCATCATCACATGACACCCCCCAAAATATAACAATCATAGAAATTGATTTGTTGTTGTTGTTTGTTTTTTTGTTGTAAGTTGTTTTGTGGCATCTGTTGTGATAACCTTAAGACCATTTGTGTGTGTGTGTTTGTATGTTTATTGTGCGAGCCCATTATGCATAATTTCAATGTAGTCACACCGAGTCAGACTGCCACTGGAGGGGTCGGTGTGGGCCATGATGGATCAAGAGGGGGTCGGTGGGTGCTGAGGTGTGTGTTGTGTGTGTTGTATGTGTGTCTCAATGCCGCACAACATTTGCGCACTCGCATGGTAATTGGTAATTGGCAAAACCGGCCAGTCTGAAGAGCGGCAGTTGCGTTTGCGTTACGCCTTAAAAGTGGTACACCAAAGGGGGGAGCGGTTTGGAATGGTGCGGTACATTGGCCCCTTGACGAAGACAACGAGTGAACGAGTGAAATCGTCAACGGCGAGATGGCGTGTAATAAGAAATAAGTAGTAGGGTCCGCAACTAAATGGGAAAAGAAAGAGAGGAAAATAAAAGAAATGAGGGTGGGGTGGGGCAAAAAAGGCGCGCAACTTTTTATTGTAAATTGTGTGTTTTTTCTGCTTTTCAGATTTGTGATTTCATTTTGTGCGAAAATCGAAAGTGTCTGCGGCATGAAGAAAACACAAAAGCCCGAGTTCAATGGGCGGCTGGGAAAAAAAACAACGTAAATTTTCCCAAAACAAAAAACAGACCCAAACACAAAACAAGTTTCTAGTAGGAAGCAGATTTTGTTGTTGTTTTTTTTGGGCAAGGTTAGGGGCGTAAGATTTAGAGTTATGCCCAAGAGGTCAAGTCAAATACCACTATGAACCCAAAAGAAAAACAAAAAAAAAAAAACAAAGCATTTTTGACATTAATGTTATGCCTCAAAGTATTTTCTGCCCATCCTCCTCTTTCTCCATCCCTCTCACTCTCTGTCTCCTTCTCTCGCAGTCAGCTCTTTCGTTGTTTATTCAATGCACGCGCCTTGGGGCCAGGCAATTACCTCCAGCAATCCAACAATAAAAACAAAAACAAAAACGCACCGCAACGCAATCGAAAATTTGGTGAGCCCAAAAAAAAAAAAGAGGAAACTTTCACTTTCTTTAGAAATTATTATTATTATTTTTTATTTTTTTATTTTAAAAAATTGTTTTTTGGAGAAATGTGCTAAATACCGAACTGAGCCCAGTTCCACGCTGTGGCTTGAGTGCCGATTATGCAGCTGTTGTTGTTGTTGTTGCTGTTGTTGTTGTTGCTGTTGTTGTTGTTGCTGTTGGTATTAAATAACGGCACAGTTGTCATGCTGCTTGCAATGATTATCTCTTAGCATTTTCTGGTTTTATAATAATTAAGAGTCAGATAGAAAACGAAAGTGATTTTCATGGCGTGAGATGGCAAACAAAGGGCACTTTTCCACTTGCATACAACAGCTGATATCGTCTGCAAACAAGGAGAAACTGTTGCCAATATTACAAATATGTGCTAATAATTCTTAATACCTGAAACACCTTTCGCAATACACAATAGCATGCAAATTGTGTTCGCATAATGAGGCTTACGCTATCAAAGATTAGAGTTTCTATTTAAGAGAATTACTCAAATGGAATTAAAATACTTTACTTTTATGGCATTTGAATGTTAGTCACGTATTAAAGACAGCGTCTACATTAAAATAAGATTTATTATTTGCATTTCTTGACTGTCATTCAATTGTTTTACAGAACTTGTAATGTGGTCAGAATGTGTAAAGCTCAAACTTGGCCAATGCAGGTCGGCCTATATACATTTATGCGTATATAAATATGTATTCCAATTTGGTTAACGTTAGCTAATTAAGTATGCAGCTACTGAATGAGAAAGAAGTAAGTGAGAAACAGAAACCGCAACGGAAAATAGAAAACAAAAACAGGCAGAATAATGCCAAAGGCGGCTTAAACAAATGAAAGCGGTGCGTAACCAGGCCCAAAAGAAGTCTTGCGTATGACAAACGATCGATTGCTCGAAAGAGAACAGGCAGACGGTGCAAGAGCGAGCGAGAGGGCGAGAGCCCGACAGAGAGCGGGATAGAGAGAGAGAGAGAGAGAGGGCGATAGGAAGAGCTTTAGAATGTCTGTCAAATGAAACGGTTGTTTGACAGCTAAAGAAGAAAAGTGAAACAACAGCTGCATTGACGAACTCGACAGGCAGACGACAGCCAGGCAGACAGACAGACAGACAGACAGACAGACAGGCAGGCATACCGTAATTCAGATTTTGCAAGCCAACAAGAGCGTACAGCATTTTTTTCTTCAAGCCGTTGCGCATGCGTTGTGGACAAGTGTTGAAATTGGCCAAGTGAAAAGCGCGAACGTGTTTTTTTTTGGTTTGTGTTTTTGTGTTTTTGTGATCATGTTTTTGTTTTACTTAATTTTTGTATGTGTAACAAACGCAACTGGTTTTTGCATTTTTTAACTCACAAACATGGTTTAGTTTTAGTTTGAATGCGATTTTTACCTGTTTACAGCAAATGTTAAATTGTATTTCAACTTTCGGTTCTTTGTTGCGATTTGGTTCTTCGACACTTTTTCTTTCCTTTGTGGTTCACTCAATGGTATTTATAGACGAGTTTGTGCCATAATTCGCGACTCTCTTTTATCGTTTGGCCTCATTTATTTACATTTCGCTTTGCTTGATTTGTGCTATTATTATTATTAGTATTATTATCATTTATTTTACAATTTTCTCACTAATTTTCTTACACACTTTTGGCATGCGCTGAAATACCGCAAAAGCACACACATACACAAACTCACACATATATGCGAACACTGATTGAAGAAGAGGCGCGACGAGCCGATGTTGCTGTTGTTGTTGTTTTTGTCGTAGATTTCACCCGATTGGCTGCCTTTTATCGGTTTAACCGTCCGTTCAAATCGCGCGTCCGTCTCTAGCCAGCAAAAAAGCTTCAATCCAACTGCTCTGCACAATACGCCATCAACAACTGAACTGAGGCGATGGCAACCAAATCGAATGCAGCTTTTGAGTCGAGCTTGCGAGCGCCAAACAGCTGGCTAATGCACACAGATAGTGAGCGCGAGCAACAGCGAGAGAAAGAGAGAGAGCGAAAGAGAGAGAGAGAGAGAGAGAGAGAGAGAGAGAGTAAGCTTTCGTAACACTCGTTTAATTAAATTTACAATAGGAGCGTGATGAATCGTTTTGCAGTTGTCTGCGCTTCAGCAACTTTTGACATTAATTAGAATTGTGCTTATCTCGATACATGTCAAGAAGCATTGTTCAAAAAACGAAAATTGTTTTAAATATTACTGTATGAAAATACGCGCATTTGTTTATAATTAACTGTGACATTATTAGTGAATATTAGCAAGTTTTTAAAATAAGTATTAAGCTTAATAAAAAGCATAGGAAGAACTATACATACCCTGTATTGCTTAAACATGAAATCTCACATTTTTCTGGAATGTAGATTTGTAAGAATATTTAAGATGAGCCAATATTATTTATAAAAAAATTTCAACAACAAATTGTCAGACACTGCGTCATTTTGGTGTATTATTATGGTTTATTTACAAAATATATACAAAGCTCGTAGACTAATTCACAGCATGGCGTATCAGTAAATGCATGAACTTTGCCACTTTGTGAACAACAACAAAATCATTGCTCCATATTAATCAATCACTCAACAATAACAGACGATGTATGATTGATGACGCACTTTGCATCAGCTCGACTTGGCGGAGGATTCAATTGACGCCGTCGACTGTAGCGAGTGCTCGCTGTAGATGGTGAATATGCCGCCTTTGAAGTCAGTCGATGGAGGCAGGCTGTCCACAACAACAGGAGATGCCACATGAACGGGATTCGCTGGCTGTTCACATTTCAAATAGAATCGCCAGGTGCTCTGCAACCCAAAGCAGAAGCAACGTTTGTGCTGCTTACACGAATCCTTGGGCATGGCCACATCTGACTCCTGCTGCGATTTCCTGCCACAGCCGAGCGTCTCCCTGAGCCGCGACAGCAAATTGATGGCTTGCGTGGGAAAGGTGTAAAAGAGCGGATTTAGCGCACAGCTCATCAAGTTGAGCACACCAAAAGAGAAGTAGAACAGATAGCTGATCGATGAGGAAAAGGATCCGTAGAGGCGCATAAGCAGAAAGACCCAGGCGGGCAGGCGTAAACATATAAAGATGCCGATCATCAGTATCACCACGTGCACCATGCGTCGATGACGTGCCACGCGTGCCACTGCCGCAGGACTTAGCTTCTCGGGCAGCTCCAGCTTCTGCAGCTGCGACGGCGCCACTGCGGCTGTTCCGTTCATATCGAAGGAGGCAGCCACACTAAAGGCGGTCATCATGGCATACGCTGTCTCCGGCTTGCTCAGCAGATACACATAGCGTGCCTCATCCTGTCGCTCCGGTTGCTCCTGCTCTTGCTCTTGCTCTTGCTCTTGGCGATTGCGTTGCTGATGACGTCGCTGCCACAACTGCTTGGCAATGGTCACGTTGAGGAACACAAAGGCCACAAGACACGGGGCAAAGATGAGGGCAAGACAAACGATATTGTAGATTCGGACTTGGCTCTGCGTACGACATAAAAATAAATCATAAATAGAAATGCAAATTGTTTCAGCTGATAAGATAGTAAACCGGTGT
Organism: Drosophila glabriapex; assembly: GCA_035042305.1. Taxonomy (NCBI): domain Eukaryota; kingdom Metazoa; phylum Arthropoda; class Insecta; order Diptera; family Drosophilidae; genus Drosophila; species Drosophila glabriapex. The sequence continues at coordinate 5,732,182 of JAWNLN010000046.1, read as the reverse complement.
CAACAGCATGTTAAGGCTTATACGCAGATTGATACAAAGCTGATAACCCACGACGTAGATTATATGTAATTAATATTTATAAAACAGCAAGAAAAAATTGATTGTCTTATGTACGCCGATTGCAGCATACCCTAGCATTCCACTAAAATCTAGACTTGCTGGCAATCAGTTCAAACTCACCCTTATGCCGAGGCACATTATGGCTGTGAACACTTCATCCTCCGAGATTATTTGGACCGCAAGGGCCCTGTAGATGGTAACCAATGGGACTGCGGTGACAATACAAGTTAGCCAAATGCTGCCAATGCAGATGATGCAGAATTTATAGTCGGGATTCCAAACGCCTTTCGCAGCACGTCTTAGGACCATATAGCGATCCAAGGCAATCACCACAATTACCATGCTGCTCAACAAAATAGTTGCAGTATTGACAAGCGGCACAAAGTTGCACATGAATGAGCCAAGCGTCTGAAATACATTAAAAAAAAAACACATCGAAATACCTGTTTTACAATATGAACTAAAATGGTAGATGATGACAACAATTTGTGTCGGTACATGCTATTTTATGATTATAGATTAGAGACTATTAGACGTACCCAAATTTCCAGGTATTCGGCACTGAAATAGCTAATGTTATTGATGAAAAAGTTAATGCTGTAGATTAGATCGCTGCAGGCCAGCGAGATGAGGCAGGCGCGAAAGAAAGGACGCAATTTGCGTCTGGAGTTCACATAGAGACTGCTCACGTTGCCCAGAAAGGAGCAGAAAAACATCACGGTTATCAGTGACATAAATGTGACCGTTTGTGTTACACTTATTTTATACATATCCGCTGCGTTCACAGCCATTTCAGTATTCTCGACGATCAGGCTCCGCGAATCCATTTAATCTGCAAACCCTAAAAGTATGCAATATATTTTAGAACCGATTCGTGCGTCAAGTTCAACGAAATATATTTGACTGAAAATTGAATGTGTGGCAGCTGCCACCTGCTACCGTTGAACAGCGTACAACGTTGTACGTTGTACGTTGTCTGGTTAACGTTTAGTTAATGATTATAGCCAGATATCACTGGTTCTTATCAATTGCTTGGTCGTCCTCGCCTTCTGATTGCCATCCGCTGCCACAACAGTTTTGCATTGCTGAATCCCACACGCGATGCGGCGATGCGGCGATGAGGCGTTGAGCGATTGACCAACGACCGCATCGCATTTGGGAGCGCGACATGTGTCATGTATTTTACGTGGCCAAAATATATGGCCAATAAATTATGGATCATTTGGCTTGTTCACATAATCATAAAAAATTTAGCGATTAAAATTCGCATTTATCAATCGCTAAGTTTTTGGAAATCATTCTACACCTAAGCAATTAATTACTATCAACTTTTAGTAGTAAATACATATTGAATAGCTATGAAATATCAAAGCAGCTTATTAAAATCTTCGACAGAGAGCTGGATGCACGTCTCTTATCGATTTAAATTTGTAATCTTGACATCTGTCCTTATATTTTGTCTGTCTCAGAAACAGCTGGAAAATGTAACTCCCTTGGAGAATTGTAGCCTAGCTAGAAATATCGTCAGAAGTCACCGTATTCTTCATATCGACTCTGATTTATAATGTATATATATTCTACTTTATGATGAGACATACTATCACTGTCCATATTTAAGTTAAATAATTGCTAAGTATGAATAAGGTAACCATTGCTATACAATTGTAGGTCATTGCTGTAGGTCATCTTTAAAACAACCCATTTGAAGCAGATCTAAGTGAACTTTATAGAGTATACACATAATAATTGCAATTATTTTCTTTATTCGTTGAATGGTTTATTCATACAATATATTTCGGCAAATATTTTAAATATGCATTGGCCAATTGAATTACTGCATAGCACATTTTATTGTCCACATTATTATTTATTTTCGTTCAGTTGTTTCATAGATGTTTGCTTAAGTTGCTTCAAAAAATACAACGCTTTCAACACGCACACACACACACACACACACACACTCACCCACACACACACACACACAGACACACAGACAAATATATATGTAAGTATATATAGCATCATATTATTAGTATACTTAGCTAAATTAAATATATATATAAGGTATAAAAAATATTACAAATTTAATTGTGGTAAACTTAACAGCAAAAGCCTAGCGCTAAATAAAATCTAATTGCTTATAACCTAAATTAAAAATCGATTCGAGATTTTAAACAATGAACACACACAAAACGCAATCGCAAACAATAATTATACAAAAAAACATTTAAAGCTAGGTTATGATTTAATTACAAAAAATAAAAAATACTTGGAATTTATTGGCAAACTCAAAATTCACAAACACACACTTGCACACAAAGTAAACAGCTATATGTTTGCCATATATATATATATATAAATATATATATATAATCTAATTATATAGTCTTTTATGCTTAGCGCAAAAACCCGCATAGTTATAGTATAGTATGGTATTGCATAGTTTAGTTTAGTTTAGTTTAGTTTAGTTTAGTGGATTAGGTAGCTTTACAACGACGGATAGTTTTTCTTTATCATATTGTTTTTGTTTTAGTTGCTGTTGATCATTTTGGACAAATGCATTGCGCATACGCCTAGTAGTATTCGGGCTGCTCCTGCGACTCCACATCCATGCACTGGCTGCCCATGTGCACCGTTAGCGTCTGGTAGGGCAACGGCTTCCCCACACTCAGATTGGCAGTCACATAGATCAAATAACTGTCGCCGGGCGTCAGACTGAGTATGGTCTCCGTTTCCAGCTTGTCCATGCTGCTGCAACATTAATTGTATATTCATTTAAATAATTCTATTTTTCACACACACTCTCTCTCTCTCTCTCTGTGTTTCTATCTCTCTCACCTGTTCTGCTTCTCGCGACAGCGTATGTACTTGAAATTCTTGTGCTGCGTTATCCGCAGTGCCCCAAAGTCCATGCAATAGTTGGTGTAGTCGACAACGCTGCGTGGCGGCAGATTAAACACAATCACACAGTAGCTAAACGGAAAGTGGGCATAATAAATGCAATATAAATAAATAAGTGCAAGTTAAATTCTACACTTTATGAATTTTAAAAATAGCTTGCAATGCACTTATAATCAAAACTGCTTTTTAGACAGTCTTAATTAATATTTAGTTGCAGCTAAAAAACCAATTACCCTTCAGGTAAGTCTGTTATTTTTTTAAACACCATCCTACCTCAGGGCTCGCTCATCCGGTGAGCCATGCCAGGCAATTGTGGTGCTGGTGCAGCGAGTGCGAACATCGAATACCGTTATATTCTCTGGCAGCTCAGCCAGATCCCGGAACAGGCGTTCACTGCTCAAAGCCAGCTGGAAGAGAAACAGATTACACAGCATTTTGGGTGACAGCCCCAAAAAAACTGAAGCCAAAACTCACTCGCACTTTTTGGGCACGCAACGCTTCGTCCTCGTTGCTGGGCTCGAAACGCATGAGATACCGCTCGCCGGGCGTGACGCCCTCCAGCTTGATATACGTCGGGGAGTAGATGTCACCCACGTTGGCCACCAGCCGATGCTGACGCAGCAGCTTCAGTCGTATCTCGCTGCCCGCGCACGGCAACAGCAGATACCGTATAAAGTGGGGCGGTGGCATGGTCGCAGGCACCTTGAAGCTGTACACCTGCACGCCGTGCAGTCCGCCAATCTTCAGCAGTGACAGCGCCTGTTCCCGCAGCGCCGTTGGTTGTGTGCGATTAAAGTGCACCTGGCTGCTGGCCAGCGTCAGCGTCAGATTCTGCAGACGCTGATGCACTCCGAAGAGCTGCAGACGATAGCTGCTGTTGGGCTGCAGGCCCCTCAGCTGCTGCTGTGTCCGAGCGCCGGTGCACAAAATGTGCAGACTGTGTCGCGGATTCAGGTGACGGGCACGCTTCGGTGCCCGGGACCACACCAGATCCAGCATGTTGCCGCTGCCCGTCGAGCAGGGGCCGGAAGCGGCACGTGAATGCGTCTGCTGCTGCTGCCTCGTGTACGCATAGACGGCCTCACAGAAACTGGCAAAGTCCTGGCCACTCCCCGAGGAGATGGTGGAAGGGGAAGGGGTGTTGGAGCTGAGAGTGCCAGTGCGCTGGATCACCAGGCAATAGTGCATTGCATGATAATCAAATTTGCTAAAACAATTCACAATAATTGTTATTAGTAATTCAAATGTTGTGCGGAATTCTTGATTATATTTTGCATATATATATATATATATATATATCTAGAGAAGTACTCACCTTCGCTCCCATTTGACAATCAGCTGACGCTTGCGCACACGATTCTGGGTGCGAATCTGGATGCGATGTGTGTGATTGAGTAGGGGCCAGCTCTGGTGCGGATGCTTGGCCTGTGCCTCCAGCTTGAGGGCACCGCCCTGGCGCGCCTGGACAAACAGATCGTATTGGCCGCGAAGGGCGCAGGGCAGGATCAGTCTGCCCAAGGTGGGTCCCTTTGCCAAACGCAAAACGTTCGCTGTCGTGGCAAAGATGAAGATATTAAGGCGGCAACCGGAAAGCGGCAACTTCAACTTACCTGTCTGATTGTAGTAAATCTGACGTGCCACGGGCATTGAGAACAGAATCGTCAGTGGCGTTGAGTTGTTTAATTTCAGCACAAATCTGCCAGAAGGGAGACAAACCAAAGATGAACAATTAGTGCTAAGAGTGGCAGAGAGGGACAGACGCAGAGCTGGACGCGATTGTGGTTATCTGGTGTGAGTTCAGGGCGGCATAAGTGAGCTTTTGATGCTCTATGTCGAGAATCATGACACTAAATTATCACACGCAATTTGTTTCGTTTGTTGAGTCAGCGCCCTTGGCAACTGGCGCTGCTTACAACAATGTTGCAACATTGCTCTCAGCATTGAGTCCAAGTGCATGACTCGTTTTATTTTGCTCTTCTCTTCTCTTCCCATCCCATCTCGTCTCATCTGTCATTCTTTGTCTCGATCTTCTTGGCCAGCGAATGCGTTACAATTGTCTTGCGCTTAGTAATTAAATGCGAAATTTATGTGCAATTTTCCTAATGACAAAAGGCCAGAGGCAAATATGCCAACAGCACACCCACATAAATGCGTAAGTGTGTGTGTCTGTGTGTGTGTGTGTGTGTGTGTGTGTGTGTGCTGGCAACAGGAAGAGCCGGCAGCGCCATTGCAGTAAAGTGACTCATTGACTTGGCTTTTGGCCGGTCATCTCAAGTTTTATGACCGGCTACTTCCGGACAAATGCCATTTGCCAATAGCTGCCTCTCCATGCCATATATATTGCTCCCCCGCTGAATTTTGTAGTTGGCCACAACGCCAAAAGGTTCCCAACTGTTTGATAGAGTGTTTTAATGCACTCATCCATTGTTGGCGGCCATTTTCAGATTGGCGCCGCAGCGACTGCGCAAATATTTGCTTTAATTTCAGGCTCGCATGTTGCAGTTGCAGTTGCAAGTGCTTTTAATGTTGTTGTTATTACAATTATTGTTGCTGTTGCCCGCCTGATGACAGCAGTCAATTAAATAAGGCAAACATCATGTGCGAACACACAAACACACAAACACACACACACACACACACACACAGCACATCTATGTAATCCCTTCAATTATGACCGAATCTTAAATGCTCTCTCTTAAATTATATTAAAAAAAAAGTAATGTTAAAAAATTAGTAAGTAAACTTGAAGAAAACAAAACTAGAAATAAATGTAACTCTATAAAATTGAATGTGAATATTTAAGCAATATTTTGAAATAATTTATAATCTAATAAGTTAAGCAAATATTTTAAAACTAGATTTGGAAACATCTCAGATCTAATTTAAATACACTCAGAAGAAACTACAAAAATAAATAACTTAAGCAGAGTTACCAATTGTTGTTGCGCTAGAAAATAAATTACTAACTGCAAGTTATACCCATAAATAAAATATATACCCTAAGAAAAGTATTACATCATGTGTATGTATATAATATATATCTAAGTTCATGCCAACGATATGCCGTCCAAGCGTAGGGTGCAATAATGCCAAAACAGCAGCAGCCAGTTTGTCTGTCAGCCCACAACAAACAAGCCGGCAGGCAAGAGGAGTTTGGAGTTTGGAGTTTGGATTTTCAGTTGCTCGACCATCGTTCAAGCCAACGTACTGAAAATGTGGTCAAATTTGTGGGCAATGGAGAAAAAAGTGCTGCTGCTGCTGCTGTTGCTGTTGCTGCTGCCAGTTGGTGGTTTTGGCATTGTGAATCCGTCGAATGAGTCAGCCAATATGGTTATCTATATGCTGCCCGAAAAGGATGTGGGTCCACAGACTTGGCAGGTGGGCGTCGACTGTCTGGACAGCTTTGCCCAGATCTTCTTCTATCGCAATCCACAGCAGCGTTTCACACGCTCCTACAACCTGATGCTGACGAATGCCTTCAACATGTCCATGACCGCTGCACAGATACAGGAGGGCTTCAGCAAGCGCATCAATGAGGCCATCAGTGATACGGAGGCGCCACCAACACGCGAATACTTTCAGCTGCGTGTGATCTCGGATCACTATAATGCGACCAAGTTCTTTGGAGAACTGCTGCTGGCGGATAACTATGTATTCATTGTGGACAGTTTGCCGCATCTCCGCACTCTGATGACCGATTATGTGAGCAAGAATCGCTCCTGGAATCCGGGCGCACGATTTCTGGTGCTCTATCACAATGCCGAGATGATGGACAAACCCTTCACAATGGCAACAAGAATCTTCAGTGTTTTTCGCACCGAACACTATGTGCATCGTGTGGCGCTTCTCTTTGCCGAGAAACCCACAGATTACAATCTGCTGGTCAATGATTATTACAGCGATGTCAACTGTCGCGTGTCAAGCGTTCAATCCGTTGGACACTGCAGGAACGGAGAATTGCAGCCGTCACCACATGCCGTGCAGGTGGCCATGCGGGATTTTATAAGCGGATTCAGCCCGAAAAACTGTACCTTCTTCGTTTGTGCAGCGATTGCGGCGCCCTTCATCGAGGAGGACTGCGTCATTGGCATCGAGATGCGAATCTTGGGTTTCATGCGTAATCGATTGCAGTTTGTGGTGCGTATTCCTATAGGATATAGGCATAGGATGGCTTACAATTAAATGCTTGAATTCGTTATTATCTTTGGCAGACAAATCAAACTTGCACGCGGGAAACGCGTGGAGAAGTGGACGACGAGGGCAATTGGAATGGTCTGCTGGGCAAGCTGTCGAATGGCGAGTGCGACTTCATCTTGGGCGGCTTTTATCCGGACAATGAGGTGATCGGCATATTCTGGGGCACTGATACCTATCTGCAGGATGCGCATACTTGGTTCGTTCAGCTGGCAGAGAAGCGACCGCCCTGGCTGGCAATGGTGGCCATCTTCAAGGTGTACACTTGGACGGCCTTTCTGGTGGTACTCTTAATTAGCTGGCTGTTGTGGTATGCGTTGGTCACACTGCTGCCGGAGCCACCGTACTACCAGCAACTGAGCTTAACCGCAATTAATGCCCTGGCCGTATCCTTGTGCGCCGCCATCCAGGAGCGACCCATTTGCGATGCGACACGAATTTTGTTTCTGATGCTGACGATTTATGCGCTCAATGTGGTCGCCATTTATACATCCAAGTTGATAGCCACTTTTCAGGATCCGGGCCTTTTGCATCAACAGGACGAGCTGCATGAGGTGGTGGCAGCAGGCATACCCTTCGGTGGCGACGAGGAGAGCAGGGATTGGTTTGAGAACGACGATGATATGTGGATATTCAATGCGTACAACGATACCCGAGCCTTTCGTCCGCACGGCGTAAATTTAATAGCGGTGGAGCAAGGATTACGCTGCATACTCAGCAATCGCATGTACATCATGCAGAGTACACATGCCGATGACATTTATGCTTTCCCCGACAACGTCTTCATCAGTCCCATACAGATGATAACGAAGGCCGGCTTTCCATTTCTCTACGAGATGAACATGCTAATTCGATATATGCGCGATGTGGGCATTATGCAGAAAATCGATTCCGATTTTCGCTATAACAATACGTATTTGAATCGCATTGCGAAGATGCGTCCCGATTTTGCAGAAACGGTCATCGTGCTGACCACACAGCATCTGAAGGGACCGTTTGGCATCCTAATTGTGGGCATTTGCAGTGCATCGCTGACGTTTGTGGGTGAGCTGCTCTACGGCTATCGCCGGCACAAACGCAGGCAGCGACGAACTCGATCGCGTGGTCGTCGTCGACGTGCCGCTGGCAATTGGTATCGGGAGCGGCAGCAAGTGCGCAAAGCGGTGGCTCCAGTTGTGCGCTTTACGCCCGTCAAGCGACGCAAAGTCCTGTAAGGAGCCAGTCAGTCAGTCAGTCAGTCAGTCAGTCAGCCAGACAACGCAGACAACGCAGACAAACCAAAACAAACAAAACCAAAACTCAGCTAAGCAACTAGCTAAAACCATAAAAATTGACTCAATTCACATAAATTTGCAATTGAGCAGAAGGCAGCAAGAAGATAAAGAAGAAAATGAGCAGATGCAGAAGTAGAAGACGACGTCAATTGTGGTTGTTGTTGTGGTTGTTGTGGTACTGTTGTTGTTGCTGCTGCTGTGTTGGGGTCGTCGCTGTCTTTCTCCCCGTAGTTGTTGTTGTTGTTGTTGTTGTTGTCTTCCTCGTTGTCTGCTTGCTCGTCTCGTCTGGTTTGTTGTAGTAGTTTTCACGCGAAATACTTAAAATCAGCGACAAAATTCTATTTTTGCAACTATCAAAAGCGACGGCATGAAAAACAAGCAGACAGTCAGGCAGGCTGGCAGCCAGGCAGCCAGGCAGGCAGTCAGTTGGTCGGTGTCGGGAGTCTGGTCTGTTCTGTTCTGTTCTGTTCTGTACTGTTCTGTTCGGTTCAGCACTGCATTAACTTCTGGCATCCCCAAAACACCACCCGGCACCCTCTGAATGTCCTCCATAAATTGACAATCAGCATTGAATGAACACAGTTTTTCCTGCACAGCAAAAAGATTTGAAAAGCAAACGCAAATATCGTCAGTGTCAACTGTCGCTGATAATATTGTTGCAAACTGCATATTTACCGACTCTATTTAAAAAAAAAGTTTCTAAATTATAGTCAGCTCAGAAAAATACCACGAATAAGCGCTAAACTTTCCGCTTGAAACTTTGGCACTTCAATTCTATCTCTTTCTTTTCTATTTGTCTTTATATCTAATTGCAACTATTTGAATAGCATTTCGGGTAGATTAGAAATCTCAACAAAAAAATAAACTGTATTGTAAATGTAAACGGTTTTCCGTCAGCATAAAAGTTTTAAAAATAACAATTGAAACAACAACAGAAACTGGATAAGAAGAAAGTATTCCGGATAATACAAAAGAGTAAATATATTTATATATATATGTTTATTTACTCTTATACTTAAATAATTGTTCCGCAAGTTTAGTACTCATACACTCAAATAAACTCACACAAAGCTAATACATTTATATACATAAAATTCAACGATTGAAATTTAGAGCCGCAAAATCTTTTCAGAATCAGTTACAGGAGCTGATATTATTAGTCCATGTCCTAGTACAATAACAAAACTCAACAGTAAATAAAATAGTTTGAAAATGTTCTAATCTTTACCTAAACCTTTACACTTTACTTACCGGAACCGGAACCGGAAATACGGACTCGTGTTGGAAATACTAAGCCTTATATGTTCTCTTACTTCAGATAAGATACCAAAGCCTTGTTGATCTCAAAATATATAATTATGTACAGATATTTACTTATATTTCCTGCTAAAAGCAACTTGATCAATTTATTCCTATTGAAACTGAGAGATGGGAATTTTCTGCTCCCCAACTGACAACAGCCATAACCTAGCCTAACCTATCCTTTTGAGTATTTTAAGACAATAATAACTCAATGAACTATACGATATATGACTATAAACAATGTTTTTGGATCAAGACTTTTTCGAATTTTTATGTATTTTTTGTATTTCTTGTGTGAATGATTCAAATAGTGCCCAGCGTCGAAGCAGTGAAACAAACATTCACATTCACATTCACATTCACATTTACTTGATTACTCACTAAGCACTCACAAAATGGGCACAGTGCGCACTTAAAGTGTGTGTGTTTGAGTGTGTGTGTTTGAGTGTGTGTGTGTGGCAGTGTGTGTTGATTTGGTTTTTGGCGAAATTTTAGACTATTGAACTATGGCAGCGCAGTCTGATGCGCTGACTAAGCCAACTGGGGAGTCTGTCTCGCCCCGTCGACAGTCGCGACGCCCAAATGTCTGTCTGTTGTAGGATGCACTAGATGCGGTTGCAGTTTGCAGTTCGCGGATATAGATACAGATACGGATACAGCAACAGATGCAGATACAGATACAGCTACAGCTACAGATACAGATACAGATACAGATGCAGATACAGATACAGATACAGATACAGATACAGATACAGATACAGCTACAGATACAGATACAGATACATTCGCAGCGACAAGTCTTGATGTCTATAAATACAAACAATAAGTTTATTTGAGGCACAAAGCAGTCGTCAACGCTGCCGCTGAAGGTCTGCACACTATTCAGGCACAAAACCAACAAAATTATGCACTGCATTTTTATGGTCAAAACAAATTTTAGTAGTCTCGTGTTTTTTTTTTTGTGTTTTGTTGTGCTCGTTGCTGTTGTTGTTGTTGTTGTTCTTGTTGCTGGTGCTGTTTTTATTGTAGCTTCTTTGATACGCTTACAAATAAATAGTTTCACGCCATAAAGCAGCTCATTGGGAGCGTGCACAGGGGATTGCTGGTGGCAGGGGTAGGTGGCTGCAGCAGTTCTCTCGCTGGAGCAATAAAAGTTGTTTACAACGCTTGAGCCTGCGGCGCTCATAAAAATGCAGCAGCAACAACAGCAACAACAACAACAACAACGAGCACATGTACAACAATTTTGCTATTTTGTTGTTTGTTGTTTGTTTTGATTTTCGGGCCATTGGCGAAATGCGTAGTAGTAGTGTTGTATGTGTGTGTGTGTGTGTGTGTGTGTGTGTGTGTGTGTGTAGTACAGTGTGTTGTTATATGCAACAGATGCTACAGGTGGTCAATGGTGCACACAGAACGTGGCCCAGTCCCAATTCAAGTTCCAGCACCCGTTCCACTTGGCGTTCGAGTTTCAGTTTTGTTTTGCTATATTTTTTTTTTTTGTTTTTTTTTTTTTGTTTCGAGCGCCGTCGAATTAAGTCGTTAAATTAATATTTATGATTTGTTTGCGCAAAAATTATTAACAAGCCGACGAAGGCGATGTGTTGCGTTGATTGCGCCTGCCGAAGGAGTCGCCGGTTGTGGCAATATCCTCACTCCAGACGCTGTTCAGATCGCTTAATTCTAGCAAAACTCTTAATGACTGCACGCGCTATAAATTGTGTGCACACAATTGCGTCGCTCCTTTTCACACGCTCTCAACTGCAACACGAGGCGCGCAACACGTACAGCTGAAGAGCGAAGCGAGGAGGGCTGATGATGGACATCGACATCGACATCGACATGGACATGGAAATAGCTGTGGGCATAGAACTGGAGCCACAACACTTGCAACTGGAGCAGTCGATTTGGCCACTCTGGTCGCGCGACAATAAAACCAAAAACACTCCACATAGAACAACAACAACAACAACAAGAAGAAGAGCAAGAGGCACAACGACGACGACAAACCACAATATTAATTTGAATGTTTGACATTCTATGCCAGAATGATAAAAGTCATTTGAGAGCAGCAAAAAGGCAAAAAACGGAAAACTAAAAAACGAATAAAATGCTAAACAAGAAACAAATATATAACTTCAAAAGGTTCGCACGTTCTTTGGCGAAATAAAAGACAGAAATGTTTGAAATACATAAAAGTAATTTCAAGAAGGAAATGACAGACGAGCCATATCGAATTTGATATGTTCTTGCAGAGACAGACACTATTATATATATATATATATAAGATAAGATATTAATTGGTTGATTTTTAAAAAAGAATACAAACAATAGATTAATGAATAATATTCCCTATGTTTCTAGTAATTCATACTTAATGAAAACAAAGGCAGTTAAGAAAACAGAATAGTTATTTTGAAAATGAGATATAAAATTATTATAAGCGAAGGATTGCAGCAATACAAGAAGCATGTTGTTCCTACAAACAAATAAGAACTTACTTCCGCATCTAATCTGCGTTGACTGGCTGACAAAGTCAACGCACCCGAACGATATGCAAGAGTATACAAATCGAGAAGACAAAATGCCTGCCAGGCGCGCGCTAAGCGAAAACGTGACAGCTTTTCTTGACCCAGGCCCAAACGAGGGCAAAACAAAAAAATAAAATAAAAAAAACCAAAAAAAAAAAAACAACATAAAGAAAGGAAAAATACAGAAAAGAAAAAAAAAGTTGCTCATACGCCACGTGCAACACGGCCGCAGCTGTGGGCCTAGCAGCAAAAACAACAGAAAAAGAACACAAACACTAACAAAACACACACACACACACACACACACACATGCACACTACTTGGACAAACAAGCTGAAGTAGTAGCAGAAGAAGAAGAGCCACACACACACACACACACACACACACGGCTAATATTTATGGCAACTGTAAAAATCTGGTGATGGTTTTTGTTTGGCCAACCACACGTCGTGGTTATAAATTATTTTTGTTGGTTTTATTTTTTTTTTGCTATTCCCCATTCCCCTGGCCGGGACATCCTTGGTCCTCTAGATACCGCATTTTGTTATTGCGTGGTTATAATTTGATTTGTGTGACAGGCGCCGTCGCCAGCGCACTTAGGCGCATTGCAATCACGCAAGCTCGCCGAACAAGGATACATGACTTTTCTTGACTTTTCTTGACTTATCGTGACTTTGATTTTTGTTTTTAACTCACCGTTTCTTCTGGCGATGCTCGAGTGCAATGTGCACAGGCACATCGACATACAGATCCTCGACATCATCGATGCTGTTTAACATCTTCTCGTAGGCCTGTCGCTGCGGGCAGCTGGGTGGCAGGAGATGCGTCTCCTCCTGTGACTCCTCCAGTGGCTCCAGGCGGATGCGATTGCTCGAAAGTGGTGTATGTGCAATCTCTGCCCCCAAGTGTGGCAACAGCAATGGCAGGAGCAGCAGCAGCAACACGAGTCCTGGCTGCTTAGCCAAATGTTGCCGTCGCATTTTTGTTTTTTATTTTTATTTGTTTTTGTTTTTTGATTATTTAGCTCTAAAGTTTATGGGCTGTTAACTGTTCGCAATTGGCTTGAATTGGATTTATTTGGCAATTTTACGTTGAGTGTTAGCTGAGATTTAAGTGAGTTTGGATTTTGGTTTGCGGTGAGAGAGCAGCTCTGAGGAGTGCTCCTCAAATGCATAAAACAAAAAGATTTCTCGAAGCAAAACTTATTTCACAATTTAGAAATGCAAAATACTCTATTCTATTTTCAATTCAATATAAAATCTGAAACTAACACTTAAAAAGTTTTATATTATTCCATCGTGTGAATATATAAAACACCTGTTTCTCAGCTCTTTCAGATTACCCGACTGACTTTAATTGAGCAAGACAGCATACTGAAGACTTAATTGCATTTGAAAAATGGATTTCGTACTTTGAAAACTGAAGTAGGAGAAACTGAAAGGAAATATTGAAGAAAACGTACGAAATTTAATTACAACTAGTTGAAAGCATGCACGAATGAATGTTGATTTTCAGAGGGTAGCATAGAAAATGTACTCAAATAAAATCCACTTAAGGAGGCAAACACGAATGCTCTTAAGTCAGAAGCGATTTTATTTAATCTTAAAAAGAAACAGCTTAAAGCATTTCAAGCAGCTCATTTGGAAAAAATCCCAAAGAATTTAGGGTTTACTTATTTTACTGATAAGATTAAGTCCAGCAATTTCCCAAATATTTTCTATGCCTATTTCTATAAATCATTTCCATCAAGGCAGCTTATCCTCTCCTCTGCTCAATTGTTTTTTCTTTTTTTTTTTGGTGTTTTTGTGTTTGTGTTTTTATCCCACTGCTTTAACTCTTCTGCTTGGCCACTTCGGCAGCTTTGCTGAGGAGGACTCACATCAGAGCTTGTTGGCCCCACGCTGACAGCACAACCACTCCAACCCCAACCCCAACCCCAACTCCTGCGGCTTCGTCTTTGCACAATTAAGGCCTGTCAAACCTTTGACACACGTCGCCGCTGTTTGCTGCTGCTGTTGCTGCCTGTGACAACTTCTTTAGCTTTGGCTTTGGCCGAGTATATGGGCAAAAAGAAGAATTTATTTTTGGCAGCAGAGTATATATATATATATATTAATATATATGCATATATATATAAGTACATATTTTTTGTTTCAAGTGTTTGGCTTGGTTTCTTTTTTTCATTTTTTGGCTGAGGGCAGCCAATTAATTTTGACTGCAGTGAATCGATTCTTGGAACTGTTAGATTTGCTAATTGCTGGCCACACGCCCCCTATACAAATTCTCTTTTCATTTTCTTCTTCTTCCTTTTATTATATTTTTTTTCTTTTGGCAATTAGAGTTCTGCGAATTTGCGTGCGCCACAGCAATTGGGCAACGCTCTATTGCAAAATGGGTGTTGGAAGCTGCTGCTGTCGCCTCGTCATTAGGCAGGGGGTTGCCACCTGTTGTCGCCGTGCCGAGCAATTAACGGCACACGCCTGCCATCAAAACACACACACACACACACACACACTCGCACTCGCATTCCCACACTCACTCACTTTGCCTACGCTGTGGTGTTGTTAATTTTTTGAGCGCGCATCGTTTGTCTTGCACTGTGTTTTTGTTTGGTACCGTTAGCCTAGCGGTATTTGTATTTGCACACGGTTTGCTTTTGCAGCACACATACACAGACGCACACGCACAGGCACAGGCATACGCACAGACACAGTCATATAAACAAAGCACAGACACGCGCGTAGGTCGGAAGCTGAAGCTTTCTGCTTCCGTCTGCCTTGACGAGCAAACACAAAATGAGAGTCGTGCGCAAAGCAAACGAAAAACCGAGCGCCAAACTGCTGCCGCTGACTGCGCAGCCAGCGTCAGCAGCGACTGCCAAACGAAGATGCCGCCCCACAAAAGCCCGAAGATGTTAGCCGAAGTGGCAGCTGCGCAGCCAGCAAACATATGTGTATGCGTGCATGTGAATGTGTGTGTGTGTGTGTGTGTGTGTGTGTGTTTTTATATATAGCCTTCTTATGCTTTTTTCTTTGCCTTAATTAATGTGCCTGCTTCGGGGGCTGCCCCATTGATGAGGTTGACAGCTTCGACTCATTCTGCGCCGGTTTCCCTTTTTTACAACCCAATGTGCCCACTCTGCCCCTGTGCCATGTACAACCTCCCCTCTGCTAACCCCTTCCGGCTGTTGTTAGTGTCGCGCCAACATTTTCGATTTTTGAATTTCATTTTCATTGAAAGGCAACAGCAGCAGCAACAACAAGTGAAACATAAAATGCGTTGGTTTTATGCACGGCACGTGACTTTCAATGCAAAGAAAAAAGCAAAAAAAAACCCGAGCGCCACTCAGCCGCAACAAGCTGCAGCCACTGTGAGCGAGCGGCAATTGTAATCCGAGTGGCGACCAGAAAACACGGAAGATAAACATTTGATTCAGTTTCAGATTCAGATTCAGCTGGCTCAGATACCCAGCGAGCTGCCACCAAGACTGTGCCGTGCCTGTTGCAAGCAACACGGTCTCTCACAATGCACCATCGAGTCGCCCTATTCGCCGCCACTCGTGTCCGCTGCTGTCCGTGTCCAAGTCGCGGTCTCAGTTCCAGCCCCAGTTCGTCTACAAAAACCAAACATTGCGAAATTCTCACAGGCCTTCGACTCGAGCATTTTGCTGATCGCATCGATTTAAGTACATGTGTTTTTCACTTCTTGTACATATACAGCGCAATATATCCAGCCAGCAACTTAATACACAATTGTACAAATTGTAAATGTACTATGAATGCCGCAAATCTTCCGAAGTTTATTTCGAAATATTAGAAACACAAAATAGAGACTCTTAGGCGTTAGAAGCGAGCAGCTTGTGGCATTTTTCCTTGCGTTCAACATTGATTTGATTTTCAGAAAATGCCCCCATCCTTTATACAAACAATTAAACAAAAAAGTAATTTTGCATATATATACAAAATTTAAAATATACAATAAAAAATACAAAATAAATCAAATAAATAAGCTATGTAAAATAAATACAGTTTATAAAATGTTAACAATATAAAAACGTGAATATATATTTAAAATTTACGCCAAGAATATTGTTAAATACTTTGAAAAAACAATATAAAAACTTGGCAAATTTAGTTTAGAACACATTTTTAAATGTTTCCGATCATTTATTATATTATTATATTAAAATTCGTGTGTTTTATTATTGTTTGTTTTGTGAATTATATTTTAATTTGCGTTCTTACAGAATGCTGACGTCGACTGAGACAAGAGTCTCTCCGTCTGTCTGTCTGTCTGACCGAGTTACCTGTGCATTATTACGTGTATGCCTGTTTTTGCGTTGTGGGGTTTTCCCGGAATTCTGACAACGCCAAAAATTTGTTGCGTATATGGCAGGAAATGAATTTTTGGATGCCTGGCTCGAAGCACGAGGCAACCAACATCCAACAAATTAACAGCAAATTAGTTAGAAAAGCGGCACACAGAGGCAAACAAGGCCAACAACCAACAACAACAACAACAGCAACAACAGCAACAGCAACTGCAACAGTTGACGACAGGAACAATGTTGGCGAGGAAGACAAATGGAGGCACGGAAAGGGGTAACCTTGGAGGCGCCCCTAAAGCGCATAACTCAAGGGCCACGCAGGATGGGTAGAGACCAACTGAGAACGAAGTCCAGCTTTGGGTTCCCCGCCAGGCCAGACCAGGCCAGGCTCATGCATAATGCAAGGCGCTGCTCGGCCTGTCAGGCCCGACTTTGGGCTCCAACTCTTCCTCCGACTCTGCCCCCGACTCTGCCTCTGTCTCTGCCTCTGCCTCAGTCTCTCTGGTGGTGGCCCAAGCGGCGTCGCGTTGCATTTTTCAACAAATTAATTATTGACAAAAAGGTGGAACGAGTGCCCGAATGAGCGAGTGAGTGAGTGTATGAGTAGTGTGTGAGTTCACTTTTTTTGCGGCTTGTGTTAAACGATGGGAACATTGTAAAAATAGACGGCTTTCCAATTGGTTGGCTGTCGGCTTAAGGAAGAGTTGTAAATACAAATACATGCATAAATAACTGAATGCCTATTAATCGACAATAATATTCATATATTCAGTATTCAGTAGACAACTGTAGAAAAATGTATTTAAATTAAAACAAACTTCACTTGCTGACTGAAGTCAGCATATGTTGAGTTCTAAATTTCACTCTCAATTTAAAAAACAGATCGATTGTTTCTATGTGAACTGTATGATATATATACAAGATAACTTCAAAACTGACACAAGGACATAACTTTATCGATTCGGTTAGCAATGCTTGTCAAGAATATATCTGCTCTTTAGGGTCGAAAAGGTGTTACAAACTTCCTGTCAAAAAATATATATATTCTAGAAAAATCATTAATATTCCCAGATGGTTTTTTAATGTGAATCGAAAGTAGTTTTTTTGTCTTTGATAGCTTGCAAATGAAACCATTATATAAATAAATACATTACTTGTGATTCAATTGAAATAATGTTGCAGATTCACTATAGTAATTGGATGTAATAAATGTAAATGTATGTAAATGTAATAAATTGAAACGCCAATATTGAGTGGCGCGTAACTGGCAATTAAAGTGAACCAAATCGTATTACTAAAGTGTTCCCAGCACCATTATCGACTGCTGCTGCAGCTGCTGCTACTCCTTATTTCGGTTGCATCCAAGATATTGGTACAACATTTTTGCCTCACACTAGCACTTCATCAACGCGAAATGATTGGCATGCCAACGTCAACGATTCGCAGCAGCAGCAGCAACAGCAGCAGAAGCAGCAGCAGCAGCAGCAGCAACAATAACAACAACAACAACAATTGCTGACGCTGGTGGCTGCAGCGGCGACAGCCTCCGACATATGTAAAAGAATCGTTTAAAATAAATGACAGTCGCGCCCCTCTCGACTCACTCCCTATGTCACTCTCCCCCTCTCTTTCCCTCTCACTCTCTCCCTCTCCCTCTATCTCTATCCCTTTCTTGCTCGCTGGATACCCCAAGTTGCCTGCATAATTAACCACAAACTCGCAGCACACGGCAGATCACAATAATCAATACGGCGAGCGAGGCTCTTGCCTGTCCGAGTTTATATATATATATATATATATATATATATATTTATATATATAATATATATTTTGTTTGTATTTCGTATACCCTGTAGCCAAAAGTTATTAAGAAGCTAAAGCTTGAGTTATAGCCATTCGACCATCTGTTGCAAGAGTTAGCGGCTTTTAATTGAGTGCTTGACTTATTTATTAACTTATTGACTTATTTATTAACTTTAATTTTTTTCTTAAATTGGCATAAGTTTAATTCCCATTGTCATCAAACTCTGCTTTACATCATTATTCAATTGACAAGGACTTTTTAAAGTTGTATTCAAACTATATACTGACTTTTGATTAAATATTACAATTATTGTTGAGAGACTTCAAGGATTGCAATTTCTTAGCCAATAGCTCTTCCATCAATGGACGAGACAATGAGACAATCTATTTCTATGATCTACCTGAACTTGTCTCAACATCTATGGAAACACATACTATAAATATGTAAAAATATTTGCTGCTATTTTTGCTGCTATTTCATTTTCAAAGTCATGCGAAAAAAAAAAAACATAAATTTAAAAAGTGATTAACAAATAAATCGCTTTTGTATTCGATCTGCTTAAGTATTAAAAACTACAATAAACTCACAGTTAACTGCTTACTTCTTTGCTGAACATCTCATTTAGTACAGGGCATCTCATAGTCGCGCATTATTAGCCCAATCACTGTGACTTGTTTCGTTTTTTGCCACTCGAGTGTGGTGCGTGTGGTCCACTGCTTCATATGTTTTCGGTGGCTTCGTTTGAACTGGGCTACCAACTACCAAATACCTACTAGTCAGCATACCATCCTTGGCATTTTAGCTGCCAGGCGTAGCTAGATTATTTGTTTACACGCAGCCCATCAGCCCATCAGCCCATCAGCCCGATGCAAAACGCATAGACAAATGCAAATTGCCGAAGACTTGTTGTTCGAGCACATTACAACACCTTCTTAGGGCGCCGCGGGCCGCAACTAAATGTGGCACACACGCCAAGGCTGTGTGCTACACAGATGCCGCCTGGCACCTGGATCTAGAAGACAACTGTTGCTGGTTGCTGGTTGCTGGTTGCGGGCAGACCCAGCCTCCTACTGGCCAACAGACTGACAGCTGGGCGTGGCAGCAAACTGGGCGCATGAAATGGACAAAGTCAAATTGAGGAAAAAACTTTTCAGTTTAGTCCTGCTAAAGGCTTTCATCCTTGGCCCCTTCGCATGCCATAAGAACGGGAATGGGAATGGAAATGGTGGGGGAGGGTTTGAAATTGTCAACTTGGCACGCATTTTATTAAATGAAAGAATGTTTTTAGGTGAAGCTGGAGTGGGGCAAACTCTGCGAGGGCTCAGCTGCTGTCAAACTTATGCCAAGCAAATCGAAAGAGCCCAAAGCTCACGCACACTCAAACACACACACAGATTTATATTTTTTATATATATATATATATATATATATATATATAAAAGACACAAAGTCGACAAAGTGAAAATTTTTTAATTGCATTTTTGCCAACTGTCACTGGGGATTATTGGCAAGCGATTCATTCCGTTGGAAATTGCAGCTGGAAAATCTTTTAGCGTTGCTCGCAACACAAAACTTGCATTAGACTGGGGCAGAGACAATGCTTGCAACAGAGCAAGAGCAACAGCAACAGCAATGGCAACGGCAACTTCTATTCAAAATGCGCAGCCAGGCATTGTGAAAGCAAAAAGGATATTGGATAAGAATACTTATGCTAATGAGCAGCAGTAGCAGGATAAGGCAACGAGGCTGTGAGGTAGTCAGGCAGCCAGGCAGTCAGGCAACAAGGATGCAAGGCAAAAGAACAGCCTCAATTGTAGGTAAGTCGGCAGAAAGAAATGAATTTTGCACAACAGCCAATACAATATTAATTTCTGTAGAAGGACATCAACAAGCAATGGAATTTTAAATATTTCTTGTTGCCGTCCTTAACTTTTTCGCAAAAAAACTTTCAGTTCAATCGAAACTTCGACAACTAATTATGTTCAGGAATTTTTGATTTAAGCATAAAGTGTTTTTTTGAGTACAACTTTCAAAACAAAATAATTACATTTGCAAGTATTTTGCTTTGATGGCTGTAGAAAAATAAACATGAATTTGGGAAGAGCGCTAACAAAAAGTAATAAATATTTTTCATTGACCAACTTAGCTTGCTGAATTTTGGAAAAGCTTAAATTTCAAATGCAGAATTGATACAAAGTTGTCTACAGTAAACTGCTTATCGGTTTTAACAATGTTATAATCGCTAAGAAGTTTGTGAATCATTTCAAATTTGTAGGTGGATGGAATGTAAATTTAGTAATTATTCAGAGACTAAACCATGTTTAAAAAGGTACTGCATGGAAATAGATACAGACTTGGGCATAGTTATGGAACTTTGACATCGTGAATAGTCATCTCTGCGGGATCTGCATATGAAGGGCACTTTTACATTGGTTATGCTGTATTCTATACATGGCTTCGTATAAAAACAATATTGTCAATGTCAAATAATACACGCACAGACACACATTAACTGATGCCAGCAACAATTTTAACTGTATTATTTTTAATTTTTTTTTTTTTTTTTTTGTAATTCTTTTTTGTTTTGGTTGACGCCGCCGTGGCTTGTTTTCTGTTTGCTGTTTTTCTGTTTTTCTTGGCCTTTTTGTTTAAACGTTTCTGTCGCTTGTCATGCGATGAAAGAGCTTTTGTATGCGTATATGTGTGTGTGTGTGTCTGTGTGTGTGTGTGTGTATGTTGTGAGCTGTTACGCGTCGCCACCCAGAAGCTCAAGTTTATAAGAGCCTACATATTCCATCATCATCATCATCGTGCTCAACTTAAACCTTGTTGTTGTTGTTGTTGTCGATAAATTGTTGCTGCCACGCAACCAACAGCAGCAGCAACAACATGCCACAAAAAGGGACAGCGATCATGAGCAACTCATGATAATCATGTTGTTGGCTGCTGCTGCTGCTGATGATGATGATGATCGATGCCGTTGCCAAAACCAATGCCAAATGGCAATAGTCAACGCCAACAGCAGAAGCAGAAGCAGCAGCAGCAGCAGCCGCAGCAACAACAACAACAAGAACAATATTATCGGCAGTGTTTGATTTGCTTCGGCTGCTGCTGCTATGCAGCCCATTAAAAGTACAATGACCAGAAAATAACGTTATTAAGCGAGCGCCTGGGACACAGGCACAAAAACCCAAAAACCTCGGAATCAAAACAAAGTAAGCAAGAATTACCTAAAACACGCAAGCACATACACACACACACACACACACACACATACACACACAGAGAGAAAGAGAGGCGGACACACAGAGTGTCCAGGTTCCGGCATTGTGGCGAGGCAGAGAGAAAGAGAGAGAAGAGACCTCCAGTATTGAGACCGAGTCCCAGTTCTTTGCTTGGGGCACGATCGAAAGCGAAATCGTTGGAGGTCCGTTGCATAAACAAACCGCAAAACAACAACAACAACAACAATAACAAAACACAGCCGCAGGCTAAAAAAAGTTAATGTTGCCTGTCGTGCATAGTATCCATATATACCCTGTTGATATCTGTCCATACCTTAACTAATATTAGATAAGACATTTTAAACACATACTGAAAATAACAACCAAACGAAGTGAATATATTTATTATATTTACTTATTTATATCAAGCTAACTTATTGTTTAAAACTTTAAGCTAACTTATATTAATGAGCAAAAAATAAAAGTACTTTTTTAATATATTAAAGTTTCGTAGTCTATTTTATAGAAAATGGTATCTATACATATTTTTTATAACGATCAAAATATATAATATATTGCACAAAATAAAAAAAAGCCAGTAAAAAATGCTTGTAATTAATTTAATTAATTAATTAATTCACAAATTCTGCTAACAAATTGCACATATTTTCCACAAGATTTGAAAAACTCATGGAAATATTCCTTCAAAATTAAATTAGAAATGATTAGATCTACAAGACTACATTCCAAACAAAAACTATTAAGCAAAGATTAATTCGCAGAGAGAAAGACCAAGCTAAGCTCGTATTTGATGGCTATAAATGGAGATGGACACAGTTAGTTGAACAGACACCTTTTGTGATTAAGTTTTTGGCTTAGGGTATCGCAACAAAAACTGGCAGTAACAATTTCCATTTCATTCTTTTTGAATGCTGGCCTAACTGTTTATCACAAGGGTACCGGCTAATTGGTTGACTCTTTTGAGTTGGGTTAGTTTTGATTAGAAGGCAGCAACAACAACAGCAACAACAAAAACAACATAAGGCATGCTGCTGTCCAGCAAACAAGTCAAATTACATAGTTGAGCAACACTCAGAGTGAGAGAGAGACAGAGAGGGAGAGAGAGAGAGGGAGACACCCACAAAGGACGATGCGGACATCGCTTCAGAACAATTCCCAATGCTGCAATGCAGCCACTCGATTCAGTTGGCCCAAATTGCAGGCCAAGAGGCGCCCAACTGCAAAATGGCTCTCTGTGACTGTAGCTTAAAATTGATTGAAATTATCAGCTTTGGGTTTTGGCAGTTCAGCTATGATTGTGGCACTGTGTGTGCGTGTGTGTGTGTGTGTGTGTGTGTGTGTGAGTATGTGACATTTAATGGGTTAAACGAGCCAATGTGTCGTCGATGTCGCTTGCCAAGTGGCTTACGCTTGTTACTTAATTGGATTTGGGTTAAGCTACCGAATTACGGCCAACATAGCGCACAATAACAATAAACTTGTATTTTAAATCCATACATAAATGTATGTGTGTATATGTGCTTTTAATGAAATGATTGCTCAAATGTCCTTATCGCAGACAGACACAGACAGATATATATATATACACATATATAGAGGGTGGCAGGCGTGTCGAAAAACTGACTTAGGTCATATGCCATGTAATTAGCAATGGCAGTAACTCAACTCAACTGAACGAAATGCCAAAATGCCAAAATGCCAAAAATGAAATGCTTGCCAAAAAATTACCATTAAACCAGCAGCCACAACAACACTGCAATTGTCAACAATCAAATGGCTGCAAGCAATGGCGACAGAGCGCCATTCTGACATGACGCTAAAATGCGACACAAAATCTGACAACAACACAAAACTGTCAGCACCAAAAAAAATAGATAAAGACCAAAAAGAACTGCATAGACTCTACAATTTAGGGACACAAATAATGATAAATGTAATTTTATATAAATTTAAATAAAAAGAAATTAGGAAATAAACTCAATTAATCTGATTATAAATTTATCATTTAACTAATTTATTATTTATTAGTAATCTTAAATGGAATCCCAGAAAAGTCTTTCAGCTTTAATTTTTTTTTTTGTAGAATGAAGAAACAGAGTTTCAAGTACATCTCCTTAATTTTATATATATATATATATATGTTATAAATATACAATCGGTCTAAATCTTGGTCGACATTTTTTCAAGCATGACCCAAAATGCTATTTTAATTGGCGTGTTTAAAGTTAATCATATTCTAAGCATCATCAAACATACTCAATCTGACTTTTTGCCAATTTTTGTGTCACATGCCAGCAATAATAATTTAAACAATTAGTTGTAAACACGTTTTTGACGATAATCTGAAGAGTACTATAAGTACACAAGTACTATAATCAATATACCATGTGCGAATAGTTTTCGAAATAGCTGGCACACTGCCAACGAAAAGTATTTCAACAATAATTTAAATTAATTGTTTTGTTTTCTTTTCTTTTCAATATGAAGTGCTTCTCAGCACTCAGTGATTTCCGGATTATGCTGTTATTTGTGGATATGTCGAAAGAAAAGTGAAATAAAATTAAAATACACTAAATAAAATGCGTGTCAAAAATGTTATTGCACGAAACAGAAAATAGAAAATCTATATGAGAATGTTAAATGGTAAAAGTGTTAGAACAAGTTTTGCAGATCTATTTTTAAGCAAAATTTGATTATTAATGGTGAACAGAAGATCAGGCAAGTATATAGAATATGATAAATGTTAAAAACATTATTCGAACACGTGTTTGGGATCTTCTTTCTAAATATATGTCGGTGGCAGCTCATTATTTATGGTGATTAGAAGATCAAGAAAGTAGTTAGAAAAAATATATAAAATAGAAACAAGTGTTGAGAATCTTTTTCTCTAATATTTATTGTGGGCATCTTATTATTTATGGTGAATAGAAAATTACGAATTTAAAGTTAAAGGTTTCGGAATGTAGATTCTATGCCATATGCCATAGCTGCTGGCATTGTCAAAATGCTTTGATTTTGAGGCATTTGGCATTCAAATCGCAACTAACGCTTCCAGCAAGTTAAAATTCTGACATGCTTTTTACATTTGTAACATGGCTCAACTCAGCGCAACTCAACTGGGGTCGCAAACTGAAGTTTCAACTGCAATTCAAATGTTGTTGTTGCTCTTATTATTGCTGTTGTTGCTGTGGTATTTGCTGTTGCTGGTTTTCCCTGGCAACATGTTGGCATTGCCGTCGCCATCCTCAGCACGCTGACGTCGCTGCCTGTCTATCTGTCATATTTTCTTGTACAACAACTGTTATTTCATACACACACTTTTACAAACACAAACTTGAGTTCTCTCTCTCTCTTTTTCTCTCTCTCTCTCTCTTTCTCTGTCTGTCTGTCTCTGTTGTGCGCTTTACTTAGTTGTTTACTCCTTGTCGGGTTCGACAGCACATTGGACTCATGCTCAAAACACATTTTGATGTGAAGTCTATGAAGCAAATGTTTTATTAAAATTATTCTTGTGAATTTTAATTATTTTTGGATGCTTTTGAAGTCGTTAGTGAAACAATCTCAGCAAGAACTTTTATACAGCAATTTCGAATTACTTTAAGCTCATGTGCAAGCGAGTTTTTAAGATTTTTCAGATTGTTTGTTTAGCAAGCTGCTTTAAAGTATTTTTCCGCAAATGTTTCCATTTAATTTCTTTTCAAGTTTTTAGCGTCAATCCCATATATAAACCATTGTTGCCAGCTTCTTCTTTGTCTAACTTAATAAATTCAACGTCTTCCCACAGAATAGAATATAAAAGCCTTTGCGAATCCTACAGCTAAAGAGCATTAAAGGATCGTTATGGGCAATGTTATGTGATTTGTTTGCAGCGTGCCTTGCTATTTTCCTTTTTTCACTGTGGCAACATATTTCACTGCATAATTTCATAGTTGTGCTGGTAACGCATGCAAAAGACAACAGCAGCAAGGATAACAACAACAAAACACCCACAATGGGGGCAGCGAGCTAAAAACTTGACATGGGAACAGCCGCAGCCAGTCCAACTGACAGTTGTCGTTGTATCCTGACGTGTTTCGGCATGTTGTTCTTGTTGTTGTTGTGGTTGTGCTTCTGGTTGTTGTTGGTGTTGTTGTTGTTTGGGGCACTAGCTTGTTATCATTTTTTAATAACATTGTTGCGCTGAGCAACGAATTTGCATAAAACACAGAACCGGGCGACGTCAAAGTCAGCCACAGCAACAGCAACAAGAAAGGAAAATGGCCAACATGTAGTATGAGTAATTTCTACTTAAGCACAAGACAATGACACGCGCGTGCATTAAGTGAGTGTATGCGTGTGTGTGTGTGTGTGTGTGTGTGTGTGTGTCGGCTATGAGTGATTGTGTGCGTGCAGGCAGAAATAAAACAATTTTCATACAAATTCCGTGCATTTGCATAAATTTCAAACGATGTCGTCATCCCGTGGAATGCAACGCCATTCTGATCCTGTCAGGATGAGCAGGCATAAGTGACACTAACACCCTTCCCCCTTCCCCGGTTGGCAGCATCAGCAGCTGCAACTAACGGAAGCACCAAAGCGAGACATTTGGCCAAGTGCATGAGCCGTGCTTGGTAACAACTTTTGTGGGCAACTTCTCTATTTTTTTTTGTTGGCCGTCACGGCAATAATCATAAAATTTCACTGCATAGAGAACAAAAAATAAGTGGACTTTGCAAGAAAAAATATCAAAAAACCAGTTAAAGTGATCTAAACGTGAGTGATAGGCTGGACGATGCCCTGTACTCAGTAAGTAAGTATTGTCGTTTAGATCATTTTTAGACTTCTAGCTTAGGGCTGCATTTCAATTTGAGAACACCATTTTGAGCTTAAATATTAAGCAAAGAAAACGCACAAAAATTAACTATAATTCCAGAATACTAATAGAAGGGTGCTGATGGATATTAAGGATAGGTTATAGTGATTCTAGGATAGGACGATATTAATTTAGTCCTAATTCCAGAATAGTAAATTACATGAATGTTTTAGATGTCTACTGTTCAAAGCCTTACTTTCCAACTATTCCAACTTCATTTAAATTTCAGCCTTATCTGAATATAGCTGATAAACACATGAACATACTCTATGTAGTCCTAATCCCGCATAAATAAATGTATCAATGGAGTCCCAGATAACTCCTTGATACAGTTTCCAACCTAAGCACAACTGCATGGATACCCTGTTCACCGAAATTTTAATGGGCACAGGGTATAAAAAAACACCAAGAGATGGCAGCACGTGATTGCAACATAAGAGCGTCATTTACATGCTGCTGTTGCTGTTGCTGTAATTGTGCTTTTTGTTGTTGTTGTTGTTGTTGTCGCTTCAGTCTATTGCTGTTGGGCATTGGTCCTGGAGCTGCGCATGCGCCGCAAACTTTTCCGTTTGTCATTTGCCGCCTCAATAGTTTGTAACAACCTACAGTGACACCATTGCCCCCAACACCCTACCCCCTACCCCCTACCCCCAACCCAACCCCCAATGCCCTGCCATGCGTGTAGCTTGGCCACACATCCAGGCAGCTGCCCATCGGCTTTATTGAGGTTTTGTTTAAGCTTTTAGCGTACTTTTCTTTTTCGGAGTGCTTCGGCTACGAAAAAGTTGGCCTGTGTGTGTGCATGTTTGTGTGTGTGTGTGTGTGTGAGTGTGTGTGTGTGTGTGTGTGTTTGCCCGGCAGCATTTTTGCAATTAGGCAACAGTTGCTTTTTTTTGTTGTTTTTTTTTGGCAAATGCAATGGAAGTTTCCAGTTTCGGCTACAGTTGCACACAGTTTTCATTGCTAACAGCGTTCGACACATACAAAAATGCTGCGTAATTGAGACTGATTGTAAGCTGTGAAGCAACGAAGGGTCCATGGCGTTGATAGGAGGTGGGAGGAGGGGTGTAGCGCTTGCAGCTGCTTCATGAAAAAGTTTAGTCCTATGTGGCATTTGAAGCGAATTTGGCAATTTTAACTGCACTCACAAGTGCATGCATGTGTGTGTGTGTGTTTATGTGTGTGCAGGCCTGCGGAGTTCAAAATATTGTATAGAAAAAGTTGCACTGCAATTTGATTATTCTGATAAGAGTATTCGAAAAGAATTGCATTCACACTTGTGATAAAATATGAATGCCGAATTCGAAAAGTTAATGTTTGGTTCATTTTATTGATTTATAATGCAACTATTTCTTGGCATTAATACCATAAATTGTTTATACATTTGAAGCTCAATAAACCACAAAGCTTTGCTTGAATTTGCATTCATAGAATAGACGGCTGGCAAATATGTTGTGCCACATTTGCATTAGTTTGGAAATTTGCTAATAAACATCAATTCACACATTCCCAAATGGCTCGTCAATGAAATGCACTTAAAATAATTTCAGGTACTGGTATTTATCTCTGCCACACCCGTCATTTCCCTAGCGTTGCATTAATCTAAAATGCTTCTGCACTTCATTCAATTTAACGCCAGTCAGAGTTGAAGCGAGCACAGTGGAGTGTGTGTGGGGGGCAAGAAGCAGAGAAGGGTCAGTGCCAGAAGCCATCAATATAATGTGCGTGCCACATTATCAAACGTATTTATTTGCCAAACAGCTACAAGCAGAAGTAGCAACAACAAGATGAGGGGCAACAGCAACAAACAACTAATGCAAAGCCTACACATAAAGATAAACTAAGACGCACTTATCGCTGCTGCTGCTGGACCCGAGATGAAAGCAAGAGAAATTGCCAAGATATTTATTTTTTTTCATGCTGTTGTTTGGGGCCAAGGCAATCGACAGGCGAGCACAAAACGTGCGTGAAGCAAAAGAGAGAAAAGAAGAAAAAAAGACAAGCATATAAAGGACCCTTGCCACCGCTGGACACACGAATGAGATACAAAACTGTTGGCAACGTTGACAGCTTAACGTACAAAATTAATGTGACAATCTAACTAAATGCGTGTGTGTGCAGGCTAGGCATAAATGTGCGACTATATGGCACACATATGTATGTATTTGCGCATTGAGGCAGATAAACATGTTGCCAAAATGACCAACAGAAACACAGAGGAGCAGAGAAGCAGCAGTAGGAGGTAGTAGGATAAACAGCTGGCCCAGAACGCTTGCAACATTAATTACACACAAAACCTCAATGGTTGGCCTAACGCCGAGAACTAAAGCGAAACAACAACCGCCGAAAACTTCGAACTCATTAAATAGAGCCCGGCCAACGGTGCGTATGCGTTATGTGATCTAATGCGATATGATATGCCAGAAAACCAACATTAAAAGTTTGTATTGCTGTGCATGCACCCGCCGACTAGTATCTTGTCTAGGGCAGACAACAAAAAGCATTAAATTACTTTATAATCCGTTTATAGCTCCAGCCGGAAGTGGCCGAGACGAACACACACACACACACACACACATACACAGAGAAACACACACCCCCCTCCAGAGTAAACTTATACACACAGTGTGAGAGAAGGACATCTCGGCACGTTTTGTGCACACATAGGAGGCAGCTCAACAACATAATCAAATCAAAGATTACGTTGAAACATTGAAATTACGTACAGAGCACACACAGACAACACTCTGCACACAAACACATTCACACACACACACATAGTTACACATACACACACTCCACTGATGAAATGTGTGCCTTCTCATCACTTTAGTTGGTAATCTGCCATCAGAGCACTGCAACAACAGGAGAATTTGGCATAAAGCAAAACGAAGCACTCGCCGACGAAAATATCCTGCAATGCGATAAGTTCTTAATCATTTTGTTGCAGACAAATATTTATTATATTATTATAAGTCCTTCTGTAAAATTTCAATTGGACAAAAGATGCCTTTAAATAACAAGAGGATAATTGAATAAACTTTGCGAAAAACATATTTTCCCCTGCAGGGATAGCTACATCCTTGCTTATAATTTAATGTTTACACATATGTTTATTATATATTTATATAAATATATTTTATTTCACATAAACATAAATATATTTAATGAGTAATGAAATTCATAGTTTCTAAAAACATGGCTAGCGCTTAAAATCATTTAATTTATCCAGTGAGACAACTGGAACAAGGGAATGTATTTTAGAATTAAAAGGATTTTATAACGAATATTAGAGAAAATCACTTTAAGAATGCATAACTTCATGTTCAAAGCAACTTTAAATGAGTATTAGTGTATTTCTACTTCGTGTAGGATCACTTAAAACAGTATTGTAATGAAAAATACCATTTAAGAATGCTTAATATCCAAAAGAACATTATCCTCAAATAAGTTTTCAGTAATTTATCTTTCATATAGACTTAAAACGGTATTTTTAAGTGATTTAACTTTCGTTCTGATTTGCTTACTGCCAAGCCAAACACACCTTTCATAATCGCTCGCAGGGTATTAAAAAAAACTGCTGCATAGCATGAGGCGCCGCTCGACTGCCGCCAAACAATTACACACATAAAGCAAAATGCGCTACAACTTTGAACTGCTGTGTCCACCACCCCACCGCCCCTCCTCCCAATCCCCTTGCACAGCAGTACCAGTCCCTCAGCTCACAAGCAGCAGCAGCAGCAGCAGCAGCAGCAGCAAGTAGCGTAAATAGGCAAAATTCTTTGCTTCATTCACAAGCAGTGAACAAAGGGCGAAAGGTGAATGCTTTTGGCACTCACTGTGCACATGGCATGCGCACTGCTTGCGCTCAACTTGATCTGGCAACGCTGTGCGCTGTGCCTGAGAAGAGCCAAAATCAGAAGCGAGCATTGCTATCAGTTGGCTTGCTGCCCTCGGCCTGAAAACGTCGCGGCTGCTCTGCTTCAGTGTGTGTGCGAGTGTGATTGTGTGTGTGTGGAGACTGCGACGTAAGCTACAGTCTGTCTATGTATGTATGTGTCTGTGTGTGTGTGTGAGTGTGCGTTTGTATTTGTACGTGTGAGGGCGCCAAGTTGTTGTGCCGTTAACAAACAAAACGGCCGCAGCAGCAGCAGCAGCAACAGCAAATAGCGACATTGAACCACCTGCCACAAAAGCACGCTGGTATTTTCATTGAAATGAAATAAATACATGAAAAGAAACACACACACAGAGAGATACACACAGCGATATAAAACAAAAAGAAAGCTGAAACTTCCGGCTGACAATTTGCATATTTACACAAAAAAAAACAAACAAAAAATAAACACACACAAAACAAAACCTTAAAGTGAGCGGAACTGTGCGGAAGTTGGGCTGTTTAAACAGCAGCCGAAGTAAAAACAACTCCAATAATTGTGAGCAGAGAAAATATAATAGAAATCAACACAGCGCGCAGCAAAGTAGGCAACAGTTTTTTGTTGCGCACCATGGAAATGGATGTCAATCGCCAGACACGCCACAATGCCAACCTAATGACCATATCCGCCCGCTGTTGCGCCAACAACAATGCAACAAGAGAAACAACAGCAGCAGCAACAGCAGTAACAGCAGCTACAACAATAGGAGACAGAACAGCAACAACAACAACAGGCTGCTGCGGCATCTTGAGTCGCCTGTTCTGCGTGAGTCGCCACAAGGCGACACAATCGGTGGCAGGCACCGAGTGCAGCCACAGCGAGCCACTGTTCATGCAACGTAAAACACTAACAACACAGCCGGCAGCGCAGCGACGTCGTCGCACGCCACAGGAAATCTATTTTGAGAGTCGCGGCAAATCTTGCAAGAAGCTATTGAAATTCAATGGTAATTCCAATAAGGTGAGTGCCACAAAATGTTACTATCGGCGTGTGTGTGTCTGTGTGTTTGATTTAAAGAGTGACAAGCATAAATGTGATTGGGCAAAAGAAAGACTGTTTGTGCAAAATGTTTTGTCACATTTAAGAAACTTATTTACATAGCACAGCAGAGAGCAAAGAGTTTGCAGTTTAAACTGACAGTCCCAGCTTAAGATATATATTTCTTTTTTTGGTTGGAGTAGAAAGGAGTGTATTGGCCTTGCCACAAAAAAGGACACCAGCGAGAATACCTTGCCATAAATTCGGTTACCACATTCTCTTCTTATCCCACAAAAATATATTACAATAATAAATTCAAGCATTACAATAAGCATATCTGTAGATTCAAAAGCACATTAACAAGCTTTATTATATGCTTAATACTTGCTGTTTGACATCGTTTGGTATCGTTAGCTTATTGAAAAATAAAAGATATATTACTGTCATTAGGTGATATACACTTGAGCCTAATATATCAAAACTTGAATCTGTTTAGAGCAGACTTTTTGCAAACATTTGATGTGCAATATGATAACAGACTGGGTTTATTTGGGAGTAAACTAAATATGGTTAAAATATTACAATTTCTTATATTAAATCTGCATAATAAATAAATAACTTTTTTATTAGCCACATAATCGCATAATAAACCTGAACCGTAAATTCCGACGCTCTTAAGACTCTTATGGACCAAAATATAAATCTTGGCAAAGCATAAACAGCTCTATTATATTTTTAATGCTCGCCAAATTGAAACGGGAGAATGAAAGCCAAAGGGAACAATCCGAACAAACTCTTAATTCAATATGCAAGAGTATTTTTGAATATAAAGCAATTTATTTCTCTAAATATATATTGCAGTTTTTTACACGCCGCAGTCATCATTCATTCGACAAACTAACAAAAATCATTTCAAGTGTGTTGTTCAATCACTTTTTGATCGTAAATCGTGTATATTTTACTGCAGAAATAAAAATATAATAAATCAGCATAAATAAAAACTAAAATAATTCGATTCTCATACCATTCCCATTAAATTCTAAGCCCCAAACATATTTGAAACTATTCATTTAAATCAGCAAAACCATTTCTTGGTTTTAAGAGCACTTCAGAGCACTGGCTCAAAGGCTAACTCTTCAGAGTGTTGCCTAACACCGCGAGTATGCAAACCAATACACAAGTGATTTCACTTCACATTTTATGTGTGTGTGTGTGCGAGTGTGTGTGTGTGTGTGTGCATTTACATATGTGTGCGCTATTGTTAGAAAATTTGGAAAATTTGTAGCTGTGGCTGTAACGAGTCGTGTGGAATTGAGTCGATTGTTGGCCTTTTGTTTGTGGCGCCTGCCAAGGTGCACACACATAGAATTTTGCGGCTCCACACACACACACACACACATACACACACACACATATACACACATGTACACACATTATAATACTTATATTCAAACTCATGCTCATAGTCATAGAGTACTTTGCATATAAATCATTTGGCAATGTGACTGGGGTCGCAATGCGCTTATGAAATATTTCACTTTTGTTTAATGTGCCAGCAACTTAAAGCAACGTTTTGCCACATGCCACAATTTCTATCCACCTTGCTACCGTCTCTTCTATGGCGCCCAGCACTAATTAAAAACGTGCAAAAAGCAAGCCAATCAAACAGGTCGATGCACAACAATGGCTTGGCCCGAAATTGCACAAATACATGCACATATGTAAATATGAAAATGTGTATGTGTGTGTGTGTGTGTGTGCAAAAGCAGCGCCTGCTACTGCTCCAGGACACAATGCATTGTGCTGGCTGTCCGGCACGCACTGAAGCGCAAGCAACAGGATGAATTTGTTAAACAACACGAACATGGAGGAGCTGGCGTCTCTCCCTCTCCATCTATCTCTCTCTCTCTCTCTCTCTCTCTTCTTCTCCAGGAGTAGCTGGACCCATCTCAGCTCAGCTCTCCGTGTGAAAAGTGAAAAATGAAAAACTCATTCGCCCTATCTAGTGACATCATCAATTTCAGTCTATTTTGCACTGACCAAGCGAATGCAGCAGCGGCAGCTGCAGCACTAGCTACAGAAAAAAAGAATAGAGACAACCAGGCTGCCAGAGAACATTAACTGGCAAGGCAGAATCACATTTTGCATGTGTCAAGGGGAGAGGAAGAGTTTGGGGGGTGGGGCATTAGCAATGGGGATTTTGTGGTGAAACAACAAAAAGAAAAAATGGAAATTCGAAGACTAGTTTCGAGTTGAGCTCTTGTTTACAATTGTCAGACAGTTACTTAGATCAGGCTAGATAAGACCTTAAGCTGAGCCAGTATCCAAGTCGAATTGATAATTGCTGGAGACGAGTTGAGTCTAAAAGCCACATGCCCCAAACAACTGATTGGGACGACAGGATTATTGTGCCTCGAATTGTGATCAGTTAGTAAAGCTTTAAGTGTGCCAAACTTTACTCAGCAGATAAATAGTAAAAATCGTGTTGTTCACAGCATATAATTAACATATTATAAAGATTTAATGTGCTTAGCAAGATTCTTATTTTGTTTTTAATACATTCATATAAATCAAAAAAACATTGCCCTTATTCAGTTGCAAGCTTAATCAGCAGCTAATTACTCATGGATTAGAAGAAAGATCTTAAAGCCAATTTCTCAGAATTTATATTACTAATTCAATGCTATTAATGTTTGTCAGTATCTTAATTAAGTGCTATAAACAACACCGCTTTCATCTGGAATTCAAACTAATTTAATTCACTTTATATAATTAAGCTCGAGCAAAACTTTTCAAGCTACTTTCTCTATACATCAACTAGTTAGTAAGTTGCGCAGATAAACATCATTTCTAGCATAAATAAACTTTATTAGATAAACTTTTCGTTGGTTCTTTGTTTGGTTGGAAATCATTTTAAACACCCCGAAGTTTCTAAATTGTTCGGAAGAACGCTGAACACTACGCACAAGTGTATCGGTTTTTTAACCCCTCAGTCAGGGCTTAATTTACACCTCAACCCACACTCATCGATTTTATAATGAAGCTATAGGGCAGAAGAGTCAAACCAAACTGTTTGTTTTACCACAACGGAGTAAGCGGCGGGGGGTGGGGGGATGGAGGTCTAGGCAATCCGTTTGCAACCACCGAAATAAAAAAAACAAAAAACCAAAAGCGAAAATCTACCCCTCTAGCAAAATGCTGTGGATTATATTGCATTACGGAAATTGGGGGGCGGTTTTGGTTGTGTTACCTTCAAAGGCGCTCTAATGTCATTACTTTTATGTCATCAGCTGAGCTCATTGGAAGGCAGCCTTGAAATGCATTTAATCCCACAGCAGGCAAGCCGAGCAGAAAGGACTCGAACAGGGAGTCAAATGTTTGCCTGTTCAGCGCTGATTGCTGAGCAAAACAAATTGAATTTGTTAAGCAACAGCAACAAGATTTCCAGTATCAAAAATAAGATACAATTTCTGCTAATCAGCTTTAAATATGCTTATGCAAATTACGATGGCGAAATTTCGATGGAAAATTAAGTAATGCCAATGAAATCTTTGCTCCATAATTTGATTGAGACTTTCATTTAATTATGCTCTTAGTTTTTTTTCCGTAATTCGATATTTAATATTGCTTCAACATTCATTGTTGTGAAATTATTATGAATTAATTTAACAATTCTTGCTCTAGATTCCTTTTATTCTCTTTTTATGCAATATATTGTGGAGCAACAAAAGTTAAATATTTGTTGTATGCTTAAAAATATTGATTGCATTCTATTTACAGCACATACATATTTGCTGATGCTCAATTGCCGTAAGACGCTTTTCATATTTTGTATTGTAGATGGGAAAATCTATTTTCCAATTGATTTAGAGCGAGGGAGACCTTTGCCTTGGTTGTTGTCCACTTAATAGTGACATCAACTGAAATTTAACATTTTGTCTACAGAGATTGGTAGTTGGGTTTAATTGTTTGGACTTTGTGCACAAAAGTGCCTATTACAAAGTAAACAAGCCAAAACTATCGTAAACTTTAGTGGCAAAGCAGCTTAAGGGCTTCATTTCTTTTTAGTTTATCAGCCGTTCCCATGTACCCCCTCCCTGCCCCATTCCATTCCAGCCAACTCGCACGACTGATTGCTAAAGAGTCTTTGGCAAGTTTGCCGCTTGAAAGAAATCATCATGTGCCAACATTAGTGACCCAGCGCATGCATAACAGACTAGTTGGCCAAAGTCCTTCGTCGTCCTTTCATCGTCCATAATTATGCTGTAGCTAGTTGTTTGCTGCCTGCCTTCTGCTGGTTACTGGTTGCTGGTTGCTGGCTGCTGCCACTGCCACCGCCACAGCCCGAACGCAAGGCTCTAATGCAAATGCAAATCAGGCAACTGCCCCGGCAACAAAAGCCGTGAGAGCTCAAACAAAAAAGGGTATTAGAAAATGGACAGCCCTCGCCCAACAAAGCGGAAGTGACTGGGCCCCATCTTCTGTCTGTCTTGCTGTCCGGCTCTCCCTTTCTCTCCCTCTCCCTCTCCCTCCCACTCTCTCTTTCTGACTGTCTGTCGCCTCTTTTAGTATATATGTATGTATGCGTGTGTGTAGAAGTCTGTGTATCTTTGAGATGCGTTCGGTATACGAACATTGTTATACCCGCTCCAATGGAACTGAAGAGGATGTGTTAAACTTATGTGGAAACAAATTGGTGACACTTCAATTGTTAAAGATCGAACAAACGCAAATGGTTTTATATAAATAGAAATTCCAACTAGCAGATTGATTTGTTTATGGTAGGTAAATAGACAGAAGGGCAACCAAAATAAATTGTATTATATTAATATTAATTAATTGTTCAAATATCAAGAATTTCATAGGTTAAAAGAAATCCTTCTGCTTATTCCTCAAAGATAAAATCCAATTGAGTTGACCAAGTGCAGATATCTTCGAGTTGAGCACTTCAGTAAACACTTCGTTGCTGTCACATATTCTTATGCAAAAAAAGGGGGAAGCCAAAAGCCAAAAAAAAAAGAAAACAAAAAACTTGCCATCAACATTGCAACGTTGTAATTGCCAGCAGGCAATGAAGAGCCAGCGAACACAGGCGAAAAAGAGTGGCAGCAATAGCAGCAGCAGCATTAGCAAAGAACTTGCTACAAACTGTTGGCTGCCACATGTCCTACAACTCGCCTTAAATTCCCTTGCGTGGTCTCAATGTTCGTGTGTGTGTGTATTTGTGTGTGTTGCCATTGCACGCTGCGTGAGCTGTGCAACATTTTGAGCACACAGCTAATGTGCTTTGGCTGCCTGCCGTTACTCAGACAACCGCAATGCTGGCAAACGGGTTAGAACGCGGTTGGCATCCCTACCATGTCCCAAAGTCCCCGCCCCCCTCGCCAACGCCCCTGGCGGTCTGATGAGCTGGTTTCTTGGTGATTGGCCCCGACTGTTCGCATTCATTACAATCAGGCCTGATTATGCTCGGGCTAAAGTTAAACAGACGCCAACGACAAAAACTCTATTCAACAGTGAATTTATTTGAATGCCTCGCCATGGCAACAAAAGGAGTCAAAGTGACAGCGCTGCATATACAAAAAAAAAAAGACAAACAAAAAAATAAAAAACTGGCAAACAAAAAAACGTCTGGAAAAATAAAAAGTCATAAAAATGAACCGTTAATCCAAGTAGTTGAAGCAATGGACTCGAAGCCCTTTTGCCCAACCAGATGAAGCGTTTGCCCTTTTTTTCGGCTACCTTACCCCTACCACTGCCCCCTCACCCCTCACCCCGCCCCGCTAGTTGCCCCACTGCTACCGACAAGCGTTGACGATGACAAGGGTGCTTTGCCGCCTCACTGACTAAATAAAATTGGAATTTATTATCATGATTTGTAGCAAGTAGCAGTTGAAGAAGAAGCAATAGCAGCAGCAGCAGCAGCAGCAGCAGCAGCAATCGCAGCAACAAAAACAAACATCAGATGAAAGAGATAGCAGCAGTGAAAATGGCAGCATCTCTCTCTCTCTCTCTCTCTCTCTCTCTCTCTCTCTCTGTCTGTCTGTCTCTTTGGGCCGACGTTTACCAACACTGACTCATCGGCAGCCTGCAGTCTACAAGTTGAAAAGGCCAAGGGACGCCGATAAGTAGCAGCACTTTTTAGATTTATTCACGACGCCACTGATTTAAATGCCAGACAAAGTTAAAGTCACGCCTACAGCCTGACAGGCGGGTCCGCGTCCTGGTCGTCGTCCGGATCCTGGTTTTGGACACCAGCCAAAAGGCTTAACTATGCATTTCAGCTAGTTTATTAGGGCTTAAAACCAACCAGCAGCAGCAGCAGCAGCATCAGCTAAGGCGATTTACTTCGCCCAACCGCATGCCACAAGGCGTATGCGTAATTTTAGTTTGTGGCTTTGGCAATATCTTAAATAGATAGCGATTACAGAACTGCTGAGTGGCAAGTTTTATGATTCTGCAACCAATAAAGACCCAGCAGCAGCCGCAGCAGTAAACATCTAGTTAATAACTCAGCGGGAAAATGCGCAAACAAAAATGCAAAATTGCAAGCATGAAAATATGAATTTTTAATATGAGACGTACAACAAAATTTTCCCGAATAATGGGAGAGTTACGCAACAAATTTATACTTTAGATATAACAAAATAATATTAAAATATATACAATATATATTACATATATATATATAGCAATTTTCATTATTTAAGCCTGTAATGAAAAAAATTGTTTGTGAGACAAATTTGTAGCTAAGAAATTACAAAAGCAAAACATGAAGAAACAATTTCAATTTAAAGTAAAGACTTTAATAATAAATAAAACCAATTGGAAACACAAAATGTATAAAAGCGTTTTGCCTTAGTTCACAAAACCAATAGAAATAGTTTTAGAATACAAATTAAAAGCTTCTTTAGTTCAGCTTCAATAATTTCAACTATTCCTTAGTCAATACATATTAATAATAAAAATTAAATAAATATAATAAAATAAGAGGCAAACAAAGAACTATTTCAAAAAACTTTAATTATGACTGTAAACAGCAATTTGTCAGTTAGTCAATTCTGAATGAAAATCGAAACGTTTTCAAAAAAACACATGCACAGCAAACTATGCGGTTTAGTGTGTGTGTGTGTGTGTGTGTGTGTGTATGTGTGTGTCGAGGGGGAGGGGAAGGGAAAAAGGGAGGCAGGCGGATATAGTGAATAGTGGAATATTTTTTATCCAACGCTGCTGGCTGCGAGCAGTATTCTATCTCTACTCTTGATCGCTCGCAGCCCAAAAGGCATACGAAGAGCAACTAACCATACTAAATGGTAATTCTCCATCCTCAAATATATGTAAGCCCAACACCTGCACTTGCAGCTAAAAATGGCCAAAAACTAAAAAAGAAAACTCTTTTAGCAGTGCAGGCACGGCCAAGCTGGCAAGTGGAGTCGGCACTCTACGACGCCTCGGTTACGCCTCCTTTTATGTGTGTGTTGTGCAAATTTTTTTGGCATTTTGTATAAAAAAAAAAAAGTAAGAAAAACTTTTAGCAAGGAGGCAAAACTAAAAATGTTTCTAGCTGTCAATGCTGTGGAATTTTTCTCATTTCCAAGCCGTTTACATTTCAAATGAACGTTCGCCTCTCTGTGTGTGTGTGTGTGTGTGTGTGTGTGTGTGTATGTGCGTGTGTGTGTAGGTGTGTGCTTACACTCACTTTCATTTCACCTGTCGGCTCAATGTGGCATTGTTGCTGCCACTGCTGCTGTTCTTGTTAGACAATGTACGAAGGATATACATAAATAAAGCATGGCATTTTTTTTTGGTGGGGGCAGGGGCTAAGCTGTCAAGCCGCCAGTGCTCGGCTGTTGTGACAAATTGCGTTAAGGCCAAGTTAAGCTGCAGGCTAAGGACAAGGTAGCAGAATGAGAATTTGTGTGAAGCGGGCAACTGACGGGTGGAGAAGAACTCAGCTGTCTGCAGCTAACTAGCTGCTGCTGCTGCTGCTGCTGCTGCTGCTGCTGCTGCTGTCGCTGGCTTAATGCAGTTAATTATTATAACATCTATTTAGCATTTGGCCAAAACGCAGGATAAAATTGTTATAGACTGACGCCGCAGAGTATGCTATAGTTTTTTCTAAAACAACAGCTGACGCTTGATTACCTTCGCCTGTGCATGTGAAAGTGTTTGTGTGTGTGTGCAATTTTGACGGCACATGTGCTGTCAACAACAACAACAACAACAACGGATTTTTGTTTTTTGTTGGCTCCAACTGAGACCGGATTTTTGGATGCCAAACAATATTTGTCCGAAAGCAGCCAGCTGTGTGCTCTGCTCAACTCTCATTTTGTCTTGCCAAAAAACTAAACGAGAGAGAAAAAAATTAAAAAGAGATTTGTGCCAAAATTAAAAGCAATTTCCTTTGCTCCTTGAAAAGCTAGCAAAGCAAAGCTGCTCAATTTCGTAGCGCATCAATTTAATTCAATTTATTTTATATATGTGTCTGTGTGTCTGTGTGTGTGTGTGTGCTGAGCTAATTCAATGAACTAGACAACAAAATAACTTAAATTTTATGTAGCAGATAAAAGCTGATGCTGTGTGTATCATAAAACTGCCAGCCTTTAAAATATCTTGATACACTCCACAGCACAAGAAACAAACTCCCGCAGGAGCATGTTGAAAATGGGCACGGATGAAAATGGCGGGCTTTTGCAAATTTGACGGCTTGGCAGAAGGCAGCCGGAGTCAGTAGACCCACATACACATACACATACACACACACACACACATGTGGACCCATGATATTTGATGGATGGTATCGCAGATATGTTAACGTGATGGCAGGCCAACGGATTCGCGGAATGGCGACGTTATTCGGCGACAACTTGGCAGCATGCCTCTGATATAGGAGACACACACACAATGGGCCAGAGCTGAACAGAATTGAAAATCAGTCTGGGACAATGCAACGAGTAGGCGTACAACACACAGAGTCCCACCCCCTCCTGCCCATCTCCCACTCTCTCTCTCTCTCTCTCTCTTTGCCTCTGGGGTGTGCTTCAAAAAAAAAAATACATTTTGTAATACAACATAAAAAGCAGCGCTAGAGAAATTATTGAATAAAATAAAAAATATATGTGTACATGGGTAAAAGGAAGCTTATTCACATTTGCATTTCTAATATAAAAAAAAATACATTTTTTAAATGTATATGTTTAAAAAATATAAGGCTTAAGGCTGCAAACGCAATTGCTAAAGGCCATTTTTTTCCTTTTTGTATACAAAAAAAATGATTGCACTACCAAAAAAATAGATTTTAAAATTTATATTAATTTTCAATG
This sequence comes from Drosophila glabriapex, assembly GCA_035042305.1. Taxonomy (NCBI): domain Eukaryota; kingdom Metazoa; phylum Arthropoda; class Insecta; order Diptera; family Drosophilidae; genus Drosophila; species Drosophila glabriapex. Next base: position 5,691,456 of record JAWNLN010000046.1, on the reverse strand, counting down.
GCCGTAAAAATGTAAAACGTGCATAAATTCGAATAGCTTGAGGATATTTTTATTTCATAAAACACTTCTTTTTTTTCAGGCGTAAATTAAATGGAGGTTTTTTATTTTACAAAGCCCTTTGTCATTTTTAAATGGCGCAAAAATGTACATTGTACTTTTGATCGAACTTGAATTAAATTTAGGAGATTATATCTGGCTCTTAAAAGTATTTCAGATTTGATTAAAACGTTGTATTCAGTTATTAATATATCGATTGAATTTCCAGCACACAAGGGACGACCGTTTTGCATCGTATATGATAAAATAATAGAAAATTCAATTAAATTGTCATTGCCAGTCGCCAACCAGAGCTTCCCGAGTTTCCACAGTGCAAAAATGGGTTGAATTCTGGCTTTTATATTAAACAATCCGCTGCTGTTGCTGCCTTTTAAAGCAGCCTCAAAATAAAATGATTTTATGTTAGGCACTGTTTGGCAATGAAATACGAGAGGCGCGCAGTAGAATCGAAGTGGGAGGCGGGCGGGGGGCGAGGGGCGGAGTAGGACGAGTGGGGCCAGAGCGGCTTTTATGTGGCGCCATATAAATTCGGGGAGAACGTACTTCAGGCGCCGCATTACGTTTATGGCTGGCTAAATTAAACACAAGAAGGCAGAGCCGCCAAAGTGGCAAGGCAGGCAGTTCAAAGAAGGGACGCCAGGGGTAGCAAGATGTGTATGTGTGTGTGTGTGTGTGTGTGTGTGTGTGTTGGGAGGGAATGGTTGAGGGTAACGTAGCGACTGGAAGGAAATTGCTACAAGTTGCTTTATTTTATGCGCATATTTGCGCATATTACTCATACGCCCGGCTGACATACATCTTCATTTAAGCAAACGTCTTCGACTCTGCCCTCCGCTCCCCATTTCGCTCCTCTCCCCCTTGAGCGTCCTTTGCGCGTTTGGTTTGGATGGGGCGCGCACAGCACAGCATCATATATTTTTATTTTATTAAATTTTCATTTCATTTGGGCTGCTTAACATGTTGCATGTTGCCTCCACATTTTCCGCTTTAAATGGAAAATTCTCACAGCGGGCGAATCCTGTCATTAACAATAATTGAAACCAGTAGAAGCTGCTGATTCGTTGATTGGTTGCTGAACAGTCTTCTTACTTTCTTTCTTCTTTTTTTTTTAGAGGGGAAAGCAGACGCTTTTGGCATTTGCGCATTTTCGCGCTTGATTTATGCCAGCCGACTTCAATTCCCAGCACTATTAAAGTATGAATACGCTTTGAATAAATATGAACACCGGATGTTGCTGTCGTACAGTCGGAATCCGTATCCTCACTCAGTGTACAAGCGATGTTAAGCTACCCCAGCTCCATCCGGTTGCTGCTCCCAGCGGAGGTCAGGCCGCGCTTATGGCACGCCCCCAGCCCCGCCAGCTCCGCCTCTGACCTATGCGCCGGCTTTTCATGAGCCTAGCGTATCGGCAAATGGGTTATTGATGAGCTATTTTCCAATGCTCGGGGGCAACTTGGCATTGACTTGGCATAAGTTACAAAAGCGCGCAACTGGCAACTTTTAAGCTGACGGGGCGGAGTGGTGTGGAAGTGGTAGTCTCTTGCTGAATGTGTGAAGTGAAGCGTGACTGGGACTTTGCCGAGCAACACAATGCACAGCAATATCAAAAGCGACAGCAATAGCAACAGCAACAGCAACAGAAACAGCAACAGCAACAGCAACAACTTGTGGCTGCCTAATGAGCATGTCAAGCTTGGAATCATTCAAGCTACCTCAACGTATCCAATTTCGACTCTAACTTTACTTTGCTCGGTCCAGTCAGGCAGTACAGTGCTTTGAGGCTGATTGCCTGGTTGCTAGCAACTCAATTCAATAATGACGATAAGAAGTCAGCTTTAATGAAAAGGAATTTAAGTTTTAGGACAAATTTGAGTCAGACAATTTTCATAAAAAAAAAAACATTTTTTTTCACTTTTTCATCTTTAACTTTGAACAAACTTAACCCCAACTAAAATCTGAATTTGATTGTATTATAAAAATGATGGTTTCTATTTCGAATAAGTGTTTATACTTTTAGTCATTTAAAAATCTCACTTTTGATCAAACTTCACTCAAATCTCAACTTAATTTATTCAAATGAGAGTTTCAGCTAGGAGCTATCTTAAAGCCGTCTTAAATCTCTACTCTTTAAGTGTGACCGCTAACCTTCTTTTGAGCATACTTTATTCAAGAACTTTGCCAACTTCAAGCCTCATTAATTTTTCCGTATATACAATTCAAAGAAAGAAAAAAACAACGAACGTGTTGTCTTTTACACTTTTGCAGTGCTTAACTCTTACTTTTTAGCAGTTTAACGAGTGCTGCTTACAAAAACTATAACTCTCAACTTGTCTAAACAGCTATCTGCTGAGCCAGGGATCCGCTCTATAAAGTTTACTTGCACCCAGCTTATCCTGTCAGCCATTTTAGTGCCGCTTTAATGCCAACAACGAGCATCGGACTCCCCAGGCTCCTCCTGTCTCTCTCACTTGTACATTTACATATGTGTATGTGTGTGTGTGTGTGTGTGTATGTGTGTGTGTGTGTGTGTGTGCGCGCGTGTCCGTGTGTGTAGCCTTCTGCTCAAATTTCATTAACGCTACTTTAAAATTGTGGCACATGCGTGGCACATCGTCTACGTCCGCGACTTCAGCTCTGTCACATAAATGTGCTTAATCTTGTTGCACGGCAACCCAGCGAGAAGGACACTTCTTCATGCACATGTGTGTATGTGTCCGTGTCTGTGTGTGTGTCTGTGTGTGTGTATTAAAGCACTGTGGAAAAACACTGATATGAAATAACAGTGTTAAGTGCATTAGATGAGAGATAAGTTTTATTTGATTGGAGATAAGAAATAATAATCTAGTTTTATAATTGTTCTATATGTTTTGTATTTAACAAATAATCATGATAACAAAATTAAATTGAATTATTAGAAAAATAATATTGTTGAAACAGATATTGCTAGTGAAAATTATGTTTAATGGTTTTAGTTGGTTGGCTTAGTTATCGAGTATTATATATAAATTATCGATATGAAATTGACTTAAGAGTTATCTACTTTAATTGTTGATTATTTGTATTTCAAGTGTTTCTTTTTTGTTATGCGCCAATATATTTTGATCAACTAATCTCAATCATTTGATCTTCGCTACAAATTGCATCAGCGAAAAAATTTTCAGTTGCATTAACATTCATGGCTTAAGTCCAACGTTTTTTTCCATGCAGTAATTTGATTTTGTCCCACTGTGCAGCTGGTGTTGTCTCCGTAGTCGCATCACTTGTCTAACATATCAAATTTGTAGCTACGCATATCCTTCGCCTCAGCATGTCAACTGCAAGTAGTGCGAAAACTTTTGGCGGCGCTTGTACTTCGGCAAAGAACTTTAATTTCAGCATTACTAGCGACGCCGCAGCGTGGATCAAAATGAACGCGTCAGGAGTGGGGAGGGGGAGGGAGGAGCCGCATCCGAAACACATGAAAAGTTTGCTATATAAAGTTACGCTTAACAACACGCCCAACTTGCGGGTTGTTGCCTGGCTAAAGTGTGCAAGGGAAGTGGATGGGATGCGGTGGAATTGGGTGGCAGAGGGGTGTGCTTGTCCCGGATGTGAGGAAATAGTTACGTCGCTTAAAGTTTGCGCCGTAATACAACTCATTAAATTTAGAAAATACTCGTGACAAACTTTTGCGGCGGCCGTCGAGCATCTTGGCCGGGCGTTTGCCAAACATCCGTTGACATCTACATTTACAGCTAGTACGCCGCAAACTTGGCCCATTCTCGGCGAGCAACGGAATGGGTTGGGTGCACGCATACTCTGCCAGGCTGAAATTGAAGTTGCGTCAAGTTTAATTGCAACGGATGTTGGGCGTGTAAATTATTTTGTTTCGGCAGCCTCATTTTCTCTGCTAATGAGCAACTTATTAAAACTTTTCACGGCACCTCTCCACCCTCTCCACAATGCCCCAACTGACGCGCCCCTATCTCTGCCGGTGCCCCTCAATCCATCTAGAGGCCAATTTGAATGCCGGACCCGTTGCTATTCCAAATTCAGGGCGTGGTGCAGCGCGTGAGGCGCATAAGTAAATAAGTACAGTATACGAATTGCGATGCCAATTGAAAACAAAGCCAAAGATAAGTTTACAGCTAGCTGAAACTCATTTACAGTTAGCCAGCGTGCACAAGAAGAAGAATACAAACTGAGACGCCTGCAAATGGAGGATGAGTCGGAGATAATAGGAAAAAGTGAGGCTGAGCGAGGAAGACAAATAAAACTTCAATTTCTTCCGCATTTCAAGGAAAGCACTCGAAGCACACGTAAAAAAGGGGAAAAACTCAAAGTCAAGTTATTAAAGCTTTTATTGAAAATAACACACACAAAAAAGAAACGCAAAAAAGGACTAAAGAAAATACGACTTTAATGAGTGACTTGCAGTTATCCTATAATTAGTTTGCAAAAGAACAATTTGAATGAAGAATAGAAAGAAAAAGAAAAAAACAAGATTTTAATAATTGACTTTGGGTTACGTTAAGTAGAATTCGATTAATTAATACCAAACAATTTGTAGAAATAGAATTAATCATTTAAATGACACCCTCAACAACTATTGTTGCAATTGTTGCAAATATGCCAAAAAGTATTCGTTTTGTATATTTACATATCTTTATATCCTTATCTTACTTCCTCAATTTGTTATCTACACGCATACATTTGCCTGTGCCATATTACAGGGTGTGCTAAGCCAAACGGCTGGAATGATTTGTAGAGGATTCGGGCCAGCTGAGATGCCGGGGTTGTTGTTGGGGGGCTAATGGATACTGCGGATGCGGGATGTCTGTTGTCAAGTGTTTTCGTATGCGACAGCCTGCCTGTGTTTTCCTCGAGTGCTTAGACAATCGTGTTGAAGCTTTGATTTTCGAGCTTACTTCGGATTTGGTGCTGTGCTGTCCTGTGCACTGTGCACCAGACTTATGAGGGTGGGTAATTAACAGCAAGAGAACAGGACACACACACACACACACACACACACACACAGACGTTGTGGCAAATTTTTGACTAAGTAATAGTCGAACTGACAAACTGAATGACTGTTAAAGTGTTGAAATGTCTGCGGCAGCACTTAATTAATTAATGTCAGCGTCCGTCGAACGAAATGAGAAAAGTTTTTGCACGCTGCCTGGCTGCAAAACTTTGCAGCTACTTAAGTATTTGTTAAGTCAGAGACCCAGCAAGTCTGCAAGGCGTTCAATATTTGTCAATGAACTCATTAAGCAAATTAATAGACAAAGTTGCCAGCTGACAATGCCGGTCTAAAGGTTTGCCGGGGGTTAGAAGATGCTGGGGTCGTAAGAATTTATTTACTCTGCTGGCAATAAAATGCCAAGCAATAAAAAACCAAAAGTCAACAAACAATTGCGTGCCGCGCAGAAATCGATTATGGACGCCTTCAAGGCAGTAGCTACTGCAATCACACACACACACACACACACACACACACACACACAACACAATTACACACACCACAGAGCCAGCAGTCACAGCCACGTTTTCGATTTTGCCATTTCGCCAGCGACTTTGCCACCTGATGCCCCAGCGTTGAAATTGCCATCGTTGCAGTTTTGCAGCAGCCCACAAGCGGAAGTGATTTTCTCTGCCATGCACGTGTGTATGTGTGTGTGTGTGTATAAATGTCCCTTGTGTGTGTTTGTGTGAGTGTGTGTGGGTGCCGGATTTTATGACCCTTGATAGTGGCAAGCGATTTGTTGCGTTGCATTTTCAATTTAGCAGCATGCACATTGGCAACTTTGAATAATGCAATTGCAAGGCACCAACTGCAGCGCGTATGTGACCCCTCCACAATCCCGACCACTTCGCACAACGGCAAACTACCAAACTACCAAAACCCTTAACCCGCTTTGACTGCACATTTTTGGCAGCTTATTAAGCCGCTGCCCAACTGCTGCAACATTATTTTTGTAATACCCTCGCACAGAATTTTCTCTTTGAATTTAGCTTGAATAATGTAAGATATATATTCTTAAAGTTCGTAAATCACATTAAGGTTAATTATTATTAATTAACTTTCTTATATAGGGTCTGATTCCGATTTAAAATCTTGGCTGTGTTATTGGTCTTCTAAGAGGCCAACGACCCAAACCTTCCCAGCAACAAGGCTCTAAATTGGTTCTTAAGGATCATTCGCTTGTCGTCATTGAATGTCCAGAACAGTCGATTGGTCCAAAGCCGTTCAAGAGTCACTAAAAAAAGCAGTCTCTGATGCCAATCAATGAAAACAAATAACTTTGGCTCAGTCGAACAGTTAAAGCTAAAAGGATCTTTGACTTTTATTGCGCACAACCCAAAAACTGAATATTTACATTTGTATAATGATATATAAAGTTCACTAAGACTTCAATCTTAGACTATGTCTTCAAATCCTTTTCGGCTTTCAATTTTATTCCAATTACTTTTCTATTTTTTATATTTATTTGATTTATTATTTCTTTTACGGCTACATATCTGTTATAAGGCGGATCAGTTTAAAGAAGTTAAGTTAATGCGTTAATCATTTTGTCAGAGTAGTTCGGCTTCGATTTGAAAGAGTAGTTAATTTTCGACTTGTTTGAAAAATATCTTCATTCTTTTTCTTTTTGTTCGCCCTTTTTTTCTTGGAAAATTTTCAAACACGAGCGCACAATTTGAGCGCAGCATTCGCCATGTGGGGCAAGTTGACATATATGCAGCACGTGCACTGCTATATGCTACTCACTGTGTACCTCAATCTGAACGGGGATTGATGTCCCAGACATGTACACACACATTCACACACACACACCGACGTACAGCTCGTTATTGGCCAGCGAGTGCGGTTGTGTTAAAAAAAAAAAAACAAAAAAACCATTGCACCATCAACTGTAAGAACAGCAAAAATGCAATTGAACTGATCGCAAACATTTTGTGGTGACTAATTAGTTTACGGTTAATTGAGCAGCATTCGCAAGGACTCATTAACTGCAATGCGGTTATTTAATCTGTACATCTCATAAATATTTAAAAAAAAACAAGGGATAGTAGAATGTGCAGAGTAAATTCTAACTAGTTTACCTGTCGAATACGTAATCAACTTTAAAAAAATATTATTGAAGGCTATCGGAAAAATATATTCCGCCCACTTTCTATGCACCTTTTAACCTTTTCGTAATTTATTAAGCAACTTAATTTCACATCCTCAGTTTCAGTTAGCAAACTTTTTAATCTATTGGAATATTATGCTCAGTCAAAAGGGTTTTCCCTTTTTTATCTGAATCCCATGCGTAGTCCTTGTGACCGTAAGAGAATCTTTGGTTAGTTTAAGCTATTCAGAATATTCATTATGTTTTAATGAGTGTTTGCCATTCATTCATTTGCATTCACCGCATCCGCCACATACACGCATATATATAGACTTTTTTCATTATTCTTTTAACTGTGGCCACTCGAAAAGCGTTTAATTTTCATTAATAGTCAAGTGGGTTTGCATTCGGGATTAATGCGCCATGACTGTGGCAGCTCAATTGCCATTGTTTTTGCGTCGTCTGCTTGTTAAATGCGTTAAGAGCAAATAAGAGAAAGAACACAAATATATATGCAAAGAAAATTATGTATGGATTTTTAAGCGTTGTCTGCGACGCATTAATTTTAAACAATTTACCTGCACGGTTGCCCCTTGGGCCACACAGACAGCGATGGGGAAGAAACAAAAAAAAACAAATGGAAAAACCACATAAGCATTTTATTTTAAAGTCAGAAACTTAACGCATGGCAGTTGCCACAAAGCCTGAACGCCAGCTAACGGTAACGGTAACGTCAGCATGCAGCTGCAGCCACTTCAATTTCAAAAGCATCTGCTGCTGCTACTCCTGCTGCTACTGCTGCTGCTGCGGTGGACATTGCCACTAGCCACTGGCCACCATTTGGGGGGCAACAAGAACAACAACAGCAGCAGCAGCAGCAGCAGCTTCTGCAGCTCAAGTTTTCATTTCTCTTTTACGCTTGGCTGCTTTATTTCAATTCCGTTGAAAAAATGTTCTTTTGAATTCCAGAGATTTTCATCCCTGCTCCACAGACAGTATCCCTGATTCCACGTATCGCTTTAAAGAATAATGCCGCGTCGACTGTCGTTCCATTGTACGTTTAATTCAGCGTTTGATTAGCGCTCTCTCTCTCTCTCTCTGTCTCTGTCTATGCAGCTCGGCAGAAGTAAAAGAAACGGCTTGTTAAACATACGCACCGTTGTGCGCACAGATGAACATTAATATACATTGGTTTACATATGAATTAATAATGAAGTTCTTTGCTGTGGCCGCAGTGACCGCATGCAAAATCGCTGCCAGTTCATGATAAACGAACTAACACATAATATTTATGAGCTGCCGTTGATAAAGCAGCCATGTGCCAAATGCCGCTTGCCGCTTGGCGCTTGCCACATGGCAGCCACAAGCCACAGCTACAATAATAAGCATATTTGCGGTTGCTGCAGTGTTAAAATAATATAAAAATAAATACACCATAATTAAATGCTTTTCTCTACTCAATTTCAAAAAAGTTCAACCTCGGCAGCTGTTAAAAATTTAAATTCCATTAAAAAAATATAAAAAAACATATATATTTTTTTTTTAATGTATAAAGAAAATATCTCACCTAAATAAGTTACGACGATAAATTGTGTATTAAATGTAAATTAATTAAAGAGTCTAAAACATGATTTACGAAGAAACATTGTGTTTTCAGATTTTTATGTAGTTTTAATCTAGAGTCCAAGCCAATTTAGACTAAGCATATTAAACTTTTTACACATAATTTGCGAACAACTACAATAATAATATCACAAATAATTAGCAACCAGTTTCCCTTGGCAAATGTCGATATATTTTAATGCAATTAACTAGTGAGTGCCACTTAAGAGCAAGGACAACAATTGCGTTTGGTTAGGCATTAAAAACAGTGACTAACTGGCTGCAGCGGATGTGCAGATGTTCAAAATATAGGGCAGTTTGCACTTTTTAATTACGATTTTCAATTAAAGTGCGACAGCAGCAGTAGCTGCGACACACAAAACCAATTTGCAATTGGTAGCTGGCTAAAAATCTCACTAACCCTCTCTCTCTCTCTCTTTCCATCTCTCTATCCCCTTCTCTGCCTCTGGCTCTTTCTATCTTTGCATTTGTCGCAAACACAGATATTGCTGTATCCGGAGGAGGGCTGGGCGAGGACTGCCTCATCAAGCTACTGGACCATCACGCCCTGCTGGTGGCAGCCAAATCGTTGTCGCATTGTCGAATGCGCTGGCACGCAACGGCAGGCGACCAAGGCCAGAATGCTGCCCATGGAGCAGCAGGGCTCGCTACTGATTGCCGGACACTTTCGCCGGCCGCCAATAGCGGCAACAGCAACAGCCACCACATCAACAGCAACAGCAGGAACAACAACAGGCACCGCAGCAGCAGCAGCAGCAGCTGGAGTTGGTTCTGGCAGTCGAGGACAGTCAAATTCGAAATCACAGCTGGCGTATAATGATGAGTTTAAACTGTATCTGACATCGAACATCTCGATGGAGGACTACAATATGGGCTACTGTCTAACTGGCTTTGTCGAACGTCGCTGCCAGCTGACAAACACCTTTCAAATGACACACTTTGCTGTCATCAAGCGGCAATGGCCGCCGCCGTCCAATCTAAGCAACAGCAACAGCAACTCATAGGCAGTCAATGTGATCCTGTGTCCCAATTTTAGTATATATATACATATATATATATATATATATATATATATATATAGTACATACGTATTACAATTTGTCGGCTGAGTGTATTTTGTATTCTCTAAGCATAGCCTTTAAGTAGCGCAATTTGCAGAATGCTCTGTGTGCCCACGTGATAGCAGCAAAATAACATTAAGCAAAAAGCTTAGCATACTTTTCAGCGCACGCTCGAAAAATCTCAATAAAAATCCATGTTCGTATCAAAATTGTTGAAACTGCGCAATGCTGGGCAATTTTTGTCACATTTTTTTTATTATTTTTGTTATCAGAAAACAAATTTCTATGTGTGTATTAGTAAGTAATTTGTAATTTTAACTAAATGCTCTAAACGTGCTTAATTCGTGTGCTTTCGATGTTGTATAAACAACGAAAACGAAAATGGGAAAACAAGAAATAACATTTTAAAAACGTACGCAGTTCAAAATAAAAACAAAATATGTAAAAGAACTGAAAACTTCGGCATGCTGAATATTGAATACCCTTGCAGAAGTCTATATACATATAAATTTCTATATATATAAATTTCCTCTAAGAATTAAATACGTATTGAAGGAATAGCCAAGCAATTTAGTTAGTTTGTCTGATTGTTATAAACCGAAACCATCAAAATGTACTATTTTGAACTACAATAACCAATAATATCAACACCTGTCATGGATTCGTGCCAGTTCCAGTTTGACAACCTTTCAAAAAGTGCTTTTCAAATTCAATAAAATACAATAAAAAACCCATTTCTGTCTTGTAGTGACTCGAATAAAAAGCAAGTAAATTTCAAATCATTGCTTTTACAACAGTCAAAAAGTGAATATTTGTAAAGAAATCTGATCTGATTACAGAATTGATGACGCAATCCAAGAACGCTCTGCAAGGGTAAACCAAACCCAAAACAAATAACTCCAAAAATACAAAAATACAAAAAACTAGTAACTGTTAAAAGCTAAATTGCAACTAAACCGCTTTTCTGGCCAACGCACACACACACACATCCATACACACACACACACATAAATATACACTTTTAACATACGCACACACACACTGTGAAACACACAACATTTAAGTCCGGGTGCTTGGGCAGCTACTTAATGCTTAAAAAGTGCAACAAATTGAAACTTGTGCTTGTCGAAGCATGTGATTGTGTGCCAAGTAGCGTGTATATGTATTGTATATTTATGTGTATGTGTGTGCGTGTATTTGGGTGTGCTGTGCTGTGCGTGCTTGACTGTTTTTCAACTGTTTAAACGGCCATGTTTGCAAGCATATTGCCTTTAAGCTTAAAATATGCACAGCTCAACAAGCAAATTTTTGCTGTTGTTTCCATTAACCAGCATCAGCATTGATTAAAGCTGGCATCACATGGCGTTAGGACCAAATTATGTCAGCAGCATCATTTTCACAATTAGTGTACAACTTATTTAATTATTCATTTATGTTTATTTTTAACGTAAAACTTAATTTTGTCTACCCTGAACCCTTTGAATGTGTGTAATATGGGTATAATGGATTTGCTTACACGTCTGTAACAGGCAGAAGAAACACCATCGACTCCCTAAGGTATACATATTCTTCGTCATCAATCAATCAATCAATCAATCATAGCCATGTACGGTAATCTACCATCTCAGCTATAATAAGAACTAGAAAATTCCCTTTCGGAACATAAGTTCTCTAATTGAAATCGATTTCTGCGAAGCAATAAAATCCACAATTTTTGAGATATGTCTTTCTCATTGGGTATATATTTACCTTGACATCATATTGAGGGCATCAGGGCATACTTACTAACTTTAAAAAATTAACTTATGAATGGTATACTCTTTTTAAACCACTTTAATTATGTATATTTATGGTTAATTCTTTATTTTAATTTTTATTCTTTACTAATTTGATATTCTGGATGTGCTGATTGCTGATTCGGGTTCGTAAACAGCTGGTCTCTACTCAACGCTACGTTCTAATCTACAACTAGGCAACACTTACAGCAACATTTCATACATAACATACTATTTCTCTCTCTCTCTCTCTCTCTCACTCTCTCTCTCTCTCTCTCTGTCTCTCGCTCTCTGTCACTTTCTCACTTTTGAGCATAAACCGCAACGTATATCAACAATTCGTCCAATAATTGGAGTCTTTCGGCGCAACAAATGGTTCCCACGCCAAACAAGGCCGGAGCTCCAATTGCCAAACCCTAAGTGTTTAAAAAAACAAATGGTAAACAAGAAAACAAACTTAAACCAAAGCTACTTAAGACAAAAAAAAATACAAAAAAAAACTACATCTATTTTAAGGGCTAGATATTAGTAAGCGAAATCAAAGCAGAAAACCAAAATCAATATTTACAACCTAGAATTATAATAAAACCTAAAAACTAACAAATAAATATTATATATATATATATGTATATATATATACTATTTATGCGTGTGTAGGCTTGAAGTGAACTCAAAGTTTTTTGCCATACTTGTATCGGTGTATTTATAAAAATATACATATACTAATATATATAAATATATGTATATTCAAGAACTATGTATACAAAAAATAAGCAAATCAATCACTACAATTTTTGCAGTTGTGCATAGCTCGCTTATAGGCGCTTTTACACGCAGGCGAAATCAAAATCAAAAACCGAAAATGCATAACCAAATACATAGCAAAACAACATATTTATGCATATTATATACACATATTTTACAAGGCTTATTATAAATGTATAGTTTAGTTGCTTTCAAACACAGCCTGCTCCCCGTAATTGATATTTAAGTATCAGGTACCTGCCAAAAAACAAAAAAAAACAAAGAATAAATATTCATAACTGTAAAATGAAATGCCAAAAAAAAACGCAGTTGCAAAGTCCAAGGGCATTTTATTGTATTACTAGGCAAAACACACAAGCAACTAATTATTTTTTTAAATCAACAATTAAAAAGTTTTCTATGTATACAACAAATCCCAAGACACACAACACAAAACACACACACATGCGTATATTGATGTTGTTGCTGTTTTTCTATGTGTATTTAGAATGAATATGTGTCTATATGTGTGTAGCATATATATTTATCTGCGCTTAGCTTAGGGGTAAACTTCAAGTTGAAAAAATAAGTAATAAAAATATATATATTAAAAAAGTATAAGAAAAAAACACTAGAAAAACATGCAAGCCAAAAACAGGCAATGAGCTTTTTTGTAGCAAACGGCAAACAGTAATTATAAACAAATTACTAATTAAAACTATAAGCAGCAGCAAACAAAAACACAAAAAAATACAACAAAAAAACACAACAATTAGGCCAGCAATTTATGCGAGCCGGGCAAATGGGCTTAAAATTAAAATTAATTCAATAAATTAAGCTTGTATTTAAATAATTACTTAAATGCAAAAAAAAAGAAAAGAGTTTATACAATTAATGGAAGAATTGTGTCACGCAATCGGCTGAAATAAAAAATGAACGCGAAAACCAAATGAAAATTCAATTCAAATCGTGCAATGTCTAAAATTAAAAGCATAAATCAACTAAAACCAAATGAAAATCGTAAATCAAATAAACGTCAATATATATTTAATAACTTTAAAATGCTTGTCAGCCTAGGCTAGGCTAGCCAAGTAGTTTAGGCCGCGTTGCAAATGTAGAAAATGCGTGGAAACTAAGAAAAACGGATGCGATTAAAAAAACATAGAAAATAAAGCAAGAAAAAACTAAGAAAATATTTGTTTTACTTTGACTTGTGGAATTTTCAGACGTGGTAAAAATGATGGTAAAAATGGAACTATAAAAAGATGAGATATATGAGATATTATATAAAAAACTTGTTTACTTAACAATATATCCGTGTTACAAGCAAATTGAGGCGCTTGGACAAGAAATATTCAGCATCTAACTACTAAATAAAATAGATTCCATTGAAACAATTGATAAGTTTCATTTATTTAGAAGAATTTAAAACCTATTTATTTGTAAAACCTACAAATTTGAAGTATTGCATTTATTTTTCCAGACATAGTCTAATTTCATTTGGTGATTTTTATTTTGAATGAATATTAATTCACTTCATATACATAAGATTTAATCTTAAATTAGTTAAAATTCAATTGCTACAAATTAAAAATTACATTTTGATTCCTGTTCTTTGTTGTACCTTTTTCACTGTATTTAATTAAACCCAGAAAGTTTTTACATATTTCGATGTGTATATTAATTAAATTGATTTCATTTAACATCAACATATTTGATTTCCTTTTCAACACACTTTCTTTTAGAGAATATAAACAAACCGAAAGGCAAACAGAACCCATTTCCGAATGTAAACCGTTGTCAATTCAATTTACAATTTCTATGGCAGCCGCGCGTTTTATTAATTATATCTGCAATCGCGAAAACTTGCAATTGCAATTGCCATCGCATCTTTTTGTGCATTTTCTTTTTGATTTATTTGTTTCACTTTTTTTGCGCAATTAAATTTATATTTACATGCGATATACCCGAACGATATTTCCATTTCCGACTAGATATATGACACAATTTGCATTTGGTTTTTCTTTATTTTTCCGTTTTTTCAATATATATTTTATCGCATAAAGTGTTTGCCTGGATTGTCGCCCATTGGGGACAATGCAATTGCAGTGCTTTTTTTACTCGCATCATTTGTAAAACTATATTTGAATTTTATACGTTATATGTGATGAGCTTTGCATGCATTCAAACGGATTGCTCGTAAATTTTTTATTTACATCATGTGCAAATGTATAATACATAAAAGATTTTAACATTTTGTTCTATGCAACGGAATAAATGCCATAATAGCAATGTGCTACATTTAGTGAGAGACTCGGCTCGACTCGGCTAGTGCTGCTGGTCAAGACTATATATACTTTATGGGGTCGTAGACAAGTCCTTCAACACGCAGGGGAAACCATATTCCTAAAACTGTAAATAAAAACTTTTATTATGCTCTGTTTACTTAGAAAACCTCCCACTTATAACTTACCTCTTCATATTCCAGCCCCAATATGCCAACTTAATTATAATGAAAGCCGTCACGTAGCCCAATAGCTGAGCAGCATAATAATTATTTATAATTATTGTTAATTTTCAAAGCAACCAAACCAGGCAAACAAAAAACAAAAAACAAAAAAATAAAACGGAAACAACGAAAAATGGAAACCATTAAAAAACATAAATAAAGAAAAACCACAAAGAGACCTCAATTAAAATTCAAATTAGAGCGCTTGGGAAATTTTCGTTTGATGCTGGCGGCCAAAGTGCGAAAACTTAAAACCGCAGCAAATGGCAAATGGAGGCGCAACGGACGAGTTTACCCCAAAACTGAGCTGCTCAAATGAAATATAAAGCCGGGCAAACAGCATGGGCAGAGACGGGGCAGCGTCTCGCCAGCAACGTCAGCTCTGGAACAACTAATAAGAAATTTGTGAACTTTGCAAATTTGCCATCATTAATTCTGGATACCCGTCTGGCCTCGCTACCAATCTCTGCCCACTCCCACTTCCACAATCCCACTTTGCCACTAAGCACATATAAATTTGTCGAATTCGCATTTGGGTCTGTGGACGAGGACAACAATGATGATGTCGCGCTGTGGTCCTTCTTCTCCTCGTCATTGTACAATAATTGTCAAGCAATTTAAATTGAAGTTGCGAGCATAATAAATTGTCATATGAAGGCGCGCGCACACGCAAACGCCTCCACGCCTCCAACCAAAAAGGACTGTCCAAAAGATGGCCAAAGTGGCATAAGACTGTTGCAATCGAAAATGATTTACGGCCAGATACCACGCCGCAGAGTATTGAGTAGTGTAGCTTAGTTCACGCTATGATTTTGAAATAGCATCAACTTGTAGTCATCATTTGAATATTATCCCAATATATAAAAAAAAAACATTTGCATACCAAATTTATAAGTTCGAAACTCAGATTGGGCCAGTCCCGACAGACATTTTTGGGCGCATTCTTCTTGTGCAGGGTATAAAAAGGTAATGAGGAAACGGAAATTGCTGCCGGAAGTGTATGGGAAGGCGGAAGCTCATTTTGCAATATTCACAGTTGACTGATTTCTAGCGACTTTTTGCTTTGGCGCCGGCCAACGACATGAATTGTAAATTGATTGTAGCCAAAGTCGTCGCTCCATTGACGATTTTAATCATTAATAATGGGAGCGGAGGGGTGGCATGGGCGGATCTCACTGACTCATGGACAGTCAAGATGCTCCTGCAACAGAATGGAATGGAACAGAGACAGAAGAAGAATAATAAGAAGAAGAAGCAGAAGCAGAAGAAGAAGAAGAAGCAGGAGCAGGAGCAGGAGCAGAACACTTGGACTGCGCCTAAGGTTAGGCAACGACTTTTCAAGAGCCTTTCGAGCTGGCAACAAAATGGCTGCGTTCGCTGCTCGCCTCAGCTAAAAGCCAAGTTACCGTTTGCTGCCAAGTTGTTCTTTGTGAAGAGCTGCTCAAATAGCAGCAACGGGCACTGCAGCAACGACAACAACAACAACAACAACAATAGCAATGGCAAATAAGAGCTGAAGCAGCCGTTAGTTTCATTGTTGACATTGCAGCGCAAAAAAAAACAACAAAAAGAAAACAGGTAGCAAGGCAACAAAAAGCAATTAACTTGGCTTACATCTTTGCTGAAAGTTGAAACTCATGGCGCGATTTATGCCGCCGGTGTTGATGTTGTTGTTCTTGTTGTTGCCGTGACTTTGCCCGCGGATGCGGGTGGTGCAACCAGGTGGTGCTGCTGTGCAATCCTTGAGCTGTCAGCATCCACCTAACAACCAGCTGCTTGCGTGTCTCAAGCGAACGAATATTTGTTGTTGCTGCTGCTGCTGCTGCAGAGCGAGCATCTTGCTGCAAAGATAAAAACTTAATGGCTTGCCCCACTTGAAAGGTTAGATCTTACTCTGATTTTGTGGCAAATTGTGTAAGCAGCTCGCAGCGCATTTCGCGACTCAACAAGCATGCCTTAACAACTTAACAGCCAGCGGATTAAACGCAATCTCTACCAAAATGTACTTGGAATTTTATTTGCAGCGGAAAATTTCACAAATTTGCAGATTTAGTCAATGATACCGATTTATTTATTCAATATATTTGTATAGTTAAATGTTTAAACTATTTTTTAAAAGAAAACTTTACCTAGAAAGCTTTAAGCCACATAAATCATTTTTAGCTTAGAAAATGAGTAAATAAATAAATAAACCAAAGTAATCCAAATCAATTAAACTAGTTGATATCTAAACTCGAAATAATCGATTTCTAAATTAGTTTATATTGTAATAACTAAAATCAAAATAATTTAGTAGCCTGGCTCCACAATACCTAAATGAATAAAAAAGATATCATTAAAATATAAAACAGTCAATAAAAAATTTTCTTTAAACACATCGATAAATAAAAAAGCAATTAAAAGAATTTTGTTTATATTTTGCCTTCAGCATTAAATTATTATAAATTATATAAAATAAATTAAATTTTTGTCTATTAAATTCTAATATCTACACTTTTTTAGTGGTTTAAATATTCGCCGTATCTTTTCAATACTTACTTGTTTCATCCAAAGTGAAAATGATTTTCTTTGGCTTGTTGTGCAATTGAAACTTACATATTGCAAATATAACTTTCCATTTTCAATCAAATGTTTTAAGTCCTCTTTTTTTTACATTTGAACTTAAACAGTTGAAGTCCTCAGCTGAATGGCAACCACTTGGGGCAGACCGAACAATTTTGTAATATTAGATGTGCTGCACAAAATTTGGTTTACTTAACTCGAGGGTTTTTGGGTTTGGGTTTTTCATGTTAAAACTGGTGAAAATTCATTTTTCTAGCTGCAAAATCAAAAATCTTGCGTAAATTGCGTACACAAAAAACGAACTAGACCCAGAGTCGGGGAAAAGACTTGGGGTTTGAGAGCTGCGCCTGGTTTTGGTCTTGGTCTTGGGCACTGGGCTCCGAGGGATGGCAGGCCCTTGAGCCAAAGTTAAGTAAATATGACTCAAGGACACTTGGCGCATGGAATCCTTTTGGCCACTTACTTTTGTGTGGAGAGTGGTGGGTAGATTGAAATCGGGGGTGAGGGGTTTGTGGCACTCTGTCTCATTCAGTTCCATTTGAGAAACGATTTTAATACTTTCGCCAACACAAAAGCTACTTAAAGTTTTGCTTGCTGCCTTAATTCGTTTTTTGTCAAACAACAACAAACAACAAACAGCAAACAGACAAAATAATAAAAAAAAAAAAAAAAATTAAAGCGAAAACTTTTTTAAATTGAGTTAAGTTAATTCTTTTTTTTTTTTTTGTCTGTTTTGTTGTTTTTCTTTTTTCGTTTCTTTTCTCTCCTCGAGCGATCTTTATTTTATATTTTTTTGGACAAGTTGGTTTACTCTCGTTTTGGGGGCGGACTTCGGTTGGCCTAATAAATGTGCGTGCTAACAAAAGTCTAGATAAACAGTTCGCCAATGAGCAAAAGAGAGCGATAGTAATCGACAGAGAGCGAGAGCGAGAGCGTCGCACTGACAGTTGTTGCGACAGCCAAAAGGATAAAGGATAATGACGGCCATTAGTATTAAGTGCGCGTTGGCTACTTTAGCTGCTCGGCAGTTTTTTGTTGTTGTTTTTATTTTTTTTTTTTGCAGCCCGTCGCTCATTAAAGTTGTTAAGTACTTGGCGTAAACGTTGCCAGACTGAGACAGAGACAGAGACACAAATAGAGCGATTCCTTCCAGTCTGTCAGTCTGCCACAGTGCCACTGTGCCAGTGGGTGTGACTAATGGTCGGGCTGTGCGGCCTGCCCCACGATTAAAGTCAATTTAAAGGCCGCCTTAGGCAACACTGTCGACTTAATTCGTTAAAAACAAACTCGCAAAAGAATGAAAAACGAGAAAACAAATCTAACTTGATTGCTGTGCGGAAAACTTTATGCGCGCAATTTCCTTGAAATTATGTCAACAAATAAGTCACTGAACTGAAGCACAGTTTGCACCACAGCACCACTTGTGTGTGGTTGGGTTAAAGGTATGCACTCTTCCAATTTGTGCGATCATTCAACTCTTGAAGAGGGACTATTGGGCATTTTAATGAGATTGTCAAGAGACTTAAACATATATAAACTTGACTCAATGTTGTTCAATTCTACTACTTATATAAATATATACTTTTATTTAAATATGATCAATAATCTGAATACAAAACAAAATATAGATAAGAATCTATAAAAAATAAAACTACCGCAAAGATAAATAACAATCCAGAAAGGAGAGTATTTCATTTTCTACATTACTCAAAACACGATTTGCATTTGTTCTGCTTATTTTAGTCTTTTGTGCTCTACACTTTTCCGAGAAACGCAAAACCTCAGCTCCGATTGCACTTGCTATTGTTTTTGCTGTTGTTGTTGCTTTTGGCATATTACAAAAGCATTTTCAACATAACACAACAAAGCCAAGCAATACCTATGACATAAGGAGAAGACAGGTTGGAAAGGTGGGGGAAAGGAGGGGGAAATGGAGGGCTTGTCAGTGTCGTGCAGAGTGAATGTCTGGCAAAAAGTGTCGTTAAACAAAAATTCGGTTGCAGTTTTCTTTCTCAGCTCTGTTGATACTCGTACTCTTTATTCTTCTGGCATTTGTTTTTGATGTTGCTGCACCCCAACCCCACCTCCCGCCCTTCTCATCTTTTAACGCGACAAAACGCCACATTTGCGTTCAATGAGCATGAGATAATGTCATCATCAACGTCGTCATCAACTCAATCCCCCAACCCACTTGCCATTCTCCCTTTTCGCCCATAAGCAGCTGCATCATCCTTTCGACCATATCTTTTGTCTCTGTTTTGCATCAGTATTTCATTCTGTCTGTTCGTCTGTCTGTCTGTCTGTCTGTCTGTCTGTCTGTCTGTCTGTCTGTCTGTCTCTCTGTCTGTCTGGGGGCAGGTGCAACGTTTGTCGTTGTCTGGCAATTTTGCTTGAGGAATCGCATTCAATTTAATGAGCACTGCAATTTTAATTAAGTCGTTCTATATGCAAAGTCTAAATAAATGGATGAGAACAGATAAATGGATGCTCAGTCGAGGTAAGCATCATAATAGTTGGTCATCTAATTAAAACAGATAACTCAACAATAACAAGCTATCAACTGGGGTGAGGAGTTAGCTTATTCATTAAGTAGATATTATCTATTTAACTATGTGCATAAGCATATAATACAATATAAGATAATAATAACTCAATAAGCTTATTTTTGCTTATTGCTTGGATTATTTATTTAAAGTTTAAACTACTTTTTATTATTACATATGCGAATCTAAATAATGTTTAATATTCTTGGCTATGTTTCTTATTAAAGCATAATTTGTGTTGGTTCACAAGATTCAGATGAGGACTTATCTTATTTCTTGGTAATTAATTTTAAATGAACGGAAGACTGTCTTTTAAATGTTTCTGTGTATGTTTGTAAAGTTAAAAATATTACAAATAATGCAGCAGCAGCATCTTTGTCTTAATATCTTATTTCTTTCATTATTCACTTACTCAAACACAAAACAAAAGTTATAAAAAACAACTAACAAGTTGGGCAACAAGAGCTATTCATAATTGGCAGCAACAATCCATTAATTTTACTTTAATATACACTCCACTTTATTTAATACATAGCAAATATAAACACATTTAACGCAACACATTTTTAGAGTGGATCGCAATGAGCCAAAAGCTGCAACAACAAATATAAATTAGAAGAGATAGCTGATACTCTCTAGAGATTTTTTTGAGGTATTGCGGATTCATTTATTTAAAATCAGCATATGCATTATTATATATTATTTGGATAAGTATTTAATTGTTGCTGCTTTGCGCTGCTAAGTTTTGCGCAACTTGGTTGCGGTTTTCTTTGTTTTCGATTTTCATAATACCCTGTTTATCCATTATTAATGAGTGCAGTGTATAAACATGCAAATTGATTGTGATTTATTTTATTTGGAGTCATTTAGTAAACTTCTAATAATTATTTCATTTACCATTATATTATTTAAATTCCACTCAATGATTTTTAATTGGTGTATTTTCAAATCAAAAATAATAATTAAAATTAAAATGAAAATAATAACAGTAAATGCTATTGGTAGTTAATTGACTCACACACGCCTTTTTAACACGCCCACACGCAATTAGCTGCATTTTCAATCACAAACATTATTACACAAATAGAAATAGAGTGCCGCTGGAATCATTCGATTTTCATTAAAACTGTATAACTGATGGCCTGATGATGATGTTCCTAACAAATTAACTGGCAGCGAGTCAGCGCTCAAAGCGGCCCAGAATGCAATTCCAAAATGACCAACCTCAACTTGTTGATGACGTCAATGGAGAACCATCCAAACCAACTAAATTTGACGATAGAGCCCAACGCATTGCTGCCAGCTGCCAGCTGCCAGACCGCACTGAGCTTTTGCCGGTGACTGTGCCTCGCCCCTCCTGCAGAACTTCTCTCTCTCTCTTCCTCTCTCTCTCTCGCTCTCTCTCTAGTAAACTCTCTTATTTCAGGCAGTTCGACGTCATATTGGCGCTGCTATGTAATAATTTCACACGCCCTATCGCGGTCATTTCAATTAGCACGATTGCATTTTCAACACGTAGACGCAATTCAAATTGTAAATCACATAGGCCGTTAAACATGTGCAGTCTCAACTGCAACAACAACAACAACACACACACTCACACACACACACACATATGTATGTACTATATGCCAGATGTGAAGCTAGAGTTTCAACCACACAAAATTTTGCAGTAAATTAATATTGGTAATTAGGGCGACAAGGCCGCATCACCGAGAATGCCGCTGGTGCCACCGTTTTTGGCCAACTCGTTTGAGGCGAGTCTGACCCACGGATCCACCAACGTGGGGAGTTGTTTATGTTGAACCATTCGTTTGACTCTGCAATTAACACGTCGGCCGTGTTTGGCATAAATCTAACAAGTTGGGCATTACAAAAGTTAGATAAACATGCTACTATATTTTGAATTGCCAGCCAGCAGACAACTCGGATACACTACGACTAAATAGCCCTACCATATAAATACATTTCTGGTAAATTGCAATACCAAATTAACATTATTATGGATCATTATGGTTCTGGTGCCGACTTGAAAATAGCATTAATATCATGCTTAGTCAATCTTTGATTAGATTTCGATAATTAGTTAATCAGTTAGCAACGCGATTCTTCAACTGCTAAAATTCTAGTCTGAGAAATCCAATCAGCTTTAAAGCTGACACAAGAATGCTTTAATACAAAAATGCGTTACAAACTTGACGACGATATTACAATACTCTCCAGAAGGGTAAAAGGGTAATATATGAAATATATTAGTTCCTGCTACAAGCTGTAATACATTGTTAAAGCCTATTCAATTGATCAATGGAAGCTATAACAAAACACACAAAGCTCAATGTTTGTTTATTTATGGTGGCATTAGCGATGGCCCTGTATGTAAGCCTGTGTGCGATTAGCTCTCTCTCTCTCTCTCTCTCTCTCTCTCTCTCTACCATTTTAACTGTTTACATTACGTATACGCCGCATTTAATAAAACCTGTAAACAGCTCACGATTGGGCCACAGTCGAAGCTCGAACGTCGCGTTTAATGCGCGGAACACGTCTTAAATACTTCTGGGTGAATTTTTGTTTGTAAATTATCAATTATTTTCTTGGTGAACTTAAATTGAACGTTAGTCATCTTGGAGATGGAGTGAATTAAGCATCGAAAGTCTTTAAATAATTAATGGAATAATATCAAATATAATAATAATAAAAATTGAAAATGAAATGAAAATAATATTACAATTTAAATATGCAAATAAAAACAAATTGTGTGTAAAAACTATAATTTAAAAAAATATATAGTTTTTGTTGACAAGAATTATGTGCATAAATAAACAAAAATTGTGTGAGTGGAATTTTTTTAAAACTTAGTTCAGCTAACCAAAAATAAATAAAAGTAAAATGAGAGTAATATTGAAAATTAAGTACGTTGACAAGAATAATATCAATAAATAGAAAAAAGTAAATACATTTTGTATGGTGCCACAAAATGTGTGTTTGCTTATTGTATGTACTTACTGCAATCGGACTCCAGCTGCTTAGTTGCCACAATGCGTTCGCTTTGGATGCGATATGCGAGAAAGTGCAACACAATCGAGCCGAGTGTGAAGTGCATCATGTGGAAACTGTCGATGGATATCAGCTGACAATGCAACGCATTCCGCCGCCCCGTAACTTCAGTTGCCCCACCCAGCTGCCTTTTCTACTGATGCATGGACTCATCGGTTCGGCGGGTGATTTTGTGGCAGCTGGCCGCGCAGGCGCGTTGGCTTTTCAGTTGCATGCGCGCTGCTTCGATGTGTGGCTGCCCAATGCGAGGGGCACAACACAATCGCGGCGACATCGCACTTTGTCGGCCAGTCAGGCAACATTTTGGCATTTCAGCTGGCACGAGATTGGCGTCTACGATTTGCCAGCCCTTGTGGAGCATGTGCTGCGTGTGACGGGTCATCAGCGCCTCCACTACGTGGGCCACTCACAGGGCACCACTGTGCTGCTTGTCCTCCTCTCGCAGCAGCCCGCTTTCAATGCGAGATTCGCCAGCGTTGCTCTACTCGCACCCATTGCGTATTTGCAACATTTGAGCAGCCCTCCACTGCGATTACTCGCCAGCGATACAGGCGCCGTCACGGTGCGTATACTCAATGTTGCAAATAGCACTTACTCTGATATTAAGCTCTGATTCCAAAAGTGAAGGAATACATTTATTATTTGTCTGTCTGTCTGTTGGAATCGATTAACCAACATATTTTTCACTTGCTTCATGCTCTCTAAGCGCAGATAAATCGACAAACATTTATGTAGTTGATAGTTCGATAGTTGAAATCGATAAACCTAAATAGTTGCCACTATTTAAGACCATACAACATTTTACACAGACTAAATCAAATGAACAGCGACAATACTGAAAGTTTGATTAGCAGTCAACTCTTTTATCAGATCAGCTAACTTTGGGATCAGAGTATAATCGATTATAATCGATTGTAGCATTTGTAATCCATTGTCATTTCTTGCAGGCGCTGCTGAATCAACTGGGTCTGCACGAGCTACTGCCATCGACCTCACTGACTCAGGCGGGTGGCCAGCTGCTGTGCAGCGCCGCTCTGCCCACCTCCGTTCTCTGCACTCTGCTCACATCGCTCTATGTGGGCTTCAGCGAGTATCCGCTGGATCGTGTGAGTACTACGATTATATATGCAGCCATAATTTAGCCAACAAAGCGTCCTTAAAGTTGCGTTGTATGCAAAAGTTTTTATTACACTCAGGAGTGTGCCACACTCACCCACACACACACACACACACACACACACACACACACACACACGACAAACAGACACACACACGCACACAGAAAACACATTCAAGTGCCGGGTTTAGTTTTAGCAATAAAAGTTATTTGAATTTAAATGCGTAAACGAGCTGCCTGCCCAGCATCCTGCCAGTTGTGCCAACTATTGTAGCACGTTTGTTTTCGCACTTATTTGAAAAAGTTGCTTAGTTGGCTCATAAAATTTGTCACATTTGGAGTTTTGAGCACATTTCAATTGATTTAAACACATGGACAGACTGCAACTCTCATAATTTTAATCATTTGTGTAAGTCAAACGCATCCCACACTTATATTTAGCATTATCTTAGTCACACCGTAAGAGCATTTTATATTCGGTGACATTCGAGAGGGATTTTTTTGCTGTAATGTGCACCAAAAGGTGCGCTAAACTTTTGCCTCGCCCTGCCGTTGGTTGTTGGCCCTAGCAGCGCCAGCTGCCTGGTCACGAACCCCGCTCCTCCATCCCCCACCCCTACACACACCCCTGGCCCGAGCTCTCCAACGGTTAACTATACAGCATACATTACGTATACGCCACGTTGCCCTAAACACTTTTTGTTTTTTTCCGCACACGGCACATTTAAATTTTGTTTTACCATGAAATATGGCAAATAAATCGCGCTCATGTTATTTTTGCCAAACTTTATGGCTTATCTGTGCATCGTTGTTGGGCGCGTGCTCAAAAGGCTTAACCGCTTCACAAAGCGAACGAGATGCTCGTCCCGAAGAGGTTGGCGCCAAGTGCTTTTTAGTTATTAGGCTAAGGGTCCTGGCAATTGGCTTTGGCCAACAATAAAAAAGGAAAAGAAAAAAAAAACACGAAATAGCTAACTGTAAGCTGTAAGACATCATGTGTGTGTGTGTGTGTGTGTGGCAAGAGCAGCTGTAGCAGTTGTTTTTATTTTATAGCTGCCCCGAAAAAGTTTGACAGGCAATAGATAGTTTCCGAATATCTTTTGTAGTGTGGCTAAAAAACTTTGGTTTATACCTCAACTCGCTCTGATAGCAGGCAGTGTAAAATTGAGTTATTCAACATTGGGCCAAGTGAATGAATTGCTGTCAGCTCGAGCGAAATATGAATTTCTTTACGAACTTTTGCTTTGCATTGTTTTCGAAAATATTTTGCATAGCACATAAAGTTTTATTGGTTAACTCAAGATGGAATTTAAAAAAAAATATGTAAAATTTTCGTAGAAATTCGACAAATAATTGGAGTTTTAATTCAGGAAGTCCACATGAGATTTGCGTAAAAAAGTGCAAAGAAAAAAGTATTAGAATATCTTCTAATAAAAAAAGCTTTAATTTAGGTATTTCATTATTCAATAGTCAGTTATAGGAAACGATATTATTAGTCTAGTATAATAACGGAACCAAATACCGAACAAAATTTGAAACCAATCCCTAAATTCCAACAGAAATTTTACACTTTATGCGCCGGAACAGGAAACGGAAATGTGATGCTTGACACTCGATTTATAGATTTTTAGCTGTTATTTTCATATAATTTAACGCTCTTAAATATCATAGAAAGCAGCATTCAAAACTCTCAAATGAACTCTGCCCGTACAATAAACTAAGAAATAAGAAAGAAAAATCTCTCAGCTCAAATTTAAAGTCGAGTCAACAGAGCGCCAGCCACGGAGCAAAGTGCAATCGCGTGTCGTATCTCTGGGATCGTCATGGCTCCCATAAAAAATGTCAACAAACAAGCAGCCAAACAAACAGCAAGTAGACGACGACAACTGAGGCAGCTCCCGACTCTGTTCAGGCACCAAAATTGCTAAGCAAATAGCACCAGGCGATGACTTACCTACAGCAGCAATGGGCGGGGGAGGGGCCTAAGGAGGGGCAGTATATTGCCACTGTGACAACTGCCAAACATGCCCCCCCCACCCCCTCCTGTCTCCTTGCCCATACTTGCTGGCCACGCAAATAAATATTTGTGCATATTTAGCTGAGAGCTCTATCCCCACTGCGCCCCATCTCTTAAGTTTACGCCACATAAAGTTCAACACACTGTGCAACTGCAATGCGTGAAGCATGATTTGTGGCAACCAGCAACCAGCAACACCAACAACAACAACAACACCCCCACTAAAAATGAAACAAATACCACACATTGAAGAAGTCTAGTAAAGCAAACAAGCTGCCGGCTGTGAAGCGATATACAAAACTATTTGCCACAACTTGCAGCAATTGAAAGAAGCCAGAAAAAATAAAAAAGAAAAAAACGGAGAAACGGGGAAAAAAGAATGAAATGAAATGAAATGCAGCGGACAACCGGAAAATCAAATAAGCATCAAAACAAAACCAAACACGTCGCCGCAGGACGTGAGACACACCCAACACCAATCTGAGGAACCGTCAAAACAATCCAACAAAAAAATTAGAGATTTTCAGTCGATGCCAGTTGCTTAAATGCCACATTTAATGACACATTTAATCATTCAGGAATATTGGGAACATATATTACAAATAATAATTATACAAAATCGCTTGCTTATTTTTAAATTTATTATTAAATCAGCTTAATACCAAGAGTATATATATATTATCATTATTAGCCATTCTTTCTTGTAAATACCAAAGCAAGCACAGAATTGAAATATAATCAGCTGATTTAATTCAATTTAGCTTTCTTCTTGCTGGATTACACTATTAGTTTTGCACTTGCAGCAAGTTGGTTGCAATCTTTTGAAGTGCTTTAAAGCCTTAATCAGTCCAATCATTTCAAAAGCAGAAGAAGAAAAACATTTACAATGAGTCGCTAAGTCAATTCAGGTCAAGGAGGGGGCGACACAGGACTTTCAGGCTTCACATGTGTCACAGGTTGTGTGTGTGTGTGTGTGTGTGTTTGTATTGTACCTGCAAACACTTCCGTGTGCTTTGTGTCATTCTGAAACGGAAATAGCAGCTTTTCAAACACACACAAAGAGCTGGCAGTCAGTTTTGGTGGCGGGTTTGGGGGCTGGTCGTAAATTTGAATGCTTTTGGCCATTGGCTTTTGGGCCTCATCAATTGAACATTTTTGCAATATTGCAGGGCATATTGCCACGGATTCTGGAGACGACACCGGCGGGCATCTCCCGTGGCCAACTGCTGCACTTTGGTCAGCTCATCAACAGCGGTAAGACAATGCACAACTCATGTACAACTGACAGGATCTGCTGCCTGTCGAAAGTGTCAGCTACAGTTCCATGCTCTCTCTCTCTCTCTCTCTCTCTCTTTCTCTCTTTCTCTATCTCTCCCGCTCTCTCTCTCGCTCTGTCAGGTAAATTCCAGCAGTTTGACTATCGCTCGGCCCGGTTAAACTCCCAGCACTACGGGCAGCCAACACCTCCTGCCTATCAATTGCAGAATGTGCGCCTCAATCTGATGCTCTTCCATGGCAATCGGGATGCGTTGTCCAGCAGCAAGGATGTGCTGCGTCTGGTCCGCGAGTTGAAGAACAGTCGCATTAAGCTCTATCAGGTGCAAGGATACAATCACATTGACTTCCTCTATGCAACAACAGCGCCACAAATTATCTACGAGCGCATCATAGAACAGGCCACCGAATATAGCCAATTAAATCACAAATAATTTATAGAATTTATCAAGCTATTAAAAAATGGTTTAAGTATTAGAATAAAACAGTTTTTCCTTGTAATTATAAAAGGCTAAAGCAGTTCGATTAACTTTAAAGAATATAATAGATAAAGTTACAAAAATGAACTTGAAATTTCAATTTAATTCATTTTATGGAAGGGGAAAAAGTTTCTGTGCAAGAACCTTTACATTAAATCCTAGAGACTAAAGCCTCATTGTTTAAGACCTTAACAGACCATTTATTATTTGTGCAACGCACTAAATAATTCCCACTTTTATCTTAAAATATTGGGATTTATATAAAGCAAAAAAAGATTTATGCTCAGATGTATGAACATAAATTATTTTACATATAAGATTCAATATTTAGACGTAAGATTCAACTGCTTTTCCAATAAACGAAGAATGTTAAATATAGTTTTGTAATCAAATACAAATTCAACTAACAGTCGTCGTTAAATCACGTCAAGGACACTGGACAGCAGCAGGACTCCGGCACCTAGTGTTCAACTCTTGTGTGCATTTGCATGCACTTCCGCATGCTTTGTGTTGCAACGAAACGGAAATAGCAGTGTACACACACAAACACACACAAACACACACAAACACACAAACACACACACACACACACACACACATTCACACACATGAATAACCTGGCAGCCAAATGGGCTATAAATTTAAAGGGATTTCTCCCTTTTGACGCTTAAAGATTTGTACACAAAATACAGTTTGGCTTTGTTTTGTTTTTTTTTTACATTTATTTATTGTGTAATACGAAAGAAAACACAAGAAATTAACTAAAAAGAAAAACTTGGAAAAACATACCTCATAAGCTTCCATACATTTACATTAGACACTTAATTAGTACGTTAATCATAATATACAACTCTAAATGAAGTGGAATTGGTGCTTGACCAGCTGCTGCTGCTGGATTAGGCGATCTCCGATCGGTGTCGGTGTGTGGCCTTACTGCATTCGATATGTGTGTGTGTTAGTATGTATGTATGTGTATGTATGTGTGTGTGTGTGTGTGTAGATTGTGAGGGTGAGCGGTATACATTTTAACTAAGTTCGAAACCCACACCAGACTGTATGGCATATAGCAACTTTTCGCGCATCTGCTCAATGGTATTGAAGGGCGGCAGCTTCAACAGATTCGTGCAGGTGCTGGCCGTTGGCAGGCGCTCCATGTCGCCAGCGTTCTGTATGAAGAACGGCGGATCCAAGTCCTACGAATACATATATATATATATAATTATTATACAATGTGTCACTATTTTACTAATTTATGCCTTGCGGCCCACCTTAAATCCGAGCAGCGGTGGACGCGAGCAGCTGGTGACAAATTTGAGCAGCTGGCGTCGTTGTAGATCATTAAAACCCTCCACTGCAGCCCAGAAGGCAACGATTGAGGGATGCTCGGGCGTATATTCGCCGCCATATTTGCAGTGCTTCTTCAAATCCTCCAGATCGATGGGTATTTCAGCGCCAGAGATGAGTATCTGCAGCTCCTTGTTGCTGAACATGTAAAGCCACTCGATGGGCAGCACATTGGACAGTCCCTTGCGGAAGGCTTTGCAGTGTCGTTTGATCTGCACATTTAGCTTATAGTTCGCTATCAGCTGCAGATACTCGATGCGATTCGAATTGGTGACCGGCGTGCTCTGTCCCTGTGGCTTCAGTTCCACCACCTGTGTCTGTCCCAGCGAGCTACTGGCGACCGTAAAATCCAAATTCAATTCACTCACATCGCCTGTATAGTCCTTGAGATACAACAGATTTCGATATAGCTCTGGATCGAGTGAGGCCAATTGATGGATATCCACATCGGAATATTTGCCGGCCAATTTGGTTAGGAAGAACTCGGCCAACGGCAACTCGACCAACAGATTCTCATAAATTGCTTTGCCCAAAATGCGACCAATGAAATAGTAATGCTTCTCAAAGTCGCCAAACAAATCGGCAACATTGGGATTGGGATACAATTTGTTGTCCGTTGTCACCCTGCACGAGAAATTAGAGATTAGTAGTAGTTACTTAGTGCATGCAATTCTTGGCACACTTACATAAAGAAGCCACGATTGGGATCAAAGGCGGTTTTAATGAGCTCCGATAGAAATTCGCGAAAAACACCGCCACCATCAATGCCCGCCTCATCCAATCCCAGCGAGGAGACAAACTGTATGCGAAACTTTAAACGCAAGTCCGGCTCTGTAAATCCAAAAACAAATTAATAAAACAATTACAAACATTTTTATACAGCAGGTGTACACACCATTTTCGGGGCGTAGCTTGTCGTATGCATCCTCGTAGAGATGCGAACGGCGCACCGTTATCATAATGGAGGGGCCCTGGAGAAAGGCCTGCAGATGTCCCTGCACACGCATCTTGTTGGCCGCGACCAGGCCCTGAAGAATGCTCACACGCTTATTGAATGCGACCACAAAGGGTATTTCGCGTAGGATGGTAATGGATCGCTTCTGTTTCGTTGACATGGGCGGCCCGTTCTCGAAATCCTCGCGCGTAAAGTCGCGTATAGGCTGAAATGGTCGTATGCCACGCAAGCGACTGCTGTGTGTCAAGGGCAGATCCGTTGGCCTATCGAGCGGCAAATCCAAGCGGGAGACTGTCCAATGTGCCTCCGGACAGAAGCCCAGACGCAGATCACGCGTATGTATCTGATTGAGCACGAATACCACAACATTTAACAGATTGGCCCAGATTTGCTTCTGATGACGCAGCTTCTTGTCATCCGCATCCGTGTGGCCGAGCACACTGCGAAACGCCAGCTCAACGAGGCCGAGACTTATGTCCTTCAGCGTCTTGGACATTTGCACAATTTCCGCAATAGAGAATGGCATCAGACGCACATGTTGCAGGGCTGGCGTCACCAGCAGCTTATTCTCTACGAACTCCACATCGTGCAGCGTGGGCAAGAGGCGTCCAAAGAGCATGCAAAACGTGGCCAACAAAGGTATAGTACGATCCACGCCCTGCTGCTTGGCTGCTGAAAGCAATTGGAATTGAGAGTGAACAAGAGTGTGAAAATGGCTACTCAACATAAGAATCTAATTTAATGCCATGGGCACTCTTTAATTTAAGCTGCGTTTTTATACTCACGCACAACACCCTTGGAGATAAGTGTGAGCGGCGCTGAGAAGCCGAGCTGCGTGGACTCGGCGGCCAGCTTGAACCAAACGGCGCGTATGAACTTTGGCGTAAAGGCCAATGTGTAAAGCAGTCTAGAAGGATAAAGATTAATTTGGCATTAGAATCGTTTTGGAGAAACATATGAAATGGAGACGCACTTATATTCGTAGACCGCATGCTTATTGTATATCATCAGATTGTGACAGATCTCGCAGAGCGCATAGATAACCTGACTGTGCTCAATGTGCGGCTCAATTTGCTGCACAATGAAATCCACGCGCTGCGTTTCGTTTAGTATGGCTATCGATTCCAGCAGACAATTGCGCTCCTTGGCGCTCAGTTCGGCTGTGGTGCGACAGGACTGCTCCATATCATAGTCCAGTTGACGTGTCGTTGGCTGATCCTCGTCCTCCTCATCGGACTCATCCGAATCGTCCTCATCATCGGAGTCTGTGTGGCGGTGATGCGGTGTTGCATGCGTGCGCAGCGTTGACTTTGGCAGCTGCAAAATATTAGGCATCATTTGGGCAATAACGCGCACATAGACAATCAGCAGTTGGCTCTGCTCCAATGTGGCTGCCAGCAGGGAGAGTGTGCAACAGATTAGAGAGATATGTATATGGTATACTATTCGGTGCTACTCACCCAGTTGCCGGCGATCGAGCACCATCAGTGAGTTGAGCAAAAATGAGCTAAAGAGCTCACGAGACTGTGGCTTGGACTGCTTCACATCGATGGACTGAGTGACGCCATAGAACACTGAATTGCGCTCGCCCTCATCTATGGCAGCAGAGTCAGCAGCGCTCGTCGCCGTGCTCAGCTCGAGCAGACTGTGCAGCGAGTGCATCAGCAGCGAGAAGGGAAACTCAGCACTCTCTGCCAGACAGGGAAGCACAAAGTAGCGCATTGGCTCTGTATGCGGCATGGCCAAGATGTCGCTAATAAACTTGCGACAGAAAAGTTGGGAATGCTCGCCGCCAGGCAGACGCCGTGCCACCGTCAACGGACGCAGCAGCAGCTGCAGCAGTGCATCGACAAACGGACTAGGCGCCACCAGTGTCTCACCGTCCAGCGGCGGGCACTTCTCGTCGAGCAGCTGGCGCAAGCGTACAAAATAATTGCGTTGAATTAGGAAATTGAACACACTAGCCAGATACTTGTACAGCAGCGTCTCATCCTCCACGTAACGCTCCACGGCGACGACCGTGGTAAATGTCTCCAGCATGCGCAGCGGTATGGCCTGAGCACAGTGCGGCAGCGTCAACTGAACCAGGCACGCATCCAGCAACTTGCAAACGCGCAGCAGCCAAACGGAATCGTGCGCTGAATGCTGCAGCAGCCGAACAGGATTGCGCAGGATCTGCTGACAGATTTCAATCTAAAAAGAAGACATTAATTAGTAGTTATATATGCATATATATTGTAGCTGCTGCCCACCAGTCGCTCGCTGTCCTTTTGCACACGAATGCTGTAGAAGAAGCTCAGGCGGCGCAGCAGGAAGCACAAGCTCTCATCCTCGGTGACGCGATCCCGATGCGCATGCAGATACGCATCGAAGGCTTCGCGTTCGGCGCGCTTGCGTCGCTGGCGATGGATGAAGGAGCGGGCATAGGATTGCAGGACAACAGCACCGTTCGCCTTCTGTCGCAGATCGTTGCGCTTTCGGCGCTCCAAGGCCGCTTTCCGTATGGCCGTGTCTCGGTCGCAGGTCTGCGAGGCGCCACCCAGACTTTGCACCGGACGGCGCCGATATTCGCCATCGAAGCCAAACATGACGCTGCAGTTGCTGCTGCTGCTGCTATTACTGTTATTGTTGTAATGTCCACCAGCTGATCAATCGCTCTCAGCTCAACACATAATTTGTATGTTTGCCTGATGGGGAAATTGTCGCTGTGTTCGTGCAACAACTAACAGCAGCTGTTCGTGTGTGTGTGTGTGTATTGCTTGCTTAAATTTCAACTTGCAATACACTCTTTTCACTTGACTATGTTAATTTTTCGGCCTGCGTATAGAAAAACAAAAAAAAAACACTGCTAATACGAATGATTTGTATATTTTCACTGTGTTGCACAAAAGCACTAATTAATGGCAAATGTGCCAGCTGTTCAGGCGCTGTCCAGCACTTCACAGTACGGCAGTGTTGGTAAATATCAGCGAGTCAGTTGAACAGCACAGCGCACGTTATATTTAATTGTTAATTGCATTTTGTTGTTTTTTTTATTAACTCAATTTGATTTTAATACTTTTCTAAATATTTTCTCATATTTTGAGCGATAAGTCGCAATGTGTGTTCATTTTGCCAGACTATGAATTAAATTTTCAGCGTGAACAAGAAATAACAATAATAAACAATAAAATATATGGTTTAATGCATGTCACCATTATTAGCGATTCTAATTTGGATTCTTGTTTATGATTTCTTGAAACTTTTGAGCATTCGCCAAGTCAACATATATTGTTAATTATATATTTAAACATATATGTATATATATATATATATTAATAAAAATGTGTCACATTCCCCATTTCTATTTGCGCGTTGCAAATATGTTTTTGTTATTTCGCTAATCAGATATTTGCTCAGTTGCCACCCACTCAGATCAGCTGATTCGCTCGTAAACTGCAACGAGCGAAAAAGAAAGTATTCCGAACTTTACAATGAGCGTAGCCACAATTGTATTCCCTTGATAAAATGTTGTTAAGACAATTCTCTCACGTGCATCCACTCAAGTCAATAATCTTAAAGTCTAGACAAATTCGCAGTATATTAGATTGTATTTAGGAGCCCCAAGCATGAAATCAATCAGTTAGAGCAAATCTTGTTGGTTGATATCAGTAATTAACGCAAATGCGTTTCTAAACAAATGTCATTTTATTATGAAACATGTACATAAATACTGATGTAAAACATGAGTGATTGTTTTTCTTTATCGATTATATCTAAACCATATAATTGGTAGCTTTTGTAGTGTATTTTCAGGCCAATTAACACTGTCACAATTTGTCGGAAATTACTCCAAAATACCCATGGAAACTCAAATTGCACTCAGCTGGACAGCGGCTCCATTCGCTGCGATGTGTGGATGGCGCAGCTGATGCCTTCTCTCGATCAGACCGAGCAGTGCTCTCGGCACATCCATTGTCTGATCATCGACGAGGACAATGTCGAACGTGTTCATATACTTCTCCATATTCGCCTCCACATGTTCGAAGAGAAAACCAATTTTCAGAATATGCGATGACGCTGGCACACCGGCAGCCATATGCGCATCGCCGAGTGAATCGCCCATGACAATGATGTGATCGCGTGTGTGCACCAACTCATAATATTCGCTGCCATCCAAAACGGTTTCGTTCTTGTTGAACGTATGAATCATGGGCTCCTGGAAGCCGGCCAGCATACCGTCACGATATTGCAAAAAGTTCGATATGACCTTGACATTGGGATATAAAATATTCGCCTGTTGCAGCACCGACACAACCGAGTTGCCAAGACCGGCGGAGAAAACAAGCACCGGAATTTGTAATTGGCGTAGCGAGTCAAACAGCTCATGCGTTCGGTCACGTAGTGCATTTTTGAATTGGCCAGCCACCTGATCTATTTCGGCCAGGTCGAAGGGAAAGCCGCTGGTCAGCTGACCCGATTTAGTCCACCATTCGATCATGTACTGCACCTTCTCCGGAATGGGCATATGTGGATCGATTTCGATGGGTCGATATTTGTGAAACAATTTGTCCGATTCCTCCTTGTAGTACGGCGGCAGAGATTTGCAAATATTAAAGATGCCAAAACTGGAGAGCACTGCGATGCCATCATCCGTTCGCTGTTTGGTAATCGTATAATCAAAATCGGACACAATCTGCATCCGTTCTGGTCCGCCCCAAATAAATTCATTGATTATTCGCTCCACCGTTTGCGGATCGCGCACTTTGCAGTGCTCCTGATTTAGTGACGGAATATCCTGAATACGCACATAGCCCAAACGATCCTCATCCGTACCATCGTCGATGCCCATATTCCAGTTGATATTTATTTTATTGTTGCTTGTGCTTAGCTATTTCCTCAGCTGCCGGAAGACAGTTTTATTGCTTGTGCTCGACGCGGTTTGCTCTTCGTAACTGAAATGCGGAATTAAGAATATATTTACTGCAAAGCTCATTGCGCTTTTATTGCTATTTTGTTATTAGCAACGTTTTTTCTCTTTCTCTTTTTGCTTGCAACTTGCACATAGCTAGAGCTGAGCGATATTATTGTCTTTCACGAATGCAACTAAAAACCTTATTTAAAATGAAAAAAAAAACACGTGTTATGTAAATATTAAAAAAAAAAAACAAATAATAAAACCGATGGGTATTTGTTAGAACATAAATCTAGTATTTATTTATATTAACCTACTTGTGATATTTAAGCTAAATATCATGAAGTTAAGTTAGTCTATGCATGTGTGTGTGTGTGTGTGTGTATTATTGACTGCGTACTGACTAACCTTGGATCGTTCTGTTGCCAATAATTTTTATTTTTGATTTTTGGTCGCTTTAAAGTGCAGACAGCTTATCAGGCATTTATCGAAGCTTTTTCGGTGTGCTTAAATTTATAAACAATAATCGGTGCACGAGTTTTTGGTTTCTTTACTTTTAGCTTTGCCTTGCGTTTGCCTTCTTGCAGCAAACAAACGAGAACTGAGCGCTGCCATCAGCTGTGCGTGCCGATGCTGTTGAGCTGAAACGAAATGGAATGTTGGAACAAAGGAAGAAAAAAATGAAACGATACGTTTGGAATTGAGTTTCTTGTTCTTGTTTTGTTTTTATTTTTGTGGCATCTTCTCAATACAAGCCGCTCACATATTTCATAATTAAACAAACTAAATAATTCAAGTTGGTTTACTTAAATTATCAACTTAATTCTAACATATTTCATATGCAGTACAGTTAAATATATAATTTATATTTTATGCGCGGGTGTTTTTTGTTTCTTGTTTTCTGTTCTACGTTTTTTTTTTACCGAGTCTTAATCATCGATTACAATGGGACTGCTGCTGGTAGTGGGATAAAATTTCCAATCAGCTGGCAAATGCATCTTTAAATTCGGCTTACGTGACAAACAGCTGAAGTATAAAAATAGTTAATTATTAACTGAGTTGAAGTATTAAATGTATTTAAGGACTCACCGATTAAGAAAGGCGCTGGCCTTCTCACTGCTCTTGAAGGAGAAGATGCCCTCTTCGGGCACGTTTACCACTATCGTGTCATCCATCATTTTGACTCGATAACGCGGCAAACCATCGGCCACAAAATAACCATATCGGCTCTTCTTTGCATCGGTTGGTCGAGCACAGAGGAGCGATTTCGGCGGCTGCTCTGGCTGCTCATCATGCTCAGCAGTTGGCGGCAGCTGGACTGCTGGCAGCGATGATCGCGGCAAAATGAAAACGGACGGTTTGCTTGTCAGCGAATTGCGTGTGTCTGCAATTTGATTCTTTGGCTGCTGTGGCTGCGATTTAACCTTGGACTGCTGCGTGTCCACTTTGACATGTGCTGCTGCTCCAGCTGCTGCTTGGGATTGAATCTTCGACTGTGCTACTCCTGCTGCTGATGACTGAGTCTTCGACTGTGCTCCAGCTGCTGCTAGTGACTGAGTTTTCGATGATTGTGCTGCTCCTGGTGCAGCTGCTGGCGACTGAATCTTCGACTGTGTAGCTGCAGCTGTTGCCGATGGAATCTTTGACTGTGCTGCTCCAGCTTGCGATTGAATCTTCGATGGTTGTGCTCTTCCTCCTGTCATCTTTGATGACTGTGCTGCTGCTGCTGCTGATGCTGGCAATTGATTCTTGGCCTGTTGTGTAGCTGGTGCTGCTGAAGATTGAATCTTTGTGGATTGAATCTTGGCCATTTCTGTTGCAGCAAGTTGGGCCTTGGATTGCTGTGCTGCTTTGTACTTTTGTGCGACTGCTGGAGCGAATTGCATCTTTGAGCGAGGAGCGGATGTTGTTGCTGCTGCTGCTGCTGCTGCTGCTGCTGGCACGTGTGTCTTTGACTCTTGTGATGTGGTTGCTGCTGCTGCTGCTGCTCCTGGTGTTGCTTCTAACGGATGCATCAGCAGCGACTCCAATTTGCCCAAGCTGGGCATATCAATTTGCTCCAGCATGGACTCAGCAGACATGCCACCCGATGCTGCCGGAGCTGTTGCTGCTGCTGCTGCTGCTGCTGCTGCTGTTGCTGCAATGATTGGTGGCGACTTGCGCTTGCTGCCTATTTTAATGGGCTCCACATTAGCAGTAGCAGTAGAAGTCGTAGTCGTAGCAGCAGCTGGAACCTTAGCCGCCTCCTTGGTGGCTTTGAGCTTGGTGATGGTAACTCCTCGGTTGCCACTGCCGATTTGTATGTTGTTATTGCCACCGCTGAGCAATTGTTTCAGCGAATCGTTGATTTTCGATGGCGCTGGCGCTGGCGTCACTTTGGCGTCCGCACAACGCCGCACAGAGATGCGTCTGATTTTAGCTGGCGGCGACTCATTGTCACTGCTTGCCACAAGAGATGGCACTGCGGTCTGGGTGAGCTGCACTTGGGGCGTGAGAAATTG
Source organism: Drosophila glabriapex (assembly GCA_035042305.1). Taxonomy (NCBI): domain Eukaryota; kingdom Metazoa; phylum Arthropoda; class Insecta; order Diptera; family Drosophilidae; genus Drosophila; species Drosophila glabriapex. Next base: position 5,653,852 of record JAWNLN010000046.1, on the reverse strand, counting down.
TGTGGCAGGTGCAAAGCCACCCACAGCAGGCATATTCGCAATGAACGGCAAAAAGCCGGTCTTCAGTTTTGGAATATCGGAGGAGTTGGTCGAACTTGATGCAGTTGATGTTATTTGGAGAGCGCCGCCATTGTTGGGCACAGTTTGAATGTTGAAATGCGATCGACGTTGTGCGTTTTTAGCAGACTGCTGCTGCTTCTGACTTGGCTGCACCAACTTTTTTGTATCCTGCTCCTCGTCCGCATCCTGCTCATCCTCATCGTCGTCGTCCAGCAGCAGCGCCGTCTCCTCTTCATCATTGTTGATGATAACACAGTCGTCGTCGTCATCGTCGTACATGGCAGCATTGAATGCCGCCTGAAAGTCCTGCTCCTGAATTGCCAATGTCTGCGAGGAGTTGGTCGCCACCTTAGCCAAGCTGCCCTTTTCACACATCTCAATATCGAAGTGCACCTGTTTGTTAATCTGTATCAGCCAGAAGGCCATGGTGCGTCTGTCATGCTGCACGGGAATATTGTGATCCCTTTGATATACCTCACGCAACATCATCGTGCCATCGACGCTCTGGAGCAGCACCAGCACCGGCGGCTGCATATCTAGGCGAAGTGGTCCAAAGTAGATTTTGCGCTTGGACAGGGGCGTAACGAAGGCATCGTATGGGGCATCCTGAAAGAATTGTAGCTTGACCACCTTGCGAGTATCGTGCGCCACGTGCATCACATTGTGTATGCGATCCAGTGAGATCATGTCCCTGAATGCCGGCACAAAGATGTGCGAGAAATCGTCATACAAGTTGAGCACAAGCCAGCGATGATCGTGCGGTTGCAATTCTGGTATTTGCATTTCCGGCACATCCAATTGGATTACCTTACGGATCTCAACATTGCTGCTTATATTGATTGGCCTCTGCTTCACCTGCTCCCCTGCTGCAGCCGGCGCTAATGCTGAAGGAGCTGTGGAAACTGCCGTTGCCGTTGCCGTTGCTGTGGCTGTCACTGGTGAACCTGCTGCTGCTGCTGCCGCTGCTGCTGTAGCGTCTTCTGATGGCGATTTATCGAGTGATTTGACTTGACGTCTCTTCTCCTTAATCTTTTGGTTCACCATCAGGGTGTACAATATGTTGATTTTCTTGGAGAGGAAGGGATGCGTCTGCGGCGTTGGTTTCGCGCACGTATTGTCCTCCACGAGGCGCAGGAATCCCTTGACCAGCCAATAATCTTGTTTGCCCTTCATGACGACAGCCAGCGAAGAGGTGTGCTCATTCCGTTGACCCGCCAGCAGCATCCGGGTCATCAACGGCAAGGCACTCGGATCGGGTGCAAAGCGTGTGTTGACAACAGCAATTGCGCCACGGATTGCAGGCATCATGTTCGTTATGGTCGCCGCCAGGAAACTGAAGTTCTTCATTTGCACATCCCAAATGAAAACGTAGTCGGACTCGAAGGCACCCAGAAAGTTGGTCCATTTAATGATGCAGAGTATCGTGTCACTCGGTGGTGGTATTATTTTACTCTCACGCCTCAGTGCCATATCGATGTCATGAATTTTCTGGCCAACCAGCGTGTTCAACATCTTGATGGCATAATTGGAGGTGGAGCGGAATGTCGACGAATCCTTGGCGGGATTCTCGTCAGGATTGGATGTGGACGCAGCAGTTTCATTGTTGTTGTTAATGATGCCGCTCTGGGGCACTTCGATGGCAGCATTGTTACACAGCGAATAGCATGCGGAGATTATGGGCATTTGTATGTCCATTTTATCGGGCTTTGGAAATAGCTGAGCTGGGATTGGCGGCAGCTCGGCCACGGACGGCGCTGGCTTGGGCCCAATTGGTATAAACGTAATGGGAGGCGCTAGATTCTTCACTGGCATCCCCTTGAGCTCCTCCCTCTTTCGCTTGGATGGCTGGGGCTGCTCCTCCATGCAGCCAGTCAGCTCCTCCGTTGTCTCTGCGCTCCGCTTGCGTGTCGACAAACTGGAGGTATCACTCTCATCGGAATCGTCGCGCACCACAATCACAGTTGGCTCCGAGGCCAGCTGCTCCTGTTGCTTTTGCTTCAGCCACGGCTGCTTCTCCAGGCGTCGCTCATTATCCAGTTCGGCGCGATAGTAGTGCACGGCGTTATAGATGCACTTTTCGAGCAGATTCTGAGTGGGTGGCGTCTCCGCCTTGGCGATCTCCAAACGCAGCCGCTCCCTGCGCCGGCGATTGGAGCGTATATAACAGTTCTTGGGAATAACTATGGCGCGACGGCACATGTCGGGCCGACAGCGATAATAGCTGAGGATTTTCTCCCGTTCGCCGGTGACCGATGTTTGCTCGGGCAGAACAGGTATTATCGGCGTCGCGTCGGATTGGTTGGCCACAGTTTCAATTGGCTGTTCTGGCGGCGTCAATGGCATCAATGGCGCTGGCGGCGTCGACGGTTTGGCAGGCATCGTCTTCGGTTGTTGTTGTTGTTGCTTCTTGCGCTTCTTGCTGTGCTTCGGTGGCGGTGTCTCCTGTGCCCGCTCAAAGCTGTAGTGAGCGCGTGTCGCCAACCCGGGCACATAGTGCGGCACGGGCAGCTCTGCCTCCTCCTTGTCAATGACAACTGGTTTGCCATCTCGGGCGAGGCCGCCGCAGAAGCATTTGTACAGCTGATGGGTCATGCAGAACGTGGCCAAATTATCCATATCGCCCAGGCGACGCAAGGAGACCCGGCAATGGCGCAGCTTCTCATAGTCGACATCCTTCACAATGCAGGGTTTGGCCTGCAACAGTGGTGGTGGTGGCGTCAGTTTGACACTGTCGGGGCTGCGCTTGAGGCTCGCCTCACGCTTGGCTGATCTGGTCGAACGCACGCACGGCTCCTCATCGTCGTCCAGGGTGTCGTCAAAGTCCTCGTAGCGTTTGGGCGCTTTGGTGCAGCGTCGCTTCTTATCGCACTGTGTCTCATTGATGAGCAGCGTCTCGTTGTCTGTCAGCACCAGTGTCGAGGTGAAATCCTTTTCCATTTTGGCCAGACGCGCCGTTGCCTGGCGACGCAAATTGAACGCATCCTCATTGGAAATGCCGCGACCCTGTGGAAGGAGAGGGATGCGTTAATCTACAGCTGAGATGTGAGTATATACATTATATCTACGCACATCGGTTTCGACGTGCATAATGCGCGTTAGTTCGGCTCCTGTGCAGCGACATTCGAGGACACATTCAGCGCGTCCACAATGCTCGCGGGCTGGTCGCACTCCGGCCACACTCTCGCAGACGCAGCCCAGCCGGCAGAAATCCTTGATGCATGGTTTATTTGCTGTGTATGTCAAGGAAATTATTAGCACGACAAATATAAATAAGTATTTGCAACTACTGAATTAAATGCAACAATTATTGATAGTCTACGGGAACTAATCAATTAGTTAAAAACAGATCCAAGTCCTGTGCAATAATACTTCTACTCACCATCCTTGGCAATGGCAGCCGCATCGATAATGGTGGCATTGAGACGCCTCAGTTCTTTGGTCAAACGCTGCTGTCTGCTATTGTTGCTGTTGTTGTTGTTGTTGTTGGATCGACGCTGCAGTTGTTGTTGCTGCTTGGTTGCAATCCCTTTGCCAATCGACTTGGTGGCAAACACATCGCCATCAGTCGGCTCCGGCTTGGCAGCACTCACTGCATCGGGATCGATGCCGATGAATGAGTTCTCGCTGCAACTGATTGCGACCGTGTTGATCATGTCATTAATCACATCCGCACAGTCCAAGGCAACTGCATCGCATGTGGCTGGCAATTGCTTGCGGAACTCAAATTCCCGCAGCTTCTCCACGGGTTGGGCGGCCGTGAAATTCTCGTCCAACTGCTCGGAGCGATCCACAACGCGACGCACCAGGATATGATTGCGATCATTCAGATATGGTATCACAAACGTGAAGCTCTTGCGACGACCGGCAATCGACATTGTTGCCGCCTGTGCCTCCGCTTCGCGCATACTATTCGGCGACTCCTGCAACGTGGACACACTGAACTCGGCCCACTCGCGGGTGATGTCATGATGTGGCAGTATATACTGTAGATAACGCTTGGCTATCTCGCCCAAGGGCCGACCCGTCTGTGGTTTAACATCCAGTTGAACGGTGGGCATACTAACAATAGCCATGCCGCCACCAGCTAACAGCAGTGCAGCCGTATCATCATCCAGCGGCTTCTGATATGGTTTCTGTGACAGTGGACACGGACGAAAGATGGCCGGCAACGGAAATTGGTTTAGCTTCTGCAGTTTCTTTGTATTGACCTGACGCGTATTCAAGATCTTCAGATCGGCCTGCACCGATGCATCCACACAATTGCTATGGCATTGCAGATGGGCCAACTCCTTGGCGCTCAACTGATTGTGATGCGGTTGCTTCTCGCGGTGCGTATTGTTGCCCTGGCTACCAGGCAGGCGCACCATTTGTCCATCGACGCGTATGACCTGATAGTAATACTTATCATGCTCCGTTGCCACATAACTGGCCGCCTGCCAGCCCTGTCGGGTGAAGGGCATCTGGCTGCTAGTCGATTGCAGCTGTTGCATTGCGGCAATTTTTACCTTACGCTGGCGCTGCTTACGCTGCAATTCCCTGTAAATGTTCGCCTCGTTGTTGATGATGGCCATCTGCTGGTTCTTGGAGCGCTGAATATACAATCTTCTCTCTGCAACTGTGCGCAGTCGCTGCAAACTATCCGGCACCGCCGGCATATCCATGTACGGTGGCACACTGTGCGCCGTGACGCGTCCATCCTGATACATCGGCTCGAGCAGGCGGTCGCGATCCTCACGCAGATTGTTCTCCTTCATGTAGGCCTCGAGCGCCTCGCTGACAAAGGCGCCATTCCCATCGAGCGCTTTGCCGCTCTGCGGCACCAGCGGAGTCAGCAGCATGCCCGGCTGATGGGCGGTCTCATCGAAACCAACGAAATCCTCGCTGGTGTCATCATTATAGCAAAATTCGCTGTTTGACTCAGCCGTTTGACTTGCTGGCTTGCTGGGGCTACAGTCCGCATTCGTGCCGATGGCAGACTCTTTGGCAAAATTTTTGACGCGCACTTTATTGATGAGCATGTCTAAGAATTTGCTTCCTCCGGCTTTTTCCGGTGACTTATCAGTTACTTTTGCAGGACTATTGCAACGGATGCCAGCGTTTGTAGGCGCTTCTTTACAATTATATACAACGAGCAATTTTGTTGATTTTGAAGCCAGCACTTCTGAAGATATTGGAACACGTTCTAGAGTGAGTATTTCTGGAGATTTGACATTGAGCTGTAAGCAAGATTTTAGAGTCATCGCTTCTGAAGATTTTGAGGCAAGTTCTTTAGAAGATTTTGGATCAAGTTTTTTTGAAGATGTTGGCACAACCTCTTCAACTTTATCGTGTTCTCCTTCTTTCTCCTCCTCTTCTTCAATTTGGACATCTTTTGCGGTGCTCTTCACATCTTCTTTCTTTTGCTCTTCTTCCCTTGTCTCTTCTGCTTCCTTCTTCTCTTCTTGTTTGTCCTGACGCAGCTCCAAATTCTTGTTGGCATCCTCGATCAAGGAGAGTCCGCGCTTGCCGCTCTTCAGCAGCTCCAGTTGTTGTTTCATCTGCTTGGACAGCTCATCGCCGTACAGTTCCGTCTCCTCGTACTCCGATATGCGACCCATTTTTTTATAGTAAGCCACAAGGCTCGGTGACCATTGCTTTATGTGCGCCTTGCGCCTCTTAATCATGTACTTCAGACGCGGATCGAAGAGCATTCGACGCAATCGTTCAAGGATTACTACCCGATTACGCCGCTTACGCCACGCATATTTACGCAGGACACAACGCGGATTCAGGGCGTGCATGATGAAACGCTTCGCATTTACCCAGTTGCTGTACAAGAATTCCACCGAAACGGGATATTTGCGTCTCAGATGATGAAATTTGCTCAGATATTTGCCCCTTAGCACAATTGGCGGCAGTTCTTGTGTCATTCTAAAACAAAAGGAGAACAAATCAATAATAATACATATGCTAAATATGAAAAACGTTTTTATACAAAAATTTCGTCATATATAATACGATTACAATTAACATTAACTACATTTATTTCTATTTCTAGCTCGTAAACAATTATTTGGTGTTTCGACTATGATATTACTGTTGAAAGCCCTCTTGGTTAAGGCTATAAAAATATATAAATATAAAGTTTTCGACTGAAACTTATCTAATCATATTTTAAAAAACAATGTTACGTATGATTTTGCAGTGATGTGATGTAATCAATGACAAAATGCGGCCACACTGTTATTGATAACTTATAAAATGTACTTTCTTTAAAGTTGTTCACCCGTAAAATTGTAAATCAAAAATTCTTTGATGTGTTGCTTTTAAAAATCACAAACGTCAAATGCAATAAAATATGTGTCAAGTCCAAAACATGTCTCACTTGTCACACTTCAAATATGTCACATGCCTAAAAAAAGAATAGTGCTTCCCCTCAGCCAACCCTAAACTTTTGCACGCAAATGGGTAACACTTGCTAGCTAATAAATACACACACACACACACACACACACACACACACACACACAAAGAAAACGCATGCAAATAGCGACGACAAAAGCGAACAAAGAACTATTATATTTGCTATTCACTCACACACACTCACCCAGCATTAAAATGAATAATTATGTACATCAATTGTCTTCCAAGGACCTTAATAATTAAACACACTGTTATCGACTCGTTATCGAATTCTACATGCAGCGTGTGTCTGTGTATCAGCGTGCATCGGAATAGCTAACAGGAAAGCGAATTTACAGCTACTTACATGCATAAATATTTACGCACTTTCAAAGCACACAACAAACGGTAAAAAGCCAACGAGCAACGAACAATCCACTGTTGTTATTATTAAGCGCCTTTGAATTGCTCACGCACACACACACACGCACCAGCGGCAGCAGCAGCAACAACAACTAAAACATTTTACACGCTAAGTTTATTTTCACAATGCGGCAATTGCATATCCACATTAAATTAATGCCAGCAGTTGCAAAGGTTTATAGGCATTGCGCATGAATGCATTCATTTATTGTTCAAATTAAATGCAATTTTTAAAACTTTTTATTTAAATTCAAGAAGAACGCGTGCAAATAAATTGCGATCACAAACAGCTCTGTGCGAGCCCTGTGACGACTGCTTGGCTGCTGGTCGTTATGTGTATGTGTACGCAAGGTGTGTTCGTGTCTGTGTGTGTGTGTGTGTGTGTGTGTGTGCTTGGTGCGAGCCCATTCCATTCCCAATCGTTCCAACGAAATGCAATGGCAATGATATTATGTGTGTCCGCATGTATATATTTATGTATTAGGGTGCAAATGTGTGCGTGCGCACGTGTTTACCGATTAAAATCTGCAGATGCAAGAGGGAGAGGGAGAGAGAGACACCATTGGGATAACCAACTATGACCTATTTACTTAAATAGCCACAAATACAATGTTAACGTCCTTTTCAAAAATGAAAATAATGCAATTTTGATTGTGATCTTTATATTTGAAATTACGTAATAAATTGCACAACTATTAAAAAAAAACAACAAGAACAACTACTTAAGTTGTGTAATTTAATAATACCGTAAATATACACATTGATTAGATAATTACTTCGACAGTAAAAACATCAAATAGTTGTAAAGCGTACGAAATAAATCGATAACCTCAAAAATAAATACAAAATGGCGTCGCGGCAACAGATACACACTCTTTTCGCCGCTGATCACGTGTGTCAGAGTGTGTAAAGCACCGAGCAGCACCCGTCTCTTTCACACGCATGCACGACACGAATGACGTTGCGAGAAAATATTCATTACTCACACAAAATGTCCTGCCACATAGAAATCGAAATTGATATTAAAACACTCACCTGCACAAGCAAGTTGTCACAAAGAGTGCCCAATTGCGAACTTCAAAGTCTTTCTTCGATATTTGCACTTTTCCTTTGCTTAAATGCGCAATTAGTTGCAGCTCTCTCGCTGCTGACGTCGTACGTCGCAAAAGCGTACAAGCGAGTACATACACAAAAAAAATTGACGCACATGTATCGGCGGCGACTGCTTGATGAATTCAATATGGAGACCGATAACAGCGCGTCAAGGCAGCTGCAGCGTGGAATGGAACACAGGGTTGTAGAGCATGCTATAACTGTAATCTACTGATATTTAAACCTGTTGAAAAAAGCGCGACGAAGCTTTTAACACAATTAGTGCATAAATTATTCAACTATTTGCATTCTACACTAAAAAAGTAAGAAAATTTGTTAAGTTTAATATTGGAGCACTTGTCACAGAGCAACTGACCCTCAATTTGAACACAGGCCTGTTGAATGTGCTTAAACTCTAGCCTAATGATATTCGAAGCTATTGAAAAGATCGGTACACGATTCTTACAGCATAAGGTGTGTTGTATTTAGTTATTAGAAACATGGATTCTTTTTTATATGAAAGCTCAAGGACACTATTGTCACAATAAAATTGTTACTCACATTTAATTAGAGCAACGCAACACGTGCTTAGAAGCACGCTTAAGCACAATCTCCTAGATTAGACGCCTTGGCGGCACATTCGCCAAATAAACAAGAGCAATATCGTTTAAGGTGCGCCGGGTGGCAACTCTGTATTTTGATTCCCGCCAAAAATAGCCGTCAAGAAAAAGCACAACGCAACATTTTCAGGTTATGCGTGCTTTTATCCGCCCAACATTGAAAACAACACGTGTTTGCCATGAAGTGATTTATTTATTTTTGTGTAGGCAGTCAAAATTTGTACATATAAAAACCAATATATATAAAACCAATTTTACATGTTGAGGAGAAAGTACAGTACCTGCAAATACAAGAGAATAATAAGGTTAGTTTTGTGTTTACATTTTTGACTGAAGACAAATTTAAATTATTTATTTTGCATTCAGTAGGACCTATTTTTGAGGATTGTGTTGTTGCGGATTTTGTGAATCATGCCACATATCAGAATTCCTTTCTCATCATTCTAGAAGATTTTTGATCATGTTTTCATGAAAACTTAACCCACCTTTTGACTACGATTGAAGTTTCCCCTCTCCTGATACTGGTTGGAGCTGCAAATAAATATATTTTATAATTAATGACCTTGTTAAAAATGAAATAAATTTTATTTCTATTTGTATTTTTTTCAGTAGGACCTATTTTTGAGGATTGTGTTGTTGCGGATTTTGTGAATCATGCCACATATCAGCGTTCCTTTCTCATCATTTTAAGTATTTCAATATACATATATAACAAAATCAAAATGAGTTCGCTTACCTATCAGAATTGCCTTTAATGAATAAACTTCTGTGTGTTAAAAACTGTAAGATAAAGAAAAGAAAATAACTTTAGTAAAGATTTCAAAAATAGCCCTTCTTTGGTGTTATAAAATCAAATTATCAGTAAGACCAATCTCGCATTCAACATGAGAAGTTTCACTTAAGTGTTCAGCTAGGGGCGAAAGTTTATTGCTCATCACAAAGAATACTAAATGAATTGTTGACTTGTAGTTGATTCTTACCTCTCAAACTGGAAGATTACAAAGCCAAAAGAAAAACCCATTTGGAACTGAAATTAAATTAAAATGATTTAGTAAAATACCAAATAATGTATTATATCAATTATCGTGATATAAATATTATTTCAGTAAGACCAATCTCGCATTCAACATGAGAAGTTTCACTTATGTGTTCAGCTAGGGGCGAAAGTTATTTCTCATCACGTAGAAATTAAGTTTTCTTGCTGTCTTAAGAATGATAATGCTTACCTTGAGCTCAGTCTTAATTCCCAATGAATGCATCTCGGTGCCTTCTGAAAAAATGGAAGGAATATTCAATTAGTTGAGAAAATAACAATTTCGAAAATCATGTTTGAATAAGTTTGATATCAGTAAGACCAATCTCGCATTCAACATGAGAAGTTTCACTTAAGTGTTCAGCTAGGGGCGAAAGTTAATTCTCATCACAAATTTGAGTTTCACAGGCTGAAAATAAAAGGTGTACTAACCATGTATTTGGTGGCTAAGATACTCAGCTCTCTTGTAGAATACGCCAGGAATTATTTTGAATCTGAAAGAATACAAAAATATATATAAATAAATATAAGTTTTCAAAGTTTGAAATTCTTTTATTGGAGACTTGTTTTATTATCAGCAAGACCAATATCGCATTCAACATTAGAAGTTTCACATTTGTGTTCAGATAGGGGCGAAAGTTAAATTCTCATCACAAAATAGAGGAATAATTTGTATGATCAAAAGGACAAACTCACCTCACAATTGTTCTCCATTACCGGTTGTTTCCATTGTACAAGCTGTAATGTATAATAAATATATTAATATCAAAAGAAAAACATGCTAACTATAAAGATTTTGCATTAGAAAGACAACTTTCAAATGTGCTGGCTGTCAAAATTCAGTAAGACCAATCTCGCATTCAACATGAGAAGTTTCACTTATGTGTTCAGCTAGGGGCGAAAGTTATTGCTCATCAGGAAACAGCGTGCAACATTTGAAAATCGTATATATTATAAAATCACAATTGCAATTGAAACTCACCTTTAAAATGGGGACAGTTGAGATAGTCGCTAAGTGTAGAATAAGATGCCTAATTAAACAGTTTTTATAGTTTACAATAAAATTATACAATTTATTGCATTGCGAATGTCACTTCTTGTAAATGCATTGAAAATTTGCATTTGTACAGCTCAATTTAAACAAGTCGCTGTCTACAACTTTTAAACTTAATATATATTAAAAATGCTCTCAAAATAGTGGAGCACATCAAAGCCTAAGTGTCTACTAGTAGTGATACAGAAAATATTCTATTCCTGAGCCTCATCTCTATCCCTATCTTTGTCCTTCTTCTTCTTTTTCTTCTTCTCTTTCTCTACGGGCACTTCGGCTGATGATCTAGTTGTTTCATCCTCCTCAACTGGCGCCTCCTCTTCGCCCTTGTGCTTCTTCTTCTTTTTCTTCTTCTCGGAGGTGACGGGCGCGGGTTCAACTGCCGATTCCTCTACACTGGAGGTGCTCAGCTTGCGCTGCACAAAAAAAAAAAAAAATAGTTGAATTTATTATAGCGAAATGTTATATTACAATTTATTTTATAATTTCTTACCTTGCTGACTTCGTTGCCGTTTGTGGGTGACTCTTTTTGTTGTTGCGCTGCTGGCTTCTTGGCATTGTAGTCCACAAAGCCAGTTAGCCACTCCTTGGGTGTATTCTCATTGGGCCTGCCAAACTTGTCCAGCTTGCCGGTAGCGATGAGCGCCTTCTTAGCCGACGCCTTGGGACCCAATCCCCATTTGCGCGGATATATGTCACGTTCCATAATCACACGCTTGATCTTGGCAACAACTCCATGATCGCACGACGACATCGTCGCCGTCGTCATTAAGGCGATGGCCAAACAAATCGCCTCGCCCTTTGTGGTGCAGATGACAATCTCTTGCTCGATTTCAATGCCATCCTCATAGCGAAGGACGCCAGGCAACATTATTTTGGCACCATAACAAACGGCATTCACCTAAGAATAGACAAACACAGATCGATATTAATTGTTGCATATTTAATTAAATAATCGATTTATTTTTTTCTGTTTTGTCGTCTGAATAAATCTTTGTCAGAAGCGCAAATAAAGCGCAATTCCAACATACACACATCAGCGGCTTTACTGTTCCCAGTCATAGTCACAGACGCCGCTGGTTAAATTACAAGCGTCTGCCGGCTTAATATCATGGGGTAAGTAAAAACACCTAATTGGTACAACAAATATATCCTTGTCAACTTACGGAACTGTCCTTCATGATGATGCGCTTGTGATTGATGAGGAGACCCTCCAGCGGCTTGATGACACGACGCAGCATGGACTCGTCCTTGTGATTCTCATAGAGCCACATGGCATCGAGGACATCGTGCATTGTGACCATGCCATCGCGTTCCGACTGGATGCCGGAACGGACGCGACGCAGTTCCAACATTTGGCCACCGACGCCAAGGACTAAACCCAAATGGACGCACATGGTACGTATGTAGGAACCGGCTTCGCAGCTAACCCAAAAAACACCTAAGCACGTGAGTAATGAAAACGAGACGAGTGGGTTACAAACAAAACTGTGCATTTGCCTCTGCCTGTAGGCAAATACTGAATTTTTATATACATGTTGAGATCTGGCAACGCTGCCTTAAGCCAGACAGCGATGCACTAGCTCCAGGTTATGATGAAGGAAATGGAGAACTTACCCATATTGCGAGTCTCGTCGTAGTCCAGCAATTTACTGTCGTAGACGGTGCGCACACGAAGCTGTCGCTTTACGGCGGAGATAAGAGGCGGACGCTGGAAGAGCGCACCACGCAGCTTCTCGAGACCCTGACGCACTTTGGCCACCGATTCAACGGCGCCATGCAGTTTGAAAATCGCCACATACTCCTTGCCGGCGCTCTGTTGCGACTTGACGAGACGCGTGGCACGGTCAATGCAGACAATCAAGCAGCCTGCGAATTGCACGTGTTGGTTAAGTGAGGTTAGGTCAGAAAGTGAGAGTGAGAGAGTGGCATGCAGCAGAGAGAACTAGACAATAGTGACTGGCAGATGTAAAAAACGCGCTTTATATTTAAATATCGCACAAGAAATCACCACTTTGCTCATCTCCAGCAGACAAAAACACATGATTCTTTCAGCACTTACCGGTAACCTTGGGATCCAATGTGCCGGAATGGCCTGTTTTCTCCACTTTCAATATCTTTTTGATCCAAGCGACCACCTCGTGCGAACTGGGATTCGACGGCTTGTCCAGATTGATGAAGCCAGTTTTAATGTACTCCTTAATGTCGCGATTGAGCGGCGAAGAGCCATGCGCCAGCGGAGTATAATGATTCGAGCGTATGTTCAGCTTATCAAAGTTCTTGAGCAACAGTGGCCATTGCGATGTTTCCAGTTCGGCGATCTTCGAGGAGGGTTTTATTTGGAATTGGTTCTGCTTTTGCAGAGTGCCAAGATCTTCGCCATCAAGCGGCTCCTCCTTGACTTTCTTTTTTTTCTTTCGCGAATCTGCAATGGTTTGTTGTAAATTCGCATTTGGCGCGCTTTGTTTGTGTTATGGATTGGTTACACTTACCAACGTCAGTCATTTTTATTTGGGTTTTATTTAACACTTAAGCACAAGCGATGCTCGAGAGACGTTTGCACGCGGTGCCAGGTTAAGGAAAATGGCCGAGGAACACACGTGTTGCAAGATTCGAGTATTTTTCTGCGGAACTAGTTCACATAATTATATCGTTCATATATCGATTACTGGCGTTACAGCTGAATATTCAACAGGTTTAAAGAACTTCATTCGTGTAGTATTATTATATTAAATAGTTCATTATTTTTATGCATGTGCTTCTTTAATGACTTCTTCATATTTCTAAAGAGTTGTAAATAAATTCCCCAGCATATTTGATAATTCATCCTGCTTGAGCAGCAAACTAAACTTTATTCCAGCAATCGATAGTTGATATCGCTTATCGCAAACTGCCTTGAAATCGCTTATCACCTCTAGTATCGTTTGTGTCAACAAATGGAGCAGATGGAAGCAGCTGGAATCGCTGGCGATGTTGTGCCCAAGGATGCTCAAGTACTGAAATCCACCCGAAACACAGCCATTAAATGCCTGAAGTGCGACAAGGTTTACATATTCCCCGGAGACAGGGACGATTGCCTGGCGCACCTGTATCTCGAGCATCGACTCGTTATTGCGGATGTGGATGAAATTGCCCTGTTGGAGGACTACCTGCAGTACTGGGAGAAGGAGTTCCAGGGTAAGTGTGATTAGCCACGTAAATAAACATAACTTTTATTCACTTTACTCCGTCGCAGCTCATGAATTCGAGCAATACTGCACGACAATGTTTCTGGACCAGTTGCCCGATGGCAGCTATGCCAAGAATGAGAAATATTATCTGCTCTGTGATATATTGCCGCAGGACTTTGAGCTGCGCCAGCGGCTGCAGGAGCAGCGCCTAAATGCAGCCCTCGAGCGGCACCAGTTCGAGCTGACGGATCGTAGTTTCAGCAAGGAATGCCTCTTCTGTCGGACAGTTGTTAAAGGATTGCGCGCCGATTATCTCGATCATCTGTTTGACAAGCATTTCCTGTTGGTGGGAAAGCCGGAGAAGTTGGTCTACGTTGATGAGTTGCTCGATCAGCTCGAGGAGAATATAAACAAATTGTTGTGTTTGTACTGCGAGAAGATATTCAAGGTATTTAGTTTAATCGAAACATCGTTAGTATGCATATTTAAGATAGTATTTTTATAAGCGATAAATACTATTTATCAGTGATGTGTTTCGCACATAAGCATCGATATCAATATCGATCACATTCGAGAAAGCAACTCAAAATATCGATATGTTCTACATTCCTAATTCAAGGATCGTTCCACACTCAAGGAGCACATGCGCAAGAAGGGTCACAAGCGCATCAATCCCAATCGCCGGGAGTACGATAAGTTCTTTTTGGTCAACTACAATCGCGCGAAGCAAGCGCCAGCGCAACGCAAGCAGCAGCAGCGAGCGAAACGTCGATCCTTGGCCGAGGACAACGTGAGCGTTGATTTCGACAAGCATTTCGCACGCCAGGACTCGGATGGGGATCATGATTCGGATTGGTCCGATTGGGCAGCTGATGGGGAGCCCCATTCCATCAAGTGTCTCTACTGTCCACAAAAAGAGGCTCAGTTCTCTGTCCTTAAACAGCACATGATCAATGTGCATCACTTGGATTTTGATGTGGTCACCAGTTCCCTAAATTTCTATCAAAAGATCAAAGTTGTCAACTTTATACGTCGGCAGATTTGCTTGTTGCGCTGCATTTGCTGTGATCTGCAATTCGATGAATTTGCACTGCTTTCCGACCACATGCAGCAGGAGGCGCATTGTGGTATTGGGAAGCGTTCCAATTGGGATAAGCCCGAATTCTTTTTCCCCTACATGGACAACGATGGACTGCTGTGTGTGCTGGACGACAGTGCGGCAGATGGTGACTTGGATGCGGATGTGGTGCGCATCATTTCTGAGGATAGCCTGGCGCAGATCAACAAGGATGCAGAGCGACTATCACTAGAAAATTTTAAATTGTGAATCTTGATGAAATGAAAGATGTAAATATATTCAATTTCTCTTAATTACTTTTCAAAAAGTCGTTTCGCTGTAAAAGTTGAGCGATGAGTCAACTATCGATATGTATATTGTTGTTTAGTGTTGTACAATACCGCAACTGCAGTGCGACGCGTTTTTTTTGGTATTTTTGTGTGTTTTTGTTTTGCAGACTGCACTGACATCATTCCGCTTTCCTAGAGAAATTTGCCGATAAAAATGGAAGCACTCGACATACTGGAAAAGAGAATAGATGCGTTGACGCGAGTGCTCGGCCCACTGCCGGAACAACATGCTGGCGATGGCGATTGTAATCCGAAGACGGCAAACATTGTGGATTCGCTGTGCTCGGCTAACGCCTTGCTGAGTGAGGCGACAACGGGACGCAGCCAGCTGCAGCAGTGCGTGGGGCGGGCGGCGGAATTGGAGAAGTATCTGGATCCCAACTACCTGGAGGAGCAGCAACAGGTGCGCTCCAAGGAGGTCTATCTGAATGCTGTGGCACCCGAACTCTATGCGCAGAGCGAGCAACTGGAGCGGGTGAAGCAACTGGAGCCGGCACTGGGTGCGGAATACTTTCGGAGTATACCCAGCGAGTGCCTGGACAAGCTCAAGCAGATCACCGAGAACAACGGGGAATACGCCCAGCAGAGCGAACTGATCGAAGAGAGTCTGATATTGGCCATGAAGCGCTATGGCGAAATACAGGCGGGTTTGCTCAACTCCCTGGATGCGATGAGCGACCGACTCGAGCAGGTCGAGCAGCGCATGGAGCAACAGAAGCGATCCGATCTCATCAAGGATGTGCCGCCCAAGGACTGAGTTCGGATGCGGCTGCGCCTGCTGCTGCTGCTGCGATTTATGCTGAAAGTATTTAAGCCTAAACATTTGTTCCACTGTACTCCATTAAGATTTTTTATTATTTAATACGCTAGCGCAATACACACGAATCTATCAACTAAAACATAAGAATTTCACTTTGGCAGAAAGATGTAATAGCTGCCCTTAATGTGTGTGCTGACTTGGCTTCCCAGATGACCTCATAATCTTTGAATGCACTTCGACAGATTTCAGAATGGGACATTCGATTTGTCTTAACCAGGGCTACCAACTGGTCGAAGGACATCCAAATCGTTCTTGTTGTTTTCGAGAAACCGATGATTTTGTGACTGGCTCATTTCCCTTCGCCTTGCGATGAAATTTTTACGTAAGTGTTTGGGTTCTCAGATGACCCAATAATCCTCGAATACAGGTCGATAGGGGTTGTCCTTTTGATTATAACTCACCATGTTCTTCGAAGATCTGTAACGATTGAGTTAGATCCATTTTTGTAAATGGTTGTGAGGCGTATTGCTTAGTTCACATCCCCTGAAGTATGCAGCACAAGTCAGCAACTGCCGCTTTTGAGCGCTGCCCGAAAGATGGAATGGAATAAGAAGCCGAAAAGTATTCATTATGTATTTTTTACTCTTCCATTTTTTTAGCCAGATGGCAATTTACCTAATGCTGCAAATTAATCTAGCTGATTGAAAACATCTTATTCCTTATATATATATATAATCTTCGCCAAATCGAAGTGATTTCCGCCTTCGTATTAGTCTTGTATGGGAGCTTAAAGCTAGAACTAGACTTATCCTCAACTCAAAAGCGCAATTCATTGCGTTGAATCCTCTCGTAGATGTCCTGCGTGAGCTTTGCATAGCTGCCATTGGTCTGGGCATAATATAGCTCATCCTCGGATGCGGCAGGATTGAAGCCCTGCTGCTGCAGCTCCACCTTGCGCAACTTGAACGTGCCCGTCAAATCGATGCGTCGCAGGAATCTCAGGAAAACGGGTCGCGCATAGTTCGGTAAAGCTGTGGCGAACTGGGAACCCAGCGTGGACACGTCCACCTCCCTGGTGGGATCATAGATGGCGGCCATGCCGGCGCGACCTTCCGTCTGTGGTATGCAGACGCCATAGACAATGGCGTCCTTGTAGTTGATCATATTGCTGAGCTGTGCCTCCACCTCGCTGGTGGAGACATTCTCACCCTTCCAGCGAAAAGTGTCCCCCGTGCGATCCTTGAAATACAAATAGCCACGCTCATCGGCCACCAGTAGATCGCCCGATATAAACGCCATATCGCCCTTGCAGAACACATCGTGGACGACCTTCTTCGATGAGGCTTTCGTATCCACATAGCCGAGGAACTCACGGCACGGATTACCCTTGACAATCTTGCCAATAAAGACGCCCGGCTCGTTGGCCTCGCATCGATCGCAGAGACCCTTCGCGTTGCGTATGGGCTCGCCCGTATGGGGATCGGCACGTATGACGGATATGGGATAGATCTGTGGCAAAATGCGCGAAACGAATCCAATGGCGCCCACTGTACTATCGTTGTTCATGATATTCGCATTGCCCTCGGTGGCGCCATAGAATTCACCCACTTTGCCAATATTGAAGCGTTCGACGAACTGCGTCCAGATCTGTGGACGCAGCCCATTGCCAAAGACCATGCGCACCTGATGCTGACGATCGTGTGCTGCCGCCGGCGTTGCCAAGATATAACGCGCCATCTCTCCAATATAATGGCCAATCTGCAATTGGAAATGGAGTGATAATTCCCGTAGCGGATTAACCCAATCTCTCAGTTGACTTACGGTGCACTTGAAGCGCGCACAGTCAGCAAAATAGCCGGAGGCGCTGAACTTTTTGCGTACGACAACAGTGGAGCCAAAGAGCAGAGCCTGCCCCATGCTCATCACGCCACCAGCCGTGTGGTAAAGTGGCAGCGGGGCGTAGAACACATCATCGTCCCGAAAACCCAAGGCGTAGTGAATGCCAGCCGCTATAAAGAAAAACCTATAAAAAATATTTACATTAGTTTTCGAGGGGTTAACAGAGTTCGCTGGGAAATTATGGATTACACCGAATGCATACAATTAAATTTTAAATGCACAATAATAATAAAAAAAATATATAATTTGTGAGCTTTGCATGAGTTGCATACTTTGACCCGTATGGAAAACCCCAATTAGACGCTTGAATTTGCGCAGCAGGCAAAGTTTGAAGAATGTATTTGCCACGCCCATTACGCCCCAGCCTCGACTACCAGGATTACTAAGAACCCTTTTACATCTCTCAAATATGTGAATGTAGGCACATGATAATTGCACTTACCGTGCATGGGTAATGACAGCTGCTTTGGGCAGACCTGTGGTGCCCGATGTGTAGATGTAGACGAGTTTATCCTGATGATCGGCACGACTGGCGCCAGCTGCAACCTTATCCTTGGCTGCCGACTCCAACAGAGCATTCAACTGTTGCGCCAGACCCTGAGACAGACCCTCGGTGGCTGCCTTTGCCGAGTTGGCCTCATCGTTGAACTGATAGAGCGCGACATGGGCGGGCAGATCCTTGGCTATATCCATCACAGCCGATCTGTAGCTGATGCCATAGATGAGAGCCGTGCAGTTGCCCACCTTGATGCTGTGCTGCAGCGAGGGTCCACGCAGATTCGTATTGATCAGCGGCGTAATCACACCGATTTTGGACAGGCCCAGCCAGGTGGCCACAAACTCGGCGCGATTCTCCAGCAGCAGCCCAACCACATCGCCCTTCTTGTAGCCATGACTGTGGAAGACGTTCGCGATACGATTCGCATGCTCGTTCACCTGGCGAAAGGTCCACTTTTGGGTCTCGCTGACAATGGCCAACTTGTCCGGATGCTGGGCCACATTCGCCTCAAAGATGTCGCCCACATTGAGATTCTTGCGCTCCTGTCGCTTCACAAACAACAAGACTCGAATGTAGGCAATCAATGCGCTGGTTGGCATAACAATGGCGGTTAGTACTTGGAGGCAGTGCATCCAATTGTTGGGCCACACTTACATGGTGTCACGTGGTCCAGTGACGGCTGCTATGTAGAACCAGCGCCAGCCCGGCTTCACCAGCAGCAGCAACACCAGACTGCCGTAGAGCGCACCCAATCCGCACCAGGTGCCCTGATAATACCAGACCATGGCGGTGGCCACAGTTAGAGCAGCAGCCAGGACCACCAGCACAACCCAGCTGCAACAGTTGCCTTTGCTACTCGGCTCCTCTTTGGCAGTTTCTATATTGATCTGAATATCCTTAGCTGGAGTCTGAAATGGTTATATGAAATTAATCTTTGTGATCGGTTCAGATTTAGTCATCTGTAGGATAAAACCATGATCAAAACTATATAGCTACTGAATATCGGTTCAGCTTTGACAAAGTGCCAATAGCTTAAAGTGCTGAAGGCGTAAGTTGGGTATTTAAATTGATTTCTATACACTTAAATACTTAATACCTAAAGAAATTGCAAGTCATTCAGGTTTGATTAGAACGTAATTGATCGGTGGGTGTAGTTAAGATCTGTAATTAATATACCCATCCTTAGAGTTAATAACTATTGCCTCATTAATTTAATTGATACTGTGATGAAAGCAGCTTAAAATCATTTTTAAAAATAGATTTTATCTAATATTTATGTATATATTTAATATTGATGATATTTTCTCAGTTCTCTGCTATTTTATGGACAAAGAAATATAAATATAAATTCTAAATTTTCAGAGCAAGAACTGGGGTAATTCCAAGCATTTGTTTTGCTGAACTTTACTTGGACTAATTAAAGCTAATTACTAATAATTAATATGTAAATGTGTCAAGGTTAACATCAAAAACGAGTTTTCATAGTAGTCTAATAGAGACTGCCTATAGCCAATTATAGTTTCTTTCTTAAATATATATTTCTGTCTGCGCCAAAGCCAATAGTTTGTTGAACTGCTCTTTGCTCAATTTGCACATCAAATCCCAAGCCCAATTTCCGCATTATTCAATTAATTAGCGCTTTATTTAAACAAAAGTTGGTAAATATTGGTTAAAGTTGTCTGCTGCGAGGAGAATCTAATTATCAAGTCTGCGATCGATGTGGATCGAGCCCTCTTCGAAGTGAATCACATCCTCAGGCTGAGCATCGGCTTTCAGTTTGTTGGCCAACCGAATTAGCGCACAAACAGTGAGGGCACAGGTCAAACCCAACAAAAAGAAGAGTATCTGCGGCGATTTATGAGTGTGTGTGTGTTTTCCAAGCAGCTTGCAACATATTTATAATTTACCTTGTGCCAGATATTAATGCGCATTAATGCGTCAGGCGGCACGCCCCCCTCCTCAACTGACTGCACATTGTCGGTGCTTTTCATCATGATGGCCAAATATTGACCAGGCTCTCACAAATAATCAACTTATATTTGACTAACAATTCTAAGCTGATGTGACTGAAATATCAGTTATTTCTTACAATAAATGTCAAGTATATTATAACTATATACTTAAGATATATATTGAGGTCTGATAGCTATCAGAGTCGACTATTTATCATCTATGTATTCGTCATGTATATCATTAATAATCATAAGAATTTTAATAAGCTTAAAATAAAATAAACAAACATTTCCAATAATTCTACGCACATCTTCATATATCTGTGGAATCTTTGCAACTACCTTTTTTGGCCATCATTAATGCTTCTAAGAACAAATATGGCCAAGTAAATAATACTTTTAAAGCTTAATCTCGGCACTCACGGATATATTGTTTGATTGTTTGTTCTTTATTAGATCAGCTGCTATTTAAAATTCTACAAAAACTACCCACAAAATAAGTGTAAAGTGAATAGCAATTACTTCCTCATTAATGTTTTATGATGGTCAGCTAAAACCAGTTTTAGGCTTACTATTTAGAACCTATTTACTACTGTCAGTAATTGTATAAAAAATTGCATTGTTCGGTAAGCAAACTTTAGGCAAATGGCTACTTTAAAGTTTTACTGGACAGCACTCAAAACAGAAGAAAATTGGCATTGTGTCAACAAGTTTTGTGTTGACCTACGCCATGGACTTGACTTTCAAACCCAGTCAACCAATAATAATAATAAATAAACGACGGCATCAAAATTAAGATGCGACTAAATCGCTTGGCAACCTAAACTGAAACAAGTTTCAGTTAACTGAAAACGATGTCTGTCTGTGTACCGTGGTTAGATGCTTATCTGCACTATGTGAGACTATTTGCCAGCAGCAAAAACAAACCCAAATACAAAAGAAGAAAATGTGTTGCACTTGCAAAGGGGGTTAGCCAGTTTAATACCCTGTACTTGTAGTTGTGATGGGGGGCAATTAACATGACATATGACCCTGAACTAAATTTAATAACTATCCAAAATCGATGAGTGATTGGGAAACAAAATTGCAGTTGAGGGTTACGTAATAAACTGGGTCAATAAAGTTACATGCTGCAGGTGAGTTTGAACAAAACCCGCTAACCCATTTGTGGCCTACACAGTATAAAAAAAAACACAAAACAAGCATCCGTGGAAAAAAACTGGTTTAGCAGATACGCATTTTTGGTGCTCTGTAGCGCAAAAGTCACTTGGTTGGTTTCAGATTAAGCACAAAGTCAAAAAAAAGAGCTATATATATATGTGTGTATGTATAAATATATCATATAATAATGATAGGTGTACGTTCCCATCTGAAGTTTACCTGTGTGGAGTTCAAGGCTGTCGAACCGTTTCCAGGGGCAACAGCATCATTCATTTTGCGATCTGATTAACTTTAACAGCCGGTTAACAGTGGGCTTAACAGTCGATTAACAGTGTTGATTAACAACAGCAGGCTACCTGCGGGTAATTAAGTTAAGTATTTGTTACTCTTTGCTGCTTTTCGTTGCCTTATTTGTTACTTTTCAAATGAAATTGCGGGTAATTAGCCGGTGCCGAGCTGTGAACTCCAATTGTGGCCAACTGGCACAGAGAAAGATTGCCTTTTTTGTTGTTGTTTTTGTATCGTTTTTTGTTGTTGTTGTTTGTGGCTCCGCAAGTGGTGGCTGCGACTTGGGCTCTTTTATTTTGGTTAGACTCAAGGTGAATTTTAAACACCTTATTTTCCTTTTGTTTGGAAGGGGCTTTATGCTTTTTGTCAGTTGTCAGTTGTCAGTTGCCAGTTGCCAGTTGGTGGCTGACGGTCAGTTTTATGCGTTTAGGTTTGGCTATCAAGTTTTTGGCTATTTTGCATGGACGGATGCAATTTCAGCAGCTCATTAAACGCCCTTTTTACGATCTGCTGGCATCGTAGCTGCTGTTATAAACTACTTGAATTAAGACTGTTTAATTTGATTGTTTTTCAGTGTTTCCTATGACTTGAACCTTAAAGTTCAAACCAGTGCGCTTAAGTTGAGAGAAATGGGAAGCATTTTGTTTCAAATGCGAATTAAAACTGTTTAAAGCGTTGCCCAACCCTATTTTATAGACTCTCAATTTGTGTATATACATATATATATATATATATATATATGTATATTTATGGTAATATTTATGAAGAAAATATGTGTGAAGTTTTATTATATTTATTGCCTAATATAACTGCTTCAAAAAACCAAGTTGTTCAAGTGGATTTTACACAAATATTTATGATAATTTGAAGTGGTTGACTTTTATTTTAGACTCATCCTTGAGTTTAGACATGAAAGAGTCATGAGTCATAACTTTTTCGAAAACAAGCTTTATTTTGCAGATAAAATACATTTTTTTCAGATAGTCCTTATCCATGAACAGCTAATAAACAAATAAATCGCAAAAACCTTAGAAAAGCTGAGTATGCTGTGATGAGCAACTAATTACTATTTGTTTTTTGTTCAATTGATTAATGCTCTACTTCACAGGCTCTATCATGCATAAACATAGCTCATATCTCGATACTTGTACGCATGAACGACAGCTGCAGCCTTTTGGCAGGTTGTTCGCTGAAAGATTTGTCGAAATCTGCATTTGCTTCGTGTTGTTTGTGATATTTGCACATGCAAACATTCAGTATTGTTTGTTGTCATTATTGTTGACGTCGTTTCCTTGTTTCAGTTGCAATCACAATTACGGAGCCCAAATCCCATTAGCAGGCAGCATCATTAACAACAACAACAACAACAAGCCAACAACGGGCCATAACAACTTGAACAATCTCTTCGCTGTTCGCTGATAATGATGATGAGACTACTTCACTTTCACTGAGTTCATTTCTCTTGTTTCACTCACGATGCTTTTTTGCTTTTTTGCACTTTATTTATATGCCGACAATAAGCACAGATTAAGATATAAATCTATGAGCCATGAGAAATAGCACAATCCAACTTAACTTAAGCCAAAAGTTGAGTTGAGTTGAGTTGTTTTTTGTTGCAAGTATTTTATTTGAAGCTTACAGAAATATATTTCACGCACTTAGAACTTTTTTCGTTGCACATTCAAATTTCGTTGCAAGTTTACAGCATGTTTTGTGTTCAATCGGTTTCAGCCGGTTTCGCGTCTTTAGGCCAGCAGCTCAGCTCGTCAACTGCGGCTCAAAAGCTTGGCTTGAAAAAGGCCAAAGCAGCAACTGTTGCTGTCGACGTCGACGTCAGCGTCAGCGTCGACAACAGGTTGAAACAATGTTAACTTCGCCGCATAGCTGCAACTGTATGTGTGTGTGTGTTTGTGTGTGTGTTTGTATTTGTGTGCGTTTGCATTGTTATTATTAAGTATCGCCAGACACAATTTGATTGCTGGTTTTGATTGAAGTTTTTATCTCCTTGGCTGCATATTTTCATATTGTTGCACGCACTTGCAAATTACTGCTTGCAAATATACCCTGTAATCAGTGTGGCTCGTTAAGTAACTTGTTTGGCTGCCGGTTAATAATCCTGTTTTTATTTCATTTAATTATTAGAAGAAGGCAAAAAATATAAACCATACAAAACCTGTTTGAATTCGGCTAATATTTAATTATGCGCAACTGAATTTTATTTGCTGTTTCAAAGTCCACAAAGAACTCGACACGAATACACAACAATTTAAATAAAAATAATAATAAATGCATAATGTTAAAAATAGAATGGAAAGTATTTTTTTATATATATTTACTACTATTATTTTGTAGATATACTTTAGAGTGTAATTTTGTAGGGTATTCCCGTCTATTGTATTCGTTCACACTGCTTTTTTATATGTTTG
This sequence comes from Drosophila glabriapex, assembly GCA_035042305.1. NCBI lineage: Eukaryota > Metazoa > Arthropoda > Insecta > Diptera > Drosophilidae > Drosophila > Drosophila glabriapex. Next base: position 5,629,630 of record JAWNLN010000046.1, on the reverse strand, counting down.
TCTTTCGCTCAGCAATTGCCGTTAACATTTCAGCAAGGGACGTAAAAAGGCACATCGCACAATGTCGCCCAGCAAAGAAGACAGCGAGCGAAAAAGAGAGGCCAAAGAAATTGCTATTAGAAATTCTGCACGCAGCCGAGTAGAGTGCTGTATATGGTTGACTTTGGTAAGGTGGATGGGTTGTGTGGGTTGTGGGGGGTGCAGGGGAAGAGACGATTGCATTTAATTCGAAACACGTGTTTCACTCTGCACTCTTCGGCATTCTTTTTTGTGTTCTTCTTTCGATGCTTGCTCCCTCCATTTCTCTCTCTCTCTCTCTATCTCTTATACAAACAATTCATGCGTTGCATTGTCGCTGCTTTGCTCCCTCTCCCTTCCCTGTGCGCAGACAAGTGCAAGAGCAAAGCTTAACATGCACATCCATACATACATGCTTATTAGATTATGTGCGTATGCTAACATTTGTACATACACATATATATACATACATATATATCGTTCGCTCTGCAGACTTGCATGACTAGCCTAAATTGTCTCAAGAGCAGCGCGCAAATGCATTGCAAGCACTCATCGGGGATTTTGAAACGAGGTTAATTGTAAATGAAAAAAAAACACATGATATGGAGTTTAAGACGAAAATAAATAATGAATATCTGTAGTCAAAAGTAAACTGAAGTTGCCAGCACTTATTAGAATTATGTTGAATAACGAATATCAGCAATATAAGTAGTAGTAGTAAGAATAAACTGATAATAAATAGTTACTCTTATTGATTAAGAAACTGCTTTGATTAGTCGAGCAAGCTCCGACATTATTCTCTTCTTTAATGGGTATCAATTACGTTACATCGACAAATCGGCTTTCCCCTCAATTTATGCAGTTGTGTTTTATTGCAAACCGATTACAAAATATGGCAGCTAATCAGAGTCGTCTATTTGTGTATAGAAACATCAACTGAATCATTTACAGGTTTATTGCGCCTCGCAGCAATTTGCAAAAGTTCAATCAACTAGCTAAATATAAACAAATACAAATATTAAATGCTTGTTTAAATATTTTGTTTGCAGGCTAATATTTTATGCAAGTTTTTTTTCATCAAGTGTGTGCCTAATTATAAAACAACAAATAAATATAATATTGATTAATTATTGTTTAATTTCGACTTGCTGCCGATTTACACACAATTTGCATATTCCCCTTTTGATGTGCGAATACCTGGCTAACATTGGGCATCATCTTTCGACAACAACTTTCAATGGCATCTCATCCATGGGGGCACTAAGAATTTTTATAGCTATGCCAATCAACAGTACCCCTCCCAGATATATAAGTACTATAACTCTATATATACACAACAACAACAACAGCAACAACAACAACAGCAACAACAACAACAGCAACAACAAATTTAACAAGGCACCAAAGAAATGCCCGACATTCAAACGGACTTTTTCACACATTTGCCAGGCGCATAAATATGTCTGTCTGTGCAAAAAAAATGGGAAAATAAAATGCAGCAAAGTATATACATAAATATATATGTATATATGTATATATATATATATATAAATATGTGCATGTAGGGCTGTATATAAATATGTATTTATATGTGTTACCCTTCAGAGACTTCTTGCCCCCTTTGTGTGAAACACTTGAGGCACTGATGTTGTTGTTGCTGCTGCATTTTGTCAAGTGGATTCTTTGGTCTGAGATCATTAAAATAACATCGTTAGTGCGCTTATAATGAAGTACTAAACAGCAAATCCGAAAAAGAGAGAGGAATATATACATATATATTCCTATATTGTCAAGTGGCAGCGATGTTTTATGTCTCCGCGCTTGGCACATGATTAGTTTTAGAGACCCATTGACGCCCGGCACCCAAAAAAAAAAAGAAAGAAAGAAATAAAACCAAATAAATGTAATACGAATTCATTTCTATTTGGATGTCTTAAATTACGACAGGCGGCAGCAACGAATTGATGGATGCGCGACCGTGAAAAGCGTGGCGTGGAAAACGCGCATCAAAGTGTCCATCAGCAACTATAAAACTCTACACACACACACACACATATATATATATATATATATATATATATGTATACATGTATGATTTGCGTTTGGGGACGCTCCCGCGCTGTCAGAAATTAATCTTTTCGGGTTTGCCGCCAGATGTTGCCTGCTTGCGGCTTGCTCGCCTCTGGATGTGGCGCAAAGTGTCAAGCGTTTACATCAAATGATGCAGCGGACACTCTTCCCAGAAAACTGAGCAGAAATATGCAGAAGCTGGTGACGAGCAGGACGACGACGAGCACAACTACCAATCAGGCAACCATTTTGCAAAAGCAATTCTGTAAACGGTTTTTTTTTTTGGTATTTTATTTTTCATTTTTTTCGTTTTGTTTTTTTTTTTGTTTTTTTGGCTGGGGAGTTCAAACAACCATTTTACTTAGTTACTTCCTGGCTGCCTACCCGAGTCACTAAAATCTTTTTGTGTAAATAAACAAAAAGTGCGGCGATTTGTTGTTGTTGTTTTGCTGCTTTGTTTTTTGTTTTTATTCGTTTGGCGACCGCCAACGCTGACGTGACGTCGCTGCCAGCGTCGCTGTCCGTCTTTGGGCTCTGTGCTTTTTTATGGACCCATTTTTTGTTTATAGACAACAACTACAACTACATATAGGGGCTCATGTGTGTGTGTGTGTGTGTGTGTGTGTGTGTGCTGTGCGCATCTTCCATCTTCGCCTGAAAAAATATAAAAGCAAAATATTTATGCGCTCGACGCGAGAGAACCGCTACCAAAGCGGACGGACAAATTGACGGACGGACACTGTACGGAGGGGTAGGCTGGCAGGCAGGCAAGCGGTCGGTTGGTTGGTCGGTTTGTTTTCAGTTGCCACCCCCCTTTCACGCCTCTGTGCGACTACTCGATTTTTATACACTACGGTAAAAATAATGATCCTAGAGGGTATATCCATTGCATGGGAGGGTTTGTCGCAAGGAGAAAAGTGGTGAGAGAGGTGTAGATTGAGATAGAGGGACGGAGAAACCGATAGAAAAAGCGTTAATAAATGTTAAGCTTCTTTTAATAATACTTTTACATGGGAAGAAGATAGATCATGATCTAAGAGAGAGAGAGAGAGAGAGAGAAAGAGAGAGAGAGAGAGATGCCGAGAAAAGATACAATTTAGATTTGACATCAATGACATTTGAATCTCCCAGAGAGAGAGAGAGAGTGAGTGAGAAACCGATCTTTAAAATATATTTTAAAATGTGTGCAAAGAACTTTTTATAATTGCATCATTTTAATATATTGGTTTATATATTTTTTATGCACAGATTTCACATGCAACGCATTTTAATCATTTTTTTTAAGTATTTTATTTCATATAGCATACTTTCTGGAGTTGGCCAAAAATGTTTGCTGGCAGCTAAAAACATTGACTGAAACCAGTTAAAATATTTCTTTGAAATCGACTCATGAAAAAACCTATTAAAACAGGGCCGTTTCTGATTAAAATATACATATGAAATTCTCCAATTGTATAATATGTACAGGGTAATTCCCAGTCGTGCAATGTACGTCAGCAGCGCCAGCAGCAACATTTTTACAAGTCTTTTTTTTTATTGGATGTACGCAGATACTAATACACCAAAATACATATTGATGTAAGTGTGTACGTCAATGTATACACATTAGATCGACTAGTACATTAGCATAACTTGCTGTTGTTGTTGTTGTTGTTGCCACTGTTGTTGTTGCTGTTGCTCTGATTGTTGTTGCTGTTGCTGTTGACGTTCGATGGCAAGTCGGGCGTTTGCCATTAGTCAGCTGGGTCAACTTATGAACTTTGATCGTTGATTGATTGCCAAATGCACTCGCAACAATAATATTAACAACAACATCAACTACAACAACAACAACAACAATAAGAAGAAGAAGAAGATGATGAAGCAGACGAAGACGAGGCTGGCAGACTACATTTGCTGTTGATTGCATTTGGTTGTTGTTGGGCCCAGTTCGAACTGAAAAATGTGTGTGAACACCTCGAAAAACGAGTCTATATTGATTTTAATTACTCAGTCTGTGCATATTTTGTCGCTTGCAGCGTTGCATGAAGCAGATGTTCCACTAACTGTGTGGGGCAGACAGAGCGCGAGGAGCGCTGCTTCTCACTAAAAATCAATCAGCGGGCCACAAATGAGTACGGGTGCCTTCTGGGTCACACAATGCAGGAGTAGCCCATCTCCTCCTCCTCCTCCTCCTGCTCCTCCTGCTCCTGCTGCATCTCCTGCTTGTGCCCGATCTTCGTTTCGGGCTTCCGTTGTGCGTTACTCGCACTTTGAAATCTGAAACGCCTCGTATATTTTTTGGACACACCGTGTTGCCACCAATACATGGGGGCACATATCTATATATATATATATATATGTTTGTCTGCGCTTTACAAGCACCCGCAATTGTTTTTAGATATTGTTTTTATGGCTTTGCCAATAAATATGGCCATTCATAGAAATCATAAATAAATTCCATTAATATTTAACATATAAGTTATATTTTCCGATTGCCGATTTTAATTTTATATAGTTTTACTTGCAGTTCCCCACAGATTTCTTTCTTCGAGTTTGATGGCACTCTTTCCATATCTGGGCTAAATAAATAAACATTTTTATAAGTTTAAACATAATAAAAATATGTGAAATATGCTCTTAAATTTTTCTTTGAAAACATTGCAAATATGAGTCTTAAATGAATAGCTTTATCGTTTCTCTTTGTGCATTCAGCGATTTTGACCATTTAGTAGAACATTTTTAGTATTTGTGTATATAAATTTAATGTTCATTCATGTCGACTCGCTTCCAGTGAAAAACTGCAACTAATTAAAACTAGAACATGGCAGGCAAACTACAAAATAAAATAAAAAAAAAGAGGAAACAATCATTATGATTTATATGAGCATTGCTTGGTTCAACGCCCATTTGCAGGCATTTTGAATGAATCAGAATAACATAAAAAAAAACACAGCTACAAAGTCAAAGGGAACCATTAGGCGCCTACTTAAAGTCAGGGAATGCCTCAGCCGAGTTGGAAGAAAAAAAAAGAAGCAAAGAATGGAAAGGACAATAGCACAACACGCATCCTTCGCATACTCCCACACGCATTGTTTTCATTTCATTTACGAGTCGTGCCGCGCCGAGTGCGGAACTGTTTGCTGTCACATATGTTTGGGAAAACTTGGAGGGTAAACGACATGAGGTCCTTGGCCAGGTCCTCGCTGTGATTCGCAGGCGCATAGCACATGCCACTGATTACCCATGTGCGCACAACAATTCAAAGCAGTCCTGCTTAACAGCCATGTGAATTGGCCATGCAAAAAAACAAAGGCCTACAAAAATAATAAAAGAATACAAAAATTCAAAAATTAGAAAATGGCTCGTCCTTGCTGTGAGGATCATGTGTGTGTGTGTGTGTGAGCAGCTCATGCCCATTTTCTAAAATTAGTTACACAATTTATGCGCCGCGTTATTTGAGATGATCTTCGAATGCTTTTTAGGTGCCTGAATATTCAAAACATGGGTAAAGAAATCAACTACGCAGTTTTGGGGGGCGTTGACAGTTTCGGAGTTGGGGTAGTCACCGCATCGCATCAAGGTGGCTTACAATATTCAGGGAAACTCTAGCTCGATATTCCATTTGAGTGGAACTAAAAATGTTGTCTTGCTTTCGAAAACAGAAAGAGTTTTTGGTATCCAATAACAAGAAAAATATTCCAAATTCTCTCATTTTATTCGTGTACATTTTGTAGGGGTTAAAGTCAAGTGCAATCGCAGAATGAGTTTTGCATATTAACTTTATATTTAAATGCCAAACTGATTAAGATTTGTCTTTAATGTCTTTTTGATTATGATGTGTTCATTAGATTAAATTCTTCTTAAAAGTTTCAACTTCAAAATACTCTTGAGAACGGTTAAAATTCATCTTTAGCCATAAGTTTGTCAAAACTAAGCCGATTTTCAAATGCAATCTATTTTTATGAGTGGTTTGGTTTCTGGATTAAAACTGCATCAAAGTTTAAAACTATTTTTTTAAATGATGTTCTTGCTGAAAGTCTAGCCTCAAATATTCACATGGATATGATTCCCAACTTTCTACAGCCATATTTTTGTCGAAACTGAATTTAATTTCAAAAACAATATCTTTTTGTGAATGGTTTGGTTTCTAAATCAATACGGTAAAAAACTTTTTCAGTTCGAAATTCATGTAAGAAGTCTATCCATCAAAATTCAATTGGGGTGCTTAAATTCTTTTCGCAGTTGTCAAAGTTGATGTAGTTTAAAGAAAAACAATATCTTCTTATGAATGGATTGGCCTCTAGATTAAAAATGCATTTAAATTTGATAAAACGGATTTTCTGTTGAAATTCATGTTGTAAGTGCCAAGTTATAAACATCATTTTAAATCGAAAACTGAATCGAAGATGATTTTCAATACTTTCTATATACAATACTTTCTTCTAGATGAATTACATTTAAAAGAAAGAAAAATAATAGTTTTTCAAAATTCTCAACCCTTAAATGACAACTAATTTAAAGCTTGCTCCATTTAAGATACAAACAGTTGACTTTCTAAGTTCGAATGAACCCCTTTCAGCTGGCACCTCAAACGATTTAGATAGCGACAGATAGATGGGCACACACTTATCCAAAAACACTCACAAGTGTGCAAAGTGAGTATCTATTTGTATATATATATATATACATATATATGTTCTTGATCTAGCCCACTTATGAGCTGTGCAGTAGCTGCAACAACCTGTCAACGAGGCTGGGCTGGCTGGATATTTATCTCCGTACTGTATGTATATATATATGTATATATATATATATCTATGGGATATCGTACTTTGTATATAACTCAAACTGCTCATGTCAGCTGTCATTTAAAAAGCAATTAAGTCATGCAACTAAAAATGATATTTGGTTCGCCTTTGAAGCGCTTGCCACAGGCTAAATCAACTGACTGAGCTAATTATGAGCATTTTAAATAGCCAGTTTTGGCGACATAAATACTTTTGTGTACACATTGTAAACACTTTTTATGTGCAGCAGCGGAATAAAAACAAAAATTAAAAACAACTCCAAAGAAAACCTCAAAAAAAAAACAAAGAAAACACAAAAAAAAGGAGCAAAATAAGAGAATTAAACAAATGCACATAAATCACCGGATGTGGATGGTGTTCCTCCCCCCTGCCCAGCTTGCAACCCTCTTTCTGGCCGTCTCCGGTTGCCATTTTCGATTTTTGTTTTTCTTCCCATGAAGCAGCTAGATAGAGAGCGAGAGACAGAGCGAGAGAGAGAGAGAGAGCGAGAGATATACAACATTTTGTATCTTTGAGATACATAAATGCTGCCGCCTGTCTGTGGCATGACGTTACGCTCTAAGTATGTCGTCGTCGTCTGTATGTATGTACCCCACATAAATGTATGTGAATTTGTGTATATTGCATATAGTGTCGAGACCCCCCCAATGGCGACAACGTCGAACATTTTCGCGCCTAATTTGTTGGGGCAAAAATAATAATAAGAAATGAAAAAATAAAAAGCGAAAGAAAAAAATTGTGTTTGGTTTTTTTTTTTTATAGTTTTGTTTAATTTATACAATTTAATTTAGTTAGCGCTAGTACATAAAATTATACCTAAACAATAGTTGGCTTTTCCTTTGTGTTTTTCATATTTTGTTTAAATAATGTGTGTTTAGCTTAGTCATCTATAAGATATGGAAAGATCTGCAAGTGCTCGATTTTGGCACCTGCATTGGAATTATTCACGCTGTGTGTATTCATTTTGTTCAGTAACTGGAAGCCCCAATGGCAATCGATACGACTCCTCCTCCTCCTCCTCCTCCTCCTCCTGTTAATACTCCAAGTCCGACTACTTCCATTGCCCTTTGCCTATGCCTTTTGATGCTGGGCATCGCCTTCCATGCGCCACACACCAAACAGATAGCTGAGTTTCTCGGGCGGAATGATGGGCGCTCCATTCGCCTTGCGCAGACACTTGAGATCAGCCTCGGCCCCATTGGCGGCACTAAGCAGTGTGCTGGCATTAATATTCATATTATTATTGCCATAGCCCGGCGATACTGGCGAGGATTGCGCCTCCAGCGCCTTCAGCAGCGATATATCGCTGGAGCTAAGCATGCGGCACAGGAAATCAATGTATCTATAAACAAGAAAAGAGTTGGGAACGGCTTGATTAGCAAACATATTAAATATATCTATAAATAATTGAAATAAGCATACTTTAAGCAAGTTGATTGCAAATATTTTTTACAAATATTATTCTTGAAAGAGCTTCAAGTGGAAATATTTGCAGCAAGCAGAAATTTGAATATTTTAGCTAAACTTAAAAGTAAATAAATTAAGACTTGAATGGAGTTCAAGTTCGAATATTTTAAGCACGAAGAAATGAGATATTTTTACAAATATTTTAGCTGAATTTACTTCTGATTACTTCTGAATTTAAATTCATATTTGTGTTTCTTTAAAAACTGGACTTGTTTCTTGGCCACATAAAATACTTTTTAAATTGATGCACATTTGTTGAAATTGCCACCAAATTTCCAGCTATGTAGTTAAGACCAGGTATATCAACCAAAGACCGCAAAATGTGGCAAGGTGAGACCAGACTTACCTTGTGGCCAGCTTGAGTGTTTGGATTTTGCTCAACTTATCGCTGGGCAGGGTGGGTATGATCTGTTGCAGCGACTTGAATGCATCGTTGAGGCTCTGGGTGCGTTGCCTCTCCCTCACATTGGCCATCACCCGCTGATTGCTGAACTCGTCGGTTTCCTCCGTTTTGCTCGGCTTGCGTTTCAGGCGGCGACGCGGTTTGCGGAACGCTTTCCCAGCCACATCGCTGCCATCCATCAGGCTGCTATCATCGACCAGGCACGTGGGCGACATATCCTCCAACTCATCCTCATTCTTGGCATAGCCACCCACAGAGCTGAGCGCCGTTTGGCGCACATATTCCATATCATCACGATCCGAGCTGGAATAAGTGCTGCCATTCAGACTATTTGCTGGCTCGTAGGCATCGTAATTCTGGCTGAGATGTGAAAGTGCACAAAGATCGATATATTTAATTAATGCTTAATTCAGATAGCAACTATAAATATATATATATAAATATATATATTGTTATTGTCTGTCAAATTGTATAAACTGCCTGTCAAATTTGTACTGATTTGATGAATTCTAGTTTTTGATTGATTAGTTAATGATTGATAATTGATATAATCCCAGCTGCAATTTCAGAGAAAAGTTACTTTCTCTAAGTATTTTCCTATATTTATTTAAATCGTTTGGCATAGTTATTAATTCTATCTTCAAACGATTTAAGTAAATATATAAAATTGTATAAAATGGACTTTAAATAATTCATGTAAATAATATTAATATTATTATTATATATACAGACATGATGTATTATGGTCAATCGATATGAGAGTCCCTATAATCTTTTCTATATTTTCTTTAGGATTAACTATTTAAGATTGTCTCTCAATAATTTAACTATATTTTTTGCTGACTTCAGGCGGGTTTTCAGTGTTTTTTAAATCTATTTTTTTGTATACTTAAAGTTATTTCGTATCTCAGCAAAGAAAAAAAAGAATTTTCAAATATTATATTTTCATTTTTCATAAAGGATGTGACTCGAAAGGATTTTACTTTAGCTGTCATAGCAACAATCGTCAGATTGTTCAGATTTAATGCCAACAACTGTTAACTGAAAGCATTTATCTGCACTCAGATAATATGTATATATATATATATTTTTATATATAGATTTTACTTACCCAGTTCTATAGTTGCTCTGAAAATGCAACTGTTGCTGCTGCTGCTGTTGTTGTTGCTGCTGCTGCTGTTGCTGTTGTTGCAAGGGAGCAATTGTTTGCGGATAGATGCCATATTTGAAGATATGTGGCTTGTGATCCTGCAGCTCCTCATCGCCGGCAAAATCGAAATGCGAATGGGAGTGCGAAAGTGGGGAAATGCAGCCATTTTGTTGCTGCTGCTGCTGCTGCTGTTGTTGTTGTTGTGTTGTTGGTGCCTGAGTTTGTGTTTGAGTTTGGGTCTGCGCTGCTGCCACCTCATCCACCGTGGTGGGCAAATAGTCCACATAGAGTTGCTGTTGCTGTTGCTGTTGTTGCAACAGCTTCTTGTGTTCGGGCTGCAAGGATAACACATCCGTTTGGCAATCGTTGTAGTCGCTGCTGCCGCGCGCCCTTTTGCCATGCTCATTGAGGATATAGCCATGTGGAGCAGCAGCACCAGCAGCAGCAGCAGCAGCAGCAACTGTTGCTGCCGTCGTCTGTTGCTGTTGCTGCTGCTGCTGCTGCTGCTGCTGCTGCTGCTGCTCAAAGTTGTTCTGATTGTTGTTGTTGTTCAGCTCCAGGCTGCTTTGAGCGCTGTGATTGCTGCTGGTGCTGAGCACCTCATTGCTGGGTATATTATAGTCCGTATCCTCCAGTTCCGTTATGCCATATGCCGCATAATCCGCTGGCAGTGGCGCATATTGTTGCTGTTGTTGCGGATGTTGTTGCGGATGTTGCTGCAGCTGCTGGTGTTGCATGTAGTGTGGCGTCGATTGCATGTAGGCCTGCTGCTCCACCTGGATGAGCTTGATGACATTGTGCTGCAGCTCCATAATATTGGGCAGCGTTGGCTTGTAGCTAATGTCCAGCAGCACTTTGGGGGACGCGGAGCGTGCGCTCATCGTTTGATACTCAATTTTGTATGTTTCACTTTGCAACACGTTGCACAATTGCATATAAAGTATTTTTATATCTTATTTTTTTTAATATATATTTTTTTTTTTATATATTTCACGCCCCGCGATCTGAGTTTACCGTTAATTGTGGTATATGTGTGCGCGCAGCGGCAATGACGAAACTCAACTGACGCACGATCCTTGCCGGCCATTGCTCAGATCGATGTTTTGCGCAGAGCTCAATTGCCATTCGCTGCTCGCTCTTCGCTGCGTGCGCCACACACCAGTTGTCTCGCTCTGGCGCACGCAAACGTACGCAGCGCTGCCGCTGGGCCTATGGCGGCCGTTGCGGCAGGTATGACGTCAGTGCTCAATTCGCTTTCGCTCTTGGATTTTCAGCGGCTGCAATTTTCGGCGCCTGGGTTTTTAGTCGCCGAGAGAGAGGGTGAGAGAGAGACAGGGCGAGGGAGAGGGACAAAGGGGGAGAGAGAGACTTGGGTTATTTCTTTTTTTTTTGGTTTTATTTACAAAGAAATCGCAAAAATAAAACGCAACTGGGAAATGTATAAGAAATGGCCAAGAAGCCAAGACAAATAAAAAAGCGCAGAAACTGGGAAAAATAATAATAAATCTTAGCTTGTATCTTTAAGCTAAGCTTACAATAATAATACTCAAAAGATAAGAAATTTAAATGCTTAATTTAAAGATTTTATTTCAATAATATGCATGAAATTGGTTAATTTGTCATTAAAAGAAGTATTTAAAGACCAACTTAAGTCATCTTTAATATGTGAATTTAATTATGATTTAACTTAAGTAAAATGCTGGAAAATATTACTATCGAAATTCATCATTAAAAATAATGGTAAAAGTTTCGATATTTTGATGGATTTAACTTTGGATCTTTTAGCTTTTTAGCCATATTCTTGTCAATCTGAGTTTATCCAGTCGTTTATCTAATAATTTATTTCGATTTAGTTGTCGAGTCGTGGAACTTAAATCCTCAACCCTGCATTAAAAATCCAAATGGGGAAACACCACAAAAAGGTTTCATTATGCGTAATTAGTAAATTCCCACACACACACACACAGACACACTCGCACACAGACACACACACACACATGCGACTAGACAGTCATAAATCTCAACTAGAAAAACACACAGAAAAATCCACAAAATACGAGCGAGAAAGTCAAATTTCCGGATATAATTATCCGCCTGCCTGCGGAGCAAAAATACCCGATTAATGCGCGACGCGAACTTCCGCTGGAAAATACGGCCGGATTCGTGTCCTGAAGCGCTTACCTAACCCAAAAGCGAGCGAAGGTCCTGCAGAAAAACCACTGCGAGGGTTTTTTCTCAGCTCGGGTTTGCCTACCTGGCGGGCAACTCCAACTGCATATGACTAATAACAATGCGTTTATTTTAATACCATGTTAATTGATTGATTATTTAATTTATTTCCAATTAATTTATCAGAACTAATTCTCTTCGTTTCAAAAAGCATTGCATACTTTTGCGCGGCACACATAAAAAGCTGTGCGGTTGTTGTCTTAGCTACGCGAGTGATCGCAAGCGTGCGAAAGAGAGGCAGCATAATGCAATAAAGGACTGCAATAAGGAAAAGCAAAGGCAATTTGCGTCATAAATTCCCATTTTTATGGCAACTTTTTAGCGCAGCTCTCAAAAGTATGCAGCACTTTATAGTTAGCTGTGCTTTTATGGCACATCATTTGTTGTGTTTTTGATTGATTTTGTTGGCATTTTTTGTTGGTTTTGTTTTTTTTTGTTGTGTTTTTTCTGTTTTGCTTTGAGTGATTTGCCGTTTGTTTTTTACGCATTGGCCACGCTTAAGTCACGTAGTATATTGATTTCAATTGCGTTTATGTTGATTTAAGATGCGAAAAGCAACAAAAAAAATCAAAATAAAAAACTTTACGTTAAAAAGCAAAAAATGCATTTTCTTATAAGAAATGTGCACACTTAAAAGTTTTTCTGCCTTCCTCTTTTTATTTTTTTTGTATATTTTGCGTGCTTTCCATTTTGACAATTGCAATCCTAATCCTGCATCAGCAATGTGTATGTATGTATGTGTGTCTGTGTGTGTGTGTGTGTGTGTGTGTGTGTTAGCGTGAGAAGCAACTTTTGGTGCACGTAAATCTCGCTCGACAATCAATTAAAATTAAAATATTTTTTTGTTGTTGCCTTGCTGGCATTTGCGGCATGTCAGCAAGCAGAGCAGAGCAGCGCAAAGCAAAAACAAACTAAAGTTGTCTACATATTTGAATTGACTTTTGATGATGTATCACGATTTATTGTTACCAAAAATGGTCGTCAAAGCGCGTGGAAAAGTGGATCAGCCGGCTAACGGTGTAGTCAAAGCGAATAGCCAAAAAAAAAGAGAGCGCGAAAAAAAACTCCCACAGCTTGCGCAGCGCCGAATTCGCCTCGTTTGCGTAGATGCAGTTGCCAAGATTAAGCTTCAACAAGAAAACCAAAAAAAAAAACACATACATTTAACAAGCCTTGTTGATAAAAAGCTGTCAAACACATGCACAGCAAAAGCTTTATGTGCTGTTATATTAATTGACGAGCGGCGAGCGTCGGGCAGCCAATGAGAAACGTTGGCGCCAACAAACACCTACGCCAAAAATAGCAGAAAACAAATACAAAAAACCACTTGTCACGCTTCTGTGTGTGTGTGTGTGTGTGCGTGTGCATGTTAATTAACAATACACAAGAGCAGCCACACACACACTCACACACATGCACAGAGCACACACTCATACATGTATGCGAGACAATGTAAACAGTTGGCCACCCAATAATATGCGCGCCAACTTGTCATTTTAGCCTAGCTCCACCTTAACAAAACAAACAAACTGGCGCACACACATACAAAACACACACACACACACACACATACACACACAATCGCACACAGTGCTTCATACAAGATTCGTTCGTTGGCAACGTGCTCGCAACATGTTTGCTTGTCTTGCGCTGGGCTACGTTTCATTCCAGCAGCGAACGTGGCGCTAGTCGGTCGTGTGTCGCGCTTCGACTCAATTCAGCACAACTTTTGCTCCTTTTGCTGCGCCTGTGTTTCAATTCCCATGCGTTTCGCTAGCAGGCCGTCGTTTTGCACTGTTTACGTTTTTTGCCGGCTTATCTTCGACTACATTTTTTGCTCTGCGCGTGCGTGCGTGCGTCCGTTCGTGCGTGCGTTTCGTGCGTGCGTTGTTCGTTGTGTTATTTGCGTTTAGCGTTTGATTTAAATGGCGTTTTAAGTGAAATTAAAATGACGGATGTGCTGTAATTTGCACACGCACACATACATAAAACATATACTTAGCGAGTAGAGACGAGTGTCAATAAATTGAAAAAAAGAAAGAAAAACGTAAAAAAAACACGCGGCAGCCCGTTGGGGCGTAGCATGTGCCTAGCCTCTTACTGATTACAACTACAACAACAACGACAGCAACTAGCGCGTGATTACAACGCCCCAGCAGCAACAGCAACAGCAACAACACCAGCAAAAGTAGCAACAACAACCACAACAACAACAACAACCACAACAACAACAACGGTTGTTGATCGAATTAAGTGTGCATCGTCGTCGCGTGTGTGTGCGTGTGTTGTGTGTGTGTGTGTGTTTGTTGTGTGTGTCTCTGTTGTTGTTGTTGTGTTGATTGCTGTTTGTTGCGCCCGCGGCAATTGAGCGGATATGCATGAGGAAAACACATAGTCAATGTGTGTATGTGTGTGTGCGACGTGTGTATGTGTGTGTAACACCCCCGCCCAGGAAGCTGTCGCACTAAGTGCTAATAAGTGACCCACCGGATGTATTTATGAGTTTCCATTGCGTTTCTACGACGCCTTGCAAACCCAGCTGCAATCATAGGAACAAAGCGAACAAACGGAACAGCAACAAACAACCAAAATAAAAACACAACAACAACTAACGGTTCTGCCCTGCCGCCTCATCAAATGTGATTTGCCTATGGCCTAAGCTCACCAAGCTCCTTCTCTCTCTCTTTCTCTCCGTATCACCGTCTCCCCGTCTCTCTCTCTCGTCTCTTTCCCCGATTGCCCAACGCCACCCGCTTTCTGCACGCGTCACGCACCGAAAAGCTTTTCGCTTCGTCTGCAAGTTTCGCTGTTGTTGTTTTTGTTTTATCTTTTTGCACAATGCGGCGGTCGACGTCGCTGCTGCAGACGCCGCGTTGGCTGCGACGCCGTCGCTAAAAACAAAAACACAAAAACACAAAAAACACAAAACAAAAAAAGAAGACGAAGAAGAAGAGGAACCAATTTTTAAATTGCAACCAGCGACCGCTTGGTGCGTTGCACTCGCTGCCTGCGCTTCAGTGTGTTGTTGTTGTGTGTAAGTGTGTGTGTTTTGTTGTCATTGATTTGGCGGGTAGCATGCAGCAGAAGCAAACGGTAACAACGCCAACAACAACAACAACAACAACAGCAACGACAACAACAACAGCAGCAACGACAACAACAGCTGCTGCTGCGACAATAGAGACTAACTACAATAGTTGCAGCGATTATTTCAAGCACCATCGTCGTCGCCGTCGCCGTCGCCGTCGTCATCATCATCGTCATCGTCATCGTTGTTGTTGCAGTTGTTGCAGTTGCAGTTGCAGTTGCAGTTCCGTAACGTGGCCAGAACGTTGCGCGGGCAATTATTATTTTGTAAGACGTTTTACAATTTAATGGTTTTCATGGTAAGCACCACTCGACTCCAAAACAACGACAACGCCAACGCCATATGCCATGTGCCCCCGTTCTCAGTTCTCCATCCCCCCTCCCCCCACAAACCAGCCTCTTACATCCACCCTCCTTAACTATGTAGTTCCTTGTTGTGTCAAGTTGTGTTCTTAACTCTAGTTCCCATTTCCCTTTTGCCTCTTGGCCTGTTTGTTTTGCCCTCTATGGAAAACAGAGACCCTAAGCCCAAGCCCCGACTTGACTTGACTCGACTTGACTTGGCCAACACCTTCGTCGGCCAAAAGCTGCTTGCATAATTAGGCTACACACATTTTTCACACACTCTTTTTTCTTCTTCTACTTGTTCTCTTCGTTTTTTGGTTGCAGAATGGACTGGGATCCGACCCTCTGTCAGCAAAGGAGGTGAGTTTCGATATACATTTAAAAATGCTTAACTTCTAATTCGAATTAAATTTAAATATTATTTATTAAATAAATGTAGTCAATTAAAAAAATCATAAATTCCAAATCAAAGAAAATCTTTGCTTAAATCAAAAGTATTTGCTGAGAATTTCGATTAATTATGATTCCTTGAGGGTCCTTAACATCTGCATCTGCAGCGTTGCTTGGGCAGAAGGGAGTCTGGCTGAAGTCGGCATTATTCCAAAGGCAAATCCTTTTTTAAGAATACCTGTAAATCAAGAAAACTAAGTTAACTTAAGAAGCTTCTAAATTCAGTAAAATAGATGCGTGCTTGGGAGGGAGTCAGAGTTTTTTGTTAGATTTAAATAGAGGTAAAGATGCCACTACGCATCCTACTTGGAAAGCGTGATTTTATTGTAAAAGAAATGTTTCAACTTTAGGTCTGCATTCTAATGCAAATCGCAAAACTAGTCGAATTGTTGTTTATAATAGAAATCAACGTTAAATAAATATCATTTGACATATTTACATTATAGAAAAGTTCCAAGAACATCTAAAGACGGAAGGAGATTAATGGCTAATCAATTAGACGAAACCTTTCCTTTTTGTTGATGAAGCGTTTACAATGTAAAATCAATAGCTAATTAATCCGTATTTTATCATATAAATCTTTAGAATTCAGGTCTGCTATAAAACCTAAATCGAATCACATCAAGCAATGTAATTGCCCAATCAATTAATGCAATTTGCACTTGGTGTATGACACTCATTGCAGACTCGCGTTGAGTAAGTGATATAGTTCTACGCTCCGTCTGTCCGTCTCTCTGTCCGTCTCTCTGTCTGTCTGTCTGTCAGTCCGTCAGTCTGTCTGTTGGCATTAATGACAACTAGCAAACTATTCCCAGTTCTGCAATTGGTCGCCTTATAAAACTCATCAATCGGGGCGCAAATTGCATGCTGCTGCTGCTCAAAGCAAAAGAGCCGCACAACAACATCAGCAACATTTCAATTTTATTCTGCAGCCTGTGTTTTTCTGCTCTTTGGCCAAAAAATTCCTGCTGCAAATATCATTTGCCAGCGCACATACCGCAGATCGGAGAACAATCCATAAAACTGACCATCAACCATCAACCATCAACCATCAACACATGAGCACAAGGAGGGGGCAGAGAGCGCGGTAAGAGTAGAGTGAAGAGTGAAGAGTGAAGACAGCACTGAGCATTCAGGTCTAATGGCCAACTCCTCTCGTTCGGCGCCTATGAGAAATTTCCGCACGTCTCACACAAATTAGCGCAACAATTGCAACGCCAATAACAATATCATAAAGAAGGGCAAGTTAGGTGGACAGGGGTGGCTTGGTGGCGGGTGAGAGTGGGGTGGGGTGGGGTGGGCCTTGAGGTATCTCACTTGGTCAGAACGAGTGATCGCTGACAATAAATCAGCACAGTTAAGCGAAGGCAATTAGATAAAATGGCTGAACAGTTGCTGGGCCCGCATATCAATTGCAATCTCGAATCTGGAATCTCACATCTCGAATCTCACATCTCGGACCTTCGTATCTGGTATCTGGTATCTGGCTGGGTCCCAATGAAGTTGTTGTCAAATGCAATACGTTAGATAGAAACAAACAGCTTCCCAAAAGTCATGCCAGATTGCATGCATTTGATTCCACACTATTGCCTATTGCCAATTGCGAATTGGCAATTGCCAATTGCCCCAGCGGCCTCTTGCCGGACACAATCGAAGACAAACTATCTAATCTAATGTTGTTCTCAAAGGCAATGAGCATTTGTTTGTATAAATAAATGCAGCAGCACTCGCACGAGGGCGGGGTTATCGACTAGTCGAATACCTTGTAATTACCACAACCAGCAGCAAGCGAGCGACTTTCAATTAACTGCTCATAAATAACAAGAGCTCTCGATACATATTTATTGGTAAATTACAAGGCGCAAGAGATAATGTCTAGAAATTAGTGTAGGCAAATTTTAATTAATAAGACTAGTTAAATTCTACACACAACTATCATTTTGCACCCTTGACGTTCCAATGGAACGAATGGGAATGAAACACTGACTTTAGAGCGAGTCTCTACTTTCATTATTAACTAGAATTTGCTATCCTAAGTTGATTTAAATAATATTTTAATGAGCAGTATTTTTTCGTTACGGCTTTTTAGATGAAGAATTACGAGAAATAAAAAAAGTTGAAATGGTTCTTATTCTTACACTATTATCTCTTTATAATGTGAAGTTAGTTTGTGAATTAAAATTACAAGTGTTAAACATGAAATAAAAAGAAAAACAACTGATTATCTTAATAAATGAGAGCAACACAACTGCTAAGCCAAAACATTAGCTAGAAGAAGGAAAAGAATGAAATTGATTTCAAAATTTCAGCATACCCAATTAGCTGGCGGATATGTGTAGAGGGTATGAGACATCGCGTGGCTGTGGCCAAGTGTTAAAAGTCTCAGCATCTAGAAGTTGGCCCGGCTTGTAAATCGCCCACTCGACGCTGACATTTTTTCATAATTTGCGCTACAAGCTTGACAATTGTCGTTTTGTTGCCCACTGGGCAAAAATCACAGCGTTGTTGCTGCTGTTATTCTCGTTGTTGTTGTTGCTGTTGTTGTATATGCAACACAGCAAGCTAGCTGCATCCGTTTGGGCCAAAAGCTCTCCAGCTCTCGGGCCGTCGAAGTGTTGGCGCTTTCGCACCTCCACTTAACAGTTTTCAGCATCAAAAGTTGGCTTTAACTTCAAATCGTTTTGGCCAATGCATATGCAGTGCTAAATTAAAATTTATCCGTTTTATTGCGCTGCGGGCAGCCAATAACTGTTTTTCATAGCAACTTTTTTTCTTAGTTTTCTTAGTTTTTATTATATATAAATATTTTTTTTTGTTTTTCTGTTTTTTTGTATTTTATATTTTTTATTTGTTTGTTCGCTTCGTTTTATTGCCGTTAGTTTATTGGTCGAAGATTTCGTAAGCGCACAATGCGCAACAATTGCTTGCGGTTTCCCATATGGGGCAGAGGCATCGACGGAAGTCATTTGCGGTTCCACGCAGTTGAATTCAATAAGCCCCAAACAGCTACCAAGCACGCAGCGTTATAGATCGAGTGTAAGAGATAAGCTCCCAGCACATACTATAAATTTATATATATATATATATATAGATAATATATAGACATACTCTACTCTCGAGCGACCCTCCCTTTTGGGCCATAATCGTGTTCTCAGCAGCATTTTGTCAGACTTGATTAGACGTGGCCTTATTGTTTACTTGCATAGCTAATAAGCCAAACGCTCTTAATGCTCTTCTCGATTATGATGATCTTTCTTAACCATTATCTCTGCTTCTCTCTCACTCTCTCTCACTGTCTCTCACTGTCTCTCTCTCTCTCTCTCTCTTTGTATTTTGCAGGCAGAGGGCCCTCCGGTTCAAGTTGAACCAGTTGATTTGAGTTTGCGTTCGCCGCGCGGTAAGTTGCTAATTATATACATATGCACACATATATATAAATACATCTACATATTTAAGCCCTGTCTGGACAACACTTACCGTTTTCTTGGCCAGGCCAAGAGCATTAACATATATGGTTCCGAGTAATTAATCAACCATCATCTCCGTGAAGTTGACTCTTTTAAGCGGGTCAACTTAAAAAACAAAAACAAAAACAAAAAAACAAAAACAAAAACAAAAAAATAATATATATATAAATATATGTATATTGAGAAGAAACCAATTTGCATCTCGGGTGAAAACCTAAAATGAAGGCGGGTTTTTTAATTATAACAGTTGGCAGGTTGCACGATGCCTCCCCGCGTTTTTTTTTTCTCCTCTTTTTTTTGTGGGTGGCTTGTGAATAATTCGTAATTGATAAGCAGAACATTTTGTTTTTATAGTTAAGCGGAACCTTTAATGAAAGTCGAAAGTTTTTTGGAAAAGTTTGTGGTAGCTTTTAAGTGTTTAAGTGTTGACTGTGCTCGAGCCATAGAAATATAAATTGTTTTCGCTGATAGCCACAGCAAACGCTTAAGACTTAAATGTACACTAAATTGTTTTTGAAAGCTTAGGTTTTGAAGCGTTTTCATAATTGATTATAGGAAAGTTCCAAGAATTGCTTTACTTCTAAAACCACAGACTATTAATGACATAAGAAAAAAACATCCTAAACTTAATTTGACTTAATATCAACCTTTTTTGACAAGGCTTTCGCATCTCTGTTGCTATGTATCTGCATAAATATATTTATAGACAATATAAACACCTTCATTAATCAGTTAACCGTTGAAATTCTTTTTGTTTGAGATACGTTTATAAAAAGTCTAGTTTTTAATTTTCTGTGACATTTTGCGCCATAATCTGCATATTTGATCTTCAAATGCAAATCGCCGTTTCAAGATTCATTAAATACAAAAACCTTTTATCGGTTTTGTGTAATATTATTGGCTTCTTGTCGTCCTTGACTCAAACGAAACTAACTCATCCAGAAGTAGCCGTTTCGTAGCGTTCCGGTTTCACTTTCATATTTGTTGTTGTATTTTTGTATTTATTTCGCATGTTTCGATTGAATATTTCAGTGTTGAATTTTATTTATTTATTAATGCTCTGCAGGGATATAAGTAAAGTGCCTACTATCGATAAATTCTTAAATATTCATTAATAAACCTTTCGATGTGAAAGTGAAAATCGAAACGCATCCAAATTTTAATGTAGCAATTAATGCTTAAGCAGCAAAACACATACAGCTCATTTAGTTAATGATAAGACATGCGCAGTATTATTAACCCATTCTGCCCGATTCCGTTTCCATTTCCATTTAATGTGAGCTGCGAGTGAGCAAACACAGGCGGCATGCAACTTGTTGCAAGCATGAAGCAAACGCTCGTAATCATCATGGAAATCACTTGTGGGCCCATAAAAACCGATTCACGCTGTTTCTCTCTAAGCTTAGCTCCATTTCTAACGCAACGACAATGAGCCACAGCTGTTAGTTACCCACTGAGCCAGAACCCAAAAACAAAAAAAAAAAAACAAAAAAAAAAGAGTTAAGTGGAGTGGGGAGGGGGTAGGGGGTAGGCAGGCCTACAATCTAGCGCAACTAACAAGCCCACAGAGAGCGTGTGTCGTTGTAGTTGTTGTTGTTGCTGGTGTTGTTTAGTTCTTGTTGGTTTTACCACTTGACCGACCACCAGCTGTTGACCATTTGACCTTTTTGGCAGCCTTTCTCTTTGACTTGGCGCACTGTGTGCGAGTGTGTGTGTGTGTGTGTGTGTGTGTGAAGTTAACAGCAACGCCCCAAAACTCTTGTGGTACTTTACCCGTTCCGGAGTCTCAACTCATCATCAGCAGCGACATCGACATCATCAGCCTAGAGAGACTATCTTTCGAGATGGATGGTTGCCTTGCTTAGATAGATACACAGATACACAGATACACAGATAGATAGATGGATAGTTATATGGTTATGTGGTTATATGCTGCTGCTGCTGCTGCTGCTGCTGGCCGTAGGGTGCCCAACAGCGGTACACATAATTTAATTAAGAAGCAGAGCTGTTGGCTGCCTTAAATGGCGATACAGTAAGATTAACAGCTAACAGCCAAAAACGCGTTGCGTTCATTAGAAAATCGACTAAGAGTTACACGCACAAAAAACAAAAAACAAAAACAAAAGCAAAACAAAAAAAAAGAAGTGTTTATATATACAGAGAATATAAAGAGTCGAGTCGGCGGCTGTGCATATTAATCAATTAGGCATGATATTAGTGAGGGCATCATTAATTTTGTCAATGCGGAATGCCTGAATGAGAAGTGCAGAGAGAGGCTCTAGTCGGCAGTTAGTTGGCTCAGTTTCTTGGGTACGCATTTTAATGGTTTAAGGTCCACGATTTTTATGGCGTGCTACCAACGAGAGACGCGCGACTCATCTGCGGAACTGTGGCAAATGTGTTAAATAGCGTTAAAATTTGTAAAACAAACGGCACATAATGGCTGAGATATGCTGTGCTGTGTGTGTGGTAGTCAGAGAGAGAGACAGAAAGATTAAGAGAGACACTGAGAGAGAGAGAGAGAGAGACAGAGTTCAGCTTAATTTTCAAGTTTAACGGTCATTCAGCATCGCCTTGTATATATTTGGTATTGTACGTGTATACACTTGACTATTTGGCTACATAAATTATAGCTTTTAAATAATTATGCAATTAGGCAGCGGCCACGATAGCCGATAGCCGATAGCCGATAGCCCCAAACTGCGAATGAACTGAATGAGGCACAAAAGACAGCCACAAAAAGACGTGTGTATTCAGCTGGTTGACTAGAAAATACCCTGTAAAAGTGCTTTAGGTAATATAAAATAAGATTTTGGATTAATCTTTCTCCAATCTTGATCAGCTTGCGGTTAAACGTTGATCAACAGAGGGAAACTTAAAAAAAAAATATTATATATATAAATTCAATTTATGCCTTAAATGTTGAGTCTTTATATACTTCAAGCTCTACAACTTTACTTATTTTCTCCCTTATGCAACTTAAACACCTTTCCAAATATTTTCAACACCTATTAACCAATTATAAAGCAATTTGCCAGATTTCTGGTTAATACTGTTAAGTTAAAGTTAACACTAGCTCAGAAATAGATCCCCTAAAATAGAGGACTAACGGTAAAAACCCATCTATAATTTTTTAACGATTAGCGTCTACAGGGTATAGTTAAAAAACAAAAAACAAAAAAAAAACAAAACAAAAAATCTGTGAAAATGCCTAGCCAAAAGACCGTCTGCAGAATTCGCATAAGCTCGAGTGCGAATTCCCACCAAGTCTAATTGCAGGCTGGGAAGCGTTGCAGCTAAAGCGAAACAACTACAACTTGATTTATTTAAGCTACCCAAACAGCCCATAAATAAAGCTGTTGAACTAGCCGCATAGCCGGCCAGGAGAGACAGAGATAGAGAGAGTGAGAGAGAGAGGGATAGACCGATCGAGAGAGGGAGAGAGATAGAGGGGAGGTAGCAGCAAGAAGCTGGTGCAGGCGTTGGTGACGCTGCCTGGTGGATGTTGAACGTTGAATGTTGGATGGTGCCTTACCCATCGAGACTCGAGACCCAAAGACTCAGTCTGTAGTCCTCTACTCTTCTTCTTGGGCACTTGGGGGCATAGGCTTTCAGGTTAAGTAGATGCGGCGACACGCGGGTCGTTGCCAAAGCGAACGACCTTAAGACGCTGCAACATTGCCAACCAATCCAATCCACTGCGCTCCACTCTAACCAACCACTCCACTTCATTGAATGATATGCAAGATTTAGTTGCATGTTGTTGTTGTGGTTGTTGTGGTTGTTGTTGCAGTGTTACCGTTGCTGCACTTCATCGATGCGGCTGCTGATTTTTTGGCATCTCGAGCGATAGTCGAGTCCAACGAACAACTCATAACTGCAGGCAGGCAAACATGCCGCTCCTTGACTGCAAATGCCTTGGCCCGCACAATGCCAGACAGAGACAGAGACAGACTGACAGAGAGAGAGAGAGAGAGTGAGAGAGAGTTAGAGAGTTAGAGAGAGTACGATTGTTTTTTAATTATGCTCGAGTTTGCAGTTTGTAGCTGACACCCAGGCAGGAAAGACATACAGGCTTACAGGTCTTCTGCTGCACACAGGTCCCTCCTTGTTCTTATTTTTGGCTGCTGCTGCTGCTGCTGCTTAACATGGCGCGTATGTTGTTGCAGCAACGGATTCGAAGTTGACTTGGACTCGCGACTTGACTGAGTGACTGCCTTTTTGAGGTTATGTGAAAGGTCAAGTTCGTGATCGCATTCAAACATTTTTGCCAACCACTCATCTTGCTGCGCAGATCTACTCGTCTCCCTCCCTCCCTCTCTCTTTCTCTCTCTGTCTTCCCTTTAACCCCCAGTGTAGTCGTGGTCTGACTGAGGGGCAAGGGGCATTTTGTGGGGAGCAAGGGGAGTCTAGCTACACGAGTGTGAGCCCGACCCAAAGCCCAAAGAGACGTCGTCGTAGAAAAATTGAAGATGAGCGTGCCACCACCACGCCACGATTCTGCCATTGCCACACTGTGTTCCCGCTGCCCACCCATCCGCTACCTCTCCCCATGCGCATCCTCTGCCCCGCTTGGCTTCGCCCGCCACCTTGTCGCACCAAATTGAGTGAATGTAAACTGTGGTTTACTTGTTTCCAGCGTTGTCATAGTAATTTTTCTGCACTATAACAACGGGCAGCGTCGCCTCCAACTTCAAACTGCAGCTCCCAGCTCCAAGCTCCCCAGCTAGTAGAAACCTCCTAGATCCAAACCCAAAACCAAACGACGGTGGCAGCAGTCACAAAAAAAAAAAAAAATAAACAGAGAAAAAATACCAACAACATAGAAAAACAGACAAAAAATGGAGATGCTGATGACACTGGAGACACGTTGTCTCTCTGGCAATCGTGCAACTGACACACCAGCAACAGCAACATCAACAACAACAACAAAAACAGCAACAACAACAGCAACAACAACAAGTAACAACTGCAACAGATGCAACAACAACATCGAAATGTTATAGCAGCATATGCCACACGAACCAAAAATTACACTGGACAACACAGGGTGCGGCTGTGGTATGCAGCGCAGGGCGGGGAGTGTACACAACAATTTGGGTGGGGAATCAGTTACTTATTCCTCATCTTCTTCTTTGCATTGAGGATGATTTTAATGTCGTCGGTTGGCGATGCCTCTATTACTGCCTCTATTGCTGCTCCTCATGTGATTTCTCAGGCACTTTGATTACCGATTAACTGCCTACAGACAGCTAATAATTTGGCCAAAACTTGGCTTGACTATAAAAAAAATTCATTAACATTTTCGTGCTTCAACTGCTTGCCACTTTTTGCAACATTGTTGTCACTTAATGCATTTATATTGAGGATTAGTAGTGCAGTTGGAACTTTAAATATCTTTTTGGAAATACTTATAAATTGCTAAGCCAAAATAATATGCTTAAAGTGTTGTTTAAAAAGAATTATAATTTAATCACATTAATTGAGTAATTAAATATTAAGTGATGAAATATTATTTCGATTATTATTGTTTTTACAGTCAACTATTTTGATCGCTGTCCGAGTCGAAAGCATAAAAATGTTTTATTTCGCTTGTCTTTCTTCTATATTTGAACCAAGTTAAGACTCCATGTGTGTCTATTAATATTAATTGAAAATTTGCCTTGCTAAGTACACCGGTCTTGGCCATTGTTTGACACTGTTTTTCTCGCTGCTGTAAGCACAATGTGTTCAGTAACCTGAGACTGATCAGAGCGACATGCGTTGCTTTTGGCGTCAGTTAACGCCTAACTAACAAGTGGCTCAGCGCTCCATGCTGCATGCCACTGCATCCCTCTGGGCCTCATAAAGTGTGGCCCGTGTGGAGCCATAAATCAACGCCCATGTGGCTTAGCTGGGCAACCAAAAACGAAACCTGCTGCACAGTGTGTCTTAGCCAGGCTTTAACGACTGTGTGTGTGTGTGTGTGTAAAACTGCGCATCTTCCCAGCCTGCGAGGAGCATGCGAAAAAAAATAAAACACAAACAAATATATCTATATAAATAAATAAAAAATAAACAGCAAACAAAACAACAACAAAAACTCAGACGCAGTTGCAATCCCAGCAGATCCATCCCAAACCACGGCCTGGGCCCAGAGCATAGAGCATATAGCATATAGCATATAGCATATAGCATATAGCATATAGCATAGAGCATATAGCATAGAGCGGTAAGTAGATCCACGCTTTCGTGAGCAAACAATTCGAAAGCTGACAAAAGTGCTGTGCAATAACATGTTAACGACGCGATCTCTCTGTGTGCTGACGATCGATGTGGCTGACTCTGGCTGAGTGCGAGCGAGATGGACACAGACAGAGACAGCCCACACGACAACGAATCATAAGCCACGACGCAAGCTGTCTGCTGCTCCTCAAAAAAACCAACAAAAAAAAGAAGCAAAATAACCTAAACCAATATACATAAGTACATTTACGTAGATTTGCTGAGGCAGCTCAGTTTGTCGAGCTGATACAAATCGATCGCATCTGCATCGAGCGCTGTTTTCGTTATTTTCGTGTAGCTCATTAGTTGGCAGCTAATTTCGCAAGCGTTTCGCCAGACAATGCCAGCCAAAAAAAAAAAAAACTGTAGTTGCATATTTATTGGTCATAAGTGCGCCGACAAACAAAAAACAAAAAAAACAGAAAATAAAAAAAAAATACAAAATTTGTTTGCAAAATTTGTCTCCATACAAAAACCGCCGAAATGCTATAGCATATTAGCAATTTGCATTGTTTGGGGCGCAACATGTGTGCAGACGGACGGACAGACGGACGGAGGGACGGAGGGACAACTGACTGTATGAACTGGTGTCTGCACTGGTTTCAGGCCTTTCCAACCACTGCCACAACTGCTTGGCCTTATATAAAGAGCAGGCAACAATAGGCTGGCTGCCTGGCTGCCTGGCTGCCTGGCTGCCTGGCTGCCTGGCTTGAGTTGACTTGGCTTTGGCTTTGGCTTTGGCTTGTACGTAGCTGTGAAAGAATTCTTTGCATCCGCCTCCAATTCGTGCCCAGACAGCAGCACCCGCGCACATACTCCTAAATGGAGCCTTCGTGTAAACAGAAAAATTTGACTCATGACTTCGTCCACACAACAACAACAGCAGCAGCAACAACAACTGCAACAGCAACAGCAACAACAAGAGCACATTCACATCCTTTTTTGGCGGTGCTACACACACAGTGCTACACTTTTAGTTTTGCTCAAATTAGTCAGCGGGATTTTTGCGGCTGTGTTTCTACAAATTAACGCCAATTTCGTATCACGTTATTAATAGTAACCATTAAATTGCCCGCTCCACGCTCTGATCATTATCTGGCGGCTAACAAGACAACAACAAAAGCCGCTGCTGCTGCTGCTGCTGTGGTTGCTGCTGCTGCTGTGGTTGCTGCTGTGGATGCTGCTGCTGCCTATAGGCTAGTGGGTGAACCACTGTGTTGTGATTCCTTGCGGGTCCGAAATTGGCAGCCGCAGCTGGCTAGCTGGCTAGCTGGCCACTCTGGCCTGGCAACGTCTTGCCTTAATTATCTGCATGGCCAAAAAGAAAGAGCGCACAAAAAATACTATACTAAATTGTTTATGTGTATTTTTAGTGGGTACAAAAAAAAAATAGAATAAAAAAAAAAAAACAGCTGCATTCGCGTCACCTTTGTTTACCGTATAGAGAGCGATAAGCTTGTTAACTGTTAACCAAATCTGTAGCAGGCCACTGTAAAATGGCCAAAAACTGTATAATGTATGTGTGTGTGTGTGTGAGAGTGTACGGTACGCCCACGTTGGCCATTTGTGTAATGCAATGCACTCATTTTTCCTCATTTTTTATTACTTGCCATCTAATCAATGAGCCACTGACTAATTAATAGTCGTCCTAGAGATGACAGCGTGAGCATCAGTGAATTATCAAAAATAATTAATGATTTATTTAACCTAATCGAAAATTTAGTTGTTTATTGCTTGCTGACCTCTTTTTATAATTAATATGTTAAGCTGTTAATTAAATGTACAAAGAAATAAGTTTGTTGAATTTAAGACAAATGTATTTTTTAGCTTGTGTTAATAAATTATAAGTTTGCTGATTGCAGTTTTGCCTAATTTGACTGACAGTTGAACATGGCTAAATCGACTCATCTTTTGATGCTGATCAAGAATATATATGCCTTATGGGGTCGGAGATGCGTCCTTCTATCTGTTTACATTGTACCCTTTTCCCCTTTTAAATTGAGGAAATTGTATTTCAATCTAGACTGTATTCATATCAAAAACTATTTTTTTTTAAAAGATTTTATCATAGAATTCGAGTTATAAATTCAAAATGAATAACACTTAAAACCAGAATGCGACAAGCACAATTCATAGTCTAGTTATTTGAAAGAGTTTCATAGATTCCTACAAGTGTTAAAAGGAATGCATTGGACAATGACTTGATCTTTTTTTAACAGTATAATTCCAGAGTCATGACTTTAATTGAATTAAAAAAACACAATAAACAAACGTTGTGCTAATGTTATCTGAAATGTATGTCTATATTAATTGAGCAAATGGGATTTACGATTGCTTTTGTGCGCTGTGCACATGTCCATCTCTGAGTTGTTGCCGATACTTGGCCAAGATTTGCAACTACTTAGAGCCGGTGGCCCCAGCGATGCCAGATAATAGATAAACAAATGCGAATCGGATAATGTCATGTAGTCATGTCATATGTTAGCAAAAATCAGAAGAAAAAATCCGAAAGAAAAAAAAAAAAAAAAAAAAACTAGAGCAGTAAGTCAAAAGCAAAGCTGAAAAACATTCTTATCGATTACACCTGAGACCTCAATCAATAAATTGATTGTTAGCGATCAGTTTAAGGCAGGCAGGCAGGCAGGCAGGCAAGCAAGCAGGCTGGCTGGTTGGCTGGCTGCAAGTGGTGTAGCGGTGGTGCAGTGGTGCACCAGCCACCACATGCTTCGCATACAAAAGAGTTTAGCTGTTGTTGTTATTGTTGCTGCTGTTGGTCGGCTCTTAAGATAAGCCGCCGTGGCTGCTGCTGCTGCTGGTGCTGCTGCTGCTGCTGCTGCCTCTGCCTGGCCTGGCTTGGCCTGGCCGTGTCTTAGCCAGGCTTGGGTCCAAGTCCAAGCACTTTTGATCGCTGCCATGCGATAGGCGGCGAGCGGCGTTGTTAGGAAGTCGTCGCTTTGACCGTTTGTTTGTTTGTTGGTTTGTTTGTTTGTTTTGTGTTGCTCTTGCTGCTGCTGCTGCTGTTGTTGTTGTTTCATTTCGTTGAGGCATAAAGCAAGATTTGTGTAAATGTCAGGTGGTAATAGTGACACTGTGCGCCACTTGATTGGTTTTACTTCTGACCAGCAACAACAACAACAACTACAACAACACTGCTTGTGTGTGCCAATTTTATTTTATTTTGTTATTTTGGTTTTTTTTTACCTAACTGAATTGGTCGCAAGGTTGTTATGGTTCTTGCTGCTGCTGTTGTTGTTGCTGTTTGCATTTCTTTAATTGGCTCATTTTCGCGGCACATGTTGGCCATAAAAAGAGCACAAAAAACAACCGAAAATGGTAGCCAAATATTTATTGCAGCTTAATGAAAATGCATAGCACACACAGAGCTGGGGTACACGACAATCGCATCTAAGCCATCAATAAAACATGTAAATCAATTGCGCCGCATACATGGCGTATGAGTTATGTTGATTTCCACAGCCAGTGGCAGTTGTCAACTCAATAGAACATTGAATTGAACGATGTTGCGACAGTTTAAGTCGAATTTGGTTTTTTTCTCTACAGAATTTAATTAATATGTAAAGAATATAATATTACTGCTGGTTGGTAATGAGATAAATTAGAGCAAGGCAGATTTTAAGGTGCTTTAAAGCTGCAAAACGCATTGCAAAAGCTCTTTCTGCACTAAAATGTAATAAAATTAAAGAAAAAATCATTTCAAAATCAACTTGAGGCAGTTCTAAGATTTCCTTAGCCATAACTTTGTTAAAATTGAACCGGTTTTCAAAAGTTTAGCATCTACATAAGCACAGCACTTAAAGTTTAAATCATTTTACTTTAAAATTGTCCCTTAAAGCAGTCCACAAAGGAAGGTTTCAAACTTGCCACAATTATAACTTATTCAAAACGGAATCGATTTTTTAAAGCAAAGGCCTTTTCGTGATTGTTTTGGCCTCCAACTGAAAAGTGCATTTAAATTTGGAAACACGATTTCCTGTCGAAATTCATGTTCAAATTCTATTCTGAAAAACCGCATCAGCATTTTCCACAGTCATAAATCAACTTTCCGTTCGAAGCGATGTGTGAGTGTAGTTATGACCAGTAAAAATCGTAATTTGCAATTTAACTGCTTTATTTTAATTAGTTCCAGCGATTTGGTATTTTATTGCATTTGCTCGCAGATTGTCGGCTTGCTACACCCAAACTCTTCAAATCGCTGGTTGCTGCTTGCTGGTTGCCAATGCTGATCGCAAATCTGCTTAAGGAAACAATCAACTTCAGGCAGCTTTAGAAACGCCCACTAAAAAAGCCAACACCTAAAAGAGGCCCCCCACCAAAAAAAAAAAAACAAAGTGTCAGTTGCAATTGTGTGTTGTGTTTGGCTCTCGGTCGAAAATTGAAAGCACTCGCTGCGTCATCAAAGTCATTAAACTGTCGACTGCTTACGGAAGTTTCACTGTGCTTGCTGCTTTTGGGGTGTGGATCTGCGTTTTTTTGTGGCAAGCGAAATGTGCGGCAAGAACGTATCAAGCGTACATGTGTTTGGCAGTGTGGGTGCCACACAATGCGGAGGTGTAGAATGTGGCAAGCCACTCAAACAGTCAGCCAGTCAGCCCGTCAGCCAGTCAGTCAGACTGTCAGTTGGAAGCTGCCTCGCAAGTGATTTAAAAGAAATAATAATAAAAGCGCCAAAGTTTTGTGCCACATCCAAAAGCCAGCTAGCTCTCTATATCTTGGGTGTGTCGCCACACACTGGCGACAATTTCGCAATGCTGCCAAAATGATGTCTATAAGGTGTGTTCTACACACATCTCCTGCCTGTGTTTGCCACACTCTTTTGTAACTCTTGTCTAGTCGGTGCATTTCAAACGGCGTTTTAATGATACGCAACTGAGGAAAATCCGAAAAAGAAACTGCAGCCAGCAATCGCAATGGCAAAACAAATATTTTGTCACCTTTTGGGACTTTGAGACAAACCGACAAATTAAAATACGTGCAACTTGAATGTTACCTAATGATTCTGAATATAAATCAGTCAAAAACGAAAAAAAAGACACAAAATAATAAAAATAAATAAAATGAGACCGTAGAGAAATAAAAAAAAAAAACTAAGTAAAAACTACGCCTCCTCCTCCGATTTCGATTGTGACTCCTCCGTTAATCGTGACTTTCACAATCAACCTTCAAAAGGTTTTTCGCTGCCACAAACGAGTAGCGTGTACCAGGCGCAAAATGGGCTGCAAAACAACAATAGCAACAACAACAGTAACAACAACAACTGAAAAATCAAGAAGAAGCAGCAGTAGAGTTACAGCAACAAAAAAAAAAACAAAAAACGAACAACATTTGAAGCGTTTACTTTGGCGCTTCATCGAATATTATTTCTCACGTTCTATTTTTTTGTTGCTGCTGTCGCCGTGCTTGCCCCTTTTCTTATTGTTGTTGTTGCTGCTGTTGTTGTTGTTATTGTTGTTGTTGCTGTTGTTATGGGTGATTTTCTGTGTTTTTGTTTATCATCGGAACTGAGATTGAGTCGAATGCAGCATCATCAGCAACTGGCAGCCAGCTCAAACAGTTCTCACTGCTTTGGTTATTATGCGCCTGACTTTTATTGGAGCAACATTTTTTTCTTTAGTTTTTGTTTGGATTACTCGAATCGTTTTTGTGTGTGGAAGTCAAGGAAGGTGTGAATTTCATTAAGCACACACTGATTTTAAGTTTAATTGGTATTGAATGCAGTAATTAGTTGATGCAACACGCTATGTAAGCTGTCAATTGTATGTGAAAAAGATGAGAGATTATTTCAGATATTTATATTTCGATTGCAATGAAAACAATGAAATTAACCAACTAATCGACTAGTTAATTAGCCATCATTATGCCAAATATTTAAAATTATTGTCTACAGAATCGTTTCAAAAACTAGAACCAAAATACTCTTAATAAAGTTTCGACTTTTGTTATATCCAATTTGTCAAGGGAATTTAGAGCCGCAGTTAAAACTTTAATTTGAAATAAATGATAACGTTTGGCATGCAACCAAAATGAAGTTGTGTTATGTATTTAGATCAGTGCTTAGCATTGGATATGCCATGTGAGTTACACTTACACTGGGCAATATCTATTTCCATTTACAATTAAACACTTCCTGTGGTTGCTGCCACTCAATCGTTTCATTAGATGGCCAGTGCAATTAAGCCATAAAAGCCGAAGACCAATTTTCAGTTCAACGTAGAAATGCGCCCAGTCGACTAAGTTAAAGACTAATGACGGTGAGCCTGAAGACTGAAGACTGAGGACTGAAGACTGAGGACTGAAGACTGAAGCCTGAAGACTGAAGCCTTTAGCCAGGTTTGCATGTTAAAAATCATAAAAATGTTAAATGACAAGCGGGCTCATGTACGCTTTAGCGACTGTCTGTCTGTCTGTTTGTCTGTCTGTCTGTCGTTCTGTCTGCCTGTTGTTGTTTGTTGTTGCTGTTGCTGTTGCTGTTGTTCGCATTGTCAAATTGCGATCAAAAACGCAACAACTGAAACATGCCACACGGAGACGTAGTTGCCAACCAGCAGCATCATGAATCAAAGCACACAAACAGCTAACTGAGTGAGCAGGCTAACAGCCAAACAACAACAGCAACAACAACAGACAGACAGACAGACAAATAGACAGTCGGACAGGCAGATAGACAGACTGTTAGCCAGGTTAACTGAATCGGCGCTGAATGCGTTTTAACGGCTACTTGTCTTTGGCTATTTATTGAAAGGATTTTCAACACTCGCACAGAGACAGTGAGATCTGCAGCAGCAGTCGGCAGCAGTCGGCAGCAGTCATTCATGCATGCATTCAATCATTCCTGAATGTGAATACAATTCGAAATCGTACAACAAGTCGCACATTTGCGCCTGCCACATGTCCACCTAGCTGCGTCGGTGATGCCACTCAACCATGCAGCAGCAGCAGCAGCAGCAGCAGCAGCAGCAGCAGCCACATTTGATTATGAAAAGCCGACTTGCGTCTCTGCAACCAAATCGATAAAAATAATTGGTTGACTGCGTCTGCAACTGCAACTGCAACACACAGCATTCGCGGCGCTCGAATTTTGTTGAATTTGCAGCTTGACATGAATTGCGAGAGAGAGAGCGACAGTTAGATAGAAAGAGATAGAGAGACAGGAGACTGAGCCTGAGCCTGAGTTTGAGTTTGAGTCTGGGGAGGCATATTACAACATGGACACTTTGAGTGCAGACAGTTGAGCTTTTCCCACGTTCGTGAAAATATTTGTGTGCGCAAATTATTGGAAAATAAAACAAAATAACAAAAAAAAAAAAAAAAAACAAGAAAAAAATTTGAGCGCATTTTGGCTAACGATTTGAATGCGATGTGCTTGTAAAGTATTTGCAGTGAAATTTTTGACTCGATGCAATGCAATTGTATTTGCCATATTAAGAAAATAAATAAATATTTATACTTTTATATGGTAAGTGTATTTGTTTTCATTATTTATGCCAGCCAAATGCCACAAATTAAGTTGCCTAAATCTTTGCGAGTATAACAAGTAAATTATCGAAATCGATATTTTAATATCGAGTATTTGTTGAAGTTTTAAGTGGGTTTGTAAAGTGCCATCAAGTGTATTTTTGTAATATTATAAGACGGTTAATAATAAATGATAGATGGATGGATGGCTTACGAATATATATAATAAACGAAGTAATATCTTCGAGGAATATCTTCAATGTTCTTTATAATAAAACCAACTGAATTCATTTACATTTATTATATACAGTTGAAGAAAGGCATTCGATTAATCAGAAGCGATTATTTGCGGCTGTTAAAGTCAGTAAATAGCTCCTTAAATACCAAACAATCTGTTAACAAGTTTTTTGTTCCTCGTGTTCCATTTTTTATCCTTCCGCAGCTGCGAAATGTGATGAAAAAACCAAAACGAATTGCAAAACACGCCAGAGATAACAGGGTATCTTAATGTCATATTGTTAATTAGTGGTTCACTTTTCGTTTTATGGGTTTTAGTAGCGGTTTAATTAAAGCCTGTGCAGTCGTTAATTATTACGCAAAGCGTCTAAACAAATGTGAGCAATGTGTTTTATACACTTATGAGTAACTCGAGTGTCCCGCGTGCTTGTTGCAAGTAGTTGTCGCTGACAGTTGTCAACAGTTGCAGTTGCAGTTGGTGTTTGTGTTTGTGTTTGAACAGCGTTTTGTGCAGAGTTTGCCAAGCGTCGACAACACTTTAAAAATTAATTGCTGAGATTTATGAGCCCAGTTAGCAGCGATTCGCCTGAGAGTCACAGTCAGAGTCAGACACAGAGACACAGAGGCACGGAGGCAGAGAGTGCGTGCCCCGTCCGTTAGACGGCCATATAAGGCGGCGAATGTTGCCAGCTTTATGCATATAGCTGAACCACATTTTAGCCACTTCACACTTTTATCTGTTTAAAATATGAAGCGGCAAACTATGGGAAAATCTTTTTATTTTATAGAGCTGCAGCAGCAGCAACCGCTGGGGCAGCCGACAGTCAATTGTGTGGCAAAGATTTGCTCGTGCTGATAAGGATGCCTTGGACGCACTCGTGAGCGTGAGGCAGAGTACCGCTTGCGAAGCATCTAGCAGCTTGCAGCTTGCAGCTTGCGGCGCGCAGCTCGCAGCATGGGTGCCCCGGCCAGGAGATGCTCGAGGCGCGATTTCGTTGCGCCGATCTCGTTACTGCCTCTTACACTGTAAACAATTTATTTGGCTGGCAATTTACTTTACCTACCTGTGCTGTAGTTTAAATTTTGGTGACTCTGACCTATATTTATAAAAGCTATTTGAAAATGTATACTTTAAATATATGTTTATATTTTGAGACGAGCACAGAAAGGTTAACGGAAATTTCAAATATGAACTCCAAAGTTTTCAGTCAATAAAGCCAATTAAAGATTTAACGGATGCAGATTCCATAAAATGAATAAAAACTTAATCGTTTGGGAGCAGATTATATAAATTTGAATAATTGCTTTAGTATACAAATGCGGCAAGAGACAGACTCAAATAACAATAAAAATTGTATTAATATGTTAAGTAATTCAAAAAACGGGATGTATTTGAAATACAATTAAGAAAGCTTATTTAACGGAATTGTTAAATGATAGTTTTTAATATTATTCTCGTTGGTAGCCAAACTAACTAAACTACTCCGACTAAACTTGGCCTTAAATTAAGTTTCTTGGTGACCTTCAATGCACTTCGATATATTTTCAATTGCATTAATATCATCGAATTTTGTACGGTGTAGCTGTTGCTGTTGGTGTTGTTGCAGTTTCTATTGTTGGTCTGGCCAAACTGCCGTGGCTATAATTAGACAATAAATAAAAGCGGCAAACAGAGCAGAGCTTATTGGGGCGTTGCCCACAGACTGCTGCAACTGCAACTCAATGTGGAACTGCGGCAGACTCGACGCTGTTTGCTTTGCTTGCTGGCCAATCCGAATGCTGGCAATCAAAAGCCGCGACAAATTGTGCATTTTGTGGTCACAAATTGAGTTAACGCTGCCAAATTAGCCGCATAAATTTATCGCCGCTAAACGAATGCAGCTGAACAACAGTCACACAGACACTGGAGACACTGAGACACGGGAACGGAGACGGGGACGGAGACGGAGACGGATACTCAGGTTAGGAGACTGCCCCAAACGTTAGTCGAGATTGGGGCTTAATTAAGTCTTTACGAGGCAACGGGCAGCAATTTCAAATGGGTGCACAACTTGAACGCTTAAATAAATAAATCTGGTTGTTGGTGTTTTTGTTGCTGCTGCTGCTGCTGTGGCCAACAATTGGCGCTTGGCCGTTTTGCCGCTGTTTTGTGGCCAATAAAAGATCGCAGCGCGCTGATTTGACAGGTGAACAATTTTGGGTTGGGCTGCGGTCCGACTGCTCCAACTTGCCAGGCAGCCAACAACAGCCAACAACAGCCAACCAACCAGCCAACAACAACAACAACAACTGTAAGGCATGTGTCGCTGCTGCTGCTGCTGCTGCTGGTGGCTGTTGCCACCACCCACCTGGACCGCTTTTGTTGTTAGATCTGAGTTTGGCCTCAAGCCGGGGCCACACATTTGTTTTGCCTAAAGATTATTTCAACAAACTGGTGACAACAAATTAATTTAAGCGATTGTCCGATATCTGCTTAGGACTTGCGTTTCTTTAACTTACTTACTTATTTTGTTGTTGTTACTGTTGTTGCTGTTGTTATTTTTGTTAACTTATATTGTTTGCTTGTTCAAACTATGTCAGTTAGTTTAACTTGGCTTAGTGTCTTGTTTGTGTGGCTGCAGTTTGTGTCTTATCGAAGCCACTCGTTCTTTGGCCATATCTTGTTAAACATATATCACAGATAAGTTTGCCTAACTGGACAGGATGACATTGCTTTAGCAGTTTTAAATGACATCGAATCGATTAGGCAACTAAACAAGGGAATACAATTGCTGTGAGATGAAGTTAACCAGTAGCTGAAGATATTTATAATCAGCATTGCAAATAGGAAGACAAGCCACGAGCAGCGTCTTGATAAAGTCTTACAACTTTTGTCAGAAATATCGTAAAAATTGAAGTGTTTCAATTTTAGTTGTAGAACTCAACTAGAAAATAAATAATGACATGATTAGCCTGTGGATTGAAATAAGGTTCGGTTTTGACAGGGTTATAATAGTATTAAAGAGAGTGAGAGAGATGATGAAGATCCGTTTATTTAATGACTCTGCCATTACCACAGCTGCAGCTAGCAAGACCAATAATTTTCAGACACTACAATTTTTGATAAATATAATTAAATTGAAAATAAAAGAAAAACTTTATGGTCTGTGGCTAAAGCAATAATAAAATTTAAATTGCAATTCAATAAGTACTTGAAAATGAACGGAATGCATTAGAATAGATAGAAAGGCAGTCTCGTGATTAAATTGCTAAGTAAGCATTCTGTATACCCTTACTATATGGCTGGGCTGGTGTGCCGTAGTCCATCATTCGCATCCTTACCAAATTGTATACATTTCACTCTATCAGTGTTCGTCTCAGTTGATTACTTCATTTATAGCTGTCTGGCCATGTTTTCTTATTCGTTTTCTTTTCTTTTCGTTTGTGGCTTATGCAAATCTTGACTGGTTTAAAATTGATTGCACACTTCAATATGGGGAAGAAGGCGCATGACGGATGCGATCGCAGCGACCATCAGCGACGGGCCCGCAAATAAATATCACAACGCTCAGCCATAAATAAAAAACACTTAATCGATTGAAAAAAAACACTAACAACAACAACGAAAAATATTGTGCCAAAAATAAAAAAAGAGGGAAAATCGTTGAACGTCGATTTTGCAAGGTCAAACGGAGCGTATGAGCAATGTTGTGGCCCATTGGAGCTGGCTGAGGCTGAGGCTGAGACTGGGACTGGGACTGGGACTTGGACTGGGCTCTGGTCTGTGGCCCTTAGACTTTTCAAAAGTCAACAGCAGTTTAAACTCGTTTGCAAAACACTAACGGGCTTGTTCGCCTCCCCTCCTCTTGTGCCCCCGTCCTCTCCGGCGACCTACCGCCCTCTTCTCGCTTGCAGCACTCGCTTCCACTCAATTTGTTTGCCCAGCGGCATTGAGAATTGGAGTGTCAAACTTTCAGCTTTCAGTGCACGCCAGGATGCCGCAGATGTCGATGCCGATGTGGTTGTGGATGTGGATGTGGTTGTTGCCACAACGGGGCAGCAAGCAGGCAGGCAGGCAGGCAGGCTGGCAGTCAGCAGCAAAGATGCTTCTTGCTCGCTTGCTGTTTTTGTATTGACATTAAATGAAATAATCTGCGATGATTGTGCATTAGTTGCAGTCAGCAGGCGTAGAACCAGGCGGAGGCTGATCAGACAGAGAGGGCGAGAGCGAGATGGAGAGACTGGATAATAGTTCTAGACTGCTGTATTTGGGGAGAAGCGACATCGTGGTTCCCATGGCATGATTTTGCATGAAATAATGTGGCGCACGAGTGGGCGGGCAAACTGTGGCCTGCAACTGTTGCTGGAGGAGCCGTGCGGGGGGCCACTTGTCGTGGCAATCGTTGCCAAGTTGACTGCCTGGCTGGCTGGCTGGTTGGCTTGCTGGCTGGCTGGTTGGCTGACTGCCTGCTTCGGTTTTGGATCTTGGCTTGGTGGATGCTTCATTCAGCTTGTCTTTCGGTTTCTGTTTCTGTTTCTGTTTCTGTATTTTTGTCTCTTTTTTTGTTGTTTTTGTTTTTGTTTTTGTATGTCCGCTGCCTTAGCCAAATTTGCGACGAAACAGGAACCGTTAACTGTGGCAATTTGTGCTGCCAACGTCCCTCAGTTTGTTTCCCACGTTATAATTCGTTAGATTTTCAATGCCCTCACTTCAGTTATTTTTCATGCTCATTTTTTTTTTTTTTGGCCTTGTCGACTTGATACAGTTTTTTTTTTGGATTTCTAATGACACTCGCTTAAAATGGTAGTTAGCCAAACTTGAGCATAAGTCAGGCATTAGAATTTCGTATTTTCGTATTGTGCTGCAGTCGAATTAGGAGAGAAAGAAATTTGTCTACAAGTGGCCAAAATAAGTAGCTGTCGTTGTGTGTTAACTGTGTGTTAATTTCTACACTTGGTAATTGAATAACAAGCAGCTTTAATAGCTCTTTTAAGCTTGCAATGAACTTGATTTTATCTAGCTAAATATTATTGAAATTTTAGCTGAGCAGTTTCGTCACAGCTTCAGTTATCAATTATTTTCTTTAAAGGTTTCGGTGCTCATCAATGTAAATCTTTCTGCTTGCCAAGCTTTCAGCTAATCTCATTTGCTATTTTGTTGAAGTTTGGGGCATCCCCGCTGGCTGTGTTAAGCTGTTGGGCTCGACACTTGGACTTGTTCCTCGATCCGTTGCGTGAGGCCTGCAAACCTTTCTCTTTTTATTTCGATTCGTCTCCTTTTTCTCTGTCTTCGCCATCGTTTCGCCTGCTTCTTCTGGCACTTTTTTTTTCGTTCATTTGCTAAGTGCGCATCACGTGCAAGCAATTATTTTATCAATCATTTAGGCGCTCTTTGCTGTTGTTGTTGCTAGTTGCTAGTTGCAAGTTGCTGTTGCTGTTGTTGTTGCTCCTCGCCTGGCTGCCTTGTGTCTATGGCTCTGTCCCGACTTCGGGGCTGGTGCTCAAACAGCGAAAACGCATTTAATGTCTGCTTAGTGTGATTACGACGCATTAATGCCCGTTCCCGTGCTGGCCAAGATACCCCCCCACCTCTCCCACACCCCCTGCCCAGCAGTTTGCAGCTCACCCCATGCCGCATGTTGCATCTCTGCCGTTGTATTTTGTTTTTACTGTTTTACAGTCACCGGCGGCGCGTCGCGACTCTCTGTAGTTGTTGTAGTTGTTGTTGTAGTTGTTATATGTGTGTTAACTTTCAAATAAATTAAACATGAAGCTGGGATCATTTATTTCACTCGCTCCACCTAACTCGCTAGCTCGTTTGGGCCCGGCCTGACTTCGGCCTGGCCTGCCACCTGGTACCTGGTAGTATGTACTATTAAATAGACCCACTCCATTCCTCATCCACCACATGGCTATCCCAGGCCGAGCACCAAACTATTCGCAATGTTTCTTCATTTTCACATTAAATGCGCAATTCCCGACATTTGTTTGAATTAACACGCGGCAATTACCGCTCACCAGCTCACCATCTCACCATCTCAGCAGCTCTCCAGACTTTAATTCATGGATACTATCGCATATTAGAGACGCACGTTTCTGTTTGTGCCACAGGACGCGGCTCTTCAGAGGTATTTGTACAGGTCTAATGTCGTTTAGATGGCAACTAAATTTGATCTTTTCCGATTGTCTCAAAATTCACGAACTGCAGATTTTCCGTATATATTTCTAATACATCAATATATTATCTGATAAGATAAGTCCATTGGGCCATTAACTTCAACAACACAATATTTACATTTTTATTTTATAATGAATATTTATTTATGAAAGGTCATTCGCAGCAAGGTTGGAAATTTCATTTACATATATTTAAATCATAACATTTCTAAATAATAGAAAACTTTATGCAGATTGCATAGAAAAACATAAAACATAAAACATAAAAAACCACAGCCAACTATTAACTCTGAGAAATTCAATTATGTTGATTTCTTTATCAATCAATTTTCTATTATATTTAAATTATGGCCAGCCATAAAATTAAACTATTCAGATTGTAATTTGTCTCATTGTAAAATTGAATAGCAAATTGATTGATTTTATCGAAATTTAATTATGATTCACGTGTATCAATTTAAATCCTTTAAGGCCCATTAAGTCTATCGATCGTTTGCAAATCCTATCGAGGATTACTCGACAGAAGCCAATTTCTCTTACCATCTAATCAATAACAAATACGATCAATTAATCACAACGCTAAGCACAAAACGCCTAACAGCCTAAAAAAAAAGCAAGGAACGTGTATTCTACTTAGTACAACACATACACACAACACACACACACATACAGACAGAGAGATGTTGCAACCACTTAAAGTGACCGTCGCATCGTTTATCTGTTGCAGACAAAAAGAAATGCATAAATTATTTCCGCGAGGCATTTTAAAACGCCTGTTGGGCAACTTTCCGCTACTCAGGCTGATGCTGAAGCTGAAGCTGACTAACTGCTGGCCAGCCTCGACTCCAACTGGCTGCTGCCTACTTACCGAGTGCTGACCATTTGGAAAGCCTTCTTCTGCTTCGTGTCCACGCTTTTGTCCATATTTGTACACAATTAGCAATGACACAAAAAAAAAAGAGAAACAAATACAAAACGAATAGCAACAGAAACAAACTTCACACACCATAAATCGATTATCATTGCGAAAAATACACGCACACACACTTAACACACACACACACACACACACACACACACTTAACACACACACTTGGGCATTAAATCAAATGGCACATTTTACGCCTCTTTGGTTGTGCATAAATTTATTTATCGACTTGTCCATCGGCTGTGCGGCTGTCTGTGTGTCGCCTTATCGCAGCCATCGGCTATCGTCAATCGGCATTGCGTATACGCCATGTCTCTGCCTCAATCTCCTCCATCTGTGCCCGCCTACCACCTATCACCTATCGGCTATCGGCTATCGGCTGGCTTCTGTGCATGCATTAAATGTATAACAAAATTGTCATTAGCGTAAAGCATTTGTTAAGCGCTCCAGATTGCACAGATAAGCAGCAGCAGCAGCAGCAGCAGCAGCAGCAGGTAAGGTGTCTGGCTGCGATCTGGGTTGCCTGTGCCCGTAACTGGCCAGTGGCACATCCATCAACGCCGCCATTTGGCTTTTGCCAGTGCATCAATCGGTGGGCAACAGCGGCAGCAACACGCGCTGACAATCAGTGTGCGACAAGCTAACGAAACTGAATACAAAAAAAAAAAACATAAACAGAAACAGGTCCAGTTCCAGTTGCAGTTGCAAACACAGTCTTTGCAGTCTTTGCCTACCTCGCATTGCTTTTCACACCTTCACGCGGCTGCCGTTTGTGGCATCATTCTATTTGGTATACCCTGTAGCCAATTATAAATCGGTGAAAGGGATATCCATGTTATCTCGCTTATTTATGTGACAATCAACCGCACAGATTTATGAATCCATAAAGTATATATTACATAGACATGATGAGAGGCAGACTTCTTGATACTGGCATGCAGATATGAGTGCACCATAAGCAGATCAAGTTTGTGTAACTCAGGCAGACAATAAATCAACGAGAAGACTAAATTTGCTATCAAATTTAAAATACTTATTTATTCATTTTAGAAATTGGTAAGAGTTTAAGTGCAATTCATTTATTTGAAGAGATTAGGATTATGTACAAAGCTTAGAAGTCAGTTAGAAATAGCTAAAAATAAGTAATAAATATAAATAAATAGCTATAGCTAAATTACTACTTAATTATTAAATATTTAATGTCAACATAGTAAATAGTATTTCTAGATCCTCAATGAGCCTTATTTTAATAATAATTTTGTTGCTTGTAACTAGTAATTTTTGTTAGAGCTAATTAGAGGGTAACACGCAAGCGCCAACTGTAACTAACATGGTGGTTTTTTTTCTTTTTGGCCAGGCCAAGAGCTGGTGTAAAATGGCTGGATGATTGGCATTGCGTCTGTATCTCATCCTCAGCCACATCGTCAGCGATAGCGTCTTGGCAGCTGTTGCTGCTTATTGACAATGCGTCTGGCGTTTTGCTAGCTTTGACTTTGGCTTTGGCTTTGGCGGTGGTCGTTTCAGTTGCTTTGATGGCACCACGAGACAAACACCACGCCGCCAAGCCACCATCGGGGCCAACTTGTGGCTAACTAAAAACAAGTTGCGTTGACATACCAATTAACTTGACAAATACATAATTGGTATCAAACAATTAAATGTTTTTTTTTCCTTCTCTCTCTCTCTTTTCATTTCTATTTGGCTTTTTGCTCTGTACATGCCGGGAATGTGCCCTGGCCAACAGGCAGTTAACTAACGTGGCTAACAGAGCTGCCAGCCCATTTTGCTGTCAGCTTATGAGCGCAGAAATTCATTTAAATTTATCTAGTTGTCAGTTTTGCTAAGCTTTAAGATATTTGCACAATTTGCTCGTAAAAAACAAATCGAGCATTGAAAAAAAATTGAAGTAAAAAAAAAACGATGAAAAAAAGTAGAAAAATCCACATACAAATAGAAATACAAACAGAAATAAAACGGCAGCCGCTAACGAAGCGCCAACAACGTAGAAGTCCAAGTCGAGGAGGATGACGACGACGATGCTGTGGGCAGCGCCAGTTTGTACCCCTTCTTAAAGGAGGGTATGCCCGATTGTACGGGCAGCTTGTTAAGTTAAGTTGAAATACGAGAAAATGCAATCAATTCTGGGTTATTTGTGCATAGTCTTCAGCCATGCAAAAACCAACCAACTAAACTCAACTGATCTGAAAAGTTTTTATATAATTTAAATCATTTATTGACCGTAAAACGTTTAATTTTATTGTAATCTTTATTAGATTCGTTAAAAAGCGATTTGACTCCACTTAGAAAGGAATGCAAAATGCTATAATTAAAATGATTACAAAATAAAGTATAATAAAAAATGTTTTTCATATGATTTGAATCAAGGCTCTCTTTTATTAAGCAACAAGCAATGCAATTGTAATATTAAGTAGAGTGTATCAAATTCGTTGTATTAACTGAAAGAAACACCGCTCAAATGACTCTTGTTGTTGTTGTTGTTGGTTGTTGGCTGTTTGTTTGCCCGTTTGGCAGGTGCAGTTTGCAGTTTGCATTCGCCAGTGTTTGTAGCTGTTTCTAGCTGCTGCTGCTGCTGCCGCTGCTGATGTTGTTGTTGTTGTTGTTGCTCATTAGTTTTTTGCTGCCACAAAGTCTACGTCTGTTACCATTTTGGGCTGGCTGGGAATCAGGCGCTGGATTAGCCAGCCAGAGTTAAGAGTTAAGAGCTAGCAGCTAGCAGCTTGCAGCTTGGCGTTCAGATAGATTGCAGAGGCAAAAGGAAAATCGAAAATCGCTCCGTTGCAAGTGTGGGAAAACTTTTATTTCAAGGTTCAAAAGACGCCCGCAGAGTGTGAAAAATGGTCAAAGAAATAAATACACATAACACATATGTGGATTTCTTGTGCTTGGAAGCAAGTGTGAACTTAGGTTAGCTGCCCCCACGGCGTATGCGCAATGCAATAAATTCAGATGTGCAAACGGCCAAAAGCGTTGTATTTCTCTCTCTCTCTGTGTGTGTGTGTGTGTGTGTGTGTGTGTTGGTGTTGGTGTTGGTGTCGGTAAGCACTGGCGCATTGCTCATACGCCATGTTGTTTCATAATTATAACTTAAATACGACAGTTTTATATAAAAATCCACTAGTAAATCAATGTGCGCGCCTGCCTGGCAATTAACTGCCAAGAAACGTAACAGACATAACGACGAGTCGGTTTGGTGGTGCAGCAGCGGTGCAGTGGTGCAGCCAAGCACGTCGCCAGCTACAGTCAGATAGACGTACAGACCGACAGACAGACAGACAGACCAACAGAGCGACAGCTACTAGCTGGCTGGCTAGCTGGCTAGCTAGCTAACCAAGCGAACTGTCAATTATAACCAATCGCACACCAAGTGCACATTAAACCCTATCAACTGTTTCTTGTTATTTATTGTTTGGTTTTGCCAACAAGTCGCATTTGGTGCGAGATCCGCATTGCAGCCACCACACAGCACCACCACTACTACTGCTGCTGCTGCTGCTGCGGCTGGGCGCTGGCTTGCTGCAGTCTTTTTTGGCTTGATCGTCTTGGCCTCATCATAATTATCGCTGGCTGCTCGGGCGGCACGTTCAACGCAATCGCGCAGCAAGCAGCAAGCAGCGAACTGCGAGCAGCCAGCGGCAAACAGCTTCCAGCCAAAGTCAAATGAGCAGTTTATGGCCAAGACGACCATTTTGAAGACGCGCCAAAGGAGCCAGCCACCGCACACATTAACTTGACTCTCTGGTTATATATTTTGTATGTGTGTGTGTGTGTTTTGGAGCCACCACTTGGGGCAACATTCACTTTTTTTATTGCACCACTTTGGCAATAGGCACAAGTGTGATTTCAAATCTCTGGGTCGCCTCTAAATTGGCAGAAATATGAAGTCAGCGTGCGCATTTCGGGTAAAAGCGGTGATTATATATATTTATGTGCATGTATGTGTGTCTTTGTGTGTGTGTGTGTGTGTGTCTTTGTGTGTGTGTGCCGCGTACGGAGAATGGACATTTTTGTGGGATTTTCGTTGTTGTTGTTTTTGTTTTTGGACACCAAAATGACAGTCAGTCGCCTGCTGATGCTGGCCACATAATGCGCATTAGCATATTGCCTAGT
The DNA here is from genome assembly GCA_035042305.1 of Drosophila glabriapex. NCBI lineage: Eukaryota > Metazoa > Arthropoda > Insecta > Diptera > Drosophilidae > Drosophila > Drosophila glabriapex. The sequence continues at coordinate 5,584,968 of JAWNLN010000046.1, read as the reverse complement.
GTGGAATCAGTCGGCTCTCTGCGCACTTATTGCCAAAATGAATGGCTCCCTTCTAAGCGCTGCAATTGCAAATGGGCCGGCAACAACAAAAATGGCAGCAAACGACGAAAAAACAAAATGCAAACGGCACTGTGGGCTGACGTTGATGGCCAGTTCAATTAAATGCCATCAATTTTAATAACACGAAAGCCTCTGCATGGGGATAGGGACGGGGAGGGAGAGAGCGAGAGAGGGAAGGGGGGGGGTGGGGTGGTGGGTAGAGACTGGACTGTTTTTTTGCTACCTTGGGCGCTATTCAGCCAAATGCTAGCATGGAAATTACAAATGCATCAGTCCAGCAAAAAAAAAACAGCCACCACATCAACAACAACAGCAACAACAGCAACAACAGCAATAACAACAAAGTTCCTGGTCCGAGGCGCATGTGTAGACAGTCTCTGGCTCTAACGCACTTGAAGCACTTGAGGCTAAAACAACCGAGCAGCCAGTTGACGGTCAGTTTTCGACTGCGAGTCGCTGTTGCCCTCGGTCATTTTTTGTTGCAGGGGGCCTCAGACAAAGCACTTAAGCATGGGTCACTCGTACAGCAACACCAACAACACCAGCAACACCAACAACATCAACAACATCAACAACAACTACAATTTCAACACTAACGGCGACAGGCAGCCAAAACGAGAAGAGCTTGAAAACAAGTGAAAATTGAAAGCAGTAGCCGCAAGAAAGCAAGAAAATAACAATCAAATGAAATATCACAGCCACAAAATGTATTCAAATATTTCAGATAAACACAACATTGTTGTAATTAGTCAATTTTTTAATATATTTATGGATATGTGTTTAATGCTCATTTGATTAAAACTATAAAATCATGGTCAATGGTAGTTAAAAGAATTTTGGCCACTTAAATTGTGAGTCATCGCACGAGAATATCCCTGCAAAAGTGTAAAGTAAAGTGAATATTTAATTTGATGTCCAACAAACAACACCAACATCAAGCAAAAGCAAAACCTGATCAAGCAATTAGGCAAATCTCAATATATATTCAAATGGTGAGGGCAGGAATATAAAGTTATAACCATGTAAATGGGCAATAAATTTGCACATAGCATCGTTTGAATAATCACCGAATCCGAAACATTTTGTATAATATCATAATTTTCAGTCTATTTTTGGCATTCATTAATATGTGTAGGCCAAGGCTAAAAGCTCGGAATATTCGTCATTCATTTGAAATTGGCCAATAATGTAAAGAAATTACAAATGTAGAAGAAGACGCGGCGAAGACAGGTGTTAAAAAAAGAATAACAAAATAGAAAGACAATAAATGAGTACAATTAAGAACTAAGATTGAAGAAACATTTAAATATGAAATAATTTAGCAATTCATAAAAATTTCTGAGAGACTTTTGTTTTCAAGACTTTTTAAATAATGGTCTTGTATTGTATAACACAAGTTAGAAACTGAATAAATCAGCATGCTAAGCAGAGCCGTTGAGCACTTCATAAAAGGCAATGTAAGAAATGAGAACGATTCTATTAAAAATGTAAACTATAAATATAATCAATGATTCTATATGAAAAATCGAACCGTAACTCAAGCTGCCTGCTCAATATTCATTATTCAATCGGAACTAGAAATATGTGTGCAGCACACAATTCCACTTCACTCTCAAATACATTTTGTGGCAAACCAGTCAAGTCAAGTCAAGTCGAGTCAAGTCAAGTGCTTCTCGTGCCGCCAAGCGAAACTTTCATATGAACCCTTAAAAAAGAAGCGGTCTCCAAAGGAATGACACACAGAGCGATCAAGACAGAGACAAAGAGAGAGAGACGGAGTGAGAGTGAGAGGGAGAGGGAGAGGGAGAGAGTTGGTCGAGGGCAGGGGGAAAATTGGCAGCCGTCAGGCAGGCATCGTGTCAGGCAGTGGTTGCTTGTTTGAAGCAGCTGCTGTTGCTGTTGCTGTTGCTGCTGTTGCTGCTGCTGTTGGCAATTGATGTCGCGGGCGCCAAAATCGACACACTTGTCCCTGTAGGGGGAGAGGGGCGGGGGGAGGGGAGGGCAACGGGGAATACACTGTGGCAAGTCTGCCTTTCTGCGGCTGGCTAGCAATCGGCGCCGCTCAAGTACAGGTTAAATGGATCACGACTGCACGGATTTGATGTCCGTCTGTCGCCGCCATCAGTTTGTCCGCCTGTCTGAATACCCCATAAAATACGCGACATGCAAACGTTTTTGATGCAGTTCGGCCCCGGCAAAAATTAGGAAATTGTCTACAACTGTTAACTGACAAGGCAAAGTGTTCCAGACAGTTACAGTTGCGAGTTGCGAGTTGCGAGTTGCCAGTTGCCAGTTGCCAGTTGCCAGTTGCTAGCAGCGAGTTGCGAGCTGCGAGCTGCGAGCTGCGAGCTGCGATTTGAAGTTTGACTCTTTGCTTTTAAGCTGATTTTTATGCCAATAGTCTGGGTTTAGATTTAACGAGTCTCATTAAGCTTAAAACTCAACAGTTTGGCCATTTTGTTTAACTGACTTTCAATTGCCTCTTTCAATTGCAGCGAGTACCTCGCACGCCACCACCAACAACAATAGTAGCAGCAGCAGCAGCAGCAGCAACAGTAAAACTGCAACCAAAGCAGCCGCCAGCAGCAAGGCTTACAGCAGCATCGGCAGCAACAACAACTATAGCAATGGAAAGCAGGCGAGTTGCTCATCCTCTGCCGCTGGCTATGCAAATGCATCCACGATGGGCGCCTTTGGGCGTCAACACCAGCAGCACCAGCACCACCAGCACCAGCAGCAACAGCAGCAGCAACAACAGCAGCAGCAGCAGCAGCAACAACAATTATACGCTTCTGGTGTTTCCAAGTTGCCATTCTCGCCATTCTTTGCCGCATCGCCGTTCTTCTTTACGTATCGGCGCATTAGCAAACAGGAGGACAACAACAACAGTTGCAGCTACAACAACGGCACCAGCAGCACCAGCAACAGCAACAGCGCCAGCAACAGCGCCAACAGCAGCAGCAGCAGCGCTGCTCTGATGAAGGACTACGATCGCAAATTTAGTTTGCTGAGTCTCTTCAAGAATCCCTACAAGTTCACCGATGCTCAGTCGTCACGCAAATGCTCCACGACGAGTGGCAGCAGCAGCAGCGCGAGCAAATCGGCAACTATTGCTGCCAACACTGGCGCTGTCTGCTCGCCCAGCTGGAAGAGCTATGCGGGCGCGGGCTCACCGCATGCTGCACTTAATCCCGCCTTTGGGGGCATGGCACTGGGTGGCGGCGGCGGCGGAAGTGGGGCGCGCAAGGACAGCAGCAGTTTTAGCGGCATCAATTTCGGTGGCAGTGGTGCGGGCAGCGGTGCAGCGTTCAGTCGCGATGCTGCATCCAATGGCGGCGGCTACAATGATCTCTCCAAGAACCGCAAGGTACACAAGTGCGATACCGAGGGCTGCGACAAGGTCTACACCAAAAGTTCGCATCTCAAGGCGCACAAGCGCACGCACACAGGTGAGTCGGCTGGGGGCAGAAGGATGTGAATAGGCGTGGTGAAAGGGGCATATTATGTTGCAAATTAAATTTAATTTTTTTTTTTTTTTGCTGTCAATTTTGAATATTTTCATCATGTTTGTTCCACTTTTATTTCATCAATTAATTTTTTCTTTCACAGTTTAAGTTTCGCTTTTAGTTAAGCAATTTCAATGTTTAAGTTTTACTTTTAATGCTCGATTTGCTTTCCTTATCATTATTGAATCATATAATTTTTGCAACTCTTTGCAGGTGAGAAGCCGTATGTGTGCACCTGGGAGGGCTGCATCTGGCGCTTCGCCCGCTCCGATGAGCTGACCCGCCACTACAGGAAACACACGGGCGTCAAGCCCTTTCGCTGTCAGCTGTGCACTCGGAGTTTCAGTCGATCCGATCATCTGTCGCTGCACATGCGACGCCACTGAGCCACTGAGCCACGGAGCCACTGAGCCACCGGCCATATGGAAATATGCATAAATACATATATACTCACTATAGCCACGCGACGCCCATGCCCATGCCCATGACCACGCCCACTTCCACATCACACACATCTTTAGGAAAGTTGCCCCCGAATGAGGCCATTTCTTGTTTTGTGACGTTTTTTTCTCTCCTTATTATTTATAAAACTTCTGTTTCATGCATCATTTCGTTCAGTTTTTATGTCGTAACGCTTAAGTAGATCAATTTAGTTGGATAAGCGGGCTCAAAGCCCAGACTAGCAAATAAGACTGTAGTTTGTAATGGAAACGAAAAGAATTTGTAAAATTTTTGATACCATCTAAGCAGACGTTGCCTTCAAGAAGCCAAGTTAAGAACAATACTACGAGTACTACGAGTATATTCACAAATTTACTACTACACTACCTAAAAACAAAACCATAACCACAAAAATACAAAACAGATATTGATAAATGCATATATATATATATACATATATATATATATTGATATTGATATTGATATTGATTAGTATGCCTGTATAAGTATATATATTTGTATTTGGTGCTAGCAACTTGTGTGTACATAAACTAAACGCGATACGTTTTACATATCCATTATACATTAGCCAGTAATATAAGGTTTAACTAATTTTAGCGCAAATTTTTATATATCGGATGTTAAGTAGAAAATTTTATACACAAAATGGTAGTGAAAAGTGCAGCAAAGCAGACAAATCAAAAAGAGAACAGACACAGAAGAGGCAGCTGAAGCCAAGCAATATTTATAAATGACAATAACACAATAATATGCTTATTAAACTCTCATATTATTTACTTATATATTTTTATAAAACACTTGTACCATACGGATACGGCAGTTGTGCTGCAGTCGCTTTCAATCAGCTCATCTATTAATCATGCCACACACACAGACACAGACACAACACACACAGCAAGTGTGTTTCAATTTGCATATCTAAATTCAAGTTTTTATGACGCTTATCTGCTTAATGAAAGCAAATCCAATAATGAATGTTTCCATGCAAGATTCTTATTGTATTTTATTATGCTGACATACAAACTAGATAAGTGTTTAAAGTGGTTTGCTTTTATTTAATGTTTTTTTTGTTCTTCTAACATTTCTCAAAAATATTTTGATATTTCAAATTGAATTAAATTTTGTGGACACATTTTAGTTTCTATATTTAGTTAAAGAAAGTTGTATCTACTTTCTGTTGAACTTGCTTGACTTTTCCACATTTCAAAACACACAGATCAGCGTCGATAAATCCATGGGATGGAACGACTGCAACAGCAAACCGAAGAGCCTGCAACTGCCACATACTAGATTTAAACGAACCACACAGCAAAATCAAACTCAAACTCAAAAGCATAACAAACACAAACCCACAAAAAAAAAATACAAAAAACAAAACATAAAAAAGATCGAGAAAAGAGAACAAAGTGTATTATTTTTGTACGCCAATACCTTATACATGCCTACAATACAATATTTTTTTTTGCTGAAAATAAAAATAAAAAATAAAAAACCTTTTTGTACCATAAACACAGAGACTCACATGCTGAGCGGCTAACAAACATATTTATCTGAAGCTGGTAGCTGATAGCTTGTAACAATAACAACGGCAGCAAGAAACGGTCAGCTCATTAAGCCAGACAACAGGCTGGGTTCCCAAATCCGCTGTGGATTTTTCATTTAAATGAAAAATCAATTGAGCGCACAATGGCCAGCTACCAAGTGGCTCGGTGTCCGTGTCCCTGTCGACTCTACTACTACTACTACAACTACTAGCGACTAACCACAGAGTCCAGAGCTTAGTCCAAAGATGTGTGGCAAGTTGTCAACAGCCGAAGCCACAACGCAGCCTTTGTTGTGTGTTGCGCTGTTGCTGTGTGTGCTCGCCTCTGGCCAGACTCTATTCATCCACAGCCACAGCCACAGTCACAGTCACTGCCATAGCCACAGCCACAGCCACCGTCTCGAGTCCAAGCCACGGTCCGGTCTGGTCTGGTCCGGTCCGGCCCCATTGGATTGGGGTCCAGAGCAGTGTGGCACGCACCCGCCAATTGTCCAGGGGAGCATTGTCGTCGTTTGTCGTCGGCTGTGCGCGCGTTGTTTGCAATAATAAAGATGACAAATTTCTCGTCATTTGTAATTTCAATGCGAAGCCTTGGATTGGCTTGGCTTCTCTTTTTCATTTTTCATTTTCTTCTATTTTTTTTTTTTGTATTTGATATTTTTTATTTCGTTGCTTTTTTCGCTAATACGCACAACTGGTTAGAGCAGCCAGCTGTTCGGCCTCTCTCTTTCGCACGCTGCGATGACACCTGCAGCGGAAATCAGTGCATGAATAACGTTTTGGTCATTAAGCTGAAATTGTGAAATATTACGTATACGCAGCCGGCAATTTATTGGTAAATTAATAATAATAATATACACAGTCGACAGACAGTAGCTGAGCTGATCTGCTGCTGTTGCTGCTGTTGCTGCTGTTGTAGATGGGGCCACATTTAGCATAAAGGTTAGACATATATAACATACCGGTTTTTTGGGTTAATTAATATACTACTCTAAAGCATACACACACACACACATATACACACATCTATGTATGCCTTTCGGCCAGGTCATCTTTTGGGCTGTGAGGCTGACGCCAGGTTTAATGACCCGCAGCATGCAAATGAGTAAAAGTAAAACAATCGAACCATCAAAAACGACACTGAGTGCAATAATTCTGTAGACGAGTGCGCCCTATTATTATTTCAGCACTAATAAAATATTAAAACATAAATATTCATGCCAGAAGCAAGCTGTTACATCAAGGTAAGCAATTATTATGCATTGTTTCGTTGCTTTAAAATGTTTTAATAAATAAATAATATTCAAATATTCAACAAAGTTGCTTTCATTTGAGTAGTGGACATATTAAGTGTTAAAGGAATCATGGAACATTAATATTGCCAATCTTTGATTATTAAAACACTATTTCAGCATTCTAACGGCATTAAATATTTAAATTTATTCCGATGTTCATTGAGTTTTAATGCAGTCATATATTATTCAAAAATATGATTATTTTACTACACAATTATCCTTCAGTTAGACTTGTACAATAACCTAAATCATTCGCCTTATTACCACTAATTAAGATGTAAATTCCAGGCTTAAGTACCATAAAAATGATACAATAAAACTTGCGCAAAATCTATAATAAAAAAAAGTTTTGCCTTTATGTGGCAATTAATGAACGTGAGATTAAAAATAAAAAAAATAAAAGAAAAAACATTAAAAAATAACTATTTGATCTAAACCAAATTATTTTTGGAGCCGTGTAACATGCCTCCAATGTGTAGCCTTGACATGCATTGAATACACACACACACACACAAACACAAACACGGAGTGCTCATTAAAAGCCAATAAAGCAGCAGCAGCAACAGCAGCAGCAACAGCAGCAGCAACAGCAGCCGCTGCAGCTATGCATCAGCCAACGTGTCCATCAAATGTTGCCTGCCACTTGGATCGCGGATCTTGGATCTCAGCAGCAACAATTCGAATTCGGGATCGATGCTGTCCATCAGCCAAAAAAATAAAAAAAATAGCAAAATAGCAAAATAAAAAATAAAAAGCGCTCCAATAAGCAAATCGCACGCGGCAGGTGGGCAGCAAGGAGAGGCAGGCAGCGACTGGCAGGAGAACAGCCTGTTGCCAGCTAGGCCAGCAGCCAGTTGGCCATTTTTAATTTATTGTTATGCCTTTTTGCTGCCGCTGCTGCTGCTGCTGCTGCTGCTGCTGCTGCTGCTGGTCGGCAGGTCATGTGCAATTTATGAAACTGTGCGACTTTAGCGGCCTGATTTTTGAGACACATTTGGACGACTGTCGCAACGGCGGCATTATCAACTGTCTCTCTCCCTCTCTCTCTCTCTCTCTCTCTCTCTCTCTCTCTATCAGTGTGTCTCTCGCTTCCTCTCTGTATCGGTCTGTTTCTTGTTGGTTTGCTGCTTCTGTCCGTTTGATTTGTGATCGATTGTGTGTCGTTACTTTGCGACATGGGGCATGAAATCTTTGACACCTAACGGTAACTGCCAGGCCAGGCCAGGCCAGGCCAGGCCGAGTCACACTCAAACACACACACACACACACACACACCAGCGCCCCCGTCGCCAGCTAAGCCTTTTAGCTGTGTTAGCTGTGCTAGCTTCTGCATTAAATTGGAACAGTCGCCGTTGTCACTGAGCAACCACCAACAGCAGCACCACCAGCACCACCACCACTAGAGACAGAGATAGAGTTTGTCAGCGCGTTGCCAAAGTGTTGGCAGTTTTGCCATTTATTTTACAGGTGAGTGAGCATAATGGACAGTTGCAGTTGCAGTTGCAACGATGTGGGCCTTTGGCAACATGCTGTGCGCATTGGCTCAATTAAAAGCGAGGCAAAATGAAAAAAGAAGTTGGCCTGGGCCACGTTAGGCAGCCTCATTTGACAATTGCCAATTGCCTAATAGAGGCAAAATGGCCAATAGTCAACGAGGCCGGCAATCTACTATCTATCCATGTGTTAGTTGCTTCAAGTCGTCATCGTTTTGTTTTTGTTATTGTTTTTGTTATTGTTTTTGGTCTTCTATCCAGCTGACCGCCGCCGTTTTCTTTTCTTATAATTTTGTTTAGCGCAAAAATGCTTAAATTAAAATTCCCATCACACCAGAAAAACCCATAAATCATCTTTTATCTAACCGAGTCTATCGGCGCATGCGCGCGCGCCAACATTCAACTTGGAGCGAGGAAAAAGTCTTCTCATAAATATACACATATATATATATATATATATAGATATATATATATAGATATCGATAGATATATGTGTGGGGAAAATGATGCTGTCTGCTTTGCCAGAAGGAGGGGTGATGGGAGGGGGAGGGTGGGCTGGCACTGGGAACCTGGGGACGACTGAACCTGCTTCGTTGCCTTAATGAGAATTTAATATTTTTCAATAAAAATTTGTAAAAGGCGCGTTTTGCCTGTTTGTTGCCGCTGCTCACCGCTAGGCGGCGTCCATTTCCCTGCCTCCACAAATGCAGACGCTTAAGCCAAGTTTGTGTGTGTGTCTGTCTGTCTGTGTGTGTGTGTGCTTTGTGGCTATTAACGCACTTGTGTTTGGGGCCAGAGTTAGAGCTAGGCGACCGTTTGGGTCGTGGTCGTGGTCGTGGTCGGGTCTCTTGATTTGGTCTGTTTGCCAGTGGCGGCATCAAAAAGGATTAATTGATATCGGTCAAAGTGGTATTTGAGCTTTACGGTTGATGTGAAAGCCGATTTACTGCACACAACCATGAATACTGAAAGCTATGCGTGCATAAAGATATACGCCCGGCATCCTTGGCAACAATTAAGATAAATTTATTCACAGACATTGGCAATTGGCATTCGAATCAAAATCAATTCTATTTTGTGGTATTTAATAGTTATTTGGTCTTTTACTTAGTCGGCTGTTTAAAACAACTTTCGTTTAAATCATCTTTTTACAGAAATTATAATTGCTGTGATTTTTTATTATGACGACTAACTTAATGGGTTTGGCAAATAATATTTTAGGTTAGCTAAATGACTTTTAGCAAATTATGATTCAACTTTAATGAGATAAAAACCACAAAAGATCAGCTCCAAGAATCGAAAAGGTATTTCTCTCTTTATATATGTTTCTCACTCTCTCCCACTCTCTCTCCATCTCTCTCTCTCTTTCTCTATCTGTATAGCAAATGTTAATTTTGGGATGTGAGCTAAGATTGCCTATCAATAAAAGATCCATTGGCGGCCCCCTTCAATAATTGTTCATTATCTGACAATGTCACTGTGTCCACTCGAGACTTGGCTTGTTGGTGTTTTTATGGTTGCTGCTGTTCTTGTTGTTGTTGTTGTTGTTGTTGTTGTTATCGCTGTAGCTTGTTGCCTTTGGTTGCGTTTTGCTGTTAACTGTTTGTGGTTAGCTGGCCCTGCCCCTGACAAAACAAAAGCCAACGCTTGCATACAAAATTGGCAGAAGTTCAAGCAGCAAAACAACAAAATAAAAAAATAGAAATACAAAATGAAAAGAAGAGCACGTCAGGAAAAAACCGGGAGTTCAGAGACTTGGACATGCGTTTTGGAGCGTTTGGAGCCAAGTGTCGCCAAGCGTTGAGTTCCTTGTCGCTGCCTGCCGTTGTGGCAAGTTCTTTGGGCTCGTCTGCGTTTTGCCTCGTCGTCGCTGGCGGCGCGTGCAGACGGCTGAGCCTGTTTTAATATGCCAACAATGACAATCAAATGTCACCTCTGGTGCGCCATGTCTAGACGCAGCCCGACAACAACAGCAACAGCAACAACAACAGTTGCAGCTAAAAGAAATTGCATGCAAGTGCTGATTGCAACAACAACAACAGCAACAGCAACATGAGGCAGCAAAGAGCAAACAGCAAACAGCAAACAGCAAACATATAAATATGTCATTTGGCTCATTATAAAGATAGCAAACAGCGCTGACCAGAACTGGGAGATTGCTGCTGCTGCTGCTGCGCCCCCAGAGCGGCAGCAACTGTTGCTGTTGCTGTTGTAGTTGCAGTTGCAGCAGCGACGGCGTCACATTTAAACGTTTAATGATAATTTATGAATGTTGTTGTTTTTTATTGCAACAACAATGCCGTAAACCAATAAATCTTAAGGATCACATAAATCTTGACGCTAACTGCGCTGCTGACGTCGCCGTTGCCGTTGCCGCTGCCGGTTGCCGTTGTTGCCATCGCCGACGCAGCCTTTTAGCCAAAGCTGCTGCAAGCTGCAACCAAACAAACGTGGCAAACAATAATTCGGCATTTGGGTTCTGTTTTGGCTCTCAACTCTTCTGGGGCATGCACTTGATCAAACGGCGGGAGTTGCACTATTGACAGCAGCGCTATGGAAACCTTGATGCCGGACTGATGGCTGCTCTGCTCTGCGACTGTGGCTGTGGCTGTGACTCCTGCGGTGCCTGCCACATTGGTGAATGTGTTAATAGGACAGCCTATTGGCCATTTAGGCATGCGTTTTAGAAAGGCTTGCATAGGCTAATTTTTTGTTTGTTTGTTGTTGTTGCTGTTGCTGTTGTGCGTCTTTTCTGTTGCTGCTGCTGCTGCTGCTGCTGCTGTTGTTGCTAATTTAATTTTTGCTTTTCATGGTTCGTTAACATATTTTGCTTATAAGGATTTCCCGCTGCTGAGCAAAAAGAAATCACTAGCTGATCAGTGGAAACATGCCGCCAGGTAGCAAGCAGGCACACAGGTTGCACGGCGGCTTCATTGTTGCAGGTGCATGTTGCCGCAACAATGCCATAAATTGTGACATTGGCTGACTTTTTTTTCGCTTTTTACTCTCCCCCTCTGCAACTGTTGCTGCTGTTGCTGCTGCTGCTGCCTTGGCTAATTCTTTTTTGTAGTGCAGCAACAAACAACAAAAGCAAAAAAAGACCAGGGGATAAAAACTTAGAACGAGTTTTGGCATTTACGACTCACTCACTGTGCGGGTTCTGTGCTCTCTGCTGCTGATCTCTTGATGCAGTGCAGCCAGCAGCCAGCAGCAAGCAGCTAAGAGCCAAGACCTCAGAGTCAACGGTAGCTTTTTTCTATATATATATAAATATATATATATATATATATTTTGTTTAAGTTGCCGCATTATGTTGCTGCTTAATTGGTTATAAATTAATTAAACGTCGATTAATAATCCGGCTTCTTGTCAGTTAAACGCCGCCGACGCCGTTTGCTGCCAGTGGGAACAAGAACAGCAGCAGCAGCAGCAGCAACAACAACAACAATAGCTAGCCAAAGCAACTGGCCAAGAAGCTGTCTGTCTTTCTGTCTAGCTGGCTGGCTGCTTGGCTTGCTGGCTGGTTGGTCCAGGGCTTCACTTTCCGAGCCACGTGATGAGTTGGCAATAATGAACTTGTTGTTGTCGCTGTTGTTGCTGCTGCCGTTGCTGCTGGCTTGAACTTTTCCCTACAAGCCGGAGCAACAACAGCAGCAACAACAACACATTGATGGGCCAGGCCAGAAAAAAGTCTGTGTAATGTCGATGCTAGGCATTCGTGGGTCTGACTTTTGCCATATCAATAACCATTTGGGCGTTTAGGCTTGTCAGCTGCTTGTCAACGTAATTGTTGTTCTTGTGCCTTGTGTATAAAAAGTTGATAAAGGCAAATATTAATTTAAAAAATGAATAGATTTCGAATTAAAATAAGAAAAGCCCCAAACAAATATCAAGACAGATCATCAGCACAATATGAAATGATAGCTAGATGAAATAGTAATCCGATATTGTTGATTTGTTGTCCAAATATTATGAATATTATGAAAACTGTTGAGTTTTGCACTGACAAAAAAAGACAACTGAAGTAATGAAACCTGAACAACAGGAAATCCCTGGCAAACTGCAACTCTGTCAGAAGCCGGACATTAAGCTGGCAAATTTGCAGGCAGATTTAGCGCAAGTTTTTAAACAAATGCAGCTGGAACACAAAAGTAACAGAAATTGAGAGCTTCACGAAAGAGAAAGATTAGCGATCAAGTGGAGACATGGAAGAACAACCCCAAAAAGCGGCTCAATTATTCTCCAAGCTGGAGCAAAGCAAGACAAGTGCAGAAACTCAGCTGGCCCCAAAGAGATAAACTACTTGCCAAGTGCAAAGAACAGCAAATTATGGCCGATAGCTGTAGACCCATATGATAAGGCAGCTTGGTGCTCGACCCTATCATGGGGCATGCAACCATGGCACTGAAGGACCCGTCTGGATGAGAGTATAAGCTTTGGTTGAGCGCTGAGAGTTCCTCATGTGGCTGGAGAAACTGAATGAGCTCCTCATCCGTTTGGTGGTTGTTCACTTAGTGACCAGCTTCACACTGGGCGAGATTTGGGGGAAGGTTCGCTATTCAATTCACAAACTACGATTCTGACAACGAGTGAGAATGGAAATTGAGCTCAATTGCTCACATCTGTGGCTATATACATATCATTCCTTTGTTTTGTAGCTATTTAAATGGCTTTACTATGCCTATATTTAAGTCGAGCACACTCGACTATAACATTATTAATCATCATTCAAATCATCATTCAAATCATCATTCAAATCAGTTATGGGAGTCATAGAAGCTCACATATATAAATGAGCTTGAACTAAAATTGGAATACTGATAAAACTTTGTTCACCAGAAAAAAAAACAATAAACCAAAATTAATGCATAATTAATTAAGGTTTCTCCGGCTTCTAATCGGATCGACATTTCAAGTTCTTTTTACGTACATGTATAAATATATATATATAACTTTGGCATTATTTTCAGTAATATATTCAGTTTAATTTTATATTTCAAGTGAAACACAATTTGAGTATTTCATGAAAAATCATTAATTTTTTGGGCATAAAATTGTATTACTCATTGATTAACTCATTAATTAATAAATGACTTTAGCTGAGATTGTATTAAAACTGGCCACTACTGGCTCTCAAAGGATACACTCTTAACATGAATTTCGACTTGAAAATGTGTTTTCAAATATAAACGCAGTATTCATGTGATGAAAAACCATTTACAGAAAGTTATCTTTTGAAAATCGGATCAGTTTTGGCTGTTGAAACTTGCCCAAGTGAATTTTTTAAGGGTAGATTTCTTACATCAGTTTCTACTACTTAAATGCCTTATAAACATAGAGTTCAAACCATTTGCAAAAAGATATTTCTTTTCAAAATTCGTTCAGTTTTGACTGAAGCGTGTTTTTGTTTTGTGTTTTTTTTTTTTAAGTAGTTTTGAACATAATTAAAATGGACTTTTAGTAGTGGTAACAAGCCATGGCAAAAGTGCTTGATAATTGTTAAGATGATACGCATATTAGTTGAGGAAGTGGCCGGCAGTCAAGAATCGAGTTTTGAGTTCTGTTGCCGTTTGCCACATTCATGCCACAGATTGTGGAACAGCTGATGTTGTGGTTGCTGCTGCTGCTGCTGGGGCGAGTGCTCTTTAATCTGACAGTTATTTGATTTGATTGTTGCTATTGTGTGTGAGTGAGATAGCTACACTGAGAGAGAGATAGGTAGAGATAGAGAGAGAGGGGAATGCAGCTAGCTGTAGTTGATTTCAACACTTTGGGCCGCATTTCCACTCGAGGCGACAACCAAGTGATGCCTTTTGTTGATCGAGTGCTTGCTACGCACTCCACGCACTTCACCAAACAACACACACACACAGAGGAACAACAACAACAACAACAATGGCAACAACACTGGCAACAACAATGGCAACAACAATGGCAACAACAACGGCAACAACAATAAACTGCTACATATTCCACGCTACTTTAGACCGCACGAATCGAACGAAATACGAAAAATACGAGTGCTCATAATAAATGTATTTCTTTTTTGTTTTAATATTTATATATATATATATATTTTGTTTATTTTTTTTTTTTTTGGGCAGTGGCGATTAAATCACGGCCCGGCCCCAGATCCAAACAAGGCCAAAACACAAGCAGAAGAGACGAACGGCAACAGCTGCTGTTGGCCCGATTCGCTGTGTAGGCAGCCGCCTCGGACTTTTGTGTCTCTGTGCGGCTCTGACTGTTGTGTGGTGGTGGTGCTTGGAGTAGGTTAGAGTGGAGTAGAGTCGAGTGGAGCGTTCAAGTGATTGTTAACCCATAGACGGATCGCATAATGAACCTAGAAATCGCGAGGCGGCGCGCACTTTCTCACGTTTGCCAGCACCTGCGCCTGCGTCTAGGCAACATGGCCAAGACAAGTGCCAAAACGCCAGAACTACACTCGCAGAATCAATGATGCTTTTTAATAACACAAAATTATACAGTTAGCTAAAGGTCTGTGGTTAACCAACTGTATGTAGAATCTTAACCCAACTTTAGTTTTTGCTAAATACTCCCTCAGAATATCTTCGGCACACTGAAGACAAGATACAACTGCAGACCTCAATCTACCTGCTGAGACTTGAATTTTACCATAAACACAAAAAGCCGACCGACTTTTTCCCGAAAATCTATTTGATTTTTATTGGGAAAGTCTGGTTTGGATAACTTGAGAACAGAGGAAGAGTCGCAGATGGTTATAATGCTGATCAACGATATATATGACGTCGAAGACGTCTGCTACAACCAAGACTCATTTATAATAACTGCTGCAAGGGTTTAAAAGCGAAATAAATAGCTACAAATTATATAATGAAATAATTAGATGCTGGAAAGTGAAGCTAGCCGCATCTGGCTCTATCTTAGAACTGAGCATATTTTTGCATAGTGTACTACAAAGCATGCTCTTCAACACACATCAACACACTCACACACACACACACACCAACCCCAACACCAACATACACGCACACATAGGTAAATTAAAGTAAAGGCTGTAAAACGTCAAAATATACGAGCGCACAGCGATTTAAACTGTCAACGCGGCCGTAAACATTGCCAGCGAGCGAATCTGGCTCCGAGTTGGACTCCGAGTCGGAGAGACCAAAACTGGAACTCGCAACTTGAGCAAAGTGCCTGACTGCCAGTTAGCCAGTTAGCCAGTTTAGCTTAGTGGCTCACTAGCTTGCCTGCCTGCTACTTGCCACACAAAATTTGCTTATGAGCAGCGCAAACTACTTGCTGCTGCTGCAGCTGCCGTTGCGGCTAATGCGGCTCGTAAATCCTGGCCAAGCTAACCAACTTGGCCAGCTAACCGCTTGGGGTGATTCGTGTCTGCATTTTTTTTGTTTCTGCATTTTTTTTCTGAGTATGTTTTCTTTTCTTGCTCAGCCTTTTTGCCGCACGGCGCCTGATGAATGTTGTGATGTGGAACAGTTGCTGTTCGTTAGATTTACGCGCCACAATTAACGTTCTAATCATCGCAATTTGTAAGCCACACTCCTGATTATCAGCATACAAGTCTATTTAAATGCAAATCCACCTGCTCTTTTTGAGCTCAATAAGTTTTAAACCATTTCAAGTGGCAATACAAGTTTCTAGTTTATTTATTTTATAAATTATAAAATTGTACTTCTAAATAAATTATATTTTAGATTAAGCAAACTACTATTTATTTTAAGTAATAATGAGCTTATATTTACTTCTGGTACTTAAAGCAATATATTTAGTTAACTTACATCATAATTAATAATTACTTCAATTATTATAGAAAAGTTCGACAGATATACATTTTTCATCTTACTTCATAATTAAATAAGCTACAAATAGTAAAAAATCCAGAGTCTATAAATCATATACCATTTTCAATTTAGCATCTTCCAGTATTATCCATTTTGACTCTTTAGGTCGATTATCTTTATTGATTTCACTCATTTAAGCACCAAAATGAAAAACACAAGAATCTATTTAGTCAAGCTCCGAACCACGTAACATGCAAAGACGCACTTAACTCAGTTATAAAAGCTTAGCGTGGACCGCAACCTGTTCGCAGTGCTGCCATAAAAAAGCTCATTTAATAGTTATTCAACTGTTTTGCAGTCTTTTAAGCGCACTCATTGCATCCCTTCCCCTTGCCAATCTCATTCGCATTGCCCTTGTCCAAAACTCACACACAAAAGTTGGTGTTGTCATTAATTTTTAAACTTTTTTTGCCCAACGCATTGTTGCTTAACTAATAAAACTAAACTAAGCGTAAATACTTGCAAGAAAATGCGGCGCTACGAATAGAATTTCTTTATTGTCATCGTTGGGGACAATGGTCCTTATTTGTCCTCCTTTCCCTTCCACTTCCCCTTTAACTAAGCTCAGCATGTGTGCGTGGGCGTGGGCGTGTGTGTGTGCTAAACTTTAAATTGTCCAATGTTACGTGCTTCGCATGCGGAGTTCATAAATCCAAGCTCTAAATGTAAACATCAACAGTTGTGAGAACTTCCAATTCCAACAACAGCAAGAACAACAACAACGACAATAAGCAAAACTTGCAAAGTTCAAACGCAAACTAATGCAGCAACAACAAGAACAATAACAACAACAGCAGCGACGGCAGCTCAGAACAAAAGGGAGCCAAAGTTACAATTATCCTCTACCCTTCGCCTTGCACGCAAACTTGCCAGCCACTTTCACCGTTATGCGAGAGCTTTTTTTGTTGTTGTTCTTGTCACGTTTAATGCGCGATATTTGCTATTTGTGTGCGTATGTCTGTGTGTGCACTGTTGTTGTTGTTGTTGTTGTAACGCATATGAAATAAACTTCATTTTGTTTTCAATGGCCATAATATAAGCAAGGGCTTTAAGCTCTCTCTCTCCCGCTCTCTCACTCTCTCTTTCTCACTCTCTGCCTGCTGCTGCCTTTCTTTCTCACTTATGTGTCCAGTGGTAATGACCTAACACACACACACACCTAGACGCCCACACAAGGCCTGACCTTCTGGCCACATACACAGGAACTGGATGAGCAAAAATAGAGAAAAAACAACAACAAAAAATCATGCTTGTTGCACCAGTTTTAGCCCAGGCTTTTATGTGACGGGTTAAGTTTCCTGCCAGGTGATAACGATGCCAAAGTGGAGCAAGATTTATGCACACACACACACACACACACACACACACACACACACATGCAATTATTTGCAGATGAGATGTCTAAAATGCTTTTGGGCTTAATAACTGCGTTAAACGCTGCATTTAATTAATAAATTAACAGGAATTGTAAATAGAGTGCAGCATGTATTGTTTATTAAGTAAATTAAAATGAATGCTTTATAAAGTTGTAATATAAAGTTGATGTATGCCCGAATATCTGCCACATCTGCTTCAGAAGATATACAGGCGACTAATTACAAATGATGAATCGACTGCGAGCAAACTTTGTACATAAAAAGCGTTTTTATACCCCGAAAGTACTAAAAATTGTATAATAAAGTTGTGCTTAAGTACGTAAAAGGCATAAGGAAACATCCCCGACACCATAAAGCATATATATTCTTGATCAACATTAAAAGCCATTAGGAAGACGATATCTGAGATTATACTTATCAAAAAGTGCTAGCTCGATTTACTTGTGCTTTTATCAATTTCAATGAATGAACAAAAGATACATTCATAAATTTTCAATCCAACCCTACTTTTATTCTATATAATCGAACTATCTAATCGTCGTTATCTGTTTTATTACAGATATATTTTCAAACACATTTAGAAGTAGCTACTTATATAAAGTACGCACGCCTTGTTTACTCCCTGGGCATTATCTGGAAGTATTTTTTGTATTATAGCTTTAATAAGCTAGAGTTATGCACACAAATTGACGTCATTTGAACGTATTAGATAAGTTCCCGAATTGACGTCGTTTGTAAAGGTAATGTTTCTATTAATTATTTTGGCAAATATTGACAAACACCAATAATAATTTGACCTTAAGAGCTGAACTAAGTAACAAATTTAGTATGGATTATAGCTGTACAAAAAACTAAATTAGCTTAATAGCTTGTGAAAATGCAGCTCCAACCGGAAAATCGAATATCACAATTTGCATGTTGATTTGTTACTGTGACAAACAAGTAACACATAAATATTTAAACAAAATTTTAAGCGCAATTTAATTTCTCCACAGTTATACAACAGACACACACACATATATTATATATATAAATATATATATATATATATATATACACATGTGAACAAATATTGGTTTAGGGCATTTATTGAATGTCCATCAAGCGGCAAATGTAATCAAATATTTTGTGATAGTTATCAGCAATAAACAATAAACAAAAAAGGACAACTGCAAGTCACAATTTTTGGTGCATTATTCAATTGTAATTTCTGCCAGTGAAATTGGTTGCCATTGTTGTTGTTGTTGTTGTTGTTGTCGTTTGTTGGTCAATAAAACGCCATCAAATCATTTATTTATGTCTCGATGCTCGAACTTGAATAGGCCAATTTGAGCGTGCCATGACATTCATTTATTGGCCATGAACCATGAACCTTCGCTCCTAGTATGTCAACGAAAGCAAAAGAAATCGCTGCCTAATTTAGTTATTATTTACAACAAATACAAATAGACAAACAAACATTGCGACAAATTGGCATATAGCAAACAAAGCTCAACTCAACTCAACGGAATGTTGCATATTAACTAAATACAAACAATGGCCAAAAAGGAAAACAGTTACTCAACTGGCAGACACCTGTACCTACCCTGTGGAATTTACCAGCTGATGTTGCTTACTTTTACCATTCAAATATATAATTGTGTAATGAAACTACACAATTTGTGCCCAGCATTATCACATTAAAGCATGAGAATTAGTCAATTTTAAAAAACATAAATTTTATACTTAAAATAATGAGTTTGATAGATCATTTTTAACTTTCAAAGGGAAGAAACCGAAGAATCTTTGCTCGAAGTATATGAAATTTTGAGGATTAGGGTGTTTTCAATAAATATAAATGAGTTAATATTTAAGGTAATTTGATAGTTTCTTAGAGAGTTTTAAGTAAATAGAAATCATTTAATATAAAATTTAAAGGCTTCCAAAAACAAAATTAAGTTTCAGTAGGTTGTGACTACCCTATTGTACACAAAGTACAGGTGTTGTCATATGCTGGGGATAAGAGTGAGATAGCATGAGCGTGACGAGGAAAACAAAAGGACACACGTGTAAATTTTGACACTTGAATTGAAGTGACACCGTTGACTACTCCTGTTGTTGCTTTTGCTTGTGTTTGTTTTTGTGTTTGTGTTGCGCAAATATAAACAACAAATATTTTACAAACCAAAATGAAATTATTATTGGCTACAATTGTCTAAGGCTTATTGGTTTATTGGCGAGGCAATCAGTTGGCTCGATGGTAGATAGCTGCTTAAGCGCAAATCTTATCGCACAGACAGGAAATTCAAGAGCTTTCGGCTTATTCAATTAATTAAATAAATGTGTTTAAGCTAAAATAATCAGCTGTTTATAATAAATCAAGTGCAGCAATAGAAACAAAGACGTAAAACTGAAGTGATTTTGACAGGTGAGGCGACGGCTTTGCTGATTGGCTGCTTATCACAAATGCAGCTGTTAACACACTAACAACTCGCTGGCAACACACGTGCGCTAGCAACATGCAAATATACCTGTTGTTTCACACCCAGCTAGCAACATTTGATATGTTGCCAGCAACATGTACGACAAGTGTTCAAACGAATCGGCGCTTGCCATTCGTGCGCACAGCCGAAGCAGCTTGCCGTGGGGTGGGTTGGGGTGTGGTAGCCGTGTAGTCTGCTGCTGCTGGTCACTGGTGTCTGTTGTTGGCTACGACTGCTGTTTCTTTAGTACGTTTTTGTTACTCGCACGGCGAACAACGCGGCGCGCTTGAGTCTCGAGACTAAAACAGCTCATTTTTTGGGGGAAAAGTGCTTCAGACAAATTTACGTTACGCCGATCGTTGCGCCCTGACTGTAAATGCAATAACAATAAATAATCACAATTAACAGTTACTTCAAAATTGACAAACACATAATAGCACACACGCACGTCCAAAAGCTAAAAATACGCAAAATGTAAGAAACCGGATTTTCTATGCCGGCTGCACAAACGCAGATCGCATCGCAGTGTTTTGCTTTGCTCTGCTTTGGCGAGAGGCTCGTCCGACTGCATTCTTTCTGCACACTCTTTGCACACTCTTTGCATCACGTGTTGGCTCCGCGCCCCCCACCCCGTTGTCCCATGTCCCGCTTTCAAGGCAACACATATGCAATATTTGCCGATCTGTCTCAAAAATAAAACTCGCTCAATTTCTTTTGCCTTGCCTTCTTCTTCTTCTTATTTTTTGTTGTTTGACGCTTTTATGAATTTTACATGGGTTATTTTTGTTGTCGTTGATTTGGCAGATGTTTAAGTGATTTGTTTTCTTTGTTCGTTAATTGAAGCGACAGCTGATTATTAATAATACAACTTGATGCGCAAATAGTGGCCTGTTACACAGTATCAATAAAAAACATATAGAAAATTGCATTTGGTTACTCTTCTCTTCAAATTCTATCGCATTGATTGATTTAACCTAATGTCAACGACAACAATCACATTAAATTCTATTAGAAAATAGACGCACAATAACTGACCTCGCCAAAAAAATCTGTTTTGTAAACAATAAATTTGTAAATAAACGAAATACGCTTTCGAGAACCATTTCGAATTAGTGCCATTTTTTTATTTATGGTCCACTAAAAGTGCTTTCCGAATAGATATCATAAATAAATATCCAACTAAACACGCACACACACACACACACACACACCTACATACGCATACTTGTGCATTAGTGCAGTAAAATAGCAAATCACAGAATAGAACAGAAAATAAAGTTTGGCGAAAAAACCAACTGCAAAGCAAAATCATTTTATTTCTCATTTTCTTTTCGTTTGTTTTTTCTTTTTGCATATTGTCCCGCCTACGCAATTTCGGACGGTGTCCGTTGATCATTTTGCATTTTGAGTGGGGCATATCGATTAGCATATTCACTTTGGCTGCATTTTATATTCGTTTAGAGCACAGTTTGTAATATATAATTTCATTTGTTTTCATTGACTTTATCACATTACTTTACTTGATCTCGTAATTATTTTCGTAACGATCTCTCTTCGATTAGCAAACAATTAATAATGATTGCATAATTCGCTTGCAATTAAACCCCGTTTGCATTTTATAAGTCATTATAGGTTGTAAAGCAATAAAAATGTAAATCGTATTCCAAGTCGCTTATCGTCAGAGAGTGTGAAGTTTGCAATGCAAATTATATAAATGATATACAAGAAATCATTTTTAGAAAAGCAGCGGTTAACTACAAAAGTTCTTAAAATTAATAAAATATACTTCGTTTATTCATTTATTTGAATTTATTCACTCTGGCTTGAAAATTATTTATTTTCTTTAAAGTTTTCTTAGTTTTTTAATCTTTATTTTATGTATTATTCATTACATTATCTTCTAATCTTGCTTCTCATCATTTTTAACAATTATTGTTTCAACTGTTAATAAGTTTCCCATCATTTAATTTAACTATCTAACGGCTTAACTGAGTGGGCAGCCGTATCGATTTAAATAATCAACATATCTATAGCAAGTCTTATAGTTGAGTGGAGAGCATTGTACTTTGCTCTCATTTGATCTCTGACAAGATCGAATCAACTTTTCAACTGCTCTCCCATCCATTCATGCGGTATACAAAAACAAAAATGCTGCCAAAAATCAAAACCAACAAAAATAACAGCAGAAAATTTAAGATAAACCCAAAACAAAAGCAATTGACGCTTTTGGCTTTCGCTTTCGTAGACGATTGTTTTTTTTTCTTTTTTTTTAATATTTATAGAATTTGCCGTTTTTTTTTTTTGAGAATTTTTGGTTAATTGCGTTTCGAAAGATTTAAATTGGTAGCGAAATAATTAATAAAGCTTATGAATGTCAAAAATTTGTAAAATATTTGAAATTTATGAATTAATGTAGAGGCAAACATGTCGAATTGCCGTATACCCTTTCGATAAGTAGAATTTGCAATGAAGTTTATGACGTATTTAAGGAGGCGTCTCGCACCACATAAAGTGAAGGTTTCTCAATATATCTGTCTTTTTGCTTTTGATTATAATATTAGTATAGAAACGATCGGTTAAAGGATACGTTCTTTTTTTTAACTCTGAAGCAATATGAATTTAAAAAAAATGTAGAAGTTACCAGCTGGATTTTATCTACAGGAGAAAACAATCTTCTGTATGCCCGAGATAGCTACTCTGACTAGTTATAGATATTGTTTATATCAGATATGAATAATGAATGTTTAGTTATTTTCCCTTCGTGAGTCACACACTGAATAAAAGTACCGAAATACCTATAGAAAGTGTATGTAAATGGTCAATAGTCAATATTTACTCGTTTGGGTCGAACCAGTAGCAATTAGTAGCAAGCTTTTGCTAGTTTTGCTTCCTACTTAAAAAATATTACATATTTGATTGTTGTCTTTTTTTGTACGTTTCGCTTCAGACAATTGTTGATGGAAAATATATGCAAGAGCAATTACATGGTTAAAATAAAAGGGTGTAAAAGTGTGAACTGGAAATTAAAATAAAAAAAAACGAAAAGAAACCACACGGAAAGAAAATGCATCGATGTTGTTGCAGTTGGAAGACGACGCTGACGCTGCTGCTTGCAGGTGAGTGGAAAATATGGTTCGATTTGGGATCAGAGTTCAAGTCCGATTTCTGAAGCGAGCGTCAATGTGTCTTATCAGTCAGTCAGTCAGGCGATCAGCTGAACTGAAGGGCTGTCAGTCACTTTAATTGGCAGCGCCATAACTTCCGCCAATAGATAGATTGAGATTGAGAGAGAGAGAGAGAGAGAGAGAGAGAGAGAGTGTGTGTGTGTAAATGCTCCGAAAAAGTGAAAAGTTTAAATTTATGAAATGCCAATTTCACTTACGCCCAACTTTATTACCCCTGACGCACATTTGCAACTTCGCAGTTGCAGCTGCCAGGCCAAGCCAGCGAGAGAGGGAGAGCGAGAGAGTGGGGGAATGTGTGTGAGTGTATGTGTGTGTGTGTGTGGCGGCAAGTCTCAGATTGCCTTTTAGCTTTCAACTCTAGAGCACACTATCCGAAATGTTTGTTTGCTAGCTTGTTTATTTGTCTCCTTCTGCATCTCTCCATCTTGCTCCGACTCCCCCGCTCCATGCTCCCCTTCGCTTCCTTTGCTCGTTCGCTCCCCTCGTTCATTGTTACATTTCTGTACTCGAATTTCGCAACAAAATGTAGCGTTGCTGATGGCGGTCGTAAGGTCAGAGGAATGCGGCCAGGAGGAGTTCACAAAGTGCGCCGAACCACTTGAAATGCTGCATTTAACGTCGGAATTTTCGATTGGCGCTGCCAAGAAGGAGGAACTGGATAAACTTTGTCAGTAAGTATTCCCCACAACAGTCATACCTATGCAATTGAAGCATCAGCAACAACAACATTATCACCATCACCATCAACATCAACATCATCGTCATCATCGTCATCATCGTCCTCATCATGACCATCATTTTGTTTGTTATCATTCATGCCACAGCGAGCTGAGAAAGGGCGTGCGTTGCATTCAGAGCTATACGCGTCGCTGCATGGATCTGCAGCAGCGAAATCAATTCAATAAGCTCTACCATGGCACCAATCAATTCATACGGGATCTGTGCAACAAAGGCGAGTTCCAGGAGGGTAAGTTCCCAAAAACCATTTCGTGCGACAGCTGCAGCTAAGCTGCCTGCCTCTTGCAGAGTATCTGAAGCATGCGCCCTGCTCGGAAATGGCCAAAAAGGATTTCGAGGTGTGCGCCAATCGCTATAAGGAGACCATGGTCTTTCTCAAGCCCAACAAAAATCAGGAGAATCCCGAGAATGGCACGCTCAATGAGAATATTAAAACAATTTGCTGGTGAGTAAATAATTTACATTCCTCCTTTATAAGATTACTACTCGATCCGATCAGTGATAAACCATCTGCTTAAAACTGAAACTCGTTTCTCAGTAGCTCAAACTCGACTTATTAAAGTTTTAAATTAGAAATGTTTGATAAGAAATTTGTTTCGTTAAACTCGTTTGCAGTTCCACAATTATTTTTGATTCAGTTCAATAAGTCGGCTGCCGACAAGTAATATTTTTATCTGCTTAACAACCAGCTCACCTTGAATCGGTGTGAGTGTTAATATGTAAGAATTAGCTGAACTTGTGCGTGGCTAAATGGCCTACATTTATTTTAAATAAATAATAATTATAGCCAATAGAGCGATTAACCCCAAATGTATGAGTCAGCTACGTAAATACCATGCTGAGCATTTGAATATTAATGATATGTTTTCCAATCCACAGTTCTATAAATGAGCTGGTTGACTGCTCTGAAAATGCAGCGCGCAAGATTTGTGGCAATGAGGCGGCCAAGTTTACACGGGAGCTGGTCGACAAATACGCAAACAGCTTAACAAAGGTGAGCGAGAATCAGAAACGTGTGAACATGTAACGAGAAAGAACGAAGAATGTATACCCTTGTAGAGTAGAGTAAAGATGTAAGAAATACACCGACCGATGGTTCCTATGAAAGCTATATTATAAAGAAGTCCGATGTTGATGAGTATTTCCAATGATAACTTCAAAACTGAAGGACTACTTCGCATAGAAGCAAACAGAGCTATATTGACTTGGCCATTGCTGTTGATCAAGAATTTATATCATTTTTCAATGCATTACAAGGCTCAGGACAGGATTGTAAACATGGCTTGTCAAAGTTTTCTACTAATTTCCACGCAAATATTTCTTGCCACTCAATTTCAGATATATTGCGAAGACTTCACGCGGCATCCACACATATGTCGCGATGGGAATGGCGATGGTGCAAGTGCCATAAGCCAAAATACTTTGGGCATACTGATATCGGTGCTGTTGCTGCTGCTGGTCAGATAGATGGAGAGGATTGCTAATCCAAAATCAAAAACCAAAAAAAAAACAGTTAAGTTTATTTTTGAAGTGCGTTTATTGCAAGTTAGCAGACAAGCCAACAAAATATACACACACAAACACACACACACACACATACTCACACCCATACACACATTAATGAAAATATGCAATAGTTAAGGTTTCTAGCAAAAAGAAAAAAACAAAAACAAAAACAAAAACAAAAACAAAAACATAACCAAATATTTCGGTAATTTTACTGGGCAAGTTATTTGTTGCATACATTTTGCGGGCTTTGGTTTAGGATTGCCAACGGAGACGAATGATGAGTGTAGCCTACTTATAAAGTACACACATACATAAACATAAATGTTAAGCGTGTTATATAACATAATGCATATATATATATATATATATATATGTGTATATATGTGTAACTGTACAGTTGCAGCCGGTTAGTTGTAGGATGGTCTTTATAGGTTTTAGATTAGTCTACCAGTTGTATGTTGAACGTTTATTTCAGAATAAAATAGCACAAATGTTTTTTGCAGTTGGCAAACAAAATACACAAAATCGAGTGCAATAATACGTTAGTTGAGTTTGTCGCAATCAAGTTGTCACTTTACTTAGGTATATATTAAAAATTTGGAAAACAATAGCAAATTTTGAGCTCAATTCTAATCAAATGTTTTAGCTTAAATTTCAGCAGCTGGATTATGATTATGATGCACCCAAGCACAAACACGCATTATCTAACAGCAACAAGCCGCAACACACACACACACACACACATACACACACCGACACATACATATCGGCAAATGAATTAATGTGCATTTCTTAATGAATTTTATAATTATTTCTAAAGGGAATACTTAATTTAGCAACTACGTGCATTATGTACAACTATTTATTGCAACTTTATAGTAAAGTTGAGCACTTATTTAAAGACACCAAAATGTAAATATGCTAAAAATGTATTAAAGTTTACAGTAAAGAAAAAACTGGCAAACAAATGAATTAAATCAATATACGATAATGGGATACAAATATTGCAAGCATTAAAATACGACAAAACAAAAAAAAAACATTAGTTTAACTTAAACACTGTGAATATATTATGATTAAAGAGCCACATTTATTTTAAGTAAAAACTATACACACACAAGAAAAAAATAAATAAAATAAACAAATGAAAAACAACACACACACGCAAAAAAAAAAACGTAAAAACAATAAAATGAAAATAAATTAACAAAAAAATAAAAATAAAATGTGCGCTGTGCCCAAATGTTTTTTACTGCAACGTGTGCCACACAAAAGGGAAAGGGTTAGCGCGTAGATAAGCGTGGAGAGGGGGGGTTGGGGACGTTAGCCAAGTCATGCGCAACCGAGAAACATGCAACGCTTCTGCTGCTGCACAGCTATTCGCGTCTGGCGCCCAGAAGTATGCTGCGCAAATATGCGAACATAAGCCGAGGAGCAGGCAGCAGCTGGACCACCCAAAATAATTTATGCTCTTATGCGGTCCATTCATTAAAGACCAGAGGCGTCGACACAGCCACCAACTGCAACTGCAACTGCAACTCCAGCAACAGCAACAACAGCAGCAGCAGCAGCTCTGATTGTCACCAAGCAGCTAATTTATAGAGTTGCCACATGGCTCAAGCTCATCTATGTAAATCATATATACATATTATCACGTAAGCGAAATGCTTACAAAAATCTCATTCAAAATCTAAGAGAACAGCTAGACTTGAGAGATTATTGCTTATTTTAATATAAAATCTGTCAAGCGAATAAAATGCTTAAAAGCAACATCAACAACAGAGATCTTACAGGGTATTCATTATTCAAACTTTATCACCTCTAATTAGGTATAAGTCGTAGGTATGAATATATTTCTGCTGATTATAATTTAATTTGAAGAATCCATTTAGAAGATGAATCTAGGGAGTCAACTACTTGTGAGGCTTATAACCAAGAGCCATCCTATACGAATCCAACAAGCAAATCTAAAATTTGCGCGTTCTTAACGAGATTTGGTCAAATAAATCGAGTTTCAGTTCTCCACTTCTCAAGGATCGTGCAACAAGAAGTTCAGCAAGAAGATAATTTTGACTATAAACGTAGGATCTTCAAGATCTATCCTGATTATGGTATTTCTCCAGAGTGCTCAGCTTAGCTTGTATAAAGATAACATGAGTAATCTGCAGCAGTTCTCTAAGCGGTTAACCCATAAACCCCACTAAGCGGAATCATCGTTTGTAAAGAGAAAGATCTTGTATTTTAAAATCCATAAAAAATCTCTGTAGTTGAGTAGAATTCATAGTGTCTGCAAACCACGAAGAGCATTTAAGAAGCTTACCAAAATCGATCAGACAACTCAAAAGCCAGCAAAGTTCTCTAAATGTCTTCTAAAGATGTGAAGTGCCTCAATGAAAATCAATATCGATATAATCTTAAGTAGTAGATTAAAATGCGAAATCAAAACAAATGTTGATTAATTACAGCAATTGGCAGGGAAATCGCCTGCCACTTAAGTATAAAATAATTGAGCATTTAAAATGCCAACTGAAAGAGAACTCAAGCGGTGCCTTTTTAATGCAGCTGCAGCAAAATGGGGAGCATTGACAAGGGGCAAACTGAAGGCTGAATATTCATTTGAATGGCCAGTATCTGTGTGAAGTTGAAGCATTTTGCAAAAATGAAGCGAATCAATGTGGATCGATTGAGTGGCAGAGCAGAGTGGAGGAGCTATTCCCTGGTGGCCATCAGGTGAGAGAATCTTTCGGAATCTTTGTGTCCTCGACTGACTGAAAATGCAGCTCAAATATTTACCTTCCATTTAAAGTGGCCCACAACAAGAACAACAACTACTTTGTACTGCTGCACACACACACAACAAGTCAAGCCATTTCCAACTTCATTTGTTGTGCAAATAGGCAAAACGCATGACTCCAATTGTCCATGTGTGTGTGTGTGTGTGTGTCTGTATGTGTGTGTGTGTTTGTTAATTCAAAATCGTATTTTCGACTTCTACCTTGAGCTATGCTCGTCATGTTGAGCGATTGGTTGCCCAAAGCAATTTCTGCTTGGGGCACAACTTCTAAGCTACTTTTTGCTATCTACTTGATTTTATTTTTTTTTTTGTGGTGCATTTTAATTGATTGAAATATCTTTACGGCAATGGCAGGAGTTAAGTGCCTCAAAGCAAAAACCAGAAATATGAATACTCAAATACTCGAACTGCAGCACAGTTTGTCGCCAGTGTCGACATGAATACCCTTTCCCCCCGCATTCTTACAGCCGCTGGCTGACAGTTTATCTACCCTGCTGTCTGTCTGGGAGCTTAGTCCATGCTTTTGTATACCCTGCACCCATTTAAAATGGGTAGAAGGGGCATATGAAGTTGTGTATGCAGCAGGCGTAAAAAAGGAAAGCATAAAAAACATAAATATTCTTGATTAGCAACAACAATCGAGTCGATTTAACCATGTCTGTCTGACTTTCTGACTTCAAATTTGGACTATTATTTTCTCGATAGTATCGCGAATATCGCCAAAAATCATTTTCTGATCACAATAAAAGATAACTAAAGATTTACCTTTCCAATTGAAATATGGAGTGTACCCAGACACAACTGTATAAATTTCCTTAAGATGGAATAAATATGAAATACAGATATTACATGAAGTCTAGTAGTAGTGAAGTATTCAGGATCTCCCAGTCGAGCACTCCCGACTGTCGCATTTTTAGTTGTTTTTTTTTTTTATTATAATCCTCTTTAAGCGACAACAGAACGATTACAATTTGTATTGCCAGCGCTTTCGTTTTTGTATTCCACATTCCCGTTGCGACTAATCTGCAATTATGTTTTACATAAAAATCGTATCACATGCAACAGCAGCAACAGCAACAGCAACAACAACAATAGCAGCAGCAGCAGCAGCAGCATCATCAGCAAGAACAAAAACAAAGTTTTTTGGTAAAGTTTTGTCCAGTTTGTTAGTTAGACGCGCTGCTTGATTGTTAGCTTGTTGTGATAGTCATGAAAAAAGCACTAAAACTAACAACAAAACCAAATATTATTAAAACAACAGCTGCAACATGCAGCGTCAACTGACAGTTGCATGGTGTGCCAATGTGGTGCATGTGTGTGTGTGAAAGGAACTGTTGCAATTGCTATTGTTGCTTCAACAAATCAAAGTTAATTACAGGGACTAACAGACGATTATAGACAATTGATGCCAGCAGCAAGTTGCTCGATTCTCTGTTAACTTACATTGTTCTTTTTGGGACAATTGTTGAGCATTTGGAATTGCTTAAACTGTTGTTAAACAATCCGCATAACTATTTCGCATTGATGCTTTTGTAATTTTTCTACCATAATTGCAGTTAGCCAGTTTTTTTCTTACGCTATTCATTTGTAGCAGTAACAAAACCAATTTTGTATAGTATTTTTAGGGCAGCTTGTTAGCTTAATAATTGCGCCAGAGGCGGAACATCATTTATCATTGACTTCAACTTCGTTTGGTTGCTGCCAAAATGAAAGACAAAAAACCCATGAAATACTCTTGTAAAAATTGAACTCTTCAATTTCTATACGCCATCTGAGCTTTCAATATTTTGTCTCTGTATTCCGTCTCCTTTTGAAGTGGGAAATAGATTTTTTTCGGACTGCAGTCAGAACTCAACTCAGCTGCAACTGTCGCAAAATGTTTGCCAACGATCAAAGCGAACGGTGGACACTTGAAAACAATTTGCAGCAGTGTGCCAAAAGCTGAAACTGCCTTCAGTTATGGTGCACAGTGTCGCAATCAAAGGACGAGCAGGACTACCATTACTGCTACTAGTCTTCTACTGCTGCCAGGCGTTGCCGCTTTGCCACTGCAGTCTGACACCTCGTCGAGGCGACTCGAAATGTAGAAAGTAGCCCGCGGTGGCAGCGAGGCAGCCAACAAGTGTTTAGCATTTTGTTTTCAGTGCAATTAAAACTCGCAACTCTGCTGGCAGTTGTGCTCGAGTGTTGCCGTTGTTGTTCTTGTTTTTCTTGTTGCTCTTGTTGTCGTTGTCTAAAAACAAACAGGCAAACAAACAACAAACAGCCACAAAAGACGCACACAAAGCCACCAGATTCAAACTACAACAAGAACAACAGGCGGGTAAGCCTCTCAAAGTGCCGCGTTCCAACACTCGAGCGTTAAGCTACCCGCACTCATGCAACCCAAAGTGGTATATTATTCCATAAAAATATAGCTAAAAATAGTGCTCTATTAACAGCTAGTGTTTTGTTAGTGTTTAAATCAGCTTAGATATAATGTTGTTGACCTTCCACACAGTTTATAGAAATTGTAGTAAAAATATTTTAAATCGTGGTTTACTAACTCAATGAATGTTATTAATATTTTATTAACATTCTTAATCAGCGTCAACTAAGTGGCATTTCCAAATAGTTTTATGGTAGAAACCTGTCCCAACTATTCATAGAGACTTTAGCATGAAGTCTCTCATGATTAACCGACAACAATAAAAAGGCTGAGCAATTGTCGGGTATATTTTAGTCAATCCGCTAAACTTGAACAAATCTCTGCTTGCTGGTTTTTTTATCTGTTAGCTGACATTTTTCGCATGCGGTTTGGAATCAAAAGGCTGCGACGATGATGTTCTAAGTGCGCCTGGGGATATGCAGTTAAAAATGGCATTTGAGGCACATATGCGTATACGTAATTTATGAACGGGCTGTTGAACCTACCAGTTTGCCAGTGTATGTCTAACAGACAGCCAGACAGCCAGACAGCCAGGCAGCCAGGCAGCCGGCTAGCACATGTTAATGCCAACACGCTTAATATGCAATAATTTCAGTTGCAGTTTCTGCAACAATCAGCAAAAAAAGAAGAAAAGAAAAAAAACAAAGAGAGAGAAAGAGCTCAAAAATATAGAGAAAGTTTAGCAACATTTTTGCAATTTGGTGCAGTCAAAGAAAATGGCTTTCAAGGCTTAAGACTGGTATATAGGCACAAAATAATCATTAAATACCAAGTGTAGAGCGCAAAAGAAGTAAAAAAGCAAATATAGATAAATATATACATATATAAACATATATACATAAACAGATATGCAGATATGTGTGTGGTATACGGCACAGCTAGACTAGGATATTAGAAATAAATACGCTTCAATTATTCAAAGCATGTAACTGATGAAGCAGAAATGCAGCAAAAGAAGCAGCAGCAGACGAGACATGTGCCTCATAGAAATAGTCTCAGTCAGTTTTAGTATTTTTGAGTGCAACGTGTTATAGATATGCACATTTACCGCAAGTGCGTGCAACTCTATGTGTGTGTGCGTGTGTGAGTGTGTGTGTGTGGACATTGCCTATTATGCTACCAAATGAAAGTGGTAATAAATTGGACAAGATGTTGCAATAAACCACACCACGACATGCCATAGCATCAGGTCCCAAATGCAAATGCAACGCATGCAACAAAAGCTACAACAACAACAACAACAACAGAAACAGAAACAGAAGCAGAAACAACAGCAAACAGGCGCATAACCAAACGTGATTATCATGTACGCAATGCATTTGGCCAACAGCTGACGCAGCCGCTTGCAACTTGCCAGCCGTCGATGGACAACCCAAACACACCGACCCATTTATCGTAGCACGCCCACGCAACCACAAGCAGCAGCAACTGCAGCAACAGCAGCAACAGCAACAGCTACAGCAACAGCAGGTTGGCCATTTAATCTGCCCAAGTGACTTGAAATTGAAAGGGAAATATCAAAGTGAATATGTTGACAGGCTGCGAGGGCAGCAAATGCCTCTAAATGTATCCAAATTGGAAGTAACGTTACCAAAACAGCATTTTTCCTAGCCATAAACAGTCAATACATATTATCCTCAGTGGTACTTGCTATTTTGTGATCTCTGATTTAGCTCTCTAATTGGGCCCAAAAATCATTCTCTTTTATGAGCCAACAGCAACCATTGACGACATACAACATGCATTTAATGGTAGACAGTTATCGCTTTTTGTGTTTGAACTATTTGCGAATTAGAAGCGTAAATAGATTAGCTTTTGAGGTGGGCAGCCAAATAATTGGTATTATTATGTTAAAACCGGCAACAACTGTTATCTTAGGCAGGCTGAGGAGTGCCTACCCTGGCAGACAGGAGTTAAGCTCCTCTCTTCCTAATTTCATTATAAATTCAAAAAGAAAAATAGTTTCTATGAAAGGTAGATGATATAGTTCTTCGACGTTGCGTAGATAAAGTGAGTTTGGTAAGCATAACTTTCAAAACAAAAAAGTTATGCTAACCATGGCAGTTATCTGATAAAAGGATGGATCTATGCCAAGTAACAGCAACATCAACAGGCCGAAGAAGAATATGGTAAGAATATTTATATTCAGATGTTTCCTTCCTCTCTTCAAGCATATAAATATAAAATAATTAACCTTATGATGTTCAAGTCTCAGCTGATAATTGACCTAGTTTAGGGCTAACCTAATATTAACTTATTTAGTCATGTGTTCTACTGTTTTGCTATATATTTTTATGCAATTTTACCTGTTTTATTTCCGTATATATTATTAAATTACTAATTTATCCGTTCAGCCTCATAAACTGCAAATAATATCCCTATAAATTCACTTAAGTAAAACTTGGCAAAATATTTGAAAACTTTGTGCATTTTGTTTATTCAGAAATTGTAGCCACAACAGTTGGCAGAAGTGGTTTACTTGCGGCTATTATATCTTTAGTTTATAAACCAACTTCAAGTTCAAGCTCTGGAGTCTAGACTTAAGTTGATTAAAGCTGCAATATTTAAAGTTAAAATTTAAATATTTATGAAACAATTGTTAGACGCTTGATTAACTGGTTGCATAGAATTAACTACAGACACACACACACACACACACCGATACACACTGCAACAATTTGTCACTGGTGTTGAGCGAAAAGGTTGGACTCGACTCTCTGGCGACATTTGAAAAGTTCTAAAATAATATAATTTTCAACGCTATGGCAAACTAACAAGTTCGACTTTGGCGCTGAGGAGCGAACGCTCGCTTGCCCCAAACTTTTGCCGAAGACCGGAAACTTTTTGGTTGCACTGTTGCAGCAACGGTGGACTTGGATACACACACACACACACACACACACACCCACACCCACACATACATTGTAAAATATAAAGAAAGTTTTCTTAGCCTAGCTTGAAAACGTTGCGTTTTCAGTGGCAGCAGCCGCATCGACGTTGTCTTTGGGGAAATTAAACATTTTCTATTTGGAAACTTTGCAACGTGCAAATCTGGTTGTATGCGAGTGTGTGCAACTGTGTGTGTTTGTGTTTGTGTTTGTGTGTCTAAATGCGGCCAAAAGCAACAGTTGCCCAACTGTGAACTATGCTGTATCTAACGGTACGTTCCTGATCTAAACCCTTTTGTGTTCAACAGCGTCCGCAATTGCGGAAGTAATAATTTTTTCTAATTTTTAGCGACTTTTGCTTGACAAATTCAGCTGCAAATTGCTGACAGATTTGTTTTGGGGGCCAAGGGGGCCGTGAAATAGGTGGCAGCATTTAAACTTTTTGTGCAACGCTGCTGCTGTTGATCCTGGTCAGGGTTACACTAACCTTTGGCTCAGAGTGCGCCAGCTGCGCCCTGTTTTATGCAACACTTTTCAGTTGTGTGTCTCAGGTTTGGGGCAGCTGGGGGCCAACGATTCCAAATGTCAAGCGGGCGCCTGTCATAGGTGTTGCATATTAGATGGCTGCACTGCAACACTGCTGCCAAGTGCACCCCAAAGTGCATGCAAATATTTTTGTCAACGATTGTTTTGTTGCCTGCCAGCCAAAATGCTGGCCTGCGACTCTATTTCGCTTCTGGCATCGCTCGCTGCTCGCTGCTCGGTGCTCGCTGCTCGTAACTGTAAACATCGCCCAGGGTCCTTCTTGCCGCCGTCGATGTCGCTGCCCCCTTGTTGAGTAATTGCTGCGCTAGTGAAAATTGGCAACATTTGCCAACAACGCTAAAATGCACATCAAGTGAAAGAGCGCACAGAAAACTAAGTAATTTCAATTTGGGAAATTTAAATTTTTAGCTGTTCTAGCTTAAGATGCTTATAATAATTAATTCTTTGAATTGAAAGACTTATTTGACTAACTAATGATTTATCTGTAATATTCGACAGAAATCTAAAAATGTAATCTGAAGTTGAAATTCATGTAAGAAGTCTACTTTGGAACATTTCCAAACTTTCCACAGACCCAACAAAAGTGGATCTTAATCTTCCAAAGCCACAAATCCAAAGTAAGTTTTTGACTGACTAGAAATACCTTTTTAAGACTTTCAAGTTCCGATAAATATGTGTGCACTTAGGATACCTCTTTCTCATAGAAGAGAGCAAAATATAAGTTAACAGAGTGCAAAGCCAAATCAAAGCAATCATCGAGTGTTTGTCAATACATGTCATGGTTATTGCATACAATAAAAAAATAAAACAAACTGGAATCTATACAAAAAGCCGAAATAATAGCAACGCTTTTCGATGTTTTTCAAACATGCCCAAAAGTAAATGGAAAATAAATTTGAGCATTGATGAAATGGATCACAGGGCGTTGCACGTTTCGATGCGTTGCATTTGTGTATTTTTTGATGCAGGTGCATGGGCATTATCAAATAATTCAGATGTAATCTCTTTTAATCTGACGAGTTGTGTGCCTGGCAAAATGTTGAAACTGTTTGATTCCACCAGCCTCGCGTTACATTTCAGCTCCCTTCCAGTAATTCGATACGCTATGAATTCATTTATTTCGCCATTTTACTAAACAGTGCGCAGCATTAAATCTGTGGCATCAACACACACACACAAGCTTAAATATATGTTGATAGAGCTGTCAAAAATAGTTGCTTTACACATTTTTTATGTGCATTCATTCATTCGCTCACTCATTGATTGCCAGAGACGAGTATATATATATATATATATATATGAATATATTTACGTATATTCAGCTGATTAAATGCACTCAAAGCGGCTTAGTGTAATGGACAAATCTAAGCGACCAACAAAAAATCTCTTCTCTGTGCGGTGACGTAAATTATAAAGCATATTTTGGTTATGAATTAAATAAGCACATTGGCTATTCATACTTAAACAAGTTTAAACCACTTCTGCAGATGCGCATTTTAATAAAATTACTTTAAGTATCGAATTTTTTAAATATTCTGTTCAAAACGAAGGTTTCTTTTTAAGCAAATGTCAAAGGGAATTTCGAATTTGTATTTTAAAATATATATTTGAGTAAAAAGCATTTAGATAAAATATATTTCCATCGCTTCCATCTACAAAATCAGCTTATTTTTTCTCAAATGAAAATCGACCGAAAGTAATTTTATTTTAAAAGATTGCACAAATAGAAAATGATTTTTACTCGCATAAATATAATGCCAAAGAGTCGCTTTACCTCTGAAAGAAAAGACAGCAGTAATTCAATATTGCACATTTCAAAAATGCAAATTCCTTCAGATTTCTTTCGGTCAAAGTGTTTGCCATATCTTAGCTAAATATGCAGTATTTCATAGCCACCAATTTTAGAAATATGTTCTCTCCCTCCTAGGTTTGGCACACCACACTCGTGTACATATCATTATCAGTTGGCACAAATATGTTTGCCTTTGCCTGCTGACCCTCGGGCGCTGCACTAAGTGCGGTCAGCTCTGGCAACATTGCTCTGCCCGTTGTGCTGCAAGTGCTATGCAAATGTGGACAGTTTTCGGTGTCCTTTGCATTATTCATCTTGCGGCTGTAGAATACAAAAAACCACTTGACCAATCTTTCGTTCGCACTTTGGCAGCGAGCAACGCCTTTGGGCCATTTACTTAAGTTAATTAAACTTTGTTTTGCATGCCCTCAAATGTCAGTCGAAAGCCGAAGACAAATCGCTGTCGACAGTGGTATATATAGCGCGGTTGCTTGGCCATCATTTATAAGCAACAGAGCTGCATTCATTTGTGGTGCAACCGCGTGGCAGGTAATAAAGTTGCAGCATCAGCAGCAGCTCACGACACACGCCACATATGAATCTGTAAGCGGTAACCAGCAACTTCCAACGGACAGCTCAGGCAACTGGCAACTGGCAACTCTCAACTGGCAACTGACAACTGGCAACTAACAACTGGCAAATTCGGTTTTCCTTCAAGGATTTTACTCAGTTGAGGAGCGCTTTTAGCGCAAATTGAAATGTTTTTTTTATTATTTTTATACCCTATAATTTTGAAAATGTGTGTGAAGAGGGTAACTTGAAGTCGTGCCTATGAATGTAAAAGACAGTTGAATGTATCTACAACCCTACAAAGTATATGCATAAATATTAGCAGAAACTATATATTTGTCGATCTCTGTGTACCTATCAGAATCTAGAGTATCTAGGGTATCTGCTGGCGGAGTACTCTCAACTACCACACATCACACTTGTTTCTTTTTGTTAAGTTTTCATTGGCCATTTGTGCAGCAGCTTCTTGGCTGTTTGCAGCTCGGACAGCCAAAGACAAATATGGACAGTAAGCGGCTGCAGCAGCTGCAGCACAGACATTGGCACAAAGCCGTTCTGACCATTTATCAGTTCTATGTTATTGGCCCAAAAAAAAAAAAAAACAACAGAAGTGAAAAAAAAATAAAGGGAAAGCAGAGCAGAGGAAAAACAAAGCGTGGCAAGTAAAGGGAGAAAGCCAGCAGCGAAAACAAATGCAATAAAATGCAATGTTTCTATTACAACGATTTACGTTCCCCACACACTGATGTGTGTGCATGTGTGTTTGTGTGTGTGTGTGTGTGTGTGTGTGTCGTCATGCTTTTCAGCTAGTTACAGATTCTCCCCACGACAGTCCCTTCAACCCCTTGGCAACATTTTTATTGCCTTGAACAAATTTTGGGCGGCCAACAAAATGTTAGCAAAGTTTCACGGGTTGTTGTCCCGGCTATGAATTCAACTCATTGTTGTAGTTGTCGTTTTTGATGTTGCTGTTGTCGTTGTTGTTTGTTAACTAGCACAACTTAAGATAAGCATTGTTGTTGTTGCATTTGTTCCTTTTGTTAGTATTGCTGGACACTCGCATTTATTTCTTTTTGGCAATTTTAATTGCTGTTGAACTTGGTGTTGCAACAACAACAACGACAACTACAACAAGAGCAACAACATTAATGACACCAATTACAACAACAACAACAAGTGGCTTGGCGTGTGTATGCCATATATTTGATTTAACTTGTTGGCGCTAAAAGTTTGCACAATATTTTGTTGCAAAGCGCCAATAAATTTATTTTGCCCTTTAAAAACTATTGTGGGAATTTAGAGATTTGTAGCGTACATTGTTGCAACACACATAAATACATATATTAGCAACATGCATCAATTTATGGCATTGCTGAAGCAATATGAGCTCATTTATATAACACAAAAATCAAAACAAATAACAAATTGTTAGTATTTAAATAATTGTTATGAGCCACACAACGACTTCCTGTAATTCACAGTGCTGTAAATGCTTTACCTAAATTATAATGATCTACATTTAAATCGAATTCATGAAGAATCAAATACAAACGATTAAAGTTACATAAGTTAAAAAACCAACTGATTATTTATATGAATGTTATATTGTATAATAGTTCGATGTTAATCAGAGTGTAGAGTGTAGTTTGATTACTCCTTCAGTTGTATATTTTCTTTTAGCTTCATTTTAAATTTTGTATACATTTTATTTTTTACAGGGTATAGAATTTAATCCATATTCATTAAATTAGGTTGCATACGTTGTGCTGCGGGTTGTGTAGTGTGATTGATGGTGATTGTTATGAAGCTCGTCAATTGCATTTTGAAGCCAATACGCGAAATATGCAACATTGGCGTACACACCCGGAAATCCGGGCTTGGCGCAACCCTCACCCCAGGAAACAATGCCAACCAGTTCGTTATTGGAGACCAAAGGTCCACCAGCATCTCTACCGCATGCGTCCTTGCCCTGATCGCTGGCACAGATCATGTCCTTGGTGATTGCCCAGCCAACCATCGAATACTTGGACTGGGCACAGGTCGTACGATCAATTATTTTCAACCATACGCCCCGCAATTGACTTTGACACCCACAATCTCTGTTGTATTTGGAAGCACCCCAGCCGGAAACAAAAGCATCGGCTCCATTTGCCGGATACTCTTTGGCGATTTGAATCGCTTGAGCCACACCTCCAAGTCGAAGCGGTCGAGCCAATCGCAATAAAGCAATATCATTTTCATGGGTCTCCTCGCCAAAGTGTTGATGGATAATAAAATCGGAGACCTTCACAAGCTGGCCACCAGAATTCCACCTGGAGGAACCAGCGCGCACCGTCAACTGTTCAGCGGTGGTATTAATCAAGCATTGAGCAGCTGTTATAATGATATCCTCGCTTATGATGGAGCCACCACAAGAGAGTTCACTGTGATTCAACAGGGCCACCTGCCAGGGTGCATCCTCAATCCAGATCTGTTTGCCATTCACAATACGTGATTGCCATATCTTCCTGCGGAGTTCAACCGCATCCAAAAGAGTTCGCCCCGAGCAGAGCACAACCAACAGAGCCAAGTACAACCACATCTTAAAGTAGAAGTTCTTCTTTGTGAAAATTGAGTGTAAAACACGCTGCTTTTATAGCACATTTCAATTTTTATCAGGCACTTGACAGGCCGTTAGTTATTTGTGGCTTATCGGAATTGAGTTCAGTCCGTTTTCTAATTAGAATTCTTAGCTGTGCAGTTGCAAATATCTCAGATTATAAATTGCCGACACTTGTTTAGCAAGTCATTGTTCGTCTAAGCTATATAAATTAGTAGATTTATAGTAAAATAGGGGAAGAACCCAACTTAGTGCATGAATAATGCTAAAGTTTTAACCAGCTTTTGGCAGCTGATATTTAGACAAAGATATTGCATAAGGCTATATGCCACATTTTTTCCGATCACTTTTAAATATAGGATAGGATTCCTCAAGATTTATTCGGTGGTGCGACTTGTTATCTAAAATGCAGCTCAGTTTTGTTCATCAACAAGCAGAGAAGTCTCTTGGAGGCGTTCTCTGTCATTTTCACAGTTTGGAAATTGCTCTCGAAGAGTATCTTTGTAAATAGCACAGGTATGTGAAATATTGCAATTTTTGAAAATTATTGTAATGCAATTTCCACTTTTCAATTATGTTTAATATGATTTTAATACAGCGACTAGTTGATTAATTGAATTTGTTATGCAAAACCATTTTGTAGTGAGGCGTGTTTAATTATTTTTATTATGGAATTTTTCTCTTTTTTCTATTTTATGGCTAATTTTTGGACAACAATTAAATTGTTGACTGGTTCATTTTAAATGTTGCGCACACAGGCAAAGTATTGCGAGCTGTCGCACTCGGCGTATGCGTAATGCGAGCGAAACATTTAAATTAGGATTAGTACTTTGACTATGTACGAGAGGACAGGGGCAGGGAT
Organism: Drosophila glabriapex; assembly: GCA_035042305.1. Lineage (NCBI taxonomy): Eukaryota > Metazoa > Arthropoda > Insecta > Diptera > Drosophilidae > Drosophila > Drosophila glabriapex. Next base: position 5,545,016 of record JAWNLN010000046.1, on the reverse strand, counting down.
AGATAGTGTGTGCGTGCGCATTAAAATCGAAACATATGCAGAAATTGCAGTGCATACGGCCAAATCGGCGTAGTGTGCGCCGTATTACCAACTATATATATACACGTGTATAATATATTTTTGGCCAGTTGGCGAATTTGCTTCTTTACGCAGCGGGCATATTGATTTCGGACAGGGCCACATAAATTAATGCAGCTGCAGCAGCAGCACCCGGCGACCATTTTAACCATTGACCATTGACCAGTTTGCCAAACAGTTAGAGCAGTTATGGCCCTCCTCCCCTTTCTCCCACTTGCCGTCTATTCCCCTGGTTTACAGGCACGTCAGCGGCTGGAACGCATTTTAAAATTATATTACTTTGAATGGCTTTTTAGAAATTAATAATTACATATGACAGCATATGCATGTGTGTGTGTGTATGTGTGTGTGTGTGTGTGTGAGCGTGATTGCGTACGTGGCATTTAATTTTTTATATGCAGCCGTCTGAGTGCGCGCTGTCGACGCGGCTTTAATTGCCAGTTAAATTACACAAAACTGCCAAGTGTCAAATTAAAGTTTCTAAAATTTGTGCAAAATTTGCAGGGGAATTCGGAAGCGGAAGAAGCTGTTGGCTATGCGTAATATTTCATTAAATTAATCATTCATAAATTTGTTCATTGTTACATTTATCAGTTAGCTGGATTATTAAACTATTTGATTAGTAATTAAGCTCTATTTGCAAAGGGGAAAGCAATTAATTCACTTTTATGATGTTCAGAAAGTTTTTGCAAAGTATTTGATTTATTTATAGCTTTTGGTGTAGATAAATGCATCTATGAATGTTTGTTAATTTGAAATTGAAAAGCTTACTTACTAAAACAAACCATACAAAAATATCTCAAAAAGAAATGCTTACCCTGGAGAACTTACTCAAATTTTACTCTCAATTATAATCCATTTAAATAAAATGTTACAAAAATATACATTCTACAGTTTATTTGGCATATTTCTCTATTTTAAGAACTTTTGCACAACTATTGAGAATTTCGTTAGCATTTTTCAGATATTGTACTTGGCCAACATCGGTTGGACAGGTTGCAGCTGTGGCCTTCTCGGCCATCTTCCGTCTGTGTGCCCATATCACATGTTGGCTTTATTCTTTTTATTTATTTCCTTCGCTTAGGTCCCCATACGCAAGCCGCCAAATGTCTGGCCGTTTGCTGTATTCCCACTACTTTTGCCCATTATTAATTGCTAACGTGCGCTGATTTCTTTGCACTACACTTTTTACGGCTTTCTCCCGCCGCTGTTATTTGCTGTTGTTGTTGCTATTGTTATTGTTATTTGTTGCTGTTCGCCTTTGGCTTTTAGCAATGTTCGAAATGTTGTCTGCTCGTAGGTTGTCTTGTCTGTTTGGCTCAGCAGTGACATTCATGCACCGGCGAGCAACTGGAACAGGGGCGAGAGAACTGGCGGCCAGAGTGCCCCAATACGGCAATAAATCAATGCGAACTTGTAGTCAATAGTCCAAGCGACGGCGGCTTTTTAAAGTCACTTTTAATGCACTCGCCTAATGGGTATGCAACACTTTTTTTTTGCTCAAATATACGAAAAGAGCTGAAAAATACGGAATGTAGTTGATAGGAACTGTAGAAATGGAGTTCCTGTTTCCGGGGATGTCTTGCGACTATGTATTACGACTCTAGCTGAAAGTTATAGTTATGCTATGATTTAATGGAGAAAGCGAAAGGCTTTCTTTACAATATATAATTGATAGACTTACTAACAGTGGAAAACACTTGAAATTTACAAAATTGGGAATAAGTATGGAAATCTTACATCAGTGGAAAGAAATGAAATCAATTCAGTTTGTTCAGTTCGGTAAATAAGGCTTTGTTAGGACTATTCAAATTAATCATTTGATAATTTAAATTTTTCTATTTATTAAATTGTTTCTTCATGTTAGTTGAAAGTTTGCAAGTATGAAACCTGTATCAGATCAAATTATAAAGCGAAAAAAATCTCGCCCCATTCACATTGTAAATCCTTTATTATGTTCATGTCAAAACAGACAAGCGACTGATTACGGTTAATTTGTAATTAAATACGTTGTAATGTCGATGTTTACGTATTTCGATTCCATTTGACTTTGATGACGCATCGAATGCGATTCGATTCGATTTGTATTTGGACCGGACCGCATTGTTCAGCATTGCGTGTTTGCATAAACTGCACGAAACATATGCAAAAATAACAAAATAACATTAGAGCAACATTATACGGGATTATAGCCGATTGTTTACATTTGAAATGTACAAAATATAAGCACAATTTCCAATGAGCGCACTTAGCCATTATTTGAATATGATTATTTAGTATATAATATGCATAATTACTTTTCGGTTCAGTTTGCAATTACGGTGAAATCAATAAAATGTACAAAATAAAATATATTTAAGTATTTGGGAATACACTGAGAGTAAATATTATCGTTGATTGCGATTCTCTTCTAGACACAGCACAATATAAATCAATGAAATTGTAGTAAAAATATGCAGATTTTTATTTAAAGCACAACTCAAAGCCATAAAATATTTATATATATTGAGTATATGGCAATTTAAGCAGCTGCGCTTCGAATCAACTTCACAACTTATTAATTATTCTCTTTTAATTTAATTTGTATGCTCTGATTCGAATATCAAAGTAGAAAGCGCAAAAATCTGAATATTCAACAGATATTAAATGCGACAAGAAATTGTATGGCACAAACAAAAAAAAACATGAACGCAACAAGCTGTGTGCGAATTGTTATTGAGAGCCGACCGACAGCCCACAAACAATGCAACTGCGATTGCAACTACCATTCTGCCACTGCCACTGCCAGTGCCACTGCCACTGCAACACTAACAAGCAACAGCAACTGCAACTTAGTTACTTACAGTGGTTTTAACGTGGACAAAGAACAAGCGAACGAGCCAATGCCAACAAAGGCCAATCTCCAAATATATTGAAAAACAAGTAAGCTCCAGCTCGAGACAGCCCGACTGGCAGATACCCTGAACTGGAGTTTACTTGGGCATAAGTTGTACTTGTTTTAGCTATTCATTCACACACTTTGTGTGTGTGTGTGTGCAAATTGATAAATAAGAAAATATTATTTTCTTTAAGTAAATCTGAACCGAAGTTTATTATGTTAATATAGAAAGATATAACTATACAAATTGTGGTTTTCATTGTTATCTATAATCGATTCTTATCGATATTGGAGAACGGTGAAACATCGATAAAAATATCGATAAGGTTTTCAAAAATTTATCATTTCTGGCTATAGCCATAGACAGACTAAACAGCTGATGCTGATAAAGAGTTGCTTCCACCTTTGCCCGTTACAAACGTTTGCACAACTGCATTATACCCTTGTCAACCACTTGGGTTCGGGTCACAAAAAAATAAAACTCCGGGGCAAACACTCCCACTCCCACTCCCACTCCCACTCAAACAGAGTTTGTTTTTCAGTAATAAATCTGACTGCAGTAAATGCAGCTGGGTGCCCAAAGTGGGCGGCTGCTGTTGTGAGGCGTGACTGCTTACAAGTTGCCATGACATTGTCATGCATATGAAGTGCTTCATACATACACACGCACACACACACACACGCACACACGCACACACACACACACACTCTCAGACACAATCAGTGGAAGCGTGAGGTTTCTGGCTTTTAATTGCTGTTGGCTGTTTGGGCTTTCGTCTGTTTACAAGCTGCGCCAATTTCGCGCTACTATTAAATTGTATTTAATATTTGCAATAGGCCCAGGCGCCCAAATTGCTTGCACAATTTAAGCAGCCAGTTGTTCTTGTTGGCTTTATTGTTGTTGTTGCTATTCAGCTACTCATTTTAGTTTAATTTCTATTTAAATTCATATCGTCTATGCAGCGCGACAAAAACAAAAAGAAATGAAAATGAAAACTTTGCCCAGTTGCTGCGAGGGTATATTTTATGGCAACACTCAGCGCTTAATTACCCCAAAGCTTATCAAAACATCTACGAGGCGATGACGCTGATGACAACCACAACGTCTCAGGCACTGAGGGGGGAAGGGAGGACGGGGGGAGACGCTGGGGGAGCGTACTTGTGGGTGTCTCTCTGGGTGTGATGTGAAGTCGCCAAGTTTTGCTTAATGAATTATTTAATCTGCGCTGCATCTACGAAAATTGTGCGCTGTTAACCAACAACTTTTTTTGTTCGCTCAACTTGACAACCCTAAACGAAAAATGTATGCACACCACGACTTTCAAATACACTGTACAATTGTTGGTTGAGCGAAAAAATTAGTAGTAAACATGATATGAAATAAAAATTAATGTGAATTTATGTTTTTCAAAAAATTTAAATAATATTTTATTACAATAAGCATATTATTAATATTCAATATTTAAATATACAAATATGGTATACATTTTATACTCAAGCACAATAAAAAATAAATATATAAAGAGCAAAATACTTTAGGTAATATGTATTCATATTAATCAGAACTAATCAAATTTATATAAATATAAACTTATATTTGCCCTTTTTATGTCAACACGATATTAACATTTGACTCGAGCGCACTCACAAAGTGAAGCCCACCTTTTCTTACCCTATTTAGCAAGCGACGAAAATGTTTAAGGCTAATGCAAATAGACCACAGAGCTGGCCAGGCTAATAAGTTAAACGACACCGTGACATAGTAACAAGGAGATGGCAGGGGAGATGGGGGACAGGCAAATATTAATGCCAAGGCGGCGTGCTGCCCAAGAAGATACAAACTGAAGGCAGACCGAGTGAACTCCATCCACCAGCCAAGTGTCAGACACGGAGATAGAGTCTCGAGGTTTCGAGGATTCGTGGCTCGCAGTCACTGAGTACACATAGCTGACTGAGCGTATTTGTTCACCTATTTACCACGCAAATGAAGTTGAAAATAACTGTGAAATGAAGATGAAGTGCTTTAGTCAACAGCAGCAGCAACAGCAGCCGTTGAGCTCAAGCCCAGACAGCGCCTAAATGGAATGTAAATATTTGAGGAGGCGCCAAGGAGCGCGTTAAGGTTGAAGACAACGTTGACTTCTTGGCTTGGCTTGGCTGCTGCTTCTTCCTCTGCCAACTACTGTATAAATGTGTATATGTGTGTGTGTGTGTGTGTGTGTGTGTGTGTGGCAGCCGTATGTTGACTTAAGTGTACCAGCCAGCCAGTTAGCCGAGAAGGCCTTAAGCGCCAAAACAATGGCCAAGTCGAGTCATCTTTACTTTGGCTACGTGCTCTGGCCGTTGGTGTTGAAAATTGAAGGCAATTAAAAGTGCCAGTGTGTGTGTGTGTGTGTGTGTGTGTGGCTTATTAGCAACAGCAAAAAGCCAAAAATGCCATGCAACACATTGCGGCCTGTAAATCAAAAGCCAACAAGCGAATAGCTTAAAGTGCTTCCGACAAGTCTAAGAATAATTATATAGTTGAAAACACCTCTGCTGCAGCTACGAAAACAAAGTTCAAACTTTGAATGCCATATGTGAATAGCAGTGAAAGCATTTTTATAACTTGCCTGCACAGAGAAGAACTCCTAGAGAATATATATATTTATAAGACGATTCAATATCTAACCCTTTCTATTCGAACTTGTTCCTCAACTTTAAAGCTTTGTCTTTGCTGGAAGCCACACATATGTTGGAGCAAAGCTAGATCGGATAACTATATTATACAGTATTTATAAGAATCATTCTAGGTTTTAATTAATAGTGAAAGTTAGATTTCGATCCGGTCAATAAATGTATGAAGTGTTATGCTTTGCATATAGCAATTTATATTTTAAATTACTTTTGAGTAAGTTTTCAAGAGTTCAATTTAATTATTATTCCGAAATTACTTATGCACTTGGAAAAGAATTTTTATTTTATTGATAAACAAAACTATATTTGCATATATTTTATTGAAACTGATTTAAAGTACCATTTCAAAGGGTTGGCTTGGTTTTAATTGGAAATTTGTGTATTAATTTTTAAAATATATATTGCAAGACACTCACTGAATACTTCACTTTACGTGCATTGCACATTTAATGGCAGATGGCAAGTTGGGTTTTAAGCCAAAAACAAATACAACTCTGGCATAATAAATATTTACTGCATAAATTCGAAATCAGCAACCTTAAAACATGCAACAGTTTATTTGAGTATTTGTACGAGTAAGCCAAACAGAAATCTGTTCAGAGTGCAACTTGCAACGTGCTGGTTGCAAGCTTTCTGCACGTGCATTTAACAACACTTAACGGCAATTGTTTTATGACACACAAAAAAGAAAACAATGGAAAACAAAAAGCCAAAACAAAGGGAATAGAAATGCACAACTCAAAAGATGATTTATTCAACGCGAATGGAACAAGAAAAAAGATGAAAAAAGATGAAAGCTGAAAATGAAGAAGAGAAAAATCAAGTTAAACTTTGGCAGCACAAACAAAAATTGCGCTAAAGTTGCGTTTTCTTTGCTCCATTTTCTTCGTCTTGTTTCCCTTGTTGCGGAGTTTATCTTGTGGCAGGCTGCACCTGGACACAGAGTCCTACCTTGACTTTAGCTGCAACCACTGTGGCTCTGGTCTGGCTGTGGTCACGCTTTTCTAAGCATTGCGTTTACCTCACCAACTTTGCTGCAAAAAGGCAGCCACGCCAATAGAAAGAGAAAGGGAGAGAGAAAGCCGCTTTTCAGATTGCACTAAAAGATTTGCTGGCAGTTGGTTTTGGCCACTTTGGCTTTTGTTACTCTCCAAGCTGTGGCTCGATTTTTCTTCTTTTCCCTCTTCTCTTTCACTTTTTGGAATGCTTTGATATTTATAGTGAAAGAGTATATTGATTTTGTTAAATCTTTCAACGTTTTAGATACGATAATATCTAATATTTGCTCGTATGTATTGATAAAAGTTATATATATATTCCAAAACTTAGTTTATGTTGATTAGGCTTGAACAGCAGGGCAATGATCAGGAAGCCTGAACTAATAGTTAATTCGGAAAACTTCTAATTCCCAGTTAAAGTTCGGTAAAATATGTCTTTCCTTGCAAAGAATACAACACCTGCGATTTATTTTTATATTCACAATGATCGCCATTATATTATTTCTTACGAATCAAGGCAGTCTTCCCGTGTCTAAGGAAGGATATTGGTACTGGTATAGAAAACATATAAGTTAATATTTCAGGTCAGTTTTAAGCTCCAACCAACCAACTTCACTTAACCATCTCATTTCATTCGTTATTCAACTGATAACAGAGTATTTCTTAGTCGATGGCAATCAACTGCAAGTTGCTAACTCGTTTTGTTTCTTCATGCTTTATGTAGCCTTTTGTTGTCGCCTTTAGCCATCGAGCAAGAACTGAGGTCGCCTAATGGCTCGACTGGCTGCCTAACCGCCAAGCCAACTTCTAAAGCTGAAATCCTTGAGCGTTGCAGCCGCTGTGGCTGCATTTCGCAATTAATAACCCTCAATGCATTTGCATAATTAAAAGGCGAACAGCGACAGCAACAGCGGCAGCGGCAGCGGCGTCTTAAAGATTAAAGACTGCAACGATCTGAAGTTGTAGTCGAGAGCATCGAGAGCCTCACATAGCAGCTCGTAAAAGCGGGTTTAATTTCATGCAACTCAAAAGTGGCAATAAACGTGGCAATGGTATGTGACAGGCAGATAGAGAGAGAGAGAGAGAGAGACACAGAGAGAGAGAGAGAGAGACAGAGATGCCAGCACGAGGTCACATAGCTGCAGGTGCTGCTGCAGCAGGAGAGGTGGAGGGGATGAAGGGAGTCGGATGCTGATGTCCCACGCAACACATCTTCCAGCAGAACAATAAAGCAGCTCGGCATCGCAATTCAGAATTGACAATCGCCTGCGTGCTGAAATGCCGGGCAACAGTTTGCTAAATTCCCTTTAAACAACAGCGCAAATCTTTCAATTTGCCTGAATCGCAAAGCAAAAAAAAATATAACAGAAGAACTACGAACAGCGCAACAAAAAAAGCCAAACAAAAAAAGTACCAAGTGCCAGCAAAAATAAATACTCAGCCATGGGCAAAATCAAGCTGCAGAAAAAGATACAACTAGCTGGGCCGTTAGACTATTTGCCTTCACACTCCTCCCATCTGGAACTGTTGAGTTGAGGCAGCTCAATTGCAGGACAATCAGCACAATTGATTTCCCCAAAGTGCCTGCCCCAAGTCGTCTTTGCATCACCCTCCACGCCGGCTGGCACCCAGCATTAAAAGGATTTAATGCCATTTAAGCCAAACAATGTGAAGACAGCGCTACGACAGAGCCAACCAACAGAGTCAAAGAGTCGTTGGACGCCGCAAAACACTCAACCACCCACAGCACCACCCACTCACCACCCCCAAAAACCCAGCCTTTGTTGCTTGCATTCGCGAGCCACTCCACGGAAAAAGTTTATCAATAAAATAACTTGTCGACGAAGACGACGACGACGACGACAGCGACAAGGATGAGTTCAACTCCTTGGCAGTCGAGTCGAAAATTGCAGCAAGTTTTTGTCAGTCAACGAGTACTGTACACACACACGCAGAGAGAGACAGAGAAAGCGCAAAGGACATCGAGTGGCGCAATCTTGAGGCTCTGCCAAGGAACTTCAATTGCACTTATAGTTCCTGTCTGCCACTCTGCCTGCCTCGCTGGGCGGCACAAAGAGTTATTACATGCATCATCGACATATGACGTATACGCAACGCATCCCAATGTTCCCCAAAATAATACAATTTACTTCCCTTAAAGCCATCAATTAGTGCGCATCTTAAATAGAAATAGATTTAGAGAGTTAAATAAATCAACTAAGTCAACATAACTAAAATTAAGTTTACATTTTTTAACATTTAATGGTCAACTGTAAGCCAAAATTTTACTTTTCTTATTATCGATTATAAATATTTCTGCTGTTTGTATAATTGCTGAAGTCAAAATGCCAAAGACTTTCATTTTAAGTTGAAAATATTTTTGTACCTGTTTCAAAGCAATATTTTATAGCCCTTAAGACCCGAATATAAATGATAGAAAAGAAAAGATTCTTTTCGGTGAGCAACAACAAAAATATGCCTTGAGTTAAGTCAATATTCTGTTGCAGTGGTAATATTTAAAATCAAAGTTCATTCGATTTAATTACGTTAAATTTTAATGACCTGAACCAATTTGAAGTGGATAATGAAGTCGTGTAAGGTGTATAACAGACAGAAGGCAGCATCTCCGACTCATAAAGAATATATGTTCTTGATCAATAGCGAAATCAATTTAGCAATAAGAGACTTCAAATTTGTAGAATAAATTCTTTCATAATATTTTTAATTGTATTAATGCATTCCCCTCCTTCGCGAGTATCGAAAAAAAACTCGATTTCCGATAGCAATAAACGCAGATTTTGTTAACCAAAATGTATTTATATATCGAAAAGAAACATGAGCCAGCCTTATTTGTACAGATGATCAGAGGATCTTCCAGTCGAAATCTCTCTTTAAGTCAATAATTTCATTATATTTATACTCTAATATGTCAATGTGCCGTAACAAGAGATTTATCTGACAATTTTATTACGTTCATCATGAGCAGCTGTGGTGAACTTCTCGATCTGCAACAATATGCTGCTGACACACATACACTCTGCCACACGAGCCACACAAACCTCAGTGCCCGAGTCCCCGCCTGCCCCAAAGCCGCTTTTCAGTTTAGGCAATTGTCTTCACACACAAATTGTGTGTTGCATATTGCAGAGGCGTCAACCCCCAAAATTTCACTTTGGGCATACATCAATTGCTATTGTTGCCATTGTTGTTATTGTTGTTGTCGTTATGGTTGCTGTTGCTACTGTTGCTACTGTTGCTGCTGCTGTTGCACCTAAGCCAAATGCCAAAGTGGTAAACAATGTCCAATGCTTGGGACTGTGTGCGAAATTAAAACAATAAACGGTCCGGCAAAGGCTGCAAACGGCACTGGCAACCTGCTCGTCATAGTAGTAGTAGTAGTAGTAGTAGTAGTAGTCTATGACGTCAGGGCAGTGAGAAACTTTTGAATACCTCAATTGCAAATACATTGACATACATGGAAATGAGTGTGCCTGTGTGCGTTGCATGCAATATGAGGCAAGAGCAGCACGGGCAGCAAAGGCAGCAACAGCAGCAACAGCAGCCGGTCAACAGGCATTTTACCTTTTAAGCAGCTCTCATGCATGAAATTGAAAGAGTAGCAATTGATTGAAAATTTACCGAGAGCTGCCATCAAAATCCAACAACTACAAAACCAACAACACGCAATACAACAACAACAAGAACAACAACAAGAACAACAAACGGATAGCAGACGGAAAATAAAGATGGAAATTGTGGTTCACATGATATTTTTTGACGTAATTCGAATTTGCAAGTGAATTTCAACGCTGAAGCCGCCGCCCCAATGTAAACTGATAGCGCAGCATTATTACGCATATGTAAAACACACACACACACACCACACACACACACACATACACACACACACACACATACCCATAGACATATGTGTATATACAGTGAAAGCCACCTGGAATGGACCTGGCTTGTGCTCTTCTGTTTTGCCCTAGGAAGCTGATGGTTTGCAAGAAATTTCTAGGAACTGAGTTAAATAATAACAACAGGAATAATAAAGTATAAGCTGAGGATTGTCAAAGATTAAATACCCTTGCCGACATCTTAGTCGGCTATATGATATAGTTATCCAATGCTGATAATCTGAAACTTTTAACTGACGACATTTTCCTTACAAAAACTCATCTTTCGACCGATTGCATACAGAATTTCTCTGTCCGCACACATAAAATACATGTCTATCCAAGCATTATTAGATAACGTATTCAATCATCATTGGACACATCCTAGTAACAATGAAGCTGTGTCCTTCAGTGGAGAACCTTCACTGTATGCACGTATGTAGTATGTAGATTTGAGCGACTATAGTCCAGCCCACTTTAATGGGGCGTATGGAGCGGGGTGGGGGCTTAGCTAATGCTTTCAAATCCGACAGTCAAACATTAAAGTGAAGCGCAATTCCCGCTTACTGAGAAGAAGTAGAAGAAGCGGCAGCAGCAGCTGAAGCATCGCGCATTTTGGCGCATTTCACTTTTCACAAGATTATTTAGAATTTATTCATAAACAAGCAAAAGGACGTTACCCAAAGTCATTTGTTTAAGTCAGCGTGTGCTCACATGCCACTGCTAACTTACACCCCCACACCCCCTCGCCGCCCACTCGCCACTTCTTACCCCATTGGCACGCCCACACCCGTGCAGCCAAGCAGAGTTTGTAGCATAAGCAAAAACAAAAGCCATTTATAGCCTTCACAATGCTACAACGACTCTTGTTAGTCAGTCCGTCTGTCCTTCAGTCCGTTTGTCCTTCGGTCCGTCCGTCTGTCAGTCAGTCAGCTTGTCAGCTTGTCTGCCATTTTATTGCCACTAGTAAAACAATTTCACAGCGCCACTTGCGAATCCTTGCAAATTGGCGACACATTGGCGCTTTCTTGTTGCTCCAAGTGGCATTCACATGCACCAAATTGGGCAAAAGGCTTCGAATTGCAACTAGAGGCAATGTCAAGTGCAACCAGCACCCAGAGCAACAGAAGCAGCAGCAGCAGCAGCAGCAGCAGCAGCCGCCACTTGGACTTGGACAGCCAGCCAGCTGGCCGGACACTAGACAATGTCAAGGGACTGCCGTCGACTCGCCAGGTACACCCAAAAAGCAAGCGGCATGTTTTGTCCTTGCTCTCCTCCAACCCTTCCGCCGTCCTGCGACCCGAGGCGCACTTCAACTGCCTCTCAGCTGGAAAAGCTACAAAAACAATTTAAAATTGCAAAAGGTGTGCTTTGCTTGCTAAGTACTCTAATAGGCCCGCTTTTGATTTTAAATGGTTTTAGATTTGCTAAATCTATTTAATGTTAACTGAATGCCACTTTTAACTTGGCGCAAACTTTGGCAAGTGTCGTTTGAAATAAATATTAAATGAAATATTAAGCGATAAATGTCGACAGCCATAATCTTGTTAAAGCGGAAATGAATTCCAAAATTTCCCAGCAGAAATATATCAATCTTGAAGAAGGATACATCCACCAGGACATAGACATCTGTTATGGCAATGTATACCAATCTTAGAAAGTGACAAGACTCAGAAATAGATATATATATATATATATATATATATATTATATAGATAGTCTACAGATACAATAATAACAAGCTATTCACTTAAAGACATTTAGATAAACGTTTTCTTTTTTAATATATACAAATTTATAAGTACTTTAATTGATCTCAACATATTAAGACGAAAGTTCTCCACATGTTGCCAAGCAGTTTGTGGCACAACATTGCACTTAACGCTTGCTACATGAGTAGCAGCAGCCACAACCACAAAATTTGCAACCAGTGACAGTTAATTTTGACAAATATGTCTAACGCTTACCACTTACTCATGTTAATGACATCGCCGTCGACGTCAACGTTGGCGTCGCAGCCTCAGTTAAGCGGTAAACTGCACTATTTATGGGCTGCCAATCGAATTTCGGCGCATAACTAATTATGAGGTTTGAAACTAAATTAGTTTTGGGTACTATTTAGTTAATACTAACTGGCAATGCCACAACACATTTTATGGCCTTATCCGGGTATATACCCTGCGCGCAATTAAGCAGTTCAGCAAGGGTATTCTGAAGTGGTGCTAAATTTGCGATATAAATATAAACTCTCGAGTTGTTATCGATCATAAATGGTATGTGTATGGAATGGTTTAAGAGCTTGAACCAACTATACTCAACTGTTTGAGTGGCATACTTAAATTTTATGAACTTTATATTTCAAATCTGATTCTTTATCTTTGGCATATCAAATTTTGATTCTTTCGTATTCAAAGCAAGTTTATAGGCAAGAGGTAATCGCTTAGTCGAGCTCTCCCGTTTATTGACTTCTGACAGCTGTATTTTATTTTTTTATTGTCGGTTTTATTGAAAATCGTTGAGGTTATTTTCACTATGCGTGGCGGTTGTTGCTGTTCTTGTTGTAATTGTGTTGCAGTTACGGTTGCAACGCCAACTGTATTTGGTATACGATTTTTGAGGTTATTGCCAGAGCTGCCATAAAGCCTGATTTTATTGTGTTTGCTCTGTTGCATATGGCTCACTCTCTCTCCCTTTCTCTCTCTATTTTCTAGCTCTCTCTCTCTCTCTCTCTCTCCCTGTGCGCGTAAAGTGGCAACAAAAAAACGCAGCAACAAAACACAGCAGATTAAAAACTTTTCCCATTACGTGAAAATTAACAACTTTTTGTTGCACTTATTGCCTGGACTAGAGAAATAGTTGTGCTCTGAGTGCAGAGCGCAGAGCAACACTCGCATCTAAATTCTCTAAAAATAAAGCATGGCCTGCGTTGTAATACCTTGTGGGCAAGCGTGTGTGCGAAGGTGTATGTGTGTGCCACAAGGCAAATGGCCAAATGGCCAAATAGGTACGAGTGCAAATGCCTGCAAGTGCAACTGTAATGCCAGCCAAGGTCCATTAAACAAACAGCCAGCCAGCCTAGTGGCTTTGACTTTAAGAGCCAAAAAAAATTTAAGAAAATACATATATATGTTGTTTGTAGATTTTTAATATTGTGTTAATTTTAAGCGCTGAATTTATCGAGTGAGCAAATCATGATTAAAATTTTAGCTGGTTCGCAAAGCGTCGCAGTTGTAAACTTTTAAATACTGTTCGAAAGTACGCTTAAAAAATAATATTGCTCTTATAGATAGTTCTATAACAAATATCATATATTTATATATCGGAATATATTAATAACATTTGAAATTATAAAAAGAAATCATCAAGCAATAAATATTCAAAAAATCCCCAATTATGCATATTAATTGCAGTGCATTTACAGATCGGCTTAGCTCAATTTGTGAATTGAATAGTTTATTTGAAATATTAAACAAAAATGCATAAAACTTACAGTAATTATGTGCTACTGATAATGATAGTAATCTGCCAATTATCCCTCAAAAACCGTTTTTAAACATTGTTGCTGGCAACATGTTGCTGCAACACGCTCAACCACACTCACAAGCAACCACATAACTAATCAGCAGACGCAGTTATTTTTTTTTTTTTTTTGGTTATTGCTTAGTGTGTGTGGGTGTGTGTTGCGTCTGTGTCTGTGGGTGGGGTGGTGGGGGGTTGCCTTAAAAACTTCCCCCTGGCGCATAAAATGCAATCCCGCGAGAGATCGCATCGAGTTTCAGTTGCAAACTTTTGACTGTGCCGACTCGGACGCCACTTTATGTGGCATGAAATTAGGCAGCAGCACAGATGGCGGCAACTGCTGGTAGCTGGTAGCTGCCACATGCTGGCATCGTCACTGTTGATGCCACTTGTTACCGCTGTTGCCGCGGGATTGGCAAAAGGCTTCGGCATTGGACAGCTTCTAGCCAAAGTATTAAAAGTGTCTAAACGATGATTGTTTTGGTTATGCCACAGTCTGTCTCTCTCTCACTTTCACATACACGCACTCTCTGTCTCTGTTTCACACACACACACAAATTCGCTGTCTCTCTGTGGGAATTGCGTCTAGAGTCGTGTGGTCTGTGGCAAGCGTCCTGCGAGTTCTGAGCTGACAGCATCATCAGCAGTGGGCAAGACAAATGTGTCCTGTCTGCACCGACTTCTTGGCCAACGACGATTTCTGTCAGCTGGATTTATTTCAATCCAAACAAGTTTACACTGACTGGCCATTTAAGCCAACAACTTGATGCTTTTCGCATGCACCGTAATTATGCGCTTATTGATTTTCAAGCCAGCAGTCAAAGTTAATCGCCGCAGAGCCTTGTTAAGCATGCACCATCAGCACCAGCACCAGCACCAGCAGCAGCATGCAGTAACAGGAAGCAACATGCAGCTGCATGTTCAGCTATAAACCGCCTTCAAAGTTGCTCAACCATAAAAATACTCGCACCCAGTTCAGCGCAGATTAAATATTGCTTTTTTCATTGCATATTATGCTGTTTATCTATGAAAACATTAAAAGAAAAATAACTAAAATTATGAAATGCTTGTAGCTAGTCTAGTAAACATTTAGGGGAAAGTCAATAAACATTTCCGATAATTACTCTATTTAAAAATACTAAATGCAATGCAAAACATCGTCAAACCAAAAATAACCCTTGTAGAGACAAAATTCTTTAAAGTTGTGGTTTTTATTGCTATCGGAAATCGACGCGGTTGGTGTCAGTCAGCAGACCAAGAATATATAAACTTTAACGAAAGTCAAAGATGAAGAATGAATTAAATAGTTTGCAATTAAACCGATTGAAGCATAGAATCACAAAGGTGATGTAAAACCGGAGATGAGCTGTATAAATCTTCATAGCACTTTATGTCAAAAGTTTAAAAGGAAGCCGAAATCTACACTTTTGTGTTTGTTGTGGAAGTTTTAAAAAGGCGTTAATATTAAAGTGTGTACTCTTAACAATGTATGTGTGTGTGTGTGTGTGTGTGTTTGTGTGCAGTGAGTAAAAGAGTTCACGAGATGTGGCAACAAATAAAAAAAAATTAAAAATGGCCACAAAAAGCAATTATGCTTAAATTAAAACTCATTCATTTGTGCGGAAAATGTTAAAATTCATATGAGATGTTGGCTTCATAAGCGTGGCGCTTGTTATATACATACATATGTTAATACATATACATATATATATATATCTATAGATATGTATGTAGCAACAACAATGCTGAGTCTATGAAACGAAATAAAAATTCAATGCCAGGCCAAATAAGTGAAAAATGTATGCTTAATTTTTTTGTGGTTTTTCTTTTTTCTTCAGTTTTTTTTTTAGTACCTTTATGTGTTATTGTTTCGTGGTTTTCATTTTTTTTTTCGGTGGTTCGGGAGGGTTGGATTGGTGGTTACGGGGTTGAAGTCTGCCTGCTTTCATTTTCGAAATGCTTTGCATGCCTATCGCGCTCTGTGTCTGTATTTATTTGTTTATTTTGGCTGACGATCCAAGCAATCCAAACAAAATCAAGCCCGGTATCCAAAAAATGCAAAGTCGTTTTACGTGGCGTATACTTGATTTGTCATATATTACGCATACGCCACGCAATGGTTGCGGGTCCTGCTGCTGCCCCCGCACATTTGCAGCCAATTAGTGCCGGGACACTGGCGGCTTAAATTCCCTATTCCTTTAAAGTTTGATAACAATACCCCGTGTTTCGTGGCTCGTGCCTCGTGCCTTGCCCCCTGCCACTGAGCTGGGCTCATTCTGCTTGCGTGTGTATCACACGCAGAATTTTGATTTGCGCTGCTATTTTCAAGCCGAATGCAGAGTGGTGGGGGAACGTGTAGGGGTAGAGGGAAGGGAGGTCATTTCTTTTGTGTGTTTGACGCTGGCTGCCGCCTTTGCTTCAGCATTTATTTCTATTATTTTTTTTTTCGCTCCCATTCGTTCGTTCTTTATTATGCAGTAAAGTTTTGCAGCAGCCAAAAGTTTTCCTCAAAAATAATTTGTGAAAAAAAAAGTTTGCCGGCCATATCTGGGAGTACGTGCCGGGTGCCTTACTCTAAATTCAATTTCATTGTTATATTTGGATGTGGAGCGAGGGGCAGTGAGATAGGGGCAACTTGCACCGTTGCCTGGTTACGTGAGCCTGATAAGTCACCATTCCCATGCCTATGCGTTGATTCTACTTTCCGAGCAAATGATCTACTTAAGGTAAGAACAGTTGACTTGGTCCAGCAAATGCAGTCTAAGGCGCTTTGCTCGCAGCTTCTTTTTATGTGTTGAACTTGAACAATTTGCCAACAGTGGCTTAATGTTGAGTATCTTAAGGCAAACACAAAACAAATCAACAATTTTCCATGTTTCTAGTCTTGATTATGATTTTTGTGATTGCCTTTACGCAATTGTATTGATTTATATAAATTAAAATTGAGGCACATTTCTAAGCTGATAATTTAAGGCAAACAATCAATTGCTACTGCTGCGTTCACTTAGAGAGTCAATAAGCCACCTGCTCCCTTCCTCATTTGGTTGTCTATATGTACTCACTTAACGCCTCTCTACGTCCATATTATCCGCATAGTGGCAGCCACCTTCATCTGCAAGCATGCAACTCAAATTTGCCGTGTGCTCAACTTAATCATATTTTAAACGCAACTTGTGACACTTGGCACTTTCTTAGCGATCGCATTATGAGTGCCTTGACACAACATAACTCAGTCACGTTGCACATTAACCTATCCCCCTCCAATCTCCCCCTTTTGGTCTACCTGCTGCAAACATTATGCGGATTTTCAACATTTTTATGGTGCTTATGCTCGGCATCAACTAGCAGCTTGCCTCTCTCTTGACTTGTTTGTAGCTGCTGCTCAACTATTTAATAATGTTGGCTACTTCTTTATGTACTTCACGGCGTCGCAGCGAGCATTATTTGTATGCCTGCCACACACCGCTCCGTCCTGCCACGCTTTTAGGTTGTCCACAAGCCACGTAACTTTACCTGGCGGCTCTGTTCATTTGCAAGTGTCCTTGTCTGCTCGACTTGCATTTATTTATAATGCTCGCTCCTGCTCTATATATGAGGGTACTTTAATGTTGTCACAATGAAGGAGACAGCTCAATGATAGATTTTTAGCATATACTTTAATCTAAACACAGGCCAAATCCTGCTTAAAAAGGAGCAATGCCTTCTTACAAGTCGTTTTGGTTTGCACAAAATTGGGAGACAGGGAACAATTTGTGGTAGTATCTACAAGAGTATATAATCTTCAGCAAGCAAAAGACAGCCGTTTTTTCTTCCTCTGTCTGTCAGCCAAGAGGAGGCACAGCCGGAGTAGCAACAGTAGCTTGCTGCCTGACTGCAATCCACTTTTGCACTTAGCTGGGATAACGTGCAGCTTTTTGTCAAAGCACAAGGCAGAGTCGACAGCATGCCACGGGGAGGCGGGTAGGGTGCTTGTGGCAACCACAGGTTGTCGCAAATATCACACCAACTTGTCATGTCCAACAGTTTATGGCCATGTTAAGCTGACTGTCCGGCTGTCTGGGGGGCATTGTCTGTAACAATAATGTGGCGCATCAAGCAGTAGTTGGCATCAATGTCTGGGCACCATAGATATTAAGTAAATTTCAATGGGTTCTATGATAGCTCATATCACTTGGCCTTTGGCCATCTGCCAGCCAAAAGGTCACTAACAAGCGTTACTAATTGCAACACACAAACACACACACACACACACATAAACACACATATAGACACACATACTCCTCGCAGAGGACCATAATGAGCCGTGGCCACAAAGCAAAGCCAGCTCCAAAAATAGTTACAGAAGTAGCTATACACTGAAAATAAAGTCAGCTGCTTTAAATTCGTGACTAGCTTTAATTAAATTCGTCTTGTTTTATTTGAATTTTAAGCCAAAATCCTTTTTAAATACTGTTAACTGAAGTGTGCATTTGCGAAGTGTTAAAGTCGACCATTAATGTTAAATAAACTGCAAACAATATTTCGTATTTAAGTGTAATCTTTAGAAAATCGTATTCTATAAATTAAATCAATCATATGCTTTAATGAATATGATCAAATATAGCCAAAAAATATAAGTAAATAAATAAATATTTTAAAAAAGTGTTTAAGCTCTTTTACGGAAGAAGTTTCAAATCTTATTTGTCGACACACCAAACAACAATTGAATTTTAGCAATATTTGAAGAAAGAACATTGTGCTCAGAATTTTGCTCATAATCCCTTCACCATTTTCTGAGTGTAGGAGCAGCTAGCCACTGCTGCTGCTGCTGCTACTGCTGCTGCTGCTGGAATAGAAACTGAAACAGGGAGGAGGAGCTGGTGCTAATGGCTCTTCGCTTCCGCCGCATCAGTGCAATGCGCAGCACAAAAATTTTGCAGCTTCTTTGGCGTTGGCAAAAATTTAATTTAGAGGCAAAAACGTAACGCATCGTGCCGCTATCCGTTGCACATTGCAGCAGTGGCAACAAACTGGCTACTGGCTGTGGAATGGGGGAGCACTGAGAGGCATCCCTGGCAAGCAGCGCACCCCAAAGCGATCTCTGTTGGCCACCTCGGACTTTTGGACTCGCTTTGCCGACAACGTTATTTATGGCATTCCAGAACGGCCTTTGGACACTGTAACCGCATTTCTTGCTACCGCTGCCTCCGTTGTTGCTGTTGCTGTTGCTGCTGCTGTTGCTGCCGTTTGCCACTTGGACCGTTGCCCTGTTTAGAGCTAGCTGCAACTGAAACTGGTGCCGCAACACACACTGCCACACACACACACACACACAGCCGTCAACAAAATGGGCCAAAAGGGTTGGCCGAAAATGCATTGCCATCTACGATGTTGTAAAATTAAAAAAATGTGCTTGGCAAAAAATTAACGAAAATGGAGCTAAGGTTTTTCCCTTTTTTTTTCTTTCTTCTGGGTGTGGGTAGAATTTAGAATGTGGCTCTGCGAGAGTTTATCACAAGACTGAGTGCAAATGAAAATTGATATTAAAGCTGTCTGATAAACTATATACACACTGTGATAAATCCCTGAGATGGAAGCTAACTATTTAAACAGATTATGAGTTAAACACTGTATGAGAAATTTTTAAAAGAGACTTACAAATTAAACAATCATTAAAACAATTTATTATGCTATTCCAATATGCTGTAAATATGTGCTGATAATTAAGGCCAGACTGAGTTTGTTATATATTTTTGTGGAGTTGAAATTAAAGTTAAAACATTCCGAGCAAATTTTCATATTATATGTATAAAAAGTTTAAATAAATACACTCACCTTCAGTTAGTATTGTTCTTCAATTTCCGTCGCTTCACACTTAACACACTCACAATAAAAGGAATATAAAAAACTAATTAGCAGCATTATAAATCTTCTCTTTTGATTTTATCTCTTTGCCATCGACTCGGAAACAGCACGACAACTGCAAAAGCACATAAGAGAGCTAATCCGTTCTTTAGATTAAGCACAACAACAACCTGCTCATTTATTTTCAATCCACACAACACTTTTCATGGCACACAACAAAAAAATAACTGATTAACAACATTAGAATGGAGACAATCGCACAGCGCCTAAGCCAACGGACAAGGGAGAGTTCAACATTTTCTTATTTTTTTTTTTGAATTTTTTGACTTGCACTCTAAAAAAAAACCATTACACGGCGACTCTTTGGTTTTATAAACATTATGACTATTATTATGACGCGTATCCATTTTACTTGTATTATTTAGCGGCCAATCAGCTACTGTCTGCAATTCTCTTCAACCGTCAACTGAAATGATCTCTGCTGCTCCCAGCAGTTGTCTGATTTCTTGCATTTATATTGGCAATGTTCAACACATCTGCGTGTAAATGATGTATTAGCAGATACATGTGCAGATACATGATATGCATGGCTACCCAGTAAAGGAGACAACGAATGCATTTTATTGTAGTTGCTTCGCGACGCTTTTCAATTTTGGTTTCTTCTCTTTCTGCCTTTGCTTAGATAGTTTATGAATCAGTTGTCTTTTGTTGGCGAATTGAGCACTAAAAACAAATCATTTTCACAGGCAGTTGCAGAACTTGTAGTCCAACCATATTAATGAAGCGCCACTTTGGCATTTTAGCATTTCAATTACCGACTCTGCTTAGAAAATAAACTGCTCACTTCACTGCTCAAGCATTCACTAGCTAAGACACCCTCGCCATAATACAGTCTCCAACAGGTGGAAACTACTGATGCTCTCCCTCTCCCTCACTCTCCCTCCCTCTCTCTATCTATCTCTTAAGTGGAAAGTGTGGAACAGTTCCAGGTGGCTTTCTTAGGGCAGAATTTGAACATGATTTTGGAGACAGACGTTTCCAACTTTAAATCTACAGTTTAAATCATAATTAAAATGCTCTGGTTTTTAAAAATCGAATCATTTTTATCGTGTGATTTTCAAGATCGCGTTTTCAATATGGAATTGATGATGAACAAGAATATATATCTTAATTGTACACATTTGCATATGCATTTCGGCATTTAAATGTTAAATATTTAATTGGGCAGTGCAAACTGAACGCATAAAGCCCGATTTAAAGTCCTGTTTTGAATAGCAATAATTAACTTGATAAATAACATGAGGCGAAAGCAATTAAAAGTCAGGAATATATTTCTGATAGCCAAAAATATGCGCACAAATAGGATACACACAACAAAAGGTAATTAACCATAAATTAAATTGACCATCAGAGGCAACTTGTGGCATTTGTGTTAGCCACATTCGGCATCCATTCACAATTAGCTTTTTTGGATTTCAACAACCAACGGCTAATTGTGAGGCGGCACCTCAAGTTCATAATTATGTGCGACCCGTGTGTGTCCGTCTGGGACATCAAATATCAAATGAAACATTTTACATAACTATGCACACTGCGCACCAGAAGGGGGAGAAGAGGGGCGGGAACAAAGCGTGGAGCCAACTAAGCAGACAAATGGCCGCATACTTTTTCCAATTCACTGCATTTGTGGCAGGCAGCCCGAAAGCTTGCACCGATTTGTATCCGCTTGCCCCGAGCCCATGCTCCGTCCATGCCACACAAAAGCCAGAACTTTAAATGTTATTTGCTCTTCTGTTTCATATTTTTTATTACATTTGTTGTGCATTTGAGTATGCAAAATGCTGCGTGAAGTGAGTGGCTCGAGCAGTTCCTGACAAAAGTCGCAAATATTTCGATTTAATGAATTTTCAATTGGATTTCAATTAGCAATCAAGTATTTAGTAAGAACTCTCAGCATTCAAAGTATAAATTATTAACAAATAGCTGTAGCTGTGTGAAGTTAACAAATAAAAAACGGAAGAAAGTTTTGCGTTGATCATAACCGACTGCGGAATACTCTGTTGCCAGTGTAATACCTACTGATAATAGATGGCAATAGAAATCAATATTGGATGTTTAAATTGTTTCTCGGCTTTTCACTGGATTCTCGCCAACTTCTCGTGCCACTCGCGCAACACGTTTTACCTTTTGATTGTTGGTCCCAAAAGGTTGCTTTAGATTCTTTTATACATTTTTCTGTGTTTCATGTGAGCCAAAACTAATTTGGAAGTCAATTAAAAATGTAGTTGCTTTGCGCTGCGCCTAAGCAGATGAATCAAATGTTCCACAAAAATGTCTGGCAGCAAAAGCAGCACCAAATGTTGCTGTGTGTGTTTGTGTGTATTTCTGTTAGTATACCCAGAATATATAGATTTGTGTGTGCTTTTATTCATGTGCTAGTTATTCAGCTTCTTTCCTGTGCTTATTGTCGATTTCTTACTTATTTTTGCGCACTTTCCGCAATATTTGCCAGCGCAGTTTTTGCGATTTATGATCCGTGTGCGCTCCCTGCCGGCAATTGCAACGGATATAAACATTTTTGAACTCATTTCAACTTCACATATCCTACCAGCTACCAAGCTATCTGCCACACGATGGGGCAGGGGGGGAAGCTGCTTAGCGCTTATGCTGCTGCCTCATGAAATGGCACGTGTCGCTGCTGCTGCGAGTACCTTTATCCATATACTAGATACGAGCTACATATTTATTCTTCCCATCTATATTTATACCCTGCATCTACGAACCCGTAAAGTATATCATGTACATCATGACTAACCATCTCCGTCTGTCCATCTGTCTGAATAAGATGATCTCCGATTCTAAAAGAGCTAGAAGAATTTTTATTTCATTTTATCGATTTTATCGATACAAATCGATTTGCGAAAAATGTATAATGCTATAGCCTGACAATTATTATATCATATATACCCTGATACATTATAGTTCAACTGTAGCATTTTTCGTAGAAAATACAAACATTTTTAAGCACAACCACAACAAGCAGGGTAACTGCTCGTCGCGCTGACTCGCCTAGAACATTGCAAGTCGTTCTTTTTATTTCGTTGGTAAAGTCGCTGCAATCCAGTGTGCTTATGTTTCACTTTTCACAACATAAATCCCCCAAGCAGTCGTAGCCACAGACGCAGCTCCAGCTCAAGCCAAAGCTAACCTGCCAGCTATGCTAGCAGCAAAGAGATACGCAGATACAGATACAGAGATACACAGCTATAGCTGCTTACTTAGCAGCAACTTAGTCAAACTTCTGTGAGCCGTTTTGTAAAACGCTGAGCTATTTATTTAGATACAACCAACTCCACCCGGTTTGCCGGTGGACGAGGCTTTTGGCTTTGTGCGACGTTTTTCCAGCTAAAACTGTAAGGGAACCTGAGCCATGCATTATGCTCACTTATTATTATTATTATTATTTGCTTGCCCTACCCCTGTCACCTTTCCCCTGCCCCTCCCATACCCTGACAGGTAAGAAGTAGGTAAAGGCTTAAGGGCATCAACTCCTGCTGTGCTCACACATAAATCTACAGTCAAAGTTCGCTTGGCCCCAACGACAAAATCATTATCCAGTATCAAGTTTCCCCCCGCTCTTTAATTTTCTTTATTTTATTATTTTTATTATTTTTATTATTTTTTTTTTTTTGTGTTTTTGTTTGCCAAAGTATTATTTAATTTTTTTGCTGCTGCCGCTGCTGTTGTCGGCCTTTCAATTTTCCATATTCTGCTGTTTGCTGTTTGCTAAGTAATGGCCACGCGGCTACATTAAAACAAGTAAGTCTGTTGGAGTCGAGAGCGCTCGACTTGTAGATACCCTGGCCCCTTTAACATATTTAAATGATTAAATACATCAAAATATTTCAGCTTATTTCTTATCCGATGACAGTTACGATAAAATGGAATAAACGATGGGAAAATGCATTCCAAATTAAAAGTCTCAAGCCGATGCTGGTCAAGAACAAATATACCTTTTGAGGTCGAAGAAGCTGCCTTTTGAATGACTTCATTATACCTTTCTCAAACATTTTGTATAAGTTCAGGGTATTTAAATACAGAGTAGACATATTTAAGTGCATCAGCGGCGACCAATGCAAAAGTGCAACAGTGTGCGGACGAGAGGCGTGGAGGGGAATGGGGCAGGGATCGGGGCGTAGCATGTTTTGTAGATAGTGCAAGCAACGTCAGAACTTTGAAAATTATGACTTTTCTTTGTTTTTCAGTTGCATTTAACAAACGCGACTGATGCTGCGGCTGCTTCTTATTATTTTCTTTTTCTTCTGCTGTTGCTGTTGCCGTTGCTGTTGCTGTTGCTGTTGCTGTTGCCGCTGCCGATGATGCTGCTGATGCTGATGCTGCCAGGCCGGCGGCCTGAGCCAGAGAACCAAAGAGGGTCCAAGCTGCTGTAGCCACAGGCTAGTTGTGGTTAAATCTTGAAGCACCTACACAAAATCATGAATGCAATTTGCTGTTTTTAAATTCAAAGAAACTCTTTTGCAGGCTATCAATCCTGGCAATCTGAAAGAGAAGCTGCTGAAAAATGCAGTAAATCTCAAAAAACCCCAGTGCAGTCTGTGAAATTGTTGTATTCAAAGATGTGCCTGTATTAATTGTCTTTAGTTCCACAGGTTACTCAAGTGGAAATGCTTTAGAAATTGATTTAATTTAATAAATAAGCATTGTTTTAAATGGTTTTGTTTTTATCTAAATTGATCAAATCGGGATTGTTTTTAGCTTTGTTTCTGTTTGCCGGCAATTAATCAGGCTATTAAAATTTGTAGTAAGCTCAAATTATTTATTATTTTATTTATTAGTATTTTGAGTTTTTTTTTTTTTGTGGACTTTTCAGTTGGCATTAATAAATATTTTATGCATTTCGATTGACTAGTTAATTGAGTGAAAATTGGGCATTTTTTATAAACATAAAAATATTGAAATAATCACAAAAAATAATTTATGCTGTTTTTGTGTAGAACATACGGCTGTCTGTATGCTCAACTCAGCCAGATCTATCTGACTATATATATACATATATCTTTATATTTGTTAAACTGCTTCTCAGTCGGAGCTAAACTGCTGCTCTACTTCCTGTCCCATCCTTGTGTGTTTTTGCTGTTTTTTTTTGTTTATGGCACTGTTCGGCTGTTCTACTTTGGCTCATTAATAAAGTAAACCGAGAGGAATACAACACAACACAACTTGCAACAGAGGCAAACTAATAACAACAACAGCAGCTACAATAAACAGCCGCAAGTACAACAATACCAATAATAAGAAGATGCAGAAGAAGAAGATGACTGGCCACAAAACTTCGCAAGCCAAAATTGAATTATGAATATTTAAAATGAAATTTAAGCATTGCAACCGACTGCTTAGCTGCTACTGCTTAAATCCAAAACAGATGCAGACCTATACACATAGATATGTATATATATATATAGAGCATGACCTGGTGTCGAAACAATTTGTAACACTGAAGCAATTAATAAATAGTAGATGCGTTTCTAGAGTATGCCCTAAAAAATATGCAACAGTAAATTGCGTTGCAAGTGCAACAACGTCGCCTAAGTAAATGTCAAGCTTGGCATAAATAATTCACCAGCATCACAGCTTGAACACACACACACACACACACACACACAGAGACACACACACGGTGCTATGGCAACATCATCAACATGTACAAACACACACAACACACACACGACACACAGTGAGAGAAAGAGAGAAACACATTTTGCATTGTCCTTGCTGTCGGTGGCAAGTCGGCAAGCGACAACATCATGCCTCATAAATTTCAACAAATGCAGCCATGTCAGTCACTCAGTCATCCAGTCGCCCAGTCACTCAGTCACTCAGTCAGTCAGTCAGTCAGTCAGTCAGTCAGTCAGTCAGTCGCTCAGTCAGTCAAACATGAGTCTCCTTCGTGTCCAGCTCAGGTAAAATCGCTCGAGGTGAAAATCTTTGCACTAATGGCGCTGTTTTACATAATTGCCGTGACATTGTACAAATTTATTCAACTGCATGCGGGCGCCATGTGAGCGCTCAGGTTGACCTCGAAAAAAAATAAAAAAAAAAATAAAAGAAAACAAGGAATATAAAATGAAAAACAAAACGAAAAAGAGAAGGAGAAGGAGAAGGAAAACACCTACATGAAAATGGTGAAGCAACAAGAACAACAGCAACAAACTGAACTTATGCACTTGTGCCGCCAAAGGGCTTGGCAAACAAGTAACTATATCAAAAATGAATAGCCTTACTATGCCTGCGAGCATGTCCCCTCAACCCATATCCCCCACCACTGACTGTACTCATTGTCCAACAATGAAAAGGCTGCCACAGAGCGTGCCTTTGTGCCTGATGCGACTGCCTCAGAAATATAATAAGGCAAGCCAACAGCAACAAGGGCAAACAAACAAGCACAGCACACACACACACACACACACACACACACATATATATATATATATATGTAAGTCAAAGACTAGACCCTTCTACCCTGCTCTGACTGAGTGAGCGAGTGAGTGACTGTCCCTTGCATCCTTTGCTCATTCTTAACCTCCCCGTCGTCGTCGTCGTCTTCATCATTGTCACCTTGAGCTTTGGGTTATTGGTTTCTTTGCACAGTTGTCCGTCCAAGCGTATGCCTTGCACTTCACTCGATTTCAGTGTGTGAAAAACAGCAGCAGCAGCAACAGCAGCAACAGCAGCAACAGCAGCTCAGTCAGCCTGCAGTTCGGCCACAAGGCATCCTGAATATTCTACGCAAAAAGCGTGCGGAGCTGACAAATTGTTGTGGCTATGCGAATTTCTCGATTTCGGAATTTGCCTTATTTAAATTGCATTTAAATCCGCTTCATATTTTAGTTCAATTGCTTAAAGAACATTTGAATCGAACATCGATTATAATATGTGTTTATAGACTTCGTTTTCGTTCCAAAACCGAAAGCAGTATTGATCAATGGATATGATCTGAACATCAGTTAAGCATTTAATTTCGACTTGAAATCATATTTTCAACTTTAAGTGCAGGATTAATTTCGATGCCAAGCCATTCACAAGAAGATCGAATTAACGTTAACAAAGTTATGCGTGTGGAAAGATTAACATTTAAAAAATGTCAAATGTCAAAACTAGCACAAGTTAATTGTTTATCCGTGCACAGAATGGTTTCTTTGATGTTAGCCAAGTCCAACTGCTCGAACAAGTCGATATGCTCGCCTGTCTGTGAGTGAGAGCGCAGTGCAAAAAAAAGAAGGGCTGCAAACAAGCAAACAAATAACTTTGACTTTGACTTTCTAACTCTGCCTTCAACCTGCACTTTAGATGCCTCCATTTCACACCCTGCAGCTGAGTGTGTGCACGTGCCACTGTGTGTGTGTGTGTGTGTGTGTGTGTGTGGCTGTGTGTGTGTGTGTCTTACTTAATCGCATGCAAAGGCCAAAGAGCACTGAGTTGATAAATATTTGATTTTGTCAAAATATTTGTGCATACTTTCGAGCGCAACACTTTCACGCCTCAATTGATAGGCTTTATTCGTTTTATTCGGTTTCTTGTTATTTCCATTTTGTGTTTAGTTTTAATTGTGCCAACCGAAAGACGAATTGAACTTGAACTCTGTGGCAAACAAGTGAAAAGGGTTTTATTCCGTGTGCAGCAGCAGAGCCTTAGGCACAAATTCAAACAAGCCAAAACTTGTGTTTGTTATTTATGTGCAACTTTGTATATATATATATATATATAGTGTGTGTGTGTGTGTGTGTGTGTGTGTGTGTGTGTGGAAATCGGCATTTGAAACAACGCCAACTACTTGACCATACTATTTGACAGTTCCCTTTACCCTTTCTGGCCTCCTGCCTCCATTGCCCCCTCTCATTGGCAACGCGTATTTATTGTGCACGGCACATGCAGAGCTCGTGTAACATTTTATGTATATACCCAACCCAACCCAACCCAACCCAACCCACTGCCCACTTAGTGGGCTATTTATGCCCCTGGTTGCTCTCTGTTTAGTTTTCGTTCCACGTGCCCGGCATAATAAGCGCTGCCCAGCTGCCGTTGCGTCTCGTCTTGCATTTTCGGTGTGCTGCAGGTTAAAAGCGCATTACGGCTGCAACTTCATAAATTGCGGACGCCGTGCAGCAAGCAGCAAGCAGCCAGCAGCCAGCAGCCAGCAGCTAGCAACCAGCAGCCAGCAGGCGGCAAGCTAGCAGGCAAAAGCCGCAAAAGCAGCAACTACAATGTTTACATGCCAAGCACTTGCTTAAGCATTCGCATATATATAAAACCCCATCGCAACCCTTTCCCCTTTCCCCTTTGCCCATTGATATTGCAAATGCCTTTTGCCATTGCCAGTGCGAAATTGCAATTGCGATATAAGCAGCAATGCAAATTTTTCGCTTACAAACAGCAAAACGCAACTTGCGCCACATGTCAAAGGATGAAAAGTGCAAGTAAATGAAAAGCTGCATGCAGACTGCCTGCCACAAAGCCCCAAAATGCCACAAAGCTCATTATAACGAGTTAAAAGCATAAAGCGAACGCAATAGAAAAATGTCATCTTTTTTTGGCATTCGATAATCAACTGGAAATCGTTTGGAAATCAAAATGAGTGCATTTTTTAGATTTGGAATTATTTACTATAAGCAGACATAAGTAAATAGTTTGTTATTACTTTTGTATTATTAACAAATCCTGTTCCTGTGCATACAGAAGGTTCAAAAATATAATCAAATAGTTATAAATAGCCAGGCAGACGGATGGATAAGGCTCCATCAAATCAGCTAGTGATTCTTAGAAGAATACATATACTTTATAAGGTTGGAGATGTCTGCCTCAGTAAACCTCCTCTACGAAACTATAATAACCTCTGCAAGTGCATAAAATCATAATATAATAGTGCATTTGACTATGCACAAAAGTCGTTGATTGCGAGCAGACTGCAGCAGTTAAACAAAAGGCTGTTTGTTCTGCTGCTGCAATCTGAACTGAAAGACAACTCTCAAGTTGAACAAGTCGCTGACAACACTTAACTAGACCGAAATTGACTGATATTACAGTATTTGTGCGACTTTTGTTTTGTTGTTGGTAGTCAGCTTAAAAAACAGTTAACTGACTGACTGACTGACTGACAGAGTCAATCGCGAGCGAGTGCATCCGGCACATGTCTGACGGGCATCGGGTAATCGGAGTTGGGAGTTGGGAGTAGGGAATTGGAATTGGAAGAATTGGCGAACGCACACGCATAATTGACAGCATTTCCGTGGCAGCTTTTGTTGTTGGCTTGTTGGCTTGTTGGCCATTGAAATCATTTTTAGCTGAAACTGAAATTGAGACTCGCTGCCAGTCGAGCTCCAGCATTGACAGCAGCAGCACAGATACCGATGCATTTACAGCAACCAATACACATTTACACAGATACTGATAAAGATACACAGATACATTGATTCGGATGCGGGCGTCAATGTGGCAGGCATCGTCGAGTGGGTGTCTTCATCATTGCTAGCGGTGCGCTGATTGCCGGCAGCTGCATGGCAGCAATCGTTTCATTCGATCTTCTTCCTGCCACAGCCATCGTTGGAGTTTGCCTCATCAATGTTTTAGAACAATGCCATCAATTTTCGCATTGAATTTTAATCAAGTTGGCGTTAGGGGAATATGATAATTAAAACAGTTCCAAAACGCTGCTAACTGCAACCAAATGCCGCTCAGCCAAACAAATCAACTGTAATGAGGCTTCACTGTGAGTTATCCTGCAGTTGCTTGCCCATTTTATGGCACGTGGACTATGAATTGATTATTTATTTATTTTATGTTTAAACAATGGTTGTTTACGTTGCATACTTATAGAACTATTAAGCCAAATTATATATTGCAATAGATCTACCTCAATCTATCTCTCTTAGCAGGGTATTTAGCATAATAACCAGCCAAAATAAGTTCGCCTTATTTGCGCAATTTGTTTGAGGGTTCAACGGTTCAATGAAAGCCAAACCACAAAAAACCCCTCCCATCCCGCTCAATGGAAAACTGATGCATGAAACTATTGAAAAGTGAAAATTTTCTGTTGCATTTGAGTGCCTGCGTATTATTTTGGAATATATGTCTTGTCTTGAAAATGGCCGAAAATGACACAAGGGTCCCCCCTTGTGTGAATTCATAAAACACGAAAACGCGGATTTTCTGATTGCAACTCGTTTCCCTTCGACCTGTGATCAAATTTTTATAAGACTATGGGTTCCTAGATGACACCATGATCCTGGAATGCAGTTCTTTAGTTAGTCCTTGCGATTCTAACGCAACATGTCCTACGACAATCCGCAAGGATTTGGCTTAGATATTGCTATTTTTGTGAAAAGGAAATTGGTTTTTTTGGTCGTAACACATAAATTTCCGAAAAGATCTCGGAAAGACATATATTTTTGAGCTCGTCTGACAAAGGACTATCGATTAACGCTCAAAAATGTGAGGATTTGACAAAAAAAATTTGGCCGAAAATGACACAAGGGTCCCCCCTTGTGTGAATTCATAAAACACGAAAACGCGGATTTTCCGATTGCGACGCATTTCCCTTCGACCTGTGATCAAATTTTTATAAGACTTTGGGTTCTTAGATGATACCATGATCCTGGAATGCAGTTCTTTAGTTAGTCCTTGCGATTCTAACGCAACATGTCCTTCGACAATCCGCAAGGATTTGGCCGAGATTTGTATTGACATATTTCGATTTATAGTACGCCCAATAAATATACAAAAATATGAACTTAAACATATAATTTGAATGAGCTAAACAGAGCTGATTAGATGAACTGATGAAGATTTAAGATTCACCTGCTGTTGCTGGGCGTACCTGATGTTACCTGATACAATCCGTTAGCTGGTAATAACGAAGGGCAAAATGAGAAAAAAGAGCAATTGCAACCACAAAAGCCGAAACCAAAAATGCACTCTTTCGCGCGCTGCACAATCGATTGGGCTGTGGTTGGGAGAGTGGCTGGGTTAGTGTGGTAGGCGCCAATTGCACCGTTAATTTGGTGTTATACACGCACACACACACGCACACACACACGCACACACACACGCAAACACACACGCGCATACATTGGCGAGTTTCGGTCGCTGGCAGCGTCACCAAATGAATTCAATTAATTAAATTAGTTCAACTCGCAGCTGCAGCCGCCAGCCAGAGATCGTCTGTGGGCCGCAGAGACAGGGTTGGCGCCGGATAAGGGAACTCGAACTGGGAACAGTTGTCGACGCGGCCATTACGCAGCTGAGTAAAAATTGAGCTGCGCTGACTGCTGCTGCTGTCGCTGCGGTCATCGGATTGCGGCGCAGTCGGCGTCGCTGTCGACTCAATTATCAGCTTTTATGAATGGGCAGCAAATTTTGCAAAGCGCCGGCGACGCCGACGGCGACGCGACGTCTGCTCTAACTGCACATTTTGTAGAGTACGTTTCGGGCGAGTATCTTAGTTTACTCATCGCGTCTGTAACATATGAAAAAAATATATACATATAAAATATGAAATATATTTAATATGAAAATACGTTTCGGTTAACAAAGTCTTTGTTATAATCCAGAAATAATATGTACATAGCATTTTAATAGGCTATATTTTTAACCTAATCGGGAAACTAAAAAAATTTATCAATAAAATGAAATAAACTTGACTTCAATTAGACTACTTTTATTTATATATGCCATATGACTATTTATTATATGCCACAAAATGTATATAAATAACAAAATTGTTACTTAAAATTAGGCAGAAGGACGGAATGGGTATACTGTAGTCAGTCACGTAAATTGGCTTCAGTTCCCGACTGCATTTGGCAGTTTCGCCAATTTGTGCTTCGATTTTTCGCTTGGTATAATTACGTTAAGCGCATAATTAAGTTGGCCGACTGCAGGTAATAAATTATGAGCAGCGCAACCCTTTTGCCAACATTACTTTAACACTTTTCCAATGATTTTGCCGCTTTCCTTTTTGATAAAATTGAATTTGATGCGCCAGCTAAAATGAAATTAGCAACATTTTTAATATGTTTAATTTAATGTGCAGCAAAAAAGAAAAACCATTTTAAATGTTAACATATGTAGCTCTAGGCTCACTTTGTCACAAGTGAAAAAGTCAGCAAAAAGACAGAAGAAAAAACCACAGCGAAATATGGCTCAGAGAAATGGTAAAAAAGGGTTTTTACAGTTGGCGTTGTTCATCATGCCATGAATTACGGGGCGTCAAACTGTCAAGCATGCTTCCAGTGTTCCAGCCCCCTCAGTCCCTCACCCCATTCGCTTGACAGATGAACTAACGGTCTATGGGGGTCCACTAACTGCGCCTATGCGGCATGCGGCATGTGGGGAGGAGGAGGCATGGTTGGTTAACTTGCCTCCGACTCCATTTGTGACGATTGCTATTCATAAAAATTGCTCAATTCCGCACGCGTTTGCTATTTTTGTTGCAAGCAAAACGCGACCGTTACTTTGTTACTCTTTATCATCCACTCCCACAACAGCAACATCGTGAATGACACCAAACAGATGTGGGCGCCACATCCATCCACCCTCTGCATACATGTGCGAATACCCCACTCAGCATTCAAAAAAGAAAAAATCAAAAAAAAATCCAGTACTCAACCTAAAAAACAAAACAAAACCGGCTGAGATTTCCATGCAAACAAGTGATATTTTTGTTGACAACTAAAAACCCCAACAGAGCCAGATAAAAAACAAGTTAAGACTTTGACAATCAACGCATGTTCGACTGCAATTTACCCTACATACACACAATATACTTACAGATTGTACCAAACCAAACATTACTTTTCATATACATTTTAATTTTCTCTTCTGATTTTATTAAATTCCTACAGTTGCACACTCTTTCTGATCAAAATATACAGTCGATATACCCTGCTCAACTAATAAACAGGGTACAAACATGCACTGAAAAAACGCAACACGATGCGAAGACAACAAAAACAAATGTGCCTCTGAGCGGGTTAAGTGCCAACAAAAACTTCAACATCCCCACCACTCCCGCCCGACTCCACCCAGCGTAGGTTTGCCTAAGCCCACATCTAAGCCACAGCACCCACCCACCATCGGCCACTGGCTGGCTTTAAATGCCGCTAGTTGGTTTTCCAAATTACACCTCGAAATTATGCAATTCCATGTGTGCAACATCCGCCGAACCAAAAATTTATTTTGCCCCGCTTGCAAAAATGCAAACAAATAATAATTTATTCAATTTTTTAAAATGCAAAATAGTTGCTAAAAATTATATGCAACTTTAGCAGTTTAGACTTTAGAATATAAAATTGAAAAAAGGGCTCTAGGTGTGTATGCCCAACTAGCATATACCCTGCACCCAGGAAGGTATTTCAAACTGTTACTGGAGGGGTTAATTGTGAAAAACCACGGGAAAGTCTTCAAAAAGCTTATCATTCTTAAGATGCGCGTGCTTTTCCCTTCTCTTCACTTTTTAAAGGGACAATTGTCTTATTAGATGGTTTTGGGTGTTTTCAAGCTAAATACTCTTACCTGCAGCTGGGTTTTTGCGATGTTTCAACATATAATTAATTTCTTATTCACACAGAAAAAAGGTATTTGCAGCATAAAAACAAAGTTCAGCATCTGTTTAGATTTAATTTCATCGAGGAAAAGCAGCAACAAGTTGAGGATGTATTTCGGCCAAAAATCACCAAATGTATTAAATAAACCAAATCTGACAATTATTATTATGCGTTCCAATTTCAATTGCATAAAATAGTGGATAATCAGATGCTATATATATATATATATATGATAATGCAATTTTATTCTGTGAACTTCTCCAACAATTGCTTTCTCATGTTCCAAAGCTATTCCCAAACACTTGATTTTTTTCACTTGAGGATTAATACAGCTTTCTTGAGTTTAATTTTGAATTTAAACCAAAATACAATCACATATATATATGACACAATAAACAAAGCAACTTGCAACCGATGTCCGCAGGCGGCATGTGCATACATTTTAGGAAGCGGCGCTTAGTCAGCATTCTTTGCCACCTTTTTGACTGTTCCAGTCGGCCTGCGTTGGCACAAAGTATGCAACAAGTTTATGCAGCTGCACGCAACTTGAAGTCTCATAAATTTCATGTGGCAAACTCCTGCCCTGCCCGAAGCACCAACAAAAACGCTGCCACAAACATGTTGGGGCGAAAATGAAAGGAGAAGAAAAAAAAACAAAAAAAAGAGCATCCGTGTGGTGCATTGCTGTTGGTAGTGGTTAGTGGTTGCTACTGGACACTGGATGCGTTGCAGCAGCGTTCCTAAGCACGTGTCAAGTGTGGGCCAAACTTTTAATTTGCACAACCGTCCCACTAGTCTCGGGCGGGGCGAAGCAGAGCCTGACTGACAGAGCTCTGAGTGACTGTCAGGCTTGTTAGTCCTTTTATGGCCAAAGGGGCTGTGTCTTGCTGTCTGACAATGTCATCAGTTGCAGCTGACGCAGCAGCAGCAGCAAAGGCAGCAGCAGCAGCACTGCAGACCGCCTCCAACCAACCAGCCCACAATCCAGCACTGCCCACAGGCCGCACTTGTCGCAGTAACTGGAGGAGTAGCAGTTGCAGTTGCAGTTTCAGTTTGCCTCATATCATTTTGTTATTTTTTTTTTACTTTTTGAGCGTTACGAATGCCTCTCAAATGCAGAGTATGCTGGGGTATAAATGAATTATAATCATATGTTATATAATTAAATGTATATGTTTTCGCAACAATCAATAAACCTGAATTTCATTCATCGGTTAATGAAAAACTTAAAACATTATTTTCCCTTTTTTTTAACAGCCCTTACATAAATCAGGGTAAACTTCTAACGAGTGTAAAATAAGTTAACATATTTAAAATTGGCTAACTTGACTTTGATTAAATGTTTCAGTTTATAAACAAAGAAAAAAAGGATGCACAAATAAAGTTACTATGTAAAAAAGCAACAAAAAAACATAAACTTATCGAAAAATAGAAATAATTACAATAATAATAATAATTCATAAAATATATCAAATTATCGTTTTTCATATGTACTCCAATATATTTAAAATCCGCAGTATTTGTTAAAAATTACAATATTAATTAAAAATCAAATTTAAATAAATAAAATGTAATAAATGCCCATCGCTAAGCTTTGAAAAAAACGCGTTTTACAAACCGATTGAGAAGTTTGAAACACATGCGCCAATTTAGGGTAAATGAAAGTTGGCAACTGACGATTTTAACGGCTCAGCGGGTGTCCATGACAAGTGGTGTGTGTGTGTGTGTGTGCGTGTGTGTGTGTGTGTGTGCGTATGCATCACAAGCAGATAAAGCGACGCTCAGCGGTCTTTTGGTAGCTGTCAGCTAGTCAGTCCTGGTCAGTCCTGGTCAGTCAAGCAGTACATCAAGCAGTCCGTCAAGCAGTCAGTCAGTTAGTCAGTGGGTGAGGTGAGGTGCGCTTCAGTTACAGTTGCCCCCCCCCCTCCCCCCCGTCTGCTCCTTAGCTATCCACATACGTCATTTGGCGCCGCTGGCTGGTGTTAAATCCGTTTGGATTTTTGTTTTGTTGATTGCCGCACGCCTCAATGACATTTCATTTATTAAGTGGCGCTGCCTCCGTTTCTTGTTATTTTTCGATTTGTATCTGCAACTCAGCGAGATGGGGGTGGTGTGGTGGCACAGCAATTAACTATGCAATACGCTGACGTCATCGACTACAGTTACAATTCGAACGGCGACCAATGTTTTTGTTCTTTGTCGAAAATGCGGCATCGTGTTGCTGCTGCTGAGTTGACGCCTTTGATTTGTTTTGCAAATGATGTTGTTGGTGCCGTTCTTCTGTAATTCTTGTTGTTGTTGTTGTTGTTGTTGTTGTTGTTGTTGTTGTTATATCCGCTACAAAAGGAATTTGCATTTCAAATGAATTACAACGCCATGGGCAGCATTGAGTCGAAAAACAGGACCTGCCGTTCCCAGCTGAAATATAAATGTTAATCCAGGCAGCGTCAATTGCAAAACGTTCAGCGCTGTTGACAACACATCCCCTGGACAAACACACACACACACCAACACACACACACACACACACATCGATATATTGGCCATGGTAGCAAATATATATGTATTCATATAGGCAGTATGTCAACGGCATTTTAATTGATTTTCATGGGCTGCAGTTTTTGATTGTGCTGATTGACGCATCAAATGAAGTGTCTTTAGTGCCCGGGTCCTCAATCTGCTGCCAGAGCCGGCGTCTGGCCTGGTCCTGTTGCCATATCAGTAACGGCACAAACAACAGCCCTTACTCCACACACACACACACACAGAGAGAGGGCTGACGTGGAGCCAGCAGTAATTAAATTTGTCATTCAGACAAAACGTTGCTGCAACGGCAACAGCAGCAACAGCAGCAACACTCTGCAGAAGAAGTGGCAAGCTGGCAAAGTGCACAACGCATCGTATGCGTGCCTGCCTGTGTGTGTGTGTGTGTGTGTGTGTGTGTGTAAGCATGGCAAACAATTGTTGCATGATGGAGAGGACCGAAAAGGGAGCTGGATCAGCAAGCGGCTTATGAGTGCAAGTCAAAGACTTCTCGAACTTCACGTATATCACGCATTTACTGCCTACTTTTGCGGTCAGTTGTTACTATGATTAATAATTACAAATATAAACAGAGTAAATCTGTTTAATTGTAAGAGCACCGTATATTAACAATCAACTTAGATAGAAATGTGCACATAAAGCCACTTAGGCAGGCGTCTAACAAGTAGATTAATTTCAGAATAGTATTACTTAAGCCCATTGTTCTTAAAGACTTTCGTAAATGTGGCAAAATCAAAAATGTTGTTTAATTTTCCCATTAACCTACAACTTCTCAAAACTTTGCTCTCTCAATTGCTTCTGCATCCAAGCTAAATTCAAATATTTTTTTAAATAATATGATTCAAAT
The DNA here is from genome assembly GCA_035042305.1 of Drosophila glabriapex. Classification (NCBI taxonomy): domain Eukaryota; kingdom Metazoa; phylum Arthropoda; class Insecta; order Diptera; family Drosophilidae; genus Drosophila; species Drosophila glabriapex. The sequence continues at coordinate 5,508,114 of JAWNLN010000046.1, read as the reverse complement.
ATAATTGAAATTTGGGCATATCAAATATAATATTTATTTCTATATTTAGTCGAGTAACTGTATAAAAGAGTGCCTTAAATTAAACTAATAATATATTGGAATAACAATAAAAAGCTTAGTTAATAAAAACTTAATGTTTTTTTAGTTTAATATCTAGTTTAACTAGGCAACTTCATTTTTCGTTGCCGCACTCTGGCGGCACAGGGTGTTTCGTAGTCAGTAGAGCAGGCGCAGGCAATAGGAACACTTTTTTCCTTCTAGTAAATACACCACGCCACAGGGTGTTTCGTAGTCAGTAAGCGAGAACAGTTTTTGGCTGCTGGCTACAAGATTGTTGTTGTCGCTTGTTAAACCGCCTACTTGTTGTTATTGCTGTTGTTATTGCATTTTAATTATTGCATTCGAGATATTTTTGCGTCCTTGCCGTTCGGTCGGCTTGTTGTGTCAACTGTAAATTAATATGGATACAAACAAGCAGCCAAAAATACACACAGACAGGCAGACAGACAGGCAGACACAGAAACACATGAGTCGCTAATGAGTCGCTTTTTAACTTTGGCGTCCACTCGGCAAGGAATCAAGGCATCAAGGACAAAGCTAGAGCGAGAGAGAGACAGAGAGATGGAAAGAATAAAATATATATTGCAGAATATTGCTGGAAGAGCCGAAAAATTTGAAATCTGAGAAGCAATTTAAAAATCATTAGAAAAACACATTAAGCGTAAAAAATTAATGAGCATGCTGGCTGTGTGAGTCAACAAGCAGCCCGAGACAAGCTCACAAATCGTTCCCCAATATATACATGCACCTCCAAAAACAAAACCACAATTCCCCATGCCACTTGGGGATTTCCTGACAGCTGCACCGGTGCCGAGCAGTGCTGCAGTCGCGCCGGCTCCCGTCTCCAGGCTGAGGTAAATAGAAAAAAAAAAAAAGAGGAAAGCAAAAAAGGAAATTTGTAATAAAACGGCAGCTAAGCAGCAGCACCCCTGGCAGGATGACGACTTCAATGACGACCGGCATTGTGTTACAGCCACCGTAATGGGCTCTCTATGAATGAACCTAAGCGCAGCGCAGAGGCGCCACAAAAAAAAGGAGCATCTCGCAGGGGAATCAACGTAACTCAATGCAAATCATTTGTGCAAATATTGCGACACATATTCTTAAATAATAATAATAATAATAATGTCAAGCGAATAATTAATTTAAACAGAAAGCGGTTTCAAATGTATGAAAATGCAGAAAGTACAAATCTATTATTATTATTAGTATCTATTATTTATTATTAGATATAATAAATACAACTGAAACTATGTCAAGGTAGTAAAATATGTTTAGTGTATATATTTATTTGGCATATAAGATAATATCAGCTTTCAAAACTGCTTAGATCAAACAAACGACCTACATTTCTAGCCACATTCCAAGGACTATTTGTTGTCATATTGGCCTTAATTTAGAGATCATTTCAATAGTTTTTCAGCAGCTTGTTCGCCACACTCGCTCCTTGCGCTAACTGCAACTCCAACTACGCCACTGGACCCCAGATTGGGCCCTCTACACTAGCTGAGCGAATGTCAACAATGTCGTTTACTTTGCCTAACAATAAAGCCAGGCACACGCCTACACACACCAACACACACACACACACACCAACACACACACACACCTACACACACACACACCAAGACACACACGCGCAACAGTCTGCGGGTTGAGTTGGAAAAGTTCTCGGGAGAGTCGACTGTAGTTTTATTCTTACACATATTTTTTCCATGTTTTCTTGGTCTAACAACTCATTTGGTACTCATGAGTAGGTCAGGCCGTTAAGGCCAGGCTCTCACATATATCCTTTTAAATTTCTATCCTGCGACTGGCCGGCTGTAAATCTAAAATGCTTGTCACGTTTTGTCGACCGTTGAAAAGTCAAAGGGGGCAAGGTCTTCACGTTGCAGCTCACGGGTTAGGGGCTGTAAGCTACAAGTTTTTGTGCTTTTGTGCGTGCCTGGATGCCGGATGAGACTAGGATGTGCGTCTTTGTCGTAATTACCTAAAAGTTGCTGCCACGTTGCCACATTTGATGCGGCGCTCACTAGCGCGCAAATCCCAGACGTTTCCCCTGCCACCCCCCACCCCCTTCAACACCCTTCATCCGACTGTGATTGCTGCTAGCTACAGGTGTGTATTTGTGTGTGTGTGTTTACTTTTCTTTGCTGGCTCTAATTGCCGCTAAGTGCCATCCAAATCCTTGGCTTTGACCCATTTTTGGATGCCCTTTTGCATAGGGCGTATTATAGATTTATAATTAATCGTGTAACTTAGCAAAGACAGCTATAAATGTTTAACATGAGCATTGTGTATCGTATACACCCTGGGGCATTCAAATAGGTGCGAATTGTTTTTACATAGTTTTCATTTTAGACTTTATTTTGCTCTTTGAAGCAACTTATTTAGAATGGCATAATACAAAAAAAAATCAAGTCATTTTAAACATATTAAATCATCAAAACAGAAAGTTCTGCGATTTGTAAAAATATCAATAAATTTCTGAAAAATAAACCGATTCAAAAGTGTTAGGAAAAAATGTATAAAATTCCATATTTTCTCATTTTTGGCGATTCAGAATTTTGACAGAAATCGATTGATTTTTTTTAAAATTGCTGGATTGTATGAAGAACTTTTTTGTTTATTGTTTGGCAAGCTCTTTTTTTGTAATTTGAATATTATTTATGTGATTTTTCTTATATTTTATAGATATATAAAAAGTATAAAAAATGACTTGGACTTGAGCCAACTAAAAACACATTTAAAGAACTTTATTGCTTATCCAGATTTTTCAGGAGCAGAAACTCAGCCACATCAAATCATCTATATTATATAGCTGTCAGAGGAACAGACGGCTGAATTTTAGTTGAGATTTGTTGGATTTCATGGCGTAAGTGTGTGCAAACTTCGGCGTGTTGAAGCTGACTTTGTTTTCATGTTGACACATGCACATTTTGTCATAAATAATAAAGGAGGGGCAAGTGGCGCGTGGCCGGGCGCGTTGCCTGACGTTGTTGGGGGTGACTGCTTAAGGGGCTAACTGAGCGGAGCGACCAACGACGAGCCACAAGAGCTACCGCATGGTCAAAGTGCTTTTGGTCAGCTGACCACTTAGGCACAATGCTTTTGCATTGTCCCCGGGTTTATTTTGGCGGCCTGGCCGGACCGGACTGAATCGCGTGCACGGCTACCACCTGACCAAAAACTAGGCAGCTAACGGGAATAGGAACGGAGAAAACAGGGACAAGTTGTGTGCATCATGCAGTACTCCATTGCCATGTGAAGCATGTGGACTAGCTGAAATGCAGCTAACGAACCGCAATTGCGGTCACATTTCATGAGAGCGCACACGTCGCCCTCTGGGCACACACACACACAGCGAGAGAAAGGGTTGAAGCGGAGGAGGGGTTAACGGACTGATTCAATTTGCAGGCTGACGACAGGCTTTTAGTGCAGCTCGGCATACAGAGCCAGCAGGCTACGAGCAAGCATGCTGCCAGAACTTGCCAAACAGAATCCCCACAGCATCCCGCATCTACTGTCAAAATTGACCAAAACTCACCGACTGTCTGCTCTCGCCTGTGGATCTCATCAAAATTAGCTCGTTTGGCGGAGGGCAAAGGCTTGGTTGAAAGTTTGCATCCCTAACTGCTCCATTCTAAAGAGCGAATTGGACCCACACACATAAGGGTCCCATGCAAAACTAGCAACAACTAACAAAATTGCTACTCTAAAAGCCAGCAAAAAAAAAAAGAAGAAAATCTAAAAAACTTTTACAAATAGCAACAGGTTTGTGACAGGCCAATTAACCAGACTCGATATTTACATACATATTGTATACTAAACTCGCAGATTGTTTGCACAAATTGTTGCACTTCACAACATTAAATATAATTGATTAATTTTTAGCTCATCAATCAAACTGCACAGGCTATCATTTTGTTTAATATACACCTTTATTTATTTCTATTTATATTGAGTTGGAGAGCAGGTTTATTGCTTAAATTAGAAGAGTAAACAATTGTTATTTAGTTTTAAAATCAATTAAATTCTACTTCAAATTGCCTTTGCAAAGCATCTTTGAAATTATTTTAGAGATAAATATTTTAAATGTATAATAAATATATATAAGCTGCCAAAATATGAAAAATTGAGAACTGACTCCACATTCTCATTGTAATAAAAAAAACTGAAATGAAACTGTCGCATTCCTTAAAATAAAAACAATTTATTTGTCATTATTATTATTTTTAACAAATGAAGTTCTTGAAATATATTATGCGACTATTGCATTATTATTAAGAGAAGAAATGCCGAAGCATAGTTAATGTTTTAACAAGACAATTCATTATTATTCTGTGCAAAACTTAATCTAAAAAATCGATTCTAATCACTGAAATCGATCCAAAAAAAAAAGTATATTATTTATATGCATTCAGTGCACGTATAAAAAACTTCCAGCTATAATAAGAGCTACACCCCCTGCTGCCCAGCTCAAAACTTGTGCGACAGTGTAAACAGTGTGTCTGCTGTTTGCACACTCGTTAGACAAAATGAAACGAGCCATTTGGCCAAGACAAGACAAGACAGGACAGACAGGACAAGACAGGACAAGACAGGACAAAAAAAGAAACATAGAAGCAGCAACAAATTGCAATAAGCAGCTAGAAAACTAGTTGCTTTAATAAAGAAACGTTAACATTGCCAACAATAATAATTATGCAAATTTCAAATATCAGCTATATTCGAGGTGTGTAGCCAAGACACGAACCCCACAAGCCCAAAATGCGAATGGGGCAGCCAGTGACACCAACAAAGACACCAACAAAGATATGCAGACAGAGGGACAGATGGACAGACGGACAGAGGAGCAGAGGAGCAGACAGTCAGGCAATTTGCAGGCTGTGTCTGGCTACGTGCGAAAGGAAGTCGCACCTTGCATATGAAACCCACTTAAGCCATCCTCCAGCCACCCACCGACTCAAGTGAAACACTCCGCCACCCACACAAACGTAAGCGCATTTTAATGATCTCATTTATGCTAATCTGCAAACGATTAAATCTGTGCACGCCACAGCCACAAGGTGCCCCTCAGACAACAACAACAGTGGCAACAGTGGCAACAATAACAAAAACAACAATGTGCCAGCCACCAGCTGCTAATGCTAATGAAGTCTAATTGAATTTCGGACACTTGACACGTCGCACTATCTGATCCTTTATGATGGGGCACAATGTGCATTGTGGGCGTGGCACACATTTAAAAATCTTTAGCAGCAATATGTCAATATGTGGCAAACACCAGAGGCAGCTACAAAAACGCTCCGACAAAGCTTCAGGAATATTAAATATGCTCAACTGCTGCCTACTGTCATTTATCAATAAAATATATTTAAATATGTTTTTGATAAAAGCAAAAAAAAAGAGGATATAAACATATCTAATTCATTAAGTGATAAACTAAGTGATTTTTAGAAAACTGGCATAAAAATAAAAATATTTATTGTTTCAGCAATATATATAAATAAGTCACACATTTTAAAAGCAATTTTATTATTATCAAACTGACCTCGGGCTTTAAAATCAGTTAGTTTTCAGCAAAGATTTGTTAGTAAGTTTTCATATATTTTAAGTAATGCTCCGCCCTGTAATTAAAACAAAAATATGTCTTCTACACATTGTATTCAATAATTCACATATTTTAAAAGCAGTTTTAATCTACGACAAAGGATTAAAACTCAGTTCAGTTATGACACACATTTTTTTTGCCCTAAATTGATGGTTTCCCTTAAATTTGGCCTTGTCTATGCATGTTCAGGCGTCGAGTCAACATTTACGCTTTTGCGGCTGTGGCTGTAGCACAGCTACACCCCCCCCCCCCCCAGACAGAGAAGGGGTGAATGGGGGGTGGGGGGATGGCATAAAATTTCCTATGCATTTAACCGCATTGAAATTTTGTCGTAATATTTGATTTTTAAACAAAAAGCAGCAGAGCCGAGCATTGCCACTGTTCGAGATATGCGTCAAGTGATGGCCACCGGACAGTTTTTGGTCTGTCAAGTTTAGCAGGACGGAGTGTGATAGTATTTTAGGGATGCAGTATCGGGCATGTGGCATGCGGCATGTGGCATGAGAATGGAGTATGCCTGGCATTGCTTTTATTAGTCTGCCAACGAACCAACAACAAATCAGCATTATTTGACAACGCAGCTAATTTACATGAGTGACCAGAGTTCAGGCAATGACAGCATTGACCAACAAATTCACCCCCCACCCCCCTCCTGCTGCCCCTGGCTGTTTGCGGGTGGAAAGTGTGCGGGGGCCACACAAAATGTCAACGTCAACTGCGGCTGCGACCCATCATGCAAATCGACATTGAGTAACAATTCAAGTTGAGCGAAAAAAACACACAAAAAGTTGAAAACAACTTGTGACTTGTCTTTAATTTAATTTAATTACTTTTCAACGCAAATTTCGATACTTTATTGCCTTACGTGCATGTATTATGAGCATCGCACTCGCAACCACAGCCGGAACAACTGTAACACACAGAAGCAACAACAACAGCAACAACAACAGCAACAACAACAGCAACAACAACAGCAACAACAACAACACAAATCATATACGAGAAGATCGCCAACGAATCTCAGCCGAATGGGGAAGTGAGAAAAGCAAATTTGAGTTTCACATTTGCGTATTGGTTTTTATGTTTTTTTTTTGCGTTTTTGTTTTTTGGTTTGCCAGTCTAGCTTATTTTTGCATTTCATTTAAGATAGCAGCATAAAGAAAGACTCAAATTCCAAATTGAAGTATTTCGGCTGCAGCGAACTATTGTATCGCTACATAAAAAGGAAAATGTCTGAAAATATCAAATTATATTTTAAAGAAATTATAGCTACGATCAGAGAAAGACACAAATTCGAATTTGAACTATTTCGGCTATAGCGAACTAATGCGGCTCTACAAAGAGAGACTATACAAGAATTTAAAAATATATAATTATGCTTAATTTATATAGCTACGAGCTTAGCGTATGAGTTATTATGCCACTGGCACTTAAGCAAGCAGCTAATATGGCCCATCTTTTGAGGCGTAGCGCATCGCAACAACGAAATTGTCAAGTTGATCCTCTAGGTTATCAGAGAGCTCCGCTGCAACTGCGGCTGCTGAGGCTGCTGGGAACGACTGCAAGTCCGTCAGTTGGTTGGTTGGGGCTCATTACAATACTCGCCGCCCGACAGCCGTCACATAGATAACATACGTAAGGCAAACATTGTGTTGATTCACACGAATTAAAAATAATAAAAATAAGAACGTAACAAAGAAAAAGCATAAAAAATTACTTGGGCTTTGTGGTTGTGTGCATAATATGCATATGTGTGTGTTTATTTTGGGATAGATAGCGGGCACGATAACAAGCTGATTCCTATCTAAACTGTAACAGGTGCACAGCAGCGCTGAGAGCGAGTCGCCAGTCGCGTCTTGTCGTGTCGCTTTGCCGAGATAAATTTCATTGATAAGGCGCCCCGGCGGGAGTGCGACAAAGAGGGGGAGAGCCGAGTGCGAAGAACACACGGCGAGCGCAGCGCAGCAAGCAAAACAAAGCTCGAAGAGAGCTTCAATGCGGTGAACAGGAAAGCTTCGGTTTCAGCACTGAATCGCATCGTGCTCATTCGGCTTTGCCGTTTCAATTTATTCAATTTACCGTTATATAGCTGCAATTGATGAAAGCGACGAAGTCGACAGCGACAGAGACAGAGGCGACTACTACAGAAGCAGCAGCAACAGCAGCCCAGTTCAGTGAGTCGCCATCGCTGCTACAAAGCAGCTGCGCCACATCCGCCGCCTCATCCTGGCTGCACGAGCTCAACGTAAGTTTTTCCCTCCGCCCCAACCCCAATTACTTTTCCAGTTCTCTGTCTATCTCTCTCGTTCGACGTATTGCACTCGCTGATCTCGCTGAACATTTCAGTTGTTGCTGGGCCGCCAGCGACAGCGATTGTTGTCGTGTTCCACTCGCTTCCACTTCCAGTCGTTGTCAATTGTCATCAGCAGCAGCAACAACAACAATAACTAACTGTTCTTGTTGCTTGCATTGCTTTGCTCTTTGTTTCTCTCTCTCTTTATGTATGCATGCGCATACAGCTTCTTGTCATGTATCGTAATAATGCGGACAGTTCTTTTTGTTTTATCAATCGCTTAAATGGCGCCCTCCACGATGAACTGCAGCAGCCGGGCGAACATGAACCGACATCGGCCTTACTCAACTACTGCAAACGCAAGGTGCGTATAATAAAAAAAAAAAACAAAAACACAAGAACATTTGCATTTACAGTACTCACCATATATAATGAACAACAGTGAATATATTTTTATTAAACTAAAGATAAAATTGTGTAGTGAATATGCAGATAAATACATACATATATAAATATGAGTAACTAGTGCTTGGCGTGATTATCGCTACTTAACTGAGACGCTACACAGAGAGAGAAAAATGCATTGACTTTGCATAATTGGAGTATATTCGATTTTAGAAATTGAACTTTTTTTTAGTGTAAGCTGTGTGAATCAGCAGTTTCAAAATTTTTTTTTTAGTATTAGTTTAGCTAATCAGTAGTGTACAACTTTTTCTTTGAGTAATATCGTTTGAATCCAGAAATAGTTCTAAGCTACATGAAACATATTAGGAAAACCATAAACAAGGAAACAAGAACAATGAAGAATAATAACAATAAAACGTGAATCAGAGTAGGGAATTAAATTGAAGCTTGTTGTTGTAAGCTGATAAAACTATAAATAAAAACTCTAAAAATAAACAATAAAACTTTAAGCAAGGTCTTATTTTAATTTCCCACACTTAGCAACAATAATGTAACACATATATGATTTGCAATTGCAGTTCCTGCGTCCATATGTGGCCATATTGACGCTGGTTGGCCTCAATCCCATCTCGACGGACATGAACAATGTCCGCGCCTGCTGCAGCTATGTCCAGGCTCTGATGGTGCTCTGTATCCTGCTCACAGGATATGTGCTGCGCTATCTATGTGGCTACCGGTGAGTGGCACAAACTTGGCTATTGGAACTATGCAACTAATAATTCCCCCCAATTATTGCTGCAGTGGAGATCGAGGCTTTAGCAGCATACGGGACATAAGACCGGGCAATGGCAGCGACGTTTGTGGCGCCTCTGCTGCCACAACAACAACGAATACAATTGGCGAATTGCTCTTCGGTTATGTGGTGCCCAGTGTGCTCAACCTGCTGAGCTTCGGTTCGGCGGTGCTCGTCTGCAAGGTGATCGAGCACGAGCAGCTCCAGAATCTCATTGAGCGTGTCTTCTTGCTCTCCGCCAAACCGAAGCGCTTGTGCCGCATGTTGTGGCTGTATTTGGGTTTGGCACTAGCTCTGCTCCTGCTGCTCTTTGGCTATGCCTGCTGTGTGGTCATCATGCAGCCGGCACAGATCATTAAGGTCGCCTGGCTGGCAGAGGCACTGCGTGACTGGGAGTTGTGCCTGCGGATTGCACTGCTGTGCACCATTTTGGTGCAGGATCTAGTGGAAATAATTGTGCTGAGTAGTTACTACATTGAATGCTATTTGCTCCGCGTGCATCTGGAGACGTTGTCGCACAAGCTGCTAATGCATTCGATAGACTCGCTCGACTGGATGCGAGAGATTCTCGAGTTCCGCAAGCTGCTGGAGCGGGTTAATCAACATGTATCCATACCGGTTTGCTTTCTGATTGTCATGAATTTGGCCTATGCCTTCGCCGGTCTCACCTATCTCTTCAAGGACTTTGATTTCCACTATTGTGCGCTGCAGCTAGTCCTGCTAAATATAGCGAATGTGATGCTGTGGCTATTTCTGGGTCTGTTGCCCTTCTTTGTGGCCGGCTCTGTGACGCGTGTCTGCCAGAATGCCCAGGCGAATGGTCATCAGATCCGTGTGCGTCCCTTTGTCTATCACAATACCTCGGCCGAGGATCTCAATTCAACGCTGCTGTTCGCCTCCTCGCTGGATATGTCTGCCAAACTATTTCGCATGCCCATCCAATCGAATTATCTGTGCTTTGCCATACTCGTGGTGACCATTGTGGTGCTTACGCTGGGCATGTGCCTCAATTTGAGCGCGTTGGGCAGTTTCTGATTTATACAGTGAACGCTCTTAACAGTAAACATGTACTTAGCTTTAATAAAGATTTACGCATTAGTATTAAGCTTACAATTTTAGACCTGTCTTTTGCTTAGCAATTTTATTTACAATTCATGTTTGGTGTTTGGTTTTGTCTTTTCTATAGGAAATTGCTTCTTGTTTACAAATTACCTACTTAAATTCAGTTCAGTTTCAGTTTTTGTTTAGTCAAGTGTAAATAATATTAAAGGCAGCAAGCCAATTTCGACGTGGATGCCTAAAGAAAAAAACAGCTTGAAATATTATATTTATATTTACTGCAGAAAGTGCGCGTGTGTTTTTTGTTTTCCTATTATTGTACAAAATATACTAATAATATCAAACAGAAATGTTTGAAAATAACAAAGCCAATAAACCAAAGAAATTTAAGCTAGCATTCATTTTGAGCTTCGTCAAATTTGTTACAAATTCAGCGACTTTTTAAATGCATTTTCAAGAATAATAATATTAATACAGAACATAAAGAAAATCTTTACTAAACCTTTAAAAATAAACAATAATAGGCATTTTTAATAAGAAAGTAATTTTGTGACGCATCACAAAAAAAAAGTTGTTCTTGGTTCAATAACAATAAATTCAAACTGGTTTGCTGCCTCGATAAATATATATGTACAAGAAGAGAATCTATAATATATAATATGGAACTACGCCTCGAGTTCGATTAAAGCGCGCTGACTAAATATGCACTTTGGTTTAAGATTTCACAGGCTGCCTCCCACTGCTAACTCCACTCCTTCCCTCACCAGCCGAGCCATGGCGGATGATTGATTTTCGCTGGCGGGGTAAAGGTCAAATTCACGGGTATATTGATGAGGGCATAGACACGCTTCAGCCGCTGCAACCGGCTGCGTATTATCATTCCATTCTTGCCAAGCAAAAATCCGGCTGGTATTTTCGCATCACGATCGGTTTTATCGTGCACCATCTCAATATAATGCTCGAATTCGGGTGAATTTGAATTGTATTCGGTGATAATGGCGCCAATAGCACCAGCCGCCTCCGCATTCAGTGTTTTCGTCACAAACGAGCATTGCCTTGAAGAGAGATAAGAGAGATGTTATGGATTTATAGATGAGAGGAGAGAAGCCTAGCCTAGAAGCCAAATGCGTAAGCAACTCAATATTTGACCACTTGAAGAATGTCAATTTGAAAGATCAGTAAAATGCCTCTCGATAAAAGACGGTAATTGTTTAATGTTTTGGTCACTAAAGTGTCGCTCGTTGAAAGACGACCGTATGTTTATAGATTAGATATAAAGTGTGATTAGTTGATCCCCCTTCCAATTCGCTCCCCATCCTTACCCCCTGTCCATGAGCGCAATGCTGCCTTGAAGTTCGCGGGCATTGCGCAGTTTCTGGCAGGCTTCGGGAGGATCGGTGAGCACCATGGGCACCGCCTCGTGCTTCTGCGAGAATGCGACACCAAAATCCTTAGCGGGTCGCAGTCGATAGGTGTATTCCAGATCTTGGGGCGAGATGATTTCGAAGAACACGTCACCGGCAATAATGTCCTGAGTCGTCACTGGCATGTGTATCGTGTTGGTCGTTGTGCTGGCGCTGGCGCTGGTGGCGGACGTGGCAAGGCATTGGCTTAGTGTGGCAATGGCAACCAGAAACAGAACTAACATTTTGCACGCATAACTAGCAAATATGAATTGTTGGTCAAAAAGTACATCTCTTGGTGGCCAGCAAAAATGAATATTTTGCTGGAGTATTCGGTTGGGCTGCCAACTTGTTGTTGTGATTGCCATCCGCAGGTGGCAGGGTTGTCGGTACGGAAGTCTGGCAGCACACTGAGCGACCGAACAGTGGTGCGCGCATTGCAAGTAAACTCATGACGATTATTTATTTATAGATCAGACGAGCCGAACAGCTGCCGAACGAGCAAGAGAGTAATGTTCGCGAGTTCAGCATAAATTTGGGTTATCAGCGCGGCACTGCAAGCCAATAAATCTTGACTATTATTATCAGTTATACTTTGACATTCATTCATTTTTTTTATCAAAACAACAACATAGTTGTGTATTGTGTGTAGCAGATATAAAACGAACTGCGAACAATTTGAAATTTTGGCATCATATTGTTGGTGTTTGGTATCACTGTACACCTCGTGGAGGTGCAGTGTTGCATTTGTGTAATCAAAGCAACTCTGTGTGTGCGTTGCATTGTGACTGTTTCAGCGGCATTTAACACCAATAATTACTCGATACTCAGAATTTCTCTGTCTCGATACCTCATTGTACTAGTTTCGTGCGGTAGCCATTTTAATTTTTGGCGTCGAAAAAAGTACGGCGAGCAAAATTCGCATATCCTGTTGGGTTTTGTGCTGTAATTAACGCATTTAACGCCAGAGTCAGTTAGCGCTCTGCGCTGTGTGTGTATCCGCAAAACTGAGGCAACGAACGCAAAACAAAGCCAACAGCTACCGCAAAACAACTGAATCGACTCGATCAAAAAAAAAAAGAAAAGAGAAGAAGAAAAAAAGTACAGTAAAATGTCGATGTCTGCCACGTGCTACAAGTGCAACCGGCCGGGCCACTTTGCCCGCGACTGCAGTCTCGGCGGTGGGCCAGGCGGCGGTGGACCCGGTGGTGGTGGCGGAATGCGTGGTGATGGGGGCGGTGGCGGCATGCGCCGCAATCGTGAAAAGTGCTATAAGTGTAACCAATTTGGGCACTTTGCACGCGCCTGCCCGGAGGAGGCGGAGCGCTGCTATCGCTGCAACGGCGTTGGCCACATTTCGAAGGACTGCACCCAGGCCGATAACCCGTCCTGCTACAGGTGCAACAAGCCAGGACATTGGGTGCGCAACTGCCCCGAGGCAGTCAATGAGCGTGGCACCGGTGGTGGCGGCGGCGGCAGTGGCGGCGGCGGCGGTGGTGGTGGCGGAGGCCCAGCAAATGTCTCATGCTACAAGTGCAATCGCACCGGACACATCTCCAAGAATTGCCCGGAGACGTCGAAGACTTGCTACGGCTGCGGCAAGAGCGGACATCTTAGACGTGAATGCGACGAGAAAGGTGGACGAAACTAGAGCAGAGAGAGCGAGAACAAGCAAGCAACACCAACACCCCCTCTCTCTCTTTCCCTTGCGTGTGAGGAGAAATCGACGAAAGAAAGAAAGAGAAAAAGTTTTGTCAAATAAAAAAAAAGAAAAAACTAATGAAAAAAATCAATTGCCAGCCAACAACAACTACAACAACTACAACAACAAGAACAGCAAAAAAAGCAAAGTATAAAGCAAACAACAAGAAAAAGCAGAAGCGACCAATCAGTAAAACCAAGTCAAGATCAACACAGCCACACACAGCCACACACACTCACACACCAACACACAAAACAACCCCAAATACATACACACACATACACCATACCAGCATACATATATCTATAACCATCATCTAAGCAGCACATCTCTAATTCCAAAGCTCTGAGCCTGCAGTCGAAACAGAAGAATGATGAAGAGGAAGAGCAGTGTATAACAACAAGGAGAAAGCACGAAGAGAAGACAATGACGACGGCGCTGGCAGCGCTGTGCAGCTGCTGGTAGCACTTGAAGAAGAAGAATAAGAGACAAGGCGTCGTGTATTTTAGTAGCTACTACCACAATAGCAACAACAACAACTATATTATTATTATAATGCTACAAACGTGTTTGAATTTACTAATTAAAATTATAACGAATGGAAAGAAAAGAAGAAAAAAAAAACAAAACTATATAAGAATATATAATTTACCTTAAACAAAAAAAAGCAAGAAAAAACGAAAAAAATATATAAGTATGTATGTACTACAAAAGTATCCTATTAGGAGTTCCAACACGCAGCAGATAAACAATACGATGATGTAGAAGCAAGCGGCTATTTAGAAGAAGGGAGGAGCAGGCGATTACTCCAAAAAGCTGCGGCCGGCGAGCTTTTGCACTTCACACCCATCATCCAAACAAGCAAGATCTCTAGCGGGTTAGCTTTACCAGCTAACTGAAGCAGAAGCAGCAGCAGCGACAACAACAAGAGCAGCAGCAAGAACAACTCAACAATGGCAGATAGTAGTAGACGACACCAGGCAGACACACGAAAAACCGAAAATCGAAAACAAAAAAAGAGAAGCAAAAAGCTGCACATGAGAAGTGGTGGGATGAGGATGAGCAGAACAGACGAAACTCAACAATTGTAATAACTTTTTCACAAGGCGAACTACGAAGATGATGACGATGATGATTATGAAGATGATGATGAAAAAATTCAAATATCACTGTGATTGTTTTTTAATTGTAAATTAAAATGCTGGAGCTGCTGATTTGAGACAAAAGAAATAATAATAATAATAACCCCACAATACATGCTGCGTGTTTTACTTGAAATTTCAGTTTGCTTTTAGTTTTTTTTTTCCAGCCGATCGCTAACCAGTTTTTGACATCCAGTTCTTGCAGCAGGAGGCACCAGCTGCCTGCCTGCCCCCCTCTGATTTTTGCGCGAACACATGGCGAGGCAGCTGATGGCCCAGCCGGCTCGCGTTATCGCAATCCCTCCCTGCCGCTCTCTCGCTCTAGCTCTTGTTGCTGAGTCAACCACATAAAGCAAAATTCAGCCATTGTTTCTAGCATATGTGCTGTGTATTTGTATTTGTATTAGTGCGCCGCTTTCTTTGCCTTGCTTCCTTGTGCAACGATACCTACAAGACACACATACACGTGGGCATAAGGCAGCACATATACATACATACTTGCGTGAGTATTTGTGTGTGTATGTGTGCTGTTTCTTCAACCAAAGTACAGTCGTCGCCGTGCGCTGCTAATGGTGAAAACTTGCCAGCATGTCTCTGTGTGTGTGTGAGCTGGCGACGACTGCACTCTGTGTGTGTGTTTGTAAGTAAGAGGGGAGCTGGGGGGACTTGCAAAACTTCAACTTGACTGCGTCGTCTTCTGTCTTCTTTGGCTGCACTTGGCAACAAGTTTTTTTTGTTCGCCTGCGCATCGCGTTCAGCCGTCAGTCGTCTGCTGCGCTCTCTCGCTCTGATTGAGGGTCAAGGTCAGCGAGCATTCGCATCAGCTGCTGCGCATGTGCGACTTGAGTTGCCAAGTTTCTTGCTGAAGTTGAAAAAAAAGGAAAAAAAAACTGCGGCTGGTGGTACTTAAATTGCAGACTGGCTTTCCATGCACTGTACTTGTGTGTGTGTATAAATGTATATGGAGTTTGTGCAAATGCAGAAAATAGAAAATAAGCTGAAGTCACGACTGGAAGAGACTTCAACTGGCACTGAGTAAGCTATTTTTTGTTCTCCATTTGCAACGAATGCTAAATAAATGCAAATAACTCTCTTTGTCATTATTTGCTTTTATATTTGGAGTACATCTGTCTCCAGAATTTATTATATATAGAGAAATTAGTAAGACAAATGCAATGCAAATGTTTTTTTAGAATTTGCATATTCAATATTTTAATAGTAACAGGGCATCTGATAGTCGAGCATTTGCGTGTGTTGGAATTCGTGCACGTTTTTTAAAATGTCGGACATTTTTCTTCAGCTGATAAGCACATATTAAGTAAGCGACAAATGTGCGTGCGTGCGGAATAGTGTTGGATAATGCCAGCAAATAAAGCTGTCAGGCTGATCGAACGTTGCGATATTTTGAAACAATTAAATATTTAAGATTAGTCAATAAAGTATTGTAAATTAAATAAACAAACAACTCAAATCTCATTTAAATTTACATACGTATTTTATCTTTTATTGGATTATCAATAATAATATAATGCATTTTGAATTTAAACTACAAAAATTCAGATAGATCATTTTCATTTTGTTTCTTTTTGGTTAGTACATAGTTTGGAGAATCTGGTTGGTAGCATAGGACAATCACTTAACGCTAAACGAGCTACGAAATGATTTTCAAAATATCAATACGAAAACTCTTAACACAATCACAAACAAAGTAGAATATTATATAATATCCTTATGATAATTTCGATCACTATATAATATCAGTATTTAATTACAATTTAAACTAAAAACATGAGGTTTATACTTGTTTTATTTTTATTCTTTCTGCTATTTACGTTTGTGCTGTACGCTTTTACACATTGGCCAAATTTGAGCACCGAGCAACTAATTTAAAACACACAATTCTCGATAGGAATATATAAGTTATATATATACAGTCGAACTTTTCGATATCGATATCTTTTCAAAATCTCTTTAAAATGTATCAAGATGGAAGGATGATTAATATTTTAAATGATGCATCTTTGAGTTATTAATTCGAGTATCCAATTTTGAGTCACAATTTTGTCATTGCTTGCATAAAATTCAATTTCGAGAATTTCGACTGCGTATAGAAAGCATTTGGTAGACGATGCACTATTTGGTTACTTGGTGCGTGGTTTGGCCTGGCCAAAAGCAGTCGTTGCCTGAGATTTGTCCGCCTTGCTCCTGCTGCTGCTGCTGCGTGGCAAAGTGGTGCAGCTGGCCGACATCGATTTGTCCTGCAAAAAGTCATAATAAATATTGGAAATAATAAGTAGTCGTCTGCCAAGAGTTGTTTATCCATTAAAAAACATGCTGAAATTGCAAAACACATTTTGTTAGTGGGCACAAAAACACAGAGGCTCTGTACAAGGGGGGGTCAGCGTAGGGGGGAGTCATGGCAGTTAAGAGCAGACGAGCGATGCGATGCGATGCGAATACAAAATCAAACACTGTTTTGAATGAGCTGGGATTTCATTTTCTGTTTTGTGTGTTTTGCCTGGGCTTACATCAAATCGAGGTTTCTTTCTTGATCTCCTCAGGCTCAGGCGGATTAGCTGATTTGCGCCGCACATTATTTTTGATACTTTTGAATAGATGGCCGATACCTGACTTGCCGCGCTCCAATTGCGACGTGGTCGATGTTATGCTAACACTGTCTGCTGCTGCAGCCACACGCGAGTCCTTTCGCGGTGGCAAAGGTGGCAATGGTGGCGCCGGTGCACGTCCCTTGGCATGCTGCGCCTTGGGACGGAGTGCCGCCTGATCTGGCTCGAGTTGCGCCCGAAAACTGTGCTTGATCTGCTCCAGCGTGGCGAGCAATTCTCGTGGCGACACTGCATTCGCCTGGGCTAAGGCATCTTCTGTGTTGCTCACTTGTTGCTGCTGTGCGGCTTCCATTTCCGATCGCGACTGGGTGAGCACCACCAAAAAGGGATCCACATGGAAGTCCTCGCTCTTGGCTTGCACTTGATAAGCACCTGAATTGGTTTCAGCTTCAGTTTCCTTGTGAGATTCTTTCTTTTCCTCATCTACCGTTTCTACTGTTACCGTGGCTTCATCTTCAAAAATGGGCATTGCCTCATAGAAACTGTCGTCATCCTCATCTGTGTCCTCTACATCCGCATTGTTTTTCTCATTCTCTTCCTCGCTGCTCTCCACAATCTTTGACTGCCTTTGCCTTTGCTCACTCTCTGGTTGCTCTTCCTGCACTTGGATGTAACGCTCATTCTCCAAATAAACCTCAGCGCGCAGATCTTCCAGCATTTGCTAACCGAATCATTATCATCAATATCAAAATCATAATTGGTCAAACTCTGTGGAACAGCTTTACATTTAGTCCGAGGTGTTACTAGCAATCCTAAATCAAATTGATTTTAATTTCCAAAACATTTTTTAAGTCTTCGAAAAATATGTGTTTCCCTGCTGAATCGCTATCTGTTAAATTATCATTGCATTTGTTTATTGTCTCAATACACAAAGTGATTGGAATGCCAAACAAAGCTATGTTTGTAAATAGAAGAATAATTATTATTATATAGCTGTCTTGAAAGATTTTACTACACAAACACCCCCAAGTATCTTGAAGACCATAAGCAAAAAAAACCACCTGCCGAAACACCTCGGATAAACAAAGAAGCCGTAATGCTTACCTCACTGCGTTTGGACTTCGCACGCGCCTTGGAAGCGTTTGTCATGGATGAGGTGCGACTGAGGCCGCTGCCACCGACTGGAACACTAATTGGCTCAGCGCTGGAGTAACCCGAACTGATGTCATCCGTGCTGCGTATATTGTAGCTATATGGCACATGGAGTGGCAGGTGTTTGTGTTTGAGTATTACAATTGATAGACATGATAACTGAAGCAGAACAAGACTCACTTGAAGTCGCCGGCTTGTTTGCCCGCCGCTGGGGAGGAGGAGGAGGCGGTGACATCTACCTCGGTGAAATACATGCCAGTTGAGTGACGTGTGCCGCTGGCGGAACGACCGACCGGAGTGTGATGCCGTTGCCGGAGTAGACGCGTCGCTTGGGGTCGCATCATCAGCGACGAGGAGGATCCCGGCGACAACATCATCACCTCGTCCAGCTCATCCTGAGTGCGATGCATATCGGGCTCGCTGAGATCACTGAGGCTATAGCTGCGCTTTATGGTCTGCACCAAATTGCCGCCGCCCTTTTTTTTCAAATTTTTTTTGGGATTGAGAATCGAAAATCTTGTGACTTTTTTGACATATCTCAGCAACAATGATTTTTTTTTTTTGCTTTTTAATTTATAACTAAACATTAATTAAAGTGTGTTTCTCTCAAAATATATATAATATAATCATAGGTGTAAATATTTAGTGTTGATGATGGTGTTGTGCGTGTGGTTGTGTGTGTGTGTGTATGTGTGTGAGTGTGTTTAGAATTCGTTGCTTGAATGCTGAGTATCATGAATTTGCTTAGAGGTTAGCGAGAGCGAACGCCAATTAATCCCCAACGACATCCACGTAAGGAGTCGACTCGCGCAACTTGCGTCGCGAACGTATGCCACCAGCATATTCGCCAGCCTGCAATTCATTTTGTTTACTCTTGGAGGCGCCACGTGTGGCACGCTTGCCAGCCGCCGCACCGCTTGCCGCCTGAGTTGCGGCCCGAGTCGTTTTGGTCTTTCTAGCGGGCATATCGCGTAGACGCGCTGCACCAGCATCATAGCCCTGATGGAGCTGCGGCTCCTCCTCCTCCATCATCTCAGTGATGATCATACGCCGCTCCGCTGCGTAGCTGCTCTCGGCGAAGTTCAGTGAGTTGGAACGTTGCAATATTATATCATTGGCATCCAGCATATCGTGATCCCGCGACAATTCATTGGCCGACTGGGAGCTTTGGATGCCGCGTGCCTCTGGCGATGCTACCATAGTTATGGTCTGGAGCGAGTAGCGTGGAGCGTGGAGCGTGGAGCATGTGGCGGGTATTAGTATTTAACAGGCAGGTGCAGGTGTTGTTGATATCATTTTTTACATTTTTTTGTTTTGGTAAGTCAAATGCAAAGAAACGTAAGTGAGAAAATTAAAAGGTTAATAAAAAATAGGCAACGAAAAAGTGTTTTTTTTTTTGTGTTTAATTATCAAATGTGATATGTATGGAAATAAAGTGCAATTGAAAAAACCGGGCAATACACACACACAAACGAATACACACACATATCAATTTATATATATATATATACAGAATACATTTTCAGAATTGTCGCAGTCTCATTTAGTTGGGGCGCATGCCAATCCCTCGTCTATTTATATGCCCTACCCTAACGGCAAATGAAAATATGCATTGCGGCTCGATTTACACATTATATAGCTGATATATGTTTTTAGTTGTTACTGATCTTATTATACATTAATTACTTGTTTCCGAGTGCTTATTACTACAAGCACCAACTGATTTCGAATAACTGATTTGAATCGGTTTTCATTTACTTTACGCAGCCATGCTTAAAATGCAGTTAATGTAATTTGATCTTTAAAATGATTAATAGTAAATTGTATACTTTTTGAATACTGAATTATTAGCGAGGCGTTTAGAACAATCTACATATGCATAGCAGTCAAATGATTGCCTAATATTAAAGCGCAGAATGAAGCTAAACATTGTGCGACATAATAATATAGATTAGTCATTAATTGTGAATTTCTTGATACAGAAAAAATGTATGTTTTAGAACTCGAAGTGAAATAAAAGACAGATACACATAATCACATGGTTATATAAATATATATGTATATAAGTTAAACTGACCGCGTTAGGTAAGCGCAAATTGATTGCCACTTGACCCAACAACAGAAAGCGTAACAAAGACTTTTCTGCCATGAATAGAGTAAATCATACATTTAATATTCATGTGTATTTCTGTTCTTTGTATTTGGCCACAAAGACCGGAACACAACTGGTTAACGATGATGATTAATGCTCTTTGTTGCTTGTTGCTGCTTAATAGTATCTGAAGTTGAATCAGTTTCTTTGTAAGAAGCAAAAACAAATTGTGGCTGCTGAATAAAATACAAAAAAAAAACTTTATCCACTTCAGGCAACCAGAGATCGTCGAAACAAAATAATGTTTTGCAATCGTGCAATGTTTACATACTCGAAATTTGTTTGTGTTTTCTTTTTAGCGTGATATATAGAGACTCTATAGACAGACATAGTAAGTGTGCAGATGTTCTGCTTGTAAATAGTTCATTTTTATTACAATTTCGTATTTCTACATGGCTTTTAATCTTGGCTAACTTTTAACGTAATTCTATAAAGCGCTGCATACACACAGAATGAGGAAAACCAAAAGGGAAAACTACAAACTAAAACTAAAACGAAACAAACACAGAGGGGCACACACAGAAAGAGAGTGGCATACAATAGTATTTTTTCTTTTCAATTTGTTTGTTTAATTGATATTTAAAGTTAATGAAAACAATGACGACGTCGTCGAAGAGAGATGTGTGTGCTGATGATGATGCTGGCTGGCTGGCTTGCTGATGATGATGAAGATCTGTTGATCTGTTGTAGTTGTTAATGATGAGAGATGAACGCCAAAACCAAAAAAAAAAAACGGGGGCAACTGAGCGAAAAGAAATAAACATTGCGCAAACAATTTCTATATAGAAATTGTGAGGGACTCTGCTGCTTCTGCTGTTTGCTGCGAGACGCTTGTTGTTGAGACTGTCTACGGCGGCTGTTGTTTTTATTGTTGTTGCCTGTTTATTTATTGCTGCTCATTTCATTTTATGCAACGGCGCTGCTGGCAAATTGTTGTAGAAGCAATTGAAAAATGTGCCAGAGATGAATTGGTTGTGCGTGTGTGTGTGAGAAAGTGTGTGTTATGTTGTTGTTGTTGTGGTGATTGTGGTTGTGGCTGCTTGTCTTTGAGTTACCTTAATGGCCGTCTGCATGATGACATTTGTGGCATAATTAACGCCCTTTGAGCCCAACTGCAGCACCGCTGAATAGCCGCGTTCGCGTGCCTGATTTAAATACTCATCGATATCCTATTGAGAGGAAATGAAAAAGAGAAATTATGAATATACAAAAAAAAATGATTATATTGATTGTATATATATAGCATATATTAGCCCACCTGCTCACGTCGTGTCAGCATCGGATGCACGAACTTGCGATACAATGTGGAGCTGCCTTTCGTGGCTGGCGATAGCAGCCAGAAGACAATTACCACTTTGACCTCATAGTAAAATGGGAACCAGGACAGGAATATGTCCGTAAATGTCTCAATGCATGTGAAAAATGCAAAGACAATCCAGTACATCATCCATTTGACCTGCAAAAAGAATACACCAAGAATCAGATTTTGACGTTGCTATTGATTAAATTTAAAAGAAATGAAAATGAAAACATGAAAACAATTTCAAATGATCAAATTGGCTAAATAGCTATTCAAATTCTGTGATATTTTATTATTTATTATCTTCGTTATTCACTAATCAGTTGTAATAATTGCAGTGTTCTGATTTTTTGTGGAATTCATTTATAATTTCTTTATAATTTGTGTTTAAAATACTCACATATTCCTTGACATTCTTTGTGCGAACGGCCTTGTAGGAGGCATAGGCCGGATATAGAGTGCCCAAGAATAATCTGAAAGCGGGAAACAATAGAGTCTGTGCACAAGTGCGTGGCGCTATAAATATAATGATGAGCGAGCAAATGCAGGTCGTGTTGAAGGATAAAAGGGGCAGTGGCAACCGCTGTAACAGCTCAAACAAACGACCCAAAGCATTCAAGTTCTGCACCACTTTTGAGGCAGCTGGTGGATCAGCCAGCACGGCTGGCTGCTCTACAATATAGGGTCCTTCATAGTCATCATAGTCGGTGCAATCGCTTTCCAGCGAGTTGAGAGAGTCATGAAATCCAAGCTGTTGTTGCAACTCCAGCTGCTGCTGAAGCTGTTGTTGCTGTGTTGGATAGATAAACTTTGAGTAGACTGGCACAAAATGGCCAGTGGCGGCTGCTGCTGCTTGCTCCTCGAGCGAATAGCTGCGTCCGTAAATAGGCAGCGCCTGTTGACGTAGGCGTTTAATATTAGCTGGCCGCTGATGCTGATAGAGCAGCTGCTCCTGCCGCAGATAGCTAGGCCGGCTGCTCATGGCGACGCATTGCCCAAAAGCGACTCTGTCGATCCTAGCTGCTAAAGCGACGCGCAAAGACTATTTGGCCAGCAGCTGCCCGAGAGCGTCTAATGCTCATCGGGATGGCATACTATGCTCGTCTATTAATAGCAGACCAAGAGACGCTGCTTGCAGGCACATTGCCCCACAACTGAGCGAGCGCCGAAAAAAAACACAATATTCTGATTCTAATACAGTAGACGCTCGCAAAATCATACACTGATTAGCAGCAGAAATACTAATACCAAAATAATTATTATTTTTTCAATATGTCTTGCAACTTCTTTTATTTTTATACATTTTTATTATTATTTTGTGGTTGCATATGAAGTGTTCTAGTTAAAGAGGCATCACTGTAGTTTATCGGCAAGCAGCTGTGTTTCGCTATTTGGCACTGCGACTGTTTGGAGCCGCTATAAATATGAGCAACGCAGCAAAAACAAAAAACAAAAGCACAGCAATTTGCATGGAGTTGTTGCTTTGGCGATCTGTGGCAAGTGTTTACAGCGTGGAGCATTAGACTGGCCTCCGTTGAGTTGTATATATCTATATATATGTGTATATATATAAGGTATGTGCCGGCAAGGCGAGTGCGTCAACCTCGCGAAAAAACACACTGCCTTATAAGGTGGCCGCTGCTCAATTGACTTTGACGCGCTGCACAATGTGCGACTAACGGTAACGTTTTTTGGCGCTGATTAATAAAAAAAAAAAACAATTGACTGGCAACCGCAGAAGTAACGCTCGAGAAATCACAGCATGACGCCCACACAATTAGGAAGTAGAATGAGCAAAAGATAAAAAAATTAACAAACTATAAAGCAAGGCCAAAAAAAAGAGTTTGCTCGCTCACCATTTTTGTTTTATTTTTTGTTTTTGGGGGTCAGCAACAACAACAGTAGCAACGGTGACAACGCATTCGTGCATCTGTGTGTGTGCGTGAGAGTTGGCGTAGTTGCTGGCCTCTTAGAAATACCCTTGCAGTGTTGAGTATGGTGATTTGGTTATGATATATGTTAATAGTTATTGGAAAAATTTAGAAATTAAAATGATTAAAACTATATTGCTTTAAGCAACTATTAACTCTTTTTTTTCTCAAATAGTGCACTAAACATGCACCAATAACAGCATTCATAACTATTGAATTGTCTGCAAGGGTATTTCGAATTCGGGCATGCCAAAGCAAAGCACTCTTTTGTTCTAACTCACATAATAAGCCGTGAAAATAAGCTGCTGATCATATTGAAAGCTTTTTGTCCTTTGTTACGATTGGCTGTTGTTGATTCCGCTTCTTGTTGTTCTTCTTCTCAGACTACCTCCTTTGCTTCGTTGCTGGAGCTGTCAAATTGTGTAAATGGAAATTCAATTCAATTACAACTAATGTTGCATGCATTTGCATTTCCAATGAACAATGTTCTGTAATTGCACCTCACCTTGTTGCAGTAATATTTCCTTACACAATAACTCACTCACAATTCGCAATCGTTCTATTGAAGATAGTTTCGTTTTTTATTTAAAACTTGTTAAACGAGCAAACAAAAATTACACTTTTGTTTTTCATTGGTTGCTTTGATTCACCGTTTGTTCGCTTAATGACAACGATAACAACAACGACAACAACGCAGTAGCACCGTGTTGCGCAGCACTCCTCGATATATAATTCATCAACTGTTTGAACTACATTTTTTTTGTTAATTTTCGGTCCGAGTATTTACTGCACTTTTTACAGCATTGCGCGCGCGAACAATGATGCTTTTGTTAAACAAAAACGCAGACAGAGACAGACGAACAACAACACAGCTGGAGATGTGTATGTGTGTCTCGAAAAGTGTATAGCTATGTGCTATCGATTTTCGATATGTACGGCGCTACAGCTGTTGTCGCGACATTGCCAACACAAAATATTGTAAAAGTACAATATGTAAATCGATAACCTTGTTTAATTATCGAGCCTGACTTAGGCGATACTATCGCATGTGCCATCACTTGTTTTGCTATTCAGCAGTACGGCGATTTGTGCACAATTTAAGTGGGTTTGTAATTTCATTTGAAGACATTGTAAAATAAGAATTGTTAAATAGTACTGTTATGTTTGAGTAAACGAATATCTGTGTATTTATTGGCTAATAATTGCAGCGTGCAAGCGAAAGTCGCACAGCACGTGTTAAGGCCATAGAACGCTCGTGAACAGCGAGCACAAAACGCAGACAAAAATGGCGCAAAATGCACCCAATTGCAAAGATACGCAGGTAAGTGTTGATGAGATGATCTGACTGGAATTGCCTGGAAGTGTACCGTTATCTGTGATTGATTTTGCAGGAAGTGCTATTCAAATTGCACGACAAATTTGTGGCTTTTCGGAATTGCGGCGAGCCGCGCAGCAATGTGAAATTATTGGCAGTTTCCAGCAGTCGCGGCTTGCTCTTTGCCGGCAATCCAACAGCGCCGGAACTAAAAGGTATTTGTGCTTCTTCTTCTTGGGCATAGACTGGAAGGCATTATATATATATATAATTATGTTGTATGTTTTGTTAGTTATAATCATCAAAGATGTCGCTTCTGCAAAGACCTCCAGCAAACAGCCACATGCTCGTCTGGTGCCGCTGCCCAGCATTCCCAATTACATGTCCTGCAGTGGCGATGGCAACCTGTTGGCCATTAACTACACGCAGCCAAATGGCAATAGTCTGTTGCTCGTGTATGCGGTGCAGTCGTTTATGACGTCGGAGCTGCGAACGCTGTACAACATTCGATTGGCTGCCGAGGATTATGTGTATGCTGTGCAGTTGCTTTGGAATCCCGTGTTGCCCAACAGTTTGGCTGTGGTGTTGAGTAATGGGGGACTGAACATGTATGGCTTGAGGGAGGGCGGCAATTTTGAACTGCACTCGCTGGACAAGAGTCAGCAGGTGAAGTGCGGCTGCTGGTCACCGAAGGGGAAGCAACTGGTGCTCGGATTTCCCAGTGGACGATTGCAGCAATTTAAGCCGGATCTGACGCCGGCCAAGACGCTGGCCTGTCCGCCCAATGTGCTTGAGGCGCCATTCGACACAATCGCCATTCACTGGCTGTCGACCTACCAATTTGCCGTCATGTTTCTGCAGCATGGCGAGGATTGCAGTCCTGCTCTGTATATTATAAATGCACCTAAGGCAGGCACGCCCACCTACATCAATTATTATGATATATGCTACAGTTTGAATGGGCCCCGCAATCATCAATTCCATTTTACGCATGTGCCGCAGTGGAATCTATTGCTCCTCAGCTCGGCCAATGGTGTTGAGGTGGGTGTCCTGGGCACCTCTGAGGCAGGTGATACGCCCTCTTGGCAACAGTTGACGCTGCTGGATGAGGCACGCGTTGAGATGCCGCTGAGCCAGGCCACGCAGGATGAAACCTTCCCGATGGGCTTTGTCTTTGACACCTCGAGCACTCATCACCTGAGTCTAAATGAACAGCAGTTGCCCAACATGCCCATGGTGCACGTCCTGGGCACGGATGGCACCTTGCTCGCCTTCAATTTTCTCAATCTGCAGCCGGGCGCGACTTCCATTTGCTCACCGCCACCGCCTTTAGCGGACACTTCGGGACAGTTTGTGCCGCTGAATGCGCTACTCGCTGCGGAGGAGGAGCAGCCCACACCTGGAGGAGGTGGAGCAGCAGCAGCAGCACCAGCACCATCTGCGCCTGTAGCTCATTTAGCTCCCGTGGAAGCCAGCACGCCCACTCTGTCCGACATTTCGTTTGCCTTTACGCCCAACACGGTCACCTCGACGCCAGCTCCGTTGAAGGATAAGCCGCCCTCCTTGTTTGCCGGCTTTGGCAATGTGGGCAACAAGCAAGCGCCGCCTGCTTTTGGAGCTCCGGCTGCAGCGCCCCTCAACTTTGCCACCTCCGCTGCTGTCGTCAAACCACAGCCACCAACCAGCTTTGGTGGGTTTGGTGGTGCTGCCACAACTGCGCCGCCGACAACTGCTTCAATTTTTAGCAGCAATGCGCCCAGCAGTTTTACCAACCAGCCGGCGAGTGTTATGGGCTCCAATCCAGTCCAATCACAGCAGGCAGTAACAACAGCAGCAACAGCAACAGCTGCTCCCACTAAGAACAACAACAATAGCAACAACAACAAACCACTGTACACAGTTCCACCCACTTTCACGCCAGTTGCAACGGCTCCAGCATCCGCTGCTGGCGCAAAGAGCTCTGAGTTCAGTGGTCGCGATGTGGACGATGTCATTGCGGAGATCATGAATGTGCAGATCAGCGCATTCAACGATCAAATCGAACAGCAAAAGCAACAGACAAAAGCGCTGCTCTCTCAGGTAAGACAGCAACGTATTCCTTATCCGAATGAGTCTCATTTAATATGCTCTCGCCTGCAGATTGAATCGCCCTCGTCGATTAAGTACTATGCCAAGCGGCTGGAGGATCTACAGGAGCTGAACGAACAGGCCAACGATGTGGACTTTGAGCAGGATGTGCAGGGATTGCGACATGCACTGAGCGAGGCGTACGCCATGATGGCCGAGTGCCGTGCCAAACTGGAGGTCTACCACAAACCAGAGTAAGTCAAACGACGACAACTCAACGCTTAAGAAACTACTTTATATGCTTCTAATCTGTAGCATTACTCGCTTGATGAGTGCCACCGATTTCGATGCATCTGGTCGTCGTCTGCTCTCCCGCCTGCAGAGCTATGTGGCCGCCAATAAGGCGCAGTTGCAACTGGCACAGGCTCAGATCGACACACAGTGGGAGCAGTATCAGGACGTGATGCGTCGCAACTCCAAGTCGAAAGTGCATATGCCCTGCTTGGAGGGCATCTATCAGCGCTTGACGCAACTCCAGAATGTCGCCTCCGATCAGCGCATCACGCAGAACAGGATTAAGCTGAGGCTCAAGGAGCGCGGACTGCTGCAGTCAGCGCTGCTCAACCAGGAGAATAGTCGTGCTCGCAACAACGAGGCGTGAGTATAAATTTGTTGTGCTTCTCGTGGATTATAATTGATTTATATTTGACTTCGCGCACAGCGTGGACACGCTCGCAGACTCCATACTGTCCATGAGCCTGCACCAGGTGGTGGACACCAATCGGGCCAAGTTGTCGCAGCGGAAATTGCAGAGCATACGCGAGCAGCTGCAGCAGCACAAGATTCACATCATTAGTCCGCAGCGACCGGATCGCGTCGGTCTGAAATCCGAGGTCATCTTGGAGACCAAACTAAAGGTGGAACTTAAAAAGAAGACAGCCACAGCAGCAGCGGCGGCTGCAGCGGCAACAGCTGCAGCAACTCTTGCCAAGCCAATGGTGGCGCATAAGGCAACGCAAGCTGCAGCTGTTGGAGCTGCGACGCCAGCACCACTGGCCAAACCGACGGCCTCCAAGCCAGCAGCAGGCGTAACAGTGGAGAAGACACAGCACAGTCTGCCGGCATCGGCACCGGCGCCAGCTGCAGCACCATTTAGTTTCAGCCAGAGCAGTCCCTTTGTGAAGACCACTGCGTCCACAGTGACGACAACAACGCTAAGCGCTGGCGAGACCACAAAGCCAACCACATCTTTCTTTGGCGGCACCACACCATTTAGTTTCGGCGCCACAAACAAACCCATGATGCCCATGGTGCCCATAATGCCCATGGCTGGAATGAGTGCCCCAACCAAGCCTCAAGGAACAACAGCAGCACCAGCAGCTGCACCCAATCTCTTTGCTGGCTTCGGCAATGTAGCCATTGATGTCACCAAGCCCAAGGCAATGCCGGAGCCGGCCAAGGATGCGCCTGCTAAGCCATTGGATCTGAAGAAGGAGGAGCCAACGGCAGAGCCCGTCAAGTCGGCACCAGCTGCCACCAAAGCGGAACCAGCTGCCAAACCCTTCACCTTTTCGGGCTTTGGCAGCAGTGCAGGCGGCTCCATTGGTAGCGGTAGCTCGCCATTCAGTTTTGGGGGCTTTGGCTCCTCGCTGGGCAACACAGCAGCGCCAGCCTTCGCGCCAGCTCCAGTTCCAGCTGCGGCAACTGTCACTGCAGCAACAGCCACCAGCAGCGCTGAGACTGTTGTCACCAGCAGCACTGCGCCCGCTGCAACACCAATATTTACAGCTGCTGCTACTGTTGCTACTGCTGCTGCTGCTCCTCCACCTCCTCCTGCTCCTGCTTCCTTACCAGCAGTCAGCCAGCCAAGTAGCACCAGCTCCAGCTTCCTAAGTGCAGCTCCAGCGGCTTCAATTGTAACCAGCAGCAGTGCGCCTGCCATCGACAATCTCTTTGGCTCGATTAACATATGCAAGCCACAAACAAAGGACAACGTTGCAGGTAAGCTTTTTAGACTTTAGTTGAAGTTTGTTTTAAATAATAATTGGATATTTTAAATACCAACAGATGCTGCACCCGCAAACATCTTTAGCGGCTTTGGTCAGAGTGCAGCTGCCGGTGACGAGGCTAGCAACAAAGTCTTTGGCATTGCTGACAGCAACAGCAGCACGGCAACAACAGGCACAACTACAACAACAACGCCAGCAACAACGACACCAGCAACTGCAAATACTGTAGCTGCAGCAACAACAGCAACAGTTGCTGCCGCGAGCACAGCAGCAATCACAGCAACTACAGCTGCAGCGCCCGGCAGCAGTTTCTCGTTCTCGAATGCGTTTAGCAGTTTGAGCACGGCCAGCACTACCACGAGCACTGGCACACTGACAGCCACCAGCGTTGCCCCAACCGTGTCATCAGGATCCATGTTTGGTGGCGCAACGAATGCCTTTACACCAGCTGCCACAATCGGTAGTCCGTTCCAGGCAGCAACAGTTGCTGCTACGGCTGCTCCGCCTGTTGCTGCTGCCGCCGCCAACCCGCTGGGTGGCAACGTTTTCGGAAATCTACCCAAGCCGCAGGCGAGTGTTTTTGGCGCTGTTTCACCAGCTGCACCACCCAGTGGTCTATTTGCAGCAGCAGCTGCTGACACCAGCCCCTCACCCTTTGGCGCTTTGGCGCCACCAGATACAGCCAGCTTCGGGGGCAACATCTTTGCCCAAGCGGCAGCAGCAACTGCAGCAGCACCTGTTAAGCCCAGCGGCTTTGGTTCGCCGGCAGCTGCGCCAGCTGGTGGTTCGATATTCGGTGGCGCTGGCAGCGCTACAGCTTCACCCTTCAGTGGCAGTTCGATATTTGGGGGCGTTAACAGCGCCCAGAGCACGCCAGCTGCTCCTGTGGCCACATCTTCATTTTTTAGCCAGAACGTTTTCGGCCAAACGCCGGCAGCTGCTGGTGCTACCAATTTATTTGGCAACTCGAGCCCCGCCCAACCCCAGGCATCTGCATTCGGTGGTTCCATTTTTGCCACAGCTGCCGCGAATCCAGCCTCACCAGCTGCTTCGGGTGGCTCGATTTTTGGCGGTGGCAGCAGCTCTGGTGGCTTTGGCAGTTTTTCGCAATCTTCGCCAGCTCCGGGCGCTTTTGGCAGTGGCTTTTCACAGGGCGCCGGTTCGGTGGCTCAGTCCGGTTTTGGATCGCCGCAGCAGCAACAACAGCAATCGCAATCGCCCGCTGGTGGTTTTGGTGGCAAGCCCGTGTTTGGCGGCAGCCCCGCCTTTGGTGCAAGTCCCACCTTTGGTGGTGCACCCACATTCGGCAGTCCCAAGGGCTTTGGCTCGTTCAACGCCAGTCCAAGCGGTGTCGTTGCACCGCCTGCTTTTGGTGCACCAGCCAAGCCGGCAGAGGGCAACATCTTTGAAACGCTCGGCAGCAACGACTCGGGCCTCTCCTTTGGCAACTTGGCTCAGACCGGCAACGCCAATGCTCCAAAGTCATCCTTTGGCGGGTGAGTAAACGAGCAACTCTTCAAATGTATCTAATATTCATCTTACATAATCTTTTATCCACAGCTCTTCCTTTATGACGTATCGCTAAGAATCCTTGTTTGTCTTCGTTAAGTGAATTTATGTAAACTAGGTCCAATAAAATTGATTGAATATATAACCAAAATCACTCGTGAAACCTTGTTGAACAAAAACTTCAATTCTAAAGCATACTTTTTATGGTAAACTTTATTCAAAACTTTAAAGCACACTTTTAAGATGGATGAAAAGACAAGTTGGAACCATTGGTTTTCTCGAATTAAGCTTTAGTATTGAACTGCATTCAGGGATTATGGGGTCATCTAAGAACCCAAAACACTTGTATAAATTTCACCGCCAGTAAAGTACAAGGCCGGTTTGGATGTCCCATGTTCAGTTGATAGCTCTAGTCCAAATCGAATGCCTACCCCTCCACTTAGGTCGTCCGTAGAAATAAAAACTGATGGTTAACGTTTAGCAACAGCTATTACACATTATATTTTCAATTGGTTATACATATACAATAATATGCATATAATTAGTGCGCATAGTTATACATTAATAAAAATATATATAATATAGATATATATATATATATAAAGACACAACTAAAAAATGCAGACGAAAAAAATGCGTACACGTACGATTACATATATAGTATATACTATATAGAGCATATAAATAGTGAAAAATAGTCAAAAACATTTTACATATACATATAGAGTTATACATACATACAGCATACATATATATATATATATAGATTAGTATAAATAATTTTATGTATATATTTATAGGTTTAGGTTTTTAAATGCATTTCGATTTTTTGTTTTGATTTTATAATATTTTAATTAGGACTAACTTAGGTTGGTAATTGTTAATTGTTAGAGATTTACATGCGACTACCCAGCTTAGATGTTTGTTATCCGATTTATTTATAGGATTTCATTTAGTTTGTTTGCTCTTCGTTTTTCAATGTTAGTTACGTTTTAGCACACATTTTCTTATTTGTTTTTGTTTTTTTTTTTAGTTTAGTTACCGTTATTATTATTATGTTTATATTATTTGTAAATTAATGCTAGAGAAAACACTTTGCAACAATTTGTTGAAAATTCGTTAAGCTTCTTGTTGTTTTTGTTTTTCTTATGTTTTGCTTGCTCATTGTTGTTGTTGTTGTTTGTGTTGGTGTTTTGTTGTTGTCCCTTTGTTTTTGTTTCGTGTTGTTGAGCAACTTACTTAAATTAAGCACGCTTATTATTATTATCTTTTTTACTCGTTTCTTTGAGAGCACGGCGCGTTTAAAACGACCGTTACAAGTTGTGGTGTGCAGCTGTTTGTGTTATCGGTTATCGTTAATCGTTATCTTTATCGTTTTTTAAATCTTTAAACAACTGTTTTCTATCTACAAAAGGAAACTGTTACTACATTCAATTCTCTTTGTTGACGGGGGCGCAGACGGGGGGGAATGTTCTTCTTCTTATTTAGCATCGTTCATTTTCGTTTATTTTTTTTTGTATATTGTTGAGGGGAGGGCACATGTTTGTGGGCGTGCGGTAGCGGTGTGGGCGTGGCACATGCAATGACTTGCTTAAAGCTTATACACTTAACCGTGTGAGTTCTGTCTGAGTGTTTGTTTGAGTGTGTGTGTGTTTGTGTATACGAATGAGTGTGAAAAGTTTACGAAAAAAAGGAAAGATTTAAATATCGAACACATTTGGAAACAAGTTGGAAATCGTGGGGGAAAAAGGAAGGAGAATTTTCAATTACTTTTTGTTTTGTTTTTTTGCGGCAGGGGCTACAGTTGCGTTCAGTTACATATATACGTATGGTTCAGTTATAGTTTGCTGTTTATATATGTACATCGCCTGGGTAGCTTGCTAGTAAGTATGCATATATATCGTATGTATATAGTATATATATATATGTATATAAAGAAGCGGAAGTATACGAGAAAGTTAGGGAAAGCAAAAGCAGGGCCGCTCCTTGTTACATAAAATATATTGTTTATATAAATATTAGTTTTCAATATATGTATATGCGTCGGTTTATATATGTTTGTGTGTGTGTATATAGAGAATAGAGCCGGAAAGGTCAATTTAATGTTGATATTTCAATTTGAATTTAAGTAAATAATTTCAAATTTTTTGGTTCTGCTTAAGTTGTTAATGTGAATTTAACAGAGTGACGCTAACAGAACGCATGTAATACTTCACTCTGATGTTAATGTGATGCTTGAACTCAGTTAATGTTAACAGAATTTAAAGTAATTGAAATGAATTGTTAGCTGTTAATTTGACTTTAGCAGAGTAATTGAATGTTAGCGATTTGAAGATTAGGTTTTACCAGCTCTACTTAATAGTGATTATATATATATGTATATATAAATATGGCATATGGTAAATGAGTATATATATATATATATATATATATATATATATATATATATATATATATATATTTGATGAGCAGTAGTAGTAGTAGAGTAGTTAATGGGGGAAGAGTATTCGCCTCCCTTGCTAGCAGAGAGTAGTCAGAGTTTACTAGTAGATCATAATAATGACTGTGTCGATGATGATGTCGATGCCGATGTCGATGTGGACGAGAAGGTTTCGGATTGGGATGGGGATGAGGTATTCGATGGGTATCGAATACCCATTATTGTACTACCAGTGCATCAGACGCAACTGATCCAGGATGCGCTGCTTGAAGAAGGTGCCCAGCATGCCAAAGACGGTCGACACGGCCGCAATGCCCATCATGACCTGCATGACGCAATGGATGCCCGACAGCTCCTCCTCCGTTTGCTTGTGGCGATGCCGGGCACGATGATGCCGTCGACTGCCAATGCCGCCAGTTTCGTGGAGACGCTGCAAGCGTTCCATATCCTCATCAAACTGGGGTATGATGGCCAGATTGATGACTTCCGTCTTGGACAGCAGCTGCTCGTTGGCAATTGTGTGCGCCTCGGTGCCGCCACCACCCTTGCTTGTGGCCTCATTGTGCTCGCGTTCGCGTTCCCGCTGCTGCTCCAGCTCACGGACCCGCGATCTCTCATCCAGCATGGTGTTGTCGCGACTGAAATCAAAGTCGCGACCAGTCGGCAGCTGCAAGGACGACTGTTGCTGCTGCTTGGATGTGGGATACTCGGCGAGATTCACCTTGGTGAGGAAGTGCAGGGTGCTGCTGGCCGGTTTCTGCTCCGACGCCTCCTGAGCTGGTTGGGTGAGCAGCGAGCGAGGCGTTGCTTCCGTAACGCCCCCCAACATGGGTAAGTTATCGCGGACTCGAGTCTCCTGGAACTGATTCTTCTTAATGCCCAGCACCTCGGACAACGGACGATTAATCATTGGCAGCAGCGAATCCGACGTGGGTCGTATTATAAAGCTGCCCCCGTTTGCAGGCGGTTCCAATATTTCGGGCTGCAGTGGTTTCGGAGTAACTGCAGCACCTGCAGCAGGTAAGGGCTTATCGCCAGCACTTTCATCCTGCTCGCTGTCCGTGTAGACGGAGTCGTCCGATGAGTCATCTGAGGTGTCCTCATTGTTGTTGGACTTGGAGGGCTCGGCTGTTTTGGAGTTGGTGGTAAACTTGTGCGTTAGATTGCGTATGGGCTCGTATTTGGAGCTCTCCGAATCACCGCGATAAAGCAGCGCCACCTTGCCATCGGGTGTTAGTACGGGCGTTATTTTCGGATGTGGCGATGGAAAACGATGACTGCTCTCCGGATCCGGTGACAAGGCATCGAAATCTGTAAATTGTGTCGCTGGCTTCTGTTGCGCTGCCAGCTGTTCCCGTTCCAGCTGTTGCTTCTGATGCTGCTTATCGCCGTCGGGATCTTGGGGCGTCTGTTGATACACAATGCCCACTTTGCCGAGGGGCGTTGATATTATCTTGATTGCATCGTTGCTATTCTTGCGGAAATAATGATTTGAGCCTTGGCCGCTCTTGGAGCGAAAGAAGCCAGTGTTGTCGCCATTGTCAGCGTATTCATCATCGACACCGTCATCGTTATCCTCGCCATCCTCATCATCGTTAGCAAAATGGCCGCTGCTCTCGCGCAGATCAATCGCAGTGCTCGGTACGGCCACTGCAACCTCCGGAGATGCTGCCGCCGCCGCTGCCGCTGCCGCCGCCGCCTTCTCACTCTCTGTCAGCAACTTCTTGCGTATGGTCTCGAGATGAGTTTGCCGGTAGCTCGAGCTGGGCTTGAAGCGCGACTTGTAGCTGCCGGCGCCGGCGCCGGCGCCGCTGCCCTCCTCATTCACAAAGTGCTCCTCATCGGCGCGGGGCCGTGAGGTGCGTGGTCGCTCCAAAGCAATGCGCTCATCATCCTCATCATAGCCCATGTCCTCCTCCTCCTCCTGATCAACCTTTGACTGTTGTTGTGCTGCTGGTGAAATGAGACTCTTAGGATCGGGCAGCTGCTCGGGCTCCTCATCATCATCTAGATCTTTATCATCTGCAAATAAGCTCGTCTCCTCATCCAAACCATCATCATCATCGTCATCATCATCATCGGCATCATCATCGTCATCATCATAGAGATCCGCTTGCATGCGCTCCGTATCTGTTTCCATGTCCTCCATGGCATAATCATCATCATCAACATCCTCCTCAACCGCATCCGCCTGCCCCTTCTTGTCATCTAGCTGCCCCGTGCTATTAAAACTACTGCTATGCGGCTTATGACTAAAGTTATTACTACTGCTACTGCTACTATTACTACTATTACTATTATTATTATTATTATTAGTATTATAGTTATGATTATTATTATTATTATTATTATTATTATTGTTATTATTATTATTATTATTGGTATTATGAGTTAAGTTTAAATGTGTTCCTAGGCTAACATCTAAGCTGCTATTGCTTGGTCTAAGCAATTGGGTAGTCGCATCTTTCAGTCAGTAGCATTTCTTGGTGCATCCACATTTGCGCACAATATCTAAATTCTTGATATATTTGCGATTATTGCTGCACACCATGCGCACCTGTG
Source organism: Drosophila glabriapex (assembly GCA_035042305.1). NCBI lineage: Eukaryota > Metazoa > Arthropoda > Insecta > Diptera > Drosophilidae > Drosophila > Drosophila glabriapex. The sequence goes on along the minus strand of JAWNLN010000046.1, from coordinate 5,472,639 downwards.
AATAAACATATATAGAGCCGTGTTAGTTGAGATTTGGCTATTGAAAAGATACCTAAATAAATTTCTAGCAAAAGATCTGATTAGCTGAAAGTGCTCTGCAAGCCAATTTTACGAGTTTCTAAAAGTTTAACCCATTGAATGGAACAGTTTTTAAGCTTCACTGAATTCATAGATCGAATTCCAATCACTTCTCAATCATCACTGCTTCTACAAGGTGAAAATTGTATGCTAAATGAAAGCAGCAGGCGCCACTCATTGTGTATTTGCCACTTATGAAAGTTGAATGCCTGCGTAATTATTCAATAACAAATTCAATTTGCATCAAAGCCACTTTCAGGACACTCACAGCGGAATTTATAATTAAAATATATGTATATATATATTGGGGGCACTTACCTTGCGCCTTCGCACTATTTTGGCCGCACAGCATTGATTGCCGCAGCCGCCAACGCATTTGGCGTACTTCAGCGGCTGCCTCGAGCGGCAGTCGTTCTCCGTGTAATACTCACGCACCTGCTCCTTGCGGCACGTCGCTGCGGCTGCAACACAGCAGAAGAAGAAGAAGCACAAAAAATGTGTAACGAACGTTGAAAAATAAACGTAGAAATGCAATTAGTGTGCTGCTACCTTTGACAAGGCAGCGGCCAGCAAATGAGATTACACACACACAACACACACACACCCCAGCAACAACACCTTCCCCTTGATGTGTGATATGAATATGTGTGTAATGAGTGCGTATGCATGAATGTGTTGTGCGTGTGTGATTCTGTGTGTGTGTGTGTGTAAGCAAATTAAGTTATGCAGCATAGCCAAGCGGGTTGGAGTTGAGCTAAGGTGCAAGAAAGTTATACAAGTTCTTCCGAGTTCTGCAAGCCTGCTCGCAAATTGTGTAAGCAAATTACAACACTCTACCCCAGCCCCTCTCGCTTTTCCTTCCTCACTCTCTTTATTTACTTGGTGCAGTCATAACTTGTGAAAAGCTTGGTTTTAATTCAAACAACTTTGTGGACTACACTCAATTTGCCAGCTGTAAATAAGTCTTGTAAAGCCCTCAATTCAACTACGGAATCAACTCTGCCTAAGGCCAATTAGTCGATTGAAAACCAGACAATTTACTTATTATTTCCAAACAATTTGCGCAACGAGAATGATAAGTTGACTTCATTCAGTATAGCAATCGTTAATACATATTCCTGAGTGCTATTTCCTGTACGGAGTTGGGTTATTTCTAAAGAATTTCAAGAATGTGCCATAAAGTTATATAATATTCTAATCACTTTGAGGCGAACTCAATTAAATAGCTGACATTGACTTGTATTACACTTAAACAGGCGACTGCCACTCATAATTCTGACATAATGAAATATTTAAAGCTTTACATGGACAATGCTTTAGACCACCCACAACTGATGCCACCTGCTGATAAGTTTAACTGCGCTTGTCAGATCTAATCTCAATCCGCTTGGCCTGTGTGTGTGTGTGTGTGTGTGTGTGTGTGTGTGTGTTTGTAATGATTGTTAGGAGTGGGGCAGATCGCAATATGTACCGGTGATTGTGGGGGGCTCGGTGCTGCCCTCACCTTGATCGCAGTAGCGTCCACGCTGCCCATGCTTGCATTTGCACTGGTAGCCATCCCTTGAGTTCGCATTGGGCACACAGCGACTGCCGCGACGGCACTTGTGCTCCAAGCACGGATCCACGGGCTCCTTACAAAAGCAACAAGAAAATCAATTTAGTCAAAGTTTTGTTGTGTGGCTGCAGTGTGATATGGACTCACCTCCTTGATGTGCGGAGTTTCGTCCATGAAATCCTGCTCATCGTCCTCCTCGCCCTCGGTGGGCTCACCCTCGAGCAGAGCACAGCCGGGCGTGATTTTCTGCTGACGCTGCGCATTGCCAAAGTCGACCAGCTTGTGATTGATCCACACCTCCTTCATGCAGCCCTTGAAGCTGGTCAAATTGCGTATTTGCCAATTTTTGTACGCCTGCTGAGCAGGTTCCACGGGCAGACCGCCAAGGAACATGGGTGTGCTAAGCTTCAAATAATCATTGGAGCCTTCGTTGATAATCGAACGCGCCAAGCCGCGATCGACGCGCAGTGTAAAGTTCTTTTTGATGGCCAACAGTTCCACGGCATGATATTTGCCATCGGCAACCATTTCGAAGCTGTACATCGTCGAAACCGGATAATTGCCAACATCATAGCTAACCCGAATGCGTCCATTAAACAGCTCCACGGCCAAGTGTGCATCCTGTCCGTCGTACATTAAAATCCCATTCTGCTCGGCGCTGCTAAAGACAATGGTCACGTTCGCCTCGGGTCTCGTGCGCAACGGTTCCAGCTCCACAAAGGAATGGTTGTGAACAAAACTGATACTCGTCAAATACTCGCACCATTTGCCGGTGTAGCCAGGATGGCATTTGCACAGGTAATCGGAGCCGGCAGCATTTGGCTGAAAGCAAACACCATGTTTGCACTCATGATTCTGACATGGCGAAGTTTGTGGATACATCATGGAGATCATGTTGTGACCCTCACAATATTTGCCGGTAAAGTCATCCGGACACATGCACACATAATCATTGATCCCATCGATGCAGGTGCCACCGTTCTGGCACATGTGATTCTGGCAATCATCAATGTTATCCGTGCAATTGATGCCATGGAAGCCCGCCGAGCATTCGCAGCTGTAGTGGGTGAAATGATCCAAACACTTGGCGCCATTCGCACAGGGATTGAACTCCTCGCTGCAGAACTGGATCTTTGTGTCGCACCATTCGCCCGAGAAGCCCGGTTGGCATTCACAGCGATACGACTGTACGCCATCGATGCAGGTGGCATTGTTCTGGCAACGGATCTCCTCGCCCAGGCAATCATCGATGTTCGTCTCGCAGCGGGCACCCGTATAGCCCGGAGCACACTGGCAACTGAATCGCCCCTCCTCCAGCACCGTGCACGTGGCGTTATTGCGACACGGATTGCCATAGCAGGCATCGATCATAAATTCGCAGTGCCTGCCATGATACCCCGGCTGGCAGAGGCACTGGTAATCCCGCTGCGGCAGCGCCAGACACTGGGCCTTGTTCTGACAGGGCTGTTCGTAGCAGGCGTTGCACTTGGCCAGGATATCGTTGCGCACCTTGCCGCGACATGCGAAATTCGAGGAGGGCGTCGACAGAATTAGCTTATCCTTCATGTGCTCGGGTTCGGCACAACGGGCAATGCCCGGCTCCACATAGTCCAGCTTGATCCAGTCCGAGAACCATTTCAGCGAGCAATCACAATACAATGGATTGCTGCCCAGTGCACTGTACGACAATGGATGAATGAAATGAATGAGAAGTGGGTGATGGGGTCAATAAACGTGAACAAGAAACGAAACCACAATTGCTACTCACATGTGTGTCAACGACTTGAGATCCTCGAAGGAGCCCTCGGGCAGCATGGATATCCGATTGCCGTGCAGCGAGAGCACGCGCAGATTATTTAGACCAGACAACGCATGACGTTGCAAGCATTGCAACTTATTGTACGAGATGATGCTGCGCGAACGAAAAAATAAAAAGAGGCCAAAAGGGAAGCAAATGAAACGCTTACCAAATTGCAGACACATGCGGCATTGCCACATTCTCAATGATGATGAAGAAATGAAAGTAATTGCAAAACGTTTCAACCAGCCACAGCAAATTGAAAAGAAATGCACCAATCGTGCGACTGCTCAAGAGTGCTTGACTACCGAGATACCCTGTAAGCTAAAATCTAGGCAAACGTAGCAGGTAGCAGCACTTTTCGGTTATAAAATTGGTGCACATTTGCCCAGTATTTTCATACTTTTAAAAATCAGACAAATTAGTGAACTGCTCAGAAGTGCTTGACTAGCGAGATACTACGTAAGCATGGAGGTAAACTAAAAGCGAGTCAAGCATTTGATAGGATAACTTTTGGAATGAATATCATTTTTGTAAATGATTTGGAAATGTGTAAGTATTTTTCATACTTTGAAAATCAAACAAAATGAATGAAATATAAATTTGTTAATTATTTACAGTAAGTTGCATATAAAAATACTCTTTTGAATTTCTTTAGAATCAGTTGCAGATATTCCCTGCAATCTATTAAAAATATACCGTTTGTATAACCTGGCTCTCAATGTGTACAGGGTATTGAAAACAGCACAGCTTTGATTGCGGATAGCGCACACAGCAGTGGGCTAAAGGAGGAGTGGCAGGGAGAGGGAGACATACAGAGAGAGAGAGAGAAGGGGCTGGTGGAGTAAGAGGGGGACAACAACTAATGCTTAAGCACGAGTCACGACTTAACGTCTCGAATGAATTTCGTGGCCGGTTAAGACGAGCCCAGGCCAAGGGTGGCCAGTTACAGCCACAGCCACAGCCACTGCCACCGCCACCAATACCCCAACCAAGTCGCATTAAACCGCAAAATGCAATTGCCGCAAAAAAGAGGAAAAACCAAAAAAAAAAAAAAAAGAGAAAAAATTGTGTCAAGCCCTCTTGAGGTTGAAAACGTTTCGATTCGTGTTGCCTTAATGCCTATGCATTGTGGCAATTAAAAAGTCATTAGAAATGGGCAGGCATCGTTACTTACAGCGTGGATAGTTTGGTCAGATTGGCAAAGGTGTAATTGGATAGTATGGTGATTTGGTTGTTGCTAAGATCGCTGCAAAGAAAAAAGAACAGCAAAAAAATGTCGAGGAATTTATGTAGTGTTGCAACAACAACAACATCAATGTGGCAAGCGGCAATTTAACTTACAGTCGTGTCAGGGCACGCAAATGCCTGATGCGCTCATAATGTATCTGCTCGATCTCATTGGACTCCAGATACAGTTCGGATGTCTCAGCGGGAATGCCACGCGGTATCTCCTTCAGTTGGTTGCGCGAACAGCGGACCACGGTGCCGGTGCAGGTGCACGCTGGCGGGCAATAGCCATCGCCGAGGCAGCCCTCGTTGTTGTCGCTGCTGCATTTGAATTCGTTGTGTGGCAGATCCTTAATTTGCACATCACGTACCTTAAGTGGAGCTGCACAACGTGCCGCTCCGCCGTTCAATGATTTTTTTCGCAACCATTCGGCGAACCAGGCCAAATGACAATTGCAATTGAATGGATTCGATGCCAGATTCCTACAGCAAAAGAACAACAAGAAAAATATAATAATATTGATTGATTGAAATGCACAGGTTTCTTTCATTGCGTTTATTTTTATTTGAATAAGTTTTAAGTACGCGTTTCGCATTGCAAATTGTTTCCTTTTCTATGCACTGAAATTAGCTCTCAAAACATCGAGTGTTGTTCAGTTTATTATTGAGTGCATGCTAAGCTGTAGCTGTGGCTCAAGGCAGAAACTATTAATCATAGATTGAACTTAATTAATCGAACATAAGTGGCTGCAAGTGGGATTAAATCTACTGAGAGACTGGAAGTAAGCTGAAGTAGGCTACGACTGCAAATGGTTAGCCAAATGCTGACGAAGCACTGAACGAGAGTTGCAGTTGGGATTAAGTCATTATAAACTTTGTTAATTAGAACTAGAAAATGTTTAGTTTAGGAAGAGCTTCAAGTGCGTCTAAATTGTAAGCTCAAAGCGATAAGACATACTTTAAAACTTCATCATCTCTGTTCCCCTGCTGCATTTTCTAAGCTTATTGCTATTAAAGCACTAAACAGTGAAATCAGCTCACTTAAAGCTCAAAGCTCAAAGCTCCTTCAACTGGCCAGCACTTTCAGTTAGGCAACTATTTCGCACTCGGCGCCTTCGTTAAGCTTTTATTGTCGTTGCATATAGCTTTTGATAAAACTTAATTCAATTTCGGAGTGTCACTTGTAGTAATTGCGTTATTGATATTTAATATCAGCTCGGCTCCACACACACACACACACACACACACACATATATATATAGAATTTTGAATGGTTTCATTAATTAATAGCAATTTTGCACTTTGGGCATGCAAATGGTTGCCAGCACATGTTTCACTTTGTTCAATTTTGCAACTTGGGGCAGACACACACACAAACACACACACGTTTATTTATACATAAGTGCTGTAAGGCCTTTAATTATGCGCCCAGTTGAAAGATTGCAAGGCTGGCGAAACAATGGATCGCAAATTACATTGGCAATTCCAAACGTTATACACCAAGTCCAGACTAATTTAATAAGCAATGCTGCTTTGTCATGCTATCAACTTGTGTGTGTGTGTGTGTGTGCTGGGTGTGCGTGTGTGTGTTGGGTGTGGAAGAGTGGCCGCAGGCAACTAACTAACACTTTTGCTGACTGACGACTCCTACTGACTTCCAACTCGCAACTCGCAACTCGCAACCTTTCAACCTCCCAGCCATCCATCCACCTGAATGATTGAGTATGTGGGTGTCGTGTGGTGCACAGCACTTAATGACTTTCATTGATGCTATTTATTAGCTAGTTAAATGAATTTTACAATAATTTTAGATGAACCACAACACCTCACAGCAGCTACCAGCACAATCAACACACACACACACACACACACACACACACACACACATCTAATGTACAGTCTAACCTAATTCAACTGAACTCTCTTTGTAAGTCTTGCTATACGCAAAATAATATAAATTATCTATAAATTTCTATTCAATATTTCCAGCTAATTTCTCTATTTTTTTATAGTACATTCCTAGCTAACTTCACTCTTCATTCTGGAAATCGATTAATTTGAAATTTTCTATTTATTTTTAGTGAGCAAGCGTAATAAATCTCACTTGGTGCTTAAGGAATATTCAAATTGTTTTCTTTACACAACATTGGCAATAAATCTCAACTGATGAATTACAAAGTATTGGGCAAAGTTGTCAGATATGTTTAGCTTAGCCAGGTTGTACTGTATATACGGCTTTGCGCTTTTTATTGAACTCAATTTTAATTAATTAAATCATCGAAGGCAGCGCACACTCGCAATTGTGTGTGTGTGTGTGTGTGGTTGTTGTGAGGGTTGATTTACAACAATATGGAGCAACAGACAGACACACACACTTACACACACACACACACACACTGGCATACACATGCAGCTGAGATACAAGAAGACAGCGGGTGAGTTTTATATACGTGTGGTGTAGGTTTGTGTGTTGGGCTCTTATCGTCGGCAGCCCTTCTATAAATTGAAGTTCAATTGAATTATATACAATAGTTGGTGGCATGCAATGAAGAAAAACGGATTTGGTAAAGCAGCAGCAGCAACAGCAGCAAGTAGCTAGTAGCAGCAGCATCAGCATCAGCATCAGCATCAGCATCAGCATTAGCCTCAGCAGCAGCTTCTGTTTTGATGTGAAACGAAATCAGATTGAAGTTCAACTAGAGAACAATCAAAACCATTAACCTCATTCTATGTGCCTGTGCGCCCTGTGTGTGTGATAGAGCATTAGTGGAGTAGGAGGCAGGCAGAGCAGGAGCGAAGAAGAACGAGGCAATTAATGCCAAAGCTAAATCATTTATCTATTGAAGTGCATGCAGCAGAAGCAGCAGCAGCAGCAGCAACAGCAGCAGCAGCAGCATCATCATCGCTTATGCACCACTTGGCACAGTTTTAATTGCTATGCGTAGCCAGCAGCAGACGCATCAAGCAAGCCAAGTATTCTGGTAGGGGAGTATTGCAGGGGTTGTACTTACAAAGACGTCAGCGAGTTCAAATGCTCAAATGATCCAGGCATAACGCATGAAATTTGATTGTCGTAAAGATTGCTGCGAAGAGTGAGGAAAAAAAACAATAGTTTTACATTTGAATAAATGTTAAGTGTTTTAAAGTTTTCGACTTACAGCGTTTTGAGCTGATGCAAGCCGAGAAACATCTTATTCGATATTTCCTTAATCTTATTCTCGCCCAGCTGCAGGTCCTGTATGCGGGATGCGCCCTCAAAGGCATTCGGCTCAATGCCAGTTAGCTGATTGCGTTTCAGCTCCAGTTTCACCAGATGCGGCAGTCGTCCAAACAGTCCATCCGAATTAATGCGACCCAATTCGTTGTCGTTGAGTAAACTACGAGCACAAAATACAAAATACAATATACACATTAAACACACACACACACACACACTCAATACACAGACAGTTTAAACATTTAAGCTGCTTATTTAAAACTTCGAACAACAAGTTGAAAGTGGTGGTTGACAAGATCGTGCATTTTTAATTAATTTTTGATGTTGCGCGTGGATTCAAGCAAATATTTTCAATAATTGAATAGAGTTAATAATAATTGTGAGAGTTAACTCTATTAAAAACTTGCCAGCTAGTTGATTTTAGCATTTTGGCTTAAGTAATAGCTAATATTCCAACTTGGCTTCCACTTATTAGCTTACTATTAGTTAGAAAATTTAAATTTCAGCTCTTAACATATAATTAGTCAATAGTTTATTGTAAGAAATAGCATTGTAAAAGTGTTGATATGAACTATTGAAATTCATGGTAAATACCCCGAAAACATTGTAATTTTTTAAGCCGATTAACGACAAACTACTTTCCAAATTCGATGGCTCTAATAAATGGACTTGAACTATTTGGAATTCGAGGTGTGTCGACTTGTTATCGATTTGGCAGCATCCTCCGCGCAAACTTAACACACTTTGTATCTGAGTATAAAATCTGGGCCACCTTTGAGAATCACGAAGCGTTAAGTAATAAATAAAGCGCCATTTAGCGAATAATATAGCTGTAACCTTAAACTAGGAGCTGCTTGAAAGCTATTATGGTTCTTTTGTTGTATAATAATTTATAGTGAAATAAAATTCGCCAAGTATATTACGAGTGTTTTGTCGGTGCAACATGCAACTTACAGCTCAGTGGTATGCAACGGAATGTCGCGTGGTATTTCCTTCAGGCCACGTCCCGCACAATCGACGGTGGTGCCTTCGCACTGGCACATCGACGGGCAGTCCGAATCCATGCGACATTCGCCGGATAGCTTCATGCGCAATTCATCCCAGGAACCTGCAACAAATTGCATTCGAGTGTGGGTGGAAAAAGTTAAGACATATTCTTCTATTTTTCTTTCTCTTCTGGAAATTGGCAGAGCGGAGCGGGAAGAGGGAAGCGGGAAGCGGGTGAGGGTGACGCACTTACATTTGAATTTCTCCTCGCGCAACGATTCAATGCGCCGGCGATGCATCCGCTTCGGTGACTCACAGCGTGCTCCACTTGTCTCTATGGGATTTTTGTGCAAATAGTCGGCCAGCCAGCGCAGATTGCAGTCACAAATGAAAGGATTCTTGGCCAAATGTCTACACGTTATACATATATATATATATATATATTTGTATATTTATATATGTGTGCGTTTCGTTGTGTGTTGCAAATGGAAAGAAAGCAAGAAAGTAGCATTGAGCATTTGTACTGAATGGAGCGTAGGGAATTGCGAGTGGCAGCAACAGAAGGGGCAAGTGGGTTGCTCGGAGTTAAGAAAAGCAAAACTGTCGGTTGGAGGAGAGACTTGAGACGTCTTAAAAGTGCACCAGCCCTGTGGCTGCAACGTTTCCGTTGTTTATTGTTGTTATTGTTGTTTTTGTTGTTATTGTTGTTGTTGCTGTTGTCATTGTCGGCAACGTTTTTGAAAACTATTTTCAAAGGCAATCCTCGCCCCGTCCAGCACAGCCCCGTCCAGCCCAGCCATGAGCAGTGAGCTGTCCCTGTTAATGCCTTGTGACAGAGTGCCCATTAAACAGACGCTGGCAACTACTAAAGTCATCTTAACTCATCTTGTTCCTAAAGAGCGGCTTTGGCCTCACTAATTGAATTCAGTTTTAGTTTTGTCTTTAATAAGTTCCAAGTTTTCTGTTAAGAATTGTTATACAAAACTATATTTGCTGATTTGACTTACGAAGTGTATCCATTTATTGGAAACTTATTGTCTATTTTAAGTTTTGTTTTTGTTTCGCATTCGTTGTTTTTGTTTTTAAGTAACTTTTGCATTTGCCAACTACTTTGGACTTTCTCTTAGCTACTCCGATATTTTTTCGCAGTTATTTGCTTTTATGTTGACAACCCTGACAAATACTTAACCCACTCGAGCACATCGTATACCAACTTAAGAACCGCACAGCACTTAAAGACAGCGCATTTATCGATGCTCAGGCTTGTGTCTTCCTGCCTGCCTGCCTGCCTGCCTCCCAGTTGTTGGGTTGGTTGGTTGGCCTAAAGAAATCAACCCATCCGGCCCCATCTTTTGTTCGTCGAACATCTTTACGGTTCACAGGCGATATTACTGAAAAGGCGGTACGATGTTGTTTGGCTGCTAAACAAATGTCAACGAGAAGGCGCTGCTGGGGCAAAAGAGCTGGCAAAGTCAAAGCAACTACTAAATGCACTTCAGAGGTTTAACACCAAAGTGCCTGGGTGCCGCAGTGGCTGGTAGACTGGGGTACTCCTCCATTCAAGTCTAGCTTGCTCCAAAATGGGGCGTCAGTCAGCTCACTTGCAACATCATGCAACATGCCTGAATGGTGCTGCTGGCACAGCGGTGGCGGCACAGTGGCAGAGGGGGCGTCAGCGTCAGCGTTGCAGTACTTACACCGTTTTGATGCTCTTCATGGCGTCGAATGTGCCATTAGCCAGCGACTGTATGTTGTTGTCGTACAGCGATAGCAAACTGAGGCTGTGCAGGTCGCGGAAGGCATCCTTGCGTATGCAGGAGATCTCGTTGGCATTCAGCAGCAGCAGCTGCAGTGAGCCAAGTCCTTTGAATACGCCCGAGGGTAAATCCTTTATTTTATTGCCATACAACACGCTGTAAGCGAAACAGAGAGAAGCGTAAGGGAAGCGCAAAAAACAAAGGAAATGAATAAAGCACAAATAGAAATACACAATAAAAAGAGTGCTCGAGTCGAGATCGCGCCCGACTTTGCAGATACCCTCTACACAGTTGTGACAAACACACATACAAACTCGGAACACAGTACTCAGTCTGTGACATGTCTTTAATCGTCTTCATGTCGTCTTCATCTCTAAAGAAATGCTCAAACGGAGCCGGGCAATCGGCTATCGATATATTTTAATCGCAGGCAGTTATCGACTTAGCAAAAGCTTAAACTGCATATGATAAAAGTAAATCTGCATTCAAAATTATCTAGTCTATTTGCTCAGACTTATCCACGATATACACATGTATTTTATGCCTTCCTCTGCCCATCACATCAATTTGCCCAACTTCATGATACCCATTTAAACCAATTCTAATGAGTACAGGGTACAGAGCGCAAAAAAAGAAGAAGCAGAAGAAGAAGAAGAAGGTAGGCAGCTTGTTGTGCTTGTGGTGGATTCCTGTTGTTGTCATTGCGGGCGGCAACTGGTTTGGCACACAGACAGACAGATAGACAGATAGACAGACAGGCGGTCTGACAAACGGACAGACATGTTTGGGGGGCAGATTGTTGGCAACACAGGTAATCTGATGCCTTGCGGTGTTGGCAACGCTTAGCATAGGCCGATTAGCTCCTCAAGCCTCTGAGCTACGAGCCCTTCGGCCCAGTCAGGCTGTGTGTGATGGACCTGACACCACTCCACACACGCCACACACTCGCATTTAACGAAGCGAGTGCACATTTGGTTGGCATATGCTACTTGTTGCCACTTGTGACAGGTCTACTTACAGCGTGGTTAGCTGCTTTAGGCCACTTAGCGCATCGTGTGCTATACGCGATATATTGTTGTTGGACAGATCGATGCGTCGCAATCGTCGAAAACTGGAAAAGGACTTGGCTGGCAGTTCCGTGATGAAATTCTGTTCCAGGCGACTGCAAGAACATAAAATACGATAGGAAAAGAGCGTGGTTAAAATGTTGTAATGTTAAAATGTTAATGCTGTATATGCATGTGGTTAAAACTCACAGTTCGGTGGTATCATCTGGCAGCGTAACGGGCACACTCGTCAGACTCTTCTCACGGCAATCGACGATGCCATCGGCACAGCGACAGGGATGGGGGCAGCTGTTCTCCACGCCGCATTCCATTGGCGCATGCTCGGTGAGGCCTGCAAGTGCAGCAAGTGTGGCAAGTGGCAAGTGTAATACAAACTGCATATTTAGCTGATCATAGCAGCGATTCATTCAGCGTGCCACTTGCATTTGATTTGATCCACAACAACAGCAGCAGCAGCAGCAGCAACTACATAATTATGAATGCTACTGTTGCGCGCCAAGATGCAACTACAACAGCAATAACAACAACAACAACAACAACAACTTTAGAGCTGCCACAGCTGCCGCTGGTCATAAATGTTTACCCACATAATTCCATAGCATTTTCGTATACACAAAACGAAAGTCAAACACAACACAAACTAAGGCAAACTAATATCGAATTTTAGATGCTCTTGGAAGTTAAGATACGCCCAGCAGCAGTTAACATACTCTTATAGAGAATACTCTGTAATTATAATATAATAATTTAAACTGAGCTTAAAATTACATCAAAAACGTTTTTCATCCATTCAAATTGCCAACTCTTTGAACTCTTCAGGCTTCCTCTTTTGTTAAAAACTCATTTGCTTCTTGCAAGTTATGTGTACTTCCCTTAGATTATTAACCATTAAAAAGGAATAAAATCTTTTACTATTGATTCATTCAAACAAAAATAAACCATGCCATTAAGCAAGCAAACATCAAATCAAATCAAATCAAATCAAAAGAACGCCTCATTTAACAATCAACATTTGCAGCTTCGGCTAGCTGAGCTGGTAAAGTGCCTGCTAAAAGTATGCAACTCTTGATGCCATAGAGCATAACAGCAAAATACAATAAACGATGGAAGGAAAACTCGTTTCATGGCATCGTTTGGCGCACATTTTCCGCTTCATTGAGCAGAGCAGCCCAAGTCTTTTTTTTTTTTTTTTTTTTTGGAGTTGAGTTTTCGTTGAAGTCGAAGACTCCATTGGGAGGCTTTCCAACTGCTGGTGCTGCTGCTGCTGCTGTTGCTGATGCTATTGCTGATGCTGTCGAAGCTGCTGTTGCTGCTCGGTTGCCCGCAGCAGCTTTTGAGCATCTGCATCCCAATCAAGCAAAGCGATGACGGCGTTAAACGTTTTGGCAAACACAACGTTGATGATGCTCAGCACGCCTAGCCCCGCCCCTCAAACAACCTAACCCCTTCATATCCATATCTGCTGCTGCTGCGACTGCTGCTGCTGCTCGTTGTTGTTATTGGTTTGAGTGGGCGGCACAGCGGGGGCGTGCCCATATGACTGCTTATGATTTACAATGCTTTGTTTTCGATATCTGTGTGTGTGTGTGTGTGTGTGTGTTGTGCTCGAGCATATAAAACTAATTAATTTGGCATAGCATTTCAAAAGGCCCCCACGACATTTGTCCATTTTTGGTTACAAACTGTAAAACTGTCCGTTGGTGTTCCATTCCATACCTGAGCATTTGAACTCCTGATCGTGCAGGTCCGCCACGTTTTGGCCCTTCAGCTGCGACGGCGACTGGCACCGTGTATAGGGGGCGAGACGGGGGGCGCTGCGTAGGTAGCGCGACAGCCAGGACAAATGGCAATCGCAGGCGAACGGGTTGTCAGAGAGGCGCAGCGCTCGCAATTTTCCCAATCCCCCAAAGGCATTGTGCGGCAGAGCGGTCAAGTTATTGTTATTCAGTGTGCTATACGAAAAAATAAAATAAAAATAGGAATAAACGAATTTAAGCAGGAGAAAAGAGAGAGCGAGAGAGAGAGAGAGAGAGAGGTGATTGCATTAATACATTATCAAGTGAATGCATCTTGCGACTAACTCCAAAAAATATTGGGGATGGGCCCAAAAAGGCATTTGAGCATTCATTCCGCCAACTGAAATTGGCAGAATAACAGTTAGAACAATTTCATTGAATAAATTGCATTGTTGATTCATTTAATGCATTAGTTTGCGTTTTATTCGTCAATTTACAGCACTGTTTACAAATTAAATAGCTTTATTGTTATATTTTAAACGTTTGTGTGATTTATTTGTCTGTTTAAGATTTAAATATCATTTGACTTTATCGATTCATATTTTGCTTTATTGTGATTTATTTGTCAATTTGCAGCACTGTTTCATGTGTAAGCATAATTTGTTGCAATAAATTGCTTCATTGATTTATTTTTCTCCTTTTTTTTCAATTTACAGCATTGTTTAATGTTTAAACACTGCCAATGTATTATTGCTTTGTTTTTATCTGAATTTATTTCTTTTGTTTGTCGATTTACCAACACTGTTCATTTAAGATGATTAATGAACTGATTTATTCTCATTTGATTTCACAGCATATTTAATTGACTACCTTTTGAATGATCAAAGTGGCTTGGCGTGCATCCCAAATTAGATTAGAGTAGAGTGTAGCAGTACTCACAGTATTTCCAGCTCCAACAGTCCCTTAAAGGCATGCTCATCCATACATGTGATTTGATTGTTGTCCAGCTGTAGGCTCCGCAGCGACTGGGCGCCCTTGAAGACCCTACGTCCCACGGTTGTGATGACGTTGTGCGAGATGTCTCTGGAAGTTTGTTGAGGTTGAGGATGTTGCAGGCAGGCAAGACAGGCAGGCAGGCAGAGAGGCATTCAGTCAGTCAGGCAGGAAGAGGAAGGATTTGAGAGAGTCAGTTAGCATTTGTAATCTACTTGGGGCGCTACTTCTACATACTATATATAGTATATGTAGGTAAGTAGATTCTCGTATATATATATATATATATATATATATAGTTGCTACATGGCTACATTGATTACTTACAATCGCAAAAGACTCGCTGAACTTGTCACAAAGTTTTCAGGTATTGCCTTAAGTCGATTGTTGTTTAGGCGTCTGTTTTATAGAGTGAAGTGTTTGGTTTTTTGATTGGTTTTTGTATTTGTTTTTTTGTTTTTATTTTTTTTTTGGTGTACGAGCATATTAGATACGCAAAACGAAACGCAACGAAAGTAGAGAGATATGCATAAAACGAAACGAGAAAAAAGATACAAAACGTTAAACTCAAAACTCAAGAATATCGCAACAACTAAATCGAATTTTTGCACGATTAATATAAGTTTTTTTTTCTTTTTTTTTTTGTTATTTGTATAGCTACGAGCTATGTGAATCTATGTCTATAAAGAGCAGCAAATTTTGGTTAGTTCAAAAGTGAATTAGTTGTAAAAATCTCATGCACTAGCATCAAATTAGCAAGTTCGATTCGATTTACCAATTGGACTACAGTTTAGATCTCTACTTACAGTCGCTCCAGCGAAACCAAATCTTGCAGAGCATTCTTCTCAACGGAGTGGATCTGATTGTCCGTCAATTGACTGTGGATATAATAGGGATAGTTTAGATAGAAGTATTGAATATTAGTTATAATAATACTTGTTTAATCTTTGCTCCACTTTTATAACACAGCAAGTTGAAATTATTAATAGTATTAAAAATAAATACTTATTTGAGTCGTTTAACATATTTATTGCTTTCAACAAAATGTAAATAGCAAATTGTGTATTGCAAAATCCGAGTAAATCCAAGTAAGCTTTCAGCGTACAGTAAAAACACATGTTGTGAGACCTGTTTTACGCAGTGACTTTCAATTGCAATTTGCTGCTTGAATTTATGGGAACGTTATCATGACATTTGGTGTTAATTTGCATGCCACATTTTGTGTTTCGCAATGATAAATATTGGACAGGAAACGTAGTTTAATATACACAGAGTAACTAAATAAATGAATGAATAAATTAAATTAAACAACAAAATCTAATAAATATCAAATACTTTTACGTTCCTTGATGAAGCTATTTTAGTTTCGGTAAATTAAGATTAATTGCTGAATAAATTTAAAAATACATTAAAGTTGTCGAAAGTAAGCAAAAAAAAAAATGTATATATAAATTCATAAATAAAACTTGAATATCGAAAATTAAATACTTACAGCATTCGCAGCTTGGTCAAGCGCTGAAAATCCGTCTCATAAATCACGGTCAAATTGTTGCCCTGCAAATCGCTGCAAAAAGAGAGAAAACACAATTTGGAGATTAAACATTTCGATTAGGCATTGTCTTTAATTATGTTGCAAGTTGCAACCCGAGTGCTTGTAGCGCGCTAATCGAAATCAGCTGAAACAAATGCTCTGCACATGTGAGAGGCGATAATATTTTTTAATTGCTTGTAAGACAAGGCACATAAGTAAAGAAAACAGCAACTGCAGCATCTAAGATATGGAATACAAGCAGCTGAGAAGATGCAGATGCAGAAAGAGTTAGGGAGGAAGAGAGATAGATAGAGAGAGAGAGAGAGAGAGAGAGAGAGAGAGAGAGAGTGGGGGATGCTGTGGCTGCTGAAAACACAGCCTTTTGTCTGATAACGAAAATATGATATTTAATCATTTAACATGCGCTGCGAGTAGATGAAAACTTGTTTCTTCGTCTCTTTATGGTGGCGCAGACATGTAGACAGACAGAGATACAGAAAATTTGTTACCTGTAGATGTCATAACAATGAAATGCAACCTAAGAGATACAAAATACCTGAACAAGAGCCACAGACCCATGTGCGCATGCGCAGCCATAAGCAACAACATCCACAAACACAACAACAACTCGTTGTGCCTCAGCTGCTATTTTTTTTTTGAGTAAGGTTGGCAGTTAAAAGTGCCAAGAGCCAAGAGCGGCCAAGAGCCGAGCTACAACAGGTAGCAAGACCTTCAGTCTGGGTCCAGAGCCGCAGACCCAGGCCCAAACGAGAAATACTGTTCAGCTTAAGCCTTAATGAAACTCGCATCAAGTTCCCGATGAGCGCAGGTACACTCACAGAAAAAACTATATGTAAAAGATGGCAAGTGGAAGTGAAGTGTATTCATTCATATTCATTTGATTGAATTATTCTTTGAAAGCGTAAAGCAGTCAAAATATATTTAAAAGCCGATTGCAAATAGTATTTCATTTCTTTTAAAATTAAATAATTTAAGCTATGCAAATTCTTACTTGGCAAAGATATGCATTTGAAAATGAGTCATTTCAAATATTTTTTATATGAAAATGCTTTCTTGCTTCAACGGTAAGCATTTGAAGATTATCGCTTGAAAAGTGCTAACAAAATAAGTAAAATTAGTAAACAAATACCAAACAAATCTTTACTTATTTTTCAATTTAAACAAGATTTTAAACTTTTCCCAGTGTACAATAATGCCCAGACCCAAGCTGCTTCACACGACACACACAGAGTCACACATACACAAACACACACACACACACACACTGAGCTACACACGCACACACACAAGCAGAGTTTTTAATGAGCTTAATATCTTGGCAAGATGTGGGCATCTCTGGCTTAGATCCAACTGATTACAAAGACGTACAACTCCACGAGAGATGCGATACACAACAGACAAAACAAAAAACCAAAAAAAAAAAAACAAAAGTGATAAAAAAATAACAGCAAAGACACAAAACTAAAGTCGCTTCTAATTGCTAGACATTTTTCAAAAGATTTTCAAAAATAATTATACTAATCGTAAGTTATTTTTTTTTTCTTAAGTTACCAAATGGATTTGTTTTGCCGTTTTTGTTTTTTTGCTGTTATAATTAAACATTTAACGAATAGCATTTAACTTCATTAGATTTGTTGAAGCATTCATAAATTGGCCAAAAAGCTTTAGTGGTTTTTTTGTTTTTGCTTGGGATCCAATTAGATTTCAGCTTGAGTTGCTCGTTTCATTTTTTGGGCTGCTGTCTTTGAAGATTTTGGCAGCTATAAATTAGGCTCACCTTTTTGGATGATTTTTTGTTGTTGTTGTTGTTGTTTTTGTTTTCAACTTGAGGTGTGAAAGGGCTTTTAGGCACAAATTGGGGTTAAGTTCGCTGGGGTTATATAGAGTTCTTGGCATTGTTCCAACTCCAAAATTATATGCAAAACTGTTGTCGTGTCAATTGTGTGGGCAGCTGCCTGGCTGAGTGACTGACTGGCTGACTGACTGGCTGACTGACAGTTTGCTATGCGACCATTCTAATCCTCCTCCCTCTGTCACTGTCACAATGCTCATTTCCATAGCCATAGACTCGGCTGTGTAATTAAATGGCAAGCTTGGTTTGGCTCGGGCCTGGTTCTCTCTCTGCTCTGTGCTCCGTTCTCTGTTCGATGTTCTGTGTTCTATGCCATAAGGCTGGGCCAACATTTGCCCTGGCCCCAGTTTTTGCATTGGGGCATTGTTTCTGCTATTCCAGTGCCAGTGTCTACCAATAGTTGTGGGCATGTTCAATATTTGATGTGCAAACACACACAAACAGCTACATACGTGAGTGTGTGTGTGTGTGTTGTGTGTATGCCAATGTTGGCATTAGGGTGACTCAACTCAACTGCTGATTATCATGGCTTATATTAGCCACTTTTTATGTATGTATATATGCAGTAATTAAGGTTACATCAATTAAACTGCTATAAAGAATCCTTTAATTAAGGCTAGTTTGGCGTTTATTATATTTTAAATAAAGGGTTACTGCAAATACGAAATATTTTGATGTATAGTTTATAGCTTCACTGTAATTATAGTGAAGTTAACAAAATTGGCATTCAGAAATGCCAATAAATTCTTTCTTTCTTCAAGTATTTATGTTTGTTAAATACCTTAAAGTTTACTGGATACTTTCCCAATCATACGGTATTCTTCTCAGTTGGAAAACTAACGAATGTGTTTCATGTAATTTCAATACTAAGAAAAGAAAAACAATAATTCTCTAAAGCTCTTAAGCTAGCCATGAAATAAATAAAGAATCAATTTTCAAGAGCTTAACATACAAATAAACACGATTTTATTGTTAATTTAAAATCAATTTAATATCGTAGCAGCTAGTTAAAAGCCGCTTAAATTCCAAATTGTATTTTTCAATTATTGATTGGATTTTAAGAACTGCGCCTTTTAATACTCAAGAGTCATAAGTATTCATTATAGATTTTCATTTATGGGTTTTAAATAAAACTGTCAATCATCTTTTGTCAAGTATAGCTCTGTCCCATCCCCTCCCCATCTCCATCTCCATCTCCATCCCCGTCGCATTTGTGTAGCTCAAGTTTCATCTTTCAATTAATTTCTTCTTACTATACAAGTAGTACTCGAATTTCAACCACTTTTACAGCCCCTTATTCTGATTTGTTACCTTTCTGTGTGTTTCATTTTTATAAGTTGTTTTGTGCAGCGTTTTTTTGTTGCCACATTTTCCATAGTTTTTCAATTGACTGTTATTTTTTGCAACTCATTTTCTCATTTCCTCAACAACAAAAAAAAGAAGAAGAAAAACGGTGAGCTTTGGCACACATTTAATCTATTTTTTATACCTCCCCGTTTCTTTCTGTCTTCAATCTGAAAATCTGTCAGTCAGTCGACTCGGGGGCTTTCCCAAGAACGACTTTTCCGCAGCGTGGCATGAAACACCCTGTTTCCGACAGGCGCCTGGCATTTTAAAATGCAAATATGCCGTGCATGCTGATATGTTTTCTGTTTCTGTTTCTGTTTCTGTTTCAGCTTTTCATTTTTCTTTCGCTCTTTTTTTTTATCGTATAATTTTTCATTTCTTGTTTTTTGCATTTTGCATTTTGCTTTTTGCATAAAACAAATGTGTCCCTGAGCGCTATTTGACTGTTCGGGGCGACTCTGACTGCTTATAACTGGGCTATGTTGCTGTTGCTGTTGCCCCAACGTGGATATCTGTTATTAATTTATGTAGAGAATAAAGCAACAGCGACAAACGCGGCAACTGCCGCTTTTGAGGTCGCTGTGAAGCGAAGCGGTCTACAGGTCTGTTGGGGCCAATGGGTAATTGGAGGATTGAAGGTGGAGTTGGGGTGGGGTTGTGGGGCTCTCTGGCATTTTGCATACACTTGCTAATTGCCGACGCGTTAATTTATGTGGCGTCGGCTTAATGCATTTGACCATTTTGCGCACGTTGTTGCATGCAACAATTGCCAAAGTGGGCTCGCACACAGTTGACGCTGTCTGATGCCTGCTTCGACGACAATTAATAAACTTAATGGCAATTTAATGTACGACTCCAAGACGGAGACAGAGACGACGACATCGATGAGATTTCCATACGCCGTTCCCAACATTTGTCCATTTGCCCATTTGTTTCGCTGTTATCGACACTGTCGACATGGTCACCGTCTTTATTTGCCTTTAGCTGTTGATGTTGATGTTGTTGTTGTTGTTGTCGTTGTTTCCCGTTTGTTGTTTGCCTTTGCCGATTTTAGTGTTGTGGTTGTTAAGTAAATACCAGCAATGGTCAGCTGCACGCGCCTGGCGTTATGTACGCCATAAGTGCTTATATAACACAGGCTTATGTTCGATACACACATAGCCACGGCTCATAGATCATTGTCAAGGCTGAGCAGTAGCTGGTGGAGTTTGCCATCCAAACAGATAGCAGAGATAAGCGTTTGATGCAGTAGCATTTGGTTATTTCATATCACATCAGACCCAAACCCATCTGTCAAACATGCCCAACCAAATACCTAAGAACAGCTGCAAAAAGTTGTGTTTTCCATTTACATATTTAATTTTATATATATTTCTATATTTATTTAGTTGCCTTTTGTTATGCAAAAAATAAAAACGATATTCACTTCATAATTTTACAATTTGTTTGCTAACTGTTTTCACCTTGAATTTAAATATGGAAAAACATCTAGAGCTTTTGAAGTCATATATTTGGCAATGTTATTATTATTTTTATTAAATTTTCTGGTCTATGGATACTCTATAAATCAAAATATGTTTATTTATTTTAATTATAAAAAGAGGTCACCAATCGAATCTCGGTATACTAAAAATATTTTATCAAATTTGCATATGTAATTTGAGAACTTTTGTTTAGACTGTCATGTCTGTCATGCATTTATGAGTTTTTACATAAATTCCAATCAAAAATCGTGATTCTTAATTGAAACGCAGCACTTATCTAGATGTCAAACCATGACTAAAAAGGTATTGCTTTAAAAAATCTGTTTAGCTTCGACTTCGAACTGCTCAATTCATTAATTTTTTCAAAATGAATTTTGAGTGAAAATCCGGTTTCAAAATATAAATGAAGTATTTATTTATGCTTTTGAGAATTCAGTTCAGTAGAGTTTTTGGATGAATTTCGATTAAGAATCGAGTTTCCAGATTTAAATGCAATTGACTTGAAATGGCCTTTCCAAATTTAAATGCAGTTTTAAACTATAGTTTAAATCATATTGAAAAATGCATTGCTTGAAAAAATTATGATAGTTAAAAAAAAACGTCGTAGTTTTTCTGTGTTTGGGTTTGCTCGCTGGCAACATAAATATTAATATATATGTATATATGCATATGTACTTACAGTCGTTCGACATCCGCTGATATTTTGCGTGGCACCTGTGTTAATCCACGATGTGAACAGTCGACGGTTAAGCCGCTGCAGGAGCAGACCCTTGGGCAGCGTGCCTCTGTGATGACACCCACACCGCCACCGGGTATGTGAATGCCAACGGAGCCAAGGCCACCGCTGGCAATGGCCGAGCTGCCGTAGCCGCCCGAATACGGTTCCGCATGGACCGTAACGCTCAGCAGTGGGAGGAGCAGATGCAGAAGCAGAAGCAGGAACGGTTGCGTTTGCGTTTGCGTTTGCCGGATTAATGCCTTGGCTATGGCTTTACAACGCGTCGGTGGTTGCATTGTTGAAGGTGGCTGCGTCGTCCTGGACGGCGGCGCCATTGTGGCACATTTATAAGCAACGTGCCTAATTGAAAGTATCGAGTGCGTGTGCGGACGCCACTTTGTCAACAGCAATCACGTTTCCACAAATATTTGCACAACTCAAAAAGGATTGTTGTTGGGGGATTTCTACGTGTTTCTCACTCCAACCCCAACCACCACCGGCGGCGGCACTACGTATTTGTATATATATTGATTGTTCACGACTGCAAGAGGATTTTATTGTATTTCGTTATCGTCGTCGATATTCGTTATTGTTATTTGTTGTCGTTGTTGTTGTTGTTGTTGTTTGAGTTGTGGCGGCGCGTATTTTATTTTCTTTTTGCAGCCCGACGCGACCGCGCGACACGGCAGAACTGATAGCAGCTGGACAGTTGCGGCAATGCCAGCGAAAGAGAACGAGCTACAAATGTAACGAGTAGCCAGAGTGACGAGTGGCGACGAGAGGAACGAGTGCGTAGGTAGCCCGTTTCACTTTCTGCATTAGCTTAGGTAGAGGTGCCCGGAAATGCGCTTCGTTTTTGTATCTTTGAGATATGCACGCACTGACGTCGCACTGCCACTTGGCTGTCAGCAGTTGTTGTTTCAGAGTCGTCTCGCCAGCAGCGGCAACTTCATCAACATCATCATCATCGTCAACAAGAGGTCCGTGCGTCCATGTATGTGACCTGCTGTGCGCATCTGCAACGAACAAAATAGATAGATAGATAGATTTAGAAAGAGATGGAATGAATGAAACGCCATGTCAAGAAATATCATGAAAAATTATCTATAAATTCGGCAAGCGTGTCTATGTCAGTGCACTGGCAGGAAATTGTTACTGACTGCGATATAAATATATAGACACACATGGATAAGAACACTTTGAAAAGTTTTCCATACATATATAACTATAAAAAATGAAATGGAAACGAAAATAAAGTGCCAGTGGTTATTCAAAGTATTCAATATTCAATTTAAATGGTATGAAAAATGTGAGGAGTTAGGCAACAATATATTTTTGGATATAGGCTGAAGCAGATCTTTAGTCTAGTAGCACATTTGTGACAGTTAAACATTATTCATATTATCAGAAGCGAGTAAATTTAAGAAATTCACCATCGAAACAACAATTTTAGCGAGTTTAACTTCGTGCATACCCGAAAAAACCACCAAACTGACCAACGGAAGACCACATTTTGTAGTTTTCATTCTTAAGCAACCAAATTTTGAGGGTCCTCCTTCACTTGTCCCCCTTATGTACTTTACTCTTTAAGGTCTGCCGACAATGCTCGGGGGTTAGTTTTGTAACCACCTGTCAGCGGCAGTAGCTGACAGCGCCAACAGCAAGAAGACTAATCACCTTAGTCGAACAACTATTATTATAACTACTACTTGCTGCACTGGGGAACATATGTTTCCTTAAGTCAAATTTGGTGGGAGATAAGAAACAAAAAGAAATAACAACCTGTAGGCAGCCAGAGCTAATGACTCAACTTATGTGCTGCTGAGTGAAAAAAAAACATGTGTTTTTCTAACTTTTTTCACAAGTTCATTTTCTGAAAACTCTAATGTATGCTGATTAAGAAATAATTTTGCTATCGCTTAACTCATTAATTGGTTAATTGGATTGAAGCTGTTTAACAATCCTACGCATGTTGTGATTTAACCTATTTCTGGGGTTCAACTAGTTTAGAGCTCATTTAAAGCTAGCTGGACAACGAAACAATTAAATTTAAGAGCTTAAGAGAGCACTTTGGCTTAATTAAATGCGTCTACAAATTTTTGTGTATCTCTGTTTGTGTGTGTGTATGTGTGTGCGTGTGTGTGCCCGTCTTCTAAGTACCGGTCCTCAATCTTCCAGTTTTTTCTCCTGCTTCTTCTTTTTCAGTTCTTCCCCACTTGAAATCCGTCACAAACTCAACTCTCTACCGCTGTCCAAAATCTGTTCTATATTTAGTGTACTTATGCACTGTGTGGTCTGCTTCCCCTGCTTTCCCACCTCTCCCTCTCCCTCTTTCTATCCATCTACTTTACTTTCCCACTTCCATTTCCATTACGAACGCTGCTTGCGGCACACTTCCCGCTGTCTCTTTATCGTCTGTCATGTTTTGTCTTTAATTTGCAAATTGACATGTTAAAGACACACTCACATTCTCCCGCTCTCTCTTCCACTCTCCTTCTCCCTCTCTCTTTCTCTCTCGCTCTGCTCGTTCACATATTGAAATTAATTGTTTAAATTAGAATTTGGATAGCTGACAACAGCGATTGACTTGATATTTGATTGGTAATATGAATAATGGCGGCCAATTGCTCTAACTGTACTACTCACAGCAAGGCAAACAGAGAGTCTGAGAGAGCGAGAGAGAGAGAGAGAGATGCGCCTGTCAAATATACTTAACTGGCAATCAATGAAAACGCAACGAACATTGGCCAGCAAATGTAATTTAACAAGCTTGCGATATACCCCGAATAATATATGCAAAGGGTGAAACTGTCTTAAAGGTGCTACTCAATTATTAAGGAGCGGACAGTATCACAATATTGATGTGTATATATATATAATATAATATATATAGACTGCTAGAGGTCAAAATAAAGCATATCTAAATGTATAGACTATGACTGTGTTTGTTCTTTATGGCTAAATTACTTTGATCATACCTATAAACAACTAACTGCAACGACATTTTACGCTGTTACTTTCTGCGTAGTCGCAAACATTATATCAAAATTGAATTGCAGGATATATGGCAGGTGAGAAAACAAATGAGGAAACACACCTACAGTTAGAGCCTCGAGTGCGCGAGTGTGTGTGTATTTTGGAGTTGCCTATCAAAGGCATGCCAAACACAGGCAGTCGGCAGCCAACCCATCCATACGATGGGCCTTTAATCAAAAATTTATCATTTCTCTAGCTTGCAGAGAAGAGCAGAAGGCAAGGCGCACGAGAAATATTTGTTGCTGCAAAGGCATGCCTTTCTTCACAAGATGACGATGAGGCTGACGAGGACCATGAAGATGCCAAAACGGAAGTGTGTGGGGTAAAATGCTCAAAAGATGTAATCACTGCATTGTCACCCGACCGGAGACGGGCCTCAGATTCACAGTCTCTAGATTGAGATGGGGTGGGTGGGTGGTTGGCTGTTGGCGCAAGGCGGCAGTCTCTTGAGTTCTCTCATATGAAACATAAATCAGTGAAATTCTATACATGCCAATGATTGTCTACTCTTCTCGCCTGTGCCCAAACAACAGCAACTACAGCAACAACAGCAACAACAGCAACAACAAACGGCAGCACACAAAAATTCCAACAAGCAAAATTCAATGCATGCCAATAACTCGTTACTCAAAACCAAAGAAAGATGCCCTGGGACCGACTACTACTTGTATACAAGTCTAACAGCAGCAGCATTAGCAGACCTCAACAGCCAACCACAATCAGCAAGACACAACCCAACACACACACACACACACAGCCAGTCTTTGCCTTTGCCTTTGGGTTTTGTTAAGATAAGGCGTGAAAAAGCGAGTGACATTTGGGCAAACAAGTGAAGCGCACTATTCAAATAGTTGTCGCTAGATAGACATAGATGGAATGAAGTTGTAGCTGTAGCTGGAGCTGGAGCTGGTCTCTAGATTAATGAGACACCACTAAGTATTGCCTTGAAACAATACGATTTATGAAAAGCCACTGGCGCTTACACACACACACACACACACACACACACACATATATATATATATATATATAGTGTGCCACACACACAATCTGGCTGACTAAATGGCTGCCCCTTTGGGCCGCCTGCGGGCTCTTGTGGATTTTCCAATAAATTACGCTTAAGTATGCACTTAATTCAAATAATGCCAAGTTACGCGCCTTTCCCTACCACTACTTCTGGCTCGTGCCCATCCCCCTTGCCAGTCCCCAAGTGATTTGTTTTTTTGTGGCTTATGCAAGTTGGGACCATCCGCAATGAAGAGTATTTATTGTCTGTGTGTTTGGCTGCTACTGCTTATGACATGTGTCAAATTCTCCTACTCACTGCTGCTGTACAACTTGTCCAGATAAGCTATATAGTAAGGGGTAGGAGGGTGTGTTGATGTTTTCTCACTTTTTTTTTATAAGCACCCAAGCAATAGGGATTAAGCTGAAGTCAGCAAAGAGTAAAATGGCACCAGGGTTTTAGCAGGAGAAGGAGTAGGAAAAGAGCTGCTGTCAGCAGACCAAAGACGGAACTAAAGCACCTACGGGTTGTTATCTTCATATGTGCATATCAATCAAGGCTAGATTTATTAGCACCGCAAACAGAAGCATATAAAACAGAAAAGAAATGTTAGTTCAATATTGGCAAGGCAAATAAGATAAAACGAATTTGAAAAGCTGTCTGCATATATGAATATAGTGTAAATAGAAATATCCATCAAGCTGACAATTTATTAGCTCATAATAAAGTAAATATGCAGAGAAAACCCATTTGAGTTCAATTTTCCGAAATACGAAGAAGCACTTTAACAACATGATACGAAACAGCAGCTCCTTGCGTGTTTCAAGTGCATCATCATAATGCGTTCATTAAAAGTTGAATGTGTACAGAAACGAGACTCCAGCCAAGAACTGTCAGTTGTGCTGTGAAGAGGGACAGACAGGGAGAAGCTTCCAAGCGTCAAGTGAATGCGATACCTAACAAGAATTGAAATTGAACAAACCCTCCACATGATAATAGATACAAGATACAAGATATTGTGCGCTAAACTCTCATAAACTCTCTCATTTGTCAAATTAGAATAGTTTTTTGGATAATAATTGGGAATGTTATTCTTTTAACCATTTGTTGGTATGACATAAAATTGGACAAGTAAAGTTGCCAACTCAATCACAAGCACCCAAATTACTTATTAAATGATTAAATATTAAGATATAAAGTCAGCTTTGCTAAAACTCTCTTGCTCTAGATATAAGCTCGAAGCGTTAATTCATATTAGAGTAAATTGCAAAACTCTTATCAAACATTGGCTGTTTAGCTGTTTACTAATGGCACTTGGCCCGCATATCTTCCCAGCTTAAGCCTAATTAACAGCATTCCCCTTTTTGCGTGTAACATTATATCAGCTATTCAGCTAGTACACGTTCCACGTCCATGTCCAGCTGCATTCTTTTGCTCGTGCTCTGGCATTTCCGCAGACTCTTTCATCAATGTGACACTGTGAATGCACTCCACACCACACGCTCCTCCGCAACTCCCCGATTCCACGTCCATTACATTTCAAATGCCGCATAAAAGGAAGGAAAAGAAGAGAAAATATAACCCCTTTTTTTGTCCAGAAGCGTGGTCAGCGCTCAATGAGTTGTATTAAGGCAGTGAAAGAGATTGAGTTGGAGCTGAAGATGGAGTGCGAGTGAGATGAATGAGAGACTGTGATGGAGAATGAGTGTCTCAGGGCTTGTTGTTTTTTCTTTATTTTGTAAGCCCATCTTCAGTAGAGCCGGAAGTGTCGCATACTTTTACGGATACACCGGCTTAATTATGTGCATAAAGTACATGGATGTATACATTAAGATATATACATATATATGTTTGTATATTTGTTGTACATTCCCCAGACACAGTCGTGGCATGAAATGACAAAACACGAACATTAATTGCTCCACATTCACACACAGTCGGTGTCTGAGTCGGAGTTGAAGTCGAGGTCGGCTTGGGTTTTGGGTTGGGTGTCCCCCAGGAGACTGGGTGAAATGTAATAAAGAAAGCGCAAAAGGTCTCGACGCAGCCAACTAGGCTTATAATTTATTAATCTATGCATAGTGCACACAGGCACACACAGGCACACACAGGCACACACAGGCACACGCACATACACTCGCACAACAATAACAACAAATATAATTCCATTTCATGCCGCCTCAACTTTCTACATCTCGCACTGGCAAAACTCTCCGTGTTCCAGGTCCAGACACTACATGTCACTTTAATCTCTTAGAAGTGTCACTTTTGCAGCTCCTCAAGTGTTTGTGTGTTGCTGTTGCTGCTGCTGCTGCTGTTGTTGCTGCTGTCGCTTTAGGTGGGGGCGTTGTAAACAATGTGCTGCTGCTGTTGCTGCTAGTTGAATTTGAATTTTCAGTTTGATAAGCAACAAAAAGCATAATAACACATCAAATTGCATCTGGGGATGGGGAATGAGCTGAGGATATGAGTGCTTTACATATCGTACTATACGATGTATATGCCCCAAGGTCTGCCCTTCGGTTGCAAACCTTATGGTAATGAAGTGTAGCAGCTGTTTTTGAGAACTGAATTTGAATGCCAGGCAGAGACCACAGTGTGACAAATGTGATTGAGAAACCAGAAGAGATATGATGATGACTCTCGTATTTTATGGCGATAGAAATTGCTGTGAACTTTTAATAAATTTTATTTTTTTGAGGTCAGTATATCGAAAGCCACATTTCAAATTCATGAGCAAGCGAAGTTATTTGAAATATCAAAATAAATTAGATTTCATGTGGTGCAGGGCAAACCAATTCACAGATAAATTTAGTCAATTTATATATACCTTTGAAGTATATGATGCTGACTCGTTTATTTTATTGCGACAGAAAATATTCGAATTTTGAAAATAAATTTGACTTACTTATATATACATCGTAATAAGCCTAGTTAATATATTTCCATTTGTAGAGAGAACTAGGAGGATTGCTGATATCAGTTTGTTTAATATGAAAATACGTTTTAGTTAACAAAATATGTGTTTCTATTCGCAATACAAGACACAGGTTGATAGTAGCACAGAATGAGCCTAACAATTTTAATGGAAATTGTAATCGTAATTTAAATAATTTAATAACTATTTCAGCAAATCAAAAACATGATTAAATGAATACAATTCTGTTGACAAATAACAAAATTTATTTCCCTCGTTGCACTGTGCATTTCGTTACGATTTACATTAGATACACCCAGAGGCTGAAACGGAGGCAGTGAGGCAGAGGCACTGTGCCAGACAGACAGTGAGCGAGTCAAGTTGACTGACTACTTGAACAATCAAATTCAATTTATGCCAACAGCCACACATTCATTTTCATTTTCATTAATGTTATGTATGTTTTCATATTCAGTTTTCGTTTCTTGATCAACACAAGTCACGATGACGATGACGATGACGATGAAGATCAAGTGCCGCTCGCACCTCAAAAATTAGTAGTTGCTGCGGGGGCAGACTGGGGGGTGTGGGGGAGACAGCAGTTGGCGGCGGGGGATTATTATGGCAGATTATGTTGCTCTATTTGATTTAGACTTGATTTGGATTTATTATTACAATGGCGCCTCAAGTGCCGCAACGCTGTGCTTATCTTTTTGTGTGGGTTCATAAAAAAAAAGAAAGAAGAGCTTAACATTATTTAAGTTTGCTTCTTCTGCTTCTCGCTCATTTGCTTATTGTTTGCATTTGGGGTTATAGCCTCAGCTGGGGCCCCCAACTTGTTTCGAGGTTGAAAAAATAAACCAAATAAGCATAAAACCGAATTTCCATGTTCGGTTATAAAATGTTTCCGTGCTATTTCACAAATGCATAAACCCGAAGAAGAAGAAGAAGAAGAAGCAGTAACCGAATCCAACTAAGACTAGACATATAGAGAGAGTGTTAGCGTTATGTGTCTCGAAACCCATCCATGGCGCAGCACCAGGTGCAATGCATTGCAGCAGTTGAGAGTCGCTTTTGTTTTCTTTTTTTTTTTGTTTTGTCCAGGGTTTACGGGGGGTCAGGTAGTTTAGCCCGAATGAATGCCCGAGCATTGTTTTCCTAGCCCGCCACAGGGAATTCAGCTACAGATACAACAAACTACATACGCTCTCTCTCTGCTCACTCTCTCAATCTCTTGGTGCTCAGTGCTGCATGCGTCGCAGGGATTAGTGCAGGTAGTAAATCTTAGCGTACCACGAGAGTCGCCACACAAGTCAGGAAAACTTGGCGGAAAAAACAGAGTGCAGAGTGCCATCTACCATAAATAAGGGCAACGGCTATGCTTGAAAGTTGTTCAACTCAAAATTTGACACAATTTCAAGAATTTTCGGAAGGAATTCAAAGAGAGAGACAGAGACAGAGAGAGAGAGAGGAAGAGGAAGAAAGAGAGGAGATAGAGAGATAATGGGAATGGTATGATGATTAGATATAGGAAGCAGTTTATGGCATTACTTTCAAAGTGAAATGTTTAAACTTTAAAGCCCAAATTCTTACAGTCTACATCGATAAATTTTGAAAAAACAAACACAACATTTCGCTGTTATTAAAAATTGGAGCAGCAATCAAAACAGTTTTCTGAAAATCAAAAACGCAACTCGATATTTTCACCCAACTCTAAAACACAATGCGATGTTTACTTTGTAGCAGTGCAATAAATACATAATTTTATGATGTTAAAAACCAAACACAACCTCATAGATCCAATTTCCTAATGAGAAAATGAAATGGTAAATGCAAAATTAGATCAATGTACAAAATATTTTGTATTTTTGTAGCAAAATTGAATTAATCGAAGAGCAGGAATATTTAATGAGAAACTTGTAGCTAATAACTTTGGTATTACTGGCCAAGTCGCATTAAAACCAAGCTTGATTATTCCCATAATTTCAGATAGTATTAAGCAAACACTCCCCACGCCTAGTTTATTATTTTGTCATTGCGAAAAACATGTTGGTAAGTGGCAAAGTTTATGTTGGCTCCACTCGATGGCAACGAATAGCAACGCTGTTAAGCATTTGTGGTCCAATAATAAAAATACATATAGCCATTTGCCGTGTTTGAAAACAAATAATAAAAATATCGCTGCCCCTTCTCTACTACATATTAATTTTACGACATCTCCATAACTTTGAGCACACAAACACAAACACAAACATCACCATCACCATCCCAGCCCCATTCCACCGCAGCAATAAACCGATGAAACCACCCTCGCGACAAGTGCAATGTTGTGCAAAATGTGTATATATATCGATCGATGCTCGGAGCAAGACATTAGCAGACACAAACTTTAATAATTCAACACGATACGATGAAAGTTGAAAATTTTGTAAATACTTTCAAACATCACATAATAATGGCCACTAAAAAAATGATGAGTGCTTAAAGTATTGAAATTTTCAAATTGCCTGCCATGCGATTGTCGTCCTATCGGACTGCGACTGTTGTCTGTTTTTATATACCCTGTACCCATTTCAATCGAGTGAGTATATTTGTGCATAGCTATGCAACAGGCAGCAGAATAAACATTTACTAGATATGTAGATTCCACGGTGCCATACTCAGATTTAATTTAGACATTTGAAACCCACTTCTCAAATCAGTAAACGAAACTGGAAACTGAATTGTTAAGCGAAATTAAATGATTGAAATTCAGATACGAAAGCGGCACCGAACGACAATTCGCATTTTATTAAAAATACATTTCTTATTTCATTTTCATTGTGAAAATGTTTGCAGAATGTTTTGTTTCTTTAAGGTTGTTCAAGCTGCTTTAAATGTTGCTGCTCGAATAGCAATATGCAAAAGTAATTAAAATAATAATTACATTTTTTTGTAGGATATTTTGTAGTCTCCTAATGGCTGTATCTTGTCTGGAGAACTCTATGCTCGTGTGTCTGTTATTGCTGTGTTATTATTGTTGTTGGATGGTCCTCCATGCATTGGTATCAAATTTCATGGCTTTCAAAATGGGCCCACAGTCGACGAGTGCGTGTTGATGACAGATTTTCTGTCCGCCGGGGCGTCGATTTTCGTTTCGTTGAAAGTCATTTTTACTCATTTATTGTCAACGTTAGTGGGCTGTGTGTGTGTGTGTGTGTGTGTGAGTGTGTGTGTGTGAATGTGTATCCTTACAAGTACGTACACAACGGGCGGGCAGTCGAAGAGTCAGAGTCACAGTCAGTGTGAGAGCCTGGGTATTGATTCCACTTCCAGCAGCACAGCGGGACATTGAGTCCGTCCAACAGTCAGTCAGTCAGTTAGCCCAAAGCCCAATTGACATGACTCAACAACAGTCATGCTTCAATATATATATACATATACAATGTATATATATAATATATATATATATATATATATATATATGAATTTTCCACTCTCTTCTCCT
This sequence comes from Drosophila glabriapex, assembly GCA_035042305.1. Taxonomy (NCBI): domain Eukaryota; kingdom Metazoa; phylum Arthropoda; class Insecta; order Diptera; family Drosophilidae; genus Drosophila; species Drosophila glabriapex. The sequence goes on along the minus strand of JAWNLN010000046.1, from coordinate 5,440,822 downwards.
TTGGGGCTCCGTTTGTGTACTTATTAAATATTTAAAAGCTTGGCCTTTGTTTCAGACATCGCCCGCCCTGCAAATACTTAATAATAATTTTTAACAACTGCCGCAAAACTCGGCAGGTTGCTGCCACCGTCGGCATCGTCATCGTCATCGTCGTCGCCGTCGCCGTCGTCGTCGTCGTCGTCATGTAATTCATTCCCATTGCTCCTTTGATGAACTGCACGCACATCGAGACAGAGATGGGGGGCGCCCAGCTCTTCACAGTTTGAGTTTGAGTCTTGCCCTCGCATTTTTTTAAATTATGGTCTGTTGCGTTTAAAATACAAATTACCCGATAAGGTCTGAGTCATTCCCATTTGGCAAGTGGGTCAACTCAGGTAAGACACAATGAGTGCTTATTAAACGCTTCCCATTCTGCGTATTGTGTTCAAGTATTTCTAAAGATATGTTCGGGAGTTCTTTCTCCTTTAAAAAAACACACACGCAACCAGCTCAAGCAGACAGTTTAGAGTTGGGAGGTTTTCTTAAAGTCAGTTAATTATGGTCTCGCACCTACAATAGAACAAAATGTTGGGAATACCCACAACTCAATGTTTAAGGCAGCGTCAGCAAAGCCAGGTTGCCAAGTTGACAAGTATTTCCGGCTCAAGAATCAATATTTAACTTTTGGGCTTGTCTATTTGTGCTACAGTTGAAAGGATTTTAGCTGCATAGAATGTGAGTAGAGGTAATGAGTCTTGAATAAGGTAAGCAAACAATAAATGTTGCTTTCTGATTTATGATTTTGAAAACCAAAACAGTTAAATAGTAGGAATTAAGCTGCTCTCTTGGTGAATATTAAAGTTACCACTTTATGTTAAACATGCACATTCAGCCAGACAGAAAACGTAACACATGTTTTACCAGTTAATAATTCACTTACCAAATGCGTTATGCATAAGATAAATGCCATATCCAACCCCTTTGAGACCAACCTACCAATTAAGTGCCATTTGCAGCTAAAAAATGCTTTGAAAATAAGCTGTGACTATTTTGAATATGAGCTCTGCCACATAATTAATAATAGATAAGCTTATTATTTATAAAATTATAGTTGAAATTAAGATATTTAGTCTTTTGAGCTGGAGGCACTCACTTTTACCTCTTGCTACATTTTAGATGTGAATTTAAAACTTCGCTTTAACATTTGAATTCAAATGCTTACAGAACCATTTCATTTCCATTTCTATTTCACTTTACTCGCAATCGCAAATCTTTATGTGAGCTACAAGCTGGTTCAGAAATAGGTAAACAAAAAAAAAACATCTTCTAGCATTTCTTGTGCGCTCCTCTGCCTCCTAACCATTTCAACTCCTTATTCCATTTTAATATTCATGCTTAGTTGAGCTGAAACTCTTTCTACTCATTTCGCAGCTGAGTTAACGCTCGCTCTGTCTTTCTCTCTCTCTCTATCGGCCTGCCTCTCTCTTTCACTCTCTCTCTATTTGGCAGGGATATAAGTTGTAGTATTTGTTAGTCCCACGCTTAAGTTCGTTAAGCGGACACCTCGAAGAACTAAAGTCTTACTTTAATTCACTCAGTCGGTGTGTGGAAAACCTTTTCTGGCTTGTTGAGGCTATCTCCTTTTTGGTGCTCAAGTGTTAAATCTATTTGCAGTTCCTTGCTGCTGGCTGCTAACTGCTAACTGCTGTCTGCTGTCTGCTGTCTGCTGTCTGCTGTGTGAATGTGTAACCCTTAACCCCTTAGCCGCTCCCCTTTTTTTAGAAGCCCTTCAGCTAGCACTCGTATGCCGCTTGAGTGTAGTACATCGTACATCTAACACTCATTTAAGCCGCAGCAGCAACTTGGGGGCACAATTTGGCTGCTGCTTGGGGCACTGCTGAAGAGCGCCTAAGCCAGCGCTATGCAGCCGTAGTCCGAAAAACAAACTCAACTACCATTCCAGGCGTGCCAGTGTGGCAGTCACTGCCCCCCCGACTGCAACCCTCTCTCTCTCTCTCTTTGCTACACTGAAACAAATCGACAAATCTGTGCTGCAGTTGTAACGATTAATCTTTGAGATAGATTTGGCAGAGGAAAAAAATGAATCTGTCTAGCAATTGCCAAAAAGAGATTGGACACCCTGAGAAACCACTTCGTAGTCAATATATTGTAGTTGACAGAATTAGGACCAATTAGGACTGGGAAATTCACTTTAACTTTGCTGGTCATTGCCTAACAAAATCTACATCCTTTATAGTAATGATTTTAACTTTCAGTGTTGCTGCTGCACATGCAACTGTTGGTGCTGCAATCGTCGTCGTCTGATTTCAGCAAATATTTGCAAATTTACGTTGACTGTGTGTAACCCCAGCTTGGCCCGTGACGACGACCCCGCTTGCTGCTAACTCTACAACAAGAGAGAGAGAGAGAGACAGAGGGAAAGAGAGAGAGAGAGAGAGATGGACTGAGAAGGGGTAGGTGGTGTGTGAGAGGCAGGCATGCCAGCGGCATTAGCGACAACTGTCGTAGAGTGGCACTTAATGAGCAACGGCTGCTGCTGCTGCTGCTGCTGCTGCTGCTGCTGCTGCTGCTGTTTGCTGCAGTGGCCCGCATGCCACAGTGTGCGAGCGAGAGGGCAACAAATAAAGTTGAAGTTATGCACGATGGCCATGCAATTGCCGCTCGTCTGTCCAACTGTCTGCCCAACTGTATGTCTGTCTGTCTGCCTGCAGCAAAATGTATCTTTCGGATGCGCACAAACGTTCATTGTGGCTGGTACAAAAGTCGCCGGTTGCCAGTTGCCCCGTTGCCAGTTGGCTGACTGCTACAGATTCTTCTTCTTCAACCTTAGCATTGCAGTAATTTGACTTGATTTGTTTAAGCTGCCACACATACACACACGCACTTCCATAATACATACTGTGCCGAATGGACCCCTACTAAATGACAAATGTGCCGCTGCCATGTAATCGCATTAAAGTCCATTCGCTGCTGCTGTTGCATGTTGTTGTTGCACACTGCTGCTGCTGCTGCTGTTGCATATGTTGCGCTCATTAAATTTGTATTTACAATAGTCCGGCAGTCAGCTAAATCGCCTTAAATTTGGCTACGCCCGTGCTTAGTGGCAATAATGGTAATCATCATAACTTTCCGATATCGCATAGAAATTGTCGTTTAACTATGACTGCTATTGTTGTTGTTGTTGTTGTTGTTGTTGTTGTTGTTGCTGTTGCTGTTGGTGTGGCTCTTGTTGTAGTTGCTTGACTAGGCAAATTACAAAATTAATTAAATTTTAGCGCAACTTTTCGAACGGTACAACAAAACTGATTCATTGTTTTTGTTGCTGTTGTTGTTGCTGTTGCTGTTGCTGTTGCTGTCGTTACTGCTGCTGTTGCTTTTGTTGGACAACTCGCTGTGTGCGTTGATTGGCGGACTGTGGTTTAGTGGTTGTCGGTGGTTCGTTCGGTTGTTTCATCGGTTGCTCGGTTAGCCCCGGCTGGGACAGCGCGAGCGCAACAAAAAAGTAAAATAAAAATAAAAAACGGAATAATTTAAGCGAAGGCAGGCAGCAGGCCAAAACCACAGTTCGTTGGTAACCCAACCTGGTCCGCGCTTGAACATTTCTCGTACATGCAAGTGACAAGGCAATATCCGTCACGCAAACAGCAGCAACTAAAGCAACAGCAACAGCAACACCAACACCAGCAGCAACGATAGCAACAACAATTACAACAAATAGCAGCAGCAGCTGCTGTCCAAGCACAATGGCAAGAAATCACAATGAGTCAAATCAGCTAATGTTTAAGTTATCGATTTATCGAATATTCAATTACTTGTGTTGCCTGATAAGTCTAATCGACTGGTGAACTAGGAGTTGATATATTTTAGAAGTTAACTAGTCTTACAACAATACAACATCCTAAATTTTTTAAAACAAATTATATTTTTCAGCAATCTAAATAAATTTTAATAATAACAAACTTAACATTTTATCAATTGCTCGAATATCTAATTGTTTATCTTTGTATATAGAAGTAGTCGAATAGGCGTGGAATATGCATAACACAAATTATTAAATACATATTTTTGCATATATTAAGAAACTTACCTTTTGAAAATTTTGCTTGATTTATAGAACAGGTATCTGTAAATATATATGAAAAAAATAGTATTATTATTATGTTATATACTTTAAATTTAACGTAAAAGAAATCCAAGAAATGAAAGCAAAACTATTTGCACAACGCCCACATAAATCTTACTACAAATATGCCATTGTATCAGTTCCCAGGAATTTGTACACAATCTATGCAAGTAGAAAAATCTGTTCTTAGGCGTGGCTGGCATTTTTGGTGAGCCAAGTTTCTTTGTTTTATGTTCGTGAGGGGATAGATGACTTAAAATCGGTGAATAGATCAAAGATTCGCCGTAGTTTGAATTGGCAACCTGTGTGAGTATTAAAAAATTGACTACAAAAACATATTTATGCCGCAATTTGAAGCATCTTTCAACCGTTGACTTTATCTATACAGATTTTTAGTGACTATTACGAATCAGTGGACAGATCAACACAATTTATATGGCCTGCATAGATTATCGATAACTATGCAATAAAATTAGCATAAATGCTGTTCCATGCGCAACAATAAATTGCTCTTTTATATACTCAATGTTAATCTTGGGCGACAAACACAACAACATCAAAATGCGCAATTACTTCTGACGCAATCTGGACAAGATATGAACATGGCCAGAGACCATTACTGGGAAGTATTGTATATGAGCCACATGGTTTGTATTTGTATGTATTTTGTCTATGTATATGTATATGTATATGTATATAGTATGCAAATGAAATTGGCTAACGAATTGTTTTGGCCATTTAACTGCCATTATTGTCCACTGTGCGATGTCCTGCTGAAATTATTATTCATCGCCTGTACAGGCGACGCTGCCGTCGACTGCGACGGCGACGGCGACTGCGAAATCGACCGCGACAGCGCTGCCTCAGTTGGCGTACAAGTTAATTACGGTCCATTAGACTGCACAAGGGGTGTTTATTACCACATCAGTGGCGCCGCCACCAATGTCGATGTTGCCGCCGTCACCAGGACCAGGACACACACAAACACGCTATGAGAGGTGGCCAGCTGCATGATTGAAACTAGAAAATTTTCGCTTGCTTGCTTGCTTGGTACAAGTGTGTGTGTGTGTGTGTGTGTATGGACATGAAATCAGTTAGAAAATCAGCTTAGACATGGAAATTGCCGGCGAGTGGCAAAGCGTCAAGTGAAAAAAGTGAATTGAAAGTGCGCATTGATTCTTTTTTCTTTATGGCCAGCAAGATTATAAATGAAAACTAGAAGATTTCTATCTTATGCATATCAAAAATTGTATATCCTTATAGACTGGACTGACTATATCTATCTATATCAATCTCAACTGTCAACTATCTCTGCTAGTGATGCTGATCAAGAATATATACAACTTTTGGGGTCGGAGACGTCACCTTCAATGCGTTACAAGCTTCACAACAAACTTATAGTGGCCTCTAAAAATGTATAGTAAATTTCGAATATATGCATAATAAATAAATTCATACATATAAAATGCAGATTTAATCTAGAGCACAAAGCATGTACAAAGTGGAGTGGAAAATGAAAACTAATTTACTTGTTGAAGACTTTTTTACATAAAACAAATAACCCAAAACTAAATATTATTAATAATTGACACATTTTAAACGCATTTTAATGGCCTCGATTTTAAAAATTCTGTTCGAAACTGACCAAGTTGGGAGGCATTGAACAAAGGCTTACGGCACGGCTATTGTTGTTGTATCCACCTGCCTGCCCCAAAATCCCCTACTAACTGGCGACTGAGCGACAACAATTTATTAAAATATTACGCAAGGTTGGGCAGCTAGCGTTTGGGGGCTCGAAGGAGCGGGGGAGGCTGGTGGCCGAGCGGTGGGGCTGCAACTTGTGTTGTGTTTGCATAAAACTTTTTTGCCAAACAAAACTTAGCTTTTTCCCTCCGTCAAACCGAGCTCCTTTTTTCGAAATACCCTGTTATCAACGATGGCGGAGTGCGTATGCTACACTCATAAGGAAGTTTCAAAACGGTTTGGTAAGCTCTAAGAAAAATAATAAAAAATTGCAGACAGGAGGATACTATACTAAAAATATCCATTTCCGCCACCGGAAATCGCAGAAATCGATAACTTCCACAATTCTGCAGCCAAAATCAACAAATTTGATACAAAATTCGAGCACCACTTAAGAGATTTGGGTATGCCGAGGATAGTATAAACTGAGGTATCAGAAAGTCGACTAAATTCAATAAACATTCTTATTTGCTTCTTCTTTTTATTTATTTTTCTTTTCCTTTCTTTTTTTTTTGTGTGCGTTCGCCTCGCAAATTTTCAACAAATTTAGAAGAGCGGAAATTGCAAAGCATTCAGCGAGTTGAGTTGAGTTGAGTTATTTGTACGACTGCGTGCAGCAGCAGCAACAGCAACGGGGAGGAGATGGAGAAAAAGAAAAACTTTTTTTGCTACCCCTACAGTTCGGCATACGGATTTGGAATTGTAGGAGTTGAGTTGTGAGCGGGGAGGGAAGGAAAGGCAGGGGCAGCAAAGGCGTTGCAGCGTCGACAAAATAAAAAGTTTTCGCGTTGTTTACATAACAAAGGCAACCAGAAGTAGATGGTGGGGGGAGGGGGCGGCCGGGTGCGGGGCAGGTGACCGATGGGAGGTGGTGTTGGCAGGCGGTAGGGATTGGAATCGGGTGCGGTTGGGTGGCCTGTCAATTTGTGCATTGGAATTTAACAACATTCAGTGCCAGTCTGCCCGTCTGACCGTCTGTCCGTCTGCTCGACTGCATGCACATAAATTGAAGTTTTATTGTTGCTGCTGCTACTACTGGCCATAAACAAAGTAATTAAACGCAAAAGCCAAGCAGTCAACAACAACAGCAAGGAGCATCAGCAGCAGCCGTCCAAACGCAATTAAAGTGAGTTGAGAAAATGATTTTTTGTTTGGCTAACCGAATCGGATCCATCTCTGCTTTATATCACAACCCAACAGCTTCACATGTGCGCCGCAAACGCGAACGCAAACGCGCCAAAAGGCGCAAAGGCGTACAAATTCAAGACAAGCAGCAAGAGTTTATCATTAAGCTATCGAAGATTAAACACTCTTCGCAGATGGATGATTATCATTAGCCATTATCATTAACATTAATTACGCAAAAGAAAAACAATTTTTGATAAGCTTGCACGATGTAATTAATCACAGATAATCTATCTTATATATATAGCCAACAGTTAGTCTTTTACTATGCACTCAGCTGTCGCATTTGGTCACAAAAAGTGCACATGCCTTGTTCGGGCAAGTGTATTATAAAAAGGAAGATCTGCAATTGCTGCTGCATGCAAATAAACAGACTTCAGCAGACGCGGCGCTAATTGACGCGACTGCAAGCTACAAAAAAAAAAATATAAAAAAAATTTCGACGCTGACAGAGATGCCAACAGCGACGGCGACGTAGGCGACGACGAAGATGGAGAGCAACAATTGCAATTGGAGCTGGCTGCTGTTGACCGTTGCTGACTGACTGACAGAGGCTGCTTGATATATGTCTCGGTTTCGCTCTCTCTCTCTCTCTCTCTCTCTCGCACTCGCTATGTTTCTATGGTTACCACAGCTGTTCTAAGTTATGCTCAAATGTGTGTTAATAAACGCGTATCGATTTATTTGCAACAATTACAGTAAGATATTTGTGAAATACGCATAAGATCGGTATTCATTCAAATCGATGGAAGTCGATTTCCGATAGCTATAAAAGATTAGATAGATGAAGCCTTCCAATTGGCATATAATTCAAAAGTTGAAGTTTTGCCAACAACTTTTTCTAATCTTTTTTTCAGTTTTTCCATTCACAGCTATTCTGAGAAAATCGCTAGCTTTAGATGGAAAGCTTAAGCTGCTTGTAGTCATGTCTCTTTTCGATTTTACTACCAATTAACCACTTAAAATTAAGTATTTTATTGTATTTTTATGGCATTTGCGTTGCAAAGCGGAATTTGTTATAAAATTTGCCATTCGTAACTTTAATGATGGGAATTGCTTAAATTGATGTGCATTTTATGATTAGCAGTTGCCACTAAAAGCTGATCGCCTTAAGGCGTGGAAGCAGCTGAGAAGATTTGCGTGTGCAGTTATTATTCCAATTAATGATCGTGTCACGCGCTCATCTCTCTGCTTAGGGCAGTTGTTGTTTTTGCTGCCTTAATTGGCAACAAGTGACAAGGTTTTCTTTTTGCAATTTATTTAAATGCACCAAAAACTTAAGCAAAACAAACATGTTTGTTAAAGTTGTGGGCGGGTGTGAGTTGACAAGAAAACTCTTGTTAAAACTGTTGTCTTAACTGGAAATGTTGTCTAATTGCGAGCTCAGCAACTATGTGACTAAATTTGCTGTTTATGCTGCTGTTGGTGCAGTTGCCGTTTTGTGTAGGCGTTGTCCAAAATGCCCATGAGAAATTAAAATTTACAACACTCGCAAAAACACAAAACAAAACAAAACAAAACACAACACAACACGACACAATCATCATGTTGAACAAATGAAAGTTTGCAATATTTTGTAGTTGTTGTTGTTGCAATTTTTTGAAAACAAAACTGTATTCTTTGGTACTCAAGTAGGGATTTAGTTAAATTTATAGTCTTTGTTCGAACTTTTTTATATGGCAATGTATCTATTTGTCAGAAAAGCGTTTTATTTATTCTTCAGCTTTCAAATTTCATTTTTAAATACTTGCGTTGAGAGAATTACAACTTTGGCAACTTTCCATCTATCCATTAATCTTAATCTTTTCCCAATCAGAAGAACTTACTTCTTAAACGCAACTTTCTTTAGCATCAAAATCTCATGATTATAGTTTATAGCCAAAATATTAGCTTACATATATGTATATGTCTTAAATGAGTTTATGAACTTGCCTTAATGGCCTACAAATCTTTAAAAATATTTTCAAAAAACTTGAAACATGCGTGGAGCGCTTTGTAAACAGACTTTATGACTTCAATTTTTAGTGTTCCTCCAAACAATTACAGGCACACAGACACTCCCCACATTTTTTAGGAAATCACTTGCAGACTTACAAAAATTAACAGATAAAAAATATATAAAAAAAGAATAACAAAAACACGAAAATGCGTCATAAACATGCCTAGTTTCTCGCCAAACCACAGGCAATCTTTTAAATTTGCAGCTGAAACAAAATTAAACCGAAAATGCAGTTAGACAAGCCGCTCACTTCGTTTGCTGCCGCATTTTGTGGCACTTTCAATAATGCACCGCATGCTACAAGTGCAAAAGACTGCAAAGAGTTGCTTAGCGTTTTCAATTTGCTTTGAGCTTGGTAATGGCTTCTGCTCTCCTCTTCTTCGTCTGCTCCCTACTGCTTCTTCTTCTCCCACTTGTGTCGCTGTTGCAGCAGGTAAAATGGCAGCAGATAAATATAACGAAGCTGCAACAGCGGCCGCGGTGGCGGCGGCGGCGGCGGTGTCGGCGGCGGTGGCGGCAACTTCCCGGAATGATTTAGATGCAAAGTGTACATTTTAACACGCGGCTGGCTGCCAATGACAAACTCCACACCCCAACTCACCCCTCATAACCCCTGTCACTACCCCCACCTGCTGCTGCTGCCACATGACCAAGACATTGCCGCAAATGAAGCAATTGCAGCCGCAGCCGCAGCAACAGGAACCAGGCGCGGCAACAGCAACAGCAAAAACTATAAAAATGAAGTAATATGCGCAGCAAAAAAAAACCAAAAACTAGAATGAACAATTGTGATTAAGTAGTCGACGATTGAACACCCTAACGAACGAAAAAGCGATTGGTTAATATCAAAATCGGATCTTCAATGGTACAAGCTGAATGTCTGACAGTATTTTGATATATAATTTTATGTGCACTCAAAAAGAGTGCACAGTTTTCTTCTCACCGATCTGAAGGAAAATAGAAGACATCTAGTTGAAGTTGCATCTGTGAGGTGTTTTAGTCGATTAATGTTGATTAAGAATAATATATTTATACCCAGAATCCATTGAATTTCAATATTAATGAAGTCTTTCCCTTGCTTAACAAAATTAAGGAGTTCCCCTCACCAAACTAGAATACCCTTTTTCACAAGGGCATACGAGAAATGACGACGGGAAAAAGCGAGTGCGCAACAGAAAACTACTTCATTGCTCTCGGTGACTGTGTGCCTGGACGGGCGGGCGAGGTGGCTGCAGAGGGTTGTGGTTGGGGGGGGTGCTATGTAGCGGAGCTGTGGCGTCAGCGCAGGGCGACGCCACAACAAAACATAAATTCCAATGAAATAAGTTGATTTATGCTGCTGCGCACGCCGTGAGCTGACAGCCAGCCAAGCCAACCAGCAGAAAAGACCAGAGCAGAAACCGAAACGGAGCAGAGAAGAGATGTGAACCAACCAAAGGCAAAGGCAAGAGACCTAAAGAAGAAGTAGAAGAAGGAGGAACGGCAGCAGCAGCAGCAGCAGCAGCAGCAGCAGCAGCAGCAGCATCAGCAGAAGAACATCCATCCATCTGGCTAGGGAACTGCGGGTCTTTCATATGCCATATTTCACATAGAAGATATTCATATACAAATATACCCACTATTCACTATACCCACTATCCACTACTCACTATATTCACTATACTCACCATACTCACTGCTCACTGCTTGCTACTCGCACTTGACGTGCCGCATGCAAAGTCAAAAATAACTTAAAACACAACGAACAAAAAAGTGAAATGAAATTTTTACTTGCCGCTCGCCGAACAGGGGCCAGGGGCAGGGCAGGGGCGGAGAGAGAGGGGGGCGTGGCAGTTGGCGTTGATTGAATTATATTTTTTTGTGCAGCGGATAGCATAAAAATCAAATGTGAACGCAATTTCCTCTTGCCCCCTCTGGTCGAAGCAGGTTCTTCGCTGCCTTCCTGTTTCTTTGGCTTTACACCATCGAAGAAAACAACTATTGGCTTAGCGATGGGCACGTGACAAATTAATCATGCCACGTTAATCACGTAGATGACGTCGCAAAAGTTTGCAGCACGTGCGCCCTGCTTGCAACAGCAGCAACAAAAAAGTAGCAAGCATAACAAACAAAAAAAAACTTGCTCGTTGCCAGCCATTCCATTAAATTATACAAATTTGTGCAGATTCCTGAACAAAGTGGATTTCTTGAAGAAAAGTTGAGCCAAGCTAAGTAACATTAAATTTGGATTGTGCTTCATGTAAAAGAAGTTTTTGTGTAGCAAGTTTAAATATTCATTTGACTATATATATATATAAATATATATATATATATCTTTGAGTATTCTATGAAGCTCACACTAGCAAAAATAATGATTGAATTAATTTCAACGATATATTTAATGTCTTTTCTCAACTTTTAATTTACCTGCAGCAGATTGCTTAAAAACTTTTTCACTTACACTTGTGATCCCAATTTTAGACACTTGTCGCTCATCAATCGCATCACGCGCTCATCATTAAAAAAAATTAAAGAAAGAAGAAAAGAAAAACTTTAAAATAAATGTGTACCCCAAAAAAAAAATCATCAGTTTGCGCTTTTGGCTGACGCGTCGTATGCGCAATGTGTTTAGGGCCAACAGCGGCCGCAGTTTTTGTATTTTTTATGAGCATGTTTAGAGCCAAGTGTAAATCATGAAATTATAAGCCATTTAATTAGCTGCCTTTTGGCCCCGACTGACAGTCTGTCCGTGCGTCTGTCTGGGCCATCAAAAGCACATTTCAACTGATGTTGAAATATATGCTGAAATAAATATATAGTCTACTTTCGACTTGCTGAAAGCCATTTCCCATTTCCCATTTGCCACGGGGGTCGCCAGGGGTTGGACATGTGTTCGCTGCCCTAATTTAAAATACACAGACCGCAGCAGCAAGCGGGGTCAAAAATGCATAATGCTCATTAGAGCTGGGCGCGCTTTGATGTTTGTTGTTGTAGCTGAGTTGTTGTTGTTGTTATTGTTGTTGTTGGCGTTGCGTGTCCCTCGATTGATTATGCGCTCGGTTTTCCTTTTCAGTTCAACTGATTTGCATAAAACCAACACCAACACCAACATCAACCCCAGCGCCAAACCCCACCCAACCCAGCTCTTTGATAAAAAGGTGTTATAAACAAGTTATGGGCCAGGTTTAGGCTCTCTCTCTCTCTCTCTCTCTCTCTCTCTCTCTCAATCTGTGTGTGTGCCGATGCGGCTGCTGTGTGTGTGTGTCAGTGTCATAAATTCTTGAACTCGACTCGCAATCAACTTGTCCCACAGCCACATGTTCGCTAGTTGCGCAGTCGCCGTCGCAGACTTTGACTTTTGTGGCGGCTTCATTGGGCTTCAAATGTTCGCTTCAGTTACTGCTGTCAACTGTCGACTTTCTTGTATTTCTGTATACCCTGTAAATGCAAAAAATGGGCAATACAGTTGTTATGCAAGTTATGCAACGAAATTTGATTGACTGTAGAAGTTTCATAATCGCGTGGTTGATGACATTAAAGTTATAACACAAATCGCACATTAAATAACCTATAAAAAGGAGTTCGATTCCCAATAGAAATAACTATGAAAATTTATATTCCTTTGTCCAGTTGTCAATGGGTGATTTCAAATATCGACGTATAGTAATTAGTATACCTAAACTTGTGTACAGGGTATGCTGCCCGTTGAGCACTCTCTAGCACTCTTGCATGTTAGTTATTTTCTTTCCACCTCAGCGTGCAACGTGCACCTGCGCGATAAGATAAGATGTGCCACAAGTAGCAAGGTGGAGAAGGCGTGGCAGGGGTAGCGTCATCATCAATGTTGAACGTTCTTGTCGTCGTCGTCGTCGTCGTCGTCGGCTTTTGGCTTTTGGGTGTCTCCAATCTGCGGTGGCATGCGGCTTGTAAGTAGCTTGCCTTTGTCTGTTGTTGTTACTGCTGTTAATGTTAATGTTGTTGTTGTTGTTGATATGTCCACTGGTGAGGGGGGTTTGCACTGGAAGGGGAGTGTTTCGCTTGCTTCTTGGAAAATGTTTGCCCAGGGAATTGTAAAAAGAATTATGGAATTGAGTTGACTTTAACTTGGTGACTAGGCTGCGTTTTTTTTCTTCATTTTTTTCAGTTAAAAAACATGGCAATGGATGGGCGGGGGAGAGTAGTAAAGGGTGAAACAGTGAAAACAGGACAAACGATGTGGCAAGATTGTGCAAGGAATACTAAAAACAAAAAGTGAGAAGTAATGTATAAGAATAGAAGTGGAGTGTTGCATGAAAAGTGAACGTAAAGTGACTTTAAGAATAGAAATAATTGAAAAGGGTTATTAGAAATAGGGTTAAAGAATTTTTGATTTATCTACAGATATAGCTTTAGGGTAAAAGACATAGTGTTAATAATTATAATAATTGTATACATTGCTTGAATAGTGAATTTACCATATCTTTAACATTATAAATTATTGAAAAGAGTTTTCTTTAATTATGTATAGATATTGATATAATTTAATAGGCATTTTGATTTCTATTATTGTTTTTAATATATTTGTAATTGCAAGAATATTTAATATAAATTGATTTTAAGAAAATAAATAATTGAAAAACATTTTTGGAGTTAGGTATGAATTCACCCCTGGATTAATATGAATTGTGAAAGGTATAAACATTTATCATTATGATTATTTAACATTTGTTTTATCCAAATTTTTTCTATACCAAAACTCGTATTGTCAAATTTAAGTGCGTCATAAATCTATAGAACTGTAATTGCCATCCAAAGTGATGAAAAAGTACGTTGAGAACTTTTCCACTTTGTTAATAACCCGCTTTATAGCTGTCTGTAGATCAATCACACCGAGCATTATCTGATATGAAAGCTAACTAAACTTTCACCACGCAAGGTGAACGCCTTTTCCACGTCGTATTCATAACTATAATTAGAACTGAACTCGTGGACCCACTTCAAATGCCTAAAAGCAGAGCGAACCCCTTTAACCCACAAAGAGGCAAAGCATGTAATTATGCATGCATTTGGGGACCCCGAATCGTAATCAGTGCCACAACATCTCCAACTCCAACTAATTGCAAGGTGTAGCACTTTTCCATATTACTCGGCGCTTTTCCAGCAGAGGGGGGGTTGTCGGGTGGGTGGTATGAGGAGTGAATTGCTAGACTCATCACATTTCCAATCAGAGACCTGGTGGTGTATGGGATGTGGGAGTCCTGTCGCTTTGTGCTTAATGTTTTAATTTCGAGCCATTAACAGCTGCAAATTTAGCAGGGACTGGCTGGCATATGCCATAAAACAGGGGTGGAGTAGGGGGTGGTGTGGGGTTTGTGTGTTTGTCGGCTCATGTACATCATTTCGACATTTGCCAACATGCATTAAACAGCAGCAACAGCAGCAACAGCAGCAACAGCAGCAGCAAGTCGGAAACAATGCCATTAGATATATCGCGCCGAGCAACGCCCATTTTTTGCACATTTTTTGGTTGCCTTGATGTATTCAAAGGCTCAATGCACACCCTCACAGTCACTCAAACACACACACACACACACACACAGATACACACACATACATACATCGTATACTGTGCACAACATTTCAACCCCTAACGCATCTTGGCCGAACCCCTCAGCTTAATACGCTCGGCGCTCGACGGCGCAGCAAAAATTAAAAGCATTAAAAATGCCCAAGGCACAAAAGGTAAAAGTTGAGCAAGTGTGGACGATGCTATCGAAACTGACAGCGGCGGGGGGGTGTTGCGAGGAAGGGGATGGGTGGCTAGGATTGGTCTGAGCTAAGGTGTTGCCGCTGCAATAACCTTGCCCGAAAATAAAAACATATAAAAAGTCTACATTTTGGGGTGATCAACTAAAAGATACCTGGCAATAAGTGAATCAGTGATAACAATCTAAAGTTAAATAATTCACAACGATATTCCAAGTATCTTGAATTGATTAAAAATAATGTCAATTAATTATCATTATACTAATTGAGTATATTAACTTAAGATTTAAATAGTTAATATTCCAATTATATTGATTTAAGTATTTTCAATTAGTTAACTTTGGATTTATATAGGTAATGCTCTAAGTATTTTCAGTTAGATTGTATTGATCTCTTGCATTCACTAAGAGTCCGATATATTTCATATATATTCAAGTTGAATATATATATGTTCAAGTATTTCACAATGATTAACAAGTTATATTGAAGAAGTTACATAATATTCTTGGGCAACAAATATTGTTTCTATGAACTTTCAAGTTGTTTTTTCTTTTTTAATTGGATTTTTTGATTACTATTTTTGAAAACCAATTTCAAGTGAAATTTATGCAATATTTAATTGAGTTTCGAAGTAGACATTTTGATTGTGAGTTTGCCAATACATTTAAGAGAAACACAATAGTCCTTAATAAACATGTTATGCATTTTGTTTATCTTGCATCGGTCCTTTCTCAGTTCTTGGCTTGGATAAAACGTCTTGTGCCCGCATGCAACATACCCTGCCACACACCGTTGCCAGCTTAAGGGGTATGCACCAAAAAACCCAAAAGACTATCCCAGTTATAGCACCACATAACGGTTTCTCCCCTACCCCCCTCTCTCTCTTACTCTCTCTCTAGTCCCTGACTGTTTCTCACACCGTAGCGACAACAAATCGTTGTGGATTTTTACGAGTTTCCTCCACGCATCCCCCCTGCACACCCTGCACCCCACTGTAAATTCCTTGTGCCCCTTTCCCTTGGCAATGTTTGTCTTCTGACAGGCAGCAAACAGATTGTGTTTGAGAAGGGGTGGGGGGTGTGTTGTATGTGTGTATGTGTGTTGCATCCGATCAGCTCACATACAATATATATATATATATATATATATATATATATATATATATATATATGCATACATGTAGTATGTAGTATGCTCAAGTCCAGATTGTGTGTCCTGGTGGTGGCAAAAGGAGGCTGAGACAGAGAGAGAGAGAGAGAGACAGGAGGAGAGAGACAGAAGGAGGAGGGTTGAGAGGAGGGGTCTGCAGTGCGTGCGGCCGCAATAATTGCACTGAATTTCGTTTTGGGCGTAGAGCGTGGCGGCTGTAATTTAATTTAAACGACACTTCACTTGCAATTTTCAGTTTAACAATTCAAAACAACCCAGAAACGCCCGACAATAGGCAATCCTCCTCCTCCCCCTCCTCCTCCCCCCTCTTCGCCCCTGAGGAGCTACCCTACCATATACAGTCGACTGAGTCGATTGAGTGACAATTGCGCCGTAGAGAAAAGTTCTAATGAGACACGATTTAACGATGCATTTGCGGATAGTTTAAACGGAGAGAAGCGCATCCGACGTTTTTAATAACTATTGCAAAGTGAACCGGAAACATCAGCAGCAGGCAGGCAGGCAGACAGGGTCATGCATACACCCAAGGGGCGCACACAGACACACACACACAGATACATGTGGGTATACAACATTTGTTGTGTCTCGACCTATTTGCTTTTGGCTTTTATTGCAACGAGCATTGGACAGCAAGCATTGAATTGAAACATATACATACATATGTGTGTATGTATGTGCGTGTGTGTGTGTGTGTGTGTGTGTGTGTGTGTGTGTATGTAGTAGTGTGTAGAACCCTAGACCCAAATATAAACAACCACCGCGTGACACTGAGATCCGGTGTATTTTGGAGGGCAATGCGCCCTTTAACTTCAACTTTTTTTCATACATTGCCCCTCCGTACAAGTTATACCCTGTTAACCGGCTAAAAAGGGTATAATGAAGTGTTGTGCGTAAATGCTACAGGTAAGAAGGACTCATTATCAACATCAGTCAAATTGAAAAGTAGATTCTAAATCATAGCTATGCTTCAATCCTTAAACTAATCAATTGCCTTTCAGGCACAAACACATATTAAAGCCTCAAACAGGGCATCAACTAGTCGCGCACCTTCGCGCTTAGCATTCATGCTTAGTTTTAAGGTTGATTTGTTGAAAGCAACTTTGGTTTTTTGTTTTGGGAGTTTTTCGACCTTATCACAGACCCCAAAAGACCGTGTTAAAGATAAGCTGTAAGCTTTCGTTGTTTGTTCTACTAACTCACACACGCACGCACACACACGCACATACATAAATAATTATTATTGATTTCGATAAAGTGCATTGCAATGATACCCAATAGAACTATTGCTCACGTTGTTTCCGGTGTTTGTGTTTTATAGGTTTAGGAGCAACATTTCTAGTGCTCAATAGTTTGTTTCGACATTTGCCTGGGAAAAGTTTCGTTATTCTTTTTTTTATTCTATTTTTCTTCTTTTTTTTGGTGATAAGCTCGCCGTCTATGATTAGACCAGCCCATCTGGGTAAATAGATATGTGTGTATTTATATGAGTAAGTACTCTGGGAAAAGTGCAGAGAGCTGGGCAAACAGTTTGGATTAATGCCAAAATTCCCAGAGATAATGCCTTCAAATGGGCTTACATATATTAAGTAGCAGTAGTAGAAGTAATCGTGAGAATATTTAAAAAGAAAATCTGGAAAGTTAAAGTGCTGGAGAAGAGAAATTCATAATTTAAATATGAACTTAACAAGTTAGAAGTTAGCTATAATCGAGAGAGCTAAGACTAAGAGATATTCTCAACAGACTAGATCAACTCGGCTTTTGAAGCTGATCAAGAATTTATATAATTTATGGACTCCGACAAGCTTCCTTCTGCCAGTTGCAGACTTTTCCATACTTTCCCATTCTTCAAGCTATAAAAACTTTAAATTGTCTTTACTAATTTTTCTAGTTACAATCATCGAACTTAAGCATTTTTCAAGTGGGTGTTAATTGTTTGATTATAAAAAATAATCATAAAATATCAAAGATAAAAAAAGGGAGGGAGAAGAACAACACTTGTTGCCATCATCATATCTAAAATGAAAATCTAATAACCACAAATATTTACGACATTAGAGCGGGCAAACTAACATGATACTTAAAATAGATTTAGAAGTTTACATGTTGTAGATTCTCGAGTTGAGCAGCTTAACGCTCGTTAAATTATGGCATTCATAAAGTTCTGAAAACTTCTTTGGGAACTTTCACTGCACCAGCTTGAGCAAAGAATGTCAATCGATTGAAATTCATAAGCTGTTTACAATTTGTGTAGCATTGAGTAAAAAAATAGCTGAATTTATGTGAGCTTTCAATTTTTAATTGTATAAATAAACAACTATTAGCGGCACCAAAATGCGACATAATTGTGCTGTAATCCTAACTAATGAACCAACCAAAATACAGAAAAAAATACAAAATACGACGAAAAATCTTCATCGATCGGAAAATGCAAATGCGAAGAGCTGGGCTTCAAGACGCGGAGGGAGACCACCAGGTGTCGAGTGTCTCACGGTTCTCCTTTCAAGCTTCAACAACTTTACACTCGCCTCCGAATTCGACTCCAAATCCGACTCTGACTCCGACTCCGACTCATACTCATACTCCCCCCCACTCCTTCATCATCAACTTATAAATAGAAACATTTTGTGGGCCAATGTATTAAAATGCAAATCAAACAAGGCCGTAAAATTGGAAATATTTAATTAAAACGATGCGACATATTTTGGAAAATGAGGCGCACAAGTTCTCAAAAAAAAAAAAATATATATATAAAAAAAATGTCGCCGGACTTTCCACGCTTTCATCACGAGACGTGGGCCGTTGATTGTTGTTTTGTCATTGTTGCTTTTGTTGCTCCATTTGTATTTGTTGTTGAAGCTGTTGTGGTTTGTTGTATGTTTCTTAAGCTAACTGCTTAAGACCCAAAATATTTGGCCACAAATTTTGCCCTGTCACAAGAAATCTTAACACTGACTGCACCTATTTGAATACTCTGCAATTTGTATAGTTTAGTGATGTTGGGATTAACTTTTTCAGCTTATTGTCAGTTGAAGATCTTAGATTTTTGGTTTATTCATGTTTTCATTTGCTTACATTTTTTCTGTTAATCTTTAGACCAGATTGTCATATCAAATCGTAATTTGGATACGGTTCCGGTAAAGGTTGTGCACAGATTCCAAATTGTTTGTCACTATTCGGTTGCATTATACACTAATTAAATTTACTTATTTGGTTATAAAAAATTTGTCGAATTTCTGGTTCTGTTCTTAGTTTCAATCGGTAAAGTTGCATTTCCTTTTCCAGTTCCGGTTTGACACACTACTCCAATTTAAAAGAATTTTATATGCATGCATGTGTATATATTATAACCTTCTCTCATTGATGAAAATACATATTAAATCATATATTTTGAACAAAACTGTTTTCATGAAATATTGATAAATTGTCATAAGTAATTTATGCATAGCTTAAGTAAGAGTATTCAAGCTGTGTTTTTGTCATATATTCATTTGCTTTCATTCTGATTGGAGTTTTTGTGTAGGCAACCAATGATGAGACAGCCGGAGACAACAACAATAAACGGCGACAATGTGACAACAACAACAATGACAACAGCAATACCAACAACAACAGCAACAAATAAGTCGGCTGAGAAAATAGTTGGGCATTTTATTGCAGCATCACGTCTACCGGATGCCTGCAATATATCAAAGAAGAAACCTAGAGAGAGAGAGAGTCCGAGTTCGAGTTCCAGGCTGAAACTGGAACTCAGAAAGAGAGAGAGAGAGAGAGAGAGAGGGGAGGAAGGCGTATTGGGTTCGTTCTGTTGCCGGTCTCCTCTCAAACTGTCCGTCTGTTTGTCTGTCAGTCTGTTTTACTTTTAATAATTCCGCCAATGCCCAAAGCACAGTCGAACGGACGAGACAATCACCTACACATAACAAATGACAACAATAACAATAGGCCGCACCCCCTTGCCACTCGTTCTCTCTCTGTGGACTCTTCAGGCAATTGCAATCGCTGGACACTTTGTCTGGTCAACGTCTCTGTCTCTTTGTCTGTCGGTCTGTCAGTCAGTCTCGTTGGCCTGTCTCTGCCACTCAGAGTTTGTGTCACTTGTGTGCAGCGAAGCATAGAAATTTACGTATTGCCCACTCTCACCCTCGCTCCTCTCTCTATATATATATATATATATATCTCTTTCTCTCTCTCTCCTCACTCTCTCTAAGCATTCAACGTCCACTGTCGCCGTTAATTATGGGAAGATTTTAACGTACAAATGAGGAGGAACTTTTTGTCAGCCTAATGATGGGCAGCGCCTCAATGGTCTTCTGCAATGCTTGGTTAGCTACCAAATTTATAGTAGACTAGCTTTTCATGTGAACGATGTGTGGGGCAGGGGCGAATCAAGCGGAAGAATGCAAATGGTGGCAGGGAGGAAGCATAAATTCCAGCAACACTAACAACAACAAAGAGAAAGAAGTAAGACGAAAACAAAACGTAAACGTAAATTGGTTTATTACACTTTTTTCATTAGGCCGCAAAGCTTGAGAAGAAACAAGTCAAGTGTGATTTGTAGAAGAATGTTAGACTGGCAGATACTATGTAATTGAATTTTAATTGAGCTTACTTATCAAAGCAGAACAAAATAAGTCTTTCTTGAACAACTTCAGTACTTAAAATGTTTGATTTCTTTTCAACTCTAAAGCTGCTAAATTTGCATAGTCTTCATATTAGTCAAATATATTAATCAAATTTAAAGATTTATTACTGTCAGCTACATACGCATGCTTAGTGTGATTATCCTCATTTCTAACAATATTTTAAGGGGTATAGCGCATAATGAGGCATCTGTGGGAGAGGCGGTTGGAAGTGGGCGCGGGTGCGCAAGAGCGTGACGCTGTCGTCGCTGCCGCAGTTGCCATCAAATCAACGACAATCAAATAAAGTTTAAATACATATTTTTATTTCATTACACACTTGAACTAAAAGGCGCGGGAGACTCAAGAGAAGCGCGACGCAAACTTTGCGCCATTGTTGCCAACTGTCTTGAGAGCCATGATGATAATGATGATGATGAGCAGGATGATGTGACTGAGACAGAGACAGAGGCAGAGACAAAGACTGAGACAGAGCGACAGTGACAGCGACAGCGACAGCGACAGCGACAGCGACTTTCAGAGTGAAGCTCAGTCTCGGGAGTCTCGCGGCTTGAGGCTTGCCTCTTGGAGTCTCGCGTCTGCGGCCAAGTGCCAAGTGCTAACGATTTGGCAATGGCCACAAGATGATGTCCGTGGCCAGCACACACAACAACACACAATACACACCACACAACAACAACAACAACAACAGAAAAATCCCTAAGCCAACGAAGCAACACTAAATGTTTTTTTTGCATTCTTTTTTCTTTTTTATATATATATGTATTTCTGCTGCCTTGCAACAGTTGCACTAATTGGGGATGGGCGTCTGATCGCAAGCGTGAGCATAGCGTGAGAGTCTCAGACAGAAAGAAAGAGAGAGAGAGAGAGAGCGAGAAAGCGTTGAGCAAAGAGAGGGAAAAAGCGTGTTGAATTGTTTGGAAATATGTGAAAAATGTTGACATTTTAATGAATATTTAAAAAATATATATATGAGAAAGTTTTCCATTGAATTTTTCCTTTGCAAGTTTTCCATTGCATAAAGAAATAGTGACAGAGTTGTGTAACTAAAGTTATTTAATAAAGACTGATATAATTTCCCGACGGCATCGGAGGTCAACATATTTTCTTATCCGATCTTAATGAAATCTATTCATGCATTTGCACAACTTCCTTACCAACTCTGTCTCTCTCACTCTCGACGTATCTTTCTCTCTCTTTGTCTCTCTACCTGATTATAAATTGACTGTTTTCCTTAAGTAAGCAATTATGAAAAACGTAGGATTAAATGATAATGTTCTACTATGGCAACAAAATGATAAATAAGCATAGGCTTCAATTCTAATACTTTAATATCCCAAAAAATTGTTTGCTATCATCAAACATCAGTTACGTACAATAATGGTCATAACTACAGTATACAGTTTATAGAATATAGTATATGTATGTCCATTATAAATAACAATCTAGTTAAGGCACACGAACAGACACACGAAGACACAAACACACACGCGTACACACAATCAAATGTGTGTGTTATAATAAATATCAATTATTTTAAATGAGATTCTCGTGCGGACAGGCCAAGAAGTTAAGGATTAGTGCCATCTCTAGGCTGACCATGCAGCGAAATGTGGCTACAGGTTTTCATTTCGCTTCTTTTTTTTTTTTTTGGCTTTAACTTTGGCTGACCAAAGCGATGGATTCGACGGGAGTCTCGGGACTAGCCTCTGACACCGACACCCCGAAGATGCGGAATGGACGCGAACAACAACAACAACAACAGCAACAACAACACCAGCAACAATGTAAGTTGCTGTAACAACAACAACAATAACAACAACAACAAAGCGCTGTGCTGTTAGTATAAATTCTCGCCTTTCATTTTGGCGAGTAGTCACGATTTATGCGAAATCATTATAGGCGAGTTTTTAGTATTTACGACGCGACTTTTATCTTGCATAAAGGAAGAAGACACAACAGCAACAACAACAATATTATATATATATATATATATAAATATATATGTATATAGATATATATATATATATATGTATATATGTGTATACAGTGTATACACTATAATTGCAGTTGAGTCAATTAAATACATAGATTGCGGCATGTCGATAAGGCATTAACCTTCCCCACGGCTCAAATTTGCCATGCTTTTGGCCAGTCCTAATTGGGTTTGCCAGATATTGTGTATACCCTGTAAAAACGTCGGGCTAAGTTATGTGGA
This sequence comes from Drosophila glabriapex, assembly GCA_035042305.1. Classification (NCBI taxonomy): domain Eukaryota; kingdom Metazoa; phylum Arthropoda; class Insecta; order Diptera; family Drosophilidae; genus Drosophila; species Drosophila glabriapex. Next base: position 5,418,020 of record JAWNLN010000046.1, on the reverse strand, counting down.
ACACAAAAAATCATATCCAATTCGATTAGATATATAATTTCTTGATCAGAGACAATAATAGCTAGAGAAATTGTTAAATCTTACTTTTCCTGTTCCTTTTCCGGCACCTAAAAGTTGCTGGTTCTGTAACTGGTTTATTATAAAATGTTAAATTGGAAAGTTGCAATTACGGTTAAGCCTTGACACCCTGAATATAATTAATTCTACACCTACAAATGCAGATCGAAATTCTTACGGCTACGGGGTATCTCCCAGTCGAGCTCTTCCGTGTAGAGGTGCGCTTGTTTTTTATTTGCCTTCCTCTACAAAATGGCAGGTCATTTCACTTAGTCAAAAAGTGAGGGCCCATGGCCAGAAGAAAAAGAAAGGCCCAGTCGAGCCAAGAGGCATGCCCCCAGAGTCGGAATAGGAGATGGAGTCGGAGTCGAGGACGCAGTCGGAGTCGGGGTGGGAGACGGACGTAGTTAAAGTAGCGCAACAATTTATGAAGACATGAAATGACTTTGATGTTTAGCTGCTGCACCAGCGATGCCAAATGCTTTATAGAGAACCTCTTCAACACAATCCTAATACCCCTCCCCCACAACCTTTCTCTTCTCCGCTCCCTCTCATGGTTTTAGAGCCACTTCATGACTTGGCAAAAGCAGCGTTAACTTAAGTTTAACTTTAACAAAAAAAAAATTTAGCAATTTGTAATTGACAAACTGTTTTCTTTTTCTTTTTGGGGTCGTGTCTTGGCCAAAAGGTAAACAGAATGGCAACGACACGGAAATGATTGAATTGTAGATAACTTTATAATTGTCTGCCTCTCTTTTTCTCTCCCTCTCTCGCTCTCTCTCTCTCTCTTTGTTTTAGGTAGGCAGGTAACAAGAATTTATTGTGCAAACGACGTAGAGCTTTGAGTTGATAGGAATCTCTCTTCAAAATTTAAAGAGCAGTCACTTCATCTCAGACTTGTCCATAATTGCATCAAACTGTTTGCTTGAAAAAAAATATATAAATAATAATAAAAATGAAGCGTTTGAAAAAAGATAAAATAATTGGCATTTACAAAACACATAATTTATTGAAATACATTAATCAGTTTCCTCCAATTTTATATTCTTAAGAATTGTAAATTCCAGAGATAAATATTTTCGATGTTCAGTAAACTAAAAATTTGCATTGCTAGCATAATTTACGAAAACCGTACATACATATTTATATGGTAATTTGTAAGACTTCAGCTGTAATTATATAGCATTAATTTTTCTAGTCGATTTCAGGTTTACCAACCAGTTGGTAAAAAGTTGTTTGTCTTGAATTGATCGCATCGTTTTCACTGCTTCATTAGCCAACAATTAAGCAACAGCTACGAAAATTAGGAAATCATTAAGAATACCGTTTGACCCATAGAGGAATTGGGGTCTTAGCTAATCAGTGATAGAAAAGAAAAACTTAAACAACTTAAGAATGTTCTCGAACTGATTCTTAGCTGAAGGAATTATTATCTGTTTAAATATTACAAGTTCAAAATTATTGGTTTATATTGATTTCATTCAGATATTCTTGGGCAATTGCTGAGTATAATAATAAATAAATAAGCTGCTTTTCTTTGCCCTGAACTAGCACAAGGGCTTTTTGCCGTTTGCCTTTGGCCAGCCTGAGCCAAGACTGAGACTGGCCCAGACTTTCACTGCAGCAGGGGGCTAACCTTAATAGCCAGCAAAGAAAAACACTTTGCACCCAGTCGGCCAGCCGGACAGTCTGCCAGCCAGTCAGTCAATCAGTCTATCAATATCTACACAGTGTGTTTGTAATCAACACTTTTATGTGATCCAAATCCAATTCACAACTAATTACAAGCATCGAAGCAGGCATTAAAACGATGGCGTTGAAAAAGCAAATGAGCCGATTGCGATTGTTTATTTAGTTACATATATACACATATTTACAGATATATGTGTATGTGTACTATATTATCGAAAGTGGAGCCAAATAATCGATTGGTTTATTGCTGTTTTTTTTTATTTCACTTTGTTTGGGACGAGCTTGTAAGCGTTAGGTTCGATTAAACAAAATCCAAACAATAAATCGATTGCACTACATTCCAAATAGAGACGTAAATCGAATGATTAAACTACAACCGGGAAAAAGAGAAGAAGAAAAAACTGAGCAGTCTTTTATCTAAGTGCTACATGCAGTAAAGATCCAAAGTGGCCGACGGGCCATAAAAATGCACCAATAGCCATTAGAGATGAGTGAAATATAAACAAGGGCAAAGGCGATTAATGCTGATATAGGGGAAGTTGGAGGTGCCTCATTTATATAAATAGTAACTAAAGAATAGTTAATAATATATTGAAGCAACTATTAAAATAATAAATATAATTCACATTTATGCATTGATCAGATGCAGTCGATTTAGCTGCAGCTAAATGCACATCTCTAACAAGTGCATATAGAGATAGTGTGTGTTTGTGTGTGTGAGTAAGTAGTATTGTTTATTTACACTTGTGTCCGTCTCTTCTAAGTTTTCGAGTGTTTTTCTTCTTCTTCCAAGTAAGCGATTAGTAAGTAGCGGAATGGCAGTGGGAATGGTTGTGGGAATGGGGGTGGGAGATAGACAATCAAAATTTGTCAGTCGACAAAAACAAAACAAAACGATTTCCATTTGGCCGAACGAACGACAAATGAGACATGAGTGAAATGTCAATGTATTGGAAGAAATAACAAGGAGTGAACGAGAGAGAGAGAGAGAGAGAGAGAGTGTGAGAGATAGAGAGAAGCGGTACTCAATGATTGTTATTAGTACATTTGCCTTTTTTGGAGTATGTACATCTAATTTGCCATTGATGTGTGCATTAAGTTCTCTATGCGTATTGCCTGCCGACTGCCTGCGTGGCCATACAAATTGTCGTAAAACATTAGTGTCCCCCGAGATTAGAACGGCATCGATAGAGAAAGAAGTGGGGAGAGGAGAGAGGAGGAGTGAAAAAGGCTGGCTCATCGCCCCTTTATTTGACATAGGCAATATTTATTGCGAATTCATTTTAATGCAGAAGAAGAAAACTAAACGCAGACAAGCCTATACACACACACACAGCACACGTACCGTTAGGGTGCTCTCTGACAAAGCGAAATGCCGAAATACGCCATCAAAATAAATAAAAACAACACTCACACACACACTCATAGATACACAGACGCACACACACACACACCGACACGGCGACAGAGCGACGCAAAAGCTGCGGATTTCAGTAGCACAGCATTCGGCGCTGAGCCTGCGGGCGAGCGAGCGAGCAAGCGTGAGAAAGAGAGAGAGAGAGCTGAGGCAACAGCGACAGAGGGTAACTTCAGGCGTTCCACCCAAAAGCGTCATGAAATCCTTTGTGTATTATGTATATGAGTGGATGAGTGTGTGTGCGTAAGTGTGTGTAAGTGTGTGTGTTTTGTTTGTCAACTAGCCAAACGGCGACATAAAAATGCTAATACAAAAAACTACAACAAATTGTGCGTGCGACTATGTTTTTCTTTTGTGCTCCTCCTCTCTCTGCCCTTCCTCGTCCTTAACACCAAACACCAAATTGAGTCTGGGTAAGCGAATGAGAAGAGGCAGAATATGGCCACACTTACCGTTTTAGTTGGAGGCAATTGTAAATAAATGCACCGTTAATCCAAAAGTGTTGCCAATTGGTGCACAGAATTAAGAAACACACACACACACTGAAAACAGAACACACACACTAAAAATGCTGTCTGCACTTGCAGAAATTTTTGTATTATTTTATATTACGATTTTTATTTCTTCTTTTTTTGTTAGCTGCGCGTCGCGAACGAAATTCAGGAATTTCAAGTGGAAATCTTGTTTGAGCACTTTTTGACGGCAACTGCGACGGCGGCGTCGGCGTCGCTGTTGTTGTTGTTAGCGGCAAAGAAGCTGAGAAAAGCTTATTTAATTCGCAGCCAAAATGCTTAGTTTATTTTGCAATTAAAATGCAAATTTTCCATTCACAAAGTTCTCTTTTGTGCTTAGCGCGCTTAAGCAGCGTTTTTATTTTAATTCATTCGTTTCGATTTTCTGCACTTCGACTTCTCGTGTGTGATTTTGGTACGCGAACAACCGGTGAACCGTCGACCGCACGCTCCAATGACAAATTTCACAATAACAAATACTTAACAGACGCTATTGGCATTTTATTTTATGCTTAACAGAGTCTGTTAAAATTTGAGAGAGCGGCGCGATGTTGGGAGCGTAAAAACGCCAGCAAAACGCGTGCGCGGAAGGAAAGTCGTAGGCAAGGCGCTACGTGTTGCTGTGTTTTTAACATGGCAACATGTGCTCACCCTGCCGGAGCGCTAGCAACATGTAACTTGCAGAGCCTGCAAATGTATAATTGCTGTTATGCTCAAGATATGTTAACGACTCAATTGCGACTGTTAACGACTGTTCAAAATAAGTCCAAGAGCTGCCAGATAGCCGCCAGATAGTAATTTAAAAACCAATACGAAATATTTGCACTAAAAACCTAGCTCTAGTTGATGTCTGATAGTTAAAAACATTATTTTAATTGTTTATACAATAGAAACAAATACAAAGATGTGCATTTGAACAATGTCAAGTTAGATGCTATTGCCCTTGCATAGGCTGGCAACGACCATTGCCTCGCAATTGGCGCGCGCGTGCCAATTTGAAAATGCTGCGGATTTAACGTCTGCACCAGATAAAAATGCAATGTGCAAGTCAAAAACAAAAGAAAATCAACAATGCCAGCAAAAAAATAAACGTATGTTCAACTTTATACAGAGAGTAGATCTATATATATATGCTGCTTCCTGTGTCAAATCTCTGTTTGTAGTTTGGGGCGCTTCCGTTTCATTTTGAGAATTTTACTGGTCACGTTTATTAATCGGCTTAAAAATTACATTTCGGCTGCGCAAATGCGACGCACTTAAATAAGTGGCACGTAGCCAGTCTCTGCACCCATTGTCATCTCTGGCATCTGCGGCCTCTAAACATAAATTAAGATTATCAGTGATGCCATCTTTTGACTAACACCAAAACAGCAAATAAAGCTAAATTAATTTGTGATATTTTCTCCTTTACTTAAAAGCGTAATGGTTTTAAAAATACAATTGATGTACAATTCAATAATTCTGAATATCTGACTAAAAACTCTAAAAGCAAGCCAAGGCCAAAATCAAGCCAAATTTGACGGGAAAAATTACAGTACTGTTAAAGAGCAGCGTAGTTTAACAATCCCAATCAGAAATGCATTTGTTTTTATCTGAGAAAAAACTTAATGAAGCCAAACTTGACGGGAAAAAGGCCAACACTGTTTCTAAAGAGCAGTCTTGCTTATCAAATCCAATTTTCTCATGTTTTTGTTGTCGTCAAATACTAATTAGTTGTTTATTATTACATAGTATGCATTATTCGATATAGCTACAAAATAATATTCGTATTTAACTAGCGCTAATCAAGTCTAGGAAAGCAAGCAGAGATATGTGATCCTCAATACAGAGCTCTGTATATACTATATATATATATATATCTGTATATATTTATGTATATATATATATATTTGTATATGTACGATACGATACGAGATATTAGTCAATTAAATCACAGATGTATTATTATTATTGTTGTTGTTGATGTTGATGTTGTTGCTGCTGTTTTGGGCATCGCCGACGCCTGGCGTCTGATCTGGCGGCTCGGCATTGAGCACCAGATTCTCAATGGAACGGAAGGAGGCATCCTCCAGATGCGTGGACATCGTGCCAGGCGGACGCGGCAACGTTGTGGCAAGTCCAACACTCTGCCGGCCATGTGGCGGCGGTCGATGACGCACCGATGATCTCAATATGGTCACCACATCCTCGGCAGTGTACGGATGAGGTGTGGCACTCGCGGAGGCGCCTCGCTGCAGCTTGCGGCCCAACGACTGGGAACGTTGCGCATACCCAGCTGGCCGTTGACCAATCTCAATTGATTCGGGACTGCTGCCGCTGCTGATACTGGATGCACCTGCTCCTGATGCTGCTGCTGCTGCTGGAGTTGAGCCAGAGCCCGAGGGATTGGTTAGTATGGTTAGGTAATCGGGCGGTGCGGCAACTGGCGACGACGATGACTCAGCATCCAGCGAGAGAATGGGCCGAGTGCGACTCGAGGAATCGCCGAGCACTCTGAAAGAAGCAGGGGGATTGAAATTAGTTTTAATTGTTGTCTAGATTAAGATTGCAGTTTGTCTAGAGTTGAGGCGGAAAGACGAAGCCAGATCTAATCTGAATGGGTTTGCTGCTTCAAAGTGGGATTCAGCATCGTCAAAACTTAACAGATTTTCAGAAACCAGGGCTTTTTAATCATGGTTTGAACAATTGAATAAAACTGTATTTAAATCTGGAAATGCAATTCTGGCTCGAAAATCATGTTAAAATTTGTCAATGACATAACTTCATCTGCATCTGATCAGGTATACATAAGTCAGGGCTTCTTAAACAAGGCTTGAGCTTTAGATTAATACTGCTTTGAGGCAGAACATCTGGTTGATATCTGATTTATATCTAGTTGATAACTGGTGTACAACTAGTTTTTACCTGCGCACACTGCGCCTGATGCTCTGGCGCAACAATTTTGCCAGCCTGGCACCCGTCGCCGTTGTGTACGAGGGGGGAGGCGTGTACTTGGGCGGTGCATCATTCTGTATGTCGAGTTGGGCACTATCCTGCTGCTGGGCGGTGGCGTTGCGACGCTCCTGGGCAGATCTTTGACGTGCTGAGGGACGACGCGGCTCGTCACCCTCCTCCGGCGGACGATACAAGAGTTGAATGCGCTGCAGCAGTGCAAAATTTGATAAGTAAAATGATCAAATCAAATCTAAAGAATAACAACTTACTTCGAGTATATCCGATGGACCGCTGCTCAAGTAGCGATAGATCTGAATAATAGCGGTGACCGGAATGATGAGCACAATGCCAATTTGAATGAGACTGCCCATTTTCCGACTCCAGTAGCTAAAGTACGATTTGCCGCGCCAATAATAGAACTGATTCGATAGTGAAGCCTTATAATCAACCACAGAGAGCGTAATCAGACCAATGGGCAGCAACACGTTCCAGGACAGGGCCAGGAAGGCCGACATGGAGCCGCACATGCGCAGGTCATTGACCAGATCGTCGCCATTATAGGGACGACCACGAATGAGGAATACGCCAAAGATTTGCGCTGCCCAAATGATGGGTATAAACCAGGAACCGCCAAGCAAAAAATCCACATAATACAAAATGCCAATGCCCATTTCGGTGGCAAATGGAATGCTCAGCAGGAGTCCAGTGACGCAGCTAAGTAACACAGAGCTGGTGGAATTGCCCAATGCACTCGAAATGGGTTTCCACATGACGCACAGCTGGGCGAGGCCAAAGACCGCAAACATGGCAAAAGCGACAGCAGCCCAAATCCACGAAACCGAATCGCTGGCCAACGAGAGAACAGCCGGAAATAGTTCCGTGATGAAGCGCAGCGCCTGGAAACCGCTCTCAATGTGCAATATGGTCTTATTGCGACGATAGGTCTCGCCCAGAAACGAGGAATAATGCGGCACCAGCGAACGTGGATAGGACAAGAGCTGGGGATTCGTGTGCGCCTGCAGCGAATAAACGGACGTATAACAATCGGGTGTCTCTGTAAAAAAAAGATGACAAAAACAATTAGTCTAAAGTCAATTTGAATGGAATTTAATTGCTCACCAAATGAGCCCGGCACATAGATGTAGCCATGTTGTCGCAGGATCTGTGCACAGCACAAGGCTAGCAACGCCACCAGGCCCAGGCCCAGCAGCGTGAGCAGCACCAGCATTATTGCATCACGTCGCAGCGTGGCCTTGGTCGCCGTGGCATGGCTGCGACTAGTTATGGCAATCACAGAGGCGCCCAGCAGACCCCACGTGAGAAACGTCTCCTGCGTTGCCGCTGTCCACGCGTTCGAGTTCACCAGAAAGTCATCAAAGTCGCTGGCACCAAAAGCGTTCTAAGCGTAGCGAGGAGGAGCAATTAAAGTTGAACCAATAAGTATAATATATAAAAATAAAGTGTAAAGTAGATTTGCTGTACCTGTAAACTGGCTGGATCCACAACACTGACAAACTTGCCGGTAACTGCGATCAGTGCTAGGAATGGCAACGTATTGATGAGATAGGTCAGTTTGCCAAGGGATCGCAATCCCTTGCAGAGGATGAGGAAGACTGCCGCCCAGATGAGCGCCAAATAGAAGGCCAGCTGCTGAAAAGAACGTAGAATGTTAGCTGAGATGAGCGGACACCAAACGCTTATGTTTACCTACCCGATCATTGACATGGAAACGCATACCACTAGCATCCGGATGCTTGGCCAGATGCAGTCGCTGCAGTACCACAACATTGAAATATTCGGCCACTGTTTGCGTTAAGTTTCCCGTTTCGTTGGCGGCATCGTACCGATAGGGAAAGGCCAACTCCTGCCAGCGGTAAACATTTTGCGTGGGCGTTGGGAAGACATCTCGCAAATAGACAAGAATCCAGGCAACCGACACCGTTGAATAGATGGCCAGAAAGCATTGCACCATGACAAGGGCAATGCCAACTCCAGAGCAAATTGGACTAATTTTCCACATGGAAACGGGGCCAGCTTTAATCTTGGCACCCAGACACATTTGCAGCCAAAACAACGGAATGCCAAAGATGATGGACAGCATCAGGAATTGGAGTAGAAAATTGCCACCATAGTTGATGGTCAGCACGGCAAAGCGACACAGATTGAACACGCCCAGGGTGCAGGCCAACAGCGCCAGTGTCCGACTGCCGGCATGCGGCCAATAGCTATTGAAGCCGCACTTCTCGCGCAGCAACAGTTGCGGCTCCAGTGGCGTGGAGCTGCTGCTGCCGGCACCACTGCTCACACTGCACATGGTCGTTTGTGTCGATTGCGCCAGCTCCAATTGATCCTGATCTGCGGCGGTACTGATTGTGGAACTGTTGCCGCTGCTGCTGCTGCTGCTGTTGCTATTGTTGGTGTTACTGCTGCTGGCCAGTGAGACGGGGCTGGGTATTCGCGAGGAGCGCGCCGAGCTCAACTCGGAGCACAACGTGGACATGATTGCATGCGGCGGCTGTGCTGTTTGCGCCGGCGCGCTCTGTGGTCGACTCAGTCCGACACTGCTGCAGCAGTGCACCGGACTCATCGACGGATGCCCCTCGGAACGACGACCGTACTGGCGGGGACGCTGCTCCAGCTGCTCGCTGACGGCGCGCGCTGTGCGCTGCTCGTTCTGCAGCAGATTGTCAAAGATGTGCGCCTCGGTGAGCATTTGCAGGGCACGCGATTCGGCACCAGACGTGGACTGGGACTGCGTTGGACAGTCGCCTTGGGAGAAACTGCGACGCATTGAAGCCAACTCCTCACTGGGCAGCTGCACAAGCAATGCGGATGCATGCAAGAGCGATGGTGACTCCTCCACCTCCTCATCCTGCTGATGCTGTTCGTCGGCTTTGGTTTCGTCAGCTGCATTGGACATGGCGCGTCGCATCGATTGACGGCGCCACACATCCCCCACAATGGCCCCAGTTGCTAGTGATGTATTCGAGGTGGCTGCAATTAAATCAAATGCAAATCGAAGTGAGAAACTTATGAAGTTTATCATGAATCTGAACATCTTATTTATATATATATATATATGCAAATTAGACACGCTGCACGTTAGCACTGCTATACTGCTAATGATTAATGATTTTCCTTTCTTTTTGGCGAAACTTTCACTAATGCTAGATTGGCTGGCTAATTTCGCAAAGTTCTCCGAGAGTCTGAATAATTCTCTGCAAAAGTATTTCATTTAAACATGTTTGACTTGTTTCTTCAAAACCTTTTCAAATTTAATGCGTCTATTCAGCAAATCTAATTATAATTATACTGTTCCTTTTTATTGCCCCCAATAAGACTAAAATACAGTTTGACAAATGTATTTAACGGGTTATTCCGATCTCATCAAATAGATAGAACCGGGTTTTTTTTGTAGCTATTATTAGCCAGCTTTGCAAACCCGAAAATAAATAATCTCTCTTATTCATTGTTAAAGCCTTGCAGCGGGTATTAAACACTGATTGCAATAATAATTATTTTGTCGAAAAGTTTGCAACGCATTAAAGAATACGTCTCTGAGGTTATATGGTATATATATATTCTTGATCAGCATCAGTACGCGAGACAAGGTCAGAAAGATGAGCTCTTGTTGAATAAACTTTTTAGTTAAACAAGATATTCAAACTAAACTCACTTTTAGGCCACAAATAGGATTTATATCACAAAGCTCGCATAGAAACAATTAGTCGAAAAATGAGTTCTGATATAAACAACTTAATTGTTTACTAAAATATTACATCCAAAACTCGGACGTTTCCCGTGCTTTTATGTTTCCCACATTGGAGCAAAACGATGGACGTTATCAACATCGGACTGCTATATAATATAGCTTTCATGGGAACAAACTGTCAGTTTTTTTTAATACATTTGTTTTATACTTAAATTTAAATGTCGGCAATTTGACTGCGGTCTGCAGTTAATCTTTAATCTTTATAATTATTTCAACAAGCAAGAAATTACCATGTTAAAAATATTATTATTTACTGATTAAAGAAAACCAGTTCTTGCGACAGCCTGTGCCTTCTCAAATATATTTCGAAAAACTGCTCAATCTGACTTAATTTATATAAGAGTTTGAATTACAAAAGATGACGAATCTACGCCGTAAGATTTATAAAGCTAAAAAAAGAATTGCTATGCAAAAATCCAGCCAACTGAAAACATGATTCATTGAATGGAACTTTTAAGGCCTGTTCCTGCTGAGCTGAATCATGCACGTCACAGCTGAGATCATGGCTAAAAACAAATTTCAAAGCAGACTTTGCAGTAATTACCTGTGGTGCTTGCTGGTGTCAGGCCACAGCTATATGTTTTCCTCATTTGATGTCCCCGCTGGAACTCGTCATCCAGCACTGGCTGTGCATCCCCATGCCCAATCCCATCCTCGGCCAGTTTGTGCTGCTTTCTCTTGCGACTCAGCGGCAAGGTGCGTGTACGTGGCTCTCGGCTCAAACTGTTGGCGTGTCCAGCGATTGCCAGGGGATCTTCTTTGTCCAACTCCTCCAGATAGTTGTCCAGATCCATTAGGTAATCCTCAACTTTATCATCATCTGACGAGGCGAAGGAGGAGGGGGAATGGCAGGAATTGGGGGAGGTGGCGGAGGAAGAGTTATTGTTGCCATTGTTGAGCTGCGATGCGCCATGCACATCGAGTATGGCATCCAGTTCGTTGAGCACACTGAGCGCCTCATCGGGCACTCCGCCAGCCGTTGCAGTCTGTTTGATGGGCGTGCTTAGAGGCGCCTCTTGGCTTACGTCACAAAACGCATCACGTTCATCATCGTCGAGGGTCATCGTTAGCGGCATTTTAAAGCCAAGCGGATGCTGCAAGTGTTGCATATGCAGCTGCTGCTGTTGATAGAAACTTTGTGGCGTTTGCTGGATTTCAATTAAATCCTCATCGCTTGGCTCGTCGTCGTAATAGTCACAGGCCTGTTTCATCGATTCGCTGGACAAACTGTGCGAGAGTCCATAACGTTCCGGTTCACGTAATGGCTCTTGTTGTTGCTGCTGTTGTTGTTTACGTTTCTCTTTCGTTGTTGTTGTTGTTGTTGCTGGCAAACTTGCGTAGGCGTTTGAATTTCGCTTGAATTCCCTGCCAGCTGTTTGTTCTTTACCGTTCATATTGTTGGCATTGCCGTCTCAGCTGTTGTGCGCGACAGTGCTGCAAAGCGACAGTTGAAATCCTGTGAGCAAACAACAAAGGTGTTGGTCAATAACGCATTGCGGCAGGTCAGGTTTGCATGTGCTGTTAGAGATGAACAGCACAGTGACTGTTACATGCATGTAAAAGATAAGGTCCAACAGAATCTACAGTGTTGATCAGTTGCAAATTGTGATAGGTCAGGCACCATGGTCATCCATGTTGGTTCTCTTAGAAAACAGCTGTAAAGCAAGGTAAATTGCTAGCATAAAATTAACTTAAATATGTCATTAAATGCAAAGAGTGCAATTAAAAAACAAGATAAGCCTTGAACACCAAAAGCACTTAGTGACTTGTGACACGAGTTGTGGTGAGCAGCAGTCACAAACACAAAGAGTGTTAAGCTCGAATGCTTTACACTTGACTTGTGCATATCATGATTGCCCCCCTACCTCCCCCTCAAATGCAATCAAATGCAAACAAGCGCGTGCTCCCTGAATTATTTATGATTTGATTTGCACACGTGAGTAGCTGGCTGCTGGGGAAATAAAAGTTAAGCAACAACAATAACAACAGCTGTCCATGCGGTTGGCGACAGCGCCGTAAATAGCAAAAGTGTACAAAAATGGAAGAAAAAAATTAAATAAAAAGTAGAAGTAAAAAAAAAGCAGTGCACAGCGCGTGTTCATTCAACTGATCAGGTGAATGTACTTCCGTTAATAACTTTTAATGCATGATATGGATACACATACAATAAACTTTTCGATGCTGATTGCTGTTGCTGGAAAGGGAGTGGCACATATATATATATATACATATATATATGTACGTGTGCATACAGATGTAGTTTAGAGCAGCGAGATCGCGATCGTTGGCACGTTACCTCGATTAAAGCAAATATCTTTTCCATGAAGCTGCCCCAGCATCAGACCAGCCAAAAGAGTTTCAAGTCTGGTTTTCTGTTTGTTTCAGTTTTATTATATATATATATATATATTTATACATATACAACCGTGACCTTCTCAGAGTTTTTGTTGTAGTTGTTGTCAGTGTGGCCATAAAATTAAATACACAATGTTAACAGAGAGCTCAGATCTAAGATTTGAACACACACTCAAATGTATGTAGTTGGGTGTGGTGGGGTGGGGGCCACCTATTGTGTGAACCCATCCTATTTAAGCTAATAGAATGGGACAGCGGCTATATATTAATTGTTGACTCAAGAGGTCAAATTATTTAGCGAACAAATGCCATTAATAAGAAATTCACACACAAAGTTGCAATCCGTCCCTCCACCAAGATGGATGCTACCTACCGTTAAATTTCACTCCCGTTTCGAATTCGAAACCAAATGAGAATGCGAATCCGAATACCGAAATGTCGAGTAAAAGTAAACAAAGCAATTAGTGCTACCACACGAAAAATGTTAACAGCGTCAGCTAGGGGGAAATAGAGGGGAGAGGAACTGACCTTCAAGCGAAAATGGTAAACATACCAAGCCCCAGCTGCAACTTGTTTTTTAATATATTTTTTTGTTGCAAAAATGCCACAGCTACTTGCAATTTACAATGAAATTGACATTCAGCAAAATCAAATAAAACTAGTTAGTCGACGAGTTGAAACGTAGCGATTAATACACACACAACCACAGAGGTAGATATTCACACATTCACGCACGCACCAAAGAGTGAGGGAGAGAGAGCGAAAGATAGACTGACAGAGAGAACGGTTAATTTGATCATGATGCTGCTCCAACAACAAGAAATGGCGAGAGTTTTGTTTGACTGTTTAACAGATTTTGTATTTGTAGTACGAACAAAAAAATACAGATACTAAGTGTGAAGCGAACACCGTTTTAAAATAAAGCAGTATGCTTTTGTTTTTGCCATTGTCTTATGGATAAAACAACTGCAACAACCACCGAAGAAACCAACAGTAAACAAGAAGAAGGGTTTACGCGCTGGCAAAGAGTGAGAGAGAGAGATACAGAGGAAAAAGACATGGGAAAGATGAGAGAAGTAGCGTCAACTGCATGCATGAGTAATAGCAGCCAGTGTTGCCCACGAATAAAGCTGGCTTTACGGGAAAATAAAAGTTAAATGTTTTATTGTTACTTCGAAACAAATAAAAGTTGATTTTGCTAGTATACCTATATAATCAATTATTATATTGTTCATCAGTATTTTGCTACTTAAATTATATAGACAATTATAATATTACTCTACGATATTTTCTTGTTTCACTGTTCAACCAATTATGCTAAATTTGTCGGCGATAAAAAGCAAAACTGACAACACTGAAAAAACACTCGCCGCTGTCAGCACTAACAGATTATTCATGCAATTGCAATTAAGATCAATATTTAAGTAATGCACCGGGTCACAGCAGAAAAACAGAGAGAAAGAGGGAGACAGGAGAATGTGTGAAGAGTGCTCTTGTCAATTGCTAAACAATCGAAATAAGAATGGAAAAAACAAAAATGAGAACGCGAATTTTATTGTTTATTTACATACATTAAAATGTATGTATGCCGACGATATAACGGGAACTGCTTGGCTGCCTGCCTGCTCTACTGCGTTGTTGAAATACTTTTTTTACACACACATGCACACACACACATAGAAAACAAAATATATTTATATATATATATATATATATATACATAACCGCGTCCCAGTTGTAAGAAATTTAACTGTTCTTATGGCAACCGCCGAAAAGGCACCACAACAAAAAAAGAAAACTGCTGACTTGCTGATTTTTTTGCAGTTCTCTTCGGTTATTTGCTTTTTTTTTGGGCACGAGTCTTGCAGTTTTTTGGGGAATACCTTGGGGATTGGTCATGGCGCAGTTCTAGCGCCACCTGACGTCTGACACCCAAAGCAAGCACAATAAAATGGATCCTCAAATTGAGCAAGAGTTGTAAACGCATACACACATACACATATGTATGCTGATAGTGTGCTTTGTATGTGTGTGTGTGAATGTGTGCTTTTGTGCTTATTTCGAAATGAAAACGCGGCCAGTCCACAATTTGAAGATTTTTTTTGTTCATGGAGTCAACTTACGAAACGTATTAAAACAAAAAAAAAGAGTAACAGGCACCAACGACTACAAATACAAATGCAATGGAAAGGGGAGCGCGTTGGCGTTGCTTCTGCTTCTTCTGCTGCTTCTTGCCACACAATCACAATGTTGCACTCAAACTCTCACTCACTATCTCGCTCTCGCTTGCTCGCTCACTCGCATGCTTAGTAGCAGCAGTTAGCATAATGCACACACACATGTACACGCACACATATGTATATATGTTATACTCACACACACACACGAGCGCGCTTATTTGGTATCTTGTAGCTAGTTTCTTCTAAATTTATACGCTATTTATGCCACAATACTTGTTGCCCGCTTATACGTTCAGAAAAAACTTCAACTTAACTAAACAAAATAATTAACGTGAGGTGTGTTTTTGTTTTTTCTTATTTTTGAAATTCATTTCAAGATCGAGACGCGCGAGACACGTTCGCTCCACGTCTGGAAGCAGCCAACTGACGAGTTCAACAAACAAATATAACAATCATATTATGACAGCCAATATAACACTAGAAATTCTAGCAGTACGCCTCAAACTGTAAGCAAGCAGTGCAATCGTTATTAGCTATCGACAAACTATGTTAATTAACAGATTGGCGCCAAAATGTTTAGTTTCTTGCGTAATAAATCGGAATGCAAGTTTACATAATAAAAGCCGATAATTGCCATAAAGATTGTTAAATTTAGGCATATTTTATAGAAAGTGCTGCTTTGAATAAGTCAGTGAGACTGTCTCTCTAATATTCGATTACCCAATCGATCGACTAATAACATAACAACAAAATGTTAAGTCAGCTGTTGCTCGTACAACAAACTTATCGAATAGGAACATCAAAGTAATGGAATTGGAGGGTTCAGAATTGGGCACCAAGGATTACTGGGAAACCAGCTACGAACGCGAAATCAAGAACTACAAAAGTCACGGTGATGTGGGCGAAATTTGGTTTGACGAGGACTCCCAGCAACGCATTGTCGACTGGCTGCTGAAGCAGCAGCAAACACTCCATAAACCATCCGCACGTGTTCTGGATTTGGGTTGCGGCAATGGCATGTTTCTGATTGCCTTGGCCAACGAGGGATTCACCCAGCTAACAGGCGTCGATTACTCACCCAAGGCCATTGAGCTGGCCATGGGCATTGCGCAGGATCTTTCCCACAACATCGATTACAAATTGGCGGATTTAACGCAAAAGGAGCCACAATCCTTGGGTACTTTTGACATTGTACACGACAAGGGCACCTACGATGCGGTCAGCCTGTGTCCCGATAACCCCAAGGAGATGCGAAACAATTATCTGGACAACGTCGCGCGATTGCTGCACGACGAGCACAGCTGGTTCATCATCACATCCTGCAACTGGACGGAGGACGAGCTGCTCCAGAGCTTTGAGCATCTCTTTGACAGACACTGCACAATACCCACGCCCACATTCAAGTTCGGCGGCAAGGTAGGCAACGTGGTCACCTCTGTAGTCTTCAAGAAGCGTGCAGTTTAATGAAATAAGAATCTTTTTTTTACATATAAGATAAATGATTTGAAAAAATATGAATTACGTTTGAAATAAGATTAAACACAGTCAGTTTTCCAAATATTTGTTTAGGTGCACCAACAAACCTTATCAGAAGGCAATCAAGCAGCGTAAATTGTTGTCCACTGGGATTATATTCCCCGAGCTTATCAGCGACTGATGTTTACAATTTGATAATGCGGGCTATTTTCAACATTTATATATATATTTATTTGTATTTGTATTTGTAATTAAATTTGTTTCGTGTGCTGCAATAAGTCAGCGGATACTAATAACACAATCAATAACAAGAAATAGACAGCTTTGTGCCTTCGGCTAGAGCCGAATTCAAAAATACCCTTGCTGTTGATGTCGAGGCCAAAAACTGGAATATGGCCAATTAATGTCGATGTATGGGAATAAGAAGAGCTATGCAAATTGCTTGATTAAAATCTTTTTTTCATTTGTCGAGGGATAACAAGATTCAATTAAAAGAGATGTTTTGTAATTAATTCTAATTTCCAAAAAAAAAATGGTTATTTAAGTTGCAATTTTAAATATTTTATATGCGCTTAGAATTTTTAAATAAACTGAACAATTTGTGCTGCCAAAACATTAAAATAAAACACAAAAACACAATTCAATTCATGCACTTAAAATTTTCAAAAAATAAACTGAACAATTTGTAGATTATCTCCGAGTTAATTCTTCAACTCAGCCTCCAACTCCAAAGGTATTTTTGTTGTTGATTTTTTACTCTTTAAACAGTAAACAGTTGATTTGATTTATGTATAAAAAAAAACTCGCATAAGCTTAGACACACTGAGAGAAAAGTTAGTAACATTGTGAATTGCGTACGCCATCAGTTAGTAAACGATAAACAGCTGATGGAGACGCCACGCCCTCCGCCCAACGCTTAACTTGGGCTGCGGCGTTCCAAGTACAAAGTAGACAATAGGAATTATGCTATGATCCAACAACATACAGTATATATATAGATATAGATATATAAAGGAGGAGCAGTTGCCTCCCAGTTGCTTCAAGACAGAAAAGTGCGCACAAATCCTTTGATGGGCGTCCGGCACATCGGACAATTGGCAACGCTGGGCGCGCACTGATTACAGGTTGCTGCATCCAAGGATTAAAATATAATCAATAAAAATTGCTCAATATGGCGTTGCGTCCAGAGACTCACCCAAGTGTCCGCAGGGCAGGAAAACAACGCCGACCTCCTCGTCGAGGCAGACCTTGCAGAGGCGTGCATCCTTCAGCAGACGATTCTCCTCCTCCAGCGACAGATTCCCATTTGGCAGCGAGCTGCTGTCCAAGGCCGTTGGTAGTGGCGGAGCTGTAGCAACAACGGGTGTTGTTGTTGGTGTTGGTGTCACCGGTGTCGTCTCCAAGGCGGCCGCTTTGCTTGTCGTCGCCGAGCAATCCTCAAGGGGTGCAGTTGGTTCCGTTGTTGTTGGTTCGGTGACCTCCAGTGCTGCACTGGAGCCACCAGCATCATCGAATATGGCATGCAGCAGATCATCCAGCGTGTCGTAGGCACAACCCGAATTGGACAGCTTACGGACCATAGTCTGACGCACCACACCCACATCAATGCCGAGGATCAAGGCCTGGCGAACGGGCTCCGTGCACATGGCACTGCCGATGCTCGTCGGGAGCTGTGGCGCTGTCGCCGCTGTGGTTGGCGTAACTGCTTCCGTCTCACGCACTTGTCGCACAAAATTCGGTCCCTTAGCGAGCAACACAAATTGACATTTGGGCGACCATTTGGCGTGCTCGTGCCACGGCTCATCCTCCTTCTGCCAGGAGCGCAGCCCGATGTTGCAATGGAAACAACGCACCTGATCATCGATCTTCTGGTAGTAGAGACCAGCCTGGGCCAACGGCTCCGCCGGCTGTATGTCCACGATGGGCCAATCGCGAAACGTTCGCAATCGCGACTCCATGCACGAGTATTTGGGTCGATGTGGCAATGATGTGGGCTGTATGCCCAGCTCCTCAAGATCACTGCCGGCGAACTGGATGAGTGGACCCATTTGGACACGCGGACAATTGGGAAAGAAGCGTCGATGCTCGTCGAAGGCATTGTCGTTCTTCTCCCACTTGGCAATAACGCCGTTGCACCACACGCATCTCACATGATCCGACTGATTCAGATAATAGAAGCCAGCCTTGGCCAAATCCTGAGGCGTTATATTCGGATTCTGCAAGAGGGATACGAGTTTAGTGAAACTTTCTGCCAAATATAAAGTTGAGTTGAGTTGGATGCGGAATGGAGCATGAAGCGCTTCCATCTCCGCCATAAACTCCATATACAAACTGGCCAATCCTTGAACGTTTCCAGGCGATTCGCTTCGATGAGCAGATCCGGTGTTGTTGTCTGTCCCTGCTGAGCTGCTGTTGCTGATGTGCCGCCATCGACAACGCAATTGCCCTCGCAGTCGCTCGACTGCTGCTGCTGCTGTTGAGCAGTAGCTGGCACCATGGGGACATTGCCACAGTGGCCTGGCGCCAGCACCATGGAGCAGATGGGCGAGGCGCGACGATGTCGTTCGCCGACCTGATCCCCATACTCCCAGTGATCGATGTGTATGTGACACCAATTGCATTCCGCTTCCAGCCAATTGCCCGTGGCAAAGAAACCGTTCTTCACCAGATCTTCAACTTGGACGGGTGCATTTGTGGGCCACTCGATGAACGTCGCATATCGTTCGCTTTCGTATTCTAACCGACGATCGGTCGCCATTTTGTCATGTGTGTTGGTTCTTTTGTCACTGGGCCCTGAACTATGCAATGATGTAATTTGCTCAGCTGCAGTTCAACAAAAGAAACCAAAACACCAAAAACGCAGCTGCGAAAATAAAAGTTTATTGATTACACCAAAGTGTGACCGTTTATTCCAACAGCTACATTATTTACTATGCAATCAGCTTGCTAGCCTGAGAGCTAACAGTGAGTGTTAACGAACAGTTTTGGTATTTTCAACAATGTAAATGGTCACACATAAAAACATATGTTTCTTGTTCAATTTAAACTATTATGATTGTGAATGCTGGCAAAAAGCTAAAAACAGTAATAGGCAAATTTAGATGTTTTTAAATGCTGTTACCCTATTTTATAGTTATTCCGTATTTTCACTTCTACGTCAAACCTTTCTACAATTAGTTTTCAAACTAAATTTGACTGCCTATGCTGTTTTTTTTACCTTTCTGCAAATCTTTCTGATAAATAAAAATTATAAATTATATATAGGGCTATAAACAAATTAATTTTACAATTTGCAGCCAAACCTTTTTGCAATTTGCTAGCAAAAAATTGCCAACACTTTTCTTAAACAATATTTGTAAATTACAATTTATAGTTATTTAGCAGCCTATTAAATATTAATTATTTGAAAATAAATGCATTTACTCTTCAACGTACTCATTTTATTGAAAGAATCACTTAAGAAAGAATTTGAAAACCACAAAACGCACGCAGTGCGTTAATTCCACAACGAAGAGGATTATTTTGTGATCCTCCTACTCCTTACTGGAAGTATGTCCTTGGCTTTCTGTACGAGAACAGTTTCCTGTTGCCCTTGTGGTGGACGCGCTGCACCAGCGGGAACTTGATGGTCGAATCGTGGAACTGCTTGACGTGCACACGACGTGTCTTCGCAGCGGCAATCGATTCCACCTTGATGATCTGAATGGAATGGGCACGGGCACGATGACGAGCGCCCATGTCCCGGTAGCACTGTGTGACGGCACCGCCAACGGTCAGATCCCTGTACTCCCTGTACATGTTGTGTGTGCCCGAACGCGAATCGTAGCGCAACCAGATGCCAAAATTCTTGATCTTAATTGGCGATGTTTCGTACACCTGCTTCAGGGACACAATTTCGCCGGTCGTCTTCTTGAACTTCTTCAGCTGACGCAAAAAGTACCAGAAGCGAGATTTGGCCACAATATTATCGGGTGCAAAGATGCGCATCTTGTACAGAGGCGTCTGTGGCTCCTTCTCGCTGGGCAGCTTGCGGCCAACGACCTCGTATTCCTTCAACTGTAATTTTAAAATAAATATATTAATTCACTATTTCCAGCTTGTTGTTGTTTATAGGTTAGGTTTATAGCTGTGCATTAAATGCCTACAAGTGTAATTTAAGCTTAATAATGCTTAACAAAAGCTAGTCACACTTTCAACATGCTGTCATTAAAGTGAAACTTCTTTTTAAAGTTGTAACTGCTTTAATTTAACTACTCCAAAACTAGTCGCATTTTTATCCACGGCAGCCGTTAGTTTGGCTTTTTGGCGATTTTCTCACAGTTGCTAGCCGTTTCCTCGTATTCTATCAATTGCACTTGTTAGCCGCTTTGTCTGCCTTTGAGTTGCACACATTTTTAGCACAATTTGCATTAGTTTTCGTTTATTTTTCTAATGAATACTAACCAATCCCTTGGCTCTCATGATGACGGCGCACGCGAAAAAGGAAACGGAAAGAGCTGTCAAATTGTTATTACCACTGAACTGTAAAAACTCGTGCAGCAGCGTTGCTTGTAGACGCTTACAGCGTTGATTTTTTTGGACAGTCATCGCAGCATGCTGTTATCGATGCTTTGTACATCGCTAGGCTACTGCGCGTGTTCAATGGCTGCGAACGTCGATAAAATTGCTAAAATTTTGCTCCAAACGCGTTATTTAAGCAACAATAATAGTAAATATACCTGCCATATACAATACTGAAAGTGCGTGCCGAATATTGCCAATGGCGCAAGCCCTAGAATTAAGCAAAACGTGAGCAACAATCAAGCATACGCAAATCCCTACTAAGCAGCGAAAAAAAATGCAAAGCGCAATGTGAGACGTGCAAAAAAAAAAAATATTTTTCTCCTTAAATTCAGCGCAACATATTTCAATTACGCTTCGTAATAAATACGCATTGTTGTGAAATTTTGGTCTAATGACGCAGCAAAATGCGCAAAAATATTAAAAAATAAAACAAAAAATTGTATAAGCGCTGCTGCCACAAACGTCTGGCCAATCCATCCATCCAACCATCCTCGGGACGGGAACGAGGGGTGTTGTTCTTGTTCACATAAAGAAAAACGACAAAAAAAACAACAAAAAAAAAATAGAAAAAAAACGCGCGGCCGCCGCTCCGCTGGGCGCTCCATTGCCAGTGTCTCGCTCAGTTGTGCAGCGAGCGTCCGTGCCGTCGGTTGTGTTTCACTCCTCTCTCTCACGCTCTCTCTGTTTTGCGCGCGTAAATATTGTGCTGCGTGTCCGCCCCTGCGAGCAGGTAAGAGAGACGCGTGCATAATTATTCGCAGAAAAGAAAAACAACAAAATCCCATTGCGATTGCATGTATATTAATTTTCCACCATACAATTTAAAGTAAGTTTTGCTAATTTATTTATAGACAAAAGTTTTGCTTTTGCTTTTTTGGTTTACCCAACGCTTCCGCCTGCGCCTCCGCATTACATTTTTTGCGCAATTTATTTTGGTATTTTAAATTATCGGCGCTTTCTTTGCGTGCGCACTTCGTTCGGCTCCAGGGCTGGCAAAAATGAATTCAAAGAATTTGAATTTTTTTGTTTTCCTTATGTTTTGCTGTTGTCATTTCCTGTTTGCTCTTTTTATCGCCCAGCTCCGGAATGACCAACTTAAATAATGTATTATGTATTTTTTCAGCAG
The DNA here is from genome assembly GCA_035042305.1 of Drosophila glabriapex. NCBI lineage: Eukaryota > Metazoa > Arthropoda > Insecta > Diptera > Drosophilidae > Drosophila > Drosophila glabriapex. The sequence continues at coordinate 5,395,936 of JAWNLN010000046.1, read as the reverse complement.
CAGCAGCTCCAAAGAGGAGAACAACGATAAACAACACAAACACAAAGTCGGTGTACGGCATGCAAAGGTAATGCAAATTAATCGATTAACAGCATTTATCGATAGTACAATTGTAACGGTTGTTCTGTTTTACTCTCTGTTATTGTTGTCATGGCAGCGCATAAATGCAAAAAGATGATAAAAACACTGGAACAAAAACAGCAACAACAAACAAAGAGTACGCTTAACATTGAGCCCCATGCGGGCGAAACGGAAACAACGCCGGCACTCAGCGAGGAGGATGACTTTGAAGAACATAACAATGCTGCTGCCTTCCAGTCTCATTCCTCCTCCAACAACAACAACAGCAGCAGCAGCAAATCTGCGGCAGATCTGCTGATTTTGAACAATGCATTGGAAAACAAGAATCAAAATCAGACGTTAGAAAATGGCAAAAGGAAAATCTTGGCGGATAAAGAGATCATTACTGATTCAACTGCTTCAACTGCTAACAGATTATTGCCAGCTGATAAAAGTGCTGTGAAAACAGAGTTCGAGGATGAAAATGAATCCGCCACAGTTGCTGATGAGGCGCCGTCGACATCGCATATTGGCCAAAAATCACCAATTCACATTAAAATCGAAGAGAAGTATCCATTACCTGCGATTAAAATTGATCATTATAAGGAGGATGACGATCCTGCTTCGCCTGGAAAAGAATCGGCTTCAGCAACATGTTCGACATCTGCTATGGATATCAAAAAAGCGGAAAGTTCGTTGCAAGAAACTGATGGAATAAAAGTTGAAGAGATGAGTCCGTTTCCTACGATTAACATTGATGATGATGATGTTGATGCTGATGAATCCCCCACACCTGGTAAGGAATCTTCTCCAGTAGATGAAGTCAAAAATGGTGAGGCATCAAGCAGCTCACCTTCCACGAAAATCAATGAGGAAAGTGCTGCTCAACACGAGGAATCATATTTAACAGAAGGATTACAAATTGAAAAGAGTAACCAAGCTGAAGAGGCTTTAGCCTCGCCAGTGATTAAAACCAATGAAGATGAGCAGCATAAGTTTAAAGAAGAAACTTCGTCGCCTGTGCTTCGAGTCGATGGTGAGAGTTTATCACAGGATGAGGAAAATGTATCACCTACGATAAATGTGTTGCCGAGACGAGAACGAGCATTGTCCTCATCATCATCATCATCAGCGTCATCAGCATCTTCAACTTCGTCAGCAGCAGCAGCAGCAGTGTCAACATCATCATCTGCGTTAAACATCTCGCAAGATATCAAAAGCGAAGAACATTCGCAAGGAGCCGATGTGGAGAATGCTTCAACACCAATCTATGAAATCGATGACGATGAAGTTGCTGCTAAGGAAACTGAGCGCACATCACCTGTAGCGGGAGCAGAAGAAGAAGGAGAAACAGCAGCAGCAGAAGAAGCACCAGTAGATGAAGAAGCAGAAGCGGAAGCAACAAAATCAGCAACTACATCTCCAGTTTATAAGGTCAATGATCTTTCGCCCGCCAGCATACCAGCTGATGAGGAATCCTCCTCGCCGGGCAGCGATAATCAAATGCCACAAATTGAGCGTCGAACACCAGTGGAGACCATTAAGATTGAGTCCGATTCGGAGGTGGAGGAGGAGAAGGAGGAAAGGAAACAGAATGATGACGATGATGATGATCATTGTAAAATGGATGCAGCAACTGAGCCAAGTGATAATTTGGTTGATATTAAAGCAACAACGCAACCAGTGAAAATAAATGGCGCACATGCCGCATTGGAAGAATTGGACAGTGAGGAGCAGCAGGAGCCGGAGCAGCAGGATGCGGATGCATTGCAATTGTCTGTGATAGCAAAGGAGGAGGAGCAACAGCAGCTGGAGCAACAGCAGCAGCGGACAACAAACTCGAGTCGAAGAAGTAGCCGCAGTAGCAGCAGCAGCAGCAGCACAGTTAGCTCCACATCACAGCAGCTGGTCATCGATCATCCAGATAGCGAGCAGAACAACAAGCAGCAGCTGGAGCAACAGCTAGTGGATCAATGGCAATTGTTGCTTGCATCAAAGCGCAGGCGCAGCGGCAGCAACAGCAGCAAGGGTAACAACAGCGATAGCAACAGCAACAACAATAAAAAGCAGTGCCCGGAGCAGGAGCAACATGATCAACAATCATCGCTGCTGTTACAGCGACTACAAGCGCCAGTGCCAAATAGCAGCGATGTTGCACAGACTCTAAGTTGCTACAAGTGCAATGCGCAAAGCTTTGATAATTTCCAGCAGCTAAATGCACATCACGAAGTGTGTAAAGTACCAGCAACAGCAGCCACAACAGATGCGATAGCAGCAGCAGCAACAACAGATGCAACAGCAGCTGCAACAACAGATGCAACAGCAGATGCAACAACAGATGCAGCAGCAGCAGCAGCAACAACAACAGATGTAACAGTAGCTGCAACAATAGATGCTCCAACTCCAATTCCAACTGTACAAAAGGAGCGTTTCTTTCGTTGCATACGCTGCGACACTGTCTATCAATGTTGGCACTTTTTCCTGCATATGCGCGAGGTGCATCAGCGCTATATCTGCTTCTATTGTTCGCATGTATTTGCTAGCGTGGAGAAGCTATCGCTGCATCTGGAGAACAAGCATGATATGGACCAGCGCCACTTTGCCAAAGTGGAGGAGTGGAAAATGCTGCAGGCGCAGGAGGATCGAGCCCGTTATTTAGTCTGCTGCACTTGTCAGACGAGTTTCGAGCTTGGCACCCAGTTCGAGGAGCACGATTGTGCCGAACTAATGCAGCCGTGCACGCTGTGCGGCCTCAAGGGCAGCCATGCCAATGGTTGCAGAAATGGCAGCAATAGCAACAATGTTGCCAACAGCAACAACAGCTCCAATCGCAAAAAGACAACAGCAGCGAAACGAAAGCGAAGACCTGCCAAGAGCAAGCAGCTGCTGGAGAAGCTGCAACAACAACAGCAACAGTTGCCGGACTCGGGCAACTCTGCCGTGCCAATGGAGCAGGACCTAACTCAACAGCAGCAACAGCAACCAGCGATGTTGCCGGAGAATAACAGTAAGTGGGATTCTCTTGTTGTTTTCTAAATGTGCCCATTAAAAAATCCCAGAAAAAAGACAGATTGTATATTTATTGCTACGATTGCGAATGACGTTACTATTATCAGTGTGTTGCTATCTTTTTATTTATATTTATATATACACAAATATAGACAGGTGACTTGCCCTAGCAGTCGTCTGTAGTGTTTCAGCTGACGCATTTCATTTAGATTTCACTGATTGATTGATTGAGCGATTGACGGATTCGTCATTTACGCAGTCAGTCAGTGAAAATTATGCAAAATAAGCAGTGATAGTTTGACTTACAAGGCAATGATTGAGTGAATGATGGACTGACTAACTGACTGATTGATTGATTGATTAATGCTTATATATGCTTTTTTTTGACTGATGACTGATAATTAAGATAGATTTAAGGAATTTTGTACGCTTTTGTGATGGGCTACTCTAGTAAAGAGTCACAACAACTAATCAATTTAATACAGTTCCAGCGCCAATTGAAGATGCGCCACGAGAGGAAGAGGTGCCCCCACGACTGGTCGTGCCCAAGATAATGTTGCGTGTGCCCAAAGAGTTTCAAAAATCGGTGGATGCAGCGCTTAGTAGCACGGACACCGAGGACGATGAAAACGATGAGTTGCCAACGACAACAGCAACAGCTTCAGCAGCAGGAGCAGAAGACACTGCAACACTGCTCACAGTGGATGCAGTGCAGCAGCAGCAGCAAGAACGCTTCTCATCGGAATCGGATATGGAAACGGCTACCGAAACGGCATCAATGTTTTTGGAGGCAACGCACATGCCCGCCCATATTTCACCGGAGGATGTGGACGATGAGGATTCGCCGGCGTCAAAGTTGCCGCATGTGTTGGCCGAATTAGAGCGCACTAAACTGGACATTGAGCGCACCATGGCCATAATGGTGGCCAAAAGGCAGCTGCAGCAGCTGCAGCAACAACAGCAGCAACAGCAGCAACAACAGCAACAACAGCAGCTGGAGCAGTTGCAGCAGCAGCAACAACAACTGGAACAGCTGCAACAACTGAAGCAGCTGCAGCAACAGCAGCAACTGGAGCAGCTGCAACAGCAGCAACTGGAGCAACAACAACAGGCAGCGGAGCAGCAACTTTTACCCGATGCTGAAGTCAAGCAGCAGCGACGTCGCTGGTCATTGACGCCGCCCGCATCTCCACACAACAATCAGCACCACATCAACGACGACGAAGATGAGACGCATGTGCCAAGGGAACGGGAACAGAAACAGGATGATGAGTCGGCTGCATCCCCAACTGCAGCACTGCAGCGACGCGATACGCTGGGCAGCGAGTGCATGGATTTGGATGATAGTCTAAATGAGCAGCAGCAGCAGGAGCAACAGCAACAGCAAACACCCGATGAGGAGCAGGAGGAAGAGGTGGAGGATAAGGAGCATCAGGAGCAACAGCAACCCCCTCAAATGGAAACACCTGCAACACCACCCGCCGATGGTATTGAGGTGGCCGGCGAGGATATTTTAACGCTCGATCTGCAACTTGATCGACCGTTGGACAAATTCGAAATGGTTGACTTTGTGCGACTCTGCCTGAAGGCTGTTTATCCTTACTGCTTGTATTGCAATCATGCGCGACGCATCGCTGTCAATGCCCGCCAACTGGTGCTGCATCTGATTGCCATGCATCGTTTCACGGCGACCGTGGATAGCATCACCGCCGAGGAGTTGCATGCAGAGACCATTGTGATGCGTCTAAAGAGTTATTTGCCAGCCTTCGAGGATGGCGGCCACTACATGAATGCGGTCAGCTGTTGCAGTGTGGATGGCGGACGCTTCGCTCAGCCCTTCAATGAGCGGCTGTACGAGTGTTTTCCGTGTCGTTATGTGACCGCCAGCCACAAAGAGCTCTACACCCACAATCGACGACTGCACATCAAAGCGAAGATTACGTGTGCGATGTGCGACTTGAATTTCTATAACTTCAGCGATCTGCTGTGTCACATTTGCCCAGGTGTCGCCACCTTCAATCCGTTCGAGTTGCAATTCCGTTGCTGCTTGTGCGATAGGGCACCGTTGCCGAGCGCCTTCCGCCTGATGGTCCACCTGCGAAAACAGCATCAGGCGTGTGATATCTGCCTGGAGGATTGCCACACGCAGGCCAAGCTGTCGGCGCATGTGTGGAAGCATAAGTTGTTGCATCTGTGCTATCGTTGCGGCATCTCGTATCGCAACAAACAGGACATCTCCAAGCATCTGTTCTGGAAGCATGGCACTGAGAGTGCCAGCTGCAAGCGTTGCATGCAGAAACGCTGGCGTCACGTCTACCATTTCTGTGTGCCGGCTGCGCAATTCGTTTGTGAGCATTGCCAGTTCACGTTCAGCAAGGCCATCTATCTGGAGGTGCACAAGCGTCAGCATCTGGGTGATTTTCGTTATGCCTGCAATGAGGAGCAGTGCGACGAGAAGTTTGTCTCGCGCAAGCTGCTTCTCAAGCATGCCGCTCAGCATGTCATCGAAGAGGCAGCAACGACTTCAGTTAGGGAATTCGACGAGCAGCAGCCAACGCTAAAGGATGAGGAGGAGCAGCAGCTGCAGCAACAGCAGGAGACGCACAACTCGCGACGCACATCTTCCGAGCTGCAGCCGGATGAGCAATTGGCGCAGCTTAAAACGGAGCTATCCTCACCCAAGCCGGAGGCTGTGGAGCAGCATCAAGTGGATGCCGCTAAAGATAAAACACAGCCACAGCCGGCGGAGCAAACGGAACAGCAGCAGCAGCAGCCGACGCCTCGCAAGCGACGCAAGAAGAACAAGCGCAACAAGGCATCGCTGGAGGATCTAAATCTCATTGCGCCTAATCTCTCCGAAACAGATAGCAGCGATGACAGCGATTCGGATGCGCCACGAAGCACGGGCACACAGCAAGACAACCAGCAGGCAACGACACTGCCCATGCGCGCCTCTGTCGATGATCTGCATATGCCGCGGGTAATGCTCTCCCCAGCCTCGGAGAGTGACAGCGAAGAGCTGGCACAGGAGCAGCCCAAGCAGGAGTCGCTAGATGCAGAGCTGCCCAAAGTGGAGCTGGAGCAACTGCAGCCGCCGGCGAAAACAGAAAACGAGAACGAGGAGTACAAGCCCAAGCTAGAGCAGGAGAACAAGGAGCACGACGACGAGGAGATGGCAAATGTGGAGCCACAAGAAGTACCCGACATATGGAAGAATCTGCTGCAAAATCAGCCGGCTATTGCAAAAATGGAAGTCGAAACGCCCATTGAAATTGAGCCCACTGAGGAGCAGTTGCGTCCGGTCAAGTTGCATGTGATCATCTCCGATCATGATTACTGTAAAATGCAACGTACGCCGCCGCCAACACCACCGCCCTCGCCCCGCAAGCTATCGTCACATGGGAAAGCAGCGAAGGCGAACAAGCGAGGCACTGCCGCCTCCAGCGACAGCGATAGCTCCAGCAGCTCCAGTTCCAATTCGGATTCCGATAGCTCCAGTTGCTCCTGTGGCTCGAATTGCAGTTGCAGTTCCAGTGGCAGCAGCTCCAGCGACGATGACTCGGACAATGAATCACCCGCCCAGAAGAAGGGCAACGAACGCATCTCCGAGTCCAACAGCAACAACAACAGCAGCAGCAACAACAACAACAGCGAGGAATATGTAAATGTGACGGCTGTCAGTGAGACAGTAGAGCCACGCCCAGTAACGCCCACGCCACAAGCGCCATTGTACAATGAATCTGATTTCGATACGGCTGTCTCCGACACGGATGAGGAATTCTACGATGCCCATCCCCAGAAAATGGCCAGAGAATTGGCCGAGAAGCGTCTGACGGCGGAGCATTCATGCCACCAACAGTATCCGGCCGCCGGCAGCAATTATCTGATTGTGGAGAATAGTCGGCCGTCGACGCCATCGCTGCCGGAGGAGGCGGCCGCCTTTGCGGATAAGGATCCACGTGAACGTGTCAGCAAGAACAAGAAGAAGAAGCGTGAACGCAAATCCACCTGCAGATCCACGTCGACGGGCCAGGCCAAGCTGATGACGCAACTGTTGCTGCCTCAAATGGAAATGGCTGCTGCATCAACGCCGCAACTGCTGCAGCAACAACAACAGCTGCAGCAGCAGCAACAACAACAACAGCTGCAGCAACAACAGCTGCAACAGCAACAACAGCAACTGCATCATCAACTGCTGGCCGAATCCTCGGCCACGACACCGATCACACATCGACCCAGCTGGCAGCCGCGGATGAGCGAGAGCAGCAGCTGCTCCGATGCCAATGGTCAACTGAAGCGCTCCAAGCGCACACGACGCCCCAACAAATTCTATGGGTATACCAGCGAGGATGAGAATATGAGTGCGGTGCTGGCGCCACCGTTGCAGGTTGGCATGCAGTTAATCAAGCCACAGCCGCCGCCACAGCTCACCTGGGCCAAGGAGGATCTGCCGACGCCGCCAAAGCAGCAGCGCAATCGCAACAGCAATAATCACAATGTTGCTGCCGCCGACCATCATCATCATCATCATAATCACCAGCAGCAGCAGCAACAGCAGACGCCGCATCAGCATCATCATCAGCAGACGCCGCATCAGCAAACGCCTCATCACAACTCGTCGCATCAGCACAGCAATGGCAGTGGACGCAAGCGCACCAAACGCACACCGCTCAGCGCTGGATCTGTTGGTGGTCGACGTGCAGCGAAACGTGTCAAGCAGCAAGGAACACCATTGCCACCGATACCCACACTGAAAATACGACCGGCTTTGTTGCCTGCTGCGAGCGCCATTAACAGCGACAGCAGCGATAGCAGCTCCGATGATGATGCCGAAATAAATGTGACAAGTTTGCTGGCAACGCCGACAGGAACGAGGCCACTGCCTGCACCACTACAATCGTCATCATCCATGCCGCCTGTGTTGCAAGCAGCCCCAATCGTACCGTTGCCAACGCCACCACCACCGCCGCCAGCAACGACTGCCTTCAATCAACCCATTCCGCCAGCGCTGCTGCCCAATCCGGATTTTGCAACGTTGCAATACTTTAAGGCGAACAATATTCGATATCCGATCAGGCCACCGGCGGGTGCTCGGCTGGCGCGTGAAGGTGAATCGGTATACTGCTATTGTCGCTGTCCCTACGACGAGGTGTCCGAGATGATTGCTTGCGATGGTCAGAACTGTCTCATCGAGTGGTTTCACTTTGAGTGCGTCGGAATTATGGTTGCGCCGCAGGGCAAATGGTTCTGTGCCGAGTGCCGGCCCAAATACTCGGAGGGACTCTATCCCGGCCAACTGAAGGCCAAGTAAAATGTTTTAGATTTACTTATCGACTTATCCTAAATATTAAACCATAACAAAAAACAAAAAAACAACAACAACACCCACTACAGAATGGATTACGCTTATTAAATGTTTAAAAAAAATATAAAGAAAATGTTCGTTGTTTTCACAACTTTGGATTAAAAAAAATGAAATCTATAAAAAAATAAAATAAACAATGAAAAGTTAATTACATTTAAATTAAGCTAAGTGAAAAGTTAGAATATGTGTGGAGTAATACATATATCTCTATATATATTCATATATACATACATATATATGATTATGAATATATGAAGTCCAGGCTCAAAGACGACTTGGCTGCGGCATAAACTAAGTTAATTTTAAATATATCTATTATCATAATACACATTACACATGAATGTATATTCGTATATTTGTAATCTAATGGAATATATATATATATATATATATATATATATCAATATATATATATATATTGTAAATATGTGAGAAATTCGTGAATGAAACCCATTCGAAATTATGGGACTACTCTACATATATGTGTATACATATGCATATATATGTAATTAGTTAGCTCATGCAAGATCTATAAACGTTTAGATTTAATTCTCAACCCCAGCATCAGTAGTTATGATGATGCTTATGATAAACTTTAATGACTATCGTTAGCTATATATATGTGTAAAAAAAAAACAACAACAAAATAAATCAAACGTCAAATTCGAATTTCAGTCGAGATGCGAAAAATAAACATTCAGTAAGTGAACCATATTCAATTTTTTATTGTTCTTATTTGGATGTGGGAGATTTTCTAAAATATTGTGAATTAAATATGAGCTGAGAAGCGATTTATATGTAATTTATGTATATATGTATATATATACTAGACTTACATATGTAATTAACCGATTTTTAATTCCGCGGAAGTATTGCCAATGATAAAGTTCCAGAAATACTTTTAAAGTGAAAAGCAGTTAAAATTAAACAAATTCTAACATGAAACTGGCAATCGTTCACTGCACTTGGGCTTTATACCCTTAAAGGAAGTATTCAAAAAATATGTATCTAAAATGCATAATCCACATTTATTATGATTATGCTGGAGTGAATGCAAATAAGGCACGACAATACTATTAATGTTGATGGAAGCACGAACGTATGCAACACAATACTCACACACACACACACACATACACACTGGCCAGGGTCAGTGTGGGGTCATCATAGACCAGGAAAAAGAAACGGCAGCAGCAGTGGGAGGAGTAGCAAAGAGGACAACCACCACAAACCAATGGGGGAGGAGGTGTTGGAGTTTGTTTACCAAAAACAGCGCGTTGATTTAATTGCACAGCCGAAGGCGGGAGACAAAAGTAACGAGTGGCGAAGTAGCGAGTGAGGAGCAGCGAAGCAACAACCACAACACACACACACACCCAAATTACCGGTGAGTAACGGTAAAGCGAAGCGACGGCCAGTGGGCAATTTCCATGGCGTGGTGTGCGTGAGTACAAAATTACCATAAATCTGATTGGGTACCCTGTACAAATATATAAATATATATATATATAAAGTCGTTACTGCTGAACTTGAGTCGCTCAGTTCGTGTTGAGTTGACGTTGCGCGCGGTTCGATCCTTGTGCTCCTTGCGGATAAATTTATTTTTGAATTTATTATAACGTCCCGGGCACTCGACTGGCCCCTCTGACTGTGTGTGTGCGTGTGTGGGTGTGTGTGTGTGTGTATGTGCGTGTGTGCCATGTGGCAGAAGAGGGCTAAAAAATATACTGTGACAATATTGAGACTTGTGATTAGAAATCATTTGGCAACATGGTGCGACGCGCTTCGAGCGTGCCACATCTAAGCAATAGCGGTGGCAGTAGCGCCGATAGCGTCACGGCACGTGGCAGAGCACCAGCTGCAGCAGGTGCAGCAGGTGCAGCAGCTGGACGCGGCAGACGAACAACGGGCGGCAACAAGGCAACAACGCCAACGGAACCGCGTCGTCAGATCTCGGGCAGCAGCAGTGGATCGAGGATGCCGCGTTCTCGCAGCTTGACCAATGGCATGCGGCGTTTTAGTCCGCAGAAAGGTGGGGGCAGTGGCAGCAGCGGCGGTGGCACAGGAGGCAGCTCACGCAATACGCCGTACTTTCTGCGTTCCCGTGAGAATGAGTAAGTATCCGGGCATAAGAATAAACTATAAAACTGCGATGCTTCCCACCGTAATCAATAGCTCGAAAATATTTCTTGACCCTCAACACAGTGAAGATTGCCTAAAGAATAAATTCTTAACTGAATTTTGTGAAACGCTAAAATTCTGCAAAGCCCAAATATAAATGAAATTAATGAATTCTTAAAGTTCTACAAAGATTTTCCTTTTGGATACAAGTTGATTTCCTCAGATTTCAACTTGTTCTTTTAACAACAATACGTTTTCTTGGATTCTATTGGAGGCACTGCTCAAATGGAACTTCTTTAATATGTTATCCCAAAATTGCCTTTTGAATTCCCTTTCAGCTGATTTCGTTTTGGGAAAGTTTATTTCTCTTACACTCAAGCCTAACCGTATATTGAGCAGAGGATATCTTAGTGTTATAAATCTAAATAAATCAAATATAAATAAAATGGTATTAAAGTCATACCTTATATGAAGTTATGTTTCTTTTGGTTCTGTCTTGAAATATTATACGATTTTCGTCCTTAACTTTTTCACTTTGAATTACCGTTGAAGCAATTTAAACATCATCAGTCTAATTTCACTGTTAAAAACGATCAATTAAGCACAGCCTGCTATACTTTTTCCTAAGTAAAACAGATAGATTTTAAAGGTCAACATTGCTTTTACTTTGATTAGTCGCGAGAAACGGTGCTAAGCTGTTTGAAATATTAATAAGACTATTGAAATGATTAACCATGCAAGTTATTTGTAGTTTTTTTATATCTACGCAGCAATCCATTTGCCTGCTGAACTGAATAATAAAACTACAATACTACTTAATAACGCGACTAGTGGCTTCCAACCCTTGATGAGGTGTCATTAAAAAAAAAAAAAAAAAACGAGAGCCCTAGAATCATAGCAATACCCACAAGGCACAAGCCATAATGACCACGCACAATAAGTCAAAAGACGGCCAATCAAATGGACAGATAGACAGACAGACAGAGAGACAGAAGGCGGATGGATGGTGGGACAGACAGTAGTACCCTAAATTGGTCGAGTTATATATTTAAACAATTTGTGGAATTCTCTAATGGGGGTTGAGCGAGCACGACATAAATCGATTTTGTAATTACCCAGCATATTGAAGCCGACGAGTCCTCTGAGTCCTGCCTGACCCGCATCGAGAGCGAAAGTGACATATTTTTATTTGCCATTAGAGCTGTTTTGATAGGCGTTGTTGCTGTTTGTATACTGATAGTCGTTGAGAAATCAGCCATATACTATATGGTCTATTAAATAGTATAGTCAGTGGCACTTAAGGTTAAGGACCTGACGGTTCTTTGGATTAAGTTGGGTTGTTATTTAAGCTCATGTCGAACAATTAGTTAATTGATGGAACTTGTGCCAAGAGGTAATTTAAATGAATAATACTAACTTCCTGCTTCCTGATGTCTATTAATTATCGGAACGACATTCGATTGTCTCTTAAACATTAGTTGATCAAAATTCATTCAGCACTTTTTAAAACTATCAGGCATTTTTATCAAATTGAGTTCAAAGCTTTTTCTTTCGCTTGTAGTGTCTAGAAATTAATTTTCATAAATAAAATCTAATCTCACTTTCCAAACTTAATTGCTACATATTAGGTTCGATTTCGCACCTTTCTCGAGTCATTATCACAGAACATTTTATAGCATTGACCTGCCAAAAGTGTTTTATGACAACAAAAGAAACCAGTAATGAATTATAAATGCCCAATAGGGACATTGACTTAGTCGATAGCATGCACCTTAACTTTTGTATTTGTCATGTGATTTAAATGTATGTGTCTAGTCGAGATTGTGCCATATAAATATTCTATGGCCAGTTAATGTTTATTTTGTTCAAATTGTTGTTTTTATTGTTGCATTCTTGGCACAACAAATAAAATATAACGAATACCAATTCAGCCACCGAAACAGAACAAACAAAAAAAAAACAAAAAAAAAACAGCAACAATAAAGTGTAACTCTCACTTTTATTTGCACGTTTGCTTCCATATAGTATCTATATAGCTACAACGTCAGCTAATAACCATATCGTGTATTGCTAAAGTTTAGGCGATGAAATGTCAACTTTGATTATATTTGAAAACGGAACATGTCCCTGTTGCTTCATTGAATAATAACAATGACCTAACCACCGTGTTGTGCATGACAAAAAAAATCCATATTAGATATAGATAAAGATATATGAATGTCTGGTCTGTGATATTTTAGAAAAATGTAAACTGCGCACAAGTCCACACTGAATATTCAGCCAGGGGAAAATTAATTGTTTTCTATTGTGTCACATGGGCATAATAAAAAATATATACATATATATATATATATATATATATATATGTATATATATAAATCAATCAAGTAACTATCGACACGGACATTAATTAAAGCGTATTTGAATGTTTATTATCTAATAATTATGAAGCCCCTAATAAAAACGAAAAAAAAATGGACGCACTACATGAACATATGTACGCTATGTATATATGCTATATAGCTGATCAATTAAAGTAACAAATGCTATTGGTGTCAATATGTTCAAGTACAAGACACGTGCTGATGTTTGCCTGTAAACACCTCATATGGGGAGCACCCAATAAATTAGTCAGTTCTACTTTACTCTCAATAATGCACAACAAATTGAGCTTGGTGTGTTGTGAGTAAACAAAAAATCAACAGTATTATGGCCTACTAAAGTAGTAAAATTATAATTACTCCTATTGAGATCTTAAGTATCGTCTAGTATCGTCTTGTAGTGAAAGTAACTGATATCTTTGCAGATATATTTCTACTCTATTTATATTATTATTATTCATTTATTATTGATTGTATATAACTTTATATACTTTGTTATCCATAATTATTAAACTGTAGAACTGTTTGAACAGTAACCCTGATGAATTAAAATCGATTTTTATAGAAAAACATAAAATAAAATATATATTTTGGCGGAAAACTTCTATCCCTATTAAAAAGAATAATGGATAGCTATCAATTATTCGAGGCCATTAAGAAATCAATATTTATAAATAAAGATTATACCTTTTATTTGAGTAGAAAAGACAACCATTAGACGAATGTCGACTAGAAATACGTTTGCTTATTAAGTATTTAGCATCCATTTGAAGTGGATGAAAGGTGATTGAACTTTCGATTGGTTGGCTTATTAGCCCAAAAAGTACTTGGAGTAAAAGTAAACCAGCTCTGTTTGTGTTCATGCTAATTGCTGCTTTCACGTTTGCCTCGTCTAAAATATTGACGAAGTGCACACAAACTGAGGCGTAGATCAAAAGTTCTGTGCCTGATTAATATATTTACACACATGCTTCATACTTTTAGTCTTTTTCTTTAGTATGGTTAGAGAGTCAAGTTTTTGATCATTAATGCATTAGTTTTTAGCATTCCAATTACGTGAATATGTCAAATGTCAACGCTAATGGATAGTAAATTAAGGATGAAAAAATGTCTATATCACGTATACGCCGCGTTGTTCAAATAAACTATTTGTTGATTTATTTAGGCCTTTCGAGTGGATTAATAATTGAATGGAATAGCACACACACGGACGAAATTAAATTGAGCTCTTCACTGCTATTCACAGCAATCGACTTGTTTACAATTCAAATTTCAATTCACACAAATTATGGAAATACCAAAAGCTCCGAAATTCCATTGAAAATATTTCTTGTTAATCATATGAAACCACGCCAAGAATTTTGTACTCGCACCACAAATAAACTAATTAAGCCAGCGAAGGAAAGCCCACTCCAAGAAAAAACAATAGAAAAACAAGAGTTTAGGCTGCGTCCACCCTTGGGTTTAGGCTGCGTTAACCTTGGGCTATTTATAGTGCCCCTCAATCAGAGGAACGTCATCAAGTTCAAGGGAATTGGAACAAACGCTTTAGCATTGTTGACCATAACAAATCAAAAAAAAATTTCATAACAATAACAAAATTTCGTTGGTGAGCTTGAGCACGGAGATTCCATTTAGTTAAAACAAATTGAATTAACGACCACAAAATACCAGATACCAACTGACCTTGACTAGTCCAAGAGACCAGTGAGTAATTAAACCCATTCCGTGTATATTGTGATGAAATAGTTGAGGACCTGGTTTGTTCACATCTGTTGGCTGTGAAGCAAAGCAAAAGATACAAAGCAAAAGATACGACTTATATGACTAGGAGTTTCTAGAGCACAATTACCTTTTCAAACTAAGAGTCTTAATAGTCTCCTTACTTATGTGCCCAATTTCTAGGATGTTCATCCATTTATCGATTCAATTAACATATTAAATGCTCGCAGGGGTTCATTTCGCTTTTCGCTTAATTTCCACTTCATATTTACATAAATGAGTTATTCATTTGCCTTACTCAGAATTGGCAGTGCGGATACCTTGGAAGTTGTGGCCTCCAAGTCGACGGGCACGGGCACGGGCAGCGAGGAGCCCTCAACGCCCGAGGATAATATCAACGTAGTGGTCCGAGTGCGTCCACTGAATGACAAGGAGAAACGTGACAGGCATGGAGCAACTTTACAGTTTCCCGGCAATGGACAAGTCATCGTAAGACCCGATAACTAAATTCTTTACTTTCCACATATATATTGAGTGTATTCCTCTCTCTCTCTCTCTCTCTCTCTCTTTCTGTCAGATTGAGGGCAGTGACACGGGTGCAAAGCGTTCGCATAATCGCGACAGTGTGCGAGTTTTTACCTATAATGTGGTCTTTGAGCCGGGTGCCACTCAAGAGGATATACTGGACTACTCGGGCATAAAGCGCATCATTGAGATGGGCATAGAGGGTTTCAGCTGCACGGCCTTTTGCTACGGACAAACGGGTTCCGGCAAAACGCATACATTGACCGGCCCGCCGGATTTGGTGAGCGGAGTTCACTTGATATGAGTTAAAAGATATGTTGGTGTGATTTATTGATGGTTATCCTTGCAGTTTATGGGCAAGCCGAATCCAAAGGATCCGGGTCATGGTTTGATCTTCCGCTCGTTTTTGTATCTCTTCCAGTTGATTAAGAATCGCAAGGATGTTAACTATGTGCTCAAGGCTTCTTTTATGGAGATTTACAACGAACGGGTGAGTGATTAACAAGCATATCATAATTATAATCTTCAAATATGTAACTGAATTGATAATTTTTGGGAATGATAGTCATATTATCGATATCTGTTATAGTGATCTATAATGTTTTCGATGTTAAAGTCAATATATCAATAATTACACCACATCACTTATTAACTGATATCAACAGACAGACCTTTCCAACGACACCGGTTCAGTTTTAAGCATACCACAACCTCGACTCGAATAGCTCTTTTATCATCTGATTTCTACGTAAGGCGGTTCCGATTGATCAAATGTTTAATTAAAATTGTTTTGCAATATAACTGATTGGTTCCGACCTTTGGCAAATAGTATTTGCTCATACAATTAACTCTGGCATGTATTGCATTGACCTCTATTTAATGGCCACTTTACAAGCCCTTCCTCATCCCTTTCCCCACTCATGCATGCTCGCAGTAAATTGTCGCATTGCGTGAATTTTAGCTGCAGTTTGCATGGCATTTTAGATGATTTGTTTGATGAAGTCCAAAGGGAGTCCAAAGGGTGCCTTAATTTCATTATTGGTTTTCGAAATTGAAATGCATTTTATATGAACAGGTAATCGATTTGCTTAATCCGGGAAGTGCACGCAAGCCGCTCGCCGTACGTTGGTCCAAGAAATCGGGCGGTTTCTTTGTGGAGAATCTATTCACCGTTGACTGTGAGGAACTGGACGATTTGTTGGCTGTCCTGGAGGAGGGTAAGTGGAGTTGCTCTTTAATGGGCGCTCTTGCGACATGCATTTTATTCAGACAGCAGCAGAAATGAATTTTTTTTTTACATTTTGCAGGCATGCGAAATCGTGCTGTGGGCTCGCATGCGATGAATGATCATTCATCCCGTTCGCATACGATACTAACGGTACACATATTATCGGATCAGCAAACCGATGGCGGCGTCTTTCTCTCCAAACATGGCAAGATTAATTTTGTGGATTTGGCTGGCAGCGAGTTGACCAAGAAGACAATGAGCGAGGGCAAAACGCTGGAGGAGGCGAATAACATCAACAAGAGTTTAATGGTGCTGGGCTATTGCATCTCATCGCTGAGTGATAACAAGAAGAGATCAGGCCACATTCCCTACAGGGATAGTCAGTTGACCAAGTTGCTGGCCGACAGTCTGGCAGGGAACGGTGTGACGCTGATGATCGCCTGCGTTTCGCCAGCACATTATAATCATGCCGAGACGCTGAATACCCTGCGCTATGCATCCCGTGCAAAGCGCATCCGGACCAAGCCCGTCATCATGATGGATCCGCGAGAGGCGCTCATACTCAGCCTGAAGCGGGACATACACGCGTTGCAAATGGAGAATGAACATCTGAAGGCGGCCCTGAATCTGCACCATCAGTCAGCCCCGATTGATGGCCTTGCTGGCAACCTTATCGAGCAGCAATTGGAGCGGGTTAACACTGGCGATGGCGGCATAGCCGTGCCCAAAGTGGATCTAGAGCGTTTACCCGAACTCGATGGCACCGAGCTGGCCGAGCTGGTTAAACTCTATATGGCCGAGAATGAATCTCTACGGCAGGAGAATAATCATTTGTTTACGGTACGCGAAACGATACTCAGGGACCAGGAGATTGTGTGCCGGGAGAACGAACGTTTGCTCAAAAAATTGGAGGAAGTGAACAAGTGAGTAGCAGCTACCAACTCGCTAGTAATCAAATCGAGGGCGCGACACTTGGGCTCATTGCTGTCTCCTGTCTCCTTTTTAATTCGTTCTAGATTAAAACCGAGCGAGGACAATGAGCCAGCGAGTGTCAAGCCTGGGGCCGAGTTGATCGTATAATCGGCAAAAATACCAACAAATACACATTAAGAAATTTCAATTTTTGTTGCTATTTGCATTGACAAATCAAGTTTTTAAAACGAATTTATAGTGTGACTAATTGTTAAATAAGTCGAAAAATAAATAAGTTTTGTTTCTTAGTGTTTGTGTGCGTTCACCGTTAATACCCGCACGACCCGCATTATCGCCAACAACTGGCAAAGAAACGCCTGGCACCGAGATCTGGACAAATCCGGAACCCATCTTGGCTGCAGCGATCTTACCGCTCGAGCAGCGTATGTCAGAGAATGCGGATAAGCGAACGCATACGGCTCAAAGGCGTATAGATGAACAGCGTATCGCTAGGAATATTCTGCTAATGGCAAATGCGTTTCGAAAGCCCCAAGCCCAGTTGGAGTCTAGCACCAAAGATCCAACAGAGGCTCACAAAAATAATGAACACAATGAAACACAGCCAGATTTAATGCCCGAGTAAGTTTACAATTCTAAAACATTTGCATTAATACTAATTATAATATATTACATTTTTATAGCATGCTTACGTAATACATATATTTATGCCCATATATATATATATATACATATATTTATATAAATACATATTTTTGGTACGATTAAAACAAATGTTAAATCGCAATTTCAATAAAACTGTTAAAAAATTCAAAATGCCTTTAACTTTCCGCCAAGTTGGCAGCACTTGAAAATCAGCTGCTAAAACTTATTGTTATCGATAGCTCGCTAATAACATGTACATTCAACAGCAGAAAATCAAACGCTATTGATTTTTCGGTGATTCAAGATCCTCGAGCTTGTGCCTAAATTAAGCTTCTAAAGGTAAATTCAAGTATGATTGTGGAAGAAACGCATTGTTTTTAAATTGAAGTGATTTATTTGCAGCTGCAATCGCAATTCGCTAGCAATCGCATTTTTCAACCGCATTCACCATAGGTCTTGCCGAGACTGCCGTTTTGGACATAATGGCTGCTAATTTGCAACAGCAGCGCACAATTAATGAGCAACTGCGTCGCGAGTCTGGCATACAACGCATCCAGGTGTCGGAGGCATGCAATGCAATGATGAAATATATGTTAGATCACGAGTCGGATGATTGTCTGCTTAGTGGATTCACCAGTCAGAAGGTGAACCCGTTTCGCGAGAAAAACTCGTGCAGCATTTTATAAGCTCAATTTTGAATAGGTACACAAGTTCCTAGCACAGTATTCAAAAATATGTAGACATATATATATATATATATGCATAAATATTGTTTACCTTTCATTTGCGGTGAACTGTAATAGACTAGAACCAACACATATACAAAACAAATCTATAAATGCGTGCGTGTGTATAACCTTTGATGTTTCTTGTAAATGTATGCTGACCTCAATTATGTCTATAAACTGAACACACACATATTCTAGAAAAATATTTAATAATGTGCGAAACAAAAAAAAAACTCAAACCGTCTTTATGTAAACATACCATGTATTTTGCTAATCATATAGCTCTTTTTTGGAGATCGGCATATATCGCATATACAACCTAGCAATTTTCAAATAAATGTATGACCCTATCCAAATATGTTTCCCATTGAGATATTAATAAATAATACATATTTATAAACGTAAGCACATCAACTAAGTCTATCTGCGCTATATTTTTTTATTCCAAAATTGAGAAAAATTATATAAACTGCATTTTAAAATCTACCCATGGCCTTCTAGTGCCATTGGCAGGATCACATCTCCTACTAGAAAGGAGAACTTTATTTACTTTTAAAGCACCAACCATAACACCTTGCGTAAGCCTGAAAGAATTCAAATCAAAGAAATATTAAATAATATAGTTGAAAGCAGAGAATTATTATTATCACTTAAAACATATTTCCCAAGATGAATAATTCGCTTCAATTCATGTAAAAAGCTGAAAGCGAGCTCTGTGTCTCGTTTCTCTTTACTTGACTTACCCCTTGAGCAGCCAATAGGACCAATGCAATTAAAACAGTTGCTTTCATTTTTTTTATTCTTAAATTTCAATTTAAAACACTTGGCTTATATACCCTTAAATAGGCGAAACAATTAAATTAAGCACGGCTAATATGTTATACAATCCGTACAAAATTTAAAATAATGCGGAGAAATGTACATATTTTGATGCGAATTTTGAGAAAATTGGGTTAATGCATTCAATTCTCTGCCTCTACGCTTTTGGGGGAAACTTTCCGGGGTTTAGGCCACCTCTAAAATAATTCAAATCAAATAAATATAAATTAACATTATGCTTGTCTAAAGTTGAACGGAGTGGAATTATGACTAATAACATTTTTCACAAGATGAATAAATATGTTCAATTCATATAAAATGCCAAAGTGTATCGTTTCTAATTATTTTACTTACTCCTATACCTGCCATAATGATGAAAACGATCCAAAGAGTAAATTTCATTTTTTTAATTCTTAAGTTTCAATTTAAAACACTTGCCTTATATACCATTCAATAGGCGAAACCATTAAATTAAGTATGGCTAATATCTTGTACAATCCCTACTAAATTTAAAATAATGCGGAAATAATTTTTTTTTAGTTCCTGGAATCTTAATTATCTTTGTAAATGTCAACATAAAAATTAAAAAGGAACTTTAAATCAAATGACATCATTGGAACATGCTTGACCATTATTAATTCATACAGCAGCAATATCATTTCTTTTAATATAATTAACACGACCATTGTTATTAAATTAACACACTATTTCGTTTATCACTGTATTAATAAATTAACAAAAGTTTCTGTAGTTTGGGAACTTAAATTTCCAGGTAATCCAAACGGAGTACTTTGTGGCAATTTTAAAGCTTCCCTTTTATGCTTACCCACAAGTTTTCTATCGGTATCACATCAAATTTTGATTAAAATCAGTGTTAGCTATCAATATTATTACGCGTTTGCTAATTATTTGTTGCCAGAGCCATAATTGCGAATAGATCATGTATTTCTAGAATATCTTCCATGTAATTTGCCAATCGCTCAGATCCTTTTTGGAGAAGACATATATCGCATATACACCCTATGAATTCTAAATAAATGTATGACCCTAACTAAATATGTTCCATTCTGAGATATTAATAAATAAAACGTTTTAATAAATGTACGCACATCAATTATTTATTTTTGAGAAGTGTTACGCTTTATATTCCGATTTGAATATGAAGACTTCCGGGAGGTCGCATTGTCCTTCTGGTCCTTCTTGGGTTTGCGGGAGGAGTTTGACAGCTCTAAGAGAATTCAAATCAAATCAATATACATTAATATTATGGTTTTCTAAAGTTGAACACTGGTGAATTATGGCTTGTAACATATTTAACAAGAAGATTAAATATCTTCAATTCATGCCAAATGCAAAAAACGCTGTGTCGTGTTTCTTTTCATTTTACTTACAGCTTGAGCTGCCAAAAGGACCAGTACAATTAAAACAATAAATTTCATTTTTATAAATTCTAAAGTTTCAATGTAAAACACTTGCCTTATATACCCTTCAATGGTCGACACAGTTAAATTAAGTATGGCTAATATGTTTACAATCCCTACAAAATTGAAAAAAATACAAACATAAAATTTACTGACAACCAAAGCCACGATTAATTCGTACATCAACCATTCTTCTGATAGTAGTACTTCTGGAGATATTTTATATATTTACATGGCACTTTCCCAAAAAATTCTATACTTTATTACCTTTAATGCTATTTTATATGTGAACATAAGAAAATTGCAAAGGTACTTTGAATCAAATCACATCATTGGTACATGCTTGACCATTATTAATTCATACAGAGACAATATCATTTCTTTGAATATAATTAACACGACCGTTGATATTAAATTAACACACTATTTCGTTTATTACTGTATTAATAAATTAACAAAAGTAGTTTCGGAACTTAAATTTCCAGGTAATCCAAACGGAGTACTTTGTGGGAATTTTACAGCTTCCCTTTTATGCTTACCCACAAGTTTTCTATCGTTATCACATCAATTTTTGATCAAAATCAGTGTACGCCATCAATATCATTATTCTAATGCCAATTTTTTGTTGCTCTAGCGATAAAAACAAATAGGAGGCATATTTCTAGAATCTCTTCCATGTAATTTGCAAATCTTATAGCTCCTTTTTGGAGATGACATATATCGCATATACAGACTAGAAATAATCAAATAAATGTATGACCCTAACTTAATATGTTCCATTCTGAGATATTAATAAATAAAACATATTAATAAATGTACGCACATCAATTGTTTATGTTTGAGAAGTGTTACGTTTTATTTTCCCATTCGAATATTAAGACAAATTGGATTAATGCATTTCCACATCAACCTATGGCCTTCTAGTGCCATTAGCAGGATTTCATCATCATGACCTGCCACTTCCTCGATTTGTCCTTCTGGTTCTAGGAATTGCGGGTGTAGTTCTAAGACAGCTCTGAGAAAATTCAAATCAAATAAATATACATTAATATTATGGTTTTCTAAAGTTGATCACTGGTGAATTATGGCTTGTAACATATTTAACAAGATGATTAAATATCTTCAATTGTGTCAAATGTGTTTCTTTTCATTTTACTTACTGCTTGAGCTGCCAAAAGGACCAGTACAATTAAAACAATAAATTTCATTTTTGTAAATTCTAAAGTTTCAATGTAAAACACTTGTCTTATATACCCTTCAATAGGCGAAACAATTAAATTAAGCATGGCTAATATGTTATACAATCCCTACGAATTTGTAAATAAAATAATTTAAAATAGGGGATGTATTTCTGCAATTTCATGCACCATCATTCGGCTATTATGGCAGTGCAATCAAAGTTTGTTACAATACTTTGGAATATTTATTTGACTTGTATGTTATTGTTTGTGAGCAATGTAGGTCTACCAAACCTTTGTGGATTACGTGGGAATTGATCAATTTAAAGAATCGAAACTCGAGAATGTACGAGAAATTTAGTAAAACTTGCTGATCCTTGGATTACTCTCGCTACTTTGTTGTACGATCCAATTTCTCCGTGCTAAATAACAAATGTTATAAGGATTACGAAAGAAACTATAGCTTACTGCTTCAGCGGGATCCTAAACGTTTTTATGGTTTTGTTTGAATGCAAAGCGTGGATCACCATTAATTCCTTCAACCGTATTTTTTCAAAAAAGACTGCAGACTCAGAGCAAGTCAGATCTATTTGCTAATTTCTTCAATCTACTTATGGTATCCCATAATTATCAGTTGGTTTTACCATATCCTTTCATAGTTAGTGGCTCTAATTGCATTTTTGGGATTTTGAGAGCTCATTGCATGGTCCAAAGGTTTACCGGGACCTGATGGTGAACCTGCCTGCATGGTTAAGTACTGTGCTGATGGTCTTTTAAAGCCTTTGATTAAACTATTTGAGTTATGCTCTTTTCATACAATTTGGAGAGAATCATTTAAAAAAAGAAAACAAATCGAATGTTCAGAATTATAGAGGTATTTGTAAATTGTCCCCTTTTCCTAAGATTTTTGAGAAAATGATAACTCTTCAACCACTAATTTATTCGAATTCACTTATTTTGTTATTAGGGGTTTTTAAATCAAGATGCAAACGGATGTTATTTACACTGACTTTAGTAAGGCTATTGAAATTGTAAATCACTCTTTGCTAATTCAGAAATATAATCTTCTGGGATTTCTAAATAACCTAATTAGTTGGATCTCATAATACTACCGCGTAGAACACAAAGAGTTGATTTTATATCTTTCTGTCTCTTAGTCTGTTCGAGTTACTTCCGGAGGGAAGTCACCTTGGCCCCTTGTTATTCGCATTATTTATAAATATGCTTCAATCTGTAATAAGTCACTTTCGAATACTGATGTCTACCGATGATGTAAAACTGTGCCTGTCGTCTACTGAATCTTTTACTGCACAAAGGATTAGATAGTTTTGAAGCCTGGAGTCGTGTTAATTTCTTAAATCTTAATTGTGTCTTGGGTTTCATCACGCGCTGATCAAAATAATTTTACGATCCATATATAAATCTTCCTTCTCTTCATGATCGTAGAACAATGCTTGGTGTAATATTTTTACAAAAACTTATAAACGGTGAGATTGATTCTTCTGAGTTAATCAGCCATCTTAATTTTACAGCTTCGATCAGAAATACAAGGAATTTTCTGCCTCTTTTTCCTTAAACTTTAATTTCGAATTATGATATCCATAATCCATTTAAAATCTTATGCACAAATATATCGCATAGACAGAATTGAAATTTCAATTAAATGTTTGACTCTCACTAAATATGCTTTATTTTGAGATATTAATTAATAATACATATTTATAAATGTACGCACATATAAATGAGGCACATCAATTGTTTACATTTGAGAAGTGTTACCCTTTATTTTCCGATTCGAATATTAAGTCAAATTGGCATTTAAAGCATATTTTGAGCAACATTGGTTTACTGCATTCACGCAGCTAACGTTGTTGTCTTCGGAGTGACAATTTTCGGGAATGGAATCCTTCTTTTACAGCTCTTAAAAAAAGTTCAATAAATATAAATTACTGTTATAGTTTTCTAAAGTTGAACACAGCTGAATTATGACTTATAACATATTTAACAAGATGATTCAATATCTTCAATTCATGCCAAATGTAAAAAACGCTGTGTCTTGTTTCTTTTTATTTTACTTACTGCTTGAGCTGCCAAAAGGACCAGTACAATTAAAACAGTAAATTTCATTTTTATAAATTCTAAAGTTTCAATGTAAAACACTTGCCTTATATACCCTTCAATAGGCGAAACAATTAAATTAAGCATGGCTAATATGTTATACAATCCCTACAAAATTGTAAATAATGCGGGAATAAATTTGCTTAATACTATCAATAAATGAACGACAGTTTTCTGAAGTGCTTAAATTTCCAGGTAATCCAAACGGAGTACTTTGTCCGAATTTTACAGCTTCCCTTTTACCCACAAGTTTTCTATCGGTATCACATCAATTTTTGATTAAAATCAGTGTACGCCATCAATATCATTATTCTAATGCCAATTTTTTGTTGCTCTAGCGATAAAAACAAACAGGAGGCATATTTCTAGAATCTCTCCCATGTAATTTGGCAATCGCATAGCTCCTTTTTGGAGAAGACATATATCGCATATACAGACTAGGAATTCGAAATAAATGTATGACTCTAACTAAATATGTTCCATTTTAGCTTTTAATAAATAGAACAAATTAATAAATGTACGCACATCAATTTTTTAGGTATGAGAAGTGTATATATTTAAACTCGAATTTAGAGAAAAATATGTTAAGTGTTTTCACGCCCCCATTGTGACTTTGGTGGAACTTTTCCGGGGTCCACGTCGTTTACGACAGCTCTAAGATAATTAAAATTTGTAAATATAAATTTAAAAATAAACAGCAAACAAACGCTGTGTCTTGTTTCTTTTTATTTTACTTACTGCTTGAGTTGTCAAAAGGACCAGTATTATTAAAACAGTAAATTTCATTTTTTTAGTTCTTAAGTTTCAATGTAAAACACTTGCCTTATATATCCTTCAATAGGTGAAACAATTAAATTAAGCATGGCTAATATGTTATTCAATCCCTACAAAATTGTAAATAATGCGGGAATAATTTTGCTTGCAAATTTACTTGCATTCTTCTGATAGTAGTACTTTCTAGAGATATTTATTTTGTGTCAACATAGTACCTCCGCAGACAATTCTATACTTTTTAGAAAGGATTCTTAATTACCTTTAATACCAATTTAAATGTCAACAGGTTTCGTACATAAGAAATTAAAAAGGTACTTTAAATCTAACCACATCATTGGTACATATTTGACTATTATTAATTCATACAGAGACAACATAGTTCAAATAAATTGAGCATAGCTAATATGTTGTACAATCCGATTATTAATTCAGATAGCAACAATATCGTTTATTTGATTTTAAATAATAAAATTAACACATTATTTCGTTTACCACTGTATTAATAAATTAACGACATATTAATAAATGTACGCACATCATTTGTTTATTTTTAAGAAGTTTTACGCTATATTTTCCGATTCGAATATTAAGACAAATTGGATTATTGCATTTCCACATCTACCTGTGGCCTTCTAGTGCCATTAGCAGGATTTTATCACCCTCTCGGTCGGAATGTCCTTCTGGTTATTTCTCTTGGGGTTGAAGGGTTAAGGCAGCTCTAAGAGAATTCAAATCAAATAAATATACATTAATATTATGCTTTTTTAAAGTTGAATACAGGTGAATTATGACTTATAACATATTTAACAAGATGATTAAATATCTTCAATTCATGCCAAATGCAAAAAACTCAATGTCTTGTTTCTTTTTATTTTACTTACTGCTTGAGCTGCCAAAAGGACCAGTACAATAAAAACAATAAATTTCATTTTTATAAATTCTAAAGTTTCAATGTAAAACACTTGCCTTATATATCCTTCAATAGGTGAAACAATTAAATTAAGCATGGCTAATATGTTATTCAATCCCTACAAAATTGTAAATAATGCGGGAATAATTTTGCTTGCAAATTTACTTGCATTCTTCTGATAGTAGTACTTTCTAGAGATATTTATTTTGTGTCAACATAGTACCTCCGCAGACAATTCTATACTTTTTAGAAAGGTTACTTAATTACCTTTAATACTAATTTAAATGTCAACAGGTTTCGTACATAAGAAATTAAAAAGGTACTTTAAATCGTACCACATCATTGGTACATATTTGACTATTATTAATTCATACAGTTACAACATCGTTCAATTAATTAATTCATATAGCAACAATATCGTTTATTTGATTTTAAATAATAAAATTAACACAGTATTTCGTTTACCACTCTATTAATAAATAAACGACATATTAATAATTGTACGCACATCAATTGTTTATGTTTAAGAAGTTTTTTGCTTTATTTTCCGATTCGAATATTAAGACAAATTGGTTTAATGCATTTCCACATCTACCTGTGGCCTTCTAGTGCCATTGGCAGGATTTTATCACCCTCTCCTCTCACTGTCACTGTCAGGTCGCATTGTCCTTCTGGTTATAGGGGATATGGTTTTAGGTCTACGACAGCTCTAAGAGAATTCAAATCAAATAAATATACATTAATATTATGGTTTTCTAAAGTTGATCACTGGTGAATTATGGCTTGTAACATATTTAACAAGATGATTAAATATCTTCAATTCATGCCAAATGTGTTTCTTTTCATTTTACTTACTGCTTGAGCTGCCAAAAGGACCAGTACTATTAAAACAATAATTTTCATTTTTGTCAATTCTAAAGTTTCAATGTAAAACACTTGTCTTATATACCCTTCAATGGTCGACACAATTAAATTATGTATGGCTAATATGTTATACAATCCCTTCAGAATTGATAAAAATACAAACATAAAATTTACTGACAACCAAAACCACTATTAATTCGTACATCATCCATTCTTCTGATACTTCTGGAGATATTTTATATATTTATATGGCACTTCCCCAAAAAATTCTATTCTTTATTACCTTTATTACTATTTTATATGTCAACATAAGAAAATTGCAAATGTACTTTGAATCAAATCACATCATTGGTACATGCTTGACCATTATTAATTCATACAGCAACAATATCATTTCTTTTAATATAATTAACACGGCCGTTAATATCAAATTAACATTTCGTTTATCACTGTATTCATAAATTAACAAAAGTTTTCTGCAGTTGAGGAACTTAAATTTCCAGGTAATCCAAACAGAGTAATTTGTAGGAATTTTACAACTTTCTTTTTATGATTACCCACAAGTTTTCTATCGGGATCACATAAATTTTTATGAATATCAATGTTCGCTTTCAATATCACAATCCTATTGCCAATTTTTGGTTGCCACAGCGATAAATGCGAATGCGGGGCGTATTTATAGAATTTCATCCATGTACTTTGCCAATCGTATAGATTCTTTTTATAAAATACATATACATATATATACATATCAATTAAAGATTTTATAATATGATTTACAATCACTAGAAAATTTCATTTCAATTTTTTTCTGTGTTGCTTTGTGTGATCCATCGAATATTTTTTGTTATTGTATTAAAAATGTTGTTATATTATAGCTAAATATAAATTTGTAGTAAAAGTTTTTAAAATAATGAACGATACATTTAAAAAGTTGCCAGTCAATCCCTATTTCATATTTCTTGCCCAGTTTCGAGAATATCTTGGAAAACGCGGTGTGAGGAATATTAAAGTCACCACTGTGGCTCGAGCGGCTGGTAAGAAGTGGCGCCAAATGAGCAACTGTCAAAAGGCTGCCTATATTGAAAGTGCACAAATGAATCGAGAAGCTCGTAAACGAATACACACAATTAAAACAGAAGTGTAAAAAAAATCAATATAAAAATATACAAAATTGAATTTTCTACGTTGGCGCCCACTTTTCTTGTGATTTGTAATCGATTTCAATATCGATGACAAAAAACGCACACTTACCAACACTGCAATGCAGCAACAACACATTGTGTGAAAAGTAAAAAGGTTTGTCGCCCAAAGTTAAAATGAGTTCCGGATTTGTTACTGAATCCGAGGCGGCCGAAGTACGCCAGCGTCGCCAGGAAGAATGGGAACGCGTCCGCCAGCCCGAAGATCCCATGGAGAGACCCGAAGAGCCATACGACGGTCGCTCGCTGTACGACCGCCTGAAAGAGCAGAAAACCAAAAAGGATATGGAGTTTGAGGAGGCACACAAACTGAGTGAGACTTTAGCATTGTGTCAATGTGAATAACAACAATTAACAGCAATGTCATATATGTATTTAGAGAATCTAATACGCGGCCTAGACGATGACGAGGTTCAGTTCCTGGAGCTGGTCGATGCTCACAAAATGAATGCAGAGCGCCAACAGATGCGTGATGAGGAAATGGAGCTAAAAGATTTTCGCAATCGCGTCGAGAAACTGCACGAAGAGAGCGTCGATAAGGTAAATTTTGATCAAAGTCTGTTTATATGGATTATTTAAATGTTTGTTTCTTGACTAATTTAGAAACTGCAAGCGGAGTTGAAGACGACAGCTAAATCCATTGGTGCTCCGGTCACAGCGCGTAATACACAAAAATTACTATTGGCACAGGGCATTAAGCGTAAAAATGGTGAATTGCCGACCACCAGCAAAGTGTGCAGAGTGGAGCAAGAGCAGCGGGAGACACCAGCTGCATTAGCAGAGAAACCAAGAGCAGCTGCATCGACGCCCGCTGTCTGTCGCATAAGTACAACCAAACACGATGTGGGCGGGCTCAAATGCATCGCCATATTGCCGGGCATTGCATCCTATACGGATTCAAGCGACTCCGCATCGAGCACCGAGGATGAGGATCATGGCAGCAGTCTGGTTGATATGTGTGGTCGCAAGATGCCCAAGAGGAAACAGTGCGCCGAGTAAATCAAATATTGAGGAATTTTCTTTTTGTGTGTATTTTTGTTTTTGTAAGGGGGCAACAACAACAAGAAACACCGTTTTCTATTGGATTCTTAATTGATTAATTAATTAATAACGTTTGCTGCAGCGAATAATATAAACTAGAGGATAAAACGGTTGCTATTCTACGTGTCCTTTTTCTTGTTGCGATTTCGGTTCTTCACATTGGTTGCTTCGTAGAAATTGCTGCCGATTTTCTTGCGCTTCTGACTCCGCTCCAGCGCACGCTTCTGTTTGGCATTGAGGCGTGGCTGCTTGGAGGTCCTCGGACCATCATCATCCTCGCTGTCGTCCAGTTCATCGGAATCGCCCGGCTGCAATTTGGAGACACGGAATTTACCCGACGATGTGATTGCTAGCTGTTGGGTCTTCTTCATCTTGGATTTCTTATGGACGACACGCTGCAAATCCTCATTGTATTCATCCTCCGAATAGAAATTATCGGCACCATCGCTCGAGTCATCATCCATCTCTGGATTGACCATGCGCGCCTTTTTGCGGGCAGTACGCTCAGCTTTCTGTTGCTCCAGCAGCTCCAAATCAATATGCTCCAGTTCGCGCTCATCTAGCTGCTCATACTCCAGACCGACGCGAATCTTGCGGAAATCCTGAATCTGCTTAAATTCGCGCGCTTTCTTCACCGACTCGCTGACAAAGGTGGGCGCCTCCGACTTGGCATCCCCATCGCCATCGGGCTCATCTTCAACAGCAGCAATAGCCTCTTCCTCCGGTTTTGGTTTGCCCTCGTGGGATTTTGGTATGGCGAAGCCCTCGGGCGGCACATAGAAGGGCAGCTTGCCACGCTGCCAGTCGTTGAGCACCATGCGCGCCGTAACCGTTATGTCCGGTTCGCCTCCTTTGAGTAGCTTGCCCGTCTTTTGAGCGAGCTGCTCGAGAAAATGTGTTCCTGATGTCCAGCTTTCAATTTTATAGTTCTTGGCAATGTACTCCTTGCGTACACGCTGTAAAACAGTCTCAACATAATCCTCCGGATTGGTAACCAACTCCACGCGGACCACACCCTTTAGCACCTTCTCCGTGTCTGTTTCGGCGGAGGGATAAACGACGCCAGGACAATCGATGAGGAATATGCGTTTCATTAGCGTTATATATTGCCAGACTTTCGTCTCGCCAGCAATCGGTGCCACATTGCAAACCTTCTTGGAACGCAATGCATTGATGACGGAAGATTTGCCCACATTTGGATAGCCAATGAATCCAACGCTGATCTGCTTCTTGTCCATGTGCAGTTTGCCCAACTGACGGAACAGATTGATCAGTGCACCTGTCGGATATTAGTTTTATAATGATATACAGAATATTTATATAGACATGTCCACTACTCACCCTTGCCAAAGGGATGCTGCATCGAGGCATGAAATGCGATTGTTGGATACTCCGCACTGAGGATGGCCACCCAGCGCTGTGTCACCCACACTGGCACCAAATCCACTTTGTTCAGTATGAAGAAGAGATGCTTGTGTGGCTTCTCCTTTCGTAAGAACTCCTCAATATATTTAGAACGTGTGCCCATGGGATCACGTGCATCGAGCACCTGCAGCAGCACATCGGATGCATCCACAACTTTGTGCAATTCATTCCAGATGCGTTTGCTTTGACCCGCACCGAAAACCCAATCACGCACCAACTTCTTCTCGCCGGTGTCCTCACGAATTAGATCCACATCTTTGGTAGCATCATACTGCTCCGCCTGCTCATCAGCGGCACGGCTCAAATCTTCCAGATCGCGCACCTTTAGACTGACACGTTTTCGCTGCTTCTTTGGTCCAAAGACACTATCGAAACTCTCTGTTTCCAACAGATGAACACGTTGATATTTGGATGCCTCGTTGAGCAGGGTCACTGGCAATTGTGATGGCTTCATTATAACCTGATAGGGATCCCTGACAGCTTTGCCAATCTCATCTTGAAACTTTTGCAGTGCCGTCTGAGAGATGACGCGCGAATTGCTGAACCATTTCGGTGTCGGCTCCACTCTGGCCATTGTGCCAGCAGGCAAACGACCCTAAAAATAGAATAAAATATTAGGAAGCTGGTAATTTCCCTCATCATTAAGAATCCTTGCCTGAAACGGTGCCGGGGTAAGAATTTTGCCAGTGCGATCGCGTTTGGCCTTAAAATTGCGATACATCTGGAGACGCTTTATGGTGCCCTTGGTGCGCGGATGGGCGACACCTTTGAGGCCACTTGTTGGCCGCTCCGGATTCATTGAGTGATTGGAATGATTGAAACCCTGTGTACGGGGCTTGCCCGTTGTGCTGCGCGTTTTCGGCATCGTGTTTTTTTTATTTACGTGCGATTTAGTTTAATTTAAGTGCTGCAATTGAACACGTTCCGTTCTCAAAACAAAGGTTAGGTTGAAGGATTGTTTTCATTTCGGTGAACTATCGATGTTCGCAATCGATAAGCAATAGGTAATCGGTCTCAATAGTGTTAGCTGTAAATAAATTATGCTCTTGATTGTTGAAATTTAAATATATTGTTATAACTGAATTATTACATATTTAAATTTTTATCTATTACACCGCTTAAACTGATAACTTATTATCTATATGAAAACAGGCTTTGAATTGAAGTAACTGAAGTGCTGCCAGACTAATATGATTCCAGTTAACGCAATAAGTCTGGTCACTCTCGATCTTATACGCCGCTGCAAATAGCAATATGCACACGCCTGCGGAGTTAACATTTTAATCCATGTACACTTAAGAATTTAATTAAATGAAACATGATTATGCTCTGGCAATCTTTTAAAGCATTCTGTTATATGATATAACTGCTACACAAGAATAATTAAGAGCAACTTATAAATGTTTTTATTAGCAGGTGCTCATATTCATGTGACCACTTGTGTAGCTCAGAAGCAAGCTGGTTTGTATCCGTGTGGCTTTATGCATATTTGTAGTTGTAGTTGTAGTACATTTCAATGATGGCCACGAGCTGCACGCTGCCTGCATTTTATAAAATCGAAATTTAAATATAGTTAAAACTAAAACAGTTAACATGTAAATTAATAATGTAGCAAGCAAGTGTTGTTATTAGTTTGCAAAAAGCGCGAAATTCGATTAAACATATGTATGTATTTCGTAAGCTCGCTTGCTGTTGCTGTGTACGTGTGTAGGTGTCTGTGTGTGTGTGTATGTGTGCTTTTTGGAATGTTGCTTTGCACGAAATTCAAATTGTGACCATCCTTGAGATTTTTTGTGATACAGCAATATTAAGTGACAGAGAGAGATCAAAAGAGAGAAAGACTATGCATAATATAAGCGAAATAAAGTAAAAAAAAAAAAAAGAAATGGATGAGCACACATTGAATGACCTGTTGGAATGTTCGGTATGCTTGGAACGCTTGGACACCACATCCAAAGTTTTGCCGTGTCAACACACCTTCTGTCGCAAGTGCCTGCTGGTAAGTGTTGGAAAAGTTAAACATTTTGTGCTTTGTTGATGTTGTTTTTGTTTTTGCAGGACATCGTTGCCAGCCAGCACAAATTACGGTGTCCGGAATGTCGTGTTTTGGTCAATTGCCGCATCGACGAGCTGCCGCCAAATGTGTTACTCATGCGAATTTTAGAAGGTAAGTGTTGTGTGTGTGTTGTCTATGTGTAGGTGTTGTGTTGAATTGTGGGCAGTATTAATACTTGAAACTCACCCACTCAAATAGGCATGAAACAAACGGCTGGCAAGAATGAAACTAAAATCGAAGAGTTGCCAACTACCACACCTCAACTGCAGCAGGAGTTGTCAGTAACGCAAAAAGCCCAACAGCAGCAGCAGCAACAACTGCAGCAAAAGCAGCAGCAACAATCTCAGCCAGTGCAGCAGGCACCGCCATCGGAGCAACCACAGCAAACAGCACGCCAAAAGCCGCGAAGATTTCTCCTGCCACACGCTTATGCCCTGTTCGATTTTGTTAGCGGTGAAGCGAGCGATTTAAAGTTTAAAAAGGGTGACTTAATATTGCTGAAACAGCGCATCGACAACAACTGGTTTGTGGGCCAGGCGAATGGACAAGAGGGCACATTTCCCATTAATTATGTTAAGGTGGCTGTGGCGCTGCCCATGCCGCAGTGCATTGCCATGTACGATTTCAAGATGGGCCCCAGCGATGAGGAGGGCTGTCTGCAGTTCAGGAAGAGCACCGTCATCCATGTTCTGCGCCGTGTCGATCACAATTGGGCTGAGGGACGAATTGCGCAAACAATTGGCATATTTCCCATTGCATTCGTTGAACTGAATGCGGCAGCTAAAAAGCTGCTGGAAAGCGGTGCTAGCAATCCACAGCCTGCGCCATTAATGCAACAGCAGCAGCAACAACAACGTGCTTTGCCTGCGGTGCCATTGATTGACCCCACTCACAACAATACGAATGACTCCAGCACAGGGTCCTCCTCCTGCTCCTCGATCAACAACAACAGCAGCAGCAGCAATTCGAGCTCGACTTGCAGCTCGAACAATTGCAGTCCAAATCATCAATCGCTGCCAAATACACCGCAACATGCAGCGGCTATAGCTGCTGCAGCTGCTGCTGCTGGTGGTGGCTCGGTGCGTTATCGCGATAAGGGTGCCAAGGAGAAGAGACACTCTCTAAACGCTCTACTCCAATCGGCGCCACTCAGTTTGCTGCAAACGAATCGCCATTCCGCCGAGATACTCAGTTTACCAAACGAGCTGAGTCGCCTCGAGCTAAATACGCAACAAGCAACAACAACATCTGCTGCTGCTACTGCAGCTACAGCAGCAGCAGCAGCATCGCGTGTGCTCAAAACTCATGTACATCAACAACAATTGCTGCCAACGTTGCCCTGGGGCTATCTTGCCCTCTTCCCCTACAAGCCACGCCAATCCGACGAACTGGAGTTGAAGAAGGGGTGCGTTTATATTGTCACCGAGCGTTGTGTCGATGGCTGGTTTAAGGGCAAAAACTGGCTGGACATCGTGGGCGTCTTTCCGGGCAACTATCTGACTCCGCTGCGCACACGCGACCAGCAACAGCTGATGCATCAGTGGAAATATGTAATGCCCGCAACGGATGCGAATGCGCCAACGTCAACGGTGCAATCGTTAGATGTACGTCTTAGCAATATGCTGCCCACACAGCCACCAGATTTGCCGCCACGACAACAGCAGCAGTCGCAGCAACAACAACAGCAATCGACTACCAGCTGCTCGGTGTGGACCAAGCCAGTGGAGGCGCTCTTCAGTCGCAAATCGAGCACAACAGCCGATAGCAGTGGCAAAGCGGATCCCTCCAGTTCCGGCAGTTCCTCCGGCGCTGTTGGTCTAATGCGCCGTTTGACGCATATGAAAACGCGTTCCAAGTCACCAGGTGCGCCACTCCAACAGCAGCAGCAGCCGGCGCCAAAAGAGTTCAGCAACACAACAATAGAGAGCACTGTGAAAGCGGCACCACTGCATCCAGTACATGTCAGGTGTGTTTGCATGCAATCATTCCTCAATAATTTACTATGTCCAGCTCATACTTTTGTCCCCTCACAGATCCGGTTCGTGTCCCAGCCAGCTTCAACAGAGTCAGCCATTGAAGGACACATCTGTGGTGGCTGCTGCTGCTGGCCAACAGCAGTTGCAACCCAACAGCAGCAGCAGCATCTCCTACGGCTCCCAGCGCATCAAGAGCAACAAAGAGCGACCACATTTGCTTTGGTTAGTTTGTCATTGCTTTACTTATAGACTCCCAATTTACTTAATTTATTCCCACTACAGCGCTAGGCAATCACTGGATGCTGCCACCTTTCAGAGCATGTACAACAATGCGGCGCCAGCAGCATCAAGCCATACACAAACCCAAACGCAGCTGCATGCGAACATGATTATGGCGCCCAATCATCGCAAGAGCCAAAGCCTAGACGCTGGACATGTGCTCGGTGGCAGCAACAGCAACATAAATGGCAACAATGGCGCCAGTCTGATCACTGAGGCAGCCATCAAGGCCAGTGCCACAACAAAGTCCGCCTACTGCACGCGAGAGAGGTAAGATTGGAACTTGGAGAGTGATTGATGAAATGACAGATCCTTAATTAATTTGCCTTTACTTTTCAGTCGCTTTCGCTGCATTGTGCCGTATCCGCCGAATAGTGAAATTGAGCTGGAATTGAGACCGGGAGATATTATATATGTGCAGCGCAAGCAGAAGAATGGATGGTATAAGGGCACACATGCGCGCACCCATAAAACTGGTTTATTTCCCGCTTCCTTTGTGGAACCGGATATTTAGCTTAGTAAATCTTCATTCCTTGATGATAATGATGATACATATTCGTGATGAAATTCGAAATTACACACAAAAAACACTTGTCAAAATTTTACACAATTTTGAATCGCCGGTCGATTTGAGCTTCCACAAAATGTTTGCCAAACTCGCAAATCTCTTTTCGAAAAAGAAGTTTTTGAATACTTTTGATACTGCAGCGCTCGAATACAAATGCTGGATTATGTAGTTTTAATAAGATTTTCAATCAAAATACTAGCTAGCTAGCAAATAAGTGAAAAATTGTACTTAAGACATTTATCGTTTAATTAGTTAGTGAAATCGAAACAACGAAACAATCTAAACAACTCCAAGCGTAGATTCCTTTTGTAATCTACATAGAACTAACAAACCCGTTATGCGTAGTACTTATATACTATACATTATATATATTAATAATAAAACATATTGTGCAGCAAAATGGCAAAAGATTTAACAGTTTGAATCGAACCTATTTTTATTGACATCAATCAAACATTTTTAACCAGTTGAAATATTAGCAGTGGTTTGTCTTCAATCGGTCTTATCG
Organism: Drosophila glabriapex; assembly: GCA_035042305.1. Taxonomy (NCBI): domain Eukaryota; kingdom Metazoa; phylum Arthropoda; class Insecta; order Diptera; family Drosophilidae; genus Drosophila; species Drosophila glabriapex. Next base: position 5,360,083 of record JAWNLN010000046.1, on the reverse strand, counting down.
AACTTGGAGCCGTAGATGGGCATGTATTGCAGAATCAGTTTCCAGTCCGTGTAGTAGAGCAGAGCCAGGCCAGCGGCGCCACCGAATCCTGCACCAGAGCGCACGCTACAACAAACAAAATTGTAGAAAAGTTAAAATTTGCAATATTCATCAAGTTTTGATTATGCAATGGAAATGCGAGTGGCTTCCATTTCTATCAAAACAGTAGTTTTTATATGCACAAGTGCCACTTTAATATTACTTACAAGGATGTCGCGATTTCCGCGTGCTTCTTGCCAAAAGGTATGCGAAAAGCCATTTTTTGAAACGATTTAAATAAGTTTCTTTTTAGATAAATATTCAGTAGCTGCTCACAGTGTGCCCGTATCGCAATACACTAAAAAATTACAAAGAGTGCTTTACACTCTGCTGTATTTAGTTCAGCCCTGGCAGCTTGAAACCTACTGAATATAGAATAAAAATGTATAGTCGAAAATTAATTGTTAGTTTACTTATAGGTATTTAACAATAATTGCATTTTTATAAGTATATACTAAAAACTCACCTTTGCACAAGAGCGTTATATTTTTGCTAACGTTGGCAACCCTTGCATGTGGCCTACGTGAATAACAAACAATTCGTCAGCGTTTGCATTTATTTGCCTTCAAGTTTCTGTCCCTATTACATTTCAAATAAATTTTGGAAAGATGAAGTTGGCTGTTTTTGGCGATGTTAACACATTCCAACAGTTTCTCCTGTTCAGCGTGATGCCAACCGTTTTTATTTATCTGTGGACATTGATAACCGGCGACGTTAAGGCAAGAATTCACCAATAATCAGCTGATATTACATCTAATTTGATTTGCACCTCGTTTGCAGAACTTTGAAAACAGCAAGACAGCTTATTCGGTGTACACGGCCAAGGATCCAATCAATTGTTATCAAAACTATGTGGAACAAGAAAAGGATTCATAAATGCCAATTGCAATTGCTAGATAAGAAATATAAGAAATGTATTAAATAATAAAAGCTGTATTATAAATTACTAAAGATGATATTGATTTGATTATTTTTATTGCTGTGCATCTGATAAACTTTGAATGATTCAATGCGATTTCTGAAAAGTACAAGAATAATTCTTTTTGGTTTTTTTGGATAAAACAAACCAATGAATTGAATCGTGAACTAACAAGTTCAGCTCAAATGCAGTTCACAATGTTTATGATTCATATTCATATATATGTGTGTGTGTTTGTATGTGATCGTTTACTGCAGGTGAACAACAACACTTTCTAGTTAAAAACAATACAATAAGTTTTTCTAGCCAACAAGTTCGATTTTCGGGCATTTTCAAGCACCACAGCAACGACAAACAGAACAAAAAAATCGCCCAGTCGAAGCACCGAAGAAACACCAACAATACAACGAAGCAAGAGGAAATAAAATGTCTGAAACATACGGTTTGTGTCAAAAACTTTTGCTCAGCTCGCACAAGAATCAATTGTTAATTGCAGTTTTGTGTTTACCTCAATTCTAGATTACCTGTTCAAGTTTCTAATAATAGGCAGCGCCGGCAGCGGCAAAAGTTGTCTCTTGCATCATTTCATCGAAAGCAAATGTAAGTAGCAATTAAAAAACACTAAGCACTTTATTTCGCTATAAAATATGTAAAATGGTTGAATTTATAATTTGCATTCGTTTCTTATTTATTGCTATTTCCTGTATAAGTTTATCTGAAGTTAAAGTCTTTTGCTGATAAGAAACCTACATTTCTATGTCAGCTGTTGTTGTTTACAACTTAAACATCATACATATTTTATTGCTGCTTGGATGCTAACTTATCTTTGGCTTAACATAATTGTATCTTATTTTGTGGACTTTTCTAGTCAAGGACGTCAGCTCGCACACCATTGGCGTTGAGTTCGGCTCACGAATTGTGAATGTGGGCGGTAAATCGGTGAAGCTACAAATATGGGACACAGCTGGCCAGGAGCGATTCCGTTCGGTGACACGTTCCTATTATCGTGGTGCTGCTGGCGCTCTGCTCGTCTATGACACCACGTCGCGGGATTCGTTCAATGCATTGACCAATTGGCTAAATGATGCACGGACTTTGGCCAGTCCGAATATTGTTATACTGCTGGTGGGCAACAAAAAGGATCTGGAGGAAGCGCGCGACGTAACATTTCTAGAAGCGAGCACCTTTGCCCAGGAAAATGGTGCGTTCACGTTTTTATTTATTCATCTTATTATTATTATAATATTAACATTTATTTTATTACTTTGCAGAACTTATCTTCTTGGAGACGAGCGCCAAGACGGGCGAGAATGTTGAGGAGGCGTTTCTTAAATGCTCGAAGACCATCTTGGCCAAGATAGAAACAGGCGAACTGGATCCAGAGCGCATTGGCAGTGGCATACAGTACGGTGGCGCCGCGCTGCGTAATCTGCAAACGCGGCAGCGCAGCATAAATAAGCCCGATTGCACCTGTCGCGTGTAGAGAGTTGATCATCAGATGATCATCATGATCTTCTCATTCGAGTCGCATTGCATGCACGCGAACAATAACTGTGTATTAGTTTAGGAAGCAAAGAAAATTAATCTCATTTAAATTGCAACGCAATCGCATTCGACTTAGTTTAATGTTTGTTTGTGTGTTTCTCTTCAAATTTATCTCTCAATCTGTTCCAATTGTTTAAAGTTTAAAACGTATCTGGTGGCATTCCAAAAGATGTTAGTTCGTTGAAAGTGTTGGTTTTTTGATTTTGATTAAATGACTTATTTTGTTTTTTGTGTAACTTCAACTGCTGAATTAATAGTACTAGTTTCTCTTGAACGACATTACTTCTTCTAAATTGTAAGCACGTATTATAAACCAGTGGCGGGCCCAAACAACAAAAACGTTTATTAATTACCATTATTAATGCGCCCAGCATTTTGTAAATAAGCCGCGTCAACTTTGAACGTTGACAAAGCGCAAGTTGTAAAGAAATCGAAATAAATTATACACGCGGTAAATAAAAACGCATACTAAAATACATATATTCAAGTTTAAAACTAGTTTCATGTCGTTTTCTTGAACATAACAATTCGATATTTATTGCAAAGTATTCAAAGTATTTCTGTTCGACAGGTCAGTCCAAATACATGTGCATAAAATTTTTATTTTTTTTTGTCAATTTATGACATTAAAATGAAATTAAAAATAATTATATTTGGATACAGCATATATTGGATATACGATATATTCCCCTTGTTTATATGACAAACAAAGTAATGAATATTAAATGATAATTATAAAAATCAATGAGAACTCAAAATATTGATATAAATGAAGCTGTAACAAAAATTGACTTATGCCTCGCATTTAGCAATCTTTTGTAGAGCATGCTTGGCAGCAGATAGTTTGGCCTGTTTGCCGTTGTTGCCAAAGCCATATACCTTGATGGTCTTCTCCATGCAGATAAACTGGCAGGTGACCATCACCTGGTTCTTGTCAGTGACTGGTGCACTGTAAATGGGCTTCGCCGACTTGTGATCGTTGAGCTGACGGATGGGATTCAATGGCACGTTACGTGAGAATTCGAGCAGTTCGGGCTCGAAGAGTTTATAGACCACCTGCCAAGTGGTGTTCAAATCACGGCAATCCAAGTAGATGGCAGCTATCAAGGCCTCCATGACATCGCCCAATGTCTTGGGCACATCCACATTCGTTGACATATTGTATTCACCGATTTCCGGCTTCTTGGTATCCGCGGTAATAGCTGGCTGGCTCGCCTGCTGCTCGTTTGCTTCAGCCATCTCCAGTTCATCATCGGAGTCCAGAGGCCCGGGCTTAAAATCGCTCTCCTCCATCAGGATGCGTACCTGATTTGTAACACGATGGTTCTGTGTCTCCTGGAAATGGACAAAGTTCTGTATGGAATCCGAGAGCATTCCGTTCTCGGCCAGAATGAAGAAGTGAATGCGATGACGCACACAAATACAAGCCAGCGTCGTATTGTTAACGAGGGCGGACCGCAAATCCGTCAATTGACCCGGCGTCATGCGTGTCTTGTGCTCGAATATATAGGCGGAGATTAGGAAATCCAATATGGCATCGCCAACAAACTCGAGTTCCTGGTAGCAGCCCGTCAATCTGTTTGTGGGATTGGACGGATGCGTCAGCGCCTGCAGCAAATAGGCACGATCGCGGAATGTATAGCCCAAGTTGCGCTCCAAGTCCGAATGATTTATCAAAAACTCGTCGACCTCTCGCTTCGTGATGTTCGTGCGCAATTGTGTACTGCCCAGCTGCAGATCGAGCAGCTGTGTCAACGGCTTCTCAATGTCCGGCTTGCAAATGCCAAAGTATTCTAGCATGCGAAAGCCATGCTGCAACCCATAATTTTTAATGATGACGCCCAGCAGCGCTTCGAGCGTATCAGCGAGTACTTTATTCGGCATCTTCACCTGACCCACACAGAAATCCACTTCGCTGCTGAAATCCATGCCGGCATTATGCGTGTGCTGATTCGCTCGGCAGCCATCCACAAAACTGTTGTAGGTACTCTCTGCACACTTGCCATTGCCGAACACCTCCTCCTCGCTCATCGTCAAGTTGCGCAAATTGTGCGGGCCAACAAGTGCCGCCAGATGGGGATGCTGCTGCCACAATTGTTGCACATTCTGGGGCAGACTCAAACAGGGTGGCAGCCAAAAGTATTTCGGTGTAAACAACGTGAAGCAGATGCGAGACGGAATATCCGTATCCCTTATGCAATACAATAGGTTTCGATTCGAGACCAGTGTGGATTTGACCTGATATTAAAGAATATTATAATTGTATACAACAGATGCATAATTACCATATATATACATAAAAATATAATAATCATATATATAGAGAGAGAGACGAGTCATTTTGCCAATACCCACCTGGGTCAATGTGCCCTCATTCCATTTGGGATACTTGCTGGCCAAATATAAAGTGGCGCTCAGCTTGAGAAAGCAATCGCCGAGCAGCTCAAAGCGTTCCATGTCAAAGACATCAACGCTGCCCGCATAGGTGATGGCTGCCAGGAATTCACCCTGCTCCGCTGGAGTAATGTGCTTATTAGAGATGCTGCGCTGCAGCACCGATAGCTGCACCTCTTGCGACCGCTTGCCATTATTCGCAGTATTGGTGGAGGGAAGCGCCGGTAAATTGTATCCCTGCTGGCTGTTGTAGATTTTTCCCTCGCGCATCTTGAACTGTGCCTGGGTCCACATCTCCTTGTCCTCGAACTCGAGCTTGTCCAGCGAAAGCATTACGCCTCGCGTGAATTTAGACAAATACATTAGCTCCACGGGATAAGCGGACAAAATATTGCGATCGATATCAATGGGCTCCATATACTGTTGCCACGGCGTCTCGAGATCGGTGATTTGCAGATTCTCCGTGGCCATTTCGATACTCTTTGTGGGCAGCGGTTCGAGCAGGGAAGGACCCTCGCTCTCCAAATCTTGCATGGCATTGCCCTGATGATCGACATTGCGACGCAACGACCAGTCAATCTCTAGCGGACGTGGCCGATAATCTCTGCCATTCTGTGGCAATTGATCCACTCCAAGATATTTATTAATCCGCACACGCAACGCTTCTGCGTGCAGCATATAGTGGACGCGACGCAAAATGCTCGGCAAGAAAAGCAACTTTACCCACAGATCACCGGGAAAACCAAAATTGAAGCATAGCTCTGGTATCAGCATCACCTTGGAGCGTATCTTGCTCAGCGTCGAGGTTTTTACTCGCTGCTGCACATAGAAATTCATTTGATCGGTCAACTCGCGCACCTCGATCAGGAAATGATCCTTGTGGATAATGTCACCAATGTAGTTGCTGTATTTGGACATGGTGAATTTATAGTAGCTATTCTCCTGCTGCTTCTCCCCCATCATGCTCATGGCCGTGAGATCCGTGTGCACCTTGGTGACCAGCATTCGTTTCTCATCATAGTTGGCATACCATTGTGTCACGATTTTGCCCTCGAAATCTTTTGGATTTGGCGGTGGCATCGTCTTGCGTTGTGCCACAGTTGTCGCCTGTACCTTGGGCAGTCTGCTGCAAAACTGCTTCACCAGTGGCCAATCGAGGCCGCCGCCTGGTGTTGCTGACATCGGCGCAACCAGAAATGAATTCTCTGCATTGCGACGATCGAGAACAAAGAATGGCTGCCAAATACGCAAAATATCGCGAAAGATCATCACATGGAAATGCTGCAGTTCATCCAATTGCTGTTGCGTCTCAATAATCATCAGCTGCGGCTGCTCCGCCACTCGCACATGCAACTTGCCCTGGTGGCTGAACAGCGGCATCTCAGCTAGTAGTGGCAAACGCTTCCTCAATAGCAGCGCATAGTTGCGAGGTGTCTGCAACGCATCGTAGACGTGGAAAGTGTAATCGTTACGCTCAAATTGCGACTCCAAAATAATCTCATATGCATAGCAAGTCTCGCCCAGACGCGGCATCGCATCGTATAGTTCCGATGGGCAACGAGTATTATAGGTATTTATATTCTTTACTTCTGTGTTTCGAAGAGTCACTGCAAGAGAGATAAATATGAATATATAAATATATATGTATTGATATTATAGATATAGATATGCTGTCTTGGGCATGGCGAAGATCATATACACTTTCACTATACCAGCCATAAAGTATACTTATCATATTGATTTTTGAAAAACATTTTGGTTTGCCAAGATATACCAAATAAAATCACTAGCTATGCATTTTATATTGCTTTTAACACTTGGAATAAGAGTCATTAAAATCGGATCACTATATAATATATCTGGAATAGGCAAAATTTGTCAAACGATAATGGGACACAAATAGTATATACGGTACGGCAGAAAGTCATCGCATACGCACCATTATCCCCGTATTTTTTCCAGTGCTCAAAGTGAACATTTGCAATATCGGCGATCCTCTCGGTCACCGTTTTGGGCAGGAAGCGTTCGTTGAGTTCGCCCAGCTCGTGCAGCTTGATGCAAGCCTTAAATGCAGCCGAAATTTTTGCCCAACGGCCATTGGGCATGGGATCGCTCTACAATCACACAAAAAATATAGATTGGGATTTGGACTAGCAGCACATTTGGACGCTTACGTAGATGGTATCGCGTAGTGCCGAGTTTAGCGGCAAAGTGAGCGACACAATGTATTTGCGTTGCGAATCTCGGGTAAATTCCATGCGTTCGTTTGGTTCGAGCAACTTGAACCAGGGCAGCACAGTACCAAAGGCATCCGTTGGCATCTGTTGGACGTAGCGATGGACTAACACTAAAGCGCTGCTGGCAAGTAGCACGGCGCCATTTTGATTAACATATGGCTTTATTTGATCCTGGAAATGCTCACGAATGTCATCCATATTAGGATCGCTGCGCTCCAGGACACGATCGCTTAAATACTTTCTAATCTCTTCGTGTGCCTGTCGATACTGTTGTATCTGCAGCGATATCTTTGGCTTATTCAGCTCCGACGAGAACAACACAAACGAGGCATCCTTGGCGCGTGCACGTCCCTTGGTTTGCACATACATATTAAATGTTTTGAGCGGATCTAATATCAACACATAGTTGCATGCCTGGACATCGATGCCCTCCTCCAGCACACTGGAGCACACCATCATGTTCGCCTCCCCATCTCGAAACTGTTGAATGGCCTGCAATATTTTTCGGATAACTTTTAAGATTGGCAAATGATGATCACAGATAGAATATGTATACCGATCTTAGCCAACGGCGTTCAAGTACGCCCTCGACATCAAGAAACATGCTATTGCGTCCCACCATAAATTGCGGAGCGAGCACATTACGCAACTCTGGCACGGCAGCAATATATTTGAGGAGGAGCCCATAGATGCATTTGCATGTATAGCGTCGCTCCACGAAAATCAGACAGCAGATATCCTTGGGATTTTTGTTTGCAAACGTATCCTTCAAATATTGTAAAAATCGTTGCACTTTGGGCGTGGAGAAGTTCATGATGACATTCTCGGTGTTGGCCGCCTTTTCATCCTCATCGTCGTCAGTCAGCTGGTTGACCAACATATGACGAATCCTATCGCAGAGTCCGACAACCAAGCGATACGTGTTTCGCATGCCGAGTGTTTCCGATTGGCGACGCTTGATATCGAAATCGACATACACCGACAAGATCGCAATGGAGCCCGCATAGATGCCATAGTTATCCAGTTGATATAGGAAATCGTTAAGCATTAATTTGATGACATTTTTCTTATTTGAATCGCGCTGCAAGTGCAATGCCTTCGACATCCTCACCGGCTGATTGGGAATTGTGATTAGGTCCAGACTCTTCAAATAATTTGCGATAAGACTGCGAATTTCTTCAATAACCTCAAATGTCTGATTCCTATCATGGTAGGCGACAAGGTATTCCCTCGGCTTTGTTGAGTGACTGCACAGAATATTGGGATGAGGAGTTAAGATTCTGATCTGAACTTTGTATTTGTTTTCTTACAGCATAACATTCTCCATTTCTTTCATGTCGGAAACGGTAACGATATTGCCCAGATAAGTTGACTCCAGCTCCCTTAGCTTTTTGGCCACGTTCTTAATCTCATTGCCTTTGATTAGCACCCCAGTCAGACCCACCACTCGTGGCAGTGGCGTTGCATTTGCCTGTGCCATTTGGAACAGGCGCATAAACTCATGATACGGATGATGACCAGTTGCATGATGGCACTCATCGAGTATCACAATGCTCACCGACTTCAGTTCCAAATGCTTCTGCAGGGCCATGTCTAGCATAACCTGAGCCGTGCCCACAAGTACCTGTTAATAGAAAATAAATAAATGATAATTTTTTATTGTCTTTCATCTGAAATAGGAAACATTTACTATGTGGCCTAAACAGAATAAGGTTTGGGCTGTAACGAAGAGCCGTGTTCCGGGATAAAGATCTGACAACCATTTTTGAGAAACTTGCCAATTGAACTTGTCCAATTAACCGACGGTTGTTGCATGAAAGCCTGTTAGTCGGTTAATTGGACAAGAACGCATATATATATATATATATATATATATATATATATATATATATATATATATATATAATACATATTTTTGTAGTTTGATCATACTATAATGTTTAATCAAGGCAGCTTAAGATTATCATAAATAAAACAAATATAGGGGTAAATAAAATAAACAAAGTAAAGTAATACTTATGAGATGATGTATATAAATTTATTTATTATTTTCTTTCTAGTTGTATGCAAGCAACTCACTTGATTGTTCCTTATTTCATCCGTCCATTTGCTTCGAACCCAATTATCCACGCCCACTTCGCCGACATAGAAGCCGATCTTGAAGTTCGTATGCCTTCGCACAAAGACGGCCTGCTGGCGGGCGAGCTCAACGGTGTTGCAAAGAAACAAAGCCCTTTGTCCACCCTCCTCGATCGATCTGCCAAATAAGAACAAATTCGAGTTCTATTTATGGTACACCACAAATAAATATATACACACGGTATGTTTGTATGTCTACCGAGAGAAATTACTTATGATTAATTAATGATGTGAAGTCAGTTTCCAAAGCTAAAAGCTGTTTTCTTGCTTTGATTATCATTTGGTATTTTTCTTGTTGTTCATTGAAAACTGCTTTTGTTTATCGAACTAATATAAATTGAATTAAAAGGGATTATACCCACAGCAGCATGGGTATCTATATATTTTCTATATTTTACATTTCTTTCATTCAATTTTTTTTTGTACTAACTTGTCAAAGTTTTGAGAGAATCGTTTGAGAGCCAGGATGGCCACGTAAGTCTTTCCCGAGCCGGTGGGCAAATAAATAATTCCATTCCGTTTGGCAATGTATTCAACAATACGCAGCTGATAATCGCGAGCCTGCACAAAACGTGAGTTCAAATATAATCACAGGATTTTATATATATTTTTTTACATCACATGAGCAATAAATACCAACCTCCATCTTATCATCTTTTTCATTTTCAGAGACCATTTTCTCTCTTGCTCTCTTATTTGACTAACCAAGAGAAACACACAAATACAATTTGCAGTCGTCAGCGTTTCCTTTCTCGCTCTTTAGATTATTTTTTTCCTTTGTTTGCGCTTACGTGCCAATTGCCGATTGGGTTTCAAAATCGTCTTCTTTAAGGCAGCGGACACTATTTGTATTTCGGGGATGCACAGTATAGCCAGCCAACCAGTGACCAATGTGTAAAATCGGATGAAGGCTGCGAGTATGTTTAACACTATCTGTTAACGGTTAACGGTTAAAGAAAAATCAAGTATTTTAACATAGGAAAGAATAAAATAATAAAGGTAAATTTTCGTAGACACACTAGTAGGCTGCGCAAGTTTCCCCCTTGTGTGACTGTTTGCAGACAAGAGAAAAATGCTTTAGTCAAACTTGACAGGGGCAATAACACTTATCGATAGTCGATTAAAATATATGAAATATAAATTAACTTAAGATTGTAGGGATATACATAAAGTGCAAAATGTATTTCAATTTATATCGACTTTAATTAAAATAGATTTCAGTAGTTTTTGATCACTTTTTGACAAATCGAAACTTAATCGATTTTTAATAGAATTTAAGCACCAGCAGTGACACGTAGCCCTGGATATAAACATACCTGTTTTGTGTAAAGTTGATCCCACTCAAATAATAAAGAATTCGTCATTTCTGTGCAAAATTTGGGCTGAAATTAATATTTACCTGTGTCAACAACAATGCTTATGAGCAATTCCAAGCACTAGATACGGTAAATAGTGTAAAACAAAGCCCAGTGTTTGCGAATAAAACACATTAAGATTGTTTACTATCCAAATACGCAAAGCAATAGGCGTTGTAAAAGAAAACAATAAAAACAACAACAACAAAAACAATGGTTGGAATTATTGATGAGGCGCAGCTGTTTTATCCGCTGGGCACTCGCATCAAAATAGGCAACAACTATGGCACCGTCAAATACGTGGGCGAGGTGAGCTGGTGAAATGCCAATTTTCATTTGTCCCATAATGATTTATCGATTGTGCCCGATTAACGCAGGTCAGCGGACACATTGGCACCTGGCTGGGCATTGAGTGGGATGACGGGATGCGTGGCAAGCACAATGGCATTGTCGATGGCAAACGTTATTTCCAAACGCAAATGCCCACGGCGGGTAGTTTTATACGGCCCGGCAAGCTTGGACCGTGCGCCACGCTCGAGGATGAGGCACGCGAACGTTATCTCAACTACAATGCGAGCAATGTGGATGCAACGCTTATACGCGAGGCCCAGGCATCGTTGCAGGCATCGCTCTTCGAGGTCGTTGGCATGGATAAGATTGCGCGCAAGCAGAGCAAATTCGAGCAGCTAACTGAGGTCTGTGTCGATGAGACGCCAGTGAATGCGGCCGGCTACCTAAAGGATCTGACCCAGCTAACAACACTGAATTTGAGTCACACTCTCATTTGGAACTGGGAAATTGTGGCCAGCATTACGCAACAGCTGCCCAGTCTCGATAATTTGAATTTGAGGTGAGTTGTGAGATTAATAAGTAAATTATAATAAATAAACCAATTGTATTACGGTTGAATGTTGCAGCTCCAATCGTCTGGTGTTGCCGACAGAGACACAAATCGCTGAATTGGCGCCGGCTTTTCGCAATTTGAAGCATATAAATTTGCGCAATTGCGGATTTAGTGACTGGAAGGATGTGATGCAGACGGCGCTCTTGTGGCCGGACATTGAGTCGCTGGGATTGCAGGAGAATGCACTGAGTCAATTGGCAGTGGTCGATTGTGAACGCATCTTCCGTCAGTTGCGCGAACTCGACTTGCATCGCACAAAGCTGATGGATTTCGATCAGGTGCTCAAGTTGGGCAACATTCGAAATCTGCGCTTGCTCAATCTCATGGAGAATGGCATTGAGCAGCTCCAGCTGCCGGACTGTGAGCCGCATAGCAAACTTAATATATTTGTGTCGCTGGAACAGCTCAATTTGCTGCACAATCCCATATGGAATGAGGTAAGGAATTACGATTCTTATTCTGCGGTGAATATAATGTTTCCACTTGCAGGCTGATGCATTTAATGAGCTGGATAAGTTACCGCAATTGAAACGTCTGAATAAGACGCCGCATTTGAAATCGAATTTCGATGAAATGTTTTCCAAGGCTGTGGCCAGCATTGCGGGCCTCCAGTTTGTAAATAAAGCAAAGGTATCTCCCGAGGAGCGACGTGGCGCCGAATATGATATATGGAAAAAATATGCATTGGACTGGCTGCAGGCCAATAAGCTGGGAGCCGATGCTCGGCGTGATTTCTACAAAAAACATCGTACCTATTTACTTATCGTTAATAGTAAGTATTAATTGGAATAACTATTATGTTTTTTTTATTTATTGAGTTTTATTTATTGTTTTTCTTGGCACACAGAATATGGATCTCCCGCTGATTTTGTGCCGCTCATTCAAGCCAAACAATCGAATCTGATTAAAGTGCGCATACAATATCAGCAAACTGGTGAAGTTTGGGAGAAGAAGGTGCCGCGCATGATAACCGTGCAGACACTCCAGGGACTGATCATGAAGCGTTTCCGTATTGCCGGAGTGACGCCGACCCTCTGCTATATTGATGCCAAACGGCCGGAGCTTGTAGTTCGCTTGGAGAACAGCGCCAAGACACTTGATTTCTACTCGGTGCAGGAGCACGATACTGTTTTGGTTGAATAATGCACCATTCCCTTAATTTTGGAATATTATTGTGGTATTTTAGCTGTAAACAAAAACAAAATTAAAAATGTATGGCTTATTATATGTTTACCTGCTATGCAATTTACAAAATTAATAAGTTTAATAATTTTAGATGCCTAAGTTCAAATTTTCACTATCTAATTATATTTATATGAATTAATGTTTCCGTTTTACAAAAAAAAAAATGCACATTTAAATAACCGAAGTCAAAATTGAATTTATTACGTCGCTTACAATGTAACCCCTATTATCGATATAAGCCCACTACTTTTGCTGAAATCGATTAATAAATGTGTTGAGCACAGTGTTGCTTAACATACCAATTACATTGCCAGTCACACGATTTCGCGATGCGTTTCTATAGGTTAACAAGTTCCATAAAATTGCTTAATTGCAATAAAGTCCAATTGTTGGCAATAAGTGTGCGTAATTTGTCAGTCACCACACGGACAAGTGAAGAGAATGCACCGTCACCACCACCACCACCAACAGGTGCTGTGAACAATGACCAAAACAACAACAAAAACTCGCAGCAGCGAGCGCTTCACATTGCCGTCATCGGAGTACCAAATGTGGGCAAAAGCACCTTTATAAACAACATTATCAACCACAAGGTGAGTGAATCTAACTATTATCGATTCAGTTAAAAACGTTTTCTTTTAGGTCTGTCCCACATCCGCCAAGGTGCACACGACACGCAAAGCGAACACTGCAATTTTGACCAGTGGACAGACGCAGTTGGTCTTCTATGATACACCAGGGCTGGTGACACAGCGTGAGATAAGGAAACATCATTTAGAGCAGAGCTTTAAGAGCGCCTACCGCCATGCCATCCAGCATGCGGATATCATTGCCGTCATGCAGGATGCCTCCAATAGCTGGACACGCAAGGAATTGCATCCCACAGTGCTGGACACGTTGAAGGCCTACGCACAGTTGCCCAGCTTTTTGATACTCAACAAAATCGATGCCCTCAAATCGAAGCGTGTGCTTTTGGATCTAATCAAGACGCTGACAAACGATACGCTGCACAAGAGCAAAAAGACGGCGACTCCAAGTGAAACCCCACAGTTGATCACAAAGGGACTGCCTTTGAATCAGCGTGAAACCAATTGGAGTCATTTCAATGATGTCTTTCTCGTTTCCTCGCTGACGGGCAGCGGACTGCAGGAGCTGCAGGATTATTTAATTGGCGCTGCAAAGCAAAGGAGCTGGCGCTTTGCAGCCAATGTTTATACAGATGAATCGCCCGAATCGCTGATTGTGGAGAGCGTGCGTGCTCGCCTACTCGACTATCTGCCACAGGAAATACCTTATAATTTAAAGTGCGAACTGGAGTATTACAATGTGGATAAGCGTAAGTATTCAGATACCCTCTACCCTTTGGGAATGACTTAAGAGCAGAAGATTTCCTAGCTATATTCTCAGCTGGTTGCAGGGTAATTGCTAGTCGGTCATAGTCAACATCTTTTGTATTTTACAGATGTGGTTTACACCTCCGTTTTAGTGCAGTGTCCCACGCAGCGCATTGAGAGACTGATTTGTGGTGAATCCAATGGTAAATTGCGTCAGATAACGGAACGTGTCACTTCCGATTTGGTGGAAATGTTTGGCCAAGCGGTATCCTTAACCATATCCACCATGTCCGGCGGCAAGAAGACACCCTAATTTAAGGGTTTGTTGATTTCATTATTATAAATTGCATATATGTACATAAAGAAATTATAAGAAATATCGATTTACAAGAGTTTCAAGTGAGCAACAAGTTTATCCAGTTCGATGGCGTTTGCCGGACCTAAGCCCAAAACTGTAGCTGTGCCGGCATCGAGTTGTGTGCGTCCCGCATCCCTTACCAGAGCAGCGATCAGATTTGCCTGCTCCGCTTGCAGTTGCAATCCGTTTAGCTGCTCATAGCTATCCACACGCAGCACAATCTTTGGCTGGCCCATGAGGCACCATCGCTTGAGGATTGCGTTCTGTGCCTCGCTGCCCTGCGCCGCATTTTGATAGCACATGACTGCCGCATGGGCACACTGAGCTGCCGTCTTGCCCTTGCCCATCTTGAGATCGCCGCGTACTATGAGCGCCAGTTTTGTTGTTGTTCCAGCGGCGAAACTTCTGCTCATAATGTTCTGTGCGATTCTATTTAACATTTGCATATTTTTTGGTCTGCTGATCCACATATTTTTGCATGCACGCCTTGAACTCTTTCACCGTATCCTGACACATTCGCCAATCGCCCGTCTCAGCGATGCACTCCTGCACCTTGTAGTGTAGCTCAATGCAGCCGGTTTTCTTTAGCATCAATTCGACGGGATCCTGTTCCACAGCGGACATATTTAATTTATTTTGAATGTTATGAAAGCAACTCCCAGACTCCAAAGCCCTGTCGGTGCCAGTATGTACAGCCCTGGCTAAAGCATATGTTTGCTATCGATATGCTCATTCGAGCGATACTTTTGGTATATCGGAAAGCTCAATGACATATGCATATGAAAAGCGCCATATGCTGTTTTGTAAGTGATTTTAATAAAATAAATTTATTAAAATACAAAAATAGTTAATTTAAAATGAATATACATATCACTATATATCAACTGCTTAGAAGTGGTTCATGAATAAATACATAAATATGAAAAGAGTAGAAAATAAAGAGTAATAAATTAAAAACCAGTCATGGATCAACTTAAAGATCAGTAATTTTCTCTCTATAACTTATCCAAATACAGTGAAAGTTCCGGCAATCCTGGTTTCAAAGCCTTGCGCAAGCGCGTGTCCTGCACAATATGATAGGGTTTGCTGTTGAGCTCGCAGGGATCTCCGGGCAGCATTTGCCAATGATCGAACACACATTGCGGAAATGCCTGACCACGTGTATTGGTGCGCAATTCGGCCGTGAAACCAAAGGATTCATTGACCGGCAGATAGGACTTGACCACATACATGGGTGTGCCCGGCACTTGGGCCTCCTCAAAGACATGACCACGTCTTCTACTCAGTACTTTGTGGATGCCGCCAACGGCTAAATTGTGGCACTGAATCTCACACAGATAAACGGGCTCCAAGAGGCGAGGACTCGCTGTTATTGCTGCGGCATATAGACAGCGTCGTGTGGTCGGAATAATTTGACTGCCACTGCGATGCACTGCATCCGCATGCACCGTTACATCATGTATATCGTAGCGCACACCACGTAAATTCTCCTCGGCCAGGACGCCCTCCTTGGTGGCCCACTGAAAACCGGCAACGACCGAGTCCTTGATTTCATTCAGATACTGCACCGACTTGGTGCAGTCCACAATGATATTAGGTCCATTGCAATCAGGACCGAAGCACCAGATCTTGCGCGCCTCACTCACATCATAGGCGTATTTCTCGTTCAAGTAACGTGCACGCTTCTTGAATTCATCCCGTGCTGTGACGACGCCATTATCAATGTCCTCTGGCAATCCCTCCGGCATGGGCAGTGCCTTCATGGTCAAACGATTATGTTTGTTGCGCGATTTGGATAGACACAGCTGGGTGGACTCCTCCAAAACTGTTTCGCGGTAAGATACCAGAGGTTCGGATGTTTTTAGTGGTATGCAGGCATGATCCTCTTCCAGATCCTTGATGCAGATCTCCAAATGCAATTCACCGGCACCGGCAATAATATGTTCGCCTGACTCCTCAATGATGCACTGCACCATCGGATCGGATTTGGCCAGACGCTTTAGACCGATGACTAGCTTGGGCAAATCGGCAGGATTCTTGGGCTCAACAGCAACTCGGACAACGGGCGACACGGAGAACTTCATGACCTTCATGTTGTGCGCCTCCTTGAACGTTGTTATTGTGCCCGTTTTAACCAGGAATTGATCCACACCCACTAGACCGCAAATATTGCCCGCTGGCACATCCTCAATGGCCTCCACAGTGCGACCCATCATTAAAACTGTACGCTGAATGGCCTTTTCGCACAGATCCTCCTTCTTGCCGGGTAGATAGTTGGGTCCCATGAGGCGGCACTTCTGTCCAGTAGATACCTTGCCGGCAAACACCCTACCAAAAGCATAGAATCTTCCGATATCTGAGGTGGGCACCATTTTTGAGATGTACATCATCAGTGGTCCCTCGGCATCACAGTTCTTAATGGCGACCGCTGCTTCATCGTTCTGTGGACCTTCGTACAACATCTCCATGCGATATTTTTGAGCCACCACGGGTGACGGCAAATGGATGGCGATCATCTGCAGCAGCGTTTCTCCAGCCGGCAACCAATTTCTCATCACGGTCTTCAACAGCACCTTTCCCTGCTGATCCTGCTCCTCCGGCAGCAGCTTTACACCGATCTTCTCCAGCAAGCCGGCTATCTCTTCCATCTTGTAGTTCATTATAGCATCGAATACCTTGTAAATGGGATCCAATATGTATAGGCAAAATGATCGTTTACTGTCCGCATCCAGTTGCTTTTGCCATTTTCTTGTTTTCGTGTTGAAGAAATTGCTGCCCCAGAGTCTGTAATTAAATGTACAACTTAATACTCGTCACACGATATTATTCCTTAAATAATTATAGTTAATAATCTATGGTGAAACTTAAAAACCTGCATTTTAAAAACTACACATGCAAAATTCCAACTTCAACGGAAAAACTCAATGTGTTCAATGAACTTTAGACTTTGATTTGAAAATTTGAGAAAATTTTAGATCTACATTCCTAAAACGCCTAAAACGCACAAAAGAAAATCTTAAGTTGAAAAATCTTTTGGATGACTTACCGTTTCATCAGTTTGCCCACATCAATCTTAAATTTATCCGCATACATTTCGGCGAACTGTTTGAGGGTAAAGGCCCAGCCGTGCAGACCCGAACCGAAGCCAACGGAACCCTTCGCTGGATCGACGGATACTTCACCCATGGGTCCACTATCATCGTTATAGGTGGCAATTATTAAGTTAACATTCTCCACAATGCGCTGGAATGTTTGATACAGCTCCTCCGTGCCCAGTTGTAGCTCGAGCAGAGCACGATCCATTTTATTCAGAAAGAGAATGGGTCGAATGCGCTCCGCAATCGCTTGGCGCAGAACCGTCTCCGTTTGCACGCAGACACCGGAGACGCAATCAACAACGACGAGAGCACCATCGGTCACTCTCAGAGCAGCCGTTACCTCCGAGGAGAAGTCCACATGTCCGGGTGAATCTATCAAATTAATTAGGAATCCCTTTGTGTCCTTTTCGCGTTGATCCTCTTGTGTAATTAAGCCCAAATCCTTGTCCTGTAGCTCAAAATACATTGTGATGGCACTGCATATGTTATTGGGATTAAAGATTGGTGAGAATTTCAGATATTATTTTGTATGAGTTTTATCTTACGTTGACTTAATCGTAATGCATCGCTCCTGTTCGTCCTTGCGAGTGTCGGTGAATCGCATATTGCCCGCCCTGGCGCCAGCTATAATGCCAGCCTTGGAGACCAAAGAGTCCGTCAATGTCGATTTACCATGATCAACATGTGCTATAACGGATATGTTGCGTATATTACGCCGCTGCTCCATTAAGCCACGTATTTCGTCGAGCGAGAACTTCACCATTTTCAATATAATTTATTTCTTAAACTTGACTTGAATTATTTAAATATTGCGCTCACATTTGGGCACTTGGAACGATTTGTCGTACATTCTATAACAATCCCAGTTGTGCGGGGCGTTTATAAACACTTTCAATGCATACATTTCATAACAACGGAAATCAGTTTGAAGGCTTAAAGCAAAAAGCGTTTTATTTGTGAAATGAACGTTTTGCAAAGCTCAAAGCTTGCAAAGCTGAGCGCTTGGTAAGTAAATGAAATTGATTATCAGTCAGTGGCTTAGTTTAGGGAGGGTCTTTAAAGCCAAATTTGTCTTGGTGGAAAGCATACAAATGAAAATTGTAAATTTAATTTGTGATTTATTTGTTATAAAAATATTTGTGAATTATTTAAGTTTACTACATTTTTTTATTTTAAAAAGGTATTTAATTTATTTCTTTTGAATGATACTATGATTGGGTTTGATTTAACGTATTCTTTTCGTATAAATTTTGATCAAGGCAACCCCCTAAAAACATTCTTGCCTACGCACCTTATATTAGGCATCGATTTATTCATGTTCGCCACAAATGAAATATCAAAAGCTTTTGCAAGCTTTCAAGCGTTGCAAGCTTTTTGCTTGAAAAACATATTAATGACAGAAAGATTAGATAATGGTATGACTTATTCATTATCTGGATTGTTTGTTTATTTTATTGGTGGTTTTTAATTTTTGTATTGTGCACTTACTTCAAGTTAAATAATACTTATTATACAAATTCTGCACTAAAAATACTTTACTTTACTCACTTTGTTAGCTGGCCTTACATTTCACTTTGTGTCAAATTCATATTACTTAAATTCGCCTCAAGGGTCTCGAAAGGGAAGATTTTTCATTTGGTGTGCTTCCCACGCACCTAAAGAGGGAATTTTCGGTTACATTTTTGGTTGTTTACGTTCGCATAGTTAATTACAAAAATGGGCTGGCGTTTTGTTTGATTTATTATACTCTGATCATCAAATTTAGAGAGTATACTGTGTTACGATATGAAAACATGTTATTTGAATTGCATTAATATAAATAATAATCTAATTGGGAGATGAGATTTTAATATTATTACCTCCTTTTGGGTAGAACAGACTATTTAGCGGTTTGAAGTTTTCAACTGACACTGAAAAAAATTAAAAACAAACGCTTTTTTAAATCACTCTTAAATTTCACAATGATTTTATATATTTTGAATAATTTAAGAAATCTTTTTCTTTATTTTATTATGATTATTATACCCTGATTTCTTAAGGAAAGTGCAGCTTGAAGTCTTCTACATTTATCTAGTTTTAAGAGGATTCGTGACAAAATTAAAACACTTTTCCGTATGGTTATGAATACAAGTAAGGCCATTCCGTCTGTCTATTTGCGTGCGAGCTCATCCCTTGTCTTTTCTTGATGAAAATTTCAATATAAAATCGTCTCGTTGCTGCAGCTATTACATATTGATAGTTAAATTGTGTTTTATCCTTAAGATAAAGACGCTTAACACTCAGTCTATCGATGCACACCCTACATGGCTTTATTAAAAGACGTCTTAACCAGTTTATGATTAATATTATTTATGAAGCTCTAACAAAATTTGCAAAGAGTTTTTTTGCGACCGAAACAGCATAAAATAGCAACATTTTTAGATGGCAATTGCAATAGCCAAATTCTGTTCATGTTGGAAAAAATGTTGAGTTCTCAATTCGTTTTCATTTCAATTTTGTCTCTTTAGAAATTATATGTCATAAGACAAATCACAATTTATGCTTCGTTTAGCTAATGGCTGTTTTTGATTTTTTTGTTGCCTTTTTTGCATTTTTTTTTTCGAAGTTAGAATAAATCTTTTTGTTGGCAAAGCTCTCTTGTCAAATGATTCACATTTGCGTGAATGAGTAGAGTGAAGTGGATTGAGTGGAGTCTATTGTGGAATGAAACCCATATCAAAGAGCTTTGAATTTGCATAATTTGGTTGCAGCAGCTGTCGCTTGGCATTAACATTATTTGGTTTTAATTGTTCACCAGCAAAAATGCAATGCAGAAAAGGGACTAAACTGAAAGCTTGTTTATCATCTTAACGGTCTGCCTCTGTTCAGCTCTGGTTGCATTATTCATGAGTTTCTGTGGCGCGTGTCCACGAAAAAAAAAACAAATAATATTTATACAAATATGCACACATGGGTGGCGGAGGGTGAAGAGGGGGCTGTAGCCCAGGGTTACTCTAAACTGCGTCGCTTCTTTTGCTACTCGCTCTTACATGACGCAGTTGTCAAGTAACTCCGACCACAAAACAAACCAAAAAGAACAACAACAAAAGCCCACGCATCGTCTGCTAGTGTTATGCTTATCAAGATGAAATGTTTATTTACATTTTGAACAGTATATGCAAATTGTCGGTTAAAAATGAAATGCTTTCCCCACTTTCCCCTCAACCTCACCTTCCATCCCCCACACTCCGTTATGCTCACTTCCGTATCCGGAGTAACTAATTGCCATGGAAGATTGTAAACTTGTGAATTGTTAATTGTCAGTTGAGACTACCAAAAAAAATATATAAATAGCCTTGTAACATATACTTGACAGCATTCCTACGCGTATAAACGTACTCTGTATTAGAGAGAGAGAGAGAGAGAGAGAGAGAGAGAGAGAGAGAGAGAAAGAGAGAGAAAGAGAATGAGATTGATGGATGTACAAATTTACATACTTAGAGATATAATTAACTAAAACTCTTGATTGCTTTCCAGCTACCTAAGGCTTATACTCAACAAGTAAGTAATACTTAAATGCTTATGCTTGATAATCAGCTAGATATGTATTTAAGCTTAAACTTACCTTAAGTAAAGTTAAAGCTACCGAAAAGATAAGAAATAAGCTACAAATATTGCTATCATTCAAAAACAAAAAGGAAGAAAATTTTTACTTAAGATAAAGACATATAACATCATAATATAATTGAAAGTGTTAAATCATGTCTTCTATTCATGGAAGCTATGGATCTTTAAATCCGTAATAAAAAAAAAATTCTTAGTTAGACTCGTCCTTTTGTTTCCGAGAAAGAAGGTTTAACTGATGTCGATAACCAGATTTTGAGTTTCTAGATGGCTACACAATCCTTCTATGCAGTTCGCCAGAGTTCGTCCTTGTGATGCTAACGCAGCAAATTTTTTTTATAAGTATTATACATAAAAGAATATTAAAATATTAAGAGATTAGGTTTATATTAAAAACAAAAAAATTATAAAATTAAAGTTGGTAACTTTTCACAGCTGTTGCCCTCGTTCAATATGCGGCAGAATCAGGAAGCGAATTTCTGTTCCACGACTAATTGACAGGAGTTTATTGAGGCGTGGCGCCAAATATCAAACAAAATAATCCCAATGTTAATGCTAAGGACCGCTAAAAGGCTCCACAGGAGTTTGGGCCTGAAGTGGATTCAGTGTAGCATTATAGAAGTTAGCCAGCTTGCTGCCTGGCCTTCATTATTATTGCTAATTATTTATTTAAGAATGCGCAATCAGCACAAAGCAACTTTTTTGCAAACGAAGCGAGTCCAATCAAACTCATATATATGTATGGCATATAGTAAGAAGATGCTTTGATATATAGTGAAACTAGCTGATATTTACAGATGCAGATTGTTAATGTTGGCGACAAAGAGAAAGCAGCGTGATAATAAAATAAATTATTATATATTTTAATTTAAGTATTGGCAATTAGATCAACGGACGCAAACAAAAAACTCAATTAACTGGCCTTAAATTTGAAAATTGGATTTTTCTTTTATTTTTCACATTTAACTTAATCCCATTCAGCTTATAAAATTTTCACATAATCAGAGAACATCAACGCATGACACATAATGCAGTTTAGGCCAATTACATTTATCTTAATTTGAATATCAAATTTTGTCCAATTTGACATTGCTGCACACACACACACACACACACACACACTTAGAGAGGCAATTACTGAATTTTATTTGAAATAAATTTGGATAATTTGGCAAATGCAAATGATAAATAAATAAAATGTACTTAAATTATCAGACGCACTGCTGTGCATAATTGTGTTTTATCTTTCTAACACACAAAATTGATTTAATTACTCAGTTGATTTACTCGAACTTTATTTAATAAACTGGGTTGGGTCAATATTATTTTGCCAACGTTAATGGCTATTTAATGCAGGTCAAAGACAGCGTCAATTCACCTGTCAAGCTGTTCGCATCTGTGCAAATATTCTCTGGCTATAACAGGTAAGTGTGCTCCAGTTGTGAGAGCTCGACTAGTAGATACCCTGAATTCAAGATATTCATGGCCAAGCACGGCTTCATTGACTCGGCGGCTGATGCTGATCAAAAATATATACATACTTCCTTCAGCCTGTTATACACATTTGCTAATCTTTATTATACCCATTTTTAATGGGTTCAGGGTATTAAAAGCGAAAGCTACGAGTGAAGTCAGCGCAGTCTAGCTCATTTTAACAACATGAAGTCCTTGACTCTGTCTCTCTACGTGCAACTGATGTCTTTGCTGCGGTTCCTTATCTCGACAGCTGTTGAGTCGATGGTCATTTTCTTTGCCTGCTTGTACAACTCGAACATCTGCCCATTTCGCACAATCAAAGCTGTCACATCTTAATAGCTAACTAATATGCGACGAATATATTTAAGCTGTGTGGCTGATATCTCTGATAGGCAATACAAATTTGACTATTTTATGTATCTTACTATAGTTAAATAAAATACAAAAAGTACAGGGCATGTTTTGGTTGAATAATTCGAAATACTTATGGAACCAATAACGATGTAAATAATGTATCGTGAGTTTACACAGCAAGTCATAATTCTACTATAGTCGATGTCAATATAAATAGCAGCTGCTGTTATAATATAGTCTCGCATATCGAAATACATATAAAGAGCACTTTACAATTCACTAGGTTTAGTTCATGACAATGTGGAATAAGGTGTTCTAAAGTGCATCGTTTATCTCTCCTCTTTCACAAGAACATGAGATAATTCTTACATAAGCAATTACTATTATTAAACAACTGTTTTCAAACTTATACACAAACTGGTAGCTGCTTACAATGCAAATATTTTTCCAATCATACTGGGCAGCTGCAGTTTAACAAGTGTGAAGAAAGTAAATAAAACTTTATTTACTTGTAGCTATATAGAAACAAAGGACTCAAAGTTAGAGAGTGTTGCTTTAAGAGTAATCAATTGTATAATTATTGGGTAATTTAAGGAATGCAGACACCATTAGTGACTATTGTTTTAAAAATAGCGTGTAACAAATGAAATTCGGTTGCAAGTTCATTGCCCATGAATAATTAAAAGCTGTTTGTGCCTGGCCAGCATTCTATAAATACGTAATTATCTTAATTGTAATCCAGGTGACATCAAGTGGCCACATTCAGCTGCCGCATTGAGTGGCGTCAACACCAAGTCAAACAAAAGTTCTTCTGCTTCGATGGGCGCTCAAGTTGACTAAAGAAAAGTAGTCGGAGACACAAAGAAAGAAGAATGTTTTAGCCATTAGTTATTTGCAGTAATTAAGTGTAAATCTCATGAAAGCCAGGTAAACTCAACGAGAACGAGCTTTTACATTTCGCTCTACGACTACGTGACTGTACTATATAATTTTAGTAGCTGAACCCAAACTCAAACTCAAATTCACTCGACTCTGTTTCAGTGAGCAATGGCCACATTAATGGCTGCTTATTGTAAATTGCTGATGTTTTAGTTGTTGTTATTGGACTTATTGTCGTGGTTGATATTCAAGGCAAAAGGCAAATGACATTTTCGACTTGAATTTCCCATTATTTAACTCAGCTTATCACAATTTTAGTCTGCGTAGCTGCTAACAGTATCCCCAATTTCGAAATTTAATAGCAAGACAAATATTTTAGATTGACCTATTGAGCAATACTTCAACGCAAACGCGTTAAAAACACTTTAAAATGTCACTTAAGTTCAATTCAGTTCGTTAAATATTAAGCTTTTGTCACAACTGATTGAGGACATTGTTATAAAGCTCGGATATTTTGGGATTAAGTCCAGCAAATGCTCTTGCCTTGGTAATTGGATCCTATTTATGCCGCTATCATATCTCATTTTGAAACTGAAGCCTTTGAATATAATACACAGCCTACTGGTAAATATTTATTTTGAAATCATTGCTTTGGGTCGACATTAATTGGTAATTTATGCATTCTATTTTGAGACCTTGACACGTAAAACACTTAAATTCAAGCATTCCCATGTAAATTGGGAGCCCTCTTGAATACTTTTACCCAATTTATTTGCATTCGAAAACATTTGAATATATTTCACATATGCCAGCGGCGCATTTTCGCCCCAAATGATGGAGCAGAGAGAGAGAGAGAGTTCTGCGAGCCAAGTAGTGAGTGCAAAAGCGACCCTAATCAGTAAAATTAAATTTGCTAGACTGACACACGGATAAACACGGACACATCTATGCAAATAAAGCCATTCATTGTGTACTCCAAAAAATTAACATTTCGTCAGCAGAAGACGCAAATTTGTTGGCACTTTCCAGCACATTGTCAAATGAATCAAAGACCCAACGGAAATGGTGAAAAGATTGCGGATTTCTTCATAATGTGTGGACTCATTAGTATAAGTAACAAAAGGTTAGCTGCGAAACGAAATTCTCCGTCAGTCTTGGGTACTTAAATTTAATGAGATAATAATTACTTAATTACTTATTTTATTATTTCTACTTTCAAGAAAGAATAGAGATGATAAATCTGTCTGTTAATTATAAAGAATTCATTTGAAATGTGTGTGTTAACTTTAATCAGTTTAATTTCCTATTTGGCCAGTCTTCAATGGAATACCATCAATTTAAAATTAAGTATGCCTGCAGTTGAGATTCAAAATGAAGGTCAATAAATTATTCACAGTCGCTTTAATGCAGCCATAGTCAAAAGAAAGTGGACATTAAATGCTTGTAAGCTATTGACAAATGCCTTGAAAATGCGAAACCAATAAAGGGACACACACATTCACATCCACACCCACACAGGCAGGACAATTGCAATTCATACAAATCAATTGCCATTTAATTAGCTGAATGGCAAGCCAAACAAAAAATATCGTCTGTAAATAGCTGCATTGAATAAAAATGAAAGAATAATGAAGGTATGAGAGCTTAAATTGAAAAACAGGACTCCATTGACCTTACACTTGGCTGAGGCACAAGGATGGGGCTTTGCGTTGGGGTTGTTGCGGTCGCTAAGCGGAAGGACAAAACACAAAACACAAAACACAAAAAAAAACGTTTGTTGCCCACTTTTGGGCGCATGGAATTTAAAAGAAAATTTCAATATAAGGAAAATACTCTTCAGGAGAGGAAAATACTGTTATTACAATTTATTTTCTATTGATTGTAATTATCCCTTTATAGAATTGGTACTCCTTTTTATCTGTGTGTTAAGTAAGTTTTTTTTTCAAAATGCACCTACACAAAAAATTAGTTC
Source organism: Drosophila glabriapex (assembly GCA_035042305.1). NCBI lineage: Eukaryota > Metazoa > Arthropoda > Insecta > Diptera > Drosophilidae > Drosophila > Drosophila glabriapex. The sequence continues at coordinate 5,334,253 of JAWNLN010000046.1, read as the reverse complement.
TAAATAAAATCGATTTAATTCAATGCGATGCTATATATTTATTTCGGACTTCAATTTTAAATTGTTAAGTGATTATATTTGCACATTTGATGCCAGGACATACAGATTGATCCATTCCAACACAGCATTATGAAGCAACACATGTTCGAGTTACCGGCTCATACACTTCACCTGCCTTGGCACACCTTGGTGTGGTAGAGGTGATTGGACACAGAGGTGATCTCGTCAGGCAGGCGAAAAGAAGAAATGTTCCCTCGGCTGCAGGTGCACAGAAGACCACCAGCATGGCCACCAGGGATAGATAGATTAGGAACTTGGGAGTCATCGCAGAAGCTATGGCCGATTTGCTGCTGCTCTCAAGTGCAGGGCCGTATTTATATGGTTTTTAGAAGGCTGATGCACTATGACAACATGAATATTTTGTTTGCACAAATACTTTGTGTTAGATCAAATAGAAACACGCGGCAATTGTTTCGCAAATTAATGCCCAAGTAGTTGCGTAAAATAAATATGTGGTTTTCTGAAAACGTAGAATTCTTAGCTTAAAGCTGAACCGTAAAAATTCGCCACCAAATTCGAAATTGTTAGTTTCCAAAGGGTGTACAAAATCCAATTTTAGCCGTTTTTTTCTTTCATTCTTTCTTAGACTTTCAAATGACTTTCTTATTTTATTTTTTGTGAGTTTATGGTTTGGCGGTGGGGGTTGGTGTAAGTCAGATGGTGTAACGGGTTCAACACCACGTGGACAAACAAGTCGCTGTTGCAGCTGTTGGCAGCTAGCTTCCCATTCACTTAAAAAAGTTTGTTTGGATTTGTGTCTAGAGTGTTATGTTAACGTTTGCCTTAACACCAACGTCAACACACAAATGGCAAGTTAATTAAATATCACTCATACGTCAGTTTGCTGTGTGATTGCGTAGGATGAGCCTTGAGCCGTTGCTTATCCTACTCCCGCGTATGGTCATGATTTGCAGACCAGGATATGACTTGCAGCCGGAGCAGAGCACATGCAACATGTGGATAGTGTTGCCATTTTAGCTATATTTGTAGTCCTTTTTGGAAAGTAAGAAAGCTGGAGTGTAGTCCTGAAGACCAAGTTGTCAAAAAATGCTGTAGATGTAAGTAAAAACGTATAGGAAGATGTTATGCCGCATGAAATTGCTGCAGATATGGTTTGATATGTAATGAAAATTGTTTGTCGACGATTGTACAATCAATTTTTAAGCGAAGTTTTGATGTGTTTTAGCTATTTATAGAAACCCTTTTTTTGTCCCTTATAAGTGCTGGCAACACTGCAGCCTGCTTGCCTTGTTTGAATATAATTATTCTCATAATACCTATGTTGCATGCCACGGCGGGAAGTTGCGTGGGTAGCAGACACAAATAGTCGCAACCATATTTAAATATGCGTAGGCACGCAATTTCATGCAAAATGTAATTTGATGCCCAGTTACAGCAATGAATGGCAGAAATTTAAATAGATTTCACTTGAGCTCAGACTGCTTATGACTCAACTGAACGAGACGGAAGCCCAAACAAACCCGGACTGACAGTTAATCGGGCGCATTAGTAAGAGCTCTGCCAAAGTTGGTAAATTATGCCAAACTGGATTTCATTTTGGCCAAGTACATGAACAAAAAAGCCAAATTCAAATGATTTAAAAGGCTGCTAGGTACTGCTTATGATTACATCATTTATGCATCTCATTCGAATTGGAGCCGAATTTTTATAATCAGAACTACACACAAATTTTAAATAAATGTAATACCAAGAAATTTTTTTATATATTTATATTTTGACATAATCATAAAGATGAGAAACCGTTGACACATCGTTGTAACCGGCAGATGGTAATCATTATTTTACTCGTCCTAATTTATATGTTTTTATATAACTGCAGCTGTTGATTGATTTACGACACTAATCAGTCATTAAATTTATTGTATAAGCAACAAAAAGACGGCTATCTATTTGCCACTTGTCTACTTATTGACGCATCAATTTCATTATAAAATTAAATTAAATTAACCGAAAAATTGCTTCTTTGCAAGCTAGAAATGTATGAAAATATAAATTGATCTGACTATATATTTTTTTTGTATTGATAAATATTAAAACACTGAATAATACAAAAATATGAACACAATTCAAAATAATACATTGTTTGTGGATTCATTTTGAAAATTTGATGCCAGGACATACAGATTGATCCATTCCAACACAGCATTATGAAGCAACACATGCTCGAGTTACCGGGTCATACACTTCACCTGCCGTGGCGCACCTTGGTGTGGTAGAGGTGATTGGACACAGAGGTGATCTCGTCAGGCAGGCGAAAAGAAGAAATGTTCCCTCGGCTGCAGGTGCACAGAAGACCACCAGCATGGCCACCAGGGATAGATAGATTAGGATCTTGGGAGTCATCGCAGAAGCTATGGCCGATCTGTTGCTGCTCTGAAGTGATGAGTCGTATTTATATGATTTTTAAAAGACTGATGCACTACGGCAACATAAATATTTTGTTTGCACAAATGGCTCAACATATACTGATACTTTGTATCAGATCAAATAGCAACGTGCTTGATAAGTAAATATTTTTGTTTTATAAGTTTCACTTTGTCCCTCGCTTATATTCCTATATATAATTGAGTGTTCCCTTGGGTTGAGTTAAAAAAAAATATTTATATAAATAATATAATAATATATAATCCTAGCTGGCTTTTCACTTACTTACGAATAGATGTATATTCAAGATATAATTCACTGATTTGGTAAAATAAAGCACAGATGAAAACTAATATTTATTGGTATTAACAATATTTTATTTTATTGAAATTGATTTTATTGGGTCTTTTTGAACCTATACACCCTTTAAGATACACCCACATGTAATTTACATTGAAGTAAGGCGAGGATTGAAATGAATAATCCAAATATTGACACTCTGCCGACTTGTGAATGCTTTTAGTTGCACATTTAACTCGTGATCGCATACAAAGTATAATTTGCACGTGCCAGCACATAGTAAACATTTTGATCTAGTATTGTTAAACAAATAATCTAATGCATGAAAAGCATATAAATAGTGCACAGTGTTACAGCGAAAAGTCAGTTGAGAGCATCAGCGTCGAAAGAATACTACAAAGTTACAACGATGCCTCCCAAGTTCCTTATCTATCTGGCAGTTGCGGCCATTGTGATGGTGTTCAGTGCACCTGCAGCAGAGGGCACCTTGTTTCTGACTATGTGCCTCTTGAGATCTCCGTTGTGTCCATTCTTTACAACGACACCACTGTGCCAGGCGGAGTTTGTCTGGGATCGGGACCAAAGATTATGTGTTCCGGTTTAATAAATTGTATTTATGAGTTGAAGTCCAAAATAAACATTATATAATATCGCATTGCATATATGATTAACTATTGAATTTGGGCAACCGTCTCTGTGTAAAATTGTGGAAATTGCGTTGGAAGTATATATACATTTGTATATATATATATATTATATATATATATATATACAGCTCCTTGCTCAAAATTGAATACAACATTAATTAGAATATACTGCAATGTCATTAAAGATGTTTCGTGGGCACATCAATTATTTTGAAGTCTTATATATATTCTTGATGACTCTTAAGACCAACCTCGCCTCTCCTACGTTTAATGACAAATCAGAAACACTTTCTTGTGGTGCCTCAAACCAACTTCCTTAACGCTCTCAAGTGGAATTAGACGAAAAATGCCTTTTCATGTATTACTTGAAATTTAAAGGAGAAAAAATAGCTGAAAAAAAGTTCACTGAGCAGCACAAGCAGCTAAATAATATATGACAATTATTTAAACAGCTGCGACTTGGCCGCAAAATCATGAATGAAAACTGTTCCGAAAAAAAGCAACAGTTGTCCAAACAGCACCCATAACTAAATATAAACACAATCCACCAAAGGCTATGGCTACACTGGCGTCCTCGTAAAGTGAGCATGCCTCTATGTATGTTTCAGCAGCGTCTGCGCTCTTTGGACTGGCACACGTGGTGGCTTCTATTTGTGGTGTTTATTGTGGATTGTATCTTTGGCGCGCTTTTCTGCCCATTGTGGATGCTTTTGGGGCTAGGCGCACTCGGGCGCCGGCTGCCTCAGTTAGTCCTGCAAACGGATTCGTCCAAAACGGTCGCTGGTCGCCCGTCGAGCGCCAAGTTCAACTGAAAAAATAATTTTGAAAAATTCAGAAAATAAAAAAAATAAAAAATAAGAAATTGGAAATAGTTTTGTTTAGCGTGTGCCAAATAAAAATAAATATTTGGGTCGACTTTCGCTGTTAAGTGTGCCAAGTTTGATTACGTCTGCTAATGTGGACAAGTGTTTAAAATAGATAAAATAAATAGAGAATAAAAGAACTAAGCTGATCGGTTGATGTATTTACGCCCGCATCATTCGCAGCCAGCTGTTATTTGTGTTATTTGTGAGTGAACCGTAAGTTGAAAAAGTGTTTTTCATGCCAGCGGGACATTTGTACGTCAATCGGCCAAACTTTTATCGGAATGCACGTGCAAATATTTGCATGTTAGCTAGCCTGGCTTAAATCATTGCCAGCCAGAAAATAAATAGCTGACGCCCGTGCGCTTCTGCGAGCTGAATAGCTCTCTATGCAGAAGTTTTCATATCCAAAAGGTCCCTTTTGAAATAAAAACCAAAACAACAATTTTAAGCATGTTCAACACATTTGCTAAATATGAATGCAAATTTTCGAAATGCACATTTTTGCACTGCGGTTTTGCACTAGCTGCTTTTAGTTTGAGTGCTAAAAATTAAAAAGCTGGCTTTATTGGATTATCATACCCGTCGACACTGGCTTAGATGCCACCACGTATGACTAAGTGAAGGATGGAAATTATTTACATTCATGCAGCAAAAGTTAAAAGCTTTCGTGTTAAAGTAATTAGTGTAATGTAAATTGCTTAAAAGGAAATGCGGTATTAACTGCTGACTAAATTTATGGCACTTAAAAAGCAGTTGTAGATCAGTGAATTCTAAAAATACATAATACATACATAACACATAATTGAAAAAGTTATTTTTTATCATTTTGTATATTTTATTTAAAAATAATAAACTTCTCGTATTTTCATATTTGTTTACTTATGAGAAACCCCTCCGACAACAACTTTTCCCTGACTTTCTGTCAAATATAATGAATGAGAAAAGCAAATTGCATGTGCAAAACATTTACTCATTTACTGTGCCACAAAAATGTGTGAAGCTGAGGCAAAATGGGATTTATTGCTATTGTTTTTACAATGGAAGCAATACAAATTCACCCAAAATTTCGAAAGACAATTTAAACTTAAAAAATTTGTAAATAAATATTTATGCATCAAGTAATTATTTAGAATATAATTCTACTTTAAACAGTAGCTATCCTGACGATCCAAAATTCAATTATAGGGAATTCTGTATTCAACATTGTGTTCCTCTTTGCATTATCTCTGAAATGGAAAAGGACAAACCCCATTATTGTAAATGGAATGAAATAAATGAGATGCCATGCATCTCTTTGAAATGAGATAACAAACATACGTATACACACACACGCACACACACTCACACACAATTACAGAGAAACCGCAAATAATTTTGTTTGAAGCCTCCGCTTACAGTTATGGTTAAAATTGCCGAAACCATGACAGCTAAGCAAAACGATGAGAAATAAGCAAACGGGCAAACTGAAATGATGTAATTAAAGTGAATGAATGGTGCAAATTGAAATTGCCAATAAAGTCCGTTCCAAAAGCAACGCCCATCCCCAAAGGTCACGCCTACCAGCAGTTCAATCAGACTCGGGTCTGACAACCGATTTGTCGAACCATTTGAAATTAGCATAGGTTAATCAGTCAGCCAGTCAGCCAGTCAGCCACTCAAATGGTCACCAGTTTGACAGTGAGACAATCCAATCAGTCTAATCATTGTGTAAACTCTTTCAGCTGTTCAGTCACAATCCAGTCTAGTTAAAAACCAACAGCATTTGTGGCTAATTAGCGTTTGCAATCACTAACAAAACGCAAACTTTGCTTAGAGCCAGCAACTCATCCTCATCCTCATGCTCATCCTCATCATCAGCTTCATCCATATCCAATTTGTTCCATTCCACCTGCTCTTTTCGTAGCGTCAAATTTCGTTAATTAATGTTGCCCCTGTTGTCTGTTGGCTGTTGTATTCTTTGCTTTTGTACCTTTTGTTTTATAATTGTTTTGTGCGGCGCTCAAAAAGCATTGAAAATTATCACGCATACGCCGCATTGCAGCATTCGCTCAATTTGATGATAAAAGTTAGCATCGTTTACTTTATTATACCCTTGCGGGAGGTATTTTCATAACGTTATAAATTTCGTAACGCTTTATGATAGCTACTTTATGAGAACAAAAAGTGACTAGAAATATGCGAATTGAGTTGAAGTCAAGATCGTAGTTCTGAGACAATATATATTTGATGGATTGAATCCCCTTTTCAATGACAAACCTTTTATATTTCCCCCCACAGCTTTTACGTTTATTTTTAACTATAAAAGAAGGCAACAGATTGGTAAAAATCAGCTTATCCTTTGCATATCAAATCTGTATATAATCACATAGTTTCACACCTTGCATTAACATCTGCTAAGGGTATTCAAAACTTCAACAGGGTCGTGCTGAATTTTCCACACGATAACCCTAGACAAATATACGAATTTGTGGTCCTGGCTGATTATCTAGCTGCTGTCGCGTTTCACTCGCAGCCACACACGCCTAACTTTCTGCGGTTAATAAAATTGGCGCGCGCAGCACGTGGCGTATGCGTAACAATATACATAATTCGCCCAATGGGTCTCATATACATTTTGTGTGCGCTTGACAATCATTTGATTATTTTTTTGTGGCCATATCGAAACTGCTGCCAACACCAAACCCACCTACAAATATGTTTATATCTGTATTCGGGTATGTGGCCCAATAAATATACAAAGTCTTTTATGTTGATAAATGCTCCTAATGGCATTTTCAAATTGTGTTTCTTTTATTCAGCTTTAACTTTTATTTTCAACATTTATATTGAAACTTTTTCGTTGCTTCTTTTCTTATTTATATATTTCCCTTTTTGTTGAGTAGTTTATTCAAATTTATTTTTTTCGTTTTACAGTAACTCATTTGCATCCTGTTGCGTTGACGCTTTTGACGACCTGTCCTTTTTGCTACCACTATAAATTTTATGCAGCGCGGACGCGATTAAAGTTAATGGACTGTTCGAGCTTTCTACGTAGAATAAAGCTGGTTGAACACAACATTTTGTTGGGATTTATCATTTGCATTAGATTTAAATTAAAGTTATGGTTGCTTCACCTGTTTTATGGGATTTTAGTTTCTTACTTGTTGGATGAGCAAAACTTTTTGGTTTAACAACTACTTGTAAGCCTTTTTCATTGCGCTTTCGTTTTTCTAACGTTTTGAAGTAAAATCTACGGTAAACTTGAGCATTTAATCTTTTGAGTGTAAATACAAGTTCTTAGTTGAAAGCTTTTAGCCAACTTCTTGTAGCTTTGCTGCTAATCCTTCTAACCGATTTTTCTGCGCTACAGCAGGTAAAACTCCATTATTGGATTTCCTATTTAATAAGACATCATTTTATGGGCCTACGGATGGAACGGGAGATTCTCATTAAAGTACTAAAAGTCCGTCTTTTAGAAGTTACTTTAAGATAAGAAAGAGATGAAATTACTTTAAGGACTAGAATATTTTTAATATATGTATAAATCAAGACACCCTTTATATGTGCGAGGGCTTTGCCTGTCATTTATATGGATAGATTCTGACCGGTGCTGGGACGAAACAAATACTTAAACATTGGCAAGTAATTAGTATACGTATATTTGCAAGTAATAAAGTATCAAACATTTAAAACCCTGACCGCAGAACTTTGGTAAAGGTATTACAATATTCCTACCCTGCTTACGGAAATTTGAACCAATTACGCACCGCACCGGACCACCAAATAAAAGACTCATTATTTCATACCTTGAGAGCCTTGAAGTTCAATTATAATTGGCATCCCTAGAAAACTTCCTGTCAGGTGTCGCGAAGTCCCTTTTATATTAGGACTTGAACAGGAAGCGTTGTTGTTTAATATTTACAGTTCAGCAATTTTTAATCAGTACTTGAATACTCTTATTAAAGTTTTGTGTTGCCACAACACACATTCACAAACTTAAGATTGTTGCAAATGTCGAAAGTTAAATTGTTTTCTTAAAACTTGGCCACATGTCACCTCTTGGGTGGAGTTCACTCTGACCATTTAAAAGTATGTATTACAGATCTTGTATATCCAAGGTCAAGAAAATTAACATGGCAACTTTCGTGACAGTGAAATTATTATGTTTCTATTGGTATTTTGTTTTATTTGAAGTCATCAATTGAATTAGTAATGGAAAAGTTTCGCTTAAATGTTTGCTGATATAACTTCTGCGCTGACATTTTTATGGGCCATAGAGTCGCATCCTCAATATCCGGAGTTTGGTTTGGGCCCGTTTCGCATTTTAATTGGCAACGAATGTGTCTGCCATCACATCTCGTGTAACTGTCGACAGGCAGGCAGGCAGGCGTCTCTTTAATATATATGGCTATCATTTATGTGCACAAGTATTTATCAGGTGTTTTTATCGCTGTTTGTATGTCTTTAACAATATGGACCGAATAATATATTGCATTTCATTTGAGGCAACTTTCGACTTGTCGATAGGTTGGGTAAATTGATATTTATGCGCTCGCCGACTTTGCTTGAAATTGTTTTGCCGGTTTTTGATACCCTGTGCACAGGAAGCACTTAAGGTGAGGTATCATTTGTCCCAGACAGAGTAGGGCTATTTTGATAGGTATCAGTAATGGGGAAATCTTTAATGGCATTGAAAAATGTTTATATTAATGACAATTATCATAGAGCGAAACATTTATTTGTTATCTATTTATACTTTAAACAGGATAATTTCTAGTCGTGCAATTTCAAGCGCACATTTTTACGTTATTTTGTTTTCTTCCGTTTGGTTGCCGTTAACTTAAAGGTTTTTTTTCTTCTGATTTATGTATAACTAGGCCTTTTAATGCCGACTCGCTCAATCTTCTTATTGTAAATCCTTTTGTGACATTTATTTTCTGTTTCTGACTGGTTTACGGAATTGTGCTGTACTCTGGCACTAAAAGTCACATATCTTAAGAGCCAGTAAGTCTCACATCCCATCATATTTTAAAGTTTGCCCTGCCGTGAAAAGCATTTTGATGTCATTATTCTTTTATGTCTTTACTTGAGTTCTTTTTCTCCGCTGTTTCCATTTTATTGTTTGCTTGCATTCCATTGTCCAATATGATTTACGTTTGCATTCACATTTTTCTTCAATTTTCTGCCTGGCCATTATTAAATTAATGAACACGAGTTGTTTCCTCATTGTGAAGCCATTTCCAGCATTTCACTTAAACGACATTCATTGTGTGTAATTTTCATTATACACATTTTCAAGAGGCTCTTTAAAGTCGTCAAATTAATTCGTCATATTAAACTGATTAATGTGAACGCCAGTTATTAATGATTCACCATAAGAGGCATATGCTCAGGCTTTGGCTCAGGCGTTGCCCAAATTGCTCAATTATGCCAACAGCTTTTAAAGGACTGCTCGTTTTTCCCTTTGACCACAAGGGGAAGCGTTTATTAACTGATTGCATAATTAGTGACGAGGCGTAAAAACTTGAAAACGAAATAGCTTCCCATGGTATTTATATAAGTTGCTTATTATTATGAGATTATCAGACTCCAAGGAAAATCTACTCATAGATAGATTATAGAGTAGATCTTTTCACATGAATAAATATGAAATATAAAGCAAATAAATATTTATACATATAACATATGTTTTATTTTATTGGTTTTTGCTGGCTACAGTTACATAATAAAATTCATATCAGCTTAATTCGAATGAGCAATCATTGAAATTCAATTACATTTTGACATTTGCATGCTGCCAGCTTTGCACAGAGTCAGTCAGTCGAACAGTAAGTTTTTCAATATTGATATATCACAAATAGGAAATTAAATAAATGCAAAAGATAAACGTACGAGGAAGCTGACAGACGGCGAAAGAGTCGTTAACAGGACCAAGGACTCTTGCGTAATCACAGTCAAGTCAAAAATCAAAGTCAATGCCAAAGTATGTGGCTGAATGTGTCGCTATATGAAGAGCTTGCTATGCATATTGACAGCCTGTCAATCGATGACATTCGACATGGCAAATGGAGCAGCAGCATCCGCGTTATAGTCTCTCAATCTGCTGACGCGGATAATGTTCTCCTGGGCTACGTGCGTAATTCTAGTCCCTGCTACGAGACAACCTGGTGATTTGATGGGTCTTACATAAGCTTGTGATACGTGGGTTTGTCGAAATTTGTCTTTTGCTTAGTGCGTGTGTTGTGTGCTGTGTGCTGTGTTTTGTGTGCGGCTTGTCACAAGAAGTAGCTTAAATCAGTGTTTTCCTTCGCTTCCGTTTGCTTAGCTGTGATTAATGATTTGGCCTAGTCGGTTCTATCAATTGCTGGCTAATGTCAATTGTGAAGTGCTTACAAGATTTATCGTGGAGTTAATTTTTATAGTGAAATGTGAGGGTTAACGTTTGCCCCAACATTAATCTCTTAGCAGCACAATATCCATCAATTATAGTAAACTTTTTGGTCCCCAAAAGCAAACTTCATTTTTGCCTTAACCTCTACAACATTATTCAGCTTGCATTGACGTCAATATAACAACTTCACCCACTCTCTCATAAATAGTTGAGCATCGTTTTTGCCACCTGCATTAACACACAGCAACTTTTTCATGCTGTCCAATACAATTTTCTTTACTTTGTTTTTTCCCCCTTTCCCCGCCCACCAGCACTGCTATACAATAGCCCGTGATTTTTTTGCATTGAAGTTGCTTCGAGCACTTTTGCACCACCAACCAACAACGAGTTGATGATTAACTTGGTTCATTTATCATAAAATCATTGGCCCCGAACGAGGTGGGCGTGTCGAGTGGCTCGCAACGCTCCCTCGCTGACCACAATTGCTATAAATAATGCACTGAAATTGCAAAAGATATGGGCAAAAACAAAAATGAATTTATGCAAGCAAAAAGATGTATCTTTGTGTCTATTGTTATATTTTGTTGCTCTTAGACAGCTCGAGCTTATTTAGTGGTTGCTGAATTCGGGTTTATTTTTTTTATTGTTCGTCTCTCTGATTTCATTTAGTGAGCTACATTTATCTTTCAGCTAAGAAATAAAACACAAGAAAAAAGAATTCAATTTGCATAAACAAATGATTTGATAAGGCTTATTATGGCAGACCTGGACATAGAACATATTTTATCTCATTTGTGGAGTAATCTTCGCTTTGTTTGCCCTCAACCATTTATGTTGCGCAAAATGTTTTAGCGAATAAATAGACAAATATTGACATTGACCGCCATGTCAATAATAAAATGATGCCCAAATTTTTCTCCTCTTGTCAGGAAATCAGCTTCCTTCAAGAAACTGAAGCTGTTGGCGTCAGTCCAGAACACAGCTCTCTCGTCGTCTCTCAGTAATTTACTTAGTGCTCCCAAAAGTTGTTAATGTTTTCTGGCTAAATTGAATTCGGCCTAAATAATGTTGACAATAAATTTGCGAGCTGCCTGTGGCTGTTTTATATGTTTGCTCTGTTTCCCAGCCGATTCCCCCTTTTATTTTCATCAGTTTGCTTGTGAATTTGCCAATTAGCGAACATGAACTGAAAAATGCCAAACAAACCCTGCATTCTCATATTGCTTTTCCCACAGGCTCTTTCACAAAAAAAAAAAACTCCTCAAATCCCTTATCAATTTTGTGTGCCACACAGCTGGGGCACCTTGCGGCGTTGGGTGGGTTATCAGGGGCCCACATAGTGAAGTTGCGCCACAAACAATGCTGCAGCAATTCCAAAATCACATTTAGATTTCACCATTTGTTTATTCTGTTCTCTTTTTCATCCAATTCTTCTGTTTTTTTTTTTTTTTTTTTTGAGACAAGGCCAAAGCAAACGCGACAATGCCAAAAAAAACTCACGCGAAATTTCAATTGAAATTCGTTAGATTTTTCACTGAGTCTGCTACGTTGACAGATTGCCAGAAGTGGAAAAAAACGTTGGCAATGTTGAGAGACTCTTGTAAAACAAACTGTAAATCATTGCTCCCGCGAGAACAATGTGTTACAGTTAGCCAATGTGTAATAAATTTTAGATGTAGGCACAGGACATCAATACAGCATGTAAGTGGGCGGAAGTCTTCTGAATAACATCGGATTAACGGCATACCAAGGGATATTTATTATTGATTACCTATTTACCTATATCAAAGATAACCTCGGTTTTATTTAATAAACATGATATGCATTATTGATTACATATTTATCTGCATCGGAAACAAGCTTGAGCGTTGAATAACATTTGTGTGTCAAAAATATTACAAATATTTTTAAAGCCTTTATTGGTATATTTAAATCGAATCTACTAAAGCTCACATTACTATTTAATCTTAAAGCAACGCGACATTTGTTATTTTTTAAATTTATTATTTCGTTAGCTTAATCGAAAAGTCAATTTAAATATTTTCCGCTTCGCTTGAAAATTTAACATTATTTTCATGTTGCCGGCTTTGTCTTAGTTTTCCACTTGGCTGCATTGCATATAGTATGCACATTAATTCCCAGTTTATACCCATAAATGGTGTTGTATTCGTACGTACCAGCTATTTTGGTCAGGACAACAGGTTAGCCCTTATATTTCTTTTTTGTCGCTATCCGACAGACAAGAATGTCAATTATGTGTCCCCAACTTGATGTGTGTCTTTTGGTTTTTTAGTGTTGTGTGGGCATTCAGTCACTTTGCTATGCTTGGAAATTTGTCATTAAAAGGTTCAATGGGCTCTCTAAACTTTTTGTGGCTGAAATTGTTTTCGATTTGCCAACGAAATTGATCATTTAACGCACTATTGCAGCTGCCTGTTGGCTGGCAGCGGACTTTGCGTGATCGATTTGGCTATAAACATTTTTAGATAAACAACAATTTGGGCATTGGCCTGGTAATATAAGTGAAATATTTACACAAAATTGCGTGGCGTAAAAGGCGAAACAACCACATGAAATCAATTAAAATATTTGCAAACAGCACGCAGCGCACAAAACTCGGTCTTCAAATTGTAGAGCGTTAAAACTAATTGGATGTGACCATAAAAATAGCGTATACGACGCGTGGTTCAAATGGGGAAGCATTAAAAGATATAAGCAGAATGTTCGCGTAGGCAGTGCTCGACATGAAGTTATGCTCTTGCCAGCCCAAGAGTATCAAACCAACTGCGTCATAATTGATAAGTCAATAAACAGAAAACAATTGGTATTAGTTCGATTAAATCTCTCGTCAAAGGATTGACAACAATGAAAATAAATAAATGGTTTCTGCTTATCACTAAATGGTATTTCTTTAAAGATATCGCCAGAAAGAGCTGCTTTATTCTTTGTTCATAATACCTCTCTTACAGTATTTCAGAGGGTATTCAAAAATAATCAAAATAATTGAAATGAAGTACTATGCTATAAGTGGTGCTTGTTTATCGTAGACAAACAAACAAATACCAAATAGAAAATCGGCCACTGTACATCACTTTGGCATTTGGACAATCGCGTACTTCAAAAGATTGACCAAAAGCGCAAAACTTAATTAAATGTATATATAAATATATATATCTATATATTAATATATATAGTATGTTTCGTAGAAATGTGCCCAAAGTATTTGTGTAAAATTTCTCAGATTTTCATTGCGTTTACATTACGCTCTTGCCGACATCAACAGAACAGAAGCAATTGCGCTGTAATGGAAACCACTCGGGGCATTTCAAATATTTGCCAAATAATTAATCACGCCACGTCAGAGAGTCCCAAATGTTGGCGCCTACGTCAGCATCAACTGCCCCACTCTCCCCATATAGCCGTGGCAAAGCCGATGCCAATGCTAATGCCAATGCCTGTTGGCCACTGATAAAATGAGCGCGCACTTTTCACCGTTCGCCAACAAAAAAAGTAAAGAAAACATTTTGTAGATTATGATAAATTTTTAAATAAAGCCGACAGCTGAAGTTGTCTACACATGACTTGTTGTCTGTCCCTAACTCACTCTAACTCTGTCCCTCTCTCTTTCTATCTATCTCTCGCAGCCACTCGTCCTGCTTACTCTTTTGTGTTTAGTGCAGCAGAATCAGTATTCAGTATTCTGATGCTGAGTTCAAAGTGCGAAAGTTTTGTCTTTGGATGACAGACGGCACTCGACACACGCAGCTTCCACACTTGAGTGGCACTTAAAAACTTTTGTTTTATTCTGATTGCTCCGATTTTAACGATGTGTGTAAATGAAACTTAAAATTGCTGCAATTATTACTTGATTTGCAGTATTTTAAATATGTTACAAGTTAATCAGTCCGTTTAGGAACGACCATATTTAACATTAGTTTCAACTTTGTTGAATACAATTTAGAATATGTAAAATTTTAACTTGTGAATTACAATTAAAAATTGAATCAGGAGTTTACCAAAAAGAAATAAATTGAGGACCTACAATTGATCTACAGAGAGGAGGGGGGTATGTAAAAGAACTCGCTGTCCTTCCAGAAGTCGACCAGCACCTGGCACGAGTTCCTTTTGTACTGCACCTCGATTTTCTCCATTTTCGATTTGTTGGCACACTGACAGAAATAGTCGGAATCAAGGATGTTATCGAGGCCACCACAGCACACATCCCGGATAAGTTTATCTACCGGATCGGTATTTGAGCTGGCACACTTCTTGGGCATCGCCCTCATGCGAATCTTGTGCGAGCGTTTCATGTCCACGTCCAGGAGAACCGTGCTCGTCACCAAGGGATTGAATATGCGCTTTCGCCTCCTATTGTCCACATAGATCTCGTAGTGCGTCACCATGGAGTCATCGTGCAGATACCAATCTATGGACATGCAATGCTCATCAATCGGTTCTACATCAGTTATGGTTATGGGAAAACTCTTGGTTGGTGAAGGTGTCGGCTCCTTGTTTCCATGAAGCCTCGCCTCGATCGTCCGGCGTACGTGGGTCATTGCATTGATGTCCATGAAGAAGCTCTTCAGATGCATCTTCAGCTGCGTCCGCTCTTTGCCTTCCGGCGTTTGCAGATATGCTGCCTGCCTCAAGGCCTTCCTCACAGCCACACAGTGGCAACAGCAGCAATCCTTCTTATAGCGTTCACAGCCATCCGAGAACAGATCCGTCATGGACAGTTTCACCAAGGCGCTCTCAGTGTTCGCATTCGTATCGTGTTCACTTTTCAGCTTAGTTTCGCTCTTTGTCTTGACATCAGCACTGGGCATAACTTTCAAGCTACTCTTCGAATTTTTGGCTCTCAACGATGTCGCTGATGAGCGTCTAGATGAAGGAGTCACTGCCTCTGCAGTAGCTGCTCCCTCTGCAGCCAGCTCTTCTGGCGTGATAATGCTCACCCGCTTCGACATATTGAAATTTTGCTAGCACTTGCAATGGTTGACAATATACCAAACATAAAGTAATTTTTCAAATGAATTGACAGTAAGTCAAAAACTAGAATTATATTTTCAGTCTCATTTCTTGGTCATAGTTGACAGTTGATCTTTGACTACAGACTCATCTGGAATCTAGATGTATAGGTGGCATTTAGCTAAGCCAAGTTAAGGCAAACAGAAATCTCGCATTTCTGCGTAGGCACACTGCCCATTTGCAATCATCTTCAATCATCTTCAATCAAAATGAATCGCAATGCTTTATGACCCGAAATGGATGACCCATCTGGCTCTTGTGCCTGCGTCCTGGCTACCCGTTTGCCCGCCTGCCTGTCGGTCTGGATTCTTGTCGGCTGCCAGCCATTGATTTAGCTTGGAGACCTCGAGGCGAGGCAAGGCAAGGCGGCAACGGCGCGTTACTTTGTCAATATTTATGTGCACAGTGTCGAAAGATAGATAGAGAGACACGAGAGAGAGAGAGAGAGAGAGAGAGAGAGAGAGAGCTGAAACAGAAGCCCAAATGGAACCTCATGAAATTTGCATAATGTTCAGTCAAAAGAAAGTTGGAGCGGTGGAACTGACAAAATTTCAGCGCATACGAAATGAGCATTGGCCACGCTTTTTTTGTGTTGTTGTGTTTTTATTAATGGACAAATATTTTTTTGGGCTTTAATTAAAATAGCTTAGAACTCGCTGCATAATGTGCTCAGAGAGTCATTAGTCACTGTTTGGCACGGCCCTCTGGTTGGGGTGGAATGCATAGCTAACCTTTATTACAGCTAACGACGCTGAAGCTTATTATTCGGCTTGGTTGCGCATACGTGGCGTATTATTAACACGCTCGCCGCATTACACATACGCCACGTCTAACGCTTGCTGCTGCTACTGCTGCTATTGCTGCTGATACTGTTGCCGTGCAGCTTACAAGCTGCAAAACCTACTTCGCAGCAGGGGTGTGTATTAAATTATGTCTGCCTTATGATTTATCTAACACGTACTCAAAAGAATTTTTGCCATGTTCTCAACGCCATTTCGACAATATGTTGTATCCGCCTTTGTCTGCTTAGCTGCTTGCAGCACGGGATGTCACTCGCACGACGGGGTGCTCCGCCTAGCAACAAGCCACACAGCCATCTCGTCATTTTAATAGACTTTCGCTACCGACAAATGTAATTGCGTTGAAAAAGCGTTCTGAACCAGCTGAAATCTTTAAGAAGAGCCTAATTTAAAAATAAAGGAATAAAAGAATTTATGTGGATCATCTCGCTGAACACCATCTATAACGCAGACTTTTGCTTTCGCGTATTTTATTAACTAAATCATATTTCTCCCAAAAAACATATCTTTAACCTTCCAATCAAATTTGTGGAAAGTCCATCGCTGGATTCTAAGAACTGACTTTAACTTTGACCTCAATTCAAATACTTATTCAAAACTTTTAAAAAGCAATAGACAGTTCACCAAGGGGAAGTTTGGCTCTTCCCCCAGGGGGTGCAAAGATTCAATTAAATTGATTGGGATCAGAGGGCGGTGAGCATTTAAGCTGCAGGACATGTCCCATAAGTTAAATTATTTTTGCCATTTTTTGTATTTTTCTTTTCTTGGACAGCTGCCCTATATGCTTGTTACATTTTCGTCACAGCCACTTGATCTTGTGTGTGTGGTTGATTTTTCCTAGAAAATTTATGTGTATCATGGAATTTTCTTTAAACTTGCTTTTCAAGTGCTGCATGTTTCGTCGCCTCTGCCTGACGCTTGTTATTAGTGTGGCAAGTCAGGCTTTTTGATCTGCACAGACAGACATTCAACTTTTGGTGACGTTGAGGGGGCTCAACTAACTAGAGAAACTTTTCTAAATGGCGTGCCGAGGCAAATTTTTTTAAGACATTGCCCAAACAAAAAATCGACATGCGTATCTTATGAATTTGCGCTGACAAGTTTTTGGGGCCTGCCATATAATTGCCTGGAGCCATGAAGCGGCCAACAAAAACTCTGGCTGCCATTGGCGGAAGCAGCTTGAAAACTTTTAGTATTCTGTCTCGTTGCCACAAAAAGCGAAAAATAATTAACATTGTGAAGTTTCCCTTACATACAGCTCCCTCTCCCTCTCTCTCTCTCTCTCTCTCTCTTTCTCTGTCTCCCTTTGTGTTTTTCTTTAGCCGGAAGTCACATTTCGAATTTTCCACTAAAGCACATAGTCATAAAACACACACTGGTGTGTTGATTGTCGACACTTTCGCAAGTATATTGCCCAAAGGTCTGTCATTAAACACTAGCAATCACATTGGATGGGTTCCAACAGCTGACCCAGCAGAATCGAGCTTATGGCGATGTTGTCACAGCTAATTGCCCTTAAATTCTCTCAGTGTGCATGCTTCTGAACTCCTCTGTGATGCGACAACCGCAAATGTTCCATGTGGGTCCCTTAAGTGCCGTGCCAATTGAGTGAAAACCCAATCGTTGGCATTGTTGACCTTTGTGGTACTCACATAAAATAACAAAACGCTTTTATGACTTTAAACTCGGCGTAGACCACGCACACACTCTGGCACACATATTGTGGTTTAATGTTATAAATCTATTAAAAAGATTTTGTAATTTTGACACAAAAGACCTGAAAACTTTGTAACGCATTTAACGTAATTTATTGCTCTGGCTGTGGCATCCACAGAAGCAAGCGTTAAATATTCTAGAAGGTGCAAAAATGTTTAATCTATTTATCAAATATATAAAAGCTTTTTCAGACTGATTGACTGGAGACCTTTCGAGCAAGGGTCAGTCCAAAAACGGTAAGAACGAATAAGTTCAGATTAAGACTTTAGTTAGCACTAAAAAAAGGGATGAACTCCCAAGTGGTGCAAACTGTTTAGGAATCTCTTTTTTTATCGGTTTCAAGTTCGTTTAGGAGTTTAAAATTTCATTGCGCACGTGTTTCACTTTTTTCTGGTGTAATTTAAGAGGCCAATTTCTTATGGGCCAAACGTGTAAAGCAGAAAACGTTTAAGTTAAGTTAAGCGCTTGGATTTGCTTTGGCTTAGGGAGACTTGCAATTTAATTAAACCTATGATAGTTTTGGCTTTCCAAGGAATGAAAAGCATAGAAGCATAGTAAAGTAGTGCAAAACTAATCAATCCATCTATCTCTCATATCTACGTTCGGCCACAAATTGAATGCGTAGTTCAATAATTTATGGAAGCCGTCCAATAAATACTTAATTTTAGGGCAAACCAATGCAAAAGATATCTAGTTTCCCATAGAAGCACCTGACCGTCCAATGAAGCACCTGAGCACCTCAGAGAGGAAGACTAAAACAGAGAGTAAGACTGGGCACTGCAATTGCGTGTATTTTTTAAAATGGTTAAGCTGCTTATAGACAAGCTAAAGCCTATAAATACATTGGCTGCGAAGATTGATGCCCTATTTGCCAAGAAACTGCAACAAATTTAGAGCGTTGAATAAATAACAAGCATACGTGGCGTAGACCACAAGGGTAAACATGGTTGTAGTCCTGGAAATCAATATGGCCAAAACAAGTAACGCCTGCTAAACAACCCAATATCGAATTGAAATTGAAACGACATAACACACACAATCACTTACACAAACACAACTTAAGTGAATCCCAGAATGAAATCCGAATCAGATGCGTTACAGACTGCGATTGCTTGCTGTGTGTATGATAAAGGCGACTGATTACGATTTAAAAGTCTTTGTATGTTTGCCCGAACGAAATTGTATTAGTTCTCAATGTACGGTTTACAAGGAATGCCCCCCCCCCCCCATCCCTTTCGCTCCCCTTACAGGCAACAGCAGCTCAAATACCACCAGGACCTTGAAAAATAATATGAAAAGAATGCCAATACATGGCAAACCAAGAATAATTGAATGCTTTGCACCAACTGAGCAGAAGACATGGCTAAAACACAATCAACTGACGTTTCGATTGCACAAGCCAATCCAAAAAAGGGTTTATTTCTGTTGTATGCCGCGTTTGTCTTGCTCAAATGTAAATATTAAGTAATTCTATTTGGTTGTATATAATATACACATTTGCTGGTCAGTTTATTTTTGATTGAGTTGGGTTCCATTTAGCATACACGAAGATATTTCCCATTAAAATTGTATCTGTGTATGCAAATTTTGGTTAGGGTATTTAAGAGATAAACATACACTAATTTTCCTTGGAAGATGAAAGAAGATAAGCCCCAAATCCAAACGCAAACTCAAATATATTAAAATTCTTAGCAAGTTTTTTTAAAATTATTCCAAAAGTTTTCAAATATAAGAGCAGAACTGAGCCCTAATTTAATTTAGCATTAGCTTTCGCCCAGCTTGATTTACATCAGATTCGATCACATTTTGCTGTTTATAAATGGCAAGTTTTCATCGATTTCCTTTTATTAATACTTTTGCATTTATTATCCATTACAAATTTGATAATAAAAAGGGCTGCTCTCAATTTTTTTTTATGTTTTGGGGATACATTTTCAAACAAATAATAATCAGATAAAAAACAAATAAGGAAAAAGGGTTGTCAATTGCACGAAACCAAACCGCAACAAGTAACTTAATTAAGCTATATACAAAAATAAAATACTGTGCGTTATGCAATGTAGTATTTTTCGCCATTTTATTGAAAGCTGCTTAAATCACTGAGAACAAACAATGAATTTAACAAGTACTCATTCCACTGCTCTCCTCTCTCGCCCACAGCGTGACAACAACTGTCGACAGTCACAAAGTAAAGCCACAAACAGCAGCAACCACAACAACAACAATAACAATATTGGCAACAAATGTGGTCCAAGCTGAAACAAAATGTGCAAAATAAAACACGCAACTGTGGCAGCAACACGACTAACAACAACAACAACAACAATAACAACAACGACTTTGCTAAAAACCTAAATGCCGTAAACTGAATACCCCTTGGCAAACAACAAAAATAAATAAATAAAATAAGAGTGCAAAAGCGTGAACAACAGCAAAAAGTTGCCTAAAAAGGAAACGGAAGTCGCCTCAACAAGCGAGCACATAAAAGGGAAACACACAGACAGGAACTCGGTGCTGAGACAGGACACTAGAGGATTCTGTGTGTCGCATCCTTAAACATGTACGCGGCGCTAATGGACATGAGCCAGACACTGGCGGCAAGTTTGGCCTATGCGCCAATGGAATCAAATGCTGCTGCTGCGGCTGCGGCTGCTGCGGCTGCTCTTGGTATGAATGTTAGCCAGCTCAGCAATTCGAGTCAGCTGGATGGATCGACGGGAGCAACGGCAGCGACATCAATTTCACATAATGTCAGCGCCGAGGAGTATCCGCAGTATGTGAAAGTCTTGGATCGCCCCGAGACATATATTGTGACCGTGCTATATACGCTCATCTTTATTGTGGGCGTGCTTGGCAATGGCACTTTGGTTATCATATTCTTTCGGCATCGCTCCATGCGCAACATACCCAACACGTAAGTGATGCCCAGACCACCCCCCCTGTGGTTCAGGCCGCTGTCCCCAGACTCCCCCATATAACGGCCTAATATATGCAGCCAAGCCATATGTGTATAATCATGGCAGGCACTTCATATAAATATCTCATGGCCCAAATGAGCGCTGTGTGGTGCCAAAAATAGCCAAACAAAAAATGAAAAAAGAGCAAAAACCAAAAAAAAAAGAATAACAGAATTGCCACTAACATTCATAGCGCTAAGTTATGAGCCGCATTTCTGATTTTATTGCCACTTGTATCCGAGTCAGATCTGTCTTGGCTTTGGTCGAAACAGCTGTCAACATGCCTGGCCAAATTAAAAAGTTCTAAACGAATGTTTCTTAACTTTTCGTATTCAGCGCAAAAGGCACTTGCCCTTTTGCCCAAGAATACTAAGCAGCATTTTAAATTAATGATGAAACTGGGAGTTCAATTGATGCCATAAGTTAAAAGTGATTTAAAAGACACATTTTAAAACATTTTAAAGACAAATTTAAAAACTAATATCAAGTAAATAAGTTAAAAGCAAATGCTTGCCGTTACTTGTTTGGCGCATTAAGACATTTCAATTCTTGCCAATTGATGGCCACTTAAGCAGTTGTCAGAGACACGGAAAAAATAAAATATTCTTAACGGCTGGCAATGCCACATAGCGTATGCGTAATGCGTGTCAGGGAAATCGGATTGTGTTTATTCGTTTCCACAATGTATTCAGTATCCAACTATTGGGAAGCTGTAGCTATAAGTTTAAGTATTGAATGGAACAGATGTCGACGCATTTCGATTTGGGCATATGCAAATGTTTATTAAGTTGCCAACTTGTACAAAACTTACAACTAAGAACTATGTTAAGCCTTGCGGCCCTTTTTGTATCGCTCGGGTCTTCTTCCGACTCTTCTGACTCCTGAATTATTTAAATACATTCAAATGCAAATTCAATTCAAAAGTTATGCCAGTCAAACGCAATCGGTGACAGAAAGTTTTAGATTGCACAACAAGAATATTTATTGCGAGTATACATAAATTGTCAGCCTGGCTCAATTGTCAATATGTGTGCTCCACAATTTGCAACTAATGAGATTGAACAATTGAGAAATACCAAAAATAGACGAAGTTAAATTATGAAAGCAAGAAAATTGGAAAAATATATTGCTAAGAGATGTACTTCTGTTCAGGTAGCTATGGAATCTCTACGTTTCAATCAGTGGACTAAAGTATTTGCCGAATTTGCTTGCTGATCCTTTGTGCAAGTGTTTCCAGCTGGGCTGTCTAGACAAGCATCAATTGACCTCTGTCACAACTAGCACAATTTGTGGATTATTGTTATGCTTTAAATGTGTTTAGTCTGGCATCTTCAATATGGTTCAAGCACCTCAATGCCAAAGCAATTTGTCCAGCAATAAACAGAAAAGGCTGCACCATTTGCCTTTTTTAACTGCAGCACAATCGAGTTTCGGGCTCTGAAAATTCAAACTAGACACCATTGGACAGCAGACACAATATCTCCTATTTGAGCGTAAACTTCTGACAATCGCGCTCAAGGAGTGTGCTAGAATTGATGTTGATTTTGTGCACAGACCCATTTCAAGGCAGATACTTGAATCGCCCAGAGCACAAAAGGAAAGTGCGTTTGAAATCGAAGGTTGCTTTCCATATGGATGCACAACGGGCAACAGGAATAGAACAAAAGCACCGTTGCCGATATCACTCCCGTACCCGTTCCAGCAACCGAAACCCGTTCCCAATTCCATAGCGATAACAATCTCAATTTCAATCCCAGTGCAATCATGCAGCAAATTTGACACGTTTAACTGTGTGTAAACTCAACAAATTCCCCTTTTACATACACATTTTCGTTCACACAACTTAAAGGGTTTGTTTTTCATAATCAACCGAATGGAATGTCAAACTGTATTTTTCAATATTTTTGAATTATGACTTGCTAAGCAGCGACGAACTCGAAAATGTGATAAAAACATCATGAATGGAGTTTCCAGTTAACCAATTACACCCTGTAACCATTAAATAATGTGGGGTGTGATTAGTTAACAGACAGAAAATGAGATCGACAAACGCTTAAAGTCTACTTATTCTGGAGCATACACAAATATTAAATGAATCAGAATAAAATTAAATTAGGAAACAGAGTATCTCTAAGTTGAATATTATAATTATTTGGCAGTTATTTTGTACTGATTTGATATATTCTATTCTATTATCCATACAGTTATATACTCTCGCTGGCGCTGGCAGATTTGTTGGTCATTTTGGTCTGTGTGCCAGTGGCAACAATTGTTTACACTCAGGAGAGTTGGCCCTTTGAGCGTAATATGTGTCGCATATCCGAATTCTTCAAGGACATTTCCATCGGTGTCTCCGTCTTCACATTGACCGCACTTTCCGGCGAACGTTATTGCGCCATTGTGAATCCGCTGCGCAAATTGCAGGTGAGCTTTTAAGTTCAAGAGCGTTACTCCCTTACGGATACTTAAACAATTTTCTTTCTCACTCAAACACAAACACAAATACAGACAAAGCCGCTGACTGTGTTTACGGCGGTGATTATCTGGGTCTTGGCTATAATACTGGGCATGCCGTCGTTTGTTGTATCCGATCTACAAGGTTATACGCTGCCCACGAACAAGGGCAATATAACCATTGAAGTGTGCTCTCCATTTCGCTCCAAGATTTATGCAAAGTAAGTAGTTATTGACCAATGGGCCAAAATGCCAATTCAGTTACATTATTCTTGCGCCTTTGTCCGCCTCATTCGTTTTTATTTAGTTTTAAATGGGTGTCCACACTCCAACACAAAAAAGAAGAAGAAAACAAATGCCCAATCAAGCAGCAGTCCAATGTCCTTTTCCATTTTTCCAACATGAATTTAAGACAACTAAAATAGCTACCTTCTATGTGGTAACTATTTGATTATGTCAATTTATACACTTCTATCTTTATAGAAATTTAAACTTATATTATTTTATTTACTTTTTTTTAAGTTTGAGAATAGTTTTCATTCTAAAGGACCAACTCTTAAAGTCTCTAATCCTTGCTAGCTTAGCCTGTCTCAATTGTACCCAATTAGACTATCCTGGAGTTACTTTAAAGACGCTATATTCATTAAGAAACTATCCTGTTATCCTGACACCCTTCTGTCCAGTTCATCAGAGTGATGCCTTGGCTCAACGACGTCTTCCTTACACTCAACCGGATATACATATTTGTTGGCCATATGCTGCTCCTCGCATTTCTGCAGCTGATAAGCAACTTAAATTTAATTCTGCTCTTGCTTTTAAGCCTGCCTGTTTCTGCTTGCCTGTTGCTATAAGTTCACAATCCTTTCACGCCGGACAACGACAGCTGTTGCCACATAATCCGACACCAACAGCCACTTGGTGGCTGGGTTGCTGGTGTTGATGTAGGTGTTGCTGTTGATATATCCCTCTGCTGTTATTTACACAGCTTTAGTCACTGGTCAACTGGTCACTAATTTTTTTATGCAAGGCATATAACTTTCCTCATTAAAAAAAAATGATCACAGAGTAAAAAAATAAATTTTTAAAAGAATGTAATTTAAGATAACAACTAAGTTTTCATTGCTCATCAAAATGTGACACGTTTCTTGATTTATTGTAAATGTCTTCTGCCTACAGGCATTTTAATAGTCTGACAAATTGTTTAATATGGCTTGGACGTGTAGCTATTTGGGCCCAAATCCGATTACTGAATTCATTTTCATGAAATGTGAGACTCAGCATTAAATTAAATTCTATAATTGATGTGATGATTCCCCTAGGCATCATTTAAATGGTGTCCACTCTTAAACTGTAAAAATCAATAAGTTGGCTTGGCAATGTTGAGGCTGAATTTATGAAAATTGACCAAAAATGCATAAATTCTGAACTGAAGTCAGTTTTAAATAATAATGACAATTAAGTATTGTATAAAAAATCTGTCAGTTTATTAACCAATCTGTGATAATTAAGTATTGCATAAAAACCTGTCAGCCAATCTGTGCGTAGATAAATAAGAACATATCCGCTGCACGACAGATTAAATATACCAATTACTGCAACGGACAAACATCAATGCTTTCATCAATAAAAATAATATATTTATTCTGATTACACACAAACTTGGTTTGGGTTATACAGGCTCTCGTTGGGCTTAATTTATTTTAATTAACGGAACGAATGCAATTGGTTCACATTTAAATACACATTAATCATACAGATTCAGACAGACATACTTTTGCACATGTTTATTACGCATTTTTAATGATGATGAAGATCCTTCTTTCAAATTTTAAAATCAGATTACCCGAAACTCTCCTTTAAGATCGATATCGCGCACGAGCTAAAAGGTAGAGTTACAAATTAAAATACCCAAAAAGTAAAGAAAAAAAGGATGCTCGTGTTGAGAGGCCCGATTACCCTGAACCCAAGTCTTGACCTATCACAAGTCGTAAACCCTTTTCCCACTTACGTGCCTCTGCATGACTTTATTATACCCATTTTGGAGGGTAAAATATATAATAAAATTTTTAAAGATTAAAGAGCAGCCGCAACATCAACACATATATTGTTGTGGATGGAAAATATAATTAAATTTAATAAAAGTTTCTATATTTTAAGTATGTTGATTTCTATATTGTAAAGTTGAACTCAATTTTTGGCTGATATTTAAGGGTTTAAAAGATACACTTCCAATTGTGCTAAGGTGGCGTTAAGACTACAAAATAACTTAATTTGCAAAGCATTAAAACCAAAAAATGTGTCTGACAGACATTTGACAAATCTGCAACAGTCTGTGATGCATTAAGCTGTTGCGTCACCATCAATCAAAGCACTTTAAATGACTGTAATTACCAAATCCAAGTTAGCCTTAAGTTAGTCGCATGAACTAAGCTGTGCAACTAAGTAGCAACCGTTTCCAATGGACCAACTAGTTGATGAGCTTATGCTTAAGCCGTGTTTGTTGTCTTCTCTTGCAGATATATGGTGGTTGCCAAGGCGTCGATATATTATTTTGTGCCGCTCTCCATCATTGGCGTCCTATACATAATGATGGCCAAGCGTCTGCATATCAGTGCCCGGGACATGCCCGGCGAGCAGCTGAGCATTCAGAGTCGCAGTCAGGCCCGGGCTCGTCGCCATGTGGCACGCATGGTCGTCGCCTTTGTAGTGGGTGAGTACTGTTCAAGAACTGGGGGGGCAGCTGGATTTCCTGCTCACTCAATCGCATACTAATTGCCTGTCACGGACAGTGTTTTTTATTTGCTTCTTTCCATATCATGTATTCGAGCTGTGGTACCATTTCTATCCCACCGCCGAGGATGACTTCGATGACTTCTGGCACGTGGTTCGCATCGTAGGATTTTGCACAAGGTAAGCTAAGGCGAAAGGCTTAAAGGCTAAACACCGACTACAAGTTCAACACATTATCCTTTTCGCTTAATACCTTTGGGCGACAACTGTTTTAAATTCTGGCTGGCGCCTGCAATCCTTGCATTCCCTGCTCACAAGCATACTCATCAAGGAGTAGATTGCGGAACATATGAAAAGTTTTTGGTCTTTAGACTTTGCGGTGCAGTGCTTCAGGGGATAATTATACCCTTTCGAGAAATATTATAAATTTGTGACAAAGTTTGGGGCATATTTGAATTTACAAAGTATATTTGTATTTAAGCTAGTTGAAGAAACAAATATTTTTATTCATTTTGACTTCGGTTCCACTTAGAAATACTTATTTCGTCGTTCCCGAGTAGAGTGGATGGAGACTTTAAATGAATATCAGCATAAAATACTGTTCTCAAATTGGAATGCAGTAATATCACAAAGACAAAGCTTTGAGGTGGATTCAATCAGCATCAGTCCAAAAAAACACACATCTTTAAAATCCAGTCTGAAAGGGTATATAAACATTGGCTTGCCCAGGACATACACTATTCCCTCCAACACTAATTTCGTCGCTCTTTGGCGCCAAACACTCGTATATTTATTTTCGTTGACAGCTCGCACATCGTCAGTTGATGGGAGAGGAGTGGTGAGGGGAGGGAGCGTTACTTAGCGCATTAAAATTTATAGAATTATCTGTCAGCATTGCGGCAACTTAATTTGTGGTGTCAGGAAGTGTCAACAGTTCCAGTGAGAGTTATATGCATTTTAATACCAAAAGGGTTGCCCGAGAAAACAAATAAACGTTTTTTGCTTTTCATAAAATATTCAAAAGCTTATTGAAACAAATCGAAAGAAATGCGGCAAATTATGAACTCAGCCTTTGATGCTGCCAAAATAGTGTTAAGGATTTGGCTAAGCCGCTTACTGACTTTGGTACCCTTAATGCTAATCAATAAAGGCAAAGAGGGTCAAGCACTCTCAACCATTTCGTAGAATAAATATAAATATTTTGTATGCAAATCGCAAAGTCACTTGCAGACCACCCAAAAAGCCGAGAAATTGGTCTACAACAGAACAAGATAAGGGTTTAAAGGAGAAATTTATTATATGTATTATGACTGGGCTTTCTTACTTTCAACAAAAGGCCAGATAGCCAGCTACTATAAATCTTTGGGCTCTTCATGCCAACACAGTCATTAAATATGTAAAAATGTGAATTCATAAAATGCTTTCGTGATAAAGTCACAAATCAGAAACGACCAAAATTGACTTTTTCCCCATATCAAAATTTGTTCGATATCAAAATTCAAAAATGTCCGTTATTTAAAAAGAACCTTAACCTTAACCAACTTCAGCATTCTATTGAATTGTATAAAAAGAATAATTTAAGGCGCCACGAGCTTATAACAAATCTCCGAATGAGAAATGGCTTACGAGTCGGTTCAATAGCAGCATTAGCCAGGTTAACAACTACAAACATCTGGGCATGCCATATTGCAACAGGGGCTAAATTTATGGATTGGTCTTATTCAATTTGCAGCTTCCTCAATTCATGTGTTAATCCGGTGGCGCTATATTGTGTGTCCGGCGTATTTCGGCAGCATTTCAACCGTTATCTGTGCTGCATTTGCGTCAAGCGGCAGCCACACCTCCGGCAACACTCGACCGCAACTGGCGTCATGGATACTAGCGTCACCTCGATGCGTCGCTCCACCTATGTGGGTGGCGGTGGTGCAGTAGGTGGTGCTACTGGCAGCCTGGCAGCCCATCGTGCCTCGCTGCACATGAACAATAATCACGGCAGTGGAGCGGGAGGGCCTGGCGGACGAACAGGCAGTTTCCATCGCCAGGACTCGATGCCATTGCAGCATGCGGGCAGCGGCAATGGTCACGCCCACAATGTGGGCGGCATCGGACGCGCCTCAATCATCAATGAGAAAAGGTGAGGCACACTGATTGTGGAGCTGCTGGAGGAGGGCTCGGCCACCCAACAGGCCGATGAGCAGCTCTAAGCTACTGATCTCACTCTCACTCTCACTCTTTCTCTGTCTCTCACACACATCCGCACACCAAAAACACACACACACACACACACACAAGCACACACACACAAGCACAATGGCTATGCTTATTGACAGTAATTGTTGTACTGTTTACCCTCACAACACCCCCCACCACCGTTCCCATCATCATCCCGCATCCACATCCTCAGCCTCATCATCAACTGTAGCTGTAGCTGAAATTGGCAGTTGGCAGTTGGCTATATGTAAATTTCTAAGGGCTCTAAGCCTGAAATGGGTCGTGTACATAAATAGATGGTCCTTGGTATTGGCCAAGCTCAAACAGTTTGTGACTGTTCGGTTAATGCTAAAGTACCAAAACCTGTTTTATATGTTGACATCGATTGACTTTTAAGTCTGACCTGCACAAGAAGCACTTGAAGGTCCTCTGAACAGTGGTTGCTCGAATGCAATTACTATTAGTATTTTAATTGTGTTACTTATTATTTGTATGTCTTAAATAATCAGTTCAAATATATATATATAAGAAATTCAAAGCAACCCTGAAATCACCAAAAACATTTATCGAGCAACCACTGTATTATTTGACTGTACACTTTATATAATTTCTTCGTAGAGTATTCAGCGTGCTCGAGCTTAAAGTTTGAAACACTGGAAAACCTGATTGTGGCAAGTTTGTGTTTGACTTCGGAGAGTCTATGAATCTTCAGTCCAATATAGAGCTCATTACTCAGTATTTACTGAATAGTTGTAGGTAAATTCCTTAGCAATAGCTGTAAATACTTGAATATATTTATATTTATTATATCGACACACTCTTTTACCTATTTGAGAGTACTCTATGTGATGTGGTACATTTAGTGCTAGATTTAACTCCCAACTACCTATATATATATAAATATATATATATATATATATATATATATGTATATTTTTATTGTAATGGCATATATATATTTATATATATTCCCATATACGCAATTCCACATAATTCCTGCTAATTGTAAACGTGTTTAGTGGCAAAATATGGCTATAATAATTGTAATTGGAGGCTCGTCGTTGGGCGCATTTAAATGTAAATAAATGAAATAAATGAATGAATGTTTAGTTATTGTTGCTTTCAAGTGTTGAATATGCCATAATTAATGAACTAATGAATTCATTTTCAATTGATGACACTTAACTTATGGAGTTTTTAGTATTTGAGTCACAGCTAAAGGGCTCTCCAATAATTTCCAATTTAGTTGGAACTAATCTCCACTTAAATATGAAATAAACGTTTAGCTTATAAGATAATTCCATTAAATGCAAATATTAAATATATGTTTAAAATTAAATAAAATTATCTAGAAAATCAGCATTATTTCCATTTCTTGCATTGTCACACACAGGTAAGGGCATATGTTTAATACACTGATAATTGAAGCTTATGCACCGATGAGTTCACAATTCACATATTTGGTTATAGTACCCATTTCAAATAATCTTTCCATCTATCCATTTGTCTACGTTTTCAGTTTGATCAAACGCTACGACGAGCGTGCACGCTACTAATATGAATATGAATATGAAGCATTTTTTATACCCTACCCTACTAAATGGAAAAGTTCCTAAAAATGGGATACCCATACTCAAAGCTAATTCGAAAAACCGCATTTGAAGAGAATTTTGTTTGTTTCTTATTTGCTTAATAAATAAGATTTTAAATGTTTACCAATTAAATAATAACAAGTGTCGCTTAAAAATGTAAGTAAAAATTAATTATTAATAAAGTGTTGATGTGTCAAAAGTGCATGAAATGTATTGCAAATAAAAATTTAGAAAATATGCAGCAGACCTTTTCAATTCAATGGAATACTTAAAATATTCTCATAAATAAACCAAATAACCTTAAAATGTCTTCTCTTTTGTTGTCTTTAAATGATCTACTCAAGCTTTAAGCCGATTCTAGGAAATGCATAACAATTCACTCAAAAGCACAAGAGTTATTTGCAACGGATTAAATAAATGGTATATTTAATTGAAGCCCAGCCAATTGTGAAAAATAGACTGCAAACGAGAAATAAACGAGCCGCAAGTCAAAGGCTTGCAAATGTTGCCAATTACTGCAAAATTAAACACAACACGTTCATTTTGCATTTACAAACCAACGGAAAACTGGCGAAAATGGAGAATGGGATGCCAAAAAACAGGCAAATCCATTACAAACTGCCACTCTCAAAAGGCAGCAGCTACCACTTGTTTTTCGACTAGCATGTAAATTGGCAAAATATTGCAGGTACTTCGGCTATTGACAGAGAAACCATAAATTCAAATTTACACACACACACAGCAAAAATGCCAACGCACCTTTGGGCCTAGACAAAAGTTATTGGCATCCAATAAATGTTGGAAGTCAGAGTGGCTAATCTGCTGAACTACACACATGCCACCCACCCACATTCTGACATGTTCATTGAACATATCTGTCAGAACATCAGCTATGACCTATTGAACGCCCACTAAATCAGGTGGAGGCTGTTGGCTGCATCTGGTCCGACAGATAAGCACCAGAACAATGAACAAAAATTCGTTTGTCATGTTTCGCTCGGACATTTAACATTTGCCCAGTCATTTTTGGCCACAGGTAGTAATGCTTATGTTGATCGTAATTTGTATTGCCTGCAGCATGCCGCAAACTGGGTCAGAGTGCACCAGGAGATTTATGTACACAACAGTCAACATATAAATATATGCATACAAATAAGATATGTATTTTTTGAACCACCCAACAAACCCACCGCAACATCTAACCTATTCTTATTAGCTTCATTTTTTATGTTGATTGGTAATTCCCCTCTGGGTGCCACATTAGCACTCAAAGTACTCATTCCATTTGGCAAGACCATTGTCAGAAGTTGTCGGAAATGTCTTTGCCACAATTAACTAATTTGTCGGTCAGGACGTTTCGCCTGGCTCCAGTTGGACAGTTAGCTTCCCAGTTTATAGAGCAGAGATTCGGATCACTGAGTTACTGTTATCATAAATATAATTGTTCTTGATGTTATTAGGGGTTGTTTTGTTGCTCTGAGATATGCGGATTCTTGTCGATAGCTGTTCAAGCAAATAAGGTCTTAGTTCTCGCAAAACTTTTTTATTCAAACAGTACAACTAACAGAAAATCTACTTGTTGATAGACCAATAATATAATACTAATACTGATAAGAAGAAAACGGACATTTTGTTGTGGTCTAAAAGGAAAAGAATATTTTGCGCCTAACTGTTAAAGCTTTAAGAAGATTATATCTGTATGACAAAGTTTTAATACCTGAAGCATTAAGGATACAACGAGTCGTTAGAGCGAAAGCTAATTTTTGCGCAACCAATAAACAATACAAAAAGCCTGCAACAGTTGTGTTTTGCGTGTGAATATTGTGGAACCAAATTTGTTGACAGAACCCAAATCAAGTGTTAATACTGTTTTGCATATAAAAACAGATGCCCTGAGCTAAGGACAATATGCAAAGGAAACTTTGCGTATGCAAATGAGGCATATAAAGCAGCACTAAGTCAACAGAGTAAGATAGAAGCAACAATGTCAAATAAGAGCCAGCCGTGGTTGCTGTGTGTAAGCATGTGAGAATGGGTGCTACATATACTGGCATAATCAGAGTATCAAGTGCTGAACAGGACTCTCTTGCAAGGATGCACTCTCAAGTGGCCCAAAGTGATTTATCATGCTGCATGGCGGAGTCAGCTGGCCGGCTGGCGGTATTCATGCCCATTCTCAAGTTCAAGCTTAGACGGAGGCTCTTTGTTTAGCACTTTAATGCCATCGGGTACTATAAGCAACAATTAGTGGGACTCAGTGTGGCAATCCTTGCCACTAAAACCGAATTGGCATCTCCAGCAGCTCGCATGCATTTACGCTGCTTGGGCATTCATAATTCCTCATTATGGGTCCTTGTCGAATGCTTTTGCGTGGTGGCATGAAAACGAATTTAGTCCTTCGAGCTGATTCTTATCTCGTGTTGGCACATTCTTTTTTTTTATATGTTTGTCTTACACGCAAGGAAAACTGAATCGGACTATTTGCGTCTGGTTGTTTGGGCACGGGATTAGCGCTCCTTTATTCATCTCTTTTCTCTCCCATTCCCCCCTCTCTATCCCTCTCTCTCTCTCACACACAATTTGATGTGTGTATTCTTATGGTGCTGCTGTCCAGCTTTGGCCACTTTGATAATGTTTTCGCTTTGCTTTTGTTGCTTTTGTTAATTGGCGCAACTCGTAAGCTGGAATCCATTGACAGGGCAAAAAGGCGCAGCAACAGGGCGTGCCAGGGGTAGGAAGAGGGAGTGGCGTGCTTCGTTTCAGGTCCGCTGGACGCACGTGTTGTACTACAGTCAAGTAAAAAAAAAACAATACTATTTTGGCCTGCTCATGTCCATGGTCAAGCGAATTATTCCGGCTAATTCCGGTTGGATTTGCTTGTTGATGATTTAAATTGTTTTTATTTGGTTTTGTTTCTGCTTTTGTTTGTCCTTCTCATTTTATCTTTTTCTTGTTTCTCTTTTGTTATTTGGGGGGAGTTTTTATGGCATTCGGAATTTATGAGTTTTGATATGTGGCTGATATATGCTTATGGATGGACTGATTTGTGGCTTTTGCGTATAATAAAATAAATTCATTTCATTGAGAGGAAATTCGATTGAATTACGTTTCAATTTGATTAGCAAATTTCTAGTAATAATTGCGGCTCATTGCAAATAACAAAAATGAATTGCAGCGCAAACCACAAATTATAATAACTTATAATCATATTATTATTGATATTATTCACAAGGGTAAAGTTCGACAAGCCAAAGTGGAAACTCAATTCTAAACAATGCTATTTGATTAGACCGCAAATGGAATTTTTGGTTCAGCAGCAAAAACTAGGTAATTGTAGGTCCGTTTAAGTTATGTCTGGCACTTAATACCTATTTGATCTCGTACAAAAAGGGACAATATAGCAATATAACTAGAATAATATATTTTACAACTGGGACCCTTAACCCACGTAGCGAGCTTACTCGACTTCAGCATTCTTAGTTGTTTTTGCTACATTGGCCAAATATTCGGAATCGAATATTTATTTATTTTATTAGCTATTAAATTTCTTACATGAGAAAATTGCTGTACAGAAAAAAAGGGTCAAAGCTAAATTTAATTTGGTCCGAAAGCCCAAAGGCCAACAGCTTAATATATTTATGTTCAACTTGGGTAAGCGAAGAAGCATTAAAATTTAAGCAAAAATTGACAAATCTATCAGAATTTTTTATAAGACACTTACGAATGCAGATTCATCACTCGAAAAGTTAAATGTCAGAAAAATGTCAATGTTTTTTCTTTGGCGGCTGAATTTAACAAAAAAAAGGTAAAGAAATTGACAGCTTTTTGCGCTGTGCTTGCCCCTTATCAATGCTGGTAATAGACTGTCTGACACCTAGAGAGGTGCACATTTAATAGGCTTAAGCTTTAGCTGGCTTAAATGCAAAGTACGTTAAATTAATGACAGCTACAAAAACAAAGCAACCAGTAACTGCTGGTAGCAAACCAAGCAGACCATACAGAGAATGGGTCAACATTAAGGAAGCGATTCTGCTCATCAAATTGAAAACGTTCAATAACTTTCTTTGTATAGCATTTGAGCTGAGAAATTTAATATTAATTGATTTATTAATTTCTCATTATTAAATACCAATTTATCAAAGACTTAGGTCCAAATGCGTGGCTGAGAATTAAGCGTCTGCCCAAAGTTTCAAATTTAACTTATTTTTAATACGCTTGCATTATTTAGTCAAGCCCAACTATAGAAGCTCATTAAGCTGTTTTTCATCGAACTTTACCGTCATCGAGCAAGGCAGCTGGGAGAAACTCAATTAGTTGACGGCACTTGCCACCTTTCACCATTAACGACTTATTAAGCATTAATGAGATTTCTGTTGGAAGCCCGGGGCGGCATTCTCACCGAATGAATTCGATAAGCAAACAGCAGGCAAATTGAAAAGAAAGTAAGCGCAATGTGCAAACGAGGAGTCCACGAACAGAAGTTGCTGGGCATTAGTGTGCTTCAGGCGATTTACAAGTTATTTTCATACCTTGAACTCATTAAAAATGGGAAAAGGGTATAATGAAATTAGACAATAGTAAAGTAACAAACAAGCCTTGTCAACTAGAGGCTTCAAGTTTGTTTTGTCCCTCTATGTATGTATATGGGATCAAAACTAATTTTAATATTTTCCCAGAACTTTGGAGGCCTGAAAAAGTTTTCGGCACAGCACTTGAAGTTCCATTTGTTTTTCAGAGTTCATCCATAAAGCCATTAAAAATCAATTGGCCCACAAAAATTCAAATGCGTATGTGGAACTGTTTCCAGACAAAAGAGAAAAGTGCAAACAAAACTTAACAATTTTGAGGCCCACGCATGACAAATAAACAAAAAGGTTTTTGCCTTCAGCTTTCCGAATTCCACTCAATTTAGTCTCAACTTTACGCAAATGGGCCAAGAGCCAAGTCCCAATATTTATTCCCACCCCCGGCATTACCCTCAATGGGTTTTCGATTTTACATAAGTGTTTGCACCGTTTCAAAGGGTTAGAGCAACTTTAAGCCTAACTCAGCTTTGGGCACTTTCAGTTCCGCATTAAGTCTTGTGGCAACAATTTAATTTTGTATTGAACTAATTTAGCTTGAAAAGAAAAACTTTTAGATATAAAATAAAGATTGAATTTGTTATTGAGAAGCGAGAGTAGCCCGAATAAATCTGAAATATTTCATAACATAACTAAACTGAATTATTGACTACCTATAGCATACTTATTGGAGCAGAATGGAAACTCAGCTCTGCCGCATTTTCTTTCGAGTTTTAAGAGAACAACAGCCTTGAATCCCACATCCTTATTTATAGGGAAGATAGACGCCTTTAAGTGTCGGCATGAAAGTTTTTTGCAAATCCTTTTGCTAGCCTGAACTTCTGTGTGTGTGCGGAGTATGCCTCTGGCTGCCAACTATTTTCGCTGACTCGACGCCAGCCACGAATCACAAAAGCTGACTCGCCAATGCGATTCCACACATTTCCCCCTCCCATTCCTCAATACCCTCTCTACCCTTTTCCCGGATGCATTGGGAAATCTGTGGTGCGTCTGTCACTGTCCTGTTCTCTCTGCCGTACATCCATACATTCTTAATGCTCCACTTGCAGCCGCACACGGCGCACACACAAACACACACATTAGAAACTTTACTTGGCGCCTGCAACGAGCAATGTATTTATTGTGCTTTGGGCCAGTGCCCAACGATATCCGAGCGATACTTAAGCGTAAAGTGCCGCCTGTGATGGGATTGCGAGTGTCCGGACGGAAAGTGGAGGACGAGGCTTAGAGTGAATTATTTATTTTTATTTTACGATTATGACAGTGTCTTTGGGTCATATAATAAGACGGCCAGCCCATGGGCTGTGCCCATTGTGGCTTTCACATTTCAATGTGTATGCAAATACTCGATTGGCATCCGGTTTTTTTTTATGTGCGGACAGCTGATGTTGATGGCGATTGCCGATTGCTGATTGCCGATGGCGATGGCGTTGTAAGACATCTTCAAGTGCTGTCTAAACAAACCATAATAACCGCCAAATAACTGCCGCTGGTCATGTTTCTTAGCTGGCACATGAGCAGAGCCATTCCACTTGGCCGATATTTGATTGATTTGCCTGATTGCCAGAGCTGGGCGGGCAATGTTTGTTGGCTTATCATTACGAACAGCGATAATCACACGAAAGTAAATTCGATTCAAGTGCCAGACATCAATTTAACATTTATTTCTCGAGGCACTTGAAAGCAGTTCAAATGCGCCTCTTACAACCGAGTGCCAGCTGACTCCTTTCTTCCAACTTTCTTTTAGCATTAAACTTTTCAATGTGGGGCTCCAAAATTTGTTTATAGCCTTGCGCCAGTCAAAATAAACTAGCTATAAAAACAAAAGTCATTCTAGTCAATGTCATGCTTTGCAACTATTCTTCGTATTAGCTAAAAAGTTTTATTTCTCATGATAAGCAATAACAAAAAATATGATGTTGATGTTTTTGGCGCAGGTTTTATAGGTATTTAAGTTTAGTATGGATATATGAGAAAATCTCATGATAAATTTGAGGTTTAATATTTATTCTACATTTCTAAATCGAGTTAAAAAAAGTTATTATTCATTCATCGCAAGCTCAAACTTTACATTTAAATACTCAAATAATTAAACTAGATTTTGTTTTCCTATTCCGCATTGGTAAATTTTTTACACAAAATGTCAAAGAAAAAAATTAATTGTGAAAATTTTTCGCATTCAGCGCAAACTAAAAAATTGCGCGAATGCAAAATAATTCCACATTTTGCACACACAACTCTGTCAAAGAGCAGCTAAAAGTTTGCAACTGTCAAAGCTTTTTGGCGACACTGCAACCACCTGGTGGCTGCAACTCCATCAAAATATCCATAAAAGAAGAGGCATCCTCAACAACGTCAGCAAACCAGTTAAGCAAAACTTTTCCGATGCCCTCGTTCTGCAACTAAAAAAGGAAAAAAAACCTTGGGTAAAAAAAAAAAATAATAATAATAATAACGTCAGGCAAATAAGAAGGAAAGGCTGATAAGAGTAATACGCTACAGATATAGATATCCTGTGATCAGGTTAAGTGAAGATCAAATAGTTTGTAAAGGCAGTGATCAATATCAAATCATTAGAATTAGTAAGAAGAATGAGACTTCACTCACAAATCATATATTACTTTACAGGATGTTTGAAATTGGAGCTAACAAATAATATAACAAATGTAATTTTAGAAGTGAAACTATCCATTGCCGGTCATAAGTCCGCTGAGCCTTGGTTAATTTATAAGATGTATGCAAATATATGACTGCTGAGAAATGTGTTTTCCGTGTGGAAAATTCCCACTGCTGAGAAATCATTGAAGTTCCCCGCACGCATTTCAATCAGGTTTCTATCAGACTCACAAATTTTACAAATTGCTCAGCAGTTTGGCTGAGTGATATAGTGTGTGTGTGTGTGTGTGTGTGTGTGTGTGTGTGTGTGTGTTGTTAGTGTGTATGTGTTTGCCATATCAAAGTTTTATGTTTGGAGCGGCACGCGCTCATTTCCCTGATAACAAAAAAGGCAACAAAAAACTTGAAGGCATTTTCATCTCAGTCATGAGCTTAACATTCCTCCTGTCCTGTGCCCTCCTGGTTTTTAGTCTGCAAAGAAATTAAAAGTTGCTCCTGCTGCGTAGCTCATGCACAAAGTTGCCACTCGATTGTTGTCAGTGGGGGAGGGAGGATTGCAGATCTTAACATGATTTTGCTTAAGGTAATTTGTAATTTGTAATTTGTGCTATGATTTTTAATTTGGTTGATTAGCATACAAATAATTGAACTAGAATTCAAAGACTTTTCAGATGACATTTAATTAAAATTTAATCTCGGCTGCTTAGCACGTGCCAGCAACAACAACAACAACAACAACAGCAACAAACAACTTAGTACTCTAAGTTCTCTAAGTCAACAACTAATTCCTATTAAATGCTCGTAAACTGCGAACCCAAACTTTATTTAAGCAACGAGTAAATTGTTTTTCTAACTGTTTGCTTGTCTCCTGGTTGCATCCTTTCCCCCTCCGCCAGTCTGCAGTTTAAGGCTACCCGTACAAATTTTGATTTTTATTGCCATTGGTTAAGACCTGCAGATTTGTGCACGAGCAACTTTTGTTCCCAAAAGCAGCAGCAGCAGCAGCAGCTGCTGCAAGCAAAAGTTGAAAAAACTCAAAGTCTGTTTTTATTTAGTAGCACAGTTCCAAAATAGTTGCTGAAGCGGAATTATTTTGTTGACTTGGAATCGGAAATGGATAATATCTATAGACCATCAAGAGCATACACAAAACAAAAATGCGAAACTGTGTTACACTTCAAGTAGTTAGTCTGTCTGTCTAGT
This sequence comes from Drosophila glabriapex, assembly GCA_035042305.1. Classification (NCBI taxonomy): domain Eukaryota; kingdom Metazoa; phylum Arthropoda; class Insecta; order Diptera; family Drosophilidae; genus Drosophila; species Drosophila glabriapex. Next base: position 5,295,735 of record JAWNLN010000046.1, on the reverse strand, counting down.
TAGTTAGTTTGAAGTTCTAAGTAAATACAATAAATCACTCGTTAATACATATCATACAGATGTGCCACACAAATCGTCTTAATGGTTTGCTGGCGAAAAGTTGTGGCAGTAGAAAATTTGGAACCGTCTCACTCTTTGGGATATAATTTAAACATGAATTTCAATTAATAATCAAGTTTTTAGATTAGAATGAAGTATTGTTCTAAAGAGCACACTTTGATCAACAAAAGATATTGCTTTTTGAAGATTGATTGAAATTAAGAAAAGTTATGACTATGAGAAGTTTTGACCCATCAATCAATATAAATTTCGGGGATAGAATTTGTGCGTCAATTTCGATTCCAGATATTAAGATGCAAAAGAGGTCAAAGCTTGCCTAAAATGCACTGCTCTTTGAAAATCGGATTACTTTTCACAAAGTTAGGGCAATAGAAAGTTTTGATCAGTCCTTACTAGCATATTTTGGCAGTGAAATTTTAACAAATTTATTTTTATTAACTTTATACATATTAGCAAAGTAAGCCAGTATAATTATTCCAGATTTGTTATTTTAATTTTATTTAATAGTTTCGACAAGGGCTCCCTCAAAGAATGAAAGTATCTCAATTAAGATCGCACGCTTCAGAAGTTATTGTCAACTTCAGCCACCTCAATAGACTTGCTGGCAACATATAATTATAACAAATGTACTACAAGTGGCATGCTTGTTCGAACTAAACAAATTAAGAACGCAATTAGCCCATAATTAGCACTTAAACTTGTCAGCAGTCATTAGAACGGAGGCCTTTGTCCTGTCTTGGCCTATAAAAGTGAGCGCCATGCAGTTTTAACTGCTTAGACACACTCGAGACAATGGCCCACAACGTCAAGTGGATGTCGAAGAGAAGCGCTTGGGGGAGCAGCAGACATCGACTGTTGCAGCGCTGGAGAAGCCATCCTCTAAAGATGGCCATTGTCAACACCTTCTGGGAGTATACGGAGCGCACCAAGGTGAGCGGCATGTGGCTGCTGCGACGCAATCGCACCCAGGGACTCTCCAGGTGGGTGGAGTCGACGGACGGAGAGTCCCAACAATTTTCCTGACGTTTGCCCATTTCACAGATTCATTTGGTCATCGGTGTTGGTGCAGCTGCTGCTACTGAGCATTTATTTGACGTTGCTGCTCTGGCTCAAGTTCTACTCGTATCCCATACTAAACACCATCTCAAATGATCTGTCCATCACTGATGTGGCCTTTCCAGGAGTCACCATCTGCAGTCCCAAGGCCGTTAACACGGAACGCGTCCATCGCTATGTTCAAACGCTGTAAGTGGACGTGGCAAAGAGAACTGCAAGCGAAAGATGGATGGATTTTTTTTATCAAACTAGCCACGTTCACGTGGCTTGTTTATAAGACTTTGAGAGAGGGAGAGCTCTGAATATATTTTAGGCTTGGGTACAGGGTATCTACTAGTTAGAAGAAAAAAACAACAATTAACAGCAACAAAGAGTAAAACACCTGATTAACTATTGCAGCAAAATACCCGCTGAATATGATGCTGATGAAGTGGCAGCTGGCTTTGAGTTTCTCAATGCGTTCACGGATCAGAGTTATGTGGCACCTTCGCATGAGAGCTACAAAGCAACGGATGCAGTGCTCCGTCTGAATAATGTGTCCATTTGGGAGGCAGCGATGGCTGTCAGTCCGGGCTGTGCGGATTTTGTGAAGCGCTGCTTTTGGGGCTATTCGGAATTTCAGTGCAACCAATCGCACGAGTATCTGTCCTTTATACCCACAACGGCATATCTTGGTCCCTGCTGCTCCTTCAACTACAATCCGCGCAATGCCAGTTTCGTCCCCTTCTCTGCCAATATTTTTGGCATGGACGGCGGCTTAACGATTATTGGCTCCGAGGGCTCCGAACGCAATCTGAGCACTGGCCTCATTGTGCTCGTTCATCATCCAAAGGATTATGTGACAGAAACATCTGCATCCGTGACCATAACTGCAAGATCCGAGAGCTTTGTCGAAATATCGCCCACGGTGCAAAGCTCGTCAATAGAGGTGCTGGAGCTGTCCGAGAGAAAAAGGGACTGCCTCATATCAGATGATGTGAATCTACGCAACTATCGACAGGCTGCCTGTTTGTTAGCCTGCCAGACGGCGGCGATTGCCAAACGCTGCGGTTGTCATCTCTACTTGCTTCCCATTGTTAGTGGCCAGGTCAAGGAATGCAATCTAAACGATACCTTCTGCTACTCGAAAAACTATGGTAAGAGCCAGAGACTCGATAATCATAATGATATTTAAGTGGAATAAGTTGTCTGGCTGTGGCAATCCCATATTCATATTCTTCACTATTTATTATAATTTGCATTTTGCCCATTTATTTTCTTAGCCTAAGATGGATAAAATTGTTCAGTTACTTACCTTGCCGCCTTCAATGTCATTTTCACGGCATCCTTTTCAACTACATATTTCACACTCCTACGTGTGGCTGGAGGGTGGATGTTTCTGCGTGGTGCATTGTTATCTTCATACCGATGCTGGTGTTGTTTACTGTGTTAGCTATGTTTGCTCCCGTTACATCATTTATAATTTGTATTTAATATTCAAAATGCGTGCCCGTGCACATAAGTGTTCCTTCACACAGAAATGTGCTCGAGATGGTACTCGTCTCGAGGAGCTCCAATTTTGCCATTCAAGGCGTTTCGGTATGCAAAACACTCAACCACAGACGCAATCATGTTTGGGTTACTTAAATAATGGCTTTTGTGCAGTGTATTTCGTGTTTCTTGGTGTTAACATATACGAGCATAGAGAGAGCATATAAAATTATGATTTAGGGTTTTTATGTTTCGGTTCTGCTTACGATAAATTCATGTATTTGAGAAAATTAACCACGAGTTATGAGTTACTCTTGTTAAAACTATAATATTATTGCCATTTGTACCATCAGTAGAGAGTATTTGACAATGAACGAGATATTAAAGTTAAATCTCTGAAAAATTAATCAAGTGGTTTATTGAGAAACTAAAAGTTACAAGTTATTATTAACAAATATATATATCGCTAAGGCAACGATAACATTTATGCATATTAAACTATGCAGACTGAAGGCATTTAAATGAAACTTGAAACTTGTTCTGTTGAATCGTTTGATTTAAGTAATGAGATAAACATTTAAAAGTATACTTTCACATTCTCATCCAAGTCAAGAGTTTTGAATAAATTATAGTTTTACTTTGCCAACTATTTAGTTATTAAGCTATTGTCTTAATTACCAAAATTAAATTGAAATGTTGTATTTAATTTATAGACAATTTCAAGAGCGTTCGCTGTGACCAATGCCTTCCAAACTGCTATGATGTCACATACTCTACGCTGTCCTACAAAACGGATCTCAATTTGCATCAGTTCTCCGTGACCAGTTTTTAGTAAGCTCTTCATGTTAAATATACACCGTTTGTTTCATAAATTTACCCCGTTTTCTTATCAGCACATCCGAGCTGCTGAGGAATGATAGTTTTGTGCTGCGCGTCTATTTGGCCAAACAAGTGGTGCCAGTGATTAGGAAAGTGACTGTCATGTCCTGGATTGGACTGCTGTGTAGGTGTATGATTATTTCTACTTCAATTTGTAATTCATTTACATCCATTGTAGCTGATTTGGGTGGCATTTTCAATCTTTGCCTGGGTCTGAGCATGATATCCATTGTGGAGTTCTTTTACTACTGCGTCTTTCGCTTGCACAAAAACTATCAACAGCAAAAGCAGCTGCAGCTGAAGCAGGCTTGGAAATAGTCGACTAACTTAACATAAATGCGTGTACATTTAAAACTTAATTTCACATAGTTTTTTCTTTTCTTTAAAGATATAACTTTTATTGTTTTTTCTTTTTTGTTTTCAACGTTTGTTTGAGCGCTTTCCGCTTCGTGGCCACGGGCGTTTGCTTCTCGGCCACTTTGTCATCATCATCCTCATCGCTGTCGCTGTATTTGATGTGCATTTTATTAGCATCCAATGTTTTAATATATGTCAATGAATTGTAAATATATTGTCTATACAGATAAACTTACCCCACCGTGGCCATCTGCTGGAACATATCCTCATACTCGGCATCCACTGCATGAGGCTGTCGTTTGTTATTCTTAAAGTCCTTGCGACTTTTCTTTTCCTCTCCTTCTGCAACATCCTCTTCGCTCTCTTGCTGCTGCTGGCCAGAGAGCTGCCTAATAAGCACTTTGGTTGCCTTGGACTTCACATAGCACTGATAGAGCAGCACAGTGGAATCGGCATCATGCACACGCACATAGCGGTCCAGGGAGGCTGAGCTTAAGTATTTGCCCGTCTCATCCAAGTGCAAATCACTGATGCCGCCCGTAAATCCTTTGTAGGTATGGCAATGGGTTTTCATCAAGCGCGTATCGAAAGCCTGTAAAAAGTAATTTACGTCATTAATCTGCATTAGAGCTGCATTCCATGTGAGTCTACCTTCAGGGCGCCCATGGTGGTGCCTGTGTAAATGTAGTTACCGCGTGCCACCAGCGCCGCAAAGCTCATGCCATGCTCCTCGCTGGCAAAGTGGGTAACTGGGCGTCGCTGTTTGCGCGTATCGTAGAGTCGAACATAGCCATGCCGGGAGCAGGTGGCCAATACACTGGGGCCATCGACAAAGCCGATGTCACTGTCCCAAACGGGCACCTCCAACTGTAAGTAATCGTTGGGCAGATTCTTGGAGTTGAAGATCTGCTTGCCATCGGCGCTCAGATCGTAAACTTTCAGATTATTCTGTCTGGCCTTGCCGCCAGTGGCAATAATGTTTGTGGCCGTCGAGCACTGACGCAGATGATCCATTTGATCGCCTTTGTGGATGACAACTGCCGCCTCTTCCTCATCCCCATGGTCAAGCGATAAGCTTTGTATTTGTCCATTACCAATGCCAGCAATCAAGTTATTGTTATAGCGCGCCAATCCCACAATGGGAGCAGCCGTAAAGTTAAAATTACGAGTGGAGACTCCTCCGTTAATTCCCAGCGAGTGCAGCTCTGCAATATTTTTAGCCCGTCCCAGCAGTATCTCTGTTTGTGCCTCATTGGCAAAGGCCAATGCGGTGACACGTGATTCCTTATCCAAACCACTCAAATCACTGAGATTTGACTGCTCGTATGGACTCTTGTCCGCAGCGGGCATCAAGTCTGCGAAGTTAAAAAAGTGAGCAGCAGTAAAAAGGTGCGAGCGTTTGGGGTTTGACTTACGTTTGAAGGAGCCCGTGTGTGTGCCCACGAACAATTCATGTTTGGCTGTATAGTTGGCATGTTTAAGATTCGATGTCGTCCACTTCATGTTCGTTGGTTGCCGTTTGAATCGTTTATTCAGCTACAAAACAACTCAAAACAGCAAAAACAATAATGCAACACGTGCAGCGGTAAAAGGTTGACTATCGTTAATCGATAGCAGGTATTATTTACCAACACTAACAAATAATCGCATAGAGCTGTGCGATAGTTCACGCAATAACAGCTGACTTCTTGTCATTTCAAAACATAAGCAAGACGAAACGCGTTTTTTATGCGATTATTTATTAAACATGTCGTTGACAAAGGTCTACGATGCGGCAACTGTATTTAAGCACTTAAATGGCATTATAAATGTGTATAAGCCAGCTGGCATGAAAGTGAAACATGTTCGAAATGCCATTTTGGGCAACATTTGCAAAGGTGCGTGAAATGTGAGAAAATATTACATACAAAGTTCGACTTCAACAAATTGTAGTTATTTAACTAGGACTCAATGAGCTGGAGCAGCGAGAGCCGCGTAAGTTAACCAAGGACAGACTGCTGCTGGGCACTGGCACTGCTGCGGACACCGTACTGCATAAGATTGCCTCCGATGCTGATCTATCGGATCACATCCTGGCCGCTGGTCCTCGTTATATGCCGGCTGATATTAAATGCGCAGCTGTTGCCACACTAGGTGATCACACAAGCGGCGTTTTGTGTAGGTGGCCAAGGATATATTAATTGAAACATAACAAACTCAACTTCCCGAACATTGCTTACAGTATTTGGCTTAAACGGGGGACTGCAGCAGTCCAGCCTCATCCAGCGCAATCGGCCAGTGAGAGTCTATCATGTGACCGCTCGCATGGGCACCGCCACCGAAAGCCACCTGCCCAATTCACGCATCACAGTCCGTGCCAACCATAAGTATGTGACGTCGGAGCGTATCAGCGGCTTGGCCGCTTCCATGCAGGCCTCGCATCAGCGCAAGATGTACGAGCTCTGTGGCGTTGATCTGCAGACGCAGGCTGCTTACGAGCTGGCCTGCAAGGGTCTGTTGCGACCAGCTGACAACAGCCAGACGGTCATCTATGGCATCAAGCTGATACACTTTGACCGGCCGCACTTCACCCTCGAGCTGCACACCATCAACGAGAGCGAGGAGTATATGGCAGCATTGATTCACGACATGGCTATCGAATTGCGCACTGTGGCGCATTGCTCGCAACTGCGTTGCATACGTCATGCCCACTTTGATGTGATGGAGAGTCTGTTGCGGCATGGCTGGCATCTGCCGGGTATCGTGAAGAATCTGCGACAGCAACGAGCGGTCCTCGAAGCGCATCCGCAGCTGCTGGAGCAGGAGCGCGTGGAGCTGCATGCTGCTTCGTAATTAGCTAATTATAAATACAAACTAGTTGTTATTTAATTTAAACAAATCGCATTCATTTCGGTTAAACAGTAGTCTGAGTGTGACTATTGTGACTGTGGCTATTGGCCAGCACCAATTTATCATGCTCAAAGAGGTCCAGATGCAATTTTTCGAGCAGCTTTTTGCCAGCCACCGAATCCTGCACCTTTTCCACCACATCCTGCGCCTCGAGCAGTCGCAAACGAGCCAGCTCCAAGTGGGCTGTTGCCTCTGCAGGTGACCGCCTTGCCTGCTCCTCGAGCGTGTGAGCAATCTCAATTAGAATAACACTGACATAGATGGCCAACTTGATGCTGTATGGATCCAGGCTTTGGCAAACATTGAGTAGCTCTTCGCAGAGTCGCTGCTTGCGTCCCAGCTGCAGATCACTCAACGTCGCCAGCTCCAGGCCCGGCTCGTGTCCGTAGAGCTGAATCAGCGTGTGCTTCAAGTTGAACATGTGAAAGTGATTGGGATGCAGGAGCTGTGAGAGGCGCGCCAACAGCAGCTCCACCTGACTGGCTGTCGGCTGGCCAGCGAGCAGCTTCTCCACCTCGTCAGTCATGTGGGTCTGCACCTCTGACACATAGGCAGCATCCACAAGCATCGGGCATGTGTCGCACTTCCACTGTGTCTGCTCGTCGAGTGGATCTACGGGCTGTTGGATGCCGCCACACGACTTGGACACATCGCCAAGGCAGCGCATGGCGCTCACATAGGTCCCATACTCGCTGGGATCCTCACAGCGCGAACAGCGGCAATTAAAGTGCTTGGTCATGCGCAAATGATGCTGTCGCATCTGTGTGCCCCACAGGATGTTCGTGTAGGTGATCTTGAGATGGTCACCCTTCTTCAGATCGCAGCCGGCGCGCACTGCAATCCGTTGCGTGGCAGCATCGAATTGAAAGTAGCAATTGGGCTGGCAGGCGTGCTCCATCATGCAGGCCTGCCGAAAGACGCCGCTCAGCTCCACACCCGTTGCTAACTCGATGACCATGTAGTTAGTCTCAATGATGCCGCACAGCCGATGCAGTAGCTCCGCTCTGTACTCACTCAGCAGGCTCTCACGATTCTTTGCCGCCTTGAGGCGCTGTAGAAAACGTTGCTGCAGATAGCTAACAATGCGCTGCTCTGCCTCCTGCTGCAGCTCTGTGCCCAAGCGTTCCTCCTCATGAGACTGCATCTCCAGCAGTGCTGTCCAGCGTTCAGGATGTTGACGCTGCAGCAACAGGCACTTGAGCACCAGCAGCGCATCATGTCTGTAATAGTCATGCAGTCCACGTGCATCTGATTTGCCTGAGGGTGGACTGCCCAAGCTAAGAATGCTGCACTCTAATTTTTCATGCTCGCAGCTGATGCTGCAAACAGGCCAACGACAGCTGTAAAAGAAGAAAAAGATTAGAGGACAACTTAAGCATACTTTCTGTCACTTTATAATCTGAAAATTTGTAGCACAGTGGACCAGAGCACTCACCTGCGGCACAGATGCTTGTTGATGCGACAGGGCGTGTAGCAGGCAACGCATGGCACAATGCTGGCCGATTTCTCGTCGTCGGTGAGAAACCATTTGGGACCCACAACGAGCGGCTCCTCCACGAATATAATCTGCTTGGCCTGTATATTCTGCGTGGCCACCAAGTAGCGGCCCAGCTGGGGATCGTGTTGCACCTTGAAGGGCTTGCAGCATGTCTTGTGGGTTGGCCAATGCTGTTTCTGATGCTCCCCGTTGCAATAACGTACCAGCTTGCAGCGGGTGCAGGTTAGTGGGGCAGCCACATTGCAAACGGCGCAATTGGTACTGAGAATCGTCATTCCAATCAATGAATACTACACAACACTTCAGGGCTTTCAAACACACACTGAGGTGTTACGTGGACTGAGAAATTTTCATTTTGATTGAGTTCAAATTATTTTTTTCTTTTCACACGCTGCCCCTGCACAGAAATGTTATTTTTAGCACGTTTCTCCAAACATTTGCCTGCCATGCGGCAACACAACTTAATTCTCACTCTTGCCTCGCTCTTTCTCAAATTATTTTGAAAAACTCTCTGTTTTGAAATTGTACGTGTACGTTATAAGAGTGCTTGCTTAAAAAATATGTGGCAATTGCATAGGAAGTGTACATGAATGTGTAGGTAATTACTTCAATCTATGTGACTTACTAAGAAAATATCATAATAAAAATGTGGTTCCGTCAATTTTCTACCGCAGAGCAGTTTAGCGTGGACTTTATATTAGGTTGCATCGAGCGAATGCATTCATTCATATTTATGAATTCGACCGTTCAAAATGTGGACTGATTTTCTTCTATAAAAGGTAGTGCACATATTTTCTTCCGTGTCATTTCAAAGTTAAGTTTAAAATAGGATATCGGTTCTATCTCAAGAAATTAATTGTGAAATTGTTGTGGAAAATGGAGTCAGAAATTAAAAACTTTTACAAAAATAAGAATATTTTCTTAACCGGTGCCAGTGGTGCTTTGGGTAGAAGTATGAAAACATGGTTTTAAAAATAAATCAAATTATAAGTAATAATAATAATAAAATTGTTAAAAGATTTGGATTGCTTAGAAATGAATATTAAATTATTATTAAATCTTTTAGTGGTAATTGAAAAGCTGCTACGTTCCACAGAAGTGAATCGCATCTATGTATTGATTCGACCCAAACGTGGCAAGGAGACTCACGAGCGTATTAGCGGATGGAAAACAGACCCAGTATGCATATCAAACACTGTAAAATGCTGATTCATTTTAATACTGACCCCTTAGCTGTTCGCCTTGCTGCTCAACTCCAAGGCCAATGCAATGGAGCGCATTGTGGCCATAGCAGGTGACTGTCAGTCTGCTGATCTCGGCATTAGTGCATCGGATCGTGAGTTGCTGAAGCGACACGTGGAGCTGGTGATTCACAGCGCAGCCACGATTAATTTCCAAAATCCACTTCACCTGGCGCTGGATATCAACACTCGTGCCACTCGCTACATAGTGCAGTTGGCCAAGGAGATGCCCCATCTGGTGGCCTTCGTGTACGTATCGACAGCCTTCTCCAATTGCGTCATTCAGCACATTACGGAACGTTTCTACCCGGAACATTTGAGCTGTAGCGCCGATAAGGTGCTGGCGCTCAGGGAAATGCTGGATGCAAAGCTGTTTAATAGCTTCGCGCCCGGACTGTTGGATAAGTTTCCCAATACATACACGTATACAAAGGCGCTGGCGGAGCAAGTGGTGCAGACGGAGGCCGACGATTTGCCGATCTGCATCTTTCGTCCCGGATCAAGTAAGAAAGTAATATGACTTATGTGCATTTCTTTTTAATTAACAAGTTATCAGTTGTTGCGACCAACAAGGAGCCAGTCTCTGGCTGGATTGATAATATGTATGGACCCATTGCTCTTGTATATAGCCATCTCTTCGGTATTATGCGAATTGCACCCGTGAATCTGAAGGCTAACTGCCATATGGTGCCCGTGGATGGTTGTGCCAATTTGATCCTGGCCAGTGCCTGGCGTACAGCAACTGAGAGGAGGCAGAAATTTCAAGTCACGGCTGCTCCAATCATCTACAACTATGTGCTAAGCAATGAGAATATGGTATTTAATGGCGATCTGAAGCGTCTGGTGGACGAAAAGTATGATGTTTACCCCTCAACCAAGGCGATCTGGCATCCGTTCGTGCACACCACCCAGATTTTGTGGCTATACAAACTAGCGACGATCTTCTATCATCTGCTGCCCGGTTATGCCATAGATCTGGTATTACGCATGCAGGGTCAGAAACCGAAGATGATCCGAATTTACGATAAGGTACACAAGAACATAAATGTGATGAGGATCTTCTTGATAAATAGCTGGAGCTTTGAAACACGCAACACGGATAGATTATGGGCGAGCATGTTAGCAGCGGATCAGCAGCTCTTTGAATTCGATGTGAAATCCCTCGATTGGAACAGCTACTTTGATCGCTTCTTGTACGGCATGCGAATCTATCTGAGCAAGGAGGAGCCGACCGAGGAGTCCTTCGAGCGTGGTCGCAGAAGAGGAAGGCGGTAAGTTAGCAATGAAAATTTAAGATCATCACTTTTATTTTACTATTTTTATTTATTTCTTTACAGCTTGCTCGTACTTCATCGGCTGTTGCAGTTCCTCCTCAGCTGCCTGGCCTTCTTTCTTGTGAGGTGGTTTTTAAAGCTTTTCTTATGATAATACATACCAGATAAATAGATCTTGTGGGATATTATTTAAGATTTATATCACAGACACAACACATCCACTTAGCTTCCATCTTAGCATTAAAATCCAAATGTCATGTTGATAACCCATTTTTATTAAGTTTTCATTTCGTTTCATTTTGTTCAAGCAATACAAAACAATTGGCATACACCAAAATTTGTTATAATGAAAGATGTTGGTTGTTTTAAATAATTTAGTTAATGATTGTTTATAAAATGGCTTTAAAAATCTCTTGTGGTAATCATATTTCTTCAATGCGTGAATTGTAATTATGTATTAACTAACGGTGTTTATTGTAGTCTACGGTGTGGGGTGTTTTTTTTTATTATTTTTTTTTTTTATTTATAATTATTATTATTTAGTACGGCTCTTGCGGCGCGTCCAAGTCCCGGTAGTGTGATCTGGCGCGATAATCAAAACCACCGGGTCTGTAAGCAACGAGAATGAATGTTGTTTAGAGTTTGGAATAAATCACACAAATCTTATACATATGTAGTAAAAAAAAAAAACATTTATTTAAAATTCGTCGCAAGTTGGCTGGTTTTCAAATTGAATAATTGTGAGCTTAAGAATTGACATAAATTTTGACATTTTTTTAAGACTTGTGTATATGAAAATGTATTATTCGCTCTGTTGTTTTTTTTTTTTGTTTATTTTCTTTTTTCCAAATACAATCGCCATATTGTACAAAAAAGAAAAGGTATAACAATTTCATTTAAGGGATAGTTTATATAAGATGTGTATATAAGTTTTGTAATTCCCTTTTTAGCCTGGCATTGCTTGAATTGCTTTTATGGACTGAGCTCGAAAACTTTATTGTATTGCGTTATCTGTGTGGTTAACTGCTGTTTTTTAATGCTAATCAATTCGTTAATTAGTCAAACATATCGGAATTAACGGGCGCATCCAAATCATGGTAACCGATAAGCCGGCGTTGGTGTTCCACAGGCATTTCTCTGCAAAATATTTGCGACACAAGAAAGTTGTGACAAATTTCGAGTTAAGACCAACAACAACAACAAAAAAATGATAGCAAAATATAGAAAGTATATAGAAATTGAGACAAGTACACTAAGTTTCTAATTTTCTTTCAGGAAAACCCCTTGTCTGCTTTTGCACACAAGAGAAACCAATCTTTGAAAAGTGGCACAAATTGGTTTTCCATTTTCCTAATTATTTCCTGTTTCTAGTCCATGTAATAAAAATGTTAAGGCAAAAGCTATGCTTAAATAACAAATAAATATTTTCAAACGAATTTAAGATTGAACAAAAACTTTAGCAACAATTGATTTGTTTTTTATGTCAACAGCTAATAAATGTATTTTTGTGAAGGAATATTCTGTATCGTTTAAAGAAAAAGGCATAGTGAAGAAGGCAAGAAGAAGCAAGAATCATTAATCCTTTCGTATAACGTTTCATTGTTTGTCGGACAGAAATGGCTATAGATAAAGAATTCTATTAGAAATCAGGAGCTAAGCCCAGCGGCCACTTTAAGGCTGATATCCCTCACACACTTAAGACTAACGTTTAGACAGAAACTTCAAGTGTGTTGTGCAACTGACCTGCGTGCCTGGGGAAAATTGCGTCCACCTCGACCACCGCCTCCCATCATCGGCGGGGCAAAGCCATATGGCATGGCAGAGAAGGGGGGATACATGGGCGGCCGATATCTATGCAAACATATATATGATTAATATAAATACAATAAACACTAGCACAATGCAAAACTCACCCTCCCGAGCCACGTCCCGATTCGGATTCGGTGCGCTTGGAGCTGCCAGGATGCTCGGGCAGCTGCGGTCGCTTGGGATCACGCAAATAATTGTTGAAATATTGAACCTCTTTGCGCACCTCGTCCACCTTCTCCTCGTGCTTGTTGAATATGTGTTTGCGTATGAATTCGGGCCCCTTGAACTTCTTGCCGGAGAGCGGGCACAGCCACTTATCCTTGGCCAGCTCCTGCGTGTTGGCCTGCACAAATTTCTCGACTTCCTTTTCGGGATTCTTGGCACCGAGCTCTTTGATATTCTCATCGCTCAAATGCACCGTCTTGGCCAAGAACTGTTGCAGTTTGCCCTCGTAGGATTTGATATACTCCTGTACATCGTTGCTGGTCACACGCATGGGAGCGGGACCACGTGCATGGATGATGCCACAGCGATTGGGCATCTCATCCTCGTATGGGTACTCGCAGTGATTGTAGTAGTCCACCGAGTGCACAACACGCAAATAGAGCACCAGACGATCGAGCACTTGTATCAGCGACTCGTCCCGTTCAATGGGCTCACCCTCGCCATCCTTTCTATCGCCGGCCAGGCCGAGCAGTTCCTCCTCCTCGGCGGAGGCCTCTTCGATGAGGTAATCGGTTATGTTTTGCAGCACCGGATTCTTGGAATTGAAACCATAGCTGCCGCTGCCGCTGCCATTGGTTGCCTCCTTGAGCTCCTCCGGATTTAGCTCCGCAATTTCCGCATTATCCACTTCACTCCACAGCTTAAAGCGCTCGTCCAGATTCATGGCAATCTTGGCACACAGTTTAATATCGGAGCGCACGAGTTGTTTGTGCGCCGTAATCCCATTGGCAGGGCGAACACGCCGGCTCAGATCCCGATTGACAATGGCGCCCATTTCGCAGTCGCGCAGCCGCTGATTGTTCAGGCTCCAGCAGATCTCCTTGATGTTCACGTCGCGCGTAAAGGTGATCCAGCCGCGACGATACCAGCGACGCTCCACCAGCGGATCGGCGATGGCCACGCGCAAATAGCCGCTGAAGCGTGTGCAGATCGTCTCGATCTCTGCCTTGGTTATGGAGGGCGCCAAGTTGCGCAGAAATATGGATGAGGTGCGATGCAAGGCGCGTGGTTTCAATGAATCCTTCAGTTTGTCCACATCGATTGTCTCAGTCATTGCATCATCTTCCGCCGCCGCTGCTGCTGTCTTTGTTGTTGCAGTATCTGCTTCGCTTTTGTCTGCTTTCTCCTCCCCATTCTCTTCGCCATTCTTTGAGGATGCTTCGGTGTCATCTTTTGGCTGCTCGGACTTCTCCTCCTCCGCTGCTGGCTGCTCCGTTTTCTCTGACTCCTCATCGTTGACTTCGGTCTTGATGGCCACAACCTCGTTTTTCTGCTCCTCTACGGCAGCCGCGTCGCCCTCCTCATCGGGTGTGGGACTGTCGGGCGGCAGTTGTTTGGCTTTGGCTGCTGCTGCTGCTGCCGTCGTCGCTCTCTCCTCCTCCTCCTCCTTGTCTTTTTCTGCTTCCGCCTTTTGATCGGCACGTAGTCCCTCCTCCACATCGTATTTCTCTATCAGCTTCTCGTCATCCGAATCGGAGTCCGATTCAGAGCTGGAGGATGACGAGCTCTCATCGTCGCTGCTGGTACGTTTGCGTTTCTTTGACTTCTTCTTTTGATTCTTATCGATATTAGCTTGCGTTGAATCCTCATCGTTCAACTGCTTGGCAGGCGTCTCAGCCGCCAACTCCGACTGCTGCTCGCTCTTGGCAGCTGGCATCTCCTCGTCGCCATCCCAGTTCTCATCGTCGGAGTTAACTGGCCGCACATTCTTGCTTTGCGGCGACTCAACCTCGGGCAAATCATCATCATCTTTCTCCGATTTTGTCTGGTGCTTGGGACTCTCAGGTTCTCGCTTGGTTACCACCAGCGATTCAGTCGTTTCCGACCTTTCCGATCTCTCCGACCTGCGCTCGTAGACAGGCGCCGGATCCTTGGGCTTCTCGTCGAGTATCTTTAGATCTTCATCAGTGCCGCCTTCCAGTTTGATCACACAAGTGTCCAGGAGACGCACCAATGCATCCGCCTGCGAGGAGTCCACTTTGACATTGCCAATGGTGCCATTATTGAGCAGATCTAGAAATACATCCGTGCGTCTCTGCAAGACGTACACAACACATCAATGAGTAACTCTTGAAACTGAATTAACACTTTTTGATGTTTACCTTGAGAAAGCCGCGCTGCTCGTCTCTGCGTCGCACACTGTCCTCGGGATGATATTTGTTCTTGAACCTGCGAAAGACAAAATGCAGCTTAATCAATATCGAGCTTTGGCAAAAGGTATATGATATACAACAAATGTATGTATGTATGATTAAATGAAGAAGAAAAAATACGGCTGGCAAGTTGGTTGACTATATATGACATATATATATTGTATGTAGATAGATTCCGTCGCATCCTCTGGGCTTATGGACATCAATCGAGTATTTGATTAGTGGTATACAAAAATATATAGTTTTTCATTGAAATTTAATATATATATTTTTTTGGTTTTTTTTTTTTTGGTTTTTAGGTTTATCAGTTTGCAATGTACGATAAGAGTATTACCCAAAGTCTTACCTTTGCAAGCGCATTCATATTAATGTGTATACATATTTGTTTGCGTGATATGCATACGTTCTATATATACACGCTCTATGTATATATATATTTTTTATGTATATTTAGGCAATTTGCTCGCAACGAATTTAAATAGATCGCGGTTTCAAAAATATAAACACACCCACGGCATTGCTCGCCGGGTAATTTAAATTTTAAGTTATGTTTTGTATTGGATATATTGAGACAGAGAGGCTGAATCAGTGTCTCGTCTCTGGCTCTGGCTCTCGGTTCGCAAGAGCGCCACAAAACCCACATAAAGCTGCAGAGAAAAACTTAATAATAAATATACAAAAGGGTTATGATTTTGTTTGGTTTGTTTTTGGTATTTGATTTTTGGTGATTTGTGATTTGCAGTCGCACTGAGAGAGAATTGCAATTAGATTCATAGAGAAACAAACAAAAAAAAACAGTCAGATGAATAAATAGTTAGTACAATGAGTTAAGAGAGCGTCTCGCTGCTGATACTCTTCTATCGTCATCGCTGCTAATGCTCTAATGGTTCTTGGTGCTTGACTCTGTGGTCTTGTTGCTCGTGGTTTGCTACTCACCATTCCTCGTCCTTGTGCGCCACAAAGAACTCGTTCAGCTGCTGCCGCTTAAAGTCCGTCTTGTATTCGGTGTATTTGCGCATCACCTCCGAGTCGGATATGTTCTCGTCCTGTGTGTCCAGGAACTGTTTCAGCGTCAGCATTGCCGGCTGCGTTTGTGTGTCGCTATTGCTAATCCCGCTCGGCGGCGGTTCACGTGCAGACGGCGCATGTCCCGAGTGCGAGTAAGCCGAGTGCAGTGATTGATAGTGATCATTCCATGCTTGCACCAGGTACGGATCGTAGCCTGCAACAGGATTATGATTACAACACAGATTTAAGTATTAGTTAGGTCTTAATGTAAAAAACCCATGCAGAGGACATTCTACAGTACAAACGAAATACGCCAACAATATCTAAATATTGTTGAATGAATTAATCTGCCATATCTCTACAAGGGTATTTTAACTATCAACTACAAATTGAAGATGGTTACTGAATGTTTTCCTTACTTCCATAAGCCTTACCAAAACGCGGATTGGCGCGCATTTCGCTGTCACCCCAGTCAGGTCGCATGCGTTTCGCCGGCATCTCACCTCCCGCGGAACCGTAGCGCGGCCGTGGACCCGATCCCCGATAGTCACTGTAATCCGGCCGATGACGAGCCCCACCGCCAACGCCGACGCCGCCACCACCACCACCACCGCCTGCAGCAGCACTGCCGCGAAATGGATTCCTGAAAATGGAGCACAGCCATTGTACATTAATGATGCCCAAGTGGATGCATTCACTACTCCAATACTCCACTTACCGCTCGGCCCACTCATCGCGGGCGTTTCCAGCTCCGCCGCCCATTGGTCGACGGTCGTCCCGGCGTTCGGGCCTGTAGTTGTCGCGTTCGCCGCGAAATTTGTCGCGTCGCTTGCGATCGTATTCATCATCGGATTCAGCCATTAATGGTGGTTGTTCTTGTTGCTGTTGTCTGCAAATAGTTGTTAATTGCTTAGTAATGGTTGTCCAGAAAAAGTTTAACTTTTGGCGCCTCCGCCTTCAAACATAACCTCAAAGAGGCTCTGGACGATTATTGCAATTAGCTTGGAGTATGGCCTATGTGCTGCCGACTAGTACACTTAACACTCTTCATTCATGCGAATAATATTTAGGCCAGCAACAACAGATTCAAAACTTTGCTTGTTTTATTTTTTCATAGAACAGCGAATGCCGCCATCTTGCCGTGCGAAAAACGCTTACGTGTTGTTAATGCGCCAATTTGCAATTAGTTATTAGCTAAACAGATGTTTCCAACATTTATTCTCTGTGCTCCAGCCTAAATGGTCTCCATATTGCACACTCACTCACCTCTTTGCTTAAATTATTGCCGTTTTTATTATATTTTTCTTGCAGTGCGGCGTCCGAAATGGGTTGGAGATATGGTAATAGTATTTTTATCGATACTTCGATACTGGCAGGGCTGCCACGCTGTTGAAATGTTGCCAAGCGAGCAAATATTGCTCAGCATCTCAAATCGATAGATCGATGAGGAGTAACGAATATTTAATTCAAATCACATTAATGACAAAGCGAACATCAAATCCGTTGAACATATTTTAAATATATATTTTTTATTTTTATTACACATTTCATATATATCGTATATATATAGACTTTTGTTGTTATTATTATTTTCATACGTATATGTACAGCTTAGTTTTAAAACTATTTAAAGTGTATGTGTGTTAGTCTAATCCTATATAGATCTGTTGTTGTTCTTGTTATGTATGTAATTAATTTCAAAAATGTAATTATATATGCGGCCCATAGACTGGCATATTAATCAGTTGTAGTTTAATGCGCTGCCCACTCGTTCGCCCCAAAAGTTTACACGTAAATAGCAAATTACATTAACTTGTACATGTATCTGTTCATGTATATATATATATATATATATACATATAGATGTATATATACTTTTTTCTCAAACTTAAGTCAAGTTATACTCGTAGTATAAAAGTTTTGCTTTTTTTCTATTTTCTTTTTTTTTTTTTTGGTTTTTTCCTTTTTTTTGTTATTAGAATTCAAGTGTGTTTCTGTTTCTGATTAGCAATTTGTATGAAAGTATTTGAAAATAAAATGTCAGTTTAATAGATACACTTACTAATAGATAAGTTAGTATAAGTATATGTATAAGTAAGTATATGTCTATGTAGATAGATCAATGCACCTTAAGTTCTCAAAAAAACCAACAAGCTAACCCCTTGAGTTAGTATACCAAATATTTTATACGATTGTTAATAATAATATATAGTAATAATAATAATAATAAAAATTAAGTATGCATATTGAATTGTTTCTTCGGTTTAAATGCTAACAATCTCTACATCTCTCTCATTTTAAGTAAATACGGCTTTAAGAGACGAAAACAGTTTTAAATCGCTCAAAATGAAAAAAAACGTTATTTTTAAGCAGGTTCTTTGAAAATTAAAATTACAAGCCGCCTTAAATTAGAGCTAAGATAAAACTTAAAGTTTTTGGCAGTGCAGCTTCTAAATCCAAATAAAAAAAAACCCTAAAGTGACTCAAGTTCAACCCCAAATTTGCGGTGCCAAATGATAATGGGTAAGAAAAATGTGTATTTTTTATCAAATGCAGATTATCTTTTTTTTAATTTAAAAAACTTGCCAGTTCTCATTTCTATTACGTATTTTTTGTGTTGTTCTGTCTGCTTTTCATTTAGAATATGTAATTGAATATATTAATATATTTTTGTTTTGTATTTCGTAACACTAAAATGCCATCAATTCAGTTTTAAGTTGTATTTTTCCGGTATATATATTTTTCTTGCTAACTGCATTTGAAAAAATGTGCGTTGTTTTTTGCATACTCGTATATTTTTTTGTATTTCTTTAATTGTAAGTATTTTTACTCGTAGAATCTATGTAGACTTCTTGAACTGTACTCGTATTTGGTTTTTTGTTTTGTTTTTAATATTTCTATATATTGTAGATAATTATTTACTCGTATTTTTACTGATTGCTACACATTGCAAATGAAATTTGACATATTGACATTTTTCGTCATTATGGCTAAGTTAAAAAATAATAATAAAAATGCCTGCACAAATTGTATGTAATAATAAACGTAAACTTGTATGATTATATAATTTTTAATTATTATTGTTATATGTTTTTGTCAAATTTGGCAGTGAGAAATCTACACAACTTAAAATTGTATTTGCTTAGCGCTTTAGCTTTGTGATTGGAGAAGCAATTTATTTAAATATATTTTGTGATTTATTTCGATAGGTTTACAAGCTCAATATAAAGACGAAGAAAAAACAAAAAGATTCGAGATTCGCATCATTAATTTTCTGTCCTATCTGCCATCTTAACAGATCATGTTGTAGATTTTTAATCTTCTGTTTTTATTTCTTTCATGGAAAATATGAATTGTGCTTTAGGTTTCTTCTTTTTTTTAAGATTTGCAAAACAGGTACCTCTAAAAAGGCGTAAGGAGTATGTATTTTCCATCATATTTCGAACTGATTCAATCGGGCTTTGATTTTGGTAAGGAATTTTGGAAACCAAAAAAATTGTTCATATTGTATGTGAGTAATTTTAAATGTATGTATATTTGTGGTTAGCGCTGCTGCTAAGGTCTCGCTTGTAGTTACGTTTATTATTAATGCTCAAAAACCTTTCAATCGTGTTTCATTTAAATGTTTCGTTTGAGGTAGTTTTCAATTCAGGATCAATATCTACAAGTTGAACACAAAACTCTCGTATAATTTTGCTTCTTATTTTGTATTTTGTATTTCTTTTTTGTTTTTTTTTTGTTTGTTTTAAGGATTAGGCTTAGCTGTGTGCTCAATATGGGTTTTTATTTTCTCATTCCTTCTCATTTACGGATCGTAGTACATATCTTCCTCTAGGGGTAATTAGGTATTGTAAGTAGTTATGGGCAAAACAAGTTATTCAAGTTACACGTAACAGAAAACAGTGCATAAAAATTAAATAAAGTTCTTGATCATTTTTTTTTTTGTTTTTCTTTTTTGGTTTTGGTTTCGTTTCATGAATTTCAAAAATCTACATAACGATTTGTGTTTTACATTTCATTTGTTCTTATGCTTTGTTAGTCATATTATATGAATGGATATCTCAACAAGTTGTGTTACTTTACTTTACTTTACTTTACTTTATACCTTATGTTCATCATTATAATTTTGTCAGGTTGCTTTTTTGTATGTTTCGTATTTGTTGCTTGTCATAATGCTTCTTTATATAGAGCGAGAGTTACATATACATACATATTTACAGGTTGGCTTAGGTATAGGGTTGGTTTTTTTGTTTTTTGGTTTTTGTTTTTGTTTTGTTAATAAGTAGTTTGGTATTATCAAAGTTTAAGGAAATATTATTAGCGAGGGCGCGAGGAGTTTAATTTTATAATGTATTCTTTCGTTTTTATTAGATTAGTTTATGTTGCTTAACTTATATATTTAATTCACACTTGACCGTACCTTTTATAGATGTTTTGTATTAGTTTTAGTTTTCGTTAATTATTAAAAAGGTTATAAGCAAATCATTTTGTATCATCTAAAGCTATTTTATAGCGCGTCTTATGTTTCAATTATTTTTTTTGGGCTCGACTCTCGAGATTCACCCATTTTAAAATCATTTCTCGTTTTCTTTTTTTTTTTTGTCTTTTTTTGCTACTTTTCCAATTTGGCAAAACTAAAACTTGGACTACAACAAAAATAACTAAAGTCGGATTCCATTTGGTTGGCCCAAGCTGTTTCGCAATACTTTTCCATCAATTTGTTGTGGCAATCTATCGAAATAATAATGTTTCATACTTAGTTTTCTTAGCTTGCTTTCCAATATCGGTTTCATTATAATTTGTTATAACAACACTCAGTGAAAAGCCAACTTCACAGCCGTTTGCTTCGCATATGCAAAAATGTTATTCAAGTTCTGCATGCAATTTATCAACCTATCGATTAATCGATCTATCGATCCTTACACTAACGAGTCTTTGCTCACATGTCGCACGCATTCTGTTGCCAATTATTTCATGGATAAATCAAATTGTGTGATGATATTTGTGAAATAGAAATAAAAAATAAAAACACATTTCTGTTTATGCTTGTTTTTTTTTTCGTTCAACATATTTTCAATATATATTGTGTGTATTTTTGTATATTTTTGTTTTGTTGTTGCATTTTCCATTTTTGCATTTACGTAAAATAGTAAAAATTATTTATATTACGATAGATTTTGTTGTTGGTTTTTTACATTATAGTAAAACTACAAAACAAATTATGTATAATAATTAAACGCTTTTTATGCATACTAAAAAACTTAAGCTTTAAATCAAATGTATATGTATAATAAAGAAACTTAAGAGTGAGTTGTTTTGTTTTTATTTTCAGGGATTTCTTCCACTAATAGGTTTGCTGGTATTAATTATTTTATAATTAAATTATTCACTGTATTTTTGTTTTTGTTTTTGTTTTTGTTTTTGCTTTCATTTTAAAGTGCAGTTTACAAATAATTGAATTTTTAAAGCATTTAATTTCTAATTATATATTAATTTTAGATATTTGTTTAACTATTTTCAATGATTTCAATTGCTGTGTAAAAAATTCAATCGTTATAAATTAAATTTACTTAAATGTTTATGTATCAGTATGCGTGTGTGTGTGTGTGTTTGTTTTTTTTTTTTTTGTTTACTGTATGTATATGTGTAGGTGAAAATTATATATATTCAATTAGCATAATTATTTAATAATAGTAGTAAAAATAAAAGAATTGCACATTTCAAAAAATATCTCTGCCACTTTTTACATAATTAAAAAAGATTTGTTTAAACTTTACATATTTTGTTTTAGCTCTTTTATTTTGCAGTATTTTACAAATCGGTACTAAAATTAGAATAAATTTGATTTAAGTTAAAATAAGGCCAACAATTTGTTTTTTTTTTTTTTTAGTTTACTTTCTCGTTTTTACAGGTCAAAAGCAAAAGCAGCAAAAACAAAAGAAAGAACTTATCAAAAAAATTAATTAAATTGCATAACATAAATTCCAAATAAAGAAATTGATTGCCAAAATTATGTAATTTGCACGTTGGTTGGTTGTTTTGTTTTTTTTTTTTTGTTTTAAAACAAAATTTTGATTATGCCAAATAGTTTTTAATTTAATTGCTACTCTTTACAAATATGTATAAATTTTGAATTAAATTTTTTTTTTTTTATAAATTAATATTGAAGTCTTTTGGTGTGTGTATGCATGTATGGTGTGTGTGTGGTGTGTGTGGGGTGTGTGTGTGGGGTGTGTTGTGTTGGTGAGTGCATGTCAAGTGATTGAAACTTTTGTTTTTTGTTTTTTGATTTTTGTTTTTTGTTTTTTGCCAGCAAATGTGTGCATTGAATTTTTCTTTTTGTTTTTGTTTATGTTGCGTTTTTTGTTTTAATTAATTAATACCGTTAATGCCTTTTATTTTTTGAGTAAAACTCCAATCACTTTTTTTGTTTAAATTTTTTTACAATTTCGCCAATTGTTTGTAAAGAAGATGTAGAAAAAAATAAACTGCAAAAATGTATATGAATTGTATAAAAAACGACGGCGCCTAAAAATGTTAAATTCTCATTTCATGTTAGTAAAAAAAATATAAGGAGGGCATAATTAAAAAAATTTTTCGTGTCGTTTTTCTTTTCAATTGTTAAACATTTTGTTTGTTTGTTTGTTTTTTTTTTTGTGTTTTTTTTTTGTTTTGTTTTGTTATACAGTTGTTTTTGTTTTCTTCTCAGTTAATATGATTAAAAAAATATTTATAAAATCAGTCCAAGTTTTGCGTGTTTTTTTTTTAGATTTAGTTTTTTTTTTTGTTTTTGTTTAGAGTTGGTTTTTGTTGCGAAATATACATAACTTAAATTAATTGTTATTATTTATTATTTGTTGTTTGTTTATAGTTCCAAGGTATTTTTTATCAGATTTACTCGCTGCTTTTGAATTAGATGTACAGTTATACTTATTTAGATATTATACACATGCTTGTTGTTGTTGTTGTTGTTTTTTTTATTATAATTATTACATTTAATATTAGGCTTGTATTTTTTATATATTTTTTAAATATAAACAATCTTGATTCTCTTCTGTTTACTGCATGACAGTTTCGACAGGTGTTGAATTTAGCAGTTTCTAACTTCGGCTCATTAAACAAAACGAAAGAATTTTAATACAACTTCCTTAGATTTATATGTATATATATATATATATAGAAATATACATATATATAAGGTATGCTATGTTATTGTTTGTTATTATAACTGCTTCAATTCTACGCCCCCCTTTTGCTTGCTTTGACCAATTTTATGTTTTATTTTTGTGTTTTCTCAATTTAAGCATGCTCTCTGTTTTAAGTTAAGAATTTGTTATATTTAGTTTTAAATGTGTGTGTGTGTGTGTGAGTGTGAGTGTACAGTAATATATATAATTTGTTGTATATATATTGATAATGGCTTACAACTAATATTTGCAGACTTAACACTAAATAACTGCATTTTACGCTTACTCAAAATTGTTATCTGCCAGATGCGACCAATTTTTTGCCAATTTATATATACAAACACACACATACATATATTTATCTATATGTATATATATATATATATGTGCATATGGCGTATATATAAACTGTATAATTAAGCATTGCCACTGTGCCGTTACGCACTTGTTTATTAAATCCACACGCGCGAAATTTTTACATAGCTTGCGCAAAATCCGACAAGAAAACCAGAAAAAGAAAAATGGAAAAAAATCGAAAAAAAAAAAGGAAAAAGAAAAACAAACAAAACCAATCCAACTATTTGAAATATGCAAAATTGTACAGTTACAGTTCTGCTTTGAACTTACAATGAAACCAAGTGAATAACGGTACAGTTCTCTCTGCTTACATGCGTGTGTGTGTAAGTGTGTGTGTGTGTGTGTGTGTGTGTGTAAGTGTGTGTGTTTACAGCTGCCTGTTTCTGAATTTGAATTCTATTCCATGAGCAGCAGAGCGACTCCCTCGACAAGCAGGGGCTGCTATGCGCTGCTCGTTGTTGAATGCTCCGTTTTTAGTGGGACACCCATCAAGGCCATCGCTGTCTGTGTGTTC
The DNA here is from genome assembly GCA_035042305.1 of Drosophila glabriapex. Classification (NCBI taxonomy): domain Eukaryota; kingdom Metazoa; phylum Arthropoda; class Insecta; order Diptera; family Drosophilidae; genus Drosophila; species Drosophila glabriapex. Next base: position 5,271,758 of record JAWNLN010000046.1, on the reverse strand, counting down.
GCATACATGCTGACATCTGCATTACGCCCTCCTCCTCCTCCACCCCCTCCTCCGCCACCTGCACCACCACTGCCGTTGGCCACCGTTGATGGCGTCGTCGAGCTGGCTGGCACCGCTGCTGTGATGCTGGTGGAGCTACTGGCCGCCGCTGTATTTGGGCCCATTGCACCACCGCCACCAATATAATCGCTGCTGGTGCTTACGGCTGATACGGAACCCGCACCACCACCAGCACCAGCACCTGCACCTGCTGTATGACTGGGCAACGTGTGGAGCTGTTGATGCTGTTGCTGCTGATGATGTTGCTGCTGTTGGGCGGCCGCCGCCAGAGCGGCCTGTGAAGATGTGGACGCCGAGTCCGCATCGAGTCCGGCGGCAATTGCACCACCGACAGCACCACGCATACGCTCGGCTCGCATGATTCGATCATGTTCCTCCTGCTGGGCCTGCAGATGCGATTGCACTGACGGCGGCACGGCGTGCACATCCCAGATCTCCTCAAGAAACTTGGGCAGTTTGCGATTCTTGAGCTTGAGCGAGACACACATCTCGGCATTCTGGTTGCCCAGCGTTCGCAGCTCGGTGAGTATCGAGAGCAGTTTGGCGTAGAAGACGAGACTCATCGAGTTGCCGCAGTGGCGATTGAGTATATAAATGCGTAGCGTGTCGATGTAATAGCTCTGGATCGCTTCGACCAGCTGGGCCTTCTCGAGGCCCGGCCGATCCGAGAAGATCAAAATGGCAGTGAGTAGCGCATATTCCACATTGTCCACCTGCATCGCGAACATCTGTCGGCAAAAGTGCAACAGATCCTCAATGTTATCCGCCATGCCGGCCATTTTGTACGAGTCCCGAGTATAGGATCGATTGTTCGCAAAGAATATCGAGTCCGATTTGTGATCGTAGCGCCTGGCCATTCTCAACATCATCACTTCCGATGAGCAGGCCTACATATAGACACAGATATATATATATATTGATTCCATTCGATTCGGTTTATGCGTATGCGTATACAATACTCACCTTGAGTAACGTGATCTGATCCTCTTGGGGTATCTTTGTAAACGCTGGTAATCCTTTCGCAAACTCCACAATCAACTGCACCGTGAGTATGGTTATCTCGGTGATGTGCCTAAAACTGACATCCGTCTGACTCTCATGCTCATCCGGTTGACTCTGCGGAACAAGGACAACAATTCAATATCGATTAACAAGTGAAGACTATTCCGGAATGAGACTCAAGCGCAACTTGGCATTGACCTCGACAGTAAAATGGGTGGCAAGACTTGACACTAACTTGGTGGCGGCAAGCACGATGCATCACTGCTTATTTTAGTTCATTTTCTACTAGCAGCCGAGCACTGGATGAGGCTACAGCATTCTCCATATCGGGATAAACATTTGGCGATGGCTGATCGAAGTTTCCTTGAATTCCACTTGCCTCTGATTGCCCCTCGCATTTGTCAAGAAGTTCTCAGACCTGCCAATTGATGTGGCTATGCATTTCTTTAGCTTGATCTTAGAGCTTATATTATTATGGGGGGAGGGGGGGGATTGCACAGCGACCTACTCGATCAAATGTGCCCCCTGCTGAGCATATAGCCTATCTTCCATCAGCCCCAGTTCCTGCACGAATGTTGGGTTGAGGTCTTCTATGTCTGTGAAACACTCACAAGATGCATCCCTAGGATGCTGCATCTTCTTCTAGGATGTTTATCGAGGATTCATCCTCTCTTTCACAAACCTGCACAGATCGCTACAATATCTAGCTAGTTTGGTTAGGCGACTTCTTAGTCTACAGTGTCCTGTCAACCGGTTAGTATCCTAAGGCTCTACTTTCCCATGGTTATAACTTGCTTAGAGTTTATATCCTCAGCCCTGTAGTGAGGTCCTTGGCCCCTTGCAATATTATTTAATAGCTCAGTTAAGCTTTTGTTGTAACGAAAGTAAACAAATCGAACTTTTTGCAAAACAAAAGTTGCATTAATTTTCTGCAACTTTTCGAAGACGATATTCAATTTGTTCAACAATTTCACACCTATTTTACTGTCCAGTTGTGTCCAGTTAATATCTGTGACCTTACCATAATACGCTTGAGATCCTCTTCGGACGGCTGCTCGTAGCCATCCTGATACCAAATTAATTTATATATAACGGCCAACTGATTGAACGTTAATGGAGGTATATTGCGCGCTTGACACTCGGCCAAAATATCATCAGGTAGTAGCTGCAAGGAGAAATGTGTTGATTTCCGTTATATTCAATGAGCAAATAGCAAATAGTTTGAGGGGCTTGTTTTTTTTGTGATTGGAATGAGTGTTGACCTACCGGAATTGTGGCATGCTGCGGCGGCTCGCACGTCATGAGGTCCAGTATCTCCTTCTTGACGTAGTCATGGGTGCCATGGAGGCCGATACTGTTGGCACACGCACCACCACCGGCTATGCCGCCAGCACCGCCACCGCCGCCGCCGCCGCCCGCACCGCCATGCTGTGAACTGGGCGAACTGGTGACCTTGTCCTTCTCCTTTTGGGCCTTCTTCTCGCGCCGCTTCATCGCACACTGATTCTCCGGGACAACGCACTCGGGCCGCATGCCAACGGCGAGGCACTTCTTCAGGCGGCACTCCTGGCACTTGCGTCGCATATACATGTCCATCTCGCAGGCGCGCCCAAACTTGCAACAGTAGTGCGCATTCTTGGTGACGCTGCGCCGGAAGAAGCCCTTGCAGCCCTCGCAGGTCAGCGCATTGTAATGATAGCCCGACGCCCGATCTCCGCAGACGAGGCAGAGCTCCTCCTGCACCCGAGGCGCTGGACCCTTCTTGCTCTTCTTCGCATCGCAGCCCTCGTTGACGGAGTAGCCGTTGAGGCTGCTCGAGGGCGAGAGATCATCGCGACCTGTTAAAAAAAATAGATGCAAAAATTGCAATTTAAATTTCATTTTCTTGATTTCTTTTTATTTACGATTTCCGTGAATTTTTGAATAGTAATCGAGTCTTGTTATTGTTGTTGTATTATTGTTGTTGTTCTTCTTGTTGTTGTCTTACATAAAACATTAGACCCAAATAAATAAATTTTGATTTCGGTGTGTGCAAAATTTGCATAGGCGTATAGAAAAATAGTGAGAAAACATTGCAGAGACAAATGCTCTCCACAACTGAACTGTCACATGTTCAACATGTATACACATATATATATATATATATATATATATATATCTGTATCTGTATCTGCAAACGGGGTCTCTAAGCTGAAAATACAAACACGAAAAATTTAAAATTCAATTAACGTTTGCCTCAAAGTCAAATACAGAAAAAGAATTGCGCTTGATGAACACAGAAAAAAAAGCAGAAAAAATCCTGAAAACAAAAAACGCTAAAAATCGACACAGTCAGAAAAAAAAAATTGGCAAATGTGAAAAATGGATGAAAACAGAGTTTGTCAATTTGAGCCGATGAAATTGGTAACAACTTACTTAGGCACAGAGAATACCAATTGAGATAAGATATATAAAAAATATCTGGCAATTCTATGTGCATCTCTGTGGATCGTATGTGGATGCAAACCTAAGAAGAGCTCTACTTAATAAAGGTGTGTAAATATTTGGTTCTTTTATATATGTATATATGGCAAATATATATTATTCCTGGACATTCTTTTTATTTGGCTTAAAGCACTTGACTCGAGCCGTATCGATTATGCTTTCATGTTAACAGGAAACTGTGGAGCCCTTCAGACTCTGAGGCTCAGACACATTATAGAAATAGTCACGTTCACAGGGCACACATTAAGGCACAGACACAGACACAGACACATACGCAACAGAGAGGGGAGAGTGAAAAGAGAGAGCGAGAGAGCGAGGGAGAGAGGGAGAGGGAGAGTGAGTGAGGCATGCGACAAAAATAAAGAGAAAAAAACGCACATCAAGTGCATCATGTTGTTTGTGGTTTGTGTAAAGACAGTAATAATCGGGCATGTTGATGGATGGATGGCCTGGATGGGTGTGGCAGTTGGAGGCGCGCCCTAAGTAGATAAAAAGATACGACAAAGAGGCGTTGTTGCAACTATGGAGGACAGGCGGCAGAAGCAGGCAACCAGCTTAGCAGCAAAGACACTTCACTAAGAAGCCAAAGCCCAGGCACCAAAACACTTGGCCACAAGTGCCAAAGCTTTGCAGCACAGCCCGCCCCACACACACACACTTGCAACACACACACTTGCAACACACACAGTTGGTGAGTGCAACATTGCGGTGCATTGTCGGCATAACACAGTTTCTTTCGTTTTTCTGTTCAGCTTTTCAGCTGCACCTGCTGCTGTTCCAATCCAGCACAGTGGCAACTCGCTAAAAAGTGCAACGCGTCGCTCACCTCAGCTTTGTTTATAATTAAAAAATAAATAAATCGATATTTTTTTTCATTTGGTAAATTGGACATATTCCAAGCCGAAGCAGTTTATATCAATTTCTATAGCTGTTCATGTTAGCGAGTGTGCACTGTATTGCGCATACGCCCAGTCGTCGTCGTCGTCGTCGTCGTGCTGGCTGCGCTTGTTCCACTGCCACTGCCACGGAAACAGGCTCTGCCTCTGCCTCTGCCACTGCCACTGCCCACTTTCCCTCCGATGGCGTTTCAATTTCACTGCCACACAGCAACAAGAAGAACAAGCAGAGGAGTGAGGCAGGGGGGGGGGATTGGGGAGGGGGAACAAACTTCGCGCTAAATAAAATGAAATAAATAAAGTGCGGCGTCATGCAAACTTCGTCTGCTTCAGCGGCAACGACGCCAACTTGACTGCAAATTTTCACTGCAACGTGTGGCAAGTACACACACACACATATATATTTGTGTGTGTGTGTGTGTGTGTGTGTGTGTGTTGCAAGTGTGTGCATGGTAAAATGAAAAAATGCAGTAAATTGCTGTTGCGGCAAAGAAAAAGTGTGTAGCAACAACAACAACTGCTGCTGCAACAACAGCAGCAGCACAAAAAGTAAAAACCTGACCAGCCACACAGAAACAGCCAACCAATCATTACAAGCCCCCCTCCCCTCCCCCCATCTGCCCTGCCACTCCACTGCCCCATACTGTGTGTGGCAAGTTCCCCAGGCATTGGATATTATCGCTGACAACGTCATGAAATGTTTGGCATTTTCATGGGTTGTTTAAGCAATGCAACAACAACAACAACTACAACAACTACAACAACTACAACTACAACAAAAGCAACTTTATTTTAATCGCCATGTTTGCCTGGCTGATAGCTGATGATTTTATGTGTGGAATTCGTTTGAGATGCTTTGATGCATGTTCGACACAACTTAAGATCAGAGCTAATCATAATAAATCAAGTATTTAGACAAGTAGTTGTTGACTTAATGGCCACTTGAGTACCGTTAAGCAAATGCCACTTTTTACGAGCTGTACTTTGTTTTTTTTTTATGAAAATTACAGTTAAACATTTTAACCTATTGTTAAATCTCAAGTTGCCAAATGAAGTTCGATGGAAAACTCAATGCCAATGCCAATTTTCAATGCGAAAAAGTTGACAAGAATATATGATATTTATATATTTATATATATGTTATATGTTATACAATATTTGTCTCTTGATGTGGATTCTATTTATACACAACTCAAGTGCCACAACTCTAAGTGTGAATCAAGTCAGCTCAGCTCAACTTAAACCAATTCAATTCTCTTATTCAATTACTATCAAAGTGACGAGCAATCTGTGGATCGTGTTCACTAATACATATGCACATATGCACATATGTTTATGTATATGTATGTGTATGTGTAGAAGTGCATTTAAAATGGGACACATTTGATGTTTTGGCGCCAGGTGGCGCTAGCGTGAATAGCAAAAGCTTCGGCAGTTAGTTATTGGCAGCCATTTTGCGCTTGCAATTAGCGCAGGTTGGAGGTGCCTCTCTAGCGTAGCGCATCAGCGTGATGAGTTATTATATTTCATGTACTTACAACACACATACAACTAACTACAGCAACAACAATCACAGCGAGCCACATTTCATTTCATTTTTAAAAAATTTTTTTTTGCTTTTTTGCTTTTTCCCTATGAAAAGCAATTTTTCCAACTCGCACACAGCGCCAAAGAACGCCATGAAGTAACAAAACAAAGGCGCGCAATGGGAAAAATGAAAAAAGAAGAGAAAAGGAAAACAAGAAAAATGAAAAATACAAAGTAAAAAAAAAAATTATAAAAAATGACGCCAAGCAAAGTACAATAACAAAACACAAAAGGCAGCCAGCGGCCTCCAACAACACACATCACAGCCATCCATCTCTCCAATCCTTCACTCCTCTCTCCCTTCCACTCTCTCTCTCTCTCTCCCTCTATCTCTCTCTAATTCACAGTGCACAGAGCCAGCCATTCAAAAGCCAAGAGCCCGGCCTCTGCCCACATTTGGAGTTCATTGTGTTATTGTGCTTGCTTGTTTGCTGCTCGTCGTCGTCGTCGTCATTGTCGTCGTCTCTCGGTCTCGGCGCCGCACTACATACCCACATAATCCATGTAAACGTCCGAAAGCTACGCTACAACGGCGGCAGAGGCAGCGACAGTGACAGAGACAGCGACAGAAGCCATAGCTATGGCCACGGGAGCACAACACAAACTGGGAAACTGCAGTCGACGCCAGCAGACCCAAACAACTTGCACAGCAACCGCAACATCATCAAGCTTGCTCTCCCAAATGCAGCGTTACTCTCTCTGACGCGCTCTCTCTCTCAATGGCACTTTTTACTCTCGCTCTCTCTCGGTGTAAGAGTGCGACCAGAAAAATGTTGATGTAGGCCTCGAAATATGCAGTTTGCCTTTGCCTTTGGCATTGCCACTGTCACTGCAAGCAGCGCTGTCAGCGTTGTATGACTCGCACCCCATCCCACTTTAACTTTAGCTTTCCTCTCCTCTTCTCTCTTCGCCTGGTATGCATGCAGCTCTGTTCTGTTCGTATCTGTGTGTGTGTGAATTGCATGTCGCACACTGTGTTTGAGCGTGGTATAGGTAAGTTCTCCCTTCTGTTTCATGTTTCTGTTTTTCTCGTTTTCTCCTCGTTCGTTTTGCGTGCTTTTTGTTCTATGGCAAGAAATGAAACTTTTTTTTTTTTTATCTATTTTTCTTTTTGTGTTCTACTCTAGTCCGTCGTATTCATTCTATGGCAAGAGTTTTGTTTTCTCTCGATTTTTTGTGCTTGCTTCAATGCATATTTTTAAGCGGCTTTTTTTTGCAGTGTGTGTGTGTGTGTGTGTGTGTGTGTGGGAAAGGGAGGGCTTGTGCAAACAGCGCCTTCGGCTGCAGCGCAGCAAAATAAATACGTGTGTGTGAATGTGTTTGTTTGTGTGTGTGTGTGTGTGTGTGTGTGTGCAAGTGGCCAGGCGCTTTTTTCAGCTCCCATCTTCTCCTCTGTCACTGCCGCTGCTGCTGCTGCTGCTGCTATATTAGCAAGTTGAAATCTAGTCGACTAAAAGTCATGAAAAAGTCAGACGACGATTGGGAAACAACAATAAAAACAACAGCAGAAAGTTGTTGGCTTGTTTGCTTGTACGATTTGCAGTTGAGTTGTAGCTACAATATAAACACAAACACACACACACTCGCACATACACACACACACACACACATGCATTCATCTGTATCTCATCTCGTATCGCATATGAAAAATCAAATAAATCGTCGAGACTCAGTTTATTTTTTGCTCTGTGAATATATGTTTTTCGTGCAAATTGCAAATTGCTTTAATATGCGAGAGTTTTTGTTGTGTGTATTTTGGAATTGAAAATGGAAATGGATATGGAAATGTTTTTGTTGTTGGGAATGCGTTGCATTTTTATGGCGCCATCCATATTCATTGCGAATGTCAGGTCATGAATCATGGCTGCGGATCAGCATTGTATATAGCTATATTTATTGCTCAGAATGCCATCAACGATTTTTGGTTTGCCTGAGGAAAATCTATTTAATATTCTCATGCTTAAAGTGTGGAATGCATCATGTGGAACTTAAGTTTTCATTGTCGATGGTCACCATAAACAAATTATGAATGTTGGATAGAGTTAAGTCAATTTCAGTTGTGGATCCCATGTGGAATGCATGTGGACCGCATGTGGATATTAAGTTTATTTTTAAATGCGAATTTATAAGTAATAAATACCCGATATCACAAATATTCTGCCATAGAAATATCTGTCTTGCTCCATGTGGATGCCATTACACTGTGAAATTGATAAGGCAACCCCCAACAACGAGTTATTACAAGTCACAAGTGTCAAAGAGCAAACCAAAAATCATTCCATTGACACATTTATCCATATCGCTTGTTGACCAATTGCCAGCTACACAACACGATTACATAAATAGGGCTGACGACCCCAACTGAGAACGTCGTTGTGGTTGAGTAGGCCCCCAAACACGCCCACTAACCATAGCAACCCCAAAATGCAAAAGGGTAGCTACCCCCCACATTACCCACACCTGATAAACTACTCTACTCTACCTTGGCTTTGGCTTTGGTTTAGGATTTGGCTTTGGCTTTGGCTTTGGCTATAAGCCCAACATCAACATGGGGCGCTTAATTACGAGGGGTAGCTGTGCTGAGAAGGGGTGCGGAGGGGAGCTGAGCCTTTGGCTGTGGCTTGCATTGCTTGCCGCCGTCAGTTTGTTAGCTGGAGTTTGTAAAAACTGTACCACAAGCAGAGCGCATGGCAAATGCATTCCCATTTCTCGCTCTCTCTCATCAAACCAGTGCCGCTCTCTTTGGGGGGTTTCGCGAGGTGGCAGGGTGACAAGAAGTGAAAGGGTGGCAGGGTGACAGGCTATGTTTGGCTTAGAAGGGTTCTAGTGCAAGGCTGCAATATATTTTGCACGAGTTTCGCCACAGTTCTTCTTAGGCACGTTTTTTCCCAGCACAAAATTGATTTTTTCAGTTCGTTGGCATGTTGCCTAGCCAAAGAGGGTGAAGGGTGGGTGTGTGCCTCACCCCACCACTCCCAGTGTTGTTTTGACCATAGCACGCAAAACACAGGGCTGCAGCATTGTAGTGCAGCACGTCACAGGGCTGCAAATGGTTTTTTAACCTACTTAAAGCACAGGTCGACATTTGGCGAGGGTCGTCGCATGACCTTTGCGCTTATGCCTTGGCTTCGCAACCGGCAATTGTGACGGGGTGTCGAGGGGTCGACGGGTCGACCGGTAGGGGGGGGTCGAGGTGCAGCTGCCTCAACTAAATTGAAGAAGAATGCGCCACTAATTTACATTTACCAAACGAACGTTGCCAAAGCCAAAACGACGCCATTTTTATGGCGTCTGTGATTTTAAAAATGGCTGCCAAACAAGGCACACGGCACAAGTTAGACAGAGACGCAACCAGAGGAGGTGGAAAAGCAGAAAAGGCGGAAAAGGCGGAAAAAGCGGAAAACCAGCAGCCACTGCGCCCGAAGGTAAACGAAAGTATTTGCAGTGGTTTCCGTTTCCGTTTGTCGACTCGACTCGACTCGACTCGAGTCGAGTTCAAGGAAAAATGTGCATTTGACATGACATCGATGGACAAACGGACAATGGACAACGGACAGTCGACATTGGACTGAACAAGACGAGCTGGACAGCAACAGCAAGTGGAGTGTGGACTGTGGACAGTGAAGCGTACTTTGACTGGACTTCCAACTTAAAGTGTTGGCTGTGCCAATCACAAAAGAAAGTTTAAGATCAACTCATGAAGTTGCTTCATGTGTTGTAGAAAACGATGAGGAAACCAATTCTATTCTATCTAAAATGTAGAACTTTAAAGCAACTTGTGTATATAAAGAATTTACTTTTTATCGTTATCGATATCGTTAAGCAAAAGTTTACATTTATCGCAATTTTGCTAAATTTGTAAACAAAATTTAGGGTTTGCCATGATTAATAAATGCAATTATTAATAATTATTATGCATTAATACATATCAATTAAATATAGCTTTAATATTGATATACTCTTTTATTTAATTTAAAGAAATCTAGATAAATGCTTAGCTTTTTAGCTGCTTTTTTATGTTTATAAGTTTTTCAACTTTGATTTCCTTTGAGCTGCGCGCCTTGAATTATGCAGCACAAAATTGCACGCTGCACACAATTTATCAAACTCGCCTTGTCCCTCTCTCTCTCCCCCTGCCCCTTCCCCCTCCCCTTCTATCTCTTTCTCCCTTCTTCTCTCTGTGCAACTCAACTGCAATGCCCGCTGTGCCCCAGTGGAGCCTGTCATATTCCGTTTTTATGGCCCTTTAATCATGCACATGGTTTACAGGCACACACACACAGACACACACACACACACAGACACACACAGAGCGAAAGAAATGCATCGCTTTGTTTACAGTTGGCTTTTTCTTTATAGTCAACATATGTTCGACATGTTCAGTTGGCTCTTTTATTGCACTTTGCACATTGCGTTGCTGCTTTTATGCCCCATTCGCCACTCGCCATTTGCTCATTCGTTCGTTTACCAACACTGCCGCGGCGACACTTAACAAAATATTAAAGTGTCTAGCTTGGCCAAGACAGGCGTGGCGCGGTGTGTGTGCATCTGTATGTGTGTGTGTGTGTGTGTTTTAGTGCTTCATTCAGTGCATAGTAAAAAACAAAAAAAAGTGTATTCCAGAAGCCGAGCAAAAACAATGGAGCGCTAAAACAAATGGCAATGGAGTGAAGCCATTAACACACACACACACACACACACACACACACACACACACACACGCACACACACACACACAGACAAAAAAGCTAAAATAGATGAAGAAGTTTCCGTGGAAATGCTAAACAAAAGTTGCAACGCTGATTGTTCTGCTACAAATGCTTCTTCTATACAAATGCTGCTGACAGTGTGACCAGAGCACAACAATGAGAGTGATGAGTTTGTAGGGGGCAGGGAACGGCAGGGGGGGGCAACTCTCTGTCAGTGTATGCCTCAGGGGGGAAACCTAGCAAGATAATAAATAATGGCAAGATGCGCTGTCAACAAGATCAACTGAAGTTTGGCAACAAAGCAGGGCGATAATCCGTAAAGTGAAGCAAGGCAACAATGCGTGGAAAAAGCACATTGCACATTGCACATTTGCTGAAGTTTGACAACAGCGCATTGATACTAATTTTACCTTGTCGCTGTTTAAATTAATTAAATTAAATTTTGTGCTATTTATATAGGTATATATTTATATTTATATATATATACAAAAATCTGTGTTTGCAATGCAATTTGGCAGCACTGCATTTAAATAGAACAAAATGGGCTGCCAAATATACGCCAAGTTGTTGAAGTGCGCAGAGGCGGACTGCCTCAACAATCAACAATGGACTGTGTGAAATGTGAAAGCGATGCTTTGATAATGAAGTTTGACAACAATGGCAATGCGAGTTGTATCGATTACAGCATCTCATTGTGATATACCTGATGCGCTGTTGCCGCACTTCACACCCTCAAACACAACAACAAGCCCAGCAAATGCAGTCGTCAGTCACTCAAGCGTTGCTCGTATGCAACACAAATAACAAAAATAACAAAAACAATAAAAATAATAAAAAATATTTTGTTCAAGTGCAGTTCTTGTTGCTGTTGCTGTTGCAGTTTTTTCCTGAGTTTGAAAAGTTCGTGAAAACGGAAGTTTTTAATTAAATGTTGTGTGAAAAATATGAAAAATTGTTGAGAAAAATATATACTAATATATATAAATATTTATATATATATATAGACAGAGAGAGAGAGAGAGAGGAGTAGAATATCAGCTTAAAGTCGTTAACGACCTTGTGGTTATGGCTAAAGTCAAACATGCAGTTGCGCTGTGCTCGCTTCTGGGGTTGGCTAAGGTTGGCTAAGGTTGGGTTAGGTTTGGATTGTATTGTGTATTATCACACAATGTCGTCTGGTCGTGGCTTATATTCATTTTTATTTTTATTACATTATCAGCATGTGTACACAACTTGTTATGCAGCATCATCGCACATCTTTCACTAACAACAAGCAAAAGAACATGAAAACCATACCCACAACACCATTGCATTTGCAGTAGCATTTCCACCCTGTCTCTGGCACTGGCACTGGGTTTGCTGTCTCTTTGTTGTCGTCTCTGGCACTGCAGACTTATTAAATATCAGTCACATTGTTGATGGTCAGTGATTTTTATTGAGCGACTCGACTCGTTGCCGCCTTCGCCTTCGCCTTCGCCTCTCATCTCGTCTCGTCTCGTCTTGAGTTGAGTTGCTCTTGTTCTGGTTCTGCTTTCTGTTGTTGTTGTTATTGTTGTTGTTGTCTTTTATTATTATTATAACTGTCTGCGCTGTCGAGCTTTACTGCGCGTCCTTGAAGTAATTTACGTCACTTGATAATGCATCGGGCTGATAGCAAGGCCAACAGGGAGGAGAGTATTGGGCGCATAGGGGCACACTGGGGGCTACAGAACTGGTCGCATAACAGCAACAACACTTTGCACGCACTTTGGGGGCGGCGCACAATTTATGAGACAAGCAGCAGCAGCAGCAGCAGCAGCCAGCCAGCCAGCCAGGCAAAAGCATTGATGCATATAAGCCACAGGATAAGGCGCCCAGACAGGCGACTTTCAGTTGTCCAAGTTAATATTATTGCGAGCTAAAAATAGCTTAAGCTTAAGCACAAAGCAAAGCTGATTTAATTATGCGTCACAATTCACAAGCAATTTTAGCTGGCTCCTCAAATTGCACAACAAAAAACGATAATTCTTTTGCCAAATTTCAAGTCTTTATCGGTTTGTTCATAAATCGACTCGACTGTTGATGCTAATCAGGAATATATATATACTTTTGCACAACATATTAATCGGTTCAGCGTATTACAAAATAATTAATTTCTGGTCCTGCTTTGAGCCATCGATTAATACTGCATTTGGCAAAATACGTTTGGCTAAAATAAAATCAAATTAAAACTAAATTGAACAAACTTTGAGCAAAGTTGAACTCACTTTGCAAAAATTGTATCTGCATTTAAAATTGGCATCCCGATTTCAAGCTAAACATTTGGCTTTTTTATAGCTGTAAAATTCCCATAGGAAGTTATGCAATGCAGGCGCCGTTTTACTATTTTATTTCGACTTCACTTTAATGTTATTCAGTATTTCATTTCTTTCCCGTGCATATTTATTTGAAATTTGTGCATTTTTTTTTTTTTTTTTTTGTTTTGGTTGCTGCCAATGGCATTGAACTGCCGGCGAGCTATAAATGAATATGCATGTGCCCTCGCCCCTCCCCAACACTGCTCCGCTTGCCCATTTTGAGCAAATTTTGGGTGGCTGCTTTTCAAGTGCAAAACGTGTCAAGCACATTTATTTGTATTTGTTACTATTTTTTATTTTCCGCCCCCGTCTTTTGTGTGCCGCCAGCTGTTGTTGCTTGCTTGTTGTTCTACGATGCGTATGCGTGATTTTTGGGTTCGTTGGTTTCTTGTTTTGTTGGACTGTTGCTGGCATTGTGGGAATTTCATTTGTCGAGTGCAGCAGAAAGTGTATTTGCTGTCAGTGTTGGGGATATTACATTACCACCACCAGCACCGCCGCTGGCAGTTTGTAAGTCGAGCACCAAAGAACGGGGGAGCTATACGAGCAAATATTACCAAATAAATTTCCAGGAATTTGTATGCCAATAAAACCAAAATCAAAAAAAAAAAAACAAAGAAAAAAGCACAACGAAAAATAAAAATATAATATAAAAATATGAACATAATGCGATTATCAATTTGTTTGCTTTGGTTTGGGTTCAGTTTTTTGCATCGCCAGGCAAAAAAAAAAAAACGGGGGCCAAAAACAACGTTAAGCGGCTAAATGTCTTAACAATTATGAAATTATAAATTTCACTTGAATACTTGAATTTATTTAAGTGCGCTCTAGGCCCACGCAGATACATAGATACGTATATATACCAAGTATTATAGAGCATTAATCTCAACGCGACAAATTGTCGAAAAAAAAGAAGAAAAAAAAACGAAAAAAAAACTTTCGTTTTGGCAACTTTGGAACACCTGCCCATTTCACACAGTTTGCGTATTTCTCTCTCTCTCTCTCTCTCACTCTCTCTCTCTCACTCAGCTCTCTTTCAAATACACATTTTTATTTCTTTGTCATTTCTCAACAAATAAATCACTTGCAAAAAAAAAAAATAAAAACAAAATGCTGACGATTGCCTGACACCAGCAAAAACACAAAATAAAATAAAATAAAATATTTTTTGCACAAAATTCTATGTTGCTGGTGTTGTGGTAGTTGTTGTTGTTGTTGCAGCATCAGATACATCAAATTCATCATAATGATGAGCTACTGAAATGTTTATAAGACTTGTTGTTGAGTCTGATTAATAGCTATCATTTTGGGCGAATTGTCGGCTGGCATTTTAAATTACTTGTGTCATGCAATTATTTTCATTTGGGTTTTGCAAAAAAAATTAAAACATTTGAGTAAAGCAGAGACACTTTTTTTATGTTAATTAAAGTTGGTTTTGCTTATGTTTATATTTATTTTTTAATTTTATTTACGTTTTTCATATATTACTATTGAACTTTTAAAGTTTTGCACTTCCCTTTGAATATTTTTATTTTTTTGCACACATCTAATTTGATTTTATACATTTTTTCACTTCCCTTCGACATTATTATGGAACTGGCTCAGTTTGCGCCCAAATTGTTAGGCTCATTAAATGCAACAACAACAACAACAATGTTTAAGTGCCCGCCCCCGCTAACTGGCCATTGCCAATTGCTGGCCAAAATGTGAGCACATTTTTTGCGTTTTTTTTTTAGGCAGGCAGCACCAAAAAAAAAATGAGTAAAAACAATTTATTATATTTGTTGCTATGACAAAAAGTGTGTCAAGGGGCAACTTGTCAGTCATATGATTTCTGTGCGCCTGTCAAATTACACTTTTTTTATAGCTATTTCTAGCTTTTTTTATTTGTTGTTATTTTTAAGAGCAAAAGAAATTGCGCAAAGGCAGCTGTGTCGCGTAGGCGTTTATATTTTTACCATTATTATTATTATCTCTTTGTTAGACTCATACATCAGGGCTTTTACCTGTGCTGGTCAGGCAAATTTCAAGGGACTTGTGTATCATTACCTGCAAGTACAAAAAGACGGGGGGAAAAAGAGATGTAGCAGAAAGGTTGACAGACAGCTATTAATATTATCGTTGTTATTCTAAGCTGAACGTGTACGTTTTGCAGTTCGACCTGGCGCATCTGGTTCCCATTACATTTCCGCAATCAGATATAATATATATATGGATATATAGATATATGGGTCTCTGTGTGCGTGTGTGTGTGTGTGTGTGCGTGTGTTAACGTATGTTAAGTTAACTTCACAGCTCGTCTAACTTCCGCTGGCAACTTTAATTACAAGTAACAAAAGCAAATGCCAAACGACCGACAATTTTCTTTGCTCTCCGTCTCTGGTCTCTGGTCTCTGGTCTCTCCGGTGGGTAAATGAAACCAAAACTCAAGGTAAAGCTCAAAAGCACCGACAGAACACAGCAGCAGCAACACACACACACACACACACACACATTGACACACACACACACATGTGTGGAAATTGTAGACACTTTGAAATCGACATTTCATATACATATTACTTTAACGTCCCAACTATTTATAAACATGCGATCATCATGCGAAAAACGACAAAGAAGAAGAAACCCCAAGAAATGTTCAATCCCATCAAAAGGGGCAACAAAACAAGCAGCAGCAGCAGTTGGTAGCACGAAGCGTTAAGAATCCAAAGAACGAAAGAGATTGCGACTATTAAAGCTGCCTGGCAGGCTACACTCAGCCACACACGCACAGGTGGGCTGTCATTTGCTTGTTAAACACCTGTAGGCGTGGTCCGTCCAACTTAACTGAAATGTATACGCTTCAAGTGCTGGCATTGCCAAGGCTTAGTAAGATGCAGCAATGAAATGCGAGCAAATTAACATTTTCTTCATTTTTTTATTGATTGAATCAACAAATGCTGTACGACAATAAAATAAAGTGGCTTATTTGGCAGGCATGCAGGAAAAGCAAACGGAAATCATAAAAGGAAGCGCCGCCAGTTGCCAGCAGCAACTTCCTTTCAAAGTCAGCCAATCATATTTTTTCATATTTATATTTTTTTACAATTTTTCACAAAGGATTTGTGTGCTGTTTTGCAACCCCAACCCCAACCCCAACTAGGCTAGGTATTCCTACAACTATAAATTATTTTTATAATCTAAATACAATCTATGAAAAAATTGCAGTCGGAGTGGCTAATTACAGCTGGCAATCTTTTGAAACTCGCTCGCACAAAAAAAATCCAATTATAACCAGATTTTTCTAAAGACTTTAAAATGGCCAACTCGCTTTTTCGGCTGAGGTAAAGTTAATTTAATGGGCTCCCCACAAAACTAAACGTTTGTTCTAGGCAAGAACAAGGCAAGACAACTTCATAGAAAAGCGACTCTATTTCAGTTATTTATGGCCACATTCAATTAATAGCGGCTTACCAACACTGGCAATTAAATTAAATGCAATTAAAACTTGATGAATGAATGCGAAAAAAATCGAGAAAATATATATACACGAATACAAATCGGTGGCTAAAGTTTAATGCCTATTTGATTGAGATATTGAGATACGAAACTGAGCTGTTGACTGCACAAAAACAATGCCAGCGATTGTAATAAACAGCAAACAATTGCAAATAATCTACCATAAAAAAAGGTTTTTATATACCTGAGAGTAACTCAGAGACAATCAAGTGCAATAAGAAAGAAAGCTGTTAACGGCTTGACGAAGACTAAATACCCTTATTGCAATAGGCTTGGAAAATATCCGTCAATTGTTGTCCATTTTGTTGGTATATTTTTAAAACGAGCATTTCAATTCACTTTCTTCGTTTGTCTGTCCAAAATAATGCCTCAATCTGCCTTAAAGTATATACTTAACCCATATATTCTGTTATGTTCACAAATTTCATGACAAAACTTAGCAAGCCTCATCGACAAAAGGGTATTAGCAAAAAAAAAAATCAAAAAAAAAAAAGACCTGGCAACAACCAAACCACTTTCAGTGTAGTCTACCAAACTGCAGACCCAGTAAGATTGGAGTCAAAGCCGCCAACTAGTTTGTGGCAAAATGTGGGCAAAACGAGGCAAGTGCAACATTAAGCAGCAAGCAACGAGTATTGTGCAGTGAGTGGTGCACTGGGCAAGCGGAGCAGCAGCAGGCGAGCAACCGCTTTCTAAACATGCCACAACAGCAAAGCTGCAAGCTGCAACAAGCATCAACAGACACAATAGAGAGAGGCGGGCAGAGGCGGGCAAAGGCGGGGGCGGGGGCGGGTTTAGTTGCTTGCTTTCGTTTCAAATGCGCGCGCGACGGCTGCTGCCACAATATGGCCTTGAATTTTTAATCAAGTTTCGCAGCAGACAAGCCGCAAGGCATGGATCACAGCTCCAAAGATTCAACAACACAACTCGACTCGACTCGACTCGACTCGGCTCGATTCAATTCAACTCAACGCGACTCGGCGCGACTTGACTCGATTTGTGGCGAGACTCAACACTCGCCTCCTCGAAATTGCTTGATCATGTTTTAGACACACAACAACACACACACACACACACACACACACACACACACACACACACACACACATATATATATATATTACTCGTTAACATCAAACAAGTTCTATTGAACTTGGAGCTGAACAGAAATAATTTACTAAACCTTTGGCTCGGCCTTTTTTTGGTCGTTGTTTTTGTTGTTATGCTAAAATGATTAATGGAATAAACGCGCGCAATTTTTGCCACAAAATTGCAAAAAAAAAAAAAAAGAAAATAATAATGAAACAAAACCAACACACAAACAACACACAACACACAACACACAAAGATATTCTACATAAATTTTAAACTAACCATATTAAAAAATATATTATTATTTTGTGGCCAAACAAAAACTGCCTGCTGTGCAGAAAACACATCAAAAACAAAAAATAATAATAATAAAACTTGACAAAGCGTTGAGAAAGAAGCCAACCTAAAACAAATGAAAAGAAAGAAATATAAAGCCAAAAAGAGAAGAACTTGCATAAATGTGGCGAGTGAGAGTTTCAAAACAAACTATTTACATATCTATATACATATATATATATATATATATTTATTTATTTATAGATGTTTACAAAAAGAGAGATCCCAAAAACAAAAGCGAAACAGCAGATCGTTTCTGAATCAAAGTCATTTGTTAAATGCATAAAATTGTGATTTGCTTTCGATGTTATTCGAAACGGGGAGTTGCCAATAAAATAAGTATGCAAATTATGAATGTATTATGAAGTAGAATGAAAAGTTGGATTTGGGTTTCAACTTTTAATGCAACTCCAAAAACTCTCAAAAAAAAACTCTCAAAGCTTGTCAACTTTGTATACCACAAACCCATAAACAAGGGATAAAAAGTGTATTATTGAGCTGTGTAACAGATAAAAGACACCATCAAGTACACATATATATATATATATATATATATATATATATTCTTGTTCAGCATTAAAATCCAAATCAATCTTCAATTAATTCAAATTCGTTGCATTTTCAGCTGTCTAAGATCAGATTATAGCCAAGACTTGGATGCAGTTCGGCTCTCCGTTGACTACCGCATTCTTAGTTGTTTTTTTTATTATTAATAGTTAATCAATCAGTTTATACTTTAAAGGCCATTTTAAAATCACTAAACAATATTTATATTATATGCTAAACATCGTCCAAGTCTGTGCAAAATGTTGATTGTATTCTTGCGGCCTTCGCCCTGGTGGCTGTTGTTGTTTGATTAATTGCACGCACATTTTTGGGGCGTGACAAGCGGCAAAAGGAATTGTCATAAGCCATGCAACACAACACACAACTCATGACTAATAAACAGGCGCATTTAACAAAAAATAAAATAAATTGAAGAAAAAAACAGACAAAACTGAAAACCGAAAACCGAAAACAGACACAAACTGCGCCTTCCTAAAATCATAAAATAAATAAAACTGAAGGCAGCTAAAAGCCGACATATGTAAACTCTGACAGGCCAAAGGGTGACGAGGGGGCGAGGGGGCCGCGGCAGGGGTTGGGCTGAAGGAAGTGGACTCTGCTGTGTGTGCGTATGTGTGTGTGTGTGTGTGTGTTTGACTTTTGATACGGCACACAGCACACAGAGATTGAAACGAAACGATTCCCGCTTGCATTTCAAAAAAAACACACCCAAAAATTTTTAACAAGAAAAAATACACTTTTTTATTAGCTTTTATTTTTTGTTGTATTTTTCTGTTTTTGTAGTGGATTTCGAATGCATTTTAAGTCAACGACGAAATTGAATCATTTGACAAAAAAGCAACGGGGCAACGAGCTTTATCAATTTTCGACTCTTTCGAGACGTTCGCCCGAAATGCAAATTATGCGTTTAGGTAGTGAAAAATCGCCGGACCCAACTCCAACTCCAACTCAGTGAGGGAGCGAGAGAGAGAGAGGGAGCGAGAGAGAGAGAGAGAGAGAGAGTGAGTAAAGAATCATCAGCGGCATCTGCCAAGCAAAAGTGAAGAAGTTGTCGCGCTTGTTGAACACCAAAATCACATTCGCCTTACGGATTTGTCTGGATGGACAAATGGACAACGCTGAAAAACCGGGGGGTTTTTGTTTTTTGCATGCAAAAAATATGCAGAACCTATAAATCAAAAAAACCGTGGCTCATTTGGCATTTATATGCGTCTTACTGTTGTTGTTGTTGTTGTTGGTGCTGTTGCTGTTTCCCCTTTACGCCTTTCTTTTAAGTCGAAATCATTTATGTTATGCCTCTGTCAGCTCCAAGTCCAAAGGGCTGTTGACTGCAGCAAGGCAACAAAAATTTGTCGTTGTTTTTGCGTGTGACAAATTGTGTTGATCTTTTTGGCCGTTTTTTTTTTTTTCTTTCATTTTAATAATTAAGATATTGCGTTTGTAAAGTGTAAATTAGGGGACGCATTCCAAGAACTTGCGGCAACTTGAGGGGTGCAGAATTGTTGGAAAAAAGAGCGAGCGAAAGATTATCTTCGAGGATCAAACAACTTATGTCGGCCAGCTTTATTAGAACCAATGTAGTATTAATATATGTGGGTATTAATAATATTTGCATGTATTTCCTCCTCTTAGATTTTAGCACAGTGTTTTTAAGTAAGTTCTGCTAGAGAGCATTGAAACTTAAGCCTCAGCAGGCCCACACACATTCTCGAGTGTTGCCTCCAAGAGCACACAAATTATCACTTATGTCACATTTTGGGCGCGCCCCAATGTCTGTCCATGAATAATGAGTGAGTAAAAGCAGATATGTGGGGGAGGCGGGTGGCGGGTAGGGGTAGGGTAGTGTGGCAGTATTTAGGTCTAGGTCTAGTGTGTTGGGCATTAAAAATAAATCATACATTCGCGCAACTATTATATGTATGTGTGTATGTGTGTATGTGTGGGGGTCGGTCGTTCATTGTGTGTCACTCATTTCATTTCATTTCATTTCATTTTCAATTTCTCACATTTTGTTGGCTGACAACTTTCGTTTCATTAATTTTCCTTTGCGCGCACACACATGGCGTATGCGTAACGTGCGTTTAAATACGCGAATGTACAAACATATAAGTACACATTTATTATAATTCTTATTTATGGGATGAGTAATTGAAGGAAACAATTCGGCTTTGCGTGTTTGCATTTGATTGATGAGCTGATTAAATGAACAAGTATTTCTGCAGACAAAAAACTCCAGAAGCGCTTTTTGCATTTTCTGCATTTTGTGCATTTTGTGCATTGTTTGCCAATTAACGTTTGACGATGCGATCAAAATCGCGCACAAACATTTGCCAGCCAATACTAAAGACAAAAGATACAGATACAGATACAGATACACTTTCGAGCAGATGCCAAAGAGCAAACGAGGGCCAAACAGACAACAGCTGCCAAGCACGCAAAAAAAAAGAAGAAAAATTTATATATATAAATGTAAAAAAACAGACCAGGACAGACCAACCCAGAACAGACCAGGGCCAGAACAGATCGGCAGCAAAAAACAGCAGCAGCAGCAGAGAGAACAGCAATTGGAATCTAATTTAAAATTAGTGCTTAAAGGATTGAAATAAATTTAGGCAATTTTAAGACACGACACAAAAGCAGCCGCTGACTGCTGACTGCTGACTGCTGTCTGCTGTCTGCTAACTGCCCTTTGGCCAAAAGCTGCGAGAGCTGGCTCATTGAAAATGCGTAAAGAGCTGCGGTTCCGGCCAAAAATATAATATATATATATGTATATATATATATATGTATATATATATATACGTTCATTCAGCAGGTGGCTTGATGCTTTGGCCCCGATAGCAGCGTTAGGGCTCAAGACATTTTAGCTCTAACCAATTGCAATTGACCCAGGCTGTTGAACATATTTTGACAAGAGAGATAATAAACAAGCGTTAAGGCCAAAAGCTAGAAACCGAAACGAAGCCAGCTGCTGCTGCTGCCGTCACAAACAAATTAAAGCCAGAACAGAGCAGAGCAGAACAGAGCAGAACAGAAAAAAGAACGACTGCAGCTCAAAGTTCTAACTTGAAACAGAGCTATTAAAAGTGAGCTAAAATAAAGTAAGTCTTTACTACAGACTACAGACAAAAAGAAAAAAGTAGGAAAAAAGCACAGATATTAAAGCATCGGTCACTCATACCAAATTACAGATAATTACTTTTACTTGAAGCAGCGACAACAATTTCAGCTTGTAAGGAATAAAACTAAAAACATTAGATACGAGATCTAAATTACGCGACGACGGAAATTAAAGAAAAACGCAAAAAAACCAAAAAAAAAGACGAGCAATTCGCAAAACGTGCCAAGTCAAAAGAAAGAGGGAAAAGAACGAGAGAGAGAGAGAGAGAGAGAGAGAGATAAGTGACGAGAGCAGAGCCACAACAGAGCACTAGTGGGAGAAAGAGAGTGAAACCATCGTGAGATTCTTTTGCTCAGCTCCTTGTTGTTTTTGTTGTTGCTCTTTGTCATTTTGCTTTTAGAGTGATTATCATCATTATTGTTATTATATTCATAATTATGTCAGGTTTTTTTTTGTTTCATTTTGTTTATATTTCTTTTTTATTTCTATTATATTTTATTATTTTTGTTTTACACTTTTTTTTATTTAGATTTTGCACGAAAAGAAACAAGTTTTAGTTTCTTTTTATTTGGCTTCTTTAAAAATTAATTTAGTTCTTTTATAACTCTTTCACGCAATTTTTGAATAGCATTAAAATACATAATTCATTCGGGGGCTGCTTTGGCTTATGTACGGAAGTCATATTTAATAATGAATCGTTAATTTATGATTTTTAATGACTTCAAATCCACTGTGAATTAATTTTTTCTCTTTTAGTTACGAGAGCGAATCAGCTGAAGGGGGAAAGGGATGCGAATAGAAGCTGACATCAAATCTATTCAAGATTATTTTCAACATGTTTACAGACTTTTGAAGGGTACCCGAATTGCTTACACTAATACAAAAATAACAATTTTTATACGATGCATAATTTATTTTTAAAGGCTTTTTGATTGCTTTCTAAAAAGAAATGCAAAGCCTTCTTGGGTTACTCTCGCACAGTAGGCCAAACAATATTTATTTTCAGTTGAATTTTGATTGCCCACCTGCGCAACAAATCAAGTTTCAATCGTTGCCATAGTTCAACATGCCCATAAAAGTGGCTAGCTTTACCGTTAGCTGAAAGGGGGAAGCTAATCCCACACACACATACACATACAATAAGCTCAGCTGGTAGATTGATTGAGTCGCTAATTGAAATGCTCGCCCAGCTGTCAGCTTGGACCGCCGAGCAACTTACAACAAATAAATGTTTAGCGAAAATTTAGAAATTTGAGCAATTAACGCCTGCGCCGGTTGTACAGTGCAAGAGCAGATAAAAAACAAATACTTCTATATATATCTATATATATATATATGTATAAACAAGTCTAATGCGATTGCTGTTAACCCAGTTTCTCGGCCAATGGGTGGGTGGTTGACGCAAACTATGAAATGTGTCCATTAAATTGATCAGTGCGTGTTTATTCACAATGATATCCAATGTACAGCAATTGATAGAGCCCCACGGGGTGTCTGTGTCTATAAATAGTAGTTGTCGGCTTTTTAGGGGCCGCGCGGCGCAGCTTGCGACAACGTGTCAGGATGGCCGAGCGGTCTAAGGCGCTGCGTTCAGGTCGCAGTCTACTCTGTAGGCGTGGGTTCGAATCCCACTTCTGACAAAATTCGCTTTTTTTTCGAATTTAAATTTTTACTTAATTAATAAAAGCAAATATTTAATGCATGCAACGTTTACTGGCCCTATTCAGCCTTTCTTTTCTTCAAATTAATTGCAAGTAATTGTCTAAAGGTCTAAGCGTGTTTTTCCCATCACGTCTCAGCTCGCAAAACAAAAGACTTAAGCAACGAACTGCTGTCAAAACAAAGTTTGAAGTTGAAAGTCAGGTGAGCTCAAAAGCAGCCCCAAAAAGAGAGTTGGCGCAGAAAACAAAAAAAAAAAAAACACAACACACACAAAAAAAAAACTGAAAGAAGTGAACGAGAACTTTTTGAAAAACGACGACGACGGAATGGCGTCAGAAAATGTTAGAAAAATTTAATAAATCACTTCTGATTGTGCATTGTTATTTTAATTAAAAAAACACACACACACACACACACACAGACAGACACAGACACATACGCACATAGATAATAGTTATAATAATAATAATACGCTGTTTTAGACAAAAGCCCAGCGAAACAACAAAAGCCGGCAAATTGTAAGCGCGGTTTTCTGAAATTGAAGCACATGGCTTAAATAAATAAAAAGCAAAGCCTGCTGAGGGGTGGGCACAAGGAGGCCAGGCGGCCAGGCGGCGGGCACGGGGACGGTGACGGGTACGGTGACGGGTTCGAGAACACACAAAGTAAACATAAAATTTAATTTGCTTTTGCCCAACGATCATTATAATCAACATAATAATCACGCCGCACGAAAATTACAAAATAGGGGGGCGCAAAAAAAAAAACAAACACCAAAATAAAAAACAGACAGCCCCAAAAAAAAGAAGCAAGAAACCAAAAAACCGAAACTGCAAAAAAAAAAAATAGCAGAGAAGAGAAGAGAACCGAGCAGAAACTCGAGAATAGAAAAATTGCGTGTGCGCTGACGCAGCAGAAACTCCCCCAACAATAATATACAGTATACATATATATATATATATATATATATAGAGTCGGTAGTCGGTAGTCGGGTAGACGTGTTAAGGCCCACGTCTTATAGTAAAACTCAAATAGTAAAAATTCTCAGCGGCCAATTTCAATTCCAATTCTAATTCCGACTCCGAATCACGCACATGGCATGAGTTTCTATTATTCTTCTTCTTGTCGCTTTTTTTTTTGTTACTGCTGCTGCTGCTGCTGCTGCTGGTGTTGTTGTTGTTGTTTTCTTTGTGCCTCTCTTATGGCAACGTGTTCTTGGCCAAAAAAGTGTGAACCAGCATGCTGTTGCTGCTGTTGTTGTTGTTGTTGTTGTGGTAGTTACCATTGTTGTTGTTAGTTGTTGGTTGTAGTTTATTACGCATCAGCATTTAACCTTGAACGTGCGGGTCAATGAACGTTTTGGCCAAATATTCTAACGATTTTTAGTTGCTACCAACAACAATCACACAAAATTATAACAATAACAATAACAACAACAAAAACATTGTGCATATTTATATAGTTAGTAACTTGACGCGGCGTATACGTAATATTTGTTTTGTGTTTATTCTTGCATGTGGGCAGCCAGCCACCGTTGAGCGGCAGGGGTCAGAGTTGAAGCGTTTATTCATCGGTTTTTTTTTTTTGTTTTTTTTTTGGTATTACTCCTCTTGTGAAATGGTGTTTTTTTGTATTCATTACATCGACACTTCATCAATCAATATTTAATTACATCATTCATTAAATTCCCAATACTTATTTGGGCATAGTTTTGCTTTTGGAATAATACTATCATCTTCGGTCAAAAGACAAGATTTGAGATTTGAGATTTGAGATTGCTTGCAATTTTAAACGATTTTCAAAAGCAATATATTTTTGGTATTGATTTGACTTCTAGCTTAATACTACAGTTACAGCTGGAGCCGAGCGGATCGGATAATATAGCTGCTATTATTTAATCGAAAGCTGAATTCTAATTCGAGTTCTGAATCATGCTTCTCTCAATTCCCAAGTGGCAACCACAATTCCCCTTTGGGAAACCACACTTCTTGAAGCTATTCCATGTTTCTTTCACAATTCTGTTCTACTCGTTTCAGCAACAATATATTTGTCACTTTTTTTTGGCAGCGCCTGTTCCATCAATATTTTGGCTTTTATAATGCTTTCAATATTATTTATTATTGTTAATTTTGTTTTGATATTTTGGCAATGCCATTTTGCTCATTGTACTTGAAAAACATAAGCGAAAAAATAATAATAAAAAATAAAAAAAAAACATTTCAAAAATATTTTGTATTGTGTGGCGGCTTTTTCCCTATTTTTATTTTATTTACTGTGAATTTCAATTGTTGCTGAATAAATTGTGTGTATTGTGGGGAGGCCCCTCCTCCCTCACATGCCGCTCTCAAGAGGGGGGTTCTTCACAAAACGGCCACGGCACGGTCCTACAATTAATTTCGATTCGCATTGACGAAAAAATACGCGACTCGTACTTGAATTATATATACTACATATATATATATATATATATATATATATATATATGCTTGTGTATATGCGAGTACAGTGAATACAGATTTGAGTGATTCGAGTACATGGACTCCAATACAATTTAATTTTATTTTATTGTTGTTGTTGTTGTTTGTGACTTTGCCTTCATTATTCGCTGCCTTTTTCTCTTTTTTTTTGGCTTTTTTGTTTTCTTAGGCAGCAATTGTTGAAAATGAGATTTCTGTGAGCGAAAAAGTTAACGCGCTGCAATCAACACGTGTTGAGCACCGTCAACTCGAAAGATTGTTGCCTGTAACCTGCACAGACCCGTATATCATATCATATTACACAATATCAGACAACAATACGGGTAAAGGTAAAGGTCAAAACCAACACCTTCAAATTTTGTTTGTGGGTTTTTCTGTCTCATTGTTTCGCGTGAATCGTTTAATTTGTCTTTGCAAATTTTATTTCTTTACGACTTTTTAGTTTGTTTTTTTTTCCAATGTAAATTGCACGCTTTAAATTTTAATTAAATGTTGCACTTAATTGTTCAGCATTTGATTTGATTTGGTCTATTAAACCAAGTGTAGCAGTCATTAATCAATTGGATGACAGGCACAGCAAAAAACGGCGACAAGGTCAGAAGAGGTAGCAAAAACACTAAAAATTATGGAAAAACAATGCTTTTGCTTGAGCAAAGATTAGAAGAACAAAATAATAAATGCTTTTAAAAAGGATTTGCAGAAATGTTTGATTTATAAACAGCGCATTGTAAATGAAATAAGAAAACAAACAAATAAAGTGCCGGCCAAACACTATTATCAATTCAGGAGCCTAAAAACTAACTTCTGTCTTAGTTGGCCGAGCTTTGCTGTAATATTTTGTGTGTAGGACTATAATTTTATTTTATTTATTTATGTGTGGCGACTACCGAATACAAACACACAAAATTGACCATAAATCATTTGTAAAACGATTCAATGGAGGATGGAACGAGTTGTTGAAAAGCCATAAAGTCTGGAAACACTTTTTGATAAAACGCACAAATCAAATGCTATTTTGGTGCTATTTCTGCTTTTAGCTTAACTTATCGAAGTTCTATTTAAATGAGTTTAAAACTGTTAAAACTACAGAGGGACTGAAATATATATAAATAAATAAGAAATAAAAAAAATAAATGAAATAAATATATATGAAAAAAGCTGAAACTCAGTCAACCTTTAAAAAATATATTAAGCATTTAGTTTATCTGTGTGAACCATAATTTTTTGCAATTTTTACATTAAAATCTGCACTAAATATATAAATAAACCAAACTGTATTATCCATACAATTAGGCCAATTATACGCATAATCTTTTTTTTTGGGCGACCTGTATTCATTACTTTGGCGTATTAATTTTTATTTGTTCAATTTAAACAATTCGCCAGCCAGGGTCTAACCTTGTAACAATTTTTTTTTTCGTCTGTTAAATATTTGAGTTTTTGTTTTCTAAACAAACAACAGCGGCACAAGTGCGTGCTCTTTAACAATTTATTTTATTTGTTTAGCTTAAAAGTATTTCTGTTTTTTTGTTTTTTTTTTTTGGATTGCGAGAAACCTTCACAAAGCAAACTTATAAAAAACAAAAAAAAAATATTTAAAAAAAAAAAAAAACATGCACAAAAAAGCAACACCCACCACAACATAAAATAACGACTCAAAATTGATGTCGTTTTTTTTTTTTTATTATTATTATTTATTTTTCATTTTTGGCGCGTTTTTAAACGCTTCAGAGAAATGCGCTGCGGCCTTCGGCTGCAAGAAACAAATGGCTTGCGGTTAAGCGTGGCATAGTTTCATTATATTTTTCCATTTTTCCCATTTTTTGTACTTTTACTTTGTCTTAGGCCTCCTTTTCGCACACATTGTTGTTATACATATATATATATATATATATAAATATACATATATAATTATGATGATTAACTTGAGCTGAATTGAGTTGCGGCTTCACTTGAGTTCAGTTTGAAGTGAAGTGTGGCGCACAATTAAGAAATCTCAGTAATTGCACCACATGCCACACACTCACACACTCCTGCCCCGCCCACACACACACACACACACACACACATTGAACGAGCCACTTTCTTTTTTAATTGCAAAAAATAAGTAAAGTCGGTTAAATACATGAGATACTCGGCAGCAACAGCAGCTTCTGAAGTATCTCTATCTCGGCATCTGCCCGGGGCGTGGGCTCAATCAATCTATCAATATGCCCCAAGGCTGTCGAGTAGCTCTCTATTTGGAGTGGGTCTCTGCAAATTGATGTTGGTGTTTATTATTAATTTTAAGCTTGCCTAGATAAATTTAGGTTATTCCACTAGTGTTGAAAGTGCAATTTTGGTAAATGTGATTTTAGCAAATGTGGGCAAGTTTAAGATTGCTTTGTGGAATCAATCCAAGAAATAGCTTAAAACTAGTCCGAGTTTATAATAAAGCCCATCACTTAAAGGAGCCTTAATTCGTTGACTCGTGGAAAGTTTACAAAAATCATTTATATATTCTAAACGCATTAGAAATGGTTAAGAAGGCCATGATGAAGTTGGCCAAAAGTATGAATTGATGATTTCCAGGGTTGATTTCCTAATATCTACACAAATAAATCGATTGCCACTCGTAATAAAAACTATACTTTAATCTCTAATCGAGATCGTCCGTAGAAATCTCATCAATCGGTTAATCGGCTAAGAAACACAGCAGAAAATCGTCTATTTATATTGACCACCTATCATTTTAAAGACTTGGCTACGCTGTATCTGCCAGTCGAGCACTCTCGACTGCAGCATTCTCTCTGTTTTTCTACATTTTGTTGCAATTCGAATTTCGCTTTCATTTTGGCTTTGTTGTGCAAGCACACAGAGAGCAGCTGCGTGCTTTGTGGAAAAATGTGTATATAAATGCTAAGAACAACTACAACTAGCAGCGAGCAGGCCGCTTATCTTATCAGTAATGCGACGGCACACACCAAAAACAAAAAACAAAAAAAAGAAAAAAGTGCAAAAGCTTTGAGCTGTTGAAGAAAAAAAAAACAAGAATTGTTTATATTGTTGTTGTTGAGTATAAAAAAAAAAAGCTGAAATTGTTATAGCAAAATAAATAGCACAAATGTGCATTATCAGCTACACATGATAGTAGTAGTGAGTAGTGAGTAGTACTCATGAGTATGTGTATGTGTGTGTGTGTGTTTGTGTGTGTGTGTATTTGGCAGACGCACACTTGCGCATTAACCTCAATTTGAACCATCCGATTGTGGGGCACTGTGTTATCTGGCTACGTTTGTAAGTTGACTGGCATTTTTGGCCGCTCTGATAAGCAGCAGCAGCAACCAAAAAAAAAAAGAGAAATAAAACACACACAATTGGAGTACTACTCGTACCAGCAGCATTCATATTCAGATTCCCAATTGATTTTGAGACACGCAAAGAACGCATCAGCTTCAATTCGGGCAAACCCTTGAGCAGGTGTAACCCCTAATTGGGTAGCCAAAAAGCAGCAAATGAGTGCCAAATGTGGTGTAAAGTTGAATGAACTATTTGTGTCTATTTTTTTTATATTTTGTTTTAATTTTATTTTATTTTTTTGGTTTTTTTCGCTGAAATGTTTCCGCACTTAAATTTAACACTTTTTACTAAGCCTTTTAGTGCAAACTGACCCTGAACTTGAACCTGGCTAAAAAAAATTAGTCGAAATCATTAAAACAAAAACCCAAACACTCAAAAAAAAGAGTATAAAAAGTGAAGTTGCCGTGATTTCCACGCGGTTCATGAACTCTTTGGTCAAGTGTGAAGGCTAAATGGCTTTTCAGCCAAAAGGTGCGAGCGAGACAGCTCATCAACAGCTTATCTACGCATAAAACAAGTTTAACAGGTGCTCTCCAACCACAAATAAAGTAGTTGCTAGCTAATAGTTACTGGCTCGTCTTAGCAGACACATTTGCATATCATAGTAAAATTATATTCGTACTTGCTGATGTTTGTCTTCTACCGGTTTGTTGTGTGTATTATATATATATATATATAATATACATATATATTTATTAAAAACTAATGGTATAGTTGTACTAGTTAGGCATGAATGGAGTCCAATAGGTCGCTGGGTTGTTTCAATTTTAATATTTTATAAATGACTTTTTGTTGAGAGTTTACAGCAACATTTTTGAGAGCTGGCTAAAAATAGTATTTAATAAATTTTATTCATGTTTCAAGTCCCGAAAAGTAGCTAGCTAGTTTCGCTATATATCTGCAAGGAAGAAAAGAGCGCAGAAATCGGATTCTTCTTCTCCTGGCATATAACAAAAGTGTTACATAAAAAAAAAGGTTTTCAAAATTTGTTTAATTGTTTAATTGTTGTTAAACTCGTTTATAGTTTAGAATAGGGAATCAACTGATTTGTATTTTGGTTAAGATTCAAGTACGTCAAGTGTAAAGGTTTGGGTCAAGGTTATGCATTTGTTTAAATTGACTAATAATATCGGTTTCCGTTTCTATATTTCAATCAGTTATGTTGGTTCACCCTGACATTCTATATTTTTTATGGTATCTTGAAGCAACTCATCAAAATATAGCCAGCCCGTATTCCTAATCGATTTCACGTAACTCTCTGCCCAACTGACGGAGTTTTTGTTAGCCAATTAGTTGGCTGACGTTTTAGTACGATGACTTTTAGCACTTTTTGGGGCGACACCTTGAATTAGCATGCATGTTGAAACCGGGCAGCAAACACGTTGGAGAATCAAGCAAATGGAACAAGTTTCGGTATTTTATTTTTGTTGTGTATTGTTTATATTTATTTATCACGATAACAAGGCGAGTCAAGAGTGACCAATATAAAAAAAAAACTAGAGAAAAAAGACGCAACGATTGTGAAAGTGCCCGTTGAAAAATGTTTGTTTGGGCCCAACTAGAAAGAGAGAGCCGACGATAGTGAGAGTGAGAGAGAGAGCGCGAGTAGCAGGAAGCTAAAATAATGCCTAGGTATAAGCACCTTGTGCACGATTACGAAAAAAAAACTATTTACGTGGGGGGGGCAGGCAGTCAAATGGCAAGTGGCAAGTGGCAAGAGGCAGGGGTTGGGCTGTCTACCCCAACTCTACCAAATTTGAATCGAAATTCTGGCCCATTAGCATTACGAAAATGAAAGATGACGAGTGCTCTCTCTCTCTCCATATCTGTCTCTCTCTCTCTCTGCTTCTCTCCCTCTCTAGCCTGTAGCATGATTAGCTCCCACTCAATGAGAATTCTCAGTGAACACGAGTCGGAAATGCGTGCGTTCGAAATTTGGGTTATTATTTGTGTTTGTTGCCCTACTTTCTGAGATAGTACACACACACTCACACACACACACATAGCAACACCCACTCACACACACACACACACACACACACACACACAGAGAGACGTCTACGCACAATTGTGCTGATTAGAATTTTCTGCTGTATTTTATTCGTTTTTTTCTTCTTTTTCTGTATTGTTGCCTTTTTTGCCTCCAGCTCCCTTATGGTCTCTGCCACGAGATGCGGCCGGCTTGATAAAGTTAACTTCCACCAACCCACCAACCCCCCACTGCCCTCAAGTAAATGCCGGCAACGCCTGATAAGCTTGCCTTGCGTAGGTAATTTCATGTTTTTTTTTCGGGGCTGTCTTTTTGGTCAATTTTTCTGTGACGAGTGCACAATTTTGATCGTTGAGCTATTTTTGCTTTTTCCTGCTTTTTTCTGCTCGTTTGTTTTTTTTTTACTTTTGTTGCTCCATTTGGGTTAATTGACGTATTTGGGTCAATGTTTAGTTTGCATTTCTGTTACCGATAACGTAAATAGTGCTTAGCCGAGCCAATGAAGCGTACTTTTTGCAATTGGGTTGCCAAAATTAATATGATGTGCAAGTTTTATTAAGTTCTACGTTGACTTGGAATGCAATCAGTAATGAACATTGTTATAAACATTTGGCAGATGCTTTCATTAAACTAAGAAAACAAATTCAACTCAAATGCTGTTCATCTTTCGACTGATCGCTCCTATGGCAGCTATATGATATGGTAATCCGATCAGTCTGTCTTCAACACATGTACTTCCTATAACAAAAATATATACCTGAGCTGAGAGCCCAGTTTGCATAGCAACAGACAAGAGACCTTATCAGGTCGGAGATGCGTCGATATCACTACGAAAACATTAAAATACCGTCTGCAAATGTATACAAACCACACCACGCAACACAAAAAGAAACAAAAAACTTACAAATTGAATTCAAATATCTTTGCGCAGTGTATTTCTTTTCAGTTCTGTTCGATTTCGATTTCGATTTCGAGTTCGGTTTTGGTTTTGGGTTGCTCTACCCTTTTTATGTTTTTTGTTTTGGGGTCATGTGTTTCGCTTTCTGCTGGGCTAAACAGTTTCTGTTTTGTTTTGTTTTGTTTGGTTGCACATAGAAATACAATACAATTGAATATATATTTATATACACAGATGTATATACAGATAAACCAAACAGACTGCGAGAACTTGGGCTACTTTGGGGCTGCATTAATTGACGAAATTACTCGGTTTGCGATGGGCCACCAATATATCTATCTACATCTTCAAGTACCTCGACAATGGAATTTCATTACACCCCGTGACGAGACGATTGCGTTTGATTTGTGCGTGTAATTGAAATAAATATACCAAGCCAGCCAGATACAACTAAATTGTTTACGCCATTAATTGGCCGATTTGGCTGTGGAAAAGCTGAACAACAACGGCAGTTGACAGGTGAAGTTACGACTCCAAACAGGCAAAAAACCTATCGATAAATGTATCGGAAGTAAGCGGAAACTAATTGATGTTCGAATTGTTGACCTACTTTTGGGCACACTCACATCAGTCTATATCTCTCTCTCTCTCTCTCTCTCTCTCCTGCCTCTCTCTATATATCTCCAACTATCTGTCCATTTAATGTTTATTGAGCTTACCGATTGACAAATATAATTAGGTGGACTTAGATAAGCTGCTATTTGCATATGGGAAACACATACCTGCAAGATAAAAGAAAATAGGTTAATCAAACAGGTTTTTTATGAATGAAATATATTTAAATAACACATGTACTTAAAGTTCAGCTATAGCTTTATATAGAATAGAATATAGAACGTAAATTATATAAATTTATATTCCAATATCTTTGTCAAACCTTAAACGATACCTTTTTGCATCTGGATCCAAACAGCTTTCTGGAAACACGTTTCTGGCTCAAAACTGCTGTGAAAATTGTGAAAATGGCAATTGGGAATGTGTCAAAACTTCCCACTTTGTCAAAAGCTGTCAGATTTTCAAAAACCAGGGCTCTTTGATCATGATTTCGTCTCTATATTAATACTATATTCATAGTTTTTAAAGCGATTTTGACGATTTCAATTCAAGAAATTCAGTTTTCCACACACATAAGTTTGTCAAAACTGATCCGATTTTCAATAACCTTCGCTTTCTGATCATGGTTTGACCAGATTTATACTAAGAAATCCGTCTTGGAATGGTTTCGATTATTTCACAGCTGTAAGTTAGTCAAATGTGAATCGATTTTACGATCGCTTTGGATCGTAGTTAGATCTCTTTGAAACTGGTTCCATTTTCTCATATATTCCTATTTATTATATCCTATTTACAACCACTTACTAATTACTTTACTAAATCCATAATTGAACACCTCTCTCTCTCTCTCTGCCCACATAATATGCTCATCCATTATTAATTTATGTGCACATAGCCCAACTCAGTAGCTAGGTGGAAATAACATTTGCTCGATTCATCGTAAATATTTAATGGGAAACCATTAAAGCCAACATTTTGCAGCGAGTAAAGTCGTAAAACTGCATTCGAGTTTATGATTATTAATTGTCAGCGTTTTGCTTCTTATGCGCTGCATATTATAGAACTCGTTAAATTTGCATCGTAAAGTCCGCCCAACTGCATCCCAACTATAAAACTAATATCGGAGCGTGTATATATATATATATATATGTATATGCATGTGTATATAAGGTGTTTTAATGGGTGCGCAAATGGGGCAACAACTCATTTTCACCTGCGACGCGGCGAATTGCGTGCCAGATGGCAACGCAATGGGTTAAAGGTGAAGGAGCTGGCGTTCATTAGGGTTAAGGATGTTATATATTTTAATCGGCAGGGGTGCGAGGGGTGATACACGCGATACGGTTGGCTGTAATTAATTAGAAACTATCTGCGGTGGCTATTTTTAAATTAGACACGCGCAAAAACTTACGAATAATACGCGAAAATCATTTTAATGAGCTCATCGGACAAACCAAATATACAAAATATAATAATAATAACATAAAAAAAAAAAAACAGAGCGAATCAGGGTTGAACCTGCGAAACTTCACCAGTGTAATTTCAGCTGTTATTTTTTGTGGGTTTTTTCATACTTCTATATTTTTATTATTTCGGCAATGATTTATCTTTTTTTTCCGGCTCACAAAAGTTCTCATTGCCAGCGATGACGTGCAAAAAATAAAAAATAAATATAAAATGAATGTGAGATCAAAATAATGATTGATATTTTTGCATTAATTTTTTTGCATATTTTATTG
Source organism: Drosophila glabriapex (assembly GCA_035042305.1). Classification (NCBI taxonomy): domain Eukaryota; kingdom Metazoa; phylum Arthropoda; class Insecta; order Diptera; family Drosophilidae; genus Drosophila; species Drosophila glabriapex. Next base: position 5,237,350 of record JAWNLN010000046.1, on the reverse strand, counting down.
CGGCTCATTTAAATATTTGCAACACACACAGATAGATTTAAATATAAATAGTTTCGTTTGAATAACATTTGAATGCAAATAATTGTGGGCGCCAATTAATGTCAAGGTGAATGACAAAAGTGAAACTGTTCAACGCTCAGAAGTTTTTCATTTTTACTTTATGAAACCAGCCGACAACAAAAAAGCTGAATTCTAAGCTATCATTTTGCAATTGGAGGTGAGCCTTGCCTAATGCAATTAACGATTTTATTATATACAATTTAATATCGTTTGTTGCGTTTTTCATTTCCAAGTTTAGGAAGACCACTAACTAATCGAGCTATTTTTATTTACAAGAACTGTTAAGTATTTTATCATTCTTTGTGCATTGTAATTGAATTTTCATTTGATAAATGTATCTATTCATGTATCAGTATTGCTGCACATATTATATAGGTCAAACTTGGCCAAACTAAGCCTTTTATTATTTGATGCCAATCGCATATAATTTGAGCATTTTGACAGCGTTCTGCAACTTTGCCCCGCTTTTTTTGGGGCAACAGTTCAGCAGTTGATCATCAGTGATTGTGAACGTGATCAGATAATAATCCCGTATGCCGCATATATAATCAGGCTGTATCTGTCAGCCATTCACTTTGTTGCACACTTATCGCAGTCGATGATCAAAAGCGCTGAGCGCCGATCGCCGATCGCCGATTGCCGATCGCTGATCATAATCGATAGCTGCTACCTTTCCCTCTCACACTTTCCCACATGCATATTGCAGTCACGCCATTAATTTTGTTTTTTATTTTGTTTTTTATTTTGTTTTTTTTTTGTTGTTTTTTTTTGTTTGGTTTTAGCGCCTTTCGCTTGGGCCAAATTGGCAGCTTTGGCAGCTGATTTCAAGTTCAAAATTGTTAAAGCCGCAATCATTTCTGAATTTCTGAGTGCTTGGGAAATTTATGCAAAAATCAAAATTGCCAGCAATCAGCACAAAAACAAAACAACAAAGACAGTGATAGAAACAGAGAGAGAGAGAAAGAGAGAGAGAGAGAGAGCGAGAGCGAGAGCGAGAGCGAGAGAGAGAGGGAGAGTAAGAGAAGATGAAAACAATTTTTAGCTGCTGCAGAAAACAAAAGCCAAAGAAAAAGTGGAAAATCATGCTTAGCTGCAACAACAACTTTCACCCGACTTGTTGCAGACGACGACGACGACGACGACGCATTTCTAGAAGCGACAAGAAAGAAAGTGAGCAGCATTCGCAGCCATACCAGTTGCCCATAGAAGCTAAAAGCGAGAAGAAAGTAAAGAATGGGAGAGGGAGAGAAAGAGAGAGAGAGAGTTGAGCGAAACTTGTTTGTCGACGAACTGCGCTTATGGCAGACAGGCAGACAGCGTGTTAGAAAGTTGTTTAGTCTCTGCCAGAATGCAGCAGCAGAGCTACAAACAGTTAGACAAGGCAAGAAGCGCTGAGTTGAGCTTTAAAAATTGTGTGTTAGTTGGTCTGCTTATTCTTCTCTCTCTCTCTCTCTCTCTGTCTCACTCACTCACACTCTCTGTCTAAAGCTCTTGCGTGCTGTGCTGAGAGAGCGAACGACACTCTCACTCTTTCTTTGCATTCAGCTTGTTGTTGTTGTTGTTGTTGCTGTTGTTGCTGTTATTGCCTAATAAGAAAAAGTGTATTCTTAGCATTTTTTTAGTGTTTGCTTTCGAACACAAATTCCTGGCACTTTTATTTCAATTTGTTGCTGCTTTTTCGGTGGCCAATAAAAAATACATGTGTATTTTTTTTGTATTTATTTATGTACATATTTATGAGTGTGTGTGAGTGTGTGTGTGTGTGTCTGAGTGTGAGTGTGTGGACAACATTTGTGCATACACACTACTGACATAGTTTGCGTATGATTATACTTTTCGTCTTATTTTTGAAAATTTCATCTCAAAGAAATTATATTTTTATATTTAGCAAAGTGGGCACAGTGTCGCAAAATGTTAAACAAATGTGCATAAATAAATATGCTTGCGATTTGTACGTTGATCACCCGCTAATCTTTGTGCGCAACAAATTTCACTTTTAGTTTTATTTTTTTCGCTAGGCGACGCAGCTGCAAGTTGTTTTTAAAATTAAATTTAATTATATATATAACAGTTTATAATCGCTGCTCTGTTCGCGCAGTCGTTGTGTCATTAACCTATAAAAACGTGTTCGCTAAATGCACTCACACAAACACACACACACACATACAAACACAAACACGCAAGGAGGCAATCTAAAACTAATGCGAGTTGCGTCGCAGTCGCAGTCGCCGTCAGCATCAGCTTCTACGGCTAATGCACTTGACGTTGGTGAAATTAAAAATAAAGCTTTGGACAGCAACAGCAGCAGCGGCAGCAGTAGCTGCGCTGTCGACGCTTTCTTTGCGTTTTTCATTTGATTGCAAATTAATGCCAAGTGTACGAAAATAGCCGAAAAAAAAAACACAAAACACATACTAAGAATGCACAAACACAAGCAAATACAAAATATACACATACACACATACACACATAAATGTACACACTTGCATATTAGCTGTCGGCTGTCGCTGGCAAAGCTTTCTCAGGCTGACGTCACACACCTCATGTGAGTGTGACTTTCAAAATGGCCGCCGCAGAAACAGTTGCACTTTTAGCTGCCAAATGGAATTCTCATTGTTAAGTCAAAAATAAATATAATCTTAAATTGATGTAATGTTAATGAAAGCAGCAGTAGCAGCAGCAGCAGCAGCAACTGATCAAATTACAGCGCTGATAAGCTCTCTGTTGCAAATGCATTGCTTTGCTATGACAAATCGCTTGCTAAAAATCAAAGAAAAACAGAAAAAAAGCTAAAAGTCAAAGTCGTGCAGCACTGGCCGGCAGCGCAGTCGGCTGCTAAAAGCGCAATGCTTATCAATGTCAAAAGCGACTATCAGACGACGACAGACGACGGCGTAATTACAAGCAAACAGAAAATAAACCAACTGCAGCAGCAACAACAAATATCTCGTTTACACAATGTTGCACTTGTGCCCAGCAGCCAGCAGCAGCAGCAGCATGAATACAAATATTTCGTGCATGCTATGCAACAACAACAACCACAGCAGCAGCAATAACAGCAACAATAACAGCGCTGTTAATCAAATGGGCGCACAGCAATCAAGTCCATTTCAATTTGCGGGCGGCCGTGGGAGAGAGCCAGCAAGTGCGAGTAATGCGAGAGAGCTTAATTCTCTGTTACGCTCATTAGTTAGCTAGTGCTGCTGACTACTGCTGCTGCTAGTGTTGTTGTTGTTATTTTTGTTGTTGGGGCTCGATTCTTGTCGCTTGCACACACGAAGTGCGCTTCGTTGCTTGCGCTTGATCGCGGCGTCGATAACTGACGACGAACGACGGACGACGGCGCAAAATCATTGACCTCATTTTTTTTCGTCATGCGAATCCAAATACACACACACACACACACACACACACACACATAAGACCACACAAGCACAACTATATATGATAAATGCGCTGCAGTTGTCAGTACAGACAATGTTAACAGCGACTGTTATCGGCACGGGTTTTATCGCTTTTATTTGCTGTTGCCATACATTTAAAAAAAAAATACGTTTATTATTTCTGTTGTTGTCCTTGAGGATCGCTGCAGCAGCAGCAGCAGCAGCAGCAGCAGCAGCAGCAGCAGCAGCAGCAGCAAAACAAAATTACGTCATAGACACAAAGGCATCGAATAACAGAGCAACCCTAAAATCAAGTAATGCCCACCCTAAACGTAAACGTAACACAAAAGAAATGCAAATTCATAGAATAAGCTCAAAGCCGGCCACACAAAACAAATGTTGTGCAAAAAGCACGCACACAATTCAGTCGCAGTCGCAGTCGCAGTCGACGCAGATGTCGCTGTCGTTACCGGTAGCAGCAGCAGTCGTCGCGTCTCGTATTGGCAGCATCTCGTATTGCTTTTTTTTTGCAGGGGTAAGGTCATCATCATGTACTTGAGCTTGCAACGCTTGCAATGGCACGTAATGCTGTGCAGAAAGAGAGAGAGCGAGAGAGAGAGAGAGAGAGAGAGCGAGCAAGACATCAACAGAGAGAGAGAGAATAGGAGAGAGAGAGAGAGAGATGCAGTCAATGCACACAGCAGCTTCGACAGCTTTGTCCTTGCGGTTTTCAGTAAGCAACGGCACTTTTTTTCGGGCTCGCACCACTGACCCAAATTTACTCCAAAATTACAAGTTGAGTTCAAAGTCACTTCACAAATATGAGCAACAACAACAACAACAACTGTAAAATGCATCCAGCTGTTTGAGCTGCTCTTAAATTAACAGCCACAGATAGAGAGAGTGAGTGAGAGAGAGAGAGAGAGAGAGAGAGAGAGAGAGAGATGGAGATGAATTGCAGTTTGTGTTGCGCTAATAATAAATGTGAGCTTTTTTCGCATGACTCGTTAATATTTTGTTTGTTGATTTTTGAGGTTAACAAATTAATGGATTCAAATCTTGTTTACAAATAAGAATTTTGCTTATTTGCAATTTTTTGCTGGCTTAAATTTAGTTTAGGATAAGTTGTTGATCTCTAACTGAAAGAGAGAAAGAGAGAGAGAGAGAGAGAGAGAGAGACAGAACTTGCTTCAATTTCGTGAATTTCATCTTTTATAGATTCAATAAAATATGTCATAAACGGCACAACACGAAACTTGTTTTGCTTTTGAAAAGAACCCAACCTGAATTGGCAGCATTCAACTTTTGTGGCGAGTCAGCAATTAATTATATGAATATATATTATTATTTATATGCAATAACCACAATGCCCAATAATAACACTGATGATTACAATGGAAATCACATCCTTAACTTGAAAATGTGTTGAAACCATTTCCATTATTCAAGCTTTCAATTTGAATTTGAAAGCATAACTGGTTCTCCAATTAAATCCACTAAATTATTGGGCAACAATCGATTGCTGTATATTTTTGGATTAAAACTAAATAAATATATAGAAAGATACATATCTGATTTAACAATTAGCATTAACATTTAAGCATGTATTTTAAGTTCTGTTGCAAAAAACAAGAGAATAGCTGACCTGACCCTGACATGGCTTTTGGCAATGTCAGCTCGCTGTTCGCTGAACTGGGCCAGGGGACATGTGGATAACATGGTTTGGAGGAGAACTGTGTCACTGTCACAGCTGCAGCTGCAGCTCCTCTCCTCTCCTCTCCACTCCGCTCTCTGGCCATGCCAGTGACCTTAGACACAAGAAATTGGGTCACAGTGCAAGCATGCAAATTGGCCTGCACAAAAACGGTGACCCGATTTCCACAGCTGCAATCAAGCACAAGGACGACACAAAGATAGATAAGAGCAAAGGACCAACAGTGAAGGTCACGCTCAAGGAAGCTGTACTGTTACTGTACACGCTGACGTCATCATCATCATCATCATCTTCAAGTGGAGTTTTTCGATCGCTGCAGTTTTTTGTGTTTTGTTTTCCTTTCTGCTGCTGCTTCTGCCCCAGCTTGCCACTAAATATAGAACAACTTGAGGTAGGTTCGAGTTACAACAACCCGCCCTTATTGCTGCTGCACATTGCCCTGTTTGCAGTCGACTGCGTGTGTGTGTGTGTGTGTGTGTGTTTGTATTTGTGTGTGGAATGCAGCCTTCCATGACGCAGGCTGATAAAGTCCAAAGCAAATGCAACAATAACAATAACAATAACAACAACAACAACAGCAACCATAAATGCATCTTCTCCCCCACTTTTTTGTTGCCTGGCTGGCTGTCTTTAAGTGTTTTTTACTGCTGTTGCTGTTGCTGTTGCTGTTGCTCTTTCCACCTTCCTCCTCCTGCTCCTTGCACCACGCCTTGCCTGCTGTTGGGCGCCATTTCACTGCGGACTTTGCCTCAGCTTGCATGTGCATTTTTTTTACAAAAAGAAAAGAACGCAACTCATAAAAAAAGGCGCATCATAAAATGTGTGCAATAAAATTTAATTAGTGCATTGTATGGCAGAGTGGAGCGGGGCGGGGGAGGGTAGGTGGACAGGGGCTGGCTTGAGCGCTGATTGTAAGGAATATAAATCATTAATTGAGTGGTCATCTCATTAAAATGGAGTATTATTTGCCAAAGTGATCGTAACTCAAGTCACCATTTGCAAATGGCAAAATATATGAATTGAACAAGTTTAACGACTTTTACAACACTTAACTGCAACTGCAATTTGCAAATGGCCAAGTCAAAGTTCTACCTATGACTGAATACCAATCAATAAGTGCATAAAACAAGTAAAAACGGCGAACTACGAAGAGCAACAACGAATATTAAATACCCTAACTGAACTATACTCAAACTAAATTTCATGAGGAATTTAAAGAACCATACGAAAAAGTTGTTCACACAAGAACCCATCTTGCGATCGATTGTTATGGTAAATATAAAAACTATACATAAAAGAAAATATTTTTTTTAATTAAAAAGTTATTCGTTGAAGAACTCATCTCTCGATGCTTCCTATGATTCGGCTGTGATATTTACAGTATTTGTAAAAATATATAATATTTAATAAAATATTTTCAAAATAAATTGTTCTTCTAAAAGTAGCTTAAAGCTTAATATAGATAAAAATACTTAAATACTTAAAATCTACAAAGACTTGCTTAAAATGAAGCTTGATTTAAGTAAGTTTTTGGCTGCCTAACGAAAACTCAATCAACTTTCAGCGATTTTGAAATGATGTACAAATGATGTACGATATATATATATATATATGTATATGTGTATGTATAACCCACTAACCTGATGAAATGGAATTAGCTGAATCACTGCGCGGCGTGTGTTGCATGGCCTGCATGCCCATGGGTCCGCCCATGGCGCCCAAAACACCTCCGCCTCCACCTCCAACGAGTCCACCTCCAACGAGTCCGAGTCCGACTCCGACGCCAACTCCCACGCCGTGTCCATTCGAGTTGCCATTCGTGTGATGATGCATGTTTAGAGCCATGCTGTTGTTGTTGTTGTTGTTGCTGTTGTTGCCGTTGTTTGTGGCAGCACCGTTTAGGCTATTCTGTTGCATATTGGGCGTTGTGGAATTGATCAGACTGTGACTCTGACTGTGACCATTCTGCAGCTGTTGCATGCTGCTGACCAAGCTGCCCATGTGGCCATTGGTCAATGAGCCCAAATTGGTGGCACCAGGCACATAGCCATTACTATTATTATTATTATTGTTGTTGTTGTTGTTGTTGTTGTTATTACTGTTGTTGTTGTTGTTATTGATGGGTATTATGGTTGTCTGGGCGGGCAGTGTGCTGGAGCAGCCCTGCATGGCGAGCGTAATGACGCTCTGCTGCTGCTGCTGCTGTTGCTGTTGTTGTTGCTGTTGTTGCTGTGTTGTGTGTGTGTTGCCATGGCCCAAAGTGTTGCCATTGGCATTACCATAGCCGCCGGCATCGTTGCCACATAGCCACATCTCCGGTTCGCCATAGTCGTGCGAGTCGAGGGATGACGGCGACATGTTGATGCCACTGCTCAGCACGAGTCCGTTGCTCGAGGAGGTCACCTCCGAGGAGGATTCCTCCTGTATGCGCAGGAAGCCGCCATTGTTCGACCAGCGTCGTTTCATCATTTGGTAGCCGATGGTCGCCGTTTTGCTGCCTTTTCTTACAATACACTTTCAGCTCTCAAAATACAAATCGTTGTGGGACAATTTCAAATTGTCCAATTCAATTGCAATGTTCAGTTTGCAAGTTGACAAAAACTTTTGCTTATTTCTCGTTTTTTTTTTTTTTTTTGATTTTCGTGGTATTTTTTTTAGTATTTTTTACGCACTTGCTGGCGTACGAAATACATTTTCATCGCGTTCCGTTCTGTCGTCCTCAACACTTAAACGCTGTAAAAAAATTCAAATTTTGTTATCCAATGGATATTTTTAGCTAACTTTTGGCTGGCAAACTCGTTGAAAGGGGTTTTTGCAAACAAATTCAATTAAAAATAGGCACAGTTTTAAGCAGCAGCAGCAGCAGTTCAATGCACTCCCATTTCGTGTAGAACTCATGAAAATTTCATTTTCATTTAATTGCAAATTGTCGCCTTGCTTTGAACTTGACAAAAACAAAAACCACTTGGTAAAAAAAAACAACAAAAAAAACTTAATTAATTGCCGAAAGAAATTCAAATGTGTCTTTTTTGTTGTTGTTTGTTCATTTCTAGTTTTGTGTTTTGGTTCAAGTTGTAGTTGATTCTATCTTTAATCCGCCAACAACTAACAAGTGCGAACCAGTTTTGGACTGAAAATGATTGCGAAACCTTCGATAAGCGCTGAATGGGCAGCAACAATTGATTGTCACAAGCAGCGAGAGCATAATTTCACTTGCTAATTTGAATTAATCAATGCCAAAAAGTCAAAAGTTGCCATTGCCCTGGGACATGGAATTCGCGCGAAAGAAGTTCGAGTTCGAGTAATCGGATCTTATCGCCAAATCTCAGCTTATAATTGATGATTATCATAATCAGTGTGTCTGGAAACAACAATAATAATCCATCAACTGTCTGACAAAGTATTCCAACCCCTATAAGCACAACTAATCAATTTCATTTCCCTATTTACAATGCTTATACGAAAATGTTACTTTGTAATACATAGGAATTTATGTGTTTATGTGTTATGTATCCGTGCATCGAATTTGTACACTTGTCGCACTTATCTAAATATTTTTACAATCGTTTGTTGACACATTCGTCTATCGCCTATCTGTCTAATTCACGGCTCCCCCAACTCAAACAAAGTGGAAACCTTTTACAACAATAGCAACAACAACAAGAACAACAACAATGACAATGACAACATCAAGAACACAACAAATGCGTCGCAGTGGCCTTCAAGAGACACGCATGGTTTAATGGGAAGTAGGTAAAAGTTGAGACATTCCTCGTCTCAAGTTTTCTCTATGGAATCTTAATAAATTGGGGGAAAAGCAAGGTGTCAAATTGAATTGGCATCCAAACCAGAAGCTATATTCAAAAGTTTAATTTAAAGTCTCTGCGCTCCGCTTGACTGACAAGTATCACGAATATATATATATATATATATATATATATATATATATAATTCATCACTTGGGATTTTTTAGACACGCGTTAGAACTTTCTAAAATTAGTTAGACTCATTAATCAATGAGCAAAGTGTATTTAAGAGCTCAACATTTGTGCAAATCCCCAAAAACTAAACTCAGCATTTATTGGCCAAAACTTAAACTGGATTTAAGTTCAATTTGTGTGTTGTGTTCTACATAAAAAACACAAGACTTTTATGTTTCATAAAGATTGATCAATCAAATTGATTGAATACATTGCTCACATAAATTCACACGCGAAGCCAATAAAAATTGATCTAATTAGACATCAATTAATTTAAGTATTGTCACAATTTGTGTCCAATGCATGATTACAGTGCGCACAAGCTGTAATGGGCCTGCCTGGCCTGATGGCAATTAATTAGCGAAAGTTTTTTATTTGATTTACTTACACTGTGACTAACTAGCTGACTAGTTGAGAGAGTTGGCTAAACACTCTGGCAATTTGGGTGGCTAATACGGTCATGGTCTATGCTCTAAGAGGAAAACACCGCAAATGCATTTGAATCATTTTGTGAATAAGGCAGCAGCACTCAAAGTGAACAACAGGTGATTCATCGGATTCATCGGATTCATCATTTGACATGTTGAACTTAAAGGTGAGTGGAAAAAATAAATACGTTTGCCAAACTGAAACGAACCGAACAAAGTGCTGCATATAAAACAGAGACCGGCAACAAAGGCAACAATAATAATAACAACAACAACAGCAACAACAGCAACAATGAGAGCAAAAGTTTTGCGAGTAATAAGAATTGTTGTTGGGCATGCCGAATAGTGAATACCCTCCTCTTAATATATCACTCAATTATTGACTAATTGACAATAATGATGGTAATTAAAAAACTAAAATAAATAATTAACAAATCCATCAACAAACCATTTGATAAATTGAGCTGCATCAGCTTTAAGCTTGCGAAACAGAGAACAGCAACAGTTCAACATGATTGTAAGGCATATACTGATTATGCTGATCAAGAATATATATAATTATGTATAATAAATATATACAAATATATATGCGAAATCACAGTGCTCTGCTGAAGTCGTTACAACTTGTGTTACCAAATTTATTATGCCCAAGGCAAGGGTGTCGCCAATTATTTTGTTTAAAGCGCCAAAACTGGTTTTTCAGCACAACAAAAGAAGAGAAGTGGCAAAGACAGAGAGACAGAGAGACAGAGAAAGAGAGAAAGAGAGAGAGAGAGAGAGAGAAGGGGGTTTATTGCTAGCTCGCTTGCGCAGGCAGCTTAGAACAAAATCAAAAAGTGGACAAGACAACAACATAAAGCAGTCTAAGCTTTTAACAATAATGCAGAGAGGGAGAGAGAGGGAAAGAGAGAGAGGGAGAGGGAGAGAGAGAGCGAGAGAGTGAAGCGGCGAGGCAGGGCGTAGAGCGTGCTTTAGATTGGTGGGGTGTAGTTGTTCTTATTGTTGTTGTTGTGTGTGTGTGTGTTTGTGTGTGCGTGTGTTGGCCATCACATTGCTGAGATTTTGGCCCGCATTAAGAAACGTTAAAAAAAAACCTGTCGCCGTCGACGTATCTCGTTCAATATGAACAAAAAAACAGGTTGTTCTGTTGTTGGCATTTGTTGTTGCTGTTGCTGTTTCTGTTGCTTTTGCTTTGTTGTCTACAAAAATCTTGCCCAGCAGCAGAAGACGCATCCAGTTTACAGACACACCAACCAACAAACACACACAACACACACAACACACACAACACACACACACACACACACACATATAGATAGATATATATATATATGTGATATATAAACGACATTTAAGGCATTTTTATAGCTTTGCGTGTCTTGGTTTTTTTCTTGTTGTTGTTGTTGCTGTTGTTGCTTTTGCGCATTTTACTTTTAACTTTTTTTTTTTCCAGTTGAAGCGCACAAAGCACAGCCCAAAGGCAAGTGTAGAAGCATAAAAGAAGGCAACAACGAAAACACGCAGTCGCAGGCGACTTTGCTTTGCTATCTCCCTCTCTCTCCCTCTCTCTCTCGCTCTCGCTCTCGCTCAGTCTCTGGCTGCTCGCTAGCTTTGCGTAATTGCCGTAGCATGTAAAAGTTCTTAATATTTTTATTTTTTGTGATGTGTCAGCGCTTCTGTTGTGAAATGCGTGTGTTTTTGCTGTTGTTGTATTTTATATTAGTTTATTTTATTTTTTCTCAAGCAACAATTTGTTACGCGTGTTATGCGTTTGGGCCTGGCTTGAAAAGCGAACAGGCTTAGAGAGTGGCAATTGTATGGCTTATATTAGTTTGCATTGCGGCGTGAGAATTGCATTAAAAGGTTAAAAAAGGCATTAAACGTTAAGCGTTAAGCTACCATTTTCAACTTGGCCATAATCTGTTTAGAACCGTTTCGCAATATGAATTTTTGGGGGCTTAAATCGAATAACGACTGAATAATGAGTATTTGAATATGCTATGCATGAAAGAATGAATATGTTAACTGATTATGAATATTTCAAAGTATTCTCCAATTCAAAGTGAAGCAGATTAAGATTTATGGCAAATAAATGGCCCAAAGAATGTGAAAAATTAAGCACTCTTTTCAAATATTTTCGATTTTAGCATTTTTGAATTGGAGGAGAGTCAACAGATTTCTGAGCAACAAAACAGAACACAAAACTGCCAAGTTTTTAAGTGTTGAGCATTAAGTCAAAGTCGAAAGCTTAAACCATAAATCTTCTGGCTGATGAGCTCGAAAGAACAGTTTAACTTCACTAATAACTCAAATCTTTATTGCCATTTAATGAGCATTTGGCATTGCTCACTTCACGACACCAACCACAGTTTATTTTGCCATCATATTGAGTACTTTATGTCAAATAGATTCCCATGCTTGGGCTGAGCAGGAGTTGAGCTGAGCTAGCAAAAGGCTTTTAAATAATTGATTTAAGTGCACCCAAAAGAATTCAACGTGCAACGTGTTTATGCACAACAAGTACAACTATGTCAATTTTGTGGCACGCGATTGTCATTTCCACAAATGCAATAAACTTTATTAAATACGACAGGCAACAAATGAAAGGAAACTGGGAGTGGACACGTCTCCTCTCTCAGCTGGAAGGGTTGAGGACGGGTTGAGCAGCCTAAAACGCGCCAAGGGAAAAGAAAAACAATTAAATTTCCTTTGAGCTGAGTTCAAGTCGAGTCAAAAGGAACCTTAATAGGCCCACGCACAGGACACACACACACACATAAATAAATACTTTAATATATAGGCTATATACACACACTCTCTCACACGCTCTCTGTGACAAATGTATACACATGGATCCTTTTAATTTCCTGCTGTTATTTTTATGCACGTAGCGCAAACGCCGCGTGATTTCCATTTGCCTACAGCCTGACAACATCAGCAGTGTGTGTGTGTTGTGCGTGTGTTGTGTGTGTGTTGCGCACATGTGGCACATTCCCATAAACACAACACCATGTGTCGCAGCACAACCGAAATGCTTGTGGCCATCTCCTGCTCCGTCCTCCCTCGTATCACCTCCCTTCTTCCTTCTCCCTTCTGCCTGCTCCGCCTGGCAGCCGGCAAAGTAATCTAATAATAATGTGTATGAGAAAAAGGACCACCCAAAGGAGGAGTCCAAGTGCAAGCAGACTCGAGTCTAGTCCAAGTCCGGGACCGGGTTCAGGTCCGAGCTGAAGCTAATGTTTCGCCCACAACCAAATAAAAAGGCTTTTATGCCTTGCACACTAATGACTGTCATTGAGATTGACTTCCTGTTCGCGTTTCGCTGAGTGTATCAGCGACCCAACCGTAAAAAACAATAAAAACATATGTAGCATGTAGTTAATATATCTATGTATATATATATATATATATATATATATATATATGTATATATATTCTTGCTCACTTTGGCCACTTCTAATGTGGGGTATATCAGGCTTTGGGGCAGCGAGTGTCTGCTATCGAAATATAATATTTATTTATATATTTATTATCTTTGCTAGTTCAATTTACTCTAACTGAGCATGCTCGACTAGTTTAGATACCCTGTCTATCATCTATCATATGAAATAAACTTAATCTGTGTGTGGCAAACAAGAAATCTTATAACAATTTTGGGGTAAATAGCTTTTCTCTTTCTGACATTAGTTTCTGTTTCTAGAAAGACAGCAACCCTTGGCTAGATCTATGCTGATCAAGAATATATATGCCTGATGGCCTCGTCGCTGCTTCCTTCTGCCTCTAAAATACCTTTCCCATTTTTCCATTTTCAATGGGCTTCCGCTAAACATAACATTTGGAGAAAGCCTCGAGATTTTCTAGACATTTAACTTGTCCCATTTAAATTTAATATTTCAATTTAATAAGCTTATGCGACTTTGGGTGCTGGCATTTTCAAGTCCATCACTTGCCGCTCTGCTGGCCGGTCTGCAGACCTTTTTGGACGCAAACGTGCACCATCTGGCAGGTAAACTAAATGAAATATGTTGAGTGCCACAAAAACACTAGGTATTTTTTAGCTTTTACCTTTACCAATATATATTTATATATATAATATACAAAGTTGATGAAGTTTGATCGAATGCGAAATATGCCACTGAAAGTTCCTCGAAAGCCACTCGAAATTCATCAGAATCCAAAATCGAGACAATATCAACAACAGAGTTGACCTCGTTTCTCTTTTTTATTTTGTTTTTTATTTGTTGAGGGAACTTTTGTTTTTGTTTGCAGTTTCCCAGCTTCTTCTTCTTCCATCTCTCTCTCTCTCTCTCTCTCTGTCTAGCTGCCTTTTGGATGTTTGTGCAAACACGTGCCGAAATAAAGCCGCAGAAGCATGTATGAATATATATATATATAACATCTATATATATATATATATATATATATATAGTGTATGTGGGAGACAGACAAAATTAACGGTTATTTTCGTTTGTGTATCTTTTGTTGTGAAAAAAAAATATAAATAAAAAACAGCCAAAAACAGCCCAAAAACCCAAAACTGGTTGCGCTTTACTTTTCCGCGAATTTGTTGTATGTATTTCATTTGTTGTTATTTCTGTTTTTGTTATTGTCTTTTGCTGATTTGGTTAAACAGGCAGCAAAAAAATGGTGTCATTCAATTGACACATATCCAAAAATACAGGTAGTTCAAATAGTTGCCAGCAACAGGTTGAATGTATACCAATAAATATGTGTATAAAAATTGGCTGTCAAAAAACTTCACTTCACAGCAATTGTCAAAGTTGGACAGCAGCTGTTGAAGTCGTTTGTTTTTTGCCATGGATTCATGGATTCTTTTCGCTTTTTATTGTTTCCCTTTTTGCTTTTTTTCTTTTGTTATTTTATTGTGCTTTACAGCACAGCACAGCTGTCCTTTTCCAGGCAGCTTATGTTTATGATACAAAGAGCACTCTGTCAAATCATAAAATCATTTGCATGTAAGTCCTTGCTCCTTGCGGCGTGCCCCCAAACCAATTAACAATGAAAACAAGTTATGCAAAAAATATCCATCTATGCCACAAAGTTAAGTGCCACCAAATTGAGTTACTTCGACAGTGGAGCAATTTACTAAATCGATGGCATTTAAAAGTTATCAACAGAAACAAGCGAGAGCTTTGCAGGTCTGCGCGACTGCGGAATACTCTGTAACCAGCGAGAAATTAGCTTACCTAGCTCAACAGTTATCTCATTTAATATCTGGACTCCAACTGCCGCACATTTTACTAATCTTCTCCACTTGTTCAGCTTAAGAGAAATGGTTTTTTTAAAGCCTGCTCATGCCCAAGCATAAATAAACTTTTTAATGGTCAACTGATGTATGTATTCAGGCCACAAAAAAAATAAAGGAAAAATTAATCCACAAAAAATGAGAGACAGATTTATGGCGAATTTTGAGCTTTTCAGCAGACGCCACACCACAAAACAACAAAACAGAGAAGCCCCCTCGGCACTTAATTGCTAGAAAATGTTGGTGGCTCGGCACGCGTTTGGATTAATGCTGAGAATTAATAACAAAAACAAAAACAAAAACAAAAAAAAAAAACATAAAATAAATAAAAATGAATGAAGACAAGTTCAATACTCAATATTCAAGTTCTTTGCACTGGCACAAATAGATACATCATCAATTGGGGTGTGGGGCGCGGGGGCAGACACATAAAGTAGCGGTACTGTAAAAGAGAAAAAACACACACACAAATGACAGCAACCTTGACGCAACAACAACAACAACAAACTAACAATAAAATAATAAAAAACAAACAAATAAAACAACAACCAGTCAAAAGGCAACCGCTCAAAATGCGCTTGAATCATTTCCTTTTCCGGTTTCGTCGCGTTTCTTTTTCAGCTCATTTTTCTTGTATTTCTTCATTATACAAATACAAATCTATATAGCATATATCATCATCGATTTGCATTTATTATCAATACGATTTGCATAAAAAACTACAGACATTCTCCTCATTTTTGGGCTGACCTTTGCGAAAGTTCTAACAGTTCTAACAGCGACTAAAATACTTATGCAAATTGTGGGCATGTCAACATTTAACATCATGTTAAATGTTAACATGCATTTTTAATGTGAAAGAGCGAGTTTTGTATCTTTTATTTGATTACTACCACCCATAATTAATGTATCTGAACAGTTTTCAGCTAGAGTCATTTATAGTCAAATTATAACTGTGCTCGACCTTGATTTGATGTTTTTTGGCGTAAATTAAATTTTTGCTATATGCTAACCAACAACAACAACAACAACAACAACAGCATCTATAATTAATTCATTGAATGGCAACAATAACAACAAATTATCAACCTATAATCATGAGTCATTAAAATCAGGTTCTCAAATTGAGTTTAGCTGAGGTCATTAGCTTTTGGCGAGCCGTTTGCCAAAAGGGTTTTCCATTAAAAGGTTAAGTTAAGCATTTGAAGATTAACTTGTAGATGCCACAGATAGTATTTAAGAGATAGATTGCTATACCACTTGAATACCATAGGAAATATACTTCCCAATGCCTGTTACATAGTTTTCCAAAACTTCGCTATAACCATTCTTACTGGGTTTAGAGTATAAAGATTAGACATTGTCAGCAGTCAACTCTTTGGAAATACATATTCAGGAAGACTACAATAGATCATAAAGTCGCCTAAAATTAATAGCCAAATTCTATCGATATTTAAATCTATGCTTAAATTACGTAAAATATGCTAGCAGCGAAAACATGTCTAGACAAAAGTGAAGAACACAAATGAATATAGACAACGATAGCTCCAATATCGCATATATATCATATCACAATAACAACTGGAAGAGCAGCAAATGTGACAGATGTCAGCTCATCTCTTTAGGCAGACACGTTTTGACAATGTAATTCAACACAACACAAAATCATCTATCTGCACATGGGGATATAGTAGATGATGATTGTTTTTAGTTTGGAATGCAGGAGATAAATATAGCAATAGTTGCATCAACTGATAGAAAACTGTGGAAAGTCTGTGGTAAATTGTGTGCGAAAGTGTTGACAGCCATATTGCAGTTGGCTGCTGGCTGTTGGCTGTTGGCAGTTGGCAGTTGGCAGTTTTATTTTTATGCATTTTATTGTTGTGGATTGGTGGATTGGTGGATTGAGCAATGTGAAAGCGCGTTGCAATGAAACTCGTTTCGAGCGTTGCTTTTTATGGCAAGACTTTGCTAATTAATGCCACACACACACACACACACACACACACACACAGAGGCACAGATACAAACAGAGACCGCAGAAGTTGCTCTGGTTTTTCCACAGATAAAAACAAGAGCTGCAGACTCGAATGCTGCACAATTGAATGTCCAGACTAAGAGAGAGAGAGAGAGAGAGAGAGAGAGAGAACAGCAAACACAGAGAGAGACAAACACACACACACACAATGCACACACACACACACACACACACACAGGTAGTCTCCGCACAGGAAACGCAGACAACGTCTGACAAGATAAGACACACAATGGTTGAAGAAAAGACAACAAAAATAAAGCATAAAAATAAAACTAAAAATAAAAATAAAAAGGGAACCTGTTTGATGCGTTTGTGCAATTGTTGAAATTTATCTTGCATTTTTTTAAGGGTGGCTCGGCATCTAGTTGAACCTGTATGGCTCATGACCCAGTCGAACTATCAATCAGTCAATCATGATTGATGGTGCTGCGCCTAGTTGAACTCACGTTGACCCAATGACAGGTGTGTTGTGTGCTGAGATCAACTGATTTGTAAGTCAATCAATTGCACCCAACAAGTTTAATTGAGTTGCAAATGATTGATTGTACACCATTTCAAGGTTATAGGCTTGCCACAAAATGTTATAGCAGCTAGCAGATGTTTTTTCTTAACTCTTAATTATGCAAGAGGAAAGATGTGCCCAAAAATACACTTGCTATATATATTTATACAATATATACTCTCTATAAATAGTATTGCAACTATTCGAGTAGCTATAGAAATGCACTGAAAGTTCAATTTAGACTTGGACAAATAATATAGCAAGTTATTTACAGTGCATAGGCGGCGGCGCAAGCCAAAATTATGAAAAACATAAGCATAAGTAACTGCCCAAATAAAGATCGCTCCGCACATTAAGCACACACACACACACACACATATATATATATATATGATAATCATAGACAAACAACTTATGGATATATATATATATATATTATAACGCAAAGGCGGGGGGCGATCCATTAAAACCAGAAGCTTGTCAATGCAGCAGCAGCGAACAAAATACAAAACACAAAACACAAAAAACACTTTGGAATGTGCGCCTAGAGCAACACACACACACACACACACACACACACACACGCACAGAGAGAGAGAGAGAGACACACACACGTGTGTGTCTAGCTGAGCATAGATATTTGCATAAAATGGCATTAAAATTTTTGCCAGTTTGCCAACTTTAATGTACCATAAAACTGAACAGCAACAATGACGCCGCCAAGTAACTAATTTTTTTTCTGTTTTATTTTTTTTCCGTTGAGAAATAAAGAAAATGCGAAAATACTTGCAGACAGGTTGATACAGGAGCTTCTTGCTGGGAGTGGAGCGCGGGGGGGGGGGGGGGCGGGCATAGAACCTCTTCAGTCAAATTAATTGCGCCTAGAATCCAGAGAGAGTTGAGAGCCAAAAACTAATGCGAGTTGGTTAATGTGACTTTGTGGCTCATTAAGCGCCTGAAATTAGGCAACACAAAACGCAAACCAACAAAAAAGAAAACAAACAACAGAAAATTAAGCACAGCATGTTCAAACACACACACACACACACACACACACACACACACACACACTTTTAAATGTGACCGTGATCTAATTGAAAAAAAGAAGAACGCGACTATATAATAAAAAGCAGAGATATACACAAAGTGTACTAAATTACGTTCATCATCACCATCATGATTATGATGATGAAGAACATGAGCAACATCATCATCATCATTCGTATTGGGTGTCCTTTATAGCTGAGGCAAACTGACAAAAGAGGATTGGCTGTCAATGTTGTTTGTTGGCTTTCATTCATTCATTTATGTTGCCTGCTAGTCTAGTCATAGATAGATAGATAGATAGTTAGATAGATAGATAGTTATATAGATAGATAGATAGATGGATACAAAATTTGATATGCACTGTCCAGGCTTCCAACATATCCCATTACATTTCCATTTCGGTGGCAAGCAAATGGTGGCAAATGGAGCAAAATGTAATCGACAAGAAAATTGTATAAGACAACAGTGTCCAGAGTCCTGTCTCTGTCTCTGTCTCTGTGTCCAGTACTCGATGGAATAGAGCACTTTAAGCTTGAACGTTCAATTAGTTATATATATATATATATATACTTGGAAATTGGTGTTTACATAAAGACATAGATAAGACACAGTTAACGTCAGCTGGAATACCTCAAGGAAAATTTACTGTTAAATAACTCTGAGATTCACTTAGTAAGCGAACATAGAAAATTATTCGATATTGAATCCCACCACAATTAGACTCAATTCTGTGTTTATGACAATAGCTGATTGTCCTTTGATAAAAGAGAAAATATAAAAAAAGTATATAGCAGTAAATTGAATTGATTCTGATTTGATTTTAAGCTCAAGGATACAAAATAAAAAATAGCTGCCAAAAAGCAGTCACAAGTTGTTAAGTTCTACAAACGAAAAGAAAATTCAGCTTTTCACTATAATTCGCAACTGTTTCAAGAACTTTGGCTAATAAGGGGAGATCATAATAAAGCCTGGCAGATATATTGATTGATATTTGAGATACAAAAAAAAATTATTGACATTTGACATTTAAATCAAATAGTCCAAAGCACATATTAAATATAAATTTACAAATTCTCAAACTATAAAAGTACACAAAAGTTGAAAAGTTGCTTGTAAAATAATTTGAACTCAGATTTCACATGAAATGAGATGTGGGGCTTGGCTTAGCTCAGCTACTTCAGCGTAAGTCGTTTAGAGTCGCAGAATTAACTTAACCAAGGCAACAACATTTTTATACGAAAATCAAAGAGACCCCTTCTCCACTTGAAGAGTCAATAAGCGACGCAATTTATTTGTGTTTTGTATGTTTTTTTATTGATGTGTTCGATGCCAATTACCAATTACCAAGTGCTCAAAAATACCACTCAAATATATATGTATATATATATAGAGAAAGAGAGAGAGAGAGAGAGAGAGATTTATGTATAACAAATCTGAAATGAATAAATTTACATTTCAGCAAATGCGCTTTAATTGGCCGTCTGTCAGTTGTCATGACAATAATTAATGTATTGCCAAAACATGTGTATGCTTTGGGTCTACAAAAATGTATCTGTATCTGTGTCTGTTGTGTATCTTGGCATTAAAATGAGTCCGCATGTTATGCTTTCTGTTCTTGGGATTCAATAAGTTGGAAGGCAAAGCTTTTCACTTGGCCAATTTTCTAATGGAGCCACCAAAAAAAAGGAAATGCGTCGCTTGTGCTTTTGTTTTGGCCGTGGAAAGCGGAAAGCGTGTTTCTCGCTTGATCGAATGCTCGACAGCTCCATTCGAAATAATCAGGAGCCAAAATAAATATAATAAACAAGTGTCAAACCGTTGACAGCTTAATTCACTTGAGATAACTGTATACAAAGAGAGAGAGCGAGCGAGAGAGAGAGGGGGGAGTGAAAGGTTAAAGTTTGGCTTAGATGTGATAAGGTGGAAATTGATTGAAATTGACTTTTTTAATGAAATATTGATAACAATCCTTTTTCTTAAACATTTTTCTATTTATATACTTTCACAATGCTCTCTACCACGTAGAACTAGAGTAGCTAGAATAAGAATTTCCAATTCAGTTACAATTTTTATACTTTCTTTTTATCAGTCGAAGTCTTTTGTGAGAAGCCATTAAATAGAGTTTTAGCCTCCCTCAATACAAATAACTAATTCAGATCTGGGCTACAAATATATATATATATAAATAACGATTTGGATAACAGTATTTAATTATTAATCAGCAACTGCCACAGCAGAATTCTTTATCGAAATTCGATGTTTTGTTTTAGATTTGCTTTTAGTATTTTCAACGAGTTTGCCAGCACTGTTTTCGCTTGTTGTTCAAGCTATGAAATATAATTTGTGAAAACTTACCGTTAGCATCTATGAAATGCGCCAATTCAGCTACTAATCCACAATAATCGTTATCCATTTACAAATGTTATTTGTTGTTGTTCTATGGAACACAAAAATTAAACCAATTTTCTTTATCTTTTGCCACTTTTGTTTCTTCTATTTTCTTCTCTTTTGATTTTCTTTTTCTTTTTGCCTTAGCACACTTCTTGAAACACTGTAAACTCTTCGTATTGTGGCTTTTCAATTAGCTTCGTTGCTGTTGCTGTTGTTGTTGTTGTTGTTGTATTTGCACCATTTGTTAGAAGCACTTTTGGTTTAAACTGGGCAACACTTTTTCTTCCTCTTATTTTTATTTTTATTCTCTTGAAGATGATGCGGGCGTATTGAGTGTGAAAGAGACAGAGCGAGTCAGTTAGTCAGTCTGTCGTTTTTATTATGTTTTGTTTTGTGTTGTTGTTCTCTCTTCCGTCCTGTGCACAGGACATGAGTTTGTGACTAGACAAGAAGCAGAGAAGAGACAGCAGACAACAGACAACAGACAAACCGTAGACGTTTGTCTGACGGCGTTTTCCACGCGCGGCTGTTGCTCTTCCTCCTCTTCGGCAAATGTGTTTTGTGCCCCCGTTGATTACGTAGCGCAGTCGACGTCCGCGTCAACGTCGCTGCTTGTTGATGTTTGATAGTTCTTTGCTGTAGGTGTGTGTGTGTGTGAGTATGTGTATGTGTATGTGTATGCGAGTGTGTGTGTGTGTGTTGGTGGTGTGTTTGGCTTTCACTGTAGAATGTTTAGATTCATGTGCTGTGTGTTTTTATTTACACATTTTCGTCTTTGTATTTTTGTTTTATTTTTGGTTGCTATTTTCGAGCATGCCGCATGCGGCGACCCAACAATTTCTAATTCATATAATATCTATGCACAAAAAACACACACATTTCCTTATTTTTTTCAATATTTTTCCATATTTGTTGCACTTCTTACATCTTGTTCAGCTGCAAATGCATTTGCACTTTGTTTCTTTTTTTAAACTTTTTTCTACATATAATATATATAAATATATATATTTTTGTATTTAAATTGCACTTGTTGTGTTGTTAACAATTGTTGCCGTTGTATAGCATATATGATTTGTATTATTTCGGTATTGGCGCAACGCGTGTCATAAACAAGAGTTGCTTTTTTAATATTTTTATAATTTTGTTCAAAAGCAAACCGCAAAAAACACAACGAACGAACGAGCGAACGAACGGGAGAACGAACCGTTAACGACGAAGTCCAAGCAAATACTAAATGTTAAGTTCAAACAAATACGAAATGTTATTGCTCTGTTAAACTCGAAAATGGATGAAGTGCGCTACAAACTCACCATGACAGAAAACCCACCACCAACCAGTGAGAGAGAGATAGAGAGTGAGTAAAAGACAGAGAGAGAGCACATCGGCAACCCACACCAATGCAAAATACCGCTCACAAAAGTCGAAAACGGAATCAGCGCTAAAGTTAAATGTGAAGCGCAGCACACTCACACACACACATTCACGCATTAACATTTTACGCTCTCTCACACACACACGCACGAGTGGCTTGAATGAAAATGCCGATGCAATCGTGCGCTACTCTTTGTATCACCTCTCCGGCACACACACACACACACATACACGTATATAGAAATTGAAAGAGAGAGATTGACACTCACTCTCTCTGCTTACACCCACATTCACAATAATGAGGCGTGTCTGCGCTTGTGTGCGTGCCAGTGCCATCATCGCTTTCCTTTATATTTGCCTCCTTTTCATTTCTGTTTTCTTTTTATTTTCGTTGATTTTTTTGTCGGTTTGTGTGTGTGTGTGTGTTGTATGTGTTTTGTTGTTGGCTCTGCTGCTGCCGCTGCTGTCGCTGTCGCTTCGTCGGGTGCACAAGTGCAAATTCACACGTACATTCGAAATGTGTTCGCACAGTGGCACAAAAGCGATTAATATACTGCCAAAGGCAAAGTTGGTAAGTTGTCGCTGGGAACCGCGAGACAACGGAATTTTCTAGTACAAAAAAAAAAACACTTACGAACATCTGTTTGCACACATTCATTTACATGCTATGCATGAAAATGAATGGAAATGGAAATTTTTGTCGACAACAACAACAACCAGTGAGAGCTAAGAAATTTAGCATTAATTTTATGAGTCGAGGAGTTGAGGTGCATAAATAGATAAGAACTTATGCATGAGTCTTGTAACTCAGCAATAATACTTGACTGCTTTGTAATTATGACGAATATTTATAAGATATAATTTACCTACTTAACGTATATTAATAATAATAATAATAATACTAAAAATAATTATAATAATAACAATAATTATTATTATTATTATTATTACAATAAGAACCACTTGCATTTTTGATTATCTGGCTGCTCGTCAGCATTCCATTCAAAACTTATCTAATCTCTGTGACTTTATCTAAATGCACATTTTTGGTAAGTTCTTTTTACGTTTTAAAATCATTTACAAATCAATCGTGCTTGAACTTTTGATGCCACATTTTTGGGACTGCAAATTGCGTTTTGATTAGAAACCGAACTTATCTTATTTTTATATTTATAGTTAGTTATAGATTAAAAGTATTAAATATATACAAAAAAAATTTAGAAAAACTTAAAAAAAGAGTATAGCATTGAGGTAAATGTTGAAATACGAATAAGAATTTCAATTAAAACACGAATTGGAATGAAAAGAATAAGAATAAGAAGTAAATTGTACACAGAAAACGGCGACGTGCTGAGACGTAATTGCTGGCAGCAGGCTACAGATCTACAGCGTAACAACCACAACAACAATAACAATAGCAATAACAACAATAGCAACAACAACAAAAATAATATGAAGAAAAAATCAACTCAAGTATTCGACGTAACGCAGCCGCGAGACGATGACTGCGACGTATGAAATTGCACATTTCAAATACAATGTGGTTAAAAAGTAAGCACAGAAGCGAACAAAAAGATATACAGATACCTCATAAGTTAGACAAGGGTTTGGGTGCGGGGGGAGCGAGAGCGGCCTGCAGATAATTGTAGACACTGTCTCACTGTCAGACAGTCAAATGTGTGTGTGTAGTTGTCTGGCTGCGTGCATGTGTGAGCTTGTGTGTTGAGTTAACGCTGGGCAAGTTCAAGTGTAGAATGCAATAGAGCGCTGCAAGCAGCAGCAGCAGCAGAGCAGAGAGCGAAACGCTAAAGAGCGAAAGCGTCTACGCATACGCATAGAAAAAAGCCGGCAAAGGCAAGGGCAGCAGCAGCGAGAGAGCGAGAGAGCTTTGAGAGGGGTGGGGGGGGAATGGCATTTGACTGGGTGTGTGGTGAGTTTAACGTTTTGGCAGGCAGCCTTACATATACATGTATGTGTTTGTACGGTAAGGTGGAGAAGGGGGGGTTTGTTGGCTAGACACATTGAACCACAAAAGTTCAAGATGAAAACACAAAATATCAACAATGACACAGCTGAGTATGATTGTGGGGGGTAGAGAGAGAGAGAGAAACAGAGAGAGAGAATGACGAGTTACTCTCTTGCGCTGCAAATCAAACGAAGCTCTCTCTATGTGTGTGTGACTCCACTGCTTTGGCCGACTGCCAAACGTTCAGTAGTACACTGGAGCAGTTTGGGTGTGAGTGCAACAGTCACTCACTCACTCACACACACACACACATGCGCACACATATATATGTTCATGTTGTGGAATCATTGGGGGGAGGAAGGCGACAACATGTGCATGTCATGGCTGCCATTTGTTGGGGTAGTTCGCTGCCGGCAAATAGCAAAAAGGAAATATAAAATAAAGCAACAGCAACTACAACAGCAGCGGGCAGCAGCAGCAGCAGCAGCAGATACACACAGGCTGTATCTGGTTGCCAGTATCTATGCACAGTAAAAAAGAAAAAAGAAAAAAAAAACTTGTCTACAGGCCGTGTCAAACAAGCTGCAAAATTTATGCGAAGACACACAAATCTACTGAACGAGAGACCGACAATGCAGCCAGCGGCGCTGCTGCTGCGCTGTCGCTGCGACTGTTATCGTTGTGTGTGTGTGTGTGTGCTCACTCTCTCTCTATCTCTCTCCTTCTTTCTTTCTATCTCTCCTATGAGTGCATAGTGCCTTCCTCCCCCCCCTCACCAAACCGTGCACATAATAATCATAATAATTTGTTGTATTTTCTTTTGCCCGGTTTGCCTTGTTCGTTTAGGTTTAGTTTGGTCTGCTTTGGTTTTTAATTTTGCGTGGCCGACAGACCAAGCGTGAGCGAGAGAGAGAGAGCGAGAGAGAGAGGGGGCTCAGGCTAGACATGTTGCGAGAGCGAGAGGCAATGATGACAAAGTCAGGTTTAATGTCGTTCAGTGGCGCGCGAGGCATTTGCAGTTGAGGCAGGCAGCGGGGGAGAGAGAGAGAGGGCGACAGCCACCACGAGTTGATGGAGTAGGCTGTAGTGGGGGGGGTGTGACTGATTGTGGGCATATGTATGCATGCATATAGACAAGAACATGAACAACAAGCAACGACAACGACAACAACAACAACAACAACAACAAATATCGTGGTTGGTTTCTACATGAATCCCCCCTTTGAAAAGCAGTGCCAACAATGCTGACGAGGAGCATGTATTTAGCATAGTACATCTATTTAAGCAGTTCCAACGAAATTACATGTATTTTTAGCATAGTAAACCTATTTAGGGTTGTTTAGCAAGGATATTTACACACATAAGTCTAGGCGGAATAAATTATTAAGAAAATAGCCAAGCGATTAGAAATCGATACAGTTTTGATAGAGTTGTGGCTTCTGCTTCTCTATGGGAACTTCCTTTAGAATGCATTTTTACCAGAATCTTTTTTTTAGATTTATATCAAGTATTGTTGTAGAGTGCAAACCATTTACAACAATGCATTGCTTTTGAAAATAGGTTGCATTTTGACAAAGTTATGGCAAGTTTGAGAGAATCTGGACTCCGAATCGTGTTGCAACATTTAAATGCAGTATTGATCTAGAGTTCAAACCATTTAAAAAAAATCTATTACTTTTGATTATCGCTTGAATTATGACAATTTTATGGCTTTGCAAAGCAGTTTGGTTCTACAGGTCAAACCCCTATCAAAAAGCCATCATTTTTGACAAAGTTTAGATGATTTAAGAAGTTTACACGTCAAAATATCTGTCATTAGACACTAGACACTAGACACTTTGAAATCACCCGGTAGTTCTATGACTCTCAGCATAAAAATGCAATTCCCAGAAAACTTTTCCCAAGCAGTTTTCCATTAGCAGAACGATATCTTGAAAATTACCGCTGCTTAGGCGATAATTTGACTTTTGTCAATGCTTCTTCCGACCACTCTTCAAATGCATTTGCTGCTTATCAGTAAAAAAATGTTGAAAATGGGGTGGGGGGGGGGGGGTTGGTGCTGCAGGAGGTCGTCTCTACAATTGACCGTCAGCTGGGAAACTTAACGTTCTCGCTTCGTTTCGATTATTTCCCATTTTCAATTTTTATGTGCGTGCATTTTTCACTTAAAGAAAAAATGTTCATGTTGCTTTTCTGCTGCTGATTTTTATATATATTTTTTTTTTTATTATTTTTCCACTTTTCTTTTCTATATATATGCATTGGTTTTTTATTGCATATTGACATTTCAATTGCTTTTTATCAGCGCAATTTATTTTCATGTCTTTTTATGGCTGCCTCATTTTTGTATGTCGCTTATGGTGGGGCAGGCAACTAGCAATAAGTCGCTTGTGGGTTGATTGAGTTTTCGATACGAAGTTCAACTTTTCTTATTCATACTTACTATGCTATATACACATACATATAAATATATTTACCTTACAATAATCATTTTATTAGCGGCTTGAACTCACCTGTAAAGATACAAAAAAAAAAACAAATGCAGATAAATAAATAAGTTATTTGTGTTAATTGAAGCTACTTATACCAGATCTCATATATACGATATATATATATATATATATAATCTTCTTGATGTATAGAAATTAGCATGAACTCTCGACATGTCTAAAAATATCTCAACATTTGTGGAAACTTTTTTGTTTTCTATTTTTCAAGGTTAAGAAAAATGTTGACCTCAATCCTCCTCCTATTCAGGAGGAGTTCAGTTTTATTTGGCTTCCCTGCCAACCACAATAACAACAACAACAACAACAACAACTGGAAATTGTGAGATAAATTGCGAAATGCGATTGAATATTTACAAGTGGTGGGCGTGTCCTTTATTCGATTGAGTGTTTTGATAAATAAATATAATTTGTATTTTATCGAAATCTATAAATAACCAGTAGTTATTGTTATTTCTGCTTCTCTCTCTCTCTCTTCTCATTTCTCTCTTCCTTTGCTAACGTTAAAGATATGAAATCTGTTAACTAAATTACACTTTTTCGTATCCTCATCTATTTTTTATAATTTATAGATTTCATATACACTTCCTTGTGCAAAAATGTATACCTTTTCTTACGCTTTCCAGGCTTTCTACTGGCAAAACGACCAACTTTTCAAATAAATTAACAAAGTTTTTCTTTTTTTTTTGCGCCATTTGGCGTCTGTTAAGCATGGCGCAATTCTGCATTATAATTTTTTGCCCCTTGTCTGATAAGTTTATTATTTGTGCACGTTTCTCATGTCAACGGCGACACATCAAGTTAAATGCAAAATGCAAATTCAAATTGAATATGAAAATTGCTACACTCAACGATCCGACACTTGACGAGCTGTCTACAAAAATAATATAGAAAAATATATATATACAGAGAAAAAAAAACATTCATTCAACTACATAGTCGAGAATACTATGCTCGACACAGCGGCGTCTGCCAACTACTTTAAGGGGGGCTAAAACTAAAATTAATATAATTTCCCAATATTTATTTCAAGTGCTAAATATGCAACAATCTAATAAAGACTATTTTATTTAGATATAAATATAAATTGTATCTTTTTTCGATACATATTTTCGATAAATTGTTAAAGGGGTTGTAAAGTGAAAATTACTCAGGGTAAATACTTCAATACCAGTTTATCGAACAAAGTGTAAATGTCCACGTAAAGTCTACGAATTGGTTGCAAATTAATATCGGAACAGAAACTGCATTTTAATTCTAATCGTTCAAGATGAGTTGCAGTTTGACAGCAAACTGCAGGCAAGTTTTGAATCTAGATTAGACATTGACGCCCCTGTTTGAACCCGCTGCTTGCCACACGAATTGCATTATTTAGACACGTCTACTCGGCACACTATTTAAGAACGTATGAATGGTCGAGTCGGGTCTCGGGGAGTTTACTTGTGTTTCTGTATTTCTGTATTTGTATTTGTATTTGTATTTTGTGCTGTTTGACCAGACGTCCGGCGCAAATGCTACACAAATACAAATAGTGTCCGCCAGATATTTAGCTGTCTGGAATTTTATTAAAATAATTTACTGATGCCGTGCAATTTCTTAAACTTTATAAATATATATATATATATATATATAATATATATATATATATATATCCCGCCCGATCAGACATGTTGGCGTGTCGCGCTTGTCTTGATTTAGATTTATATTCACAGGCATAATTTTTATATATATATGTGTCGATCTGTATGCTGCATACATATTATAAATATTATTTATCATTAATGACAACTTGCGTGACATTCTTTCATTCAATGTGACAATTTTAAGCCAATGCAAAGGCAATACGAATCAAGATTGATCGATATCAACAAGTTGAATGGCTATTAAAGGCGCTGATGGAATGATAAATATCTCACGAAAAGCCCTGTATTAATGCTGTGTATGTAATTAAATATAATTAGATGGTGTTTTGACCATCGCAATAGTCCATCAATTACCATTTCGGTGATTTCAGTAATTAAAAGTGATGGAAAACGTTCTACAGTATTGTGTAATGTTCAATTTTAATTATACATCAGTTAAGGAATTTTTAAATTCTAAATCCTGCATCAGATTAAAAATCAATTACCAATTTAATTATTTCAGTAATTAAAAGTAATGGATAAGCTAATTGATTGATATTAATGATTTAGTATTTACATTGCCTAAGATAACTTCTCACTGCTTCAAGTCTAGGTAATTGCAAAGTAATTGAAATAATTCGTTTAGTAATTATCAGTAATTAGCAAGTCCTTAAACATATTAGGAGAGCTCAAAGACAATCTTGAAGTCTACGCCTGCCTCGCATACACTTCCCCAGTCAAACCACCTCTTTTGCAACTCATTTACAGGGCATCCAACTGACAGGTAGAATAAAGTGTCGCGCAGTCTCGTCGACTGTAAGACTGTAATACAAACTGACAACACCACAATGCGACTCAAAATCAATGATTGCATATTAAACAGGGCTCTGGCTGTTTGTGTGGGCGTGGCACAAATACACACACACACACACACACACAATATTATCAATAGTGGAACACACGTGCCGCACACCGTGCCACCTGTTGCAGCTTCGAGCGAGCAGGAAACGTTTGTTTACGCAGGACTCTCAGTTCCAGTTCGTAAGACCTGCCCTGCAGCACTGGCTTACAGGATCAGAGACGGAAACACGCTTCATGCTGCTGCCACAACCACTCTACCCCCTCTCTTTCCCTCTTCGTTCAAGGTCCTTTTGTGAAACAACGACGCAATTGATGGACACAATTTGTTGTTGCAGTTGTTGCAACGCTTGCGGCAAGTCTAACTGAAATAGCCACGCACTTCGTTGCACTTGTCACACACAATCTGCCTTACTTAACGAAAAGCTGCCCCGCAAACCCTTTTAAATTGCACATATTTAATCAGCTGTAAAGATCCGACTACAAATGCTAAATTAAATGATTTATTTATGTGCTCGTAGAGTCGACAATTTGTTATTTAAAGCGATAAATTATAGTACTATATATTCAATGTATATCAAGTTGGACTTTGGCTAAGCTTCAATTTCTATTACAAAAATTACTTATAGGAATAGGTTAACATTTTCCACTGTTGCAACAGGCTGGCAAACTGGAATCGCAACTTTAACTATTAAATTAAATATATTTAACGAATACCAGTTAAAAAAAAGAGGAATCAATTTATAACCTGCAAGAAGCAATTAGGAGAACCGATAAATGTATTAAATAAAGAATCGAAATGAGGAATCAATTCATAACCTTAAACTTAACCTGAACCTTTGACACTTTGCATATCAAAACTAAAACAATTAACTATATAATAAATTAGCGATGCTTTATACAAATTGAACGACTTGGGATATGTATGTGGGGCACAGATATATAAAAATTATCGATTAGTTGGAGAATGTAGACCCAAGAAAGACCCCCTTTCCAGTTCGCTGGGCAGCAATATTTGCAATCCTTTTGTGGGAGCAGCTTGACAACAACGCCTAAAATAAACCGGTTAACCTTCTGAAAAAGATGCACTTCAGTTGCAAAACTCTCTCAAATATTTAACTGATTTATATATATATATATATATATGTGTGTGCACATGACAAATATGCAAAGTGAATCATTTTAGTCGTAGAAACTTGGATGCATATAAGAAACGACGACTGCTCTGTCTGTCTGTCTGTCTGTCTGTTAAACGAACACCAAACAGAGGCCCCACATGTCGCCTTTGCCCTCTACCCCCGCCCAGAAGTATTCAACCTTATACTCACACACACTCACACACACTCACACACACACACTCAGTCGATTCAACACTCATTTGGTAGCCGCCGCCAGTTCAATGAACGACTCCTCCTCGACTGCGGTTGTTACTCATTTTGGCATTTTGTGCGCCGCAAAGTTTTTACCTAATTAAATCAACAAAGTGCTGGAAAAACACACACGCACACTCAACACACACACACACACTCAACACACACGCACACTCAACACACACACACACACTCAACACACACACACACACTCAAAACACACACTTAAACACTCCAAAGCAAGAAATTAAATAAACGATTGAGTCTAGAACAACAGCTAATAATGCTGCTGAAATGTAATTAGTAGCCGTAAAATAAGCAAATTAATAATAATAACATAATAGCAAAGCAAATCAAAGGACCCGCTGTACTCACTGGAGTAGAGGGTGTTTTTGTTGGGTTGTCTGCTGCACCGATAAATATCATCAGTTTTGATTAACACGCGCGACGCAACAAATTTATCCTAATCAAAATTTATTTAAGTGTTGCACACATATTTTAATACTTTTTTTCTTCTATTTTTTTTTTTTGGTTCAAGCCTAATTGGGTCGGAACACTTTGGCAATGCTGCGCTTGTATACCCCGTAATTAGGGTATATAATATAACTATATATAGCATATCAAATATAGTTTATAAAAGTTTCACACTGGCCAAAGTTATCCCAATTTACTTGTTTTATATTGAATGATCAAGAACTGTTAAGCTTTATTCCATTGCGTGCAGGGTAACTTCCAATCGAGCATTTTCTTTTCTTTTCTTTTCTTTCAGTCAGTGACAATTTGGAAAGATGTCGATTTTATCGCATTGCAAAACTGAACTCTTTCGCCTTTGGTTCGAGGATTACGCGACTTTTGTGTCATAATTTACAATGTGTAAGTAAATCAGCGAGACAAGCCATTAATTAGGTTTGAGAGAGAGAGAAAGAGAGAGAGAGAGAGAAAGAGAGGGGGGGGGGGGCCCACTTCAACACAAATGAAATTCTGCTCTGTTCATATGCAAAAGACTTTCAAACAACAGTTTTCCACCCGCGCTAAACAACATTTTCTGAATTGAAGATGAAGCTGAAGAAGATGAATCGATTTATCAGCTCCTCTGTCAGTGTCCAGCCACCGCTGGGATGAGGACGACAATATTTGGAGTCTGCCTGGCCTCACAGATATGCTCAACAAAGGCAACTCTGGCCATGTTCAGACAAGGCACGTGCTGCATTAACAAAAAACGGTGCCTCAAAGAAGACGCAGACAAAGTCGTTGAGCCAAGCCAAGACCCAAATGGGGTCCAACATTTAATATGAACATCTGCAAAGCCTAAATCAAAAATTAAGCAAGCTTTTGCTTTTCAGCTACAACAGTAATTTAACCAATTTTTTACTAACTAATTTTACTAAATTTATGATAAAATTCAGACCAAGAAAAATACAAACAAATCTCTCGCAAACTTAACGCAACTTGCGCAAATGAAAGGCGTTGTGAAGCTTGCAATATGCTTGGCCTTGGCTCTGCTAGCTTGGCTACTGTTTCACTATGACCAGCTTTTCACAGGTAAATAGAAAATCCAAGTAGGCCACTATAGAACGTATATCCAACAATATGTGTATAATATGAAACTGCTTGCAACACGTTACACACAAACAACTAGAACATAAATCGAACAACAACCCCAACATGGAGATGAATAACAACACGTTGGAGGCGGAACTGCAGGATGCACTTTCGGAGAGCTGCAAGAACAGCTCCATCGATGTCTATTTGCACTTCTTCTGGATATTTGCGTGCATCTATGCGTTGGCCAATTTGGCGGAGCTGTCGGAGCGTTATGTGAACGCCAAGATTGCGTCCAAGGAGCGCAGCTCCGAGTTGCATGGCATCAACGACGAATGGGAGAAGACACTGAAGCTGTATGAGCAGGATAAAATCGAACTGGATTCACAGTTGCAGTCGCTGCGCGAAAGGAATTGTGGCTTGGAGGCATCGATGCGAGATTTACGCGATTGCAATTTACAGTTGATCAGCGAGAACTATATGCGCACTGTGCTGCAGGACCAACAGATTCAGGGGCTGGCTCAGCGCGTCCAGGATCAGCAATCGGCATCAGCATCGAATATCTATATCACCAATCGACACATCCACTTGACGCGGCAGGTCTTTCTCAACGAGGGACACGCCGATCTCGATCTCGATGCGAAGCTTGGTGATCGGGATCTGAATTCTTTGAATGTTTGGGTGCAATATTTGAAGATGCGCAAATGCTATATGGGCAAATTGGCTGATCCCAAATTGGTGCTTAATGGTCAGCCGGAGCGAATATTGCCGATTGTCATGACTACCGAACAGATGGCCAGATTACAGGGTATTTCGACTGCTTAATTGTGGAAAAATAACAATCTTTAATGGTTTCCTGTACAGGCATGTTCTAATTGATTTCATTTACGACTGTTTCGTTCGGTTATTAAAGAAAATAAGGCAGCAAGACAGAGACAGGACTAAAGAGCGAAAGAGAGAGCAAGCGAGATAGATAGATAAAGAGTTTAAAAATATTGTACCAAAAAAAAGTTAAATTCGATTTTTAAATTTTACGAGAAGACATTTTTGAAATATACTTTGGATAAGCAACTCGAAATTGGCGAAGATTAAAAGCTGCAACAAACACAGAGTATTTAAATGATATATTTACCATATATTTCGACATTTTAACATTTAACTTGTGCCTGTGATTAACAAAGAAAATAATAATAATAATAATAAAAGTAATTGAATCTTGCATCCAACGCTGTCTTCTTGGAATTGTTGTTTAAATTATGTTGAAGCCTTTATTTGCTACCGATTGAAATTCAAAATATGTCAAAGAACCAGTTGCAGGAACCAATAATACAAGTTCAAGCGAACTGAATGCCGGAACAAATTGGATTACAGCTGTAAGCTTTATAGGAACCTTTACACAATACATACCGGAACCGGAAATATGATTCGTTTGCCATCCTCTATACAATTTGTGTAAGCGGGCTTTCCGGATTTATCCCTTACTTTCAACATTTGTTGTACATTTTTGATAAACCAGAATTTAGTTGAATCAATTCCGAAAATATATATTTGGCTTTAAGCTCACAGCAAGGCTCGATCTGATGCACAATTCGAAAAGTCATCCGATAAATAGCTAATATTGTATTATTTTTATTATTATTATTATCACTTAAACTGTATATTAGAGTCTTAATGGCAAACATTATTTGGCATTATTTGTCTGCCAGGCTCATTAGGCCTACTTGCCGCAATCAGCGCTAATCGATGAACCTTCCACACAGACACCCAAAAAGAAAAAAGAAAAAACGAAAAAAAGAAAAAACTCGACCACAAAAAAAAGGCAACTGTGCCACAGTCAACACAATGAAAGTGCATTTAAACTGGCAATAAATCTAAATTAACAAAAGTGACAATAAAAACAAAAATACAAAAAAAAAGGAAAAAATACCGCTGCCCCAGACGGGCAAATGACCCAAAAAAAAAGAAGAATAAATAAATAAAAAAATGAAGTGAAATAACAATAAAATCAAATGAAAAGTGAAATACAGTTGAAAGCGCAGTTGCGCAAAACAACAACGACAACAACAACAAAAACAAATATGGCGACTATCAATATGTGCAAATAAAGAGAGAGGAGTGCAGAGAACAGAGAGAGGAAGAGAGAGAGGAGAGCGGGTGGCAGTTGCCGTTAACCTTGAGCCGGCGACTGATTACAAAATTGCACCGATAACTGCCAGTGACCCCAAAGCTCGCCAATGAATGAAGCAGCGCAAAGCGCAAGTAAAAGTAGAATAAACAGGGGGAGAGAGAGAATAACACAGTGAGAGAGAGAGGAGAGGGGTGGAAAGGGCGGCTTAGCAGAACTGCGACTTTGATAAGTCATCGTCAAACGTCATCGTTTCGTTCGTTTCCTGGCCGCCAGATGTCTCAGCGCGAATAGCATAGAAATATAGAAATCATTTCTTGACTTTGTTTTTTTTTTTTTTGCTGTTGCTGTTGCTGTTCTCTGTTTTCTGTTATTTTTTGCATTTGACATTTCCTCTTCACATTTGGTGTTTCTTTTTAGCTAATTTGTTGAGGGATTTATGGGATTGACATTTAAAAAACACACAAAACCAACTTGTGACGGCCACAAATTCTTTTTAGAATGGATATTTGATGCAGTAATCGAAAAAAATAAGTGCCAGCTGAAATAATGTTTGCAGTTCAAGCAAACTGAAACAGTTCCAGATAAAACATATATTTGCTTATCCGATTTTCTGATGGATTCGGGTTTTAACAATTTCAATCATTTATAAAGATTGAAGAGTTAAAAAGACAGTTTAAAATACAATTAATGAATATACAAACTCGATTAAAAATCATTCAAAATTAATAATAGGAAAACTCCGATCCCATTAGGCATATATATTATTGATCAGCATTAATTGCCGAGTCGATGTGGCCTTGTCCGTCCTTCTATCTGTATAAACAAACGATCTCAGAGCCCATAAAGCATATCCAAATCGATTTTCGACGGCAACAAAAAACCGCTATGCCAGAAAGAATCAAAAATGTGTCCAACTTGATATAATCATAATCATGTGTAAAAATTTCATCCAAATCAGTTGGAAAAACACAGCGGAAAATGGCATAATGAGTTTAAGCTCAGTTTTCAGTGTGCTGATTTGAATATAAATTAGGATATTTTCTAGTTGGGCTTTCTACTGGTAGTGTACTAATATGTCTTCAATAATATACCTTTAATATACATTTGTTCAGGTGCCTGGTGACCTTATCACTACGTTTTTCCTTTTTATAAGAACATCTTAATGGTTGCAAATATATTTTTAGATATTCATCTATTATCACAATTATAAATATATCTCAGACAACTATTTTGGCTATATTTAGAATATATTTGTGGCTGGAACTATTTATGGTTTCACATTGTTCAGCAATATTATTCTATCGAGCACTTTGCCACATTGTTGCTATTGCAATTACGCTTAAGTAAGGCACGAATGTGGCGCGAATTGTGGGTCAGGGTTAAAACAATGTCAACAACGTCATTCGATTTACGACCCGCATCCTCCTGCATATATATATATATATATATATATATATATATATATATTATATATATTGCCATGTTTACCAAGTTGTGTTTTAATTGTTAAGCGACTCTCCCTCCCTCTCTCTCTCTCTCTCGCTCTCTGTGGCAGACTGTGACGCAGAAACACTTGCATTGATTTTCACATGCTTGGGAAAAACACTACGCAATTATCAATGGCAGTGCAAAATGTGTACATATTATTTATAGATCGACAAAAGAGTATTTAATGACATTTGCATAGTTAATTTGTTTGTCACTTTCTCTGCCTCTCCCTCGAATCGGTCAGTCTCAATTTCATTCGCCAAAATGCCATTAACCTAGAATGGAACGCAGAGCAGCGCGAAATCTAATCGTTAATTGGCACACTAACCCCAAACAGAAATGGGCAATAGACGCTCGCTTGCCTTTGCCATTGGCCCCATTTTTATTTGACTGATAAAAATAGTTTATCAAGGTTGTTTGCTAAAAAAACGAAATAACAACCGCAATAGTAAAAGGCGAGCAAACACAAATAAAAAACGAAAGCGAAACCGAAATCGAAAGCATGTGGGTGCCTCAATAAAAAGTGCTCCAACAAACAATACAGAATCTAACAGATTCTTAAATACCCTTTCCTTGTTCCATAAGATCTCTTTCTTTATAGAGTAACTAAAAAAGTCAACTATAGATGCAACTTGAAATTGTTGGGATTAATCATTAAATGTATTGAAATTCTAGACTTTTATTTATCTCTTATCAGATAGTATCTGTATAACTTACCACTAGATGCCTTGTAATTGTAGCTGAGATATTTTCTAAAGCGTTACAAACTCAGTTGCGCAACTAAAATGCCCTACCTCAAGGGTATACAAAGAGCAGCAGCAGCAGCAATTAGCACACACCGCAACACAGCAATTGAAAGCGACCTTGAGATAATGGCCTCATTTATGCAGATATTTTGTTGGTATTTATTGGGAAATTC
Source organism: Drosophila glabriapex (assembly GCA_035042305.1). Lineage (NCBI taxonomy): Eukaryota > Metazoa > Arthropoda > Insecta > Diptera > Drosophilidae > Drosophila > Drosophila glabriapex. The sequence continues at coordinate 5,200,770 of JAWNLN010000046.1, read as the reverse complement.
TTAAGTTTGACTAGCTTCCAAATGAACCAGGAACCCACACGCTCTCGCCGTGCACAACAAGCGTCGGAATTAGCTAATAAAATGTTTACAATAAGCACAATAATTGAATAACAACAATCAAATAGGGCAATCAGAAGAAGCGACCCACATCTTTTCCATAAGGGAATCTGTTGTTTATACAAATCGCAAGCTAAACGAAAAAAAACATAATCAAAAATTGTAAGGCGAGAAAGTTGCAGATTAAAGACGACGAATCATCCAGCAATCAGAAATCAAAGAAGAAAACATGTAAAATATATTAACAAAACAAAAATTAATTATATTGTGCATTAATTTTATATTTCTTCTAATATGTTGGACATTTTTTGTGTTAGTTGGGTGAAAAAACCCACACTGATTTGATTGATGTACAAATGATGATTATTTTAAGCAATTTTAGTAATTATAAGCTGGGATTTTCTAATATTCTCCCGAATTAAGCAGGCCGTAGAAATTCGATAATAATTTTACATTTTTATTGTATTGCAAAGACTGAAAGGTAATAATAAAACTCGTATTTATTCAGTCATCAACGCGGTTTCGCGCAAAAGAGAAAGAAAGTGAAAAAAGTGAAAGACAGAGAGAGAGAGAGAGAGAGAAAGAGAGAGAGAGAGAGAAAGAGAGAGAGGAAGAGAGAGAGAGAGAGAGGAGTAATAATCAAAATTCTGTTGGGGCAACCAGTTTTCAATTTACAACAAAATAAACTCGATATAAAGCAGCAGTGAAACAAATAAATCAGCATTGACAAACGGCGTCATAAAAATTCAATCAACACTTTCAAAAACAGATGCAGATAAATTCAATTGAAATACGGCCAGAAATTCAACCGTTGCAGCTCAAGTTCAATAGCATCATCGCCAATGCAAAACTTGATGGAATTCCTAAACAGCTGACAGACTTCGAATGCGTCATTTGACAAAACATTGAACTCAATTTTGGCATAGAAATCTAAAAAAAATATGTATATATATATATATATATATTTATTTATTTATTTACAATCTGCCTTCTGCAGTCATTTAATTATGACATCGAAAAGACAACGAACTCATAAAAAGTTGCTTAGAAAATGTAAGTAGACAAGGAAGCACAGAATACTCTATAAAAACAAATACTTATATTTTTCATGTGATTGAAAAAACTTTATATATGTTTTATCTTTAACCAATATATCAAATATATCCTATACATATATCCAATATCCTGATGCGATTAACCTTTCTACCCATTAAAATAGATAGTTTTATTATTCTTTTCTCTACTAAGACTATAATTTTCGTATATTTTAGATCTAATATATTCTATTCTGTCATATACCCTATATCCTCATCAAATTGCTAGTTTTCAACTCTCTTTTCCAGTTACTCCCTATCCTATTGACCAAAACGTTTAAGTTTATATGCCCTTCTGGCCTTTCTTACAACTGCTAAACTCCCTTAAACGTTTCTCAATCAGAGGGTATCCCAACAGACATTTGGGTTTATGGGTCAATGTGCCTAAAGCTTGCGGACGATGTTTTTTTTTGGAGTATTTAGCCCGAAAGCACAAAAAGAGATGAACAAATACTGTCCGATTTGTCCGTGGAGCGTTGACACCTTGTTTTTAGGCAGGTTGAGTTCTAAACGCGCAGTTCATTCACAGCCGGAATGGGACGAAATGGACAAGGCGCATAAACCAAAAACGATTAGACAGATAAGGGCTTAAAAGATATGCCCAAAGTCCCCGACAACAACAGCCACAAAAACAACGGTGTCGGTGGCGCAATGACAGAACAACAAAAGTGAAGCGAAAAAAATAAATAAAAATACAGGCAGCGAAACAAACGACAAACAAAAATGCGACCAATGAAATGTTTGTTTACCCAAAAATTAGGGTCAGGGCTAGAGCAGGCAAATGACGACAGTAGACAGACAGACTAACTGACATACAGACAGAGACAGCGAGCGAAAGAGAGAGGGATAGACCATATTTGGTTGCTTTCTTATCCGCTGTCTGGAACTCAGTAGCTGTAGCTGTAGCTGTAGCTGTATCTGTGTCATACGAAAGCGAACATATATATATATATATATATATATATATACATATATACAATATTTTTTTGTGAATACAAATTGAGATATTTAGCCCCGCCGCTTGCCTTGCCCCGCACAACAACGCCACAGAGCCAGACAATAAGCACATAAATGCAAGTTTGTTCATGACTCTCATTCTAATTTCATTTAAATGCGCTCGCTCTCTTTGTATCCCCCTCACACTCACACTCACACACACACACATTTCACACTGCCCGTCTGCACTTTTCTCTCTTTCACACTCTCACTCTCGCGCTATGTGTCTGTCTCTGCTTGCGCCAGACGCCAACAAATTTTCTATACACCCGAAAAAATTGCAGCCCGCCGGCCATTTTGTTTTTGTCTGTGTCGATGCTTTTTTTCGGCAATTTCATTTTTGCCATTGTTCGGCTTTGTTGTTGTTGTTGTTTTTGCTGTCCACTGTCTGCTGCCTCTCGCGCCTTTCGCCTTGACGCCCCCATCGTCAGCTGGCAAGCCTCACTCAATCCCTCCCGCCCCCCACCTAAGTCAACGTCGACGTCGTCGTCGCTTTTTGTTGTTGCTCTTTGGAGCGCAAAAACGTGTCGTTGTCAATTTTGCTGTTGTTGCTGTTACTTTTTATTCATGTTCTGTTTGCGCACACATATTTGCAATTCTCTTGCTTCTGCTTCTGCTTCTGTCTACAGCATTTTATTTATGGTTTTTACAAAATTTTGTTTCGCTTATAAATTTACTGTTTTTTTTTTAAGCTGAATATGTAAATTTTTGAAGAGAATTTTGAAAATTTTAATATTTTGATTATCTATTTTGGCGGCATAGGTATTTAATCGGTCCTGTGGCGCAATGGATAACGCGTCTGACTACGGATCAGAAGATTCCAGGTTCGACTCCTGGCAGGATCGCAGAAGAATCACTTATTTGTATTCTTTTTTATCAGTGACTAGTGAAAATAGTTACTATATTATTATCATCATCATCATTATTATTATTATAATCATTATTATTATAATCATTATTATTATAATCATTATTATTATTGTCATTATTATGTTTCAGGTTAGTCAAAATCAGCTAAAAGGTGCAAACAGAATGCTAACTTTATTTAAAGACAAAAAAAAATCGATGATTCCTTAAACGTGTTAATAAAGAAACAGCAACATCAAAATGAATCAATTATTGTAAATATTAAAAGCAAAAAGTTGATTTGTCGCCCAACGTGGGGCTCGAACCCACGACCCTGAGATTAAGAGTCTCATGCTCTACCGACTGAGCTAGCCGGGCACTTGTCCGCATTCTAGCCAAAATACAATTTGTAGCCAGAGGCCAACAACTATTTACAGAACTAACAAGCGAACAGAGAAGTGTGCAGAAGCATATCGACGCGTAGAAAAACAAAAGTAGGCAAGCAAATCTAACAGAGAAATAATTGGAGAGAGAGATAAAGTAAATATAAAAGCACACGACTTCCACTTGGATATATACATATGTTTATAGATATCTAGATATGTCGCAAATTGAGGTCACATTGCGTATGCGTAATTCCGTTGACTTTCTAGCTACAGGTTGAAACTAATTAGCAGCTAAATAATTGATTAAATGTGCTTGATTAGCTGACTGCGCATTCTCAAGACCCCCTCCCCGTCCAACTCCCTGCCTGCCTCTCTGATTAGTGAAATGTAATCACCATTGTTGTTGTTGTTGTTGCTGTTGTCACGACTAACTAACAAGTAAAGCCCCGCACACTCCCCACCCCCTCCTATCTGTCTATTGTCTATGGCAATTATATTGCAGTTGCACTTTTAATTACTGTTAATCAGTTGCGCCTGCTTTTTATAATTTGCTTTGTGCATTTCATTCACACATTCGCGCGCATTCATTGTTTGCCTTCTCGCTCGCTCGCACGTTCGCTCGCTCGAAACTACAACAACTATTCATAGATTTCTATTTCATTTCACCCTGACCCACCGCAATAGTTTTCATGTGTACCCCTTCCTCTTTTTTTGTTTGTTTTTGTTTTGCTCTCTCTCAGTCGACGCCGGCAGCGACTGCAGCTACTAAAACAACAACAACAACAACAAGTGCCAACTATTTATGGCAAATTTCATATATAGTTTTTGTTGCTGCCGCTTTCTTTCGCTGCTTGCTGTGTGTGTGTGTTTGTCTGTGTGTTTTTCTCGATACTCTTGATTTTATTATACTTATTATTATAAAGCATGTTTATTATTTATTTGTTTGTCTGCCTAATCTGTCTGTCTGTTTCTTAAGCTTTTCTTAACTTTTAATGTTATTTTTAGTGCTTTTCGCAAACTAGCATAAATATATATAGTGAATATTATACTACATTACAGGGTATTAGTTCTGCGACGCGCTTATCTTTCTTTCTTTCTTTCTTTCTTTTTTTTTGGTATTTTATTTCTGTCTACGGTTCATTGAGTTTCGGTTTCAGCGATAAAGCGACGCCAGCGCCGACGCCAGCCACGCACTTTTTTTACGCACACAACAACAACAACAACAACAGCAAACATTTTTGTTGGTGACACAAAAGTTTAGCCAAAGTGCAAAAAAATATTTCATGCAGACAGCTGAGTGTGTATTCCGCGTGTGTGTGTGTGTATACAATGCGTATGACTCATTACGCATACGCCGTGCTGTCTGCGACGCATAAATATATGTTTATTCATACGTAGCGTATACGTAATCGGTGGCAATTAATGAGTGTTGCCACCATTTGAGCGTATCACATTTCAAATCAAACAGAAATGTGTGAAATTTTAGATATGAAAGATTTATTTATAATTCTTATTAGGTAAAAACGGGAATCGATATTCGAAAGCTACTGTAAAGTTTCGATTACTGTTAACCCAAAAGTCGGAAATGCCTTTACCTTTTCATAGATAGAGTCACCAAATGTGCAAAACTAATGACTAGCAACCCCCATCAAACAGAAAATTTCACGAATTTGAAGGTCCAGTTCAATTTTCGCCTACAAAAATCGCAAAATTGTATATCTCTCACAGTTGGGGCGTTTGACTAACCCAATCTGACAGGCTGCAAGCTTTTTAGCCACCTGTTATCAGCTGACAGCAGTAGTACTAGTTATGACTTGTTTTTTATTTGGAATAGACTAATTTTTAACCATTTATCATCAATATATCATCATATCATCATCATCTTGATCATAATGATCTTGTTCATCATCACCTTGAGCATCATCATCTTATGACGATATAATTTTATTTTGTATCAAATTCGATTTTGAAATCGGTATTTGGCTAAACTTATTCAAGTATTTTCAATAACGAGTTGTGTTTTAAGCAAATATTTGAAATTCTAATCACTTCTAACAGCGTTTTTCTGCAAGTGTACAAATGCAAGTCTGCATCCAAATTTCACTGTGCATTTATATATTATACACATTTTCATTAGCAATATATATACATATATATATATATATATATTATTTTTTGGCTGCCTGTCGTCAGCTCCTTTGCCCCCGCCTGATTATTCATTTAACATTTCGATGTTTTATTTTCTTTTATTTATTTATTTATTTTTTTTTTTTTTGGTTTTTTCGTGCCTTTGTTCTGACATTTGAGTGTGTGTGTGTGTGTGTGTGTGTGTGTGTGTGTGTGTGGCTGCAATTTGAAAAGCTTTGTTCGAATTTCACACATATGCACATAATATTAATATATATACCTATGCATATATAGTCTGTATCTGTATCTGTATCTGTAAGTACATGTATCTGTTAGGTACACATATATTTTGCGAGTGTGCTTTGATTTTATTGCCATCTTTTTCTCGTCTTTTTTTTGTTTGTTTTTTGCCATTTTAGGTACGTATTATCAGAATTTACTGCGTCTTTATTGTTCATTGTTTTTCCGTCGAACCAAACCAAAAATATTTGTGTTTGCAATGCATTAAAATGTTGTGTTTATTCGAGCAGCGATTTACATGATTTTTTAAAATAAAAATGTACGAATAAGTGAAGAAATGTGTTGGATTTGTAATATGTTTAACTGTTAATTATTGCAACTTTAATTTGAATTTAAATACTTTTCCAGATTAAATCAGATCTCTTCTTGAGCACTTTATAAGTGATTTTCAATCTTTTTCAATTACAATTCTCTCTGCTCAACTCATGTGCTTACTTAAAGCAAAGCATTTGGCATAAGGAAAGCTGCTTCTAATTACCTCATTATAATAACTCACAACATTTTTCGTCATCCTTTTGAACATCTGTCATCTTTTGTTATTCACATTTCACATTTCCAGCTATTTTTCCATACAAAACAAAAAACCTCTGCGAGTGCATTGCCTCGCATTATTTCGCTATTAATCATCGCTTATTGTACACACCTCTATCTAAGCGTACAGTTAGGGCAATAAAACATAAAACATCAATCAAATATCGAGCGAAAGAAATAAATAAACAAATCTTGCCATCGCCGCCCCCCTTTTTTTCTGTCGGCGCCTCTCTCATCAACTTGGATTACTTTTAATTAATGGCCTTTGTTTCATTGCTTTGCTGTTTGTGCTAAAACTTTTACTATATATGTACACACACAATAAATATATATGTTTATTTTATGGGTAGATTCGCGTATATATTCGTTGCACTCGGTTGCGCCATTTGCTGAGAGAGATAAGCGTCAACGTTTCGAGCTGTTAAATTCATTTCAATTCGAAAGCGAGAGTCTTCAAAGCACATCATCACGAATGTTTACCAAGTACTGCAAATGAATGTGTGTATTCATCTATGAGTGTATTCATCTATGAGTGTATTCATCTATGCACTCGTATTTGTACTGCAATACAACAATAAAACACAGATTTATAAATAGTGTTTCACTTGGCTTCTGCTCGTTGAAATGTTCTTGCAGTTTTCTTAGTCATTTGGCATGCTTTCTGAGTTATGCCTGAGTTATTTGCTTCGTATCATGTCAGGTGGAATAGTTTCGAATTCCAATATTACGTAAACATTTAAGGAATAGTATCAGAAAAATGAGAGAAATGAGTAATAAATAATATTTATAGCATAATAAATGAATTAATTGCAATTGCAAAACTATTCTTGAACTATAGAAAACAGCTAAAAGTAGGCAACATATTTGGCTCCAACAAACTGAGAAAACTATAAATTCCATATCAGATCCATCTCTCTTTCTCTTGCCACTTTTGCAACATCATCTGTTTGTCTCCCAAAATTATGACCATAAATTCTAAATCAAATCTCTTTCGCCATCTCTCTCTCTCTCTCTCTTGCTCTTTCTCTTACCACTATCTCTGCCCCTCTCAGCTGTAAGATGAGCTCATCATTTGGGATATTAATGTGCTAGATGAGTAGTCAGCCATTCATTGATAAATACTATACACAACACCACCTAGGCAATTAGCTAAGAAAAAGTAAAAAAGAAAAAATAATTTTATTTTTGTTATATATTTTTTTTTGTTGTACGGCATTTCAACTTGTTTTCGCGGCATTTGGCGGCCATTTTTTGATGACGCGCAACGCGGCCACAAAAGTGACTTACTGTCAGATACATATATACACACACACACATACACATATATATATATATATATATATATACATATGTACAGCTGCAGAGCTACAGCTACACACAAATACATGAGCACGTGTCGCTTTTGTTTGGGGCCCCCGAAATTCGTATATTATTTTGTATATATGTGTTAATGGGTCTCTGACCTGATTTAATAATAATAAATATCATGTCAGGTCCGTGTGCATGCGTGTGTGTGTGTGTGTGTGTGCGAGAGCAATAAATACAAGGCAAATAAATATATACAAACCGCAGTGAATAAAAAAAAATTAATAAAAAAAAAAAACATAAATTAAAATTGCAATGAATTCAAGTTGCGGTTGAATTTAATGTTTATTAAATTAATTTGGTGACTGCATAAAACATGTTATAAATAAGCCCTTAAATTGACTTGCACAATTTCTGGAAGTTTCAATGCATTTACTAAATGAAATTAATGGGTTCACATTATATGCCCCAAAACTAAATGAAAGGCTTCTCAACAAAGTAAATTTTAAGATATTTACACATGTATTCAAATTAAATACATATTTTAGTCATTTTATATATACGTGTCGAGTGCATGATAATATTAAATCAACTTCATAAAGAACTGAAAGCATTTTTAGCCATTGAAAATCAGCCTAAAAATAGGTTTTAGTCCAGAAAGCAATTACTGTTCCATATTTTCTTTGGAATTTACGACTTGGTTAAAGTCATTTGTTGAATTTTCCAAATTACACTTAAAATCACACAAAATTCCAAAAACAAGAGACCGACATATTTCGACAATTATAAAAACCCAAAAATGTAGATCTGTACATTAAGAATGCATATATATATATATATATATATATATATATATGTATATATGTATATGTGTATGTATAATGTATAAACAAGACAGCAAGCGAAAAATATAATAACAAAATTAAGCTAACAAAATGTCTTATCAAGCACTCAAAAAAAGATGCAAAAAAATCGAAAGAAATTAAAGCACACAAATTTTAAAATTGTATGTTGGAAATAGGCGAATGGCAAATGTTCTATTAAATAAATATAAAATTATCAATTACTGTAATTATAAAGGGAATTCAAAGACATTTCTGGGTCAACATTTTAAGTATTTAATTTAATTTTAGTAATTGATAGTGAAGTGACTTTTAAAAATTAAGATTCTTTTGATGCCAAAACTCCAATGAATACTTAAATAAATATTGCAAAATTCAACAAATTTTCAAATATGACACAACTAATGCCTAAAAGCTTTTCAAGATTATATATTATATAATATTTTTTATTTTTATCAATTTAATGAGTAATGTTGCTGCTGTTGAGCTCTGACCACGCCCACTTGCTAAAGGAAAAAAGAAAATAAATAAACCAGCCACCCACTGCCATCATAGTTCAATATACCCCACAGGCCTCTTTGCAAAAATTTCATGTACAATAAAAAGTAAAAAATAAAAATGCCAAAAAATATAATCAACAGCGTCTTTTTTTCATTTTTGGCTGTGTGAATCTGTGTGAGGGTGTGCATTTGTGTGTGTGTGTGAGTGAGTGTGTGTGTGAGTGAGTGTGTGTGTTATGAGACTGTGTGCGTGACCTTGAAAACGGTTGCTTTGTTGTTGCCACATTTTGGAAATTATCGCGCGTGTTTGTCAGTGTGTGTGTGTGTGTGTGTGTGTGTGTGTGTGTGTGAATGTGTGAGTGAGCGAGAGAGTGCATGCAAGTGTGTGCGTGCGTGTGTGTCTGTTTGACTGTATTTATGAAATGAAAGTCGCTGCTGCTGTTGCTGCTGTTGCTGTTCGTTGACAAAATGCAAGCAGCTAAAATTGAAATGCGCTCGCAATTATCGCAGTCCCCGCCGCAGTCGCCGTCGCAGTCGCTGCGTCCATGAAATTAATTATCTTTTTACAGAGATGTACGATAAACATTTGCACCAGACAAAAGCCAAAGTTCGCTGTATTAATTCAAGGCCAAGTGCAAAAATATTATATACGCATATGCTCAAATATATATATATGTATGTATATATATATATATGTGACAACAACAAGAACAGTAATATTGCCAATACGCGCCGAACTGCGAGTAAAAATACAACGCAAACAGTAAAAGGAAACAACAAAAACAGCAAAATACAGGCGATATACATGTAAATAACAACAACAACAACAACAGCAATAACAGCACAGCATGTGCAGAGCTGAGAGACAAAGAGAAAGAGAGAGTGCAAGTGCAAGTAATGCGAAGAGAGCGAGAATGTATAAGAAATAGATTTATACGGTATATTAAAATATTATATTTGTAGCTTTGCAGCACAGAGACAATTGTCTATTTTCGGCAAATTCATCAATGGAGCAAAGTTCTTTCTCAGTTCGCATTTGAATCATGTTCAAACATGTCAAGAATTTGTGAAATATGCGACTAAATCGAAAATAACAAAAATAAGTTAATTGAAGGAAAACTTTTTACTAAACATTGCTTCACTTTCTAAATACAATTGCAGTTCTCACAACACTTTCTAGTTCCAAGAACTCTTCAGCATTGTAGAAACATTTTTCAGCTATTATTTTTAGTAGTTTTTTTATCTTAAATTAGAAACAACTTTTTTTTGTTTTTATAAATTAAGTTTAAGACAATTTATAGTCAAAAAAAACTACTAAGTATAACTAGTTAACTTTAACTGATTGCAACTTCAAATGTCTTTAGATATAAATTGCTCAAAGTCATTTCCCGTATATTTTTAGATTCTTTGCTGATTGCAAAACCGTTTAATAATTTGCTAAACGAATAAAATAAACTTCTCCTTTGACATATGCAAATAAGTACATATATATATCATATTCTATTTATATGTATATTTATTTATGATGATGATTTGATGATTTAGCAAACGAAATACACACAAATCAATAATATTTTACTCTAGCTACAATTTGTGGCTGCAGCTTAGAAGGCTTTCCCCTCATTAATGCCAATCAAATGCTGCGCAAAAAAGATGTCAATCAACTGGACATAAAGTTGTGGGGCCTCCAGGGAGGACGGCTCAAGGCTCAAGGCTCAAGGCTCAGGGCTTATGGCAAATAGACCCAAATGCAAATTGAACTGTCACAAAATCCTCAACAACAAGAACAACAACAATAAAAACTACAACAAACAGTTGTTGCTTGTATATCGTATTAATCCAAAAAGATGGGGCTGCGAGGCGAACACCAGAAATCCATTTGCGTACACGTAGCTCACGTAACTGGTCTAAAATGCCAAGTGGGCGTGGCTTTTAACATTATTTATTGCAAACAGAATAAAAACACACACACAAATCAACAAGAAAAGCAGCGGCAAAAGAACATTATCATCTGCATTAGGGACACACAATCATAATCATCCTACTCTAAAATTCACATGAATTTCAAGGACAAACTGCGACTTATTTTTTTTCTTCACTTTTTGGGTTTTGTTTTTTCCGTCGTGTTTTTTTGTTGTTGTTTGTTTTGCAGGAATTAATTGTGCGGGTTCTCTGCAAGCAAAACGTTGCACTTATCGTGCACACATATATATATATATATATATATATATATATATATAGTTATCTATATGTATTTGTTTATATATATGCCTGCTCAAAACAGGAAAGCCAAAAAAAAGCAGAAGCAGAAGCAGAACCCGGCACAGCGTCATCTTCTCTTGTGTGCGCTTTGTGCTAATGGCATTTGGCCTATTTATGCTTCCACGTATTCACACACACACACACACATATGTATATGTTTAGCTTGGGATATTAGGTAACGTTTGTGCTTCGCTTTCGCTCCGGGGGTTTCAAATTTGTTTTTAACCCTTCAACTGACGCAGGGTAACTTTTCAATTTTTTTTTGGTTTGTTCTGTTTTTTTTTTTTGTTGCTTTGCTTTTTTCGTTGCTCTTCAAAAGCATTTTGAGTCGCTGTCGTCCATTTGTGCAGTTGAAAGTTAATTAGGTTACAAGCGCAGTGGGTTAACAGGGTGTTTCATGCAGGGGTCGCCGCTTAAGCTTTTGTCTGTGTCAGTTGACTTGTTCGAATCCATGCTGAACCGTTCCTTCTATGTAAATTGAATGCCAAATAAATTTGTCTATTTTGTCATTCTTCATCCACCCTACAAATTACAGTTAGAAAATCAGACGCGAAGCATTCGGCTATCGCCAACGACCATACTACGCTGAATACATCGGTTCTCGTCCGATCACCGAAATTAAGCAGCGTCGGGCGCGGTTAGTACTTAGATGGGGGACCGCTTGGGAACACCGCGTGTTGTTGGCGGCATCTGTCCAAAAACACTTTTTTCATCTTTTTTTGGAATAACTATAAAACTGAAACAGTTTTCGGGTTTTTCTCAATTTTTTGCTCTACTGCTCAGCAAAAAAAGTTTAGAAATCTTGTTTTAGAAATGTATTTCGATTGATTTTGTAAGATTTTAATATAAAAAAAAGTTAAAAAGTATTTGATGAGGTTGCAATCATTTAGAGATTACTTTAATCTCCCTCTCTCTCTCTCACTCACTCCTAGCAAGTTAATAAGGATAACAGAAAAGTAGACAAGGTGAGATCACCTTAAAGACTCCTCTAACCATATTTTTCAGTTGTAGTTGTTGTTAACTACTTTTATATTCATTCACTTTTAACTTTTAACACTACACTGTCCGCTGCTTATATCAATTTTGAGATCTGTATTCCTTCCTCGATTTCCAATCAGAACTGTAAACACCCTGTATTCCTGTACGCCAATACCAATTGGTTGCACGCTCTTCTTGCTACCCATATACCCGCCACAAAATAAGCACACACAACACATATCTATATCTATATATATGTGTGTGTGTACATAGGGACTCATGTGCAAGTTTTGAAGATCAAGGTCAAGCCATATGTATATATCTAGCGAGGCTTATGTACAGCAGAACGAAGAAGCAGAGAAAGCAACCGAGGAGAATCGCAAACATGTGCCTGGTCACACACATATACATACATACAATGGAACTCTGGCCTCTGGTCGCATTTTTTGTATTTTATTTATTTTTTTTTTTTAGCAACAACCCCTTTTTTTGGTGCAGACCATTTGACACACTAAAGCCAGCCGCACACGTTAATAATGATAATGATAATGATGATCAAGTTGCTGATGATCAAGTTCCCTGCGGACAATGGGCAGACAAGTGTACCTGCCAAAGAGACCAATAAGAAGCAGCAGCAGCAGCAGCAGCGAGAAGATCAGCAGAGCAACAGCCAAAAAAAAAGGCAAAAAAAAGCAGCTGCTGTCGGAAGACCTTGAACAAAAGTCCAGACAACAACAACAACAACAACAATAACAAAAGCAAGAACAACAACAAGAACCGCAGCGACAAATTTTTGCAAGAGACGTGAGATCGGTTTAAGTTCTTTACTTTTTTTTCTTCTCTTTTTTTTTTGGTCAAATTCTAAGGCATAATCAGGAAATGCAAGCCACAAACAACACAAGCTGGAAACGAGTTTCGCATATATTTTGAGAAGAAACCTTCTGCTTCTTCTTACTTTTTACTCAAAAGCTCAGACGGCGACTGTTAGGCAGACAGAAAGAGCGAGAGAGAGAGAGACAGAGAGAGAGAGACAGAGAGAGCGAGGGAGAGAGCAGCGAGTGGGAGCGAGAGGGGTTAGCCGTTATCATGTTTCAGGCACATGATTCAAATTGAAATTCATCGCTGGAAACCTTGAAAAGCAACAACAAAAATAGCAACAACAACAACAACAACATTAACTTTAGTTTTGCGTGTCCTGCACAGATTAAGGCAGAGCATTTTATGCTTCTTCTTCTTCTTCTTGTTGCTCTTGTTCTGGGTTTGGTTCACTCGCTGCTTCTGCTTCTTCTGCTTCTTCTTCTTCTTTGGGACTTTGGGCTTGGCTCTGTCTAGACATTTTTGTGGCACGATACTCTAATTGCAGTCATTGCTCAATCGATCCCATCGATTTTTTGGCCACACATTTCTTCTTCATATTCTCTTCACTGATTCGATTTTGGTTTTGGTTTCTCTGGAAAGTGCTCGAGGCGAGTTTATTATGCTAATATCTGCTGAAATCCGAGGCAGACAATTGGGTGCTGAATTTCTTATGCAATTAACAGTTAAACACCCATTGGTTATTTGATACTAGCATGCGATATATATCTATCTATCTATCTATATATAATATGTATATATAGTTACCTCAACAGCTCTTTCAACTTTCAAACTTATCATTTAAAGTGATGATGGACATCGTTGGCTTACCTGAAAGGAAAAGTGAGAAAAAGTTAGTTGAAAATGGATTTTAATTAGAATGTATCTTTAAATAATAATTTTACATCTTTAAAGACGCACTTTACTCAACATTTGACTACTTATTATCAGATTTATTATTGATCTACGCCAGCTTTAACTTTTAATGTCCTCTCACATTTTAATTGAATAAAAGGCGAGTTGCTTCTTCATCTAAGTAGTACTTTAAATAAAAAACAGCAATTCTTAATTCTGTTTCAATCGTGGGAACATTGCATATTGCTTAAGTAATAACTAGAAAAGGATGCAGCATCCTAGGGATGCATGTTATGATTGTTTCAGAGACATAGAAGACCTCAACTCAGAAGGGGCCACAATAGATCGAGTAGGTCGCTGTGCAATCCCCCCCATAATAATAATAATAAAAAAGTAATATTTATATATAGATATTTTTGCTCAAGCTCTCGTTGGTTCTCTTAACAATTTTGTTATCTTTAAAGTCTTAGTATCCATTTATAGACTTTGATATCGCTTCCCTTTCACCACTTTTGTCACAATTTCTTTTGCATATCGGCAATCGATGTTAAATATGCTTTTAAATACGCCAACTTTTACAATTTAAGCTGCCTTTCAACTTTGCATGCCCGACTTAAATTGTTGCTTATTCATATATAGCCATATCCATCTAAGCTGATCCCATTTTTGGCCATAAGCATATGTCAGAAGCAAGAGCCTTAATAATCTCTCGACATTTTGTTATAATTACTTACATTTGCCACAAGCGACTCAAGTTTACCAACTTCGTCTCGTTGACTTGTTATGTCTACCAAGTTTCTCAGTCATTATACAGATATTTCTTTCTTTCCTCTCTGCTTCTTCTCGCTGCTACTCAAAGCTCAAACTCTGTTCACATATTTTACCACTCACAACCTTTTTACTTTTCCTCTAGCTTTTTAGCATTTGTAACCAGAAAACGCCCGCCACCAACTTGAAGCGTCGACTTTCGTCCGAGTTTGTCGACTTTCCCAATTCCAGTTCCAATCCCAATCATACCAAGGAGATGGTCGCATCTGTTGTGAACTGCGCCGACCTTGTGGCTGTTATTAGCATACATACATACCCTGTACATACCCAATACATACCCAATATATAGAAGATTAATGAGGCAAGCACCGACGCATTGGGTGCACTCAAGCTGACCATACATATAAATAACCAATTACAGATGCCAGACCAGCGCTGCTCGGCTCTTCACATATTTATATTTATTTTATGCATAACTCAAAGCGCAAATGTCAAGAAAATGTACGAAAAATTGGGCGTAAAATCATAGAGCAGCTGGAGCAAAAGCAAAAGCAAAAGCATTTCAAGTTGCTCCAATCCTTCATCTTCTTCTTCTTCATCTTCTTCTTCATCTTCATCTAACTGGGGAGCATTTTATTTGTGCAGACATTGCGCATACGCCACATTGAACACGCAGCAGGCAGCAGGCAGCAGGCAGGCAGCATGAAGACCCAATTGCCAGTGAAATTGCAAAAGGAAAAAAATAATAACAAGCCAAAGCCCTTTTGGGGTAGAGAGTATGAGAGCACCAGCAGATACCCTGTGCTCGGATTTCGACCCACAACGACCTCAGTCTTAGAGCTCTGCCATCAATCCTAATCAAGAATTGCATTTAAAAATTCTACATTCTCCCAGATCGACAAAAGTTAAACACTTTATCAACTTGATATATAATCGAAGCTGCCTTCTGCTGCTGATCACATTATCATACATATTATTTAATGGGTATACTAAATCGAGAACCCTACTGAGTGTGTCCCTACGTCACTGAGTCCCTGTGGCACATTTTAGGCATTTGTGCTTAAGTGCCTCGCCTGAGCTCATGCTATCAGCCAGCACAATCCAGCAGACACCACACACCACACACCACACACTATCCACATGCCACATCCACATGCCACATCCGACAAACATCCTTTATTCTTCGTCCTTGTCTACGTTCGCATTGCGACTAACAGCCTTGGCATGATTTCATTACATTACGCGCTTTCCTTCTCTTATCACTTTTGCTCTCTGTCCCTCCTCACCCCCTCCTCAACCCTCCTCTGTCTCTGTCTGTGTGCTCGGCTTTTTATGGGTCGTTGCTTTTGGGGCGGGCTCCTCGATGCCCCGTTTCGTTTGCCACGCCGCGCACCGCCAGACACATCCAGCAACTGGGACTCTGTGACTCTGAAGGAGGAGGCAGAGGAGTTCAAAAAAGGACGCACGCACAATGCAATATGGCCACGACACCAGGGCATCAACGGTGTACAATGTAGAATGTAAAAAAATAACACAACTGAAAATAAAACCGAAAAACAATCGATATTTTTCGGGCCGGCAAGCAACACGCGTTTTTTTTTTGGTCATTTTATTTTAGTAGCTCACAGAGAAAAGCAGCAGCAGAGTTTTCACGGCCGGGGCCAAGGCTGGAAATGGAAATGGGACGCAGGCACAGACTGGAATTGAGGCTGCGCAGGGCGTTGCCTTGAGGGCGCGGAGGGAACAGTGTGCGTCTGGCGGGGGGAGGTGTGGGTATGGTAGGGTGGCAGGGTGGCAGGGTGGCTTTCGCTACCTCAAAGTTTATTGTCTGGGTTTAGCCTTCAACTTGGCTGGCGATGCGATGCCAAAAACCGACGTCGACGGCGACGTCGACTACGACGCTGTCTGGTGACCTTCAACTTTCAACTTTATTGGCATTGTCAGTTAGACCGAGTGCCACCCACCCACTTAACTGACACCTCCTACC
This sequence comes from Drosophila glabriapex, assembly GCA_035042305.1. Classification (NCBI taxonomy): domain Eukaryota; kingdom Metazoa; phylum Arthropoda; class Insecta; order Diptera; family Drosophilidae; genus Drosophila; species Drosophila glabriapex. The sequence goes on along the minus strand of JAWNLN010000046.1, from coordinate 5,184,081 downwards.
GCCTGCCAGCTACCACCCACAACAAACGGCTCAGTCCCCGTCTTATTGCTTTGTCTGCTTTGTCTGTGCGCATTTTTGGCAATTTCAAGGCTTACTTTTCGCCCATCATTTTTGGCCCAAACCCCACTTTAGGGTGTCTGCCATGCGCGACCTTGAAACTGGTCACGTTCTCACGTGAAAGGTGAAAGGCACGTTCATAGCACATTTATATTTATTAGCTTGTTTGCTATCTTGCTTGCTTGTTGGTGTGGGCGTGTCTTGTTTGAGCTCGTGTCTAATTCAGTTTGAGGTCTATAAATATCGGTTTTCCCTGTAGTGATTTTAAGACACATTTTCCAAGTATTTCTATTTCTGCATATTGTTAACTTCTTCGTCTACTACTACCCTACTCCATTTCCACACCCTGTATATTGCCAGACACAGCCAAAAAGGTTAATAAACTGGCTCGGAACTGCAAAGACTGTTTAATCCCTATCCCTTTCAAATTGTAAACAGCATAAACCAAGTTCAAGACGTTTGGGCGTGTAAACAATATTTGGCTAAGAAAAGAGGCAAACAGTGCTGATAATACTAGAAAATAAATAAGTTTAAAAGATCATTCTGGGAATTTGCAAAGCGAATGAAAGAATTTTAAACTACATAAAAAAAATTTTAAACAAAATGAAAAATTAATGGAATAGCAAATGAAATCCGTTTGATTAAAACCAAAACAAAAAATTGAAAAAATAGCATTGCTTCAGAAAATAAGAAAAATATAATAAAATAAACGTAAGCTCCAAAAAAGTGTTTTGGACAGATGCCAACAACACGCGGTGTTCCCAAGCGGTCCCCCATCTAAGTACTAACCGCGCCCGACGCTGCTTAATTTCGGTGATCGGACGAGAACCGATGTATTCAGCGTAGTATGGTCGTTGGCGAATGTCTTCCGCTTAATAAACGCTTTTATGCGACACATTGGCAATATGGAGTTGGGAATTTCTAAAGTTTACAATGTTTATGAAGTGGTTAAGAGTTCAGAAGCATTACACATTGACTTTCAACGATAAGGAAAATCAAAGAAAACTGAATCGTGGTATTTAATGAGTGTTTCCCAGAAAAGTAATAGCTTTTATACCACTATATTTATGTGTAAATATTCATTTTTCTTGCCGAAATAACTTATATTTTTAATAATTTTTTTATCCAATTAATTTAGCAGCAATAAGCCACGAAGCTTTTAACTACACTGCTAACTAAAAAGCTTTTAACTCAAAGGCGCCATCTGTGTTCAATTATTGGTAACCTTAGCCGTGCACACAAACGAACACCAGATGGCGCTGCGTGCACAGCTCACGCATCTCTTTCGCACACACTCACCTGTTTTGCCATTGGGACTATATGGATCGTAGCTGCCAGCTGACATTGGCGATGCATAACCGTTGGACATGTTATAACTGTGATTCTGCGAACCGGGCGACGGCGACAACGGCGGCGCTGAGCTGGGCACACTGCCTGGACTTGACGTTGACATCCAATCCTCGGGCCTGCAATGCAACAACAAAATGTGTGAAAGAGTGAGGAGAGGGAAAGCGAGAGAGAGAGCTAAAAGCTCTTTTCCTTCATTTTACTTACGCATCGAGACGCGCTCGCTTTGTGGGCACAAAAGCCAAATGCCCGTTGGAGTTGGAGGAGGAAGAAGAAGATGCGGCAGCCGCGGCAGCAGCAGCAGCGGCTGCTGCTGCCGACGTTGACGCTATGCCACTGCTGCTGTTGCTGTTGTTGATGGTCAATGCGATGACGTCAGGCATGGGTTCGGTTTTAATTGTTGTTGTTGTTGTTGCGGGCGTAGCAGTCGACGTCAACGTCGACGTAGACGTCGTCGTTGTGGCAGTTGTCAATAGCTTTAATTTATCCTCAACACCATTTGCAAAGGTCAAGGCGGCATTGCTACTGCTGCTGCTGTTGCTGCCAGCGCCTGCAGCGGCGGCGGCGGCGGCTGCAGCAGCGGCTGCGGCTAATTGTTGTTGTAACAAAATGTGACTGGGTATTTGGGTTGTCTGTTTTGGTTTGCTTTGTTGTTGTTGTCCAGTTGTTGGCTGTTGTTGTTGCTGCTGCTGTTGTTGTTGTTGTTCTGTGGCATTCAAACGGTACATTTTGCCTGCTGCATGTATTTTCTACAAGCTGTAAATTGTTGTGGTTGTTGCTGTTGTTCTTCTTGTGGTGGCGTTTGACAACATGGCCACGCCTTCATGTTGCCTATAAGCATTTTATTTTACATAGTTTGTCAGTTACCATATAGCTGCAATAAAAAACAAAAGTTAGAAAATATAATTTGTTAAAATGTTGCAACTAATTTAAAAATCCACAAAAAACCAAACCCGCCCCCGGGTGGACTCGAACCACCAACCTTTCGGTTAACAGCCGAACGCGCTAACCAATTGCGCCACGGAGGCTGCGTTTACAGCGCAAAACTTGTACATACTTCAAACGAAAAGCACACACACAAAGCTCCAGCTGACTAAAGCACGGCTAGTTATCCAATGAAAAAGTGCTTTAGCTAAAAAGAGCTTTCATTAAATAAAACACTGCTTTGACTGCGTTTCGAATGCACTGCTTACTAAAAAAGAGACTTTGGACGAGAGAGTGCCAGCTGCCTCCGTGGCGCAATTGGTTAGCGCGTTCGGCTGTTAACCGAAAGGTTGGTGGTTCGAGTCCACCCGGGGGCGATTAATATTTTTTTAAATACATCTCCGTATTACTTTTAAAATAAATCAATATTAATTATTCACATTTAATTGACAGTTATTAGTTGCTTTTATAGCTCACAGGCTATTAATTTCAATTAAATATTCCTTGTTTGAAATAATTTGTTGGTTTGCATTTTTTCTTCCCATATTTATTTTTGTATGGTTCGCATGACTAAATGTCAATTACCTGATGCTAAACGGGGTCAATGCAGCAGTTTAATGCACCTTAAGTACTCGTCGTAATAATTGCAAGTGGCATGCAACCACCCAACCCATCCCAAACATCTCTCTCTCTCTCTCTCTCTCATTCTGCCCTTGCCTATGCCTTGTCTTTGGCCTTTGTTGTTGTGCTTTATTATTGCTAGTTCTATTCTCAAATGAACGCATAGCCACGCCTCTTTTGACAACCCACCCACCCACACACACACATGCACACAATTATCAATAAGCACACACACACACACACACACATGCACATTTGGAGATGTGTGTGTGTGTGTGTGCGTGGTGTGAGCATATTGACCCAGAATCCTTGATAAGGTCGTCACTCAACACGCCGACGTTGACCCAATTTTGTTATAGCTTCTCCGCTTTTATATAAGGACATATATCCCAGGGGAATCATGGCAAGCGGGGAGGCCACATGGCTTATTCGAGTGTGGGAATAGATTTGTTATAAACATGATTATCACACTTGTGGCCGCCGCTGCGGAATTCAATCTAGCTGCAAAATTCTATTGACAAACGAATTATACAATTTTCTATGCTGGCTCTTTCCTCAAAAATAAATCAAATCGATTTTGCTCGACTATGAGTTATGTTCGCATACATATATATATATAATATATAATAGATTGTGGTTAAGGTGTCCCAACCCAAAATCAAGTCTCCAACTTATCAAAATAATTATTGGCATTCAAATATCGGCTGAGTTTCTATGAAATTTTAACTGATTATACCCGGCTTGGGCCATTAATTTACATACAGGGCATATATATAGAAATTGGCAGATTGAAATCTATTTATTCAACACACAATTGATGAAAATAGAATTTATTTCATTTTCTGTTTGTTGTTGATGTTGTTGCAATTGGCAAAGTTTATTCGCCTTTTGTCGCTGACATGTTGCACTTGCACTCAATTCTATTACTATCCCGACTGCAGTTTTGTTGTTGTTGTTGGTTGTTGTTGCTATTATTATTGTTATTGTTGTCTGTCTGTTTGTCTATCTATCGTATGACTAAACAAAACTGTCTGAAAACTGACGGCCTCCCCTTCCCAGGCCCTGCCCCTGCCTCCCCCTGCCTGAATGACCGATGGACCGACGCTGTAAACGATGCATTTCCGTTGCAGTTTTATTTTTGAAAAGCGAGGAAGAAAAGTGCAAAAATAAAAAATGAAAAAAAAAGAGAGAACTTTAAAAAAAATAACCTCATCTGCATTGCCAATTGGCGCGCCACACAAAACAGCTGCAATTTATGCACATTACAATTAGCAAAAAAGAAGAGTTTTAGTTCTTCTTCCTCTCACATTCTCTTCTCTCTCTCTCTCTGCCCCCTCCTTATTTACTTTTTCCAGTGCAGTTGAATGAAGCTAGAAAAAATGGGGGTCGAAAAAATGCAAAGAAAACCCATTTTTGCATAGTTGAGAAAAGTGAATTGAATTGAGTATTATCATTAGCTGATTGTGCTTAAATTAATGCTTATCTTTAAAACTAATGATATAATTATATAACATTTATCACGCACTAAATTACTCACCAGTTTTGCATGTCGTTTCGTTGGTCATACAATCCAAATAATTATTTTTTATTTTTATTTTTTCTCTTCACTTTTTTTGTAAGTTATATTAATTGTCCGTATATATGTCGTAATATTTCACCAAAATCTGTAAATAAAAGCAACAAGCAGTCGGTCAGTCGGCCATCAATCAATCAAAGCAAATTTTGACACTTTAATATTTAGCTGTATTCAATTTCAAATAATCATTATTCAAATGACATTTAACACACTGTGCGCTATTGCACTGAGAGAGCGCCAACGAGCTCTCCGCTCGAAAGAGCGTACACAAAACTTCCAGTTGAGGAGCCGCGAGAGAGATTGTTTTTCGAGAGAGTGAGAGCGCGGTATGCAATTGGGTCTCAGTCAAATGGCAACGCCGACAGCGCCCTCCTCCACCACTCACCCCAGCAAGACACAGACACGTGCATTTCAGCAATTTTTATTGACAACAAAAAACAACAAAAAAAAACACAACGCAGCAAAATTTTTGAATGAATTAATTTTTTTCAATGTGCACATTAAGTTTTGCGTTTAAATGCCGTTTTTGTGTATGTGATTTAATAAACATTACACGCGCCACAACAACGTGAACAACAATAAAACGCACACACTGCCTCTTTCTCTCTCTTTCTCTCTATCTTCTCTGGTTGCCGTTTATTATTGCACTCGCACAGTTTCCACTGATTCTAGCGCTCTCTCAGAGAGCGCCAAACAACTGCATAGATATGACGAGTGGGTGGGCGGAAGGGCGAGAAGGAGGAAGGTAAACGTCACTTGCTGACAGCATGGCATGGACTGCAGCAGCAGCAGCAACAGCAACACACACACATACATATACACATACTGCTGCATTTTTGCTCTCTCAGTTTCGGTTCTGCGGCGCTCTCCCAGTAAACAATGCGAGCCAACAAATGGAATGGAATTGTGAGTGAGAGAGGGAGAGCAACGTCACTCGCTGGCAATAGCAGCAGCAGCAACAACAACAACAACACTTGGCACGGCACAGTTTTTGTAGTTGTTTAGAAGTTTGCATACATATTTCTAATTTAACACAACACATGCATGTTTATTTATGTACATTCTCTGCTAACTAATAATATTCTGTTAACTAACATTACGTGAAAACGATTTCGTTTGTTGTTTTGTTGCTGTTGTTCGCATAGAACTTTTTCTCAAGCAAATTAGACACAGACACACGTACACTCACACGCGCACTCGCATAGATGACAAAAACAAATTCACACACACGCACTTAAACAGGGCACAGGGGCGGGGAGGCGTGAGGGAGCATGCGAGTTGTGTTAATTAAACTAAAATTTGTTTCACTTTACGTTTTGTTTTGTGTTGTTATTTCTTGCACACAATTTGTTTCTTTATATATATGTATATTTTTTTGTTTTCTGCACTTTTCAGCGACATAAGCGACGCGCAATGTAATTTTTATTACACGAGAGCCGCACATAAAAACTAAAACTAAAAGGCCGCCGTTGCCGTTAGCCCGTTGCTGCTGCTGCGACTGCTGCTGCTGCTGCCTGTTACTCTCTCACTCTCTCTATTGGCGCTCTTTGGCGCGCCTCTCTATCTCTTTCATTCTCTCTGTTCTTTTGCGGGGGCGAGAGAGTGTGGAGAGCGTTGCTTGCAATTGTTATTGCTGTGTGGCTTTTGGTTGCGACGCATGCGCTCTGCTCAATTTTTCTACTTGGCAATGCTTTGACTGCTAAGCTGCGCTCAACTTTCGCGCGAACAAACAGCAACAACAACAACAGAGATATGCAGTAGCCAAAGCGGCAGCAATCGGGCGCTGTCGATATGCTGCACCGTGGTGCAGTGTGTGCAGTGCATTTCATATGGAAAATTATTTATACTTGTAATTTTAAATAATATTATTATTATGTTATTTATTTAATAAGATTAGTTTCTTATTTTACTGCTCTGATTTTTGATTGCTCAAATTTGGCATTTGCGGCCCACTGTGCACTCACACACCATAACAACAACTTTGGGGCCAGCGTGCGGAACTTTTCAAAAAACTGGTTTTCGCTTTGGGCTCATTGTGTGTGCTATGCCTGCCTGACTGGCTGGTTATTGCTGCTGCTGCTGCTGCCGCTTTTGGTTGTGTGTAGTTGTTGCTTCTGCTGCTGCTGTTGGTATTGTTGTTGGTATTCTTTGGTTTCTTTTTCGTTGTGGTATTTAAGCTCTACTTGTTGTTGCTGTGCTTTTGACTTTGTAACACACTTTTTGTGTTGATTTCGCTGCCAACGTCGCAGCCGTTGCTGCTGCTGCTGCTATGTGACTTTTGATTTTAATGCTTTTTTTTCGTTAATGGAATTTATGTTTGTACGTATGCATATATGTATGTGTGTGTGTTTGTATGTATGAGTTTAATTTTTGCGCGTTTTGGTTTCTTTGTTGCGCTTAGTCGCTCTCTTCTGTCTCTGTCCGTCTTGAGTGCATTAAGATTACGCTGACAATGAGACGCACACGTGTTGTTGCTGTTGTTTTTGTTCTTGTTGTTGCTGTTTTCTTCATTTCGTGGGAATTTGGCAAATTTTTAAGTTTATTTTCAACACTTTAGACAAGTGAAAAGGTCAGGTGTTTTTTATTTTTATTTTTTTTTTGTTTTGGGCTTCAGGTGTATAGAAAGTTAAGTCTTATAGTACATAATATGACTTAACTGTTGTCTTGGTTTTGTTCATTGCTTATTGTTTTGACGTGACTTTGCTTGGCCTGCATGCAAGCCAAAGGGGCAAGCACTTAACCTCACTTTACCCCCACACACTCCTCAAGTAATTCGTAATAATCGTCTATTGAACTTATTAGCCAAGGGAATCCAATAAAGTGACCCAACGAAAGCAACAAACCCTGTGCAGAAAAGCACAAATGCAATAAGAAGAAAATATCTAACCAGGCAGACTATTTTTATTTAAAGAACAAATTATTTCTAATTTTCATGAATAGCAAATGTTAGTAGAAGTTGCATCAAATGCAATTCAGAATTTGCTCAACCCATTTCCCTTTCCCCTTACTATTTCAGCATATTTGCAATGAATTAAGGCGTTTCACAGAGAAATATGAAATGCATTTACCAAAGTATAAAAATATTTAACAAAGCAAACTATTTTTATTTAAAGCATTAATGGCAAACGTTAGTAGAAGTTGCAATATATGCAATAAAAACTTAAATTCCGTCTCTTTTTCAGCATATTTGCAATGAGTTAAGGCTCTGCTGGCTGATTTAACATTTCCGAAAATGAAATACAAAAAATGCACTTGGTGAGGGGAGGGACTGAGAATGAGAGGGCAAAAGAGAATGGTAATGGGAATGGGAAGAAGAGTGGATACGGGGGCCCCACGCCCCAGTTGAATTTCTTAACACGCAAGCGAATCGCGGCAAACATTTATAAACAGTAGCAACAACAATAACAAAAGCAATATAAAAAAAAACGCCAAGCGCAGCAGTGACGAAAATGTACAAGCAACAACAACAACAACGAAAACGTCGACGACAACGACGGCAAGTTGAATGACATAAAACATCAACTGACCTTCAACTCTGCGACTGAACCTTAGAAAAAAATGAATAATTTTACACTCGAAACAAACACAAACACACACAACACACACACACATGCACATGCATTGCGCTATATGCAAATTTAAGCGGCGAGCGGCGCATGCAACTTACAGCAATTTACGATGGACACGTGGACACCGCCAAATAGTTGTGCAGAGAGCGAAAGACAGCCAGAGAGACAGAGAGAGAGAGAAAGATTGAAAGCACCCAAGCATGTCAAAAAAATACCACGCACACACACATGCATAGGCATGTACATGTAATAGTGTTGCAAGCGCCAAGCAAAACGTCAGCTCTCGTTCCAATGTGCAATAATGCCCAAAAAGCAACTGTAGAGTGTGAGCGAGAGAGGTAGCGAACTAAAAGCTTGCCCATGCACAGTGCATGACGTAAATTACAGGCCTGCTCTTGCACTTGGGGAGAGAGAGAGAGAGAGTGCAAAGCAGAGCAGAGCAAAGAGCGCACCGAGAGAGCGCACTCAACTACAACTAGTACTTAGTCGAGTATAGTTGAGTGAGTAGTTTTGCTACGGCCTATTTAACGCTGCATGTTTATTTTTGGCGCTCGCGACAGCGACGCAACAGCCGCAGTAACAGCGAGCAGTCGCAGCAGCGGCGGCGGCGGCAACAAAATTGCATTCACTCTCGTTTCAGTAGATTTTCTTTTTGTTTTAGGGCGTTGTTGTATTCAAAAACGGAAGTGTAGGCGGCGGGAGCCGTTTGTTTTTTTGTTTTTCTCGTTTGTCATGTCAGCGGATGCATCATGTGACGACGACGACGAGTGGCAGTTGCATGAGCGCTGCTCTGTGAGAGAGATTGGTGGTGGCGGGTGTTGGGGGTGGCGGGTCTTGGGGGTATGCGGAATGTCGTGCATGCCATTAACACCTGTGTAAATGACACAGGTAGGTCAAATTGTCTTTATTTTCTGTTTCAGCAGTAGAGAGAGCCAGAAAGAGGGTTAAACAGCTGTTGGTTGTGAGGGGGTGGCAAAATGGCTAAGCCCCAAAGCGCCAAGAACAAAATTTTGGCAAATAATATAAATTTAGATCGATAGAGTCACACAGTATTTGGGGCAACAATTAAAAATAACACGCAGAAGCCTTTGCAACCTAAAAGCTGAACGTGGCTCAGTCACCAAGAAATCATGCCAAGGATAAACAACAACACAAAATATAGTTTTTATCGGGTTTCCATATCTAAATGCAGTAAAGATCTGATGGTCAAAGTATAATTTTTTTCCGAAATGAACAATATATTTTTATTAATAAAAAATGTATAAGAAGGTAAGTATAAATAAAATAATCTATTTAAAACACAGAACCTGTTACCTAAAAAGAGCACTGCCGTAAACACGTGCCTCTTCCACTGTGCCCCAAACCAAAAAAGTGTTTTTGGACGATGCCAACAACACGCGGTGTTCCCAAGCGGTCCCCCATCTAAGTACTAACCGCGCCCGACGCTGCTTAATTTCGGTGATCGGACGAGAACCGATGTATTCAGCGTAGTATGGTCGTTGGCAACAGCCTCATGCTTAGAGTGGGATTAAATATTTGGTAGTTGTTAATATCTACTTGTGAATCCCTTGTTTAACTTACAATAATGTAAGGTACTTTTGTTACTATGATATGCATAAGCATTCAATGGTATATTTGCGAACGAATAAAGTCAGTTAGTCAAACAAAAAATTAAAGTCACATTACACATGCAGATTGCTTCAGCTAAGTGAAAGAAAAACAAACAATAATAGAAAATCATAATATATGCAACGTGGGTATAATATTAGCCAGTCCCTTTTTGCACCTGTAGTCGTATTTCAGAATTTTATTATGACCCCCACCGGTTATCATTTATTGACAACCATCTTTCGGCCAGACATTTCTTCATGTTTTATGCATGCTGCATATCCACGAATATTTGCAAGCCGCACAGCTTGGAAATTTCTTGGCGCACATTCTCAAAGTGTGAACGCTCCATGGAGGAGGCGAGGCGAATGGCTAAGGACGTTACTGCTTTTGGCATTGAAATTTTAACACGACTGTTAAAAGTTCACAGCTTGCATAAGTCAAGTGCCGCCAAAAATGTGCAAGCCTGGGGTTTCGCCACACCCTTGCAGCATGCTCCGCAAAAGTATGCGGCAAGTAATACACAGCATGCCATTTCCACAACATCCTTGACCCAAACAATGCACCAAAGGCAGGCGCCAAAGAGCGACTGGGGCGAATCGACAGAAAACCTAACGACGCAAAAAAAGTTAAGTACAAATGCAAGCAAAACGAATAGACGTGATATACTCGAAAGCCGCACGACGCGCAGATACCCTGTAAGCTGGTTGTTGAACTCTTAAATTCGTTTTTATTTAATTTTAAAAAATTAATAAAATAAATAATAAAATAAGAAATGTTAACACAACAAAAAGGTGTTTTTGGACAGATGCCAACAACACGCGGTGTTCCCAAGCGGTCCCCCATCTAAGTACTAACCACGCCCGACGCTGCTTAATTTCGGTGATCGGACGAGAACCGATGTATTCAGCGTAGTATGGTCGTTGGCGAACGACGGAAGCTCAGCGTGGGATTTTGTGTAGGGCATTTTTTTTAGCACACAAGTTGATTAGACTCTGTTTACTGCATTTTATAGAAGACATAAATAGCACTCAGTCAGTGCCGGTTGGTTGGGCGTTGACAATGACCAACGCCGAGCCCCCCACAGACCGAATAAGAGATAGAGACTGCGACTGAGACAGAGGCGCAACCAGAAGCAGAGAGACAGAGAGAAGTGGAAAGGTCTTCCACCTGGCCTCTGCCGTCATGGCGACGACGACAATGTTTTGGGTGGTTTTTGGGTGGCAAGGACGCGTGTCTCGTCGCGCCGTTTAATGGAATTGAAAATGCTGCTGCACTAGAGCGGGCAAAAGAAAAAAAAAATCAAAATCGATAAATTTCACTCGTGCATTATGAAAAGGTTTATGTGTGCAAATTGTTGTGGGCTGTGAATTTTGGTTTCAACTCTCTTTTCTTCTCTCTCTCTCTCTCTCTCTCTCTCTTTCTCTCTCTTTCTATTTGAGGGTACGGTCAGTTAGCATGTTATCAAATGACTTGCTAAAAAGTTTTTGCATATTTTATGGCCAAGTCAAGGCTCGCAACTTGAAGTGATATGAAGTTGTTCAAGCTGAACAGGTTTTTGCCAGAGCAGAGCGGAAAATAGGAAATTATGTGAATAAACAGTTGCAGCACGCAATATTTATAAGGAGGCATTGAAAAGAATACAAATGTAGCAACATATGCAAACAAAATTCAAATTTTGGCAAATAATTACAATGTTAAAATATTATATTTCATGATACGAATATTTTAAAAAGAATGTTTCTTTTACTCACCTCATAATCAAACTTTAAAGCTATTGCTTCTTATCTGAAAAAAAATAACGGGATTTTTAGTATTTATATTTAAATTGTATATATTTACAATGGTCTTGAAACCGGTTTTGTTCTTTTAACAAAAAGTATTACGTTATTTACTTCAATAACATGCATTAGTTATGAAAGATGCAAACAGCATTTGGATCTTTCCAAGAAAAACAAAAATAGTTTGGAGAAGGCAGCAAAAGAAAAAAAAAAGCAAAGCACAAGTAACAAACAACCTTTAGAACTTTTCTAAGCTTTCATTTGTGCAATGAGCTTTAAGTATCTCATTAGTTTCAAAGCTGATCAGTCGGTCCTGTGGCGCAATGGATAACGCGTCTGACTACGGATCAGAAGATTCCAGGTTCGACTCCTGGCAGGATCGAAGCATTTCTATTTTTTTCGCTTTGCTTAATTTTATATCAGGCATTTATACAGAGTTTTAATGGTTTTTAATTGGCTTAAGCTACTTTTTACTTAGATTTATATAGTTGCTATTGTTTTCAGCTTTCTAGTTTTCTACAAATTCAAATTAATTTTGTAACTAGTGATTATCGGCTTTACATTAACTGTAGAACCCCGTCTAAGTTTAGTATTTCTTCCCAGAACTCCCAGCAGCCTCCGTGGCGCAATTGGTTAGCGCGTTCGGCTGTTAACCGAAAGGTTGGTGGTTCGAGTCCACCCGGGGGCGAATTTAGCTTTTTTTATTGCATTTACATTTTAACAAAATTTGCACGATCACATCTGGCTGCAGCCAGTAATAAGCTTGCGACAAGGTCTTTTGTATAATGTAAAACTAGTTGGGCGGCGACCCTTTAGCTCAATTTACTCGGCAAGTTGTAAAGCGAATTTTTATTTTGCCTTACACTTAAAACTGGCTGCAGGCATGAGTGCAAGACTTATCGCGGTCGATCGTCTTTTTTGCTATTGCTATTAAGCATTTCGTCATGTGCGAAAAATGGCTTGAATAAGGAGGAGGAAGTAAAGGGACAACTACAATGGGGCGTCAACAGCTTAACTGTGGAACTTGAGGGAACTACACTTAAACTTTGAAGATACGCTTAAATATCAATTTAAAAAAAACAAGTTTCATATTAAAAAAATACAATTTAGAACTTTTCAGCACCGTATTTCCCATACCGGGAATTGAACCCGGGCCTTCCGGGTGAGAGCCGGATATCCTAACCACTAGACAATATGGGAGATGTACGAAACAAACTCAAAGGCGCATTTGGGTGCCAGTGTTGGTAAATATAGTTGTAACAGCAGAACAAAATATATAATCTAAAATATGCCCAAACACATTCCCTATTAAGTTTGGGTACAACTCAACCTAATGATCTCATAGATTAGAAATGATCTCAGAATTTACCAACCGTAGCTGCAACTTTAATGATCTATCTCCACATATTTAAATGCTTAGTTTTACACCCTTTAAACTATTTCATTTGCATTCATACAAAAAAATTGTGCAATCATTGCGAATTGCACGTTAAATATTGTATTGTTTTTATTGTATGTCAGTGCATTAACCGCAATTTGCATAGTCAAAACAAATTAGTCGATCTCCATATAGGAAATACACATATATACCCAGTAAATGACACAAGTTTGCAAATTGCGAATGCATAGTTTTAATGGACGTATTTTTATGGCTGTGCTTTGTATGTGTGTGTGTGTGTGTGTGTGTGTGTTTTGTCTGTTGTGTGTTTTAAGGTTAAGTTCAGTCATTCGCCTCGTTTCATTTGATTTGCGTGGCAAACTGAAACGTTTTTAATATTTTCGCTATACTCTGGTGTTGCACGCGTAGTTCTGTTATGCATTCAAATTAATGCATTTTCTAAACGTGCTCTTATTCACATTTGCATTCGGTGCTGGCTTTATTATCGTTGTTGTATTCGGTCTTTGTCTCTCCTTTTCTCTCTTCATATCTATCTATCAATCGCTGGCCATTGATTCTCGCATTTCATTTCAATATTCAAATCACATTTTTATTTTCCCCCGCACAGACATAAGTTTTGTATTACTCTCAAACAATGCAGTGTCGTTGTAAGTGCACTCGCTGCAGCAAGAAATGCGGCTGTCAAGGTTCAATAAAGAATAAAAATCATTATATAAGCGGAGGGAAAAACATTATTCAAATAAATAAAAATAGAAAGAAAAAGTTAATTCTCGCCCAACGTGGGGCTCGAACCCACGACCCTGAGATTAAGAGTCTCATGCTCTACCGACTGAGCTAGCCGGGCTTGGTGACGATCAATGGCAACTTACTGTTGCTAAATTTATTGCGCAGGATATGCCGTTAAAGATCGTTTTTTAAATTATTTTTAGGAATTTTCGGTAATTTCATGCAGCTGGGATATCTGGCTAAATATTTACTTTTGTCAAATTTACTTTATAGTATTGGGTACACACTCGTGCCTCGTGTTTACTCAGCTTATTCAAGGTTCCATAACACATAGCACAGGTGAGTACAGGTGTTATTTACATTGTTTACTTTCTATCAAAACAAAAAAAACTGAAAATGTGTATTGCGATTTTATATCAACAGGTATTTTTTAAACTCTTTTTGGAAGACATTTTAATTTGGTTATCAAGTTTACATAAGGTTTATATCAATATATAAATAGGAACAATCTGATTACGACATTTTTTCGTACAGAACGAATAAAATCAAAAAATATATCGAACTTCGCACAAAAATGTAGATGTCAGCAGATTAACTGCGGTCTACAAAGGGTATATAATCTTCGGTTTAGCAAAAATAACTGTGGTCTCTCTTGTTGATACTTGGAATTGCAAATGGAACTGGGATACATTAAGAAAATATATCTATTCACATTTTCTTAATTGATTATATTTTATTCACAACTTGCCCAATTTACATAAAGATAATTACTATATAGACAAACATAGATTCTATAATGCTATTCTATTTTAGATAAGATTTCCACTGCGATTCCATCTGTCGAAGATTTCAGGGCCTCAACAACTGCCCGGCTAGCTCAGTCGGTAGAGCATGAGACTCTTAATCTCAGGGTCGTGGGTTCGAGCCCCACGTTGGGCGAAAAGTTAATTTTTTGCTTTAAATTAAAAACTTCTCAAATGTGTTTGTAAATTTATAAAATGGTTTTTGTAGTTAAATCAAACAACATATTTTTGTTTATCTCATTATTTGTTGACGAGCCTAATATAACCAACCCCAACTTATTTGACATTGTGTCTGCTGCAGACACTGTTGTTGCCACCGGCTGTGGCATGGAAAATGCGAAAGCAAGCGAAAGATAAAGATAACGAGAGAGTGGACACAGTGTGTGAGTGAGTGAGTGAGTGAGCGAGTTTTTATGTAAGTAAGCATGTCCGTATGTCTGACAGGCATTATGCCTGGTAGGTCTAGACTTGATGCGGAGGTCGCCAACAACGACAATAAACACAAACAATTTGTCTGCACAAATAAGCTTCTGCCTTTCATTTGCTTTATGTTATGCTCCCCATTATTACTTGTTCCGTTCACAATAGAATATGAAAGACTCTGCACATCAACCTGGCCACTAACATGATATGCTATACTGCTCACAAATTAACTTACAGAAGTACTATTTTTAGGAATAGCTTTAAGATATTTGATTGAATTAAATACTTTCACTTCGGGCAATTGATGAATTATCCTAGTTATAAGAGATATTTCCTTTTTTAAGAAACTTACTAAGCTATTTCCTAAAAATATCTTGCATAATATTCATTATCATTCAGCGATTCATTTCGTCTCTTCTTTAATGATTTCATCCCTGACACATAACATATTCATTCCGGAATGCCCGACTCTTTTGCATGTAGTGCAAGCAAGCAAGAAGCCGTCTGCCAGGCTGATTATCTTCTGCCTGCTTGCTCTCGCTCTCTCCCTCTGTATCCCTCTCTCTCTCTTTCTCTCTCTCTGTCTGTCTGTCTGTCTGCACGTCGTCTCTTTTGCCTGTCCTGTCTCCCCACTACACACTCTCTCTCTCTTTCTTTCCCGCTGGTTCCAATGTGGCTCCCTCATCGCTTCAATGTCTGAGTTTCTGTTTCAATATGCATGCCGCTACCGCCGCTTATGTATTTTGTTTTGTTTCCTTTCGCACATTGTTTCGTTTTAATATTTTATAGCAAAATTACTTGGGGCAGTCGCGGGGGCGACTGTCGGACTTTGTGATGGCTGCTCTTGCATATGCCTCTCCCTCACAGACAACTCCCTAATAACCCCTTCTAAAGCAATAAAACCCTTTCGCATTGTAGCTTATATTCATCGTTGAGGTAGGCGCCTAATTTTATACACCATTTCCATTAGGAAGCAATAAAATACACCGCACAAGAACACAATTACAGAAAATTCGAAAGACCGAGAGAGAGAAAGGCAGGGAAGGAGTGAGCAAAGCTAATCAAGCCTCCAATCTGTAGTCACAGGCATGTGCCTATAAATAAAGTCTAAAAAAAAAGAAAGACAATAAAAACGTGTCGCTGCCACGTACACAAAACTCATACTTTATAGGCAGATACAGTGTTCGCCAGCAGCCATCACCAAGCCCGGCTAGCTCAGTCGGTAGAGCATGAGACTCTTAATCTCAGGGTCGTGGGTTCGAGCCCCACGTTGGGCGAAGTTACATTTTTTGTTGTTGTGTGTCTGATATATTTTTGTGAAAATATCCACTTATAAAAATAACAAGATATGCATAGGGACTCTTTAGGATAAGCATTTGTCATCTTCACGTCAACTGGCCCATTAGCTCAGCTGGTTAGAGCGTCGTGCTAATAACGCGAAGGCCGCGGGTTCGATCCCCCCATGGGCCAACAAAACAGTTGGTTTTTTTTGTTTTTAATCTTTCAGACCTTATTAAATAATTTAAAAAGTCATATTTGTTCATTTTGGATTTTAAACGCATATTTATATAAGCAAATTAAAAGATGGTAAAAAAAAAGAGCCGATGTTAATATTTTTAAATCGCGTACAAATGAATACACATAAAAGAAAAAATTAAAAACCATTGGCCCATGGGGGGATCGAACCCGCGGCCTTCGCGTTATTAGCACGACGCTCTAACCAGCTGAGCTAATGGGCCATGTTAATACTTGTTTGCCCAAAAGTTTGCTTCAGAAAACAATAGCAACATACATTTTGAGGATTTCAGTACAATATTTTAGATATTAATAAAAACAATACCTGATAGCACATACAAAATATTATATATTGGTAATCAATTCATAGCTTTCTATGGTTGCTTGCGTCAATATTGAATAACTTATAGCTACCCAAATCTAAAGGAAAATACAACAAATTCCAAATATCATTCGTTTATTATCAATTTTATTCAGACTTAAGCCAAATCCCATGCCATTATACAGATTTATTGCTTGTCTTACATGAATTTAAAAATGCACATGATGAAGGGAAACATTAATCTGCAAAATAAAAAAAAAGAAGACAATCCTGGCCCATGGGGGGATCGAACCCGCGGCCTTCGCGTTATTAGCACGACGCTCTAACCAGCTGAGCTAATGGGCCATGTGAACGTCGTTTTATTTGAGGGCTTTATTGACAAAGAATTGGAACACTATTAAAAAATGAGGATCACACTATTATTATTAAAAAAAAATATATTAAGATATCCACTTTTAAATGCCATCAATATTTACAAAATGAAAATAATATTAAATATGCTTTAAACACATTTAAATAGTTTAAGGATCTATGCAAAAAGATATATAGTGGCCCATGAGGGGATCGAACCCGCGACCTTCGCGTTATTAGCACGACGCTCTAACCAGCTGAGCTAATGGGCCATATTGACGCCATTTTGTTTGCAGGACTCATAAAATAAAGATTTTCTATTTGACAAATAAACTGACAAAAAAAAGTTGATTATGGCCCATGGGGGGATCGAACCCGCGGCCTTCGCGTTATTAGCACGACGCTCTAACCAGCTGAGCTAATGGGCCTTACGATCCGCTACAGAATTCTAGCCAAATTGAACTTCTGGACACTATATATGAAAATAGAAATATGAACGATAATAAAACTCACCTTAGCTATAAGGAAAATACTAAATGGCCAGATAATCGAAGGGTATTATTTTTAAATTATTGCATGCTTGCCCGATAGCATGTGTTATAAAGAATCTATTAATCGTAAAATTAATTGAACGCTTCGATTGATTATAATTCTGCAATGACAGAGAGAGAGAGAGAGACATAAAATTAGAATAGCAAAAAAAAATACATATATTGCATCAATGAAACCACAACGAAAACTAATGAAGAAATAAAAACAAAAGCAACAACAATAAGCTGACTGAAAAATGTATGCCTCGTAGATACGAGGGCGAGCAGCATATGAGAAATCAAGTGAAGTGTGTGTGTGTTGCTGCGTGTGAGTGGAAGTGGAGCCGACGCAATAAATTTTCTGTGGTGTAGGTTAGGGCAAGCAGAGCACTCGCTCGCTCACACACTTGCAGCAGAGCCAGTGCAGTGACAGAGACAGAGAGAGCGAGAGAAGGAGAGAGGGAGAAGCCTGCAGACAATGAGGCAGCTCAGCTGCATGGCCGACTGCACTAGCAGAGACGCAGACAGCGACAGCGAGCTTCAATAGGCCGTCGGGCAGAAACTTGCAATTTTACAAGAATGAGCGTAGAAACGAGCAGACAGCGAAACAAGCAAAAAAAATAAGTAAACGAAGTCAAGCAATGTAAAGCACTACGTATGTGTGTGTGTGTGTGTGTGTTTGTGCAAGGGTCGTTGAAGGAGGAACACCAGGAAAAGAAGGAGGGGACGCTGCTGCTGTTGCTGCTTGCATGGGCCGATGTCAGGGGCATGAAGTTGCAATGAAAATGAAATTGCAAGCGGGAACCTAGAGACAGACGCGCATACATTAGTATGTGTGTATCTGTGCGTGTGTTTGCATGTGAGTGTTTGTGTTATATTTAGTTACTTGTGTCTGGTTCTTACTGCCTGCAATGTGGCAATTTTAGATATGTATCTGCAAGATACATTCGCAAGACTTCTCTCAGGTCCAAGCAGGCAAGCAAGCACCTAGCACCATTTTTTTTACTCTTTCTTCAGTTTTTCTTTTGCCTCTCTGTTCTGTTGCGCTATTTTCGCTTTCAACGAAGCTGCAACCCAAAATGGTTGACGCGTCTATTTAATGCTCCAGACAAGTTTCGCAATTGAGCAGGTTAATGGGACTATTGGGATATGCGGGCTTATAAAGAATAAAGAATAGGGCTATAAATAAGGCCTGGAATGGAGCACTGATTATTGTCGCCAATACGCATGTGTAGCCACTGAACAGTAACAAAGCCAACATCGAATTCACTTTAGCAAACTCTTAGAACATGTTTACATTGGAAATTATTAAAAAAAAAGTTATCGACAAGACTCGGCGTATGAAAAGTTGTATTTTCATATCTTTTGCACAATTCTTGATTAATTTAACGCAATTGCTTAATGTTACAACAAATATTATATACAAGTGTGAGAGAATTATATCAAAGTTATATAAAAAGCTACAATTATTTTTACTTTAATCTATTCTTAATGTTTAGATATGAATATCTTCGTATTAGGGTTAATATCTTTTCCATTTCCAGTATTAGTATTATATCATATCAATATATTGTTATAAATTCTGTTTCTCTTTCTCTCATTCCAAAAGCCTGAAAAGAACGGTAGTCCCCAAAATGAATCGATAAAATTGGAGAAGACAAAGACATTTACTGTTAAATTTCGACTTATTGAGAAGATCTGCCGCACCTGTTTGAAAACTGGCAACAGAGTATAAGAAATTCGATAGAATTCAACTCTAATATTCTGACTGGATTTAGATGATTTTCAAAGCTTTCACTTGTGATTTTAGATGCAATAACTTAACACATGTTTAAAGAATTGATTTATCTGTATTTCTTTACGTATTTTTTGAGTCTGAAGTTAAATAAAAGCTGAGCACAAAAACCGATAACAATGTTAATATTTTACTCAGACTACTATATCGTCTTCAGATATGTATCAGTCTGTGTATGTTGCTTTAATGGCCTATTCATTCACAGACAATAGACTTCCTTTTATTACCGGAAAAGTTCCATATGTAAATTTTTGAGGATGTTCTCTTTGCAAAGTCGAGAAAACCGCAAATGTAACCAGTGTATAGATGTGTGTATTTGTAAGTGTGTGTGTGTAATTTAAGCTATAGTTTGGTGTGCAGGGAGAATATATTCATGTTCAAAACTAGAGATATTTAGATATGTACACACTGACGCCGACGCCGTCGATTTGTTGGCCGGCGTACGTTTGTCAAAAGGGAAGTCAACAATTCTTCTAGCAGACTATTTTAATGTGCTTCGTTTTTATTTATTTTTATTTTATTTTGTATTTTTTTATTTTATTTTATTTTTTTTTGTATGGCAGGCAGCACAAACAAAACAAGTCGCCAAACGAGTTAACGGAGAAGCACAAGAAAGAGATGCCGACTAAAAGACAGCAACAAAGAGCGGGAGAGAGAAAGAGACACTGAGATCGAGTGAGCAAAAGGGAGGAAGAGGCAAAGAGAGAGGGTGAAGGCAGCGGCAGCAGGTCGCTTCGCGCTTTTCTGCTGCTGCCAGTGTGTGGAGGCCTACAGACACACACACTCTCACAGTTAGCGCCAAAGCAATAACAGCGTGACCGTCGCATAGACGTAGACAGCAACCAGTGTTGCCGCCATTCAGATTTTCTGGCTGTAAGAATTTACAGAAATTCGAATGGCGTGCTTTTTTTTTTATGAAAAAACAATAAAGACAAGAAATATATGTCAGTTTTCATAAAATAGAAAATTGAAAAATATCATAGTATCATAGTATGTTAATAAATCATTTGAAAATAATATGAGTAAATAAAAATAAAAATGTAGCTTTTTTTAACATTAAATCGCCTTTTTTAGCCTCAGAAAAGTTGGCAACACCGATAGGCAGCGCAAGAGCGCAAGAGAAATAAATATATCATACCATGCACACACACACACAGAGAGACGCACACACACACGTAGATGTTTACATACATATGTAAATGGAGAAACGACAGCTAAACAAACAGCAACAACAATAACAGAATCGGCGTCTGCTTAGCCCTAGCCCCAATCTTTGTGCTTTTCGCTTTTTTGCTTCTATGCCGCTTTGCCCTCTCATTTTTCTTATTCTCGTTAAATTTTCGTTTCAATTTCGTTTCGTTTCGATTGGTTTGGTTTTGGGCTTTGGCGCTGCTTGCTTGTGCCGAGGCAGAAGCAGACGATGAAAACAAAAAAGTATGTGAAAAAACAGAATAGGCAACTCGAAAAACAAAACGCAAAGAAGCGCAAGAAGACGACGAAGAGGAAGCAGCAGCGGCAGCAAATCGTATACATTTTAACATTGGTAAGCGGGATGGGGGATGGGAGGCCATTGTCGGCATTTTCGACTGCACTTACCTTTAAAAACATTTATAGCCTGCATTTGCATTTATTTAATATTTATTTATTATTGCACACGCACTTACACAACACACACACACAAAACACGAACACACGGCCAACACACACACTCTTTTCTATACATATATATATATTTGTTTTGTTGTAAGCAATTTGTTGTATGTGGGTATGTATTTTATATTATTATTATTTTTTGTTGTTGGGAGGTTCCTCTTTATGTTTTCGTATCTCTTTTTATGTTTCGCATTTGCTTACGTCGCGCACACGTTCAACTGTTAAGCGTTCAGTTCAAATGCGTCGTCGATTTTGTGCCGCCACTGAACTGCACATATTGAGTGCCAAAGAGAGACTGAAACGAACTTTTTTTGTTAACGCCAAGAAGCAGTTGCTGCTGGCGCTGCTGTTACAGACGCTGAGACGACGTCACTCTGTGTGTGACTACAGCGGGAGAGCCAAAAGCGTTACTATGTTAAGTGTGCAAATTAATATGCACTTGGCTAATTTACATATACTTTTGAACTTATACATGGACACATTAAACATAAACCAATCTGTTAAAAAATTATTGTGTTTAAAATTACATACATTGTTATTTTAAATGTTACATGTAATGTAACAAGCTTGAAGTAAATAGCACTGCTTGGTTGTACTGCTTGTTTCATTTGAGAACACAAGTAACACAGGTTTGTCTTTTAAGTGGTTTTGTGCTTATTTAGTTCTATCGGGTCCTGTGGCGCAATGGATAACGCGTCTGACTACGGATCAGAAGATTCCAGGTTCGACTCCTGGCAGGATCGAATTTTTTAATGTGTAAATTATTTTTTTCTAATCATCGTTTGTTTATTTAACTTGTTCTGATACAAATTGAAATATTTTACAAACCATTTTTATTGTTCTATGTAATTGTTCTTTATTGAACTGCTTGGAATAGTGCGTTTTTGCCGAAACTAGATCAACCGGTCCTGTGGCGCAATGGATAACGCGTCTGACTACGGATCAGAAGATTCCAGGTTCGACTCCTGGCAGGATCGCGTTTTTAGGTATATTTTATATCTAAAATACGGGCTTTTATCTTTTTGTGGAAGTAGAAGAATCAGTTGATAGTTTTTGTAAATGAACAATGTTTTCTTATAGTTCAAAGATTAGTTACTACAGATCAAAGTTGAAGTGAGAACATATTGTGTTGTTTGCGGTGTTGGTAAACGCCTCCCATATGGTCTAGTGGCTAGGATATCTGGCTTTCACCCAGAAGGCCCGGGTTCGATTCCCGGTATGGGAAAGTTCTTTTTATTTTATTTTTGCATCATCTGAATTAATTAGATTATTTTTAAATGGATGAAAATTGTAATTTGTATTTGGAGTAACACTAGTAAATTCAACGCTATTACATTACAACTAACTTACCTACCGGTTCTGTCTGCCATCAGTTGTCAATGTCACAAATGCACAATTGCATATTCTTCGTTTGCAGTTTTTTGCTATTATGCAAATCAGATTGAATAAGAAGTTGTTTCCCACACACACGCATATAAGCACAGTTCTTCAACAAAAATCATTTGAAGATGTCACCTTAAATGTCCTTGGTTTGTGGGATTTGCAAACGCAGCTGCCACTTACCCATTTGTAACTTTCCCCCATCCCTTTGTCCAACTTTCTAAATTTCCTCTGTTTAGCATAAGGCGACACATAATCCACACACTCCACTCGATGCCACTTGATTTGCTTTTTAGATACCGCAGCTCAACATTGCTAGCAGAAGGAGCAGGAGGAGGAGAAGATGAAGTAGACCCCGTGCCTCGGGTACTAAGGCAACTTCATCTTCTCCTTTCCCGGCGCTTTCTTTGACTCTCCATGCCTTTTCAAGTGCATCATGCAACAAAAATAACGCAGCTTATTTGCAGCACGTTCCCAATACGCATATAAATTCTCTTGCACGTTCTGTGTGTGGATTTAAAGAGCTCGAAACTGCTCTAAGTTGATGGAATAAAAAAAAACTATAAGAAAAATATAGAACTCGATCCTGCCAGGAGTCGAACCTGGAATCTTCTGATCCGTAGTCAGACGCGTTATCCATTGCGCCACAGGACCGTCGGCAAATCGCTGTCAAAAGCTCATTAAGTAACGCAAGTTTTTTTTTATAGTGAGATTTCTTATGAATAAAATATGTTAACACTTTCAAATGCTGCTCTGTTTGGAATTGACTAATTTGTATTTAAAATGTAATTATATTTGTAGTATATATTTATTTATTCAGTCTAGGAAAATAATTGGTAATTTAACCAATTTGCCATTAAATTATATTGATTTCAGAATAATAGAAAGAAATTGTCAAAAAAGTCAATAATTTTCGGTGTCTGAAAATTAAAAAAATTCGATCCTGCCAGGAGTCGAACCTGGAATCTTCTGATCCGTAGTCAGACGCGTTATCCATTGCGCCACAGGACCACATGAAAGTCAGCTGCCATAATCGTATTAATTACGGCTAAAATTGTCGTCTCAAGTTCGTAAACTGCCTTATCGATATGAGGTAAGCAGTTCATTTGATTAAGATATAATTAATTCTTCACAATAGCTTCTTAGCATTATTGTTACATTCTGGAGCACAGTTGCACAGTTGCACAGTTGCTATACTAACAGTGTATGTATGTTATGCATATTGACTCATGTTAGTTTAAGTACGCTTCTGCGCCTCGCAAAATCAACTCCCATATTGTCTAGTGGTTAGGATATCCGGCTCTCACCCGGAAGGCCCGGGTTCAATTCCCGGTATGGGAAGACACAAATACTCAGTTTCGGAGGGTTTTTTTTTTAAATTTATTTTGTTTTTTTTAATTTTGATTGAGATTTGCATTTTCTAGTTAGTTGTTGTTGCTAAAGCAAATTTAGAGCATAAAGACAGACCAGCAAATTTATTTTGTAAAGTCACCGAGTATAAGCAAATTTGTATTATCAACGAAAGAAATGACGATTGATAATGATTTGGCGATTCGCCGTTTTGCCTATAAGTTGTCGGCAAATTCGTTAAATCAGCCAGTCACCGCACGCATGCGAAGCTGAAAACATGTCTACTGAAATGCTTTTATTGATCGCCTCGCTGGCGATCATATTTTATGTCTGGCAACGGCGCGCGTTTAACTTCTGGCAGCGATCGGGCGTTAAGAACATTCCGTCATCGCCCATAATTGGAAATTTGAGCAGCTTATTAACCGGTCGAACTTCGTTCTTCGAGCAGCTTCGTTTGCTACACGACGCAAAAGGCTTTGAGAATGAACCCGTTGTCGGAATTTATTTGCTCCATCGTCCCGCTCTGCTCATTAAAGATCTCGATCTGATCAAAACTGTGATGATCAAGAAGTTTAACTTCTTCGTAAATCGCGCACTGAAAACCGATCCTCATCACGATGCCCTCGGTACTAACAACATCTTCTTTTCGCACGGTCAGCCATGGAGGGATCTGAGGTATAAGTTGTCGCCATTCTTTACCAGTGGCAAAATGAAGCAAATGTATCCATTGATGGTCGAGGTGAGTTTAACACACATCATCCATCCGTTGCACAAAGATTTCAATTTCCGCTGCATTCATTTACGGCACAGATTGGCAAAGATCTGGAAACGTATTTGGATAAATTGCCAAAGGGTTCGATGCTGAAAATCAAGGATGTTTGCGGTCGTTTCACAACCGATCTTATAGCGACTACAGCATTCGGCCTGAAGGCCAATGCGTTGGGCAGTGCGAAGAATGAATTTTATGAAAATAACAAGGCCATTTTCGAAATGAGCCTGCGACGTGGCATCGATTTTACCATTATCTTTGTGCTGCCGATGCTGGTCTCGTTGGCACGCATCAAACTCTTCCCCAAACAAACCGCCGAATTCTTGCGACGCATTATCAAATATGCGCTGGATGAGCGCGAGAAGTCGGGTCAGCGTCGCAATGATCTCATTGACATATTGCTGGCGATGAAGAATGAGGCAAAGTCGGATAAGTCATTGGATTTGGATTATCTCGTGGCACAGGCAGCCCTCTTCCAGACGGCTGGCTACGAGACAAGTGCCTCGACCATGACAATGGCACTCTTTGAGCTGGTCCATCATCCGGAAATTCAGGAACGTTTGCGCACAGAGATTCGCGAATATTTTGGCGATAAGCAGTCCATTGATTACGACGGCATTCATCAGATGCCCTACCTCAATCAAGTGGTGAACGAGACGCTGCGAAAGTATCCAATTGTTGGGTATGCGGAGCGTGAATGTGTCCAACCGGCGACCGGAGAGAAATTCAACCTGGCCCCGTACTACGACCTGGAGGTGCCACATGGTACACCCGTCTATGTCTCCACCCTGGCCATTCAGCGGGATCCTCAGGTTAGTTGTGTAGTATTTAATATTCTATTTATTATTTAGCACTCATCTCATATCTCTTATGTCATATTTCTATTCATTCTCATCGACAGTACTGGCCGGATCCGGATAAATTTGATCCGGAACGTTTTGCGGCGGAGAACCGGGATAATCTCAATATGGATGCTTATATGCCGTTTGGCATTGGGCCACGCAACTGTGTTGGGATGCGTTTGGGTCTGCTGCAGGCCAAATTGGGTCTGGTTCATCTGCTCAGGGATCATCGGGTGCTCAAGAACGAGAAGACCACCAGCTTAGCCGACTTTAAGCTTAGCAATTTTAGTGCTGTGCTGGCCCCAAAGGACGAAATCTTTTTGCAACTGCAACGCGCTTAGTTTGTCGATAGAAGAGAGAGACAGATTTCCAAGAGAGATCCCAGATTGGGATCGTTGAACGTTATCTACATTTTTGTTACTAAATTTGAATTTACCTGTCAAGTTGATTGTTTTTTAATTCTAGCAAAACTTGTTTGAATAATGCGCAGTAAAACATCGGTCAAAAGCTGTGTGTTGTGTTTGAACAACTTTTGAGCTTATCAAGCTATCAATAAATACGCAAAGTGAGCAATAAATGAAATATCTGACTATAGTAATTAAATACAGTTTCTTAATCACAGCAAGTCTAGGTTACAGATTACCCAGTCAATCAAACGAGTGCCGTGAGAAAGGCGAAGCATTTGGATTTTGTTGGTAGTTGCACAACAATTGCGCCATTTAACCTTGTCCTTATCGAAGCTGCAACGAGGGGAAGAGGGGGAAATGGAAGCTCGTGCGTGACATGGCAAGGATGCCCCGTGGACAATTATCCTTCAGACAAGCTGTTTGCAACCTCGAAGCAAATGTGTCATAAATGTGGTTAGCTGCACAAAACACTTGCAGCAAAAAACTTTCTGACGCATAAAAAGCATTCCCGGCTAACAGCTGTGAGTCCTTGTAATATCCCTGCACCAGCTTTGTAGTTGTTGTTCCCATTGTTATTGCACACACACACTGAAAGCTGGAGCACTTAACACACTTAATACAATTGTCAATTTACCATAAACGGAGTGCGGAGCGCCTGGCAGCTACTTAGTTGTTGGCATCCCAGCCACATAATGCGCTTCTAACGTGGCTAATTCGAGCTGAGTCGCATTTCTCTAGCATCATTCACATGTTTGTTTGCTTCTCAGAACTGATTGCAAATACAATTTATCAGGCAAATAGGCGTTTTCCAGACTAAATAAATATTGCTTACTCAACAGACGAACTACTTATTAGGCTTTCGTGACTTTTAGTCTGTTATTCAAAAGTGCAAACATATATTTAATGATGTCAAGTTTGTATACACATTTCTAGCACGATATCGGAGACATTTTCATCAATCAGGTTTAGGGATCCATTCTAAGCACCTTGGCATGATTAATAGTAATTATTATAATTATTCCCTTTTTTAAATTGCTTTATTTTTAGACTGACTTTAACTTGGTATTTCTGAGCGAAACATTCTTTTGATATTTGCCATTTTGGTCTATATATATATTCATAGGTCTCTTGGCTTTTCTCTTCTTATAATCTGACTCGTTAGGTTATCATTTAATTATTGCATTTGTCATTTTCAATTAAATTTTTATTTCTTTTAGAAAATAAGTTGCCTTATCAGAAATTACTCCGAATACCATTCAATGCTTGAGTAGCTTGGTGTTCCCAACAATCTGTGAGTACCAAAAGTATCTCAATAATATTGTGTGTTAAACAAGCGATTCACAAGTAGATATTATCAACTACCAAATATATAATCCCACTCTAAGCATGGGTCTGTCGCCAACGACCATACTACGCTGAATACATCGGTTCTCGTCCGATCACCGAAATTAAGCAGCGTCGGGCGCGGTTAGTACTTAGATGGGGGACCGCTTGGGAACACCGCGTGTTGTTGGCATCCGTCCAAAAACACTTTTTTTTTGCTTGTTGCAGAAATCATGTTTTTTTTTTTTTTTTTCTTATTTCTGCTTACAATTTATTGTGTTCGATTTCAACTTGTATATTTAAAATATGCGTTTATTTTGTTATTATAGTTGGACTAAACGGCAGCTAGATAAATTAATTGTTATTAAAAAAGAACAAACGACAGTCAGTAGAGATCCATGTTACACCTAACTAATATAATCAGAAATCTGTAACTCAAACGTAGGTCAAAATTTAAACAATTTAAGCCAAATTAATTTGTAATAGTTTAAATACCTTTGTTGACATAACTCGACTTCAGATGACTATATGCTGGCAATAATTGAGATTAAAGAGATAAATTTATAGTTTGTGATTCTACAAATCACATTTTCAGCTGTAATTGTTTGGATATTGTGAAAACTGAGTAAACTGAGTCAGCTTTTAAGGTATTCTCTAAGTCAAGGACTCCGTAAGGCTCTCCTTTAACCAGTAAGTTGAAGATTGTTTCCCCTATTTGCCTTTGATAGCATTGAGTTGTGCATTTTCCAACCGAATTGCGTCCTTTCTTACGTAACAACATCAAAACCAACGTGGAAAACATGCGGAATGACATAAAATTTAAGCCAATTTACAGTTGACTTGTTCTCAGGGAGGCAGTGGGCTATACGGGAGAGGGTTGTGGGGAGTGCTGCAAGTGCGGCAACAATTCGCAATGACTTTGCACTGACCTTGTGGGTGAAAAGGGCCACAACGAAAGCAAAAACCAAATACGAAATACATTTACCGATTCAACTTATTCTCTCCCCATTTGCTATTGAAAAGTACGCGTAAGTCGCACGCGATATTTATACCCTGTACCCCTTGATATATACGAACAGGGTATATTAGAGCTGGCAGACTCATTTATTCTTTCATTTAATCATTTCAACTTTAATGAATGGTTAAGTTGAGCATTCAGTTTGTGTGTGTGGAGCGCAGCTAGTTTAGATATCGATTTAAATCAGCATCTGTATTTATGTATGTATAACTCATAAATTAAATTTAAATATGGCTGAGGAAACTCAAGCTATTCATTAATTTAATACTTGATGTGCCTTGGGTAACTTCCAGTCAATATTTGTCTGCTATTTTGGCTAGTATCAAAGTTTTGTTACCTTCACTTCGCATTACGAACGTATTCATTTTTATTGAATTGCATTGGCAAAAATGCCATCGAACAACAAAATCCACTCAACGACAGACATTTCAAGTTTTACAATTTTTTGGGGTCTTTTCCCATGCACCTGCACAGCATAGAATATATATTTATATATGATAATAATCGACACAAGAAACTACGCATAACTGGTGTGCTGCTTGGCCATTAGTTTTAATTAGCCCCACTGTGCAGTGAATTGCATTCCGCTAGATTAACCATCGTCAAAGCCAAACGGCGACTGAGACGCAGATAAAGCTTCGCCTTGGGCGAAAATTGCATGCAAATTGACATTAAATTAATAAACACGCAAATTGCATCGTTTTTTCGTGGCCAGCAACGGGGAGGTGGATTCCCCAGCAGTGCTCTAATTAGTTGGAAACTTTACCCCACAACCTTGTCTTGCCACATCAAGCATTTTGTTAATTAAAGAGAGAGCACCCCTCGCTAATGTCTCCTACTTTGACGGCACATTGACTAAAGCAAATCAAGAACAGCAAATCTAACATCGTCAAGCCGAACTCTTCCTGCTCTTCCAAACTGAATTGATTTTCAGAAGAAATCTCTTTTTAGTCGTTTGGTTTGGTTTCTAGATTATAAATGCATTTAAATCTGGAAACCCGATTAAAAAATCATATTCACTTTTAACTCAACCAAAATTTAATCAATTTTCCAATAGAATTGTATTTTTGTGAATGTTTTCAACTCAAGATCAATACTGCAATGCAATCTGGAAACACGATTCTTGGTCGATATTCAATCAAAAACATAGCATTTTGGGGCAATTCCCCATTTTCAAATGCGCTAAATTTGTCACAGCTCAATCGATGGTTTTTTGGTCATTGTCATATTCTGCAAGGGTATACAGAATAGAAACATAAAAGCGCTATAAAATCTTAATGAAACATTAGATTTTGTTGCACTGATTTGGCAAAGAGGGGCCAGAGAGTAAGGAAGGAGAAAGGGTCACTGGTTATGTAATGCAAATTGGATGAGTGGCGATTGCCTCAGCAAAACTAACAGAAACTAAAACAATTGAAAGCCATTTGCGAAGCATTTATATCCTCTTAGTTACACACTGTCTTTAGTACATATCTTTTATTTTATTGCAAAAGCAACGTCAACATTAAAAACACAAATAATATTTTTGAATGCAAATATTTAGTTTAATATATTTTTCAATTCTCCATCACCAAAATCTAAGGATGATAGAGTTATTGTGAATTATTTTGTTGAATCGTCTGTTGACTGGCACTTCTTTTGACACAAAAAGTAACGCTCAGTCTTACAGTTATCGGTGCTCCATTGGCCAGTCATTCCATTGAGGGTCATGCAATAGTTGGTGTTAGTTCTTGGATTACTCTGGAAATTGGTATAGCCCACACGGGTTCCCGTGCTATGCCACATATACTGGCTGAGTGCTGCCTGATTGGTGCCCGAGGTCCAAATTGGCTCCGTAAGAAGTGTCGTCAAAAAGAACGGGTCGACTTTGGCTCGAATAAATGCCATTATTGCCGTCTGTTCAGTAGATGATGGAATGCTGGCGAGGGTGAATTCCTGAGAAGCGCAATATTGCTCAGCCTGAAACCAATTCATCTATAAAACGGAAAAAAATTGAAAAATTGAAAAATTAGACAATTAGAAAGAATTTGATATTAAAAACGTTAAATATTTTGATTACCTTATACAGACTTAAGCCATAGTTTGCATCTGCAACTGCGTCTGTGTCGACATAGGTAAAAAGGTTTATAATTGGCAGAACTTCTGGATCATTCTGCGGCGGGGTTGTAGGGTCCTCAGCGCATGCCAGCACCGTGCAGCAGAGCAAACAGAGTAGAGCGAAACCAAGAGACTTCATTTTGTGAAGAGCCCTACGAGATGTCGACCCTTTTATACCATTTGCCCAGGTGAAAACTAATTGCTTAATGCATCCATCATTGTCATTGTCAACCAAATCAATTATTTAAGATAGCTGAGACTTTGAGTAAATGCATTTACACAGCCAAATGAATGAGTGTTTAGATTTTAAAATGAAATTCAGCAGATGTTTTGGAGTTTGTTAATAATTGATTCCCTGAGTAGCAGCTTTGATTTGCGAATTGGAAATACTCACAAACGAATATGTGAATATATGTTTGCCTTGTCAACAAGGCTAACTAGGGGTAAAATCGAATAGAAAGAAATGATGTAAAGATGCATTGTGTTTGGAGTAAGATGAGTTTTCTGCACGCTATAAAACGAAAGCTAAGCGTTGGCTCAGCAATTGACGACCTTCGTTTAACGTGCTGTGAAAATGGCCACAAGGCAATGGAGAGCAGGAGGGATACACCCGCACTGGAGCACATCCTGCTGCTTCCCCTTAACTCACAAGCATGTCGCATAAATTAAGTGGTAGCAACAGCCACAGCAACAACAGCAGCTATTGGTCCTTTTGCCTTAGAGCCAGAGCCGGAGCCGGAGCCAGAGCCAGGACACGCTTTGGCGCATTTATCCTGCGTGACTTTTGTTGTCAGTTTTGTTTTTACCCCTCAGCTCAAGCGTTGACTTTGTCGTCTGCGTACTTTGCTCTCTCAATTTCCTGCTGCTGTAGAGAATTTAATTGCCATTTATCCAGCGTCGCAGCGCCAAGGCAAAGACAAATAACCAAAGCTAATAGATCATGTCATCTTGTCAACAAGTTTTACAATCTAATTGCGCGCATTCAACATGAGCAAACAGCCATCGCTTAATTTATATCACAATCGAGAGGAGGGACAACTTTTGCTCAGCGATTGATTTTCTTGCGAACACAAAAAAGGAATTGAAGAAAATACACTTCCTCATTTAAATGCCAGTCGAATGATATTCAGCGTTGGTCCCTTAAACGCTTGAGTGATCGCACCGTTAACTGCCCGGCTAGCTCAGTCGGTAGAGCATGAGACTCTTAATCTCAGGGTCGTGGGTTCGAGCCCCACGTTGGGCGAGAGTAGTTTTTTTTTAATTTTCTAATTTATATATTATTTATTATTATTATATTATTTTTTCTGTGATTAAGACCATTTTTCTTAATAATTAAAAATATTTTCTATAAAATAATTCGATCCTGCCAGGAGTCGAACCTGGAATCTTCTGATCCGTAGTCAGACGCGTTATCCATTGCGCCACAGGACCCACACGGTTTTCGATCTTGTTTGTTATATAGAATATTTGATATCTTAAAATAGTTTATAGTACACAAATATCGAAAAGTTTTGTAAGTTGCTTCGCAATCTAAATTTGAATCTTAAACATAACCAACTAAAAAATATTTGTGAGGCTCTTACTTAAGACTCCAATCTTTGAGATACGTTGAAGTAATTTCCCTTCTGTTTGACCTTGCACACACATAGAACAAGTAACATTGATGCTTCCTTGGCAAATGCAAATGGCATGCAATTCAAAATGAAACAGAAATCATATTATCCATACGCCCCATGTACACCAGGAGGAACACAAGCAGCAGCAGCAGCAGCAATTTTTGATTTTATATCTTGGTTCAACCCTCGAAAAGAAAAAATTGAAAAAATGAATACAACGATCTGTGCTTGCACATTTCGTTTGTGTTGTCCAATCCCAATGGGACTCGTAAACACTTTGGACAGCAAAAAAAAAAAAAACGAAGAAAATGAAAAGTATAAGGAAAAGTGCACATTGAGCGGGGAAGGGTGAAAAGTTACAGCTAGAAAAGAGGGTGCCCCAGCCAGCAGCAGTATTCGTGGCATTTGCCAATCCTTGACCCGTCATAATGTCGCCCCCTTCTGACAGCAAAGTTAAATGAGATATGCTTTTTACATTTTTTCGATAAATTTCCACATTTCCTGGCACCCCAATGCTTCTGGGCACTGGATAACATTATTAGCGAAAACTTTACCATAAAAATGGCAAACGGATTTGCGCAACGCTTAAAATTGAGATTTACTGTAAGCGCAATTTATGACCAACAGCAAAAAAAAAAAAAAATCCCTTCGCTGCAAATGCAAAAAAAAAAGAAAAAGAAATATTTAAGGGGAAAAATGCATTTAGTTTTGGGGCTTATCAAATGACATTGATGAATGCACCCCGCAATTAGCTACAATTTGGGTTTAGCCCTATAAAAGGGAAGACAAAGCGTTTGTTTTAAATTCACAAAATGAAGTCAATTTGCTTCGGTCTTCTTTTTCTGCTCGGCTGCACGGTGCTGGCACGAGCTGGAGTGTCTCCAGAAATAGGTATGGAACCGATGTTTTTTTACCCGGATGTAACTGAAGATTTAGTACTGTCAAATGTTGTCAAGGTAAAACGATGAAATTCTTATACGAAATGTGACTAAGTAAGTCTTTTATCCCCAGCTTAATTGGTTCCAAGCACAGGCCGCCTGTGCCTACTTCGGATATCAGTTAATAAGCTTTGAAGATCAAGCCGCTCAGAATGAGATTGTCACTTTTCTCATAGCATCCGGCTTATGGAATGAATTAACCGAACCGCTTTGGACTTCGGGCTCGAATCTTGCCAATGCCAAAGAATGGATGTGGCTGGACACGGGCAAAGCCTTGACGTATCGCAATTTCAAAACTCAACCGAGTACCTCATATCGTTGCCTTGGCTTTAACGCTCAAACCTCCTACTGGACCGCTGAGAGTTGTAATACTCCGCGTTACTTTGTGTGCAAAAAACCAACTTATACTTGTTAATAATGGTTGACACAATTACACACAGACATATCTACAATATAATATAAAAACATATATGTGGTGGTGGGTTATTAAAATATAATAAAATTACTGATTGCAAACCGAAAAATATGTTTGTCAATATTGGCGGAGGGAACTGTGAAATTTATGTTGTGAAGGGTTTTCGCACATGGAAGAATATGTCTCTGCTCCCAAAAAAAGTATATATAATCTTGATCGGCATTTATATAGACATTTTAAAAAGTTTCACAAAAGCAAAAGGCTTGCAGAATACTTTTAGGAGATAATTGTTTTTCAGGAAAGTAGCTTAATCCCGGTAATTAAATTAACGAGATATTGTAACACAAAAATGTCCTGTCTTTAAATAAAAGCTCAATTTTGGTTAGTTAGGATTGCAAGGATCCGCGTTATCAAACTGTTATGGGGTCTTCAAGAGTGACCTAAGGCATATGATTCTTGATAGATCTAAAAAGATCTGGAAGTTTAGCAAGTCCTTTGGAGTCCCAGATACATCGCAAACTATTGGCGTGATTTGAATGTCCTTTCCCGTCCCGACACTTGACATCCGCTAAGTAAAAAATATAATGCTCTGAAATGAGAGTAATTCTTACTTAATTTTAAAATCTAAATACTCATTCATTTGGCTGTGTAAATGCATTTACTCAAAGTCTTAGCTATCTTAAATAATTGATTTGGTTGACAATGACAATGATGGATGCATTAAGCAATTAGTTTTCACCCAGGCAAATGGTATAAAAGGGTCGACATCTCGTAGGGCTCTTCACAAAATGAAGTCTCTTGGTTTCGCTCTACTCTGTTTGCTCTGCTGCACGGTGCTGGCATGGGCTGAGGACCCTACAACCCCGCCGCAGAATGATCCAGAAGTTCTGCCAATTATAAACTTGTTCAATTATGCAACCACTGGCACCACACCACCATTATATGGCTTAAGTCTGTTTAAGGTAATCAAAATTTGTATTATTTTCAACATTTGTCTAAATATTTCATTTTTTTCCGTTTTATAGATGAATTGGTTTCAGGCTGAGCAATATTGTGCTACTAATCAGTACACCCTCGCCAGCATTCCATCAGCTGCTGAACAGACGGCGATAATGGCATTTATTCGAACTGAAGTCACGGACATGATTGATCTGACGTCACTTTTTACGGAGCCAATGTGGACCTCGGGCACAAATCAGGGAGCAGGCAGCTACTATATGTGGCAAGGCACGGGAACCCGTGTTGGGTATAACAATTTCCAGAGCAATCCAAGACCAAACACCAACTATTGCACGACCCTAAATGGAATGACTGGCCAATGGAGCACCGATAACTGTAGAACAGAGCGTTACTTTTTGTGTCAAAAGAAGTGCCCATAGTAAATCCCATATTTATTCACATTTTGTTCTATCATCTTTATATTTTGGTGATGGAAAATTGAAAAATATATTACATATATATTATATTATTTGCATTCAAAAATATTATTCGTGTATTTACTCTGGTAACACATTAATCCCGAAAAGAAGATGTAATCTTGGCATTACTTGCCGATTTTATATTAACCTTTTAAAAAGTCTTTTGGGAGGTAATTGCTTTTCAGGAAAGTAGCTTAATCCCGGCCATATACTTGCATGTTTTTGTTAATGAACTAAGTCTAATCAAGAGACAATCAAGGTCTATCGATCAAAAACACAAAATCATTGATTTTTGAAATCCATAAGAATAACACAAAAATGTCCTGTCTTTAAATATAAGCTCTATTTTGGCTAGTTAGGATTGCAAGGATCCGCGTTATCAAACTGTTATGGGGTCTTCAAGAGTAGCCTAAGCCATATGATTCTTGATAGATCTAAAAAGATCTTGATGGTTAACAAGTCTTTGGAGTCCCAGATAGCTGGCAAACTCTCAAGGTGATTTGAATGTCCTTTCGTCAAGTGATAGCCCCGACATCTGCTATATTTCATTTTAAAATTTGTATATGTCTTTACCATAAGTCTTAGGGAATTAATAGTAATTGATTCGGTTGACAATGACAATGATGGATGCATGGAGCAATTAGTTTCCACATAGGAAAATGGTATTAAAGGGCTGACAACTCGTAGGGCTTTTCACAAAATGAAGTCTCTTGGTTTCGCACTACTCGGGTTGCTCTGCTGCACGGTGCTGGGATGGGCTGATGAAACTTCGGTTGGCACCACTCCACCATCATCAACCACGGAAGAAGGAACGTCGGATGATGACAACTCCTTCAACTACTTCAACTACAAAGACACCACGTATGCCTTAAGTCTGGACAAGGTAATCAACATCGTTATGCTTTTCAACATATGACTAATTATTTCGTTATTTAGCGTAATTGGTTTGAGGCTCAGTGCTACTGCGCTTCTCATGGTTACACCCTAGCCAACATTCCGACACCCAAAATTCAGATGAGCATAATGAAATTTATTCGTTGCATTGACTTTTCTGATTTTATTTCACTTCTTGTGGCGCCAATTTGGACATCGGGCACAAATCGGGCAGCAGTCAAGCAATACACGTGGCATAGCAGTGGAGCCCGCGTGGGCTACAGCAATTTCCGAAGTAAGCCACAAGGAGAGGAATACTATTGCATCGCAATAAATGGAATCACTGGTTACTGGAGCAACGTGAACTGCAGAGACTCTCGCTACTTTTTATGCGAAGTGAAATGCCCTAAAGCTGAAGCGTAAAGCACATGTCTAATTTTATGATTTCTGTCAATTATATAAAGTTCCATTTTGCAATCAGAAATCAAATTTGTAAGACATTAATTTCCAATAAAGAAAAGTTGTGGATAATGTGCAAGCTATGAAGCAAAAGATATCCTTTTACAGGACTAGTTAAATGAATACTACAAATACTAATACTATTATGTATACCAATCCCAAAAGAATAAAATAAAAGTGCCCAACAAACATTGTTTCCATTATATTATTCCTTTCAGAGAAACAAACCAGGAATAATGAGTTGAAATTATTTAGGATTTATTCAGGATTTATTTGTAATTGATTTATAGATACATTGGTTCCGAAGACTCTGTTAAGATGGACGTTCGTTCGCATATGAAAAAGTAATTACTGTTGC
This sequence comes from Drosophila glabriapex, assembly GCA_035042305.1. Taxonomy (NCBI): domain Eukaryota; kingdom Metazoa; phylum Arthropoda; class Insecta; order Diptera; family Drosophilidae; genus Drosophila; species Drosophila glabriapex. The sequence continues at coordinate 5,147,818 of JAWNLN010000046.1, read as the reverse complement.
AGTCCACACTGTACCAGGACTCATCCAAGCCCATAATCAAGCAGCCATTTTGTCCAATCAAATTCGACCGCGGCTCATCCTTGGACCAGTTCTTATAGCCCAACGGTGTGTTAATGCTTTGCCAAGTCCATGTATTCAGATCCTTCAAATTGCTGGCCCCAAGCCAAAAATTTTCATAGCCCAATAAATGGCCTGAACATAGATGGATAAGTTTTGGATGAACTGCACGGAAATGTCTATGTGGAGTTCTCTTACCATTTTTCAGTATACTGCTAATCACCTGCAAATGCTGATCGTAAGTGTTAACTGTGGCTAGAATCATCCCAGAACGATTGCATATTTCATGTGCCACAAACCAATTGACCTGGAAAGAGTGTCTAACCGTAAGGACTGATCCTTAACTCCTTGAACTCTGTGCTCACCTTGCCAAAAGTGACAGCGACATATTTCCCAGGTGTCTCTTGACAATTCCACAGTTGCAGACAACAAATTAGAACCAGTAAGCGAAACATTTTGCTAAGAACTCGACTCGTTTTAAAAAGCACTTACCATTTTATAGGGAAGCGATAAAAATCGCATTAAAAGTCGCTTAGAAAGCAATTATTAGTGAGTAGATAAAAATAATCTGTGGGTTTACATTGTTTCTAGGAAAATATAAAATGTTTTTATTCAATAGCAAAAATCGTTAACACTTTACAAAATTGGTGTGTGTCCCTTAAAATCGACCGCATTTTAGTCTAGTCTTGGTCTAAGTCTAGAATTGATGTGCAGAGTGTTCAGCTCTTAATATACAACTAATTATATATATATATATATATATTCATTTATTGAGTTTCTTTATAGCTATTAGTATTTGTAACTAGCTCTTTACAAAATTCACATCCGAATCTCACATTTAGCTCTAACTAAATTAATTTAAATATATATATAAACTCCGATAATGGATACCCTAAGTCTGACTGAATATTTTATATATGAAAACTTAATTTATTTGACTTGGGATTGTTTTTGTTTTTTTTTTTTATGAAATGCATATACAATAAAAGGCTGGTCGAAATCGGGGTATTCATAAATAAAATGAACTGAAACTGAAAATATACCAATAATAGAGAAAAAGTTACACGAATTAATGAAAATTCCCAAATGCTTGCAAGTCTTCGGAAATATTAACTGAATTAAAATATTTATAAATCTTAAGTCATGACTAAACACGACTAAAATTGCAAGAAAATTTCTAAATTACGAACACTTTCTGGAAAGGGCAAGCCGAAAATGAAGGCAATTCATTTAACTACTGCATTTACACGTTGAACTAAGCAATAATAATTAGTTAAACAATAATTAAGCTGACTACAAAATTTGAGTTTCTGGTCAGCCGCAGGCAACTGAATATATTATACATTTTTAGGGCTGCCAGATCGTTGAATATTTGAATTTTTTTTTTTTATATATTTTTAAAGACTTGCTGGACGGACCGAAAAATTGCCATGTTGCCAGGCTTCAAAGAAAAACATGGTAAAACACTTAATTTCAAGGCATAAATGCAGTAAATTTAAGAAAAGTTTAAAAATGAGTGGATTTTCTTTTGTGTAGATAAATATGGAATTATTTATGGAATTTCTTAGGAATTTAGGAATTTAAACTAGGCTTAATTACGTGCTGCATTTAGAAAACAGGAAGCGCAAACTTTCCAGTTAGTGGATGCCGATCTTTTAGTAATCTCCATATTGATATGTGGGCGGCTGTTGTTGCTGATGCGTCGCTTTGCCGCTCGGCTGGAAGAGATTGTGATGGGAGGAGGAGCGTGGGGCGAAGCTGGCGGGCACAACGACGGCAGTCTCTGAATGCGAATGTCGCTGACTGGGCGACTGGGTGCGATTGCGATTGCGTCGCTCCTCAATGTTCGCCGGCCAGCGCTGCTGATGCTGATGCTGATGATATCGTGTCGAGTCCTCCGATGACCGTCGCCGATGATAGCGTTTCGTTGAGCTGCTGGCCGACGGCACTATCGCCTCCGGCTGATGGCGATAGCTGCTGTTGTCGTCGTCACCACTATTATTGCCGGCTGCTTGGCTCAAAGCCAATTGATATTGGCGCCTCATCCGCTCATCCAGCGAGGAACTGGGCGTGATATCGATCACATCCCCATGCGAATTGCGACGTGTGCGTTGCTGCTGCTGCTGCTGCTGCTGTTGCATCAACTCGCGATCGTAGTTCTCGTGGGCGTGTCGCCTCTGTTTGCTGCTGTTTCGCTGCTGATGATGCTGTTCATGGGCATCCAAGCGTTCGCGCCACTCGGCGGCTGATACCTGCTGGCCATAGAGATCGGGCTGTGGCTGAAATTGTGCACCAACACCATAAATATTCTGATAGCTGGAGTGACGCCAACCCTTCTCGTAGCGTCTGCGCGTCTGGGCCGCCTCCTCATCCTCCTCGGCTTCTTTGTTGGCTGCCAATTGTTGGCGACGCTGCGACCGACTCGAGCTGCTCTCCGAGGAGTCCTCACCGGAGGTGCCCAGACCCTGATCCTTCTCATCGCCGCCGTAGGCCTTGTACGGTGCACCCAGGAAACCCTTGGAACCATACGCATAGGGTCCATTTAGACCCATGCTGGGATATTGCATGTAATAGGACTGTGCAAAGGGTTTCTCCATCACGTGCGCCATCTTCATGTCATCCACACTGTCATCCATATCGTCCTCGGAGCCATCATCACGACCCGTCCACGTCAACCACGAACCAGGTCCAAACAGCGACAGCAGCACAGGCAACAGGAACAAACCATGCATCGCTCCAAAGAAGATGACCAGAAAGACCATCTTGAAGAAGACCAAAAATATATAGCTCTGCGCCAGCAACAGGGCAATAATGCCCAATATTGTCGAACTGGAACCCTGCACAATGGGCAAGCCCAGGGAGTGAAGTGCCTCACGGACTCGAGCCTTCGGACTGCGTTTCTTCGACGACATATATGTGTAGCAAATGTGAGCGGTAAAGTCCACCGAGAAGCCAATGCACATGATCAGATTTATCATCGATATGGAGTCCAGATTGACGTCCCACAGTGCCATATAGCCAGCGACGCCCAGCTCAATGGATATCACCGAGAAGGCCACCCAAAGTGAGCACAAAATATTGGGTATGAATACAAACGAGATGATCATCATAATAATCGCACCGATAACCATCGCCTGGAGCGAGACTGGACGCACTAGCTCAAATTGATCAAAGAACACAAAGTAGGGATGGAATATGGAGGCATTCAGTGGCGAATCCTTGCATATCTTGCGCAGATCACGCACCATCTCCTTCTCATGATTCGTGTCCGTTATGTTGACGGCTTGTATCAGGAATCTTGAGGCAATAATCTGTGATTCATCATCGTTGAGACGCACGTCCAGGGAGAAGGGATTGCCGGGGAAGAGCCAGTGTTCCTTGACAGCATCGATAAACGATTGTTCGTCATCGATAGTCTCATTTAGATAATCATTATTGCGTTCCATGAACGAGAGGAATGATCTCAACCAGGATTCTGTATACAACGATGAGGTCACATACGATGTATGCTCCAAAGTGCTCGTTAGATTCTCCATTTGTTCCTGCACCAAGGGATCCGAATAGTTGTAGACACCAGCAATGATAACCTGTAAGCAAATTAATCGATAAATCAGTTGCATATATTATCGATATGCGGCAAATTAAACCCACCTGCATTCTGTAGGGAAACTCGCGATAATAATCATCTTCACGATCGAAAAACTCCACCGAATACGAATCCTCGCGTGACAATTTGCGTCGCTCCAGTCCCTCCTTGATTTGGGTAACGCCATAGCAGGCCCCAGCCAGATAGGTGGCAAAGGCCAGTATGATGATTATCTTGCACCATTTGTTATTGATCACCCGCGCCAGTTTGTCCTTGAAGAAGGCCATCAGCATGTGATCCTTGTTATCGATGGGATTATCCGGATCGCTGTGATTAATGCCACCGGCCATAATCGCCTTGTAGAGGAAGTTACGTTTCTCTGCAAAAACAGATCGATTGACAGAAAAGTTGCTCAGGTCCAGTTGCCATTGACCCCAATTCCCAAGAAATGAATTACTAACTGAACTGCTCTCTGCTCTCTTCATCTGTGGCTGTGGCTGTGGCTGTGACTAGTCTAGTTTCTGCGCTTACGATCAAGTTCATGTGTTGCAGCTGCTGAATTAAGTTCTTGCCGCTAAGCCCGAGTTCAAAGCCGGTTGTTCTGGCCAACAAGTGGACCTTGCCAAATGTAATTAGCCAACGTGACAGCTTACTAACGATCAACAGAGTTTTATATGTACTCCATTTTTTTGTTTGCCGATTGCGGCTTGATTTAAGTTCAAGAACAGCAATACTAGATTCTATTTAGCATAAAAATGCATATAAATATAGAATATGCGAAGAAAAAAATGAAAAAATCATATGCGGTTCGTAGATACTTTGTGGAAACGGATTAGAAGAATGGAAATGACCAAGTCAGAAGTTTAGGAAGTGGAAATATGCTGTTTGCATTCTGAACAGGCTTTGTCTTATCTGACTAGTAGATATTAAGCCTAATAAATGAACTTCTTGAACCACTTACGTTTCCGATCTCACTTTGTTTACCGATCGTAATCTAATCTAGTTTTGTAGGCTAATAAAATAATTTGCAACTAAGATTAGAGGCTCATTGAAACGAATAATTTCAAAATAATAATAACACCAAGTCAAACACATCGTAACTGATTTTTTACCTTTCTATTTCGCACAATTTGACAGTCTTTGACTTACCCTTAATCGCCACCGACAAGGGCTTCACCTTGCAACCGAAAATGGCATGAAGATTCTTGCGTTCCCTGTAGCCCGAGATGGCCATGCAGGCGGCAAAGAAGGTGATGTGCCAGATGAATGTAAAGCAGACTGCAAATACCGAATAGGTGCAAAAGATCTTAACCGATCGGAACGGACTAATGATGCCAATCAGAAACGATATAAAGTCTGTCACAGATGTGATCGTTATCGAGACAGCTGCCTCGGACATCATGTGACCCATGCGTTCGTGTACAGGCATTTTGGCGGGTGTTCGTCGCCAGCCGGCCAACATTACAAAGGTGTCATCGATGCCAATGCCTAAAAAAATGCAAAAAAAATATTAATATAAAAGTTTATAAATATAATTGACAAGTTAACACTTAACACTTACCAATCATGAGAAACGGTGCCGCCAAATTGATGCCAATAAACTCAACACCGCAGTACATGGCCAGGCCAAAGGCAGCCAGGGTCGCCATTATGGCCGAGATGTTGCCCATCAGACCCAGAAATGGTTTAGAACGCACCGCATCACCCATCATGCAGGTAATGATGCTAAGGTGATATACGAATTAAAATTAATAAATTCAAAACTAATGTAGGAAGTTTTTTACCTGAACAAACCCATTAGCAGAAAAGTGGAACTGAAATAGGGCACCACCGTCTTGGTGTTCTTCTCCAGCTCATGATCCAAGGTGCGTGAGGCAAAGTAGGAGACCGAAATGTGCTTAAACAAACCAGTTGTTTCCGCCTTGCCCACAACCCTTAGAAAGGTCTCCTCCCACTCAGCGCCCCTATTGAAATAATTGTTATGATATTTATTGGGTTAAGCTAAAGTTTTCAGTTTACTCACTTGGCATCTTGACGCTTTGTGTCCGCTGTAACAAAGTAGACCAGCTGGATAGCTGGCACACTTATAATATAGTTATCCTCGGTTAGTTTTGTGCCCCCAAAGAATACGGGAAAGGCGTGCGCATCCCAAGTCACCGGATTAAACATAATTGGAAATGTTAAGTTCAGCATACCCGATTCGATCTGCAAATAGAGAGCGGGATGATTACCTTTAAGCTGATCGTTAAACTATTGTTCCCACTCACATCATCCATTAGCGCATCCAAGTTTAATATGTCATTCTCGAAGCACTCATTCTCCCAGCGTGCACAGTTATCCTTGTAGGTGAATCTGTCGCCATCGTAGAAGGTCGTCGCGTTCTGTATGAGATTATCCAATATTCGCAGCTCCATAAATACCTCGCGACGCAACATATTCTCATCGCCATCTTTGGGTATGACAATCACACGACCAAAGCGACCTGTAAATATGTAAAATTGGGGAAAGCAACGAATTAGGTATGCTTTGCTTAAGAGTTATCCTTTTTATGGGTTTCCTACTGTAGAAGGTTTCCCCTTTTCAGGCAGGGCACAGTGATTCGAATAAACATTTTTATAATATTTAAAATTTGTTTGGTATAAATCATATCATTGTGTAAATATTACTAAAATGGAATGGACAAATGTGGAACAACGATAAGATAAGCGCTTTCATTGAGTACTTCGAGATATTTTGTACCAGTGTGCGCACACTGGGTAGGCCTCCTCCTTCAGTGTCAGCGCCTTCGTATTCTGTGTATGAAGCGACGTGACTATAATTTGAATCAGTTTCATTTAAGCTTTTATTTTTTGATTACTTATTTTGTATGTGCGCTCATATTCTCGTAATTCACTTCCACTTTGCTACAGAGTATTGTAGAAATCGTTTTGTGTTTAATGCGCCATAACAAATGCAGCAGCGACCACTTGCGTCAGTGTTTGTCCACTAAATATGTAAATAATATAATACACACACACATACATGTATGCACATGTATATCTGTATATATATGTATACCTGTGTATACCTATTGAAGAAGTCTTTGACTGGGATCTGTTGAATGGGCAGCGACGTGCGAGTGAACACGTTGCCATCGCCATTTGATACCCTGTTAGGCATGGGCAGCAAGGGTATTATCGAAATTAGTAATCGATAAACTGTCGCAAATATGAGCTTCATTTGTTGTTGTTGTTTCTTCCTGGTCATAACTAAATTAAAAGACCACTCAGATTTGTTGTTGTTCAGTAAACGTGTTTGATGACAAGTTATGTAACCGTTATGTGCAAGCTGATGAAACAAATATGATTTTGGGAGCTTGAAAGGTGTAAGCCAAACATAACTGTAAATTGTTATTGATGTGCCAAAAACAATGCAAAGCAAACCAAAAACACATCGTGAACAGGCATAACAGGAATAATGAAGAGCAGGACAACAACATATTTGTTGTTCTTGCTCTGTACTCGGTGCGACACTCTCCAAATGCGCAGTTAAGTAATTTTTTTGCAGTTATTCTTTTTTGTCGTGTTTCATGAAATGTGTGTTGCAAAGTGGAAGAATTGAAATTGTTTTTACTGCGTCTTTTGAAAAGAGAGATGCAAGTAAACAAAATCATAAGAGGATAATTCGCTGCCTTTGCGCATCTTGTTTTTGTGCCAATCATTTTATTATTATTTATTTTTTTTGTGTAAAGTGAAAGAAAATGATTAAGTGTTGCTCAACGGAAACAATTAGGGAATTATTATATTTTTGCTACTGTCAGTGAGGTCATTATTTGAATATTTTTCCGTAATTAATACACGGTATTCCTTAGTCGTGCATTGTCGACTAAAGCATTTTTGTTGTGAATGAACTTGTAGGAAATCTTTCAGAACTTTTGACATAGGAAACTGGCTGATAATAGGACACAAATGGCAGCAGATAACGATAACAATACTTTTCAAGTGCCCCTTAAATACATTCATTCTGCTGTTGATCAAAATACAGTTGCATATTCGGCACATGCGACACTTGATTATCAATTTAATTGGCTTCACTTGACGACGCAAGCATTGCGAATTATAAAAAGTATGCTTTGAATTTAAATTAAACTTCTACGAGATGTGCAAATGCCGAAGACTATCAAAATCGATTTATTCTGCCAACAGAAACAGAATTGATAATTTATTTATTTCTATGTACTTGTATGTGATTCGATGGCAAATTAGAGGAACATAAGTGATAAGTGTAAAATAAATATTAAAAACAAAAAAAAAAGAGTGTTTCTGGACGATGCCAACAACACGCGGTGTTCCCAAGCGGTCCCCCATCTAAGTACTAACCGCGCCCGACGCTGCTTAATTTCGGTGATCGGACGAGAACCGATGTATTCAGCGTAGTATGGTCGTTGGCGAGTGCTTGTAGCTAATGGAACCTGTATATATCTGGTTTGTGGAAATATGTGGTTGCGAATTATTACGTTGGTCGTTGGTGAAAAAGGCAGACACTTCACGATAAAATTAAAATGTTCACCTCTGCAAGGGTATACAATTTTCTGCTAATCCTTTTCTGTGATTCGATTAAACAAACAAACAATTGCTTTTATATGATTTCCTAATAAAAAAAAATGTGAGTGTATACAATGTGTATATGGTGAGCAGTAATAACAATGCATTTTTATATGATTAAAAAATGTAAATTTAAAAGCAAAAAATTGTATGAAGCACATTTAACGCTTTCCCATACCGGGAATTGAACCCGGGCCTTCCGGGTGAGAGCCGGATATCCTAACCACTAGACAATATGGGAGATGCTTACACACAGATCCAGAGTTCGACTTGAGCTGTGGGACAACAAAGCAAACGAAACTGAAAGAAGCTGAACGAATGTGTGGCACAAAGCGCCGTGCAGCAGCTGTTTGTTTGTGATATGAAACATTTGCCATTGGATATATTTATAGCGCCAAACCAATCAATTTATATAATACTCAAGCTGTGCATAATAAAAGAAAAATAGCATAACATAAAACTGAAGCAACAAAATTAATAAAACTATGTTTGTCCGCAAGAGCCTCGAGGCGAAAGTTTGGCTGCACATGCAACTCACAATGTGTTTTGGTTTGAAATCATTTGAAATCGCCTCCGTCTCTTGGTTTACACATATGTCTGCATGTATTTTTGCTGTGTGGCCAAAAGTACAAGTCAAGCGAAGCGGCAGCTAACTGGTCGTAGCCGACTAAATGCGGTCTAGATAATGTGTGCCCATCTACAGTTAGCTCTCAAATGCAACACAACACAGTTGCTACCACAGCTGGAGCTGCTGTGGCAGCCCGCAACTTGTCCGACTTGTTGGCATCTTCTTCTTCCTATTTTTTTCTACATTTTGTGTTTGTCAAAACAAAGTTCAACACAGCTCAAGACACATGTTGTATGAATGAGTGATTAAGTGGTTAATTCGAATGCCTACACTCACAAAAATAAAGTGATTTTTTTTACAAATGTCCCTAAAATATTTCTACTAGCATATATAAGATACATAAATAAATAAAATACTTATATTTCTAGGAGTGCTTTCACATTTACTATTCATTGGTTTTAAGATTCAATTAAATTTATAAGGCCAACATTTTTTTCCGCTGAGTGTAATAAAGCTATTACTCATAATACAATGTATGTTTGAATGAGCACACTGAATGCGTTTAAGACCTGGTTGCACATCGAGTGCACTTCTTCTTTAGAATGCGGTCAAAACAGATATTTCGCAAGAATCATTTGCTAATCTTTTTAATAGTTTCGTATTATTTTCACTAACTGACAACACTCTGTCTAGTTTTGAAGAGACCTGTCGTCACAATTTCATGTCAGCTGCTCATCAGTGCTCAAGTGTGCTCATTATTTTTGATGACTTTTTATGGGACTCTGAAGCGTTTTGTTGCTTTGTTGTTTTTTAATGGCTTCACTCACCCGATTTCGCATAGTGCACACGTTTTTCAATTTGTGCAATATTTTTTTGCGCTATTATTCGCTAGTATTTCAAAAACAAAACAATAACAATAATAAACTTTTACCAATCCCAAACACTCTTACTACATACCTACTACTCACCATATAGCCAGCAGTGTGGGCGCCAAGTTTTATGTTTGGCCCGCTGTTAATAGCTTATTTTTTTTTACCGTAAATATTAATGATTTACCAAGCGCTCATTTGGATGCCAAACTTATTTGTTAACTGCAGCTGGGCCTTGCTTTAAATCGTTAAGTATTTGTTTTTCATATCTTCAACTACTTAGACTCCAACAGCGTATTCCATTTTTAGTTTATAAATCTATTTCTAACTCATTCAAATGGTTGCGTTATTTAAAATTTGAGCATTTTGGTCATATAGTCAATGCCTCCCATATGGTCTAGTGGCTAGGATATCTGGCTTTCACCCAGAAGGCCCGGGTTCGATTCCCGGTATGGGAAAGTACTTTTTCTTTTTGCTTTATTTTTTTTATTTTTACTTAAATTGCGCTGCCGCGTTACTCATCCAAATAGTTCCATGCACATAGATAGATTTCAATTGTAAGCGTTGTTAATTTTTTAACTCAAATAAATTGGCTTGATTTGAAAACGTCTCAGACAAATGTGTTTACTATTTGTTTGCATTCAACTGCAGCTGTCGCAATTTGCTTTCAGTTATTTTTGAATCATCACAATGTCATTTGGCAATTTTACATCATTTTTGTTAGCCATTGTTGTTGGCTTCGGCTAATAAACCATTTAGTGTAGTTAATAGCGTGAAGAAACTGCGGCTGCGGTTCAAGACCCTAACAAAACAAAATGAAGTCTTGAACCCAAAGTCGGTGATAAAAATATTATCCGGGTAATTTGTTTTTCTGATGACAAATGACTAAATTTTGGGGAATACAAACAGACGTCACAATCTCACATCCGTTCGTTCGTTCAAGGTGCAAAAATGTTGCAATTTTTAATTGGATGACTAAATGGGGCTCAGCCGCATGGAGTCATTTCACTTGCCCAATGTTTGCCGAAATTATGTCCCCTCCCATGCATGCATATTTATGTCTATATAGTGGACAAACTTACCGGGTCTCGTAATGCGTCCCACATTGAAGCGATGCGTATAATTCACTTTGAAATATTGCTCAACAATTGCACGTTCGGCCTTACCCTCGCCATTAATGGGCGAAAACAGATATTCGGGATCGATTTGGTACTTTAATTGTTGATAGCTGTATAATAAACAAACAGAAATTATAATTTTAAATAGTTTAATTCGTTGTGATTTGTCTTGTTTTCAGACTCACCCCGTCATGCAGAGCAGCGTTAAGAGCACTGGTATTATCACAAAATAGCCCGGATGTTTGGCTATGCAAATGCCCAGATGATAAAATGATTTATTTAGTGTCTTATCAACACACGATATACCGCACGTCATCTAAAAATAAGAAAAGTTGACCTTAATTAAGTGATTTTATATAGCTTTAACATATATCCGACTAAAGTATTTGCTGAGCTACAAACAACAATCAAATCAACATCTATTTGAGGTAAAGGCATTAAAAGCCCAGATCTAGCTTCCATTGCGTGCTGTCTATTGAAGGTGAAAGACAAAAGGCAAAGGTGGATTGGAGCTGTTATTATAAATGTATACACATATATCTATGGAGCTTGTTTGTTTATAGGTAATGTGGTGGCGAGTCTATTTGGCTTTGATCACCGGCACTGACACCTTCAACTTAAACTTAACACACGCATTGTTTTTACGTCAATTTGACAGAATGAAATCGAGATACAGCAACTTAAAAAAATGCCCTTGTTCATCTAACAAAACACAACAATAAAATAAATGACTACCAAAAACTTAAACTAATAATGGACATTAACATGATTATAGAAGTCAAGTACAGAGGCATTATAAACGACCTAAGTACTTATTTATCATTAGTGATTTTCTTCTTTTTTTTTCAACAAAAGATTTAAGCAATTTATCTTAAAGTTAGTTAAGTAAAAATCAAATGTAAAAATCATGCTACAATGAAAAAAGTAATTTCCGCCCCCGGGTGGACTCGAACCACCAACCTTTCGGTTAACAGCCGAACGCGCTAACCAATTGCGCCACGGAGGCCGTTGTTCATTAGCTGTCTAATCTCACTTTGCTACTAAGCCCATGTAGCTCTTATTAGAATTATGTTTCTTATTGTTGGGCTCTGGCTTCAAGTCAGTTAGAATTCCATGTAGTGACACGAGCCTCCGTGGCGCAATCGGTTAGCGCGTTCGGCTGTTAACCGAAAGGTTGGTGGTTCGAGTCCACCCGGGGGCGGGACACAATATTTTGTCTTTAATATTTTTTTAAACGTGCGTTTCACACTGCCAAAAATTAAGCAGAAAATTGATTATAATGTACATGTTACTAACAAAGAAGTGTACTTGTTGCTGCGCAATTTGTTTAAGAAAATTACTCATGCCAAACGCACAGAATAGGCATATTTCGTATTATGAGTTGCGTTAAACAAAATGCTTACTCTTCTACATGAATAGAACATTAGCATTATAAGTGCTCGTGACAAGAAAAAAGATCAAAGAAAACAAAAACAATGCCAATAAGAATAGAGAGAAGCATCAACAATACATTAGGCAAGATTTGTATAAGGACTGTTAAACTACGGCCATGGAATGTTAAATGAGCATCTCTTTAACAGCTACTGTTCAGCTAACAGCTGGTAATTAACATCCATAATAATTAAGGTGTACAAAAAAATGAAGTATTTTGTTTAGCATGCTAAACGCCAACTAAACAACGATTTAATGAGTTTACAGATACCTAAACATGCCACGAATGGCTGTATCTGTGTCTGTAGCTGTATCTGTAGCCGTGTAACTTTCTATTTTGATCGGGTTCAACGACTACTGACGCTGCACTTTTGCCAAAAAATTTTTAACAAAAAAAAAACAAAAAACAAAACAAATATATTACAACAGCACTGTTGTCTTTGGTACAGTCAAGGTTAGAGCTGTACAGACGGTAGACCAGTATTCTATTGTTGTCATAACGGTTCATTATGTCAAAGTGATTTAATAAACAAGTTAACCGCCACACATAAAAAAAAGCTCCCAAGAAGTGCCTCCAATAGTCTCGCCAGTCGCCAGTCATCGTATGTGTTGCTTAGGTGTTTAGGAGTTTGTCCGGCAATATTTATATTTTGTGTTCAAAAGGCCATAAAATGAGTTATTTTTTTCTAAATGTGTATTTTCAGAGTTCAGAGCAGGGCCAAAGCACTTCAAGTCCAAGTTGACTGTCTGTCGTACGTGCCTTGGGAGAATAACAGTTTCATAGTTATGCAAATCTGCGACACATTTGCCACAGTCACCTTTTGGTGACTTTTTGTAATTGAGTTTTGTTCATTAGCATCACATGTAATTTTCACAGATGTTCCTTAGAATACTAATTTGATTTTCATAATCTATGAGCTAAGCTAAAAATTGCATTTCAGTTGATTTGATAATTGATAGTTGCAATCAGCATATGCAATTTTAAGCCATGTCGCACAAGTTTTCTAAGCTCTCATTGCAGCTACTAACTCATTTTTCATCACGTGCTTATTTGTCATCAAGTTTCTCTCTGGTTGTCTGTCTGTTTTAATTATGCTTATAGTTTCATCGTTTTTTTATAATACTGCTTTCACTGCCAACTTTTTCGCTTTTTAATGCAAATATTCTGATTTCGATTTAAACATATTTGACACATATCTTTTCATTTAATCCTTAACCAAAATGTTCATTATTTATTCACATTTTAGCTCAGCTTCACTCTCTTTACCATGCATACATATATCACGAGCCGCTATTTAACTCTAAATATAGCTTTTCATCACCTCTTATTATGCAAATTCGAAATAAAAATAAATATTGTACAACATAATCGCATAACAACAGTAACCCAACACGACTTTAAACCCCTCTCCAGCTGAAAACCCCAAAGTTCATTAATGAATTTTACAATTGTGTCGCAAGCTTTAACTTCAAATTAAATTTCTGCTTTAACTTCAACTTCAGTTTCAGTTTTGAGTTTTTCATAATCAGCTGACATTAAATGTCAAAATAAATGCCTTATCATGTGATCTGCGTAAATATGTTTATAGTTGCTGTGACTAAAATGATTTGTCAACTTCAGTTTTTCCATTTTTAGAGAGAGCTAAAAATATCAACAGCAACAACTGACACTTTAAGGTAACAAACACCTTGAAAATTTCCCGCATAAATGCGTGCCAAGAAAACTAAAAAATGCAAAAAAATGTATATATCTATCTATCTGAGTATATGTATATACAAAATACACACACAAAATATACATGTAAATATATTTCATACTCATTCAGTTTCAGCGGCCATCAAAAAGTGATTTCTGCCTAATTTCTGGGTCTTCAAAGTGGGTCAAAACAGTTGACGCCACTTTGATTTATAGCAAAAACGAAAAACAAATTCTTAAACATTTCTAAAACAATTTTGTATAAAATGCAAATATTCACACATTTGTTACGTTTTTTTTTTAGAAATTCTTTCAAGAGCTGAGAAAGTTGTCTGCCCAAAAAGAGTTTGTCGCTTAAGTCTTTTGTTTGGGCTCGCATATTTTTTCGTTATTGGTTTTGTTTTTATATTTTGATGTTGGCTTTTGGTCAGCGTCAAAGCCATTTAACGTCTCATTGTTTATGGTTTGTATTGTTTTCATTTCGGTTGTCTTTCTTACTCTTGTTGTCTCTTATGCATATTGATTTCATTGAAAGAATGTTTGTATATTTCGAATTTTTGATGTGCCAACTTTTTACTTGTTCCGTTTCTTATACTTTTTATTTACTTTATGTTTGGGGTCACTGCAGATCAGATTCAGCTCAAATTGAATTGTGAGTTGTTAATTTGATTTGCTTGTCAAATGAACAAGTGAACAACGTTTTGCTATTTGGTTCTCTGTTATGGTTTTCTCTGTTGAAGAGCTTGCAAGTGCTTTTGCGACTATTTTTTTTAAGAATATCAAACAATTAGGAATGTTTATATGGCCGCTGTATAACATAGTAAACCGATCCGATCATCTTAGACATATGCTTGTCTGTAGCAAAAATAAGAATTACATATTTTATTAATAAAGAAAAATTTAATGAACAGACAAACAAACAGACTCGGCTGTACACTGAATAGAGAGAGGGAGAGAGAGAGACGGAGAGTCTTATATAAGCATGAAGGATAATAATAATAAAAATCCATTTATAAGCATCAATCGTTTACTTTTTTGCCAACTGCAACTTTTCGAATTCTTCTATGAATATCGCAACTAAAAAAACTAAAAAAAACACTCAGCAATAGCTGGATTTTTTCAACACCTGTAAAACTGCATGCTGTTGTTGTTGTGCGTGGTTGATGTTGTTGTTGATGTTTTTGTTGGTTTGGCTTTCTTTTGCAATTTTGATCGTCAATATGTTGTATCACATGGACTTACATAACTGTGATTTACCCACTGCAAACTTGCAACGCCTTTTTATTTATTTATTTTTCGTTGTGTGTGGAGCCTTGTATTTTATTTTTTATTTTATTTATTTTTTGCGCACTTCTTGAACAATTTATATAATTTATTTATGCGAAACAAATTGATCACAAATACTTAATTCAACAAGTTTTCCTTTTCGTCAAATCGCATAAAATCAACAGCTTTCACTTTTTTTGCGCTATTTTAATGGCATTGTTTTTTTTTGGCAAACAAACGCACAAAGCATAAATACCAATATATTGCAAAAGTCATATTAATTAATGCATGAATAAAATATTTTGTTAATGCGAAATTATTAAAAAAAAAAATGAAAAAATATGAAAACCAATTTGATATTTCAATTTTGCCTTGTGGGTGGCTACCAATTTGGGTCAAGTCATTGAAGTAGAACACAAGACGCCGTTGACCTTAGCACGTGGGCGTAACCCGGCTTAAAAGCCAAACATATTTATTGTCAACTGCAAAGCCTTTTTATTTTTGTTTTTGGCAACGGGCAAACAACCTTTCGGTAGTTTTTTTTTTACAATTGTTGCCACACACAACTGTTTGCAATGAATCTTAATTAGTTTTGCTTCGAGGCTGACAAAACTAACATTGAGCACTTGAACAACTGAAAAACGGTTATTGGCCAGCCGGCACTTGACCAGGTTCTGGCCACTAAACGCATTTCCAAGGCAAAAGTCTCAAAAGTCAACCAAAACCATATAACAAAAAAAAAACAATAAAAATATTTAACAAAAACAACAACAACAACAAAATCGAAATCACTTTCTACTTTTTCTGTGACTTTAAGCTCAGGCTGAATTTTTGTCTGACGCATGCGTGGCCATAACCTGAAACTGGGTCACACACGCACACACACTCACACACACACACGCACACTCGCACACTCACACACACACACACACACTTACACACTCACACACGGGCCGACACACACGTCGTTTTACGTTGCTCTCTGCAAACGCTTTCAATTTGAATTTAGCTATTTTTATGCTCGATTTGTGATTTGTTTGACTTTGCATTAATGAACAATTTATTGGCTGCGACTAAAAACGGTTTTATCAGACGCCTTTTCTATTTCGTCTTCTTTTTTTCATTCAAATTTAGATTTTAGCGTTTTGTGGTCAGTGGAGCAGTTGAGAGCGGCTTTAAGTAGCTTAAGCTGAACTGATTAGATCATTAAATGCTCTTTAACAGCCCACTTTTGTGACCTACTTAAAAACATTTAACAGCCAGCAGTCAAACATTTCCGGTATTCGCATTTAGTAGATATCTAAGTAATTGGATTTAACATCATTATTTGGCCAATTTGACACCTTGGGAATGTGGTAAGTTATTTGTTTTATATTTTGGCATTTTACTACAACTTTAACCTATTGCATCTATAACCATCAATACCCCTGTGGTGCTAGCACATAACTATAAATCAACAAACTGCAAAGCATAATTTTGACTGATGGCATTTCCCAACTTTCTGTTCCTGAACAAACAACAAACAACTGGTCAAAGATTTTTATAAGCTGAGTCCATTAAAAATATAAAGAAAGCTACAAGCAAGTTCAGCCAAAGTATGTAATAAGCAGATGGAAGCAGCTTCCCTTTCCCTTTCAATTACATTTATTTTTGCTCATCATCAATAGACGAGTTGATTGAGACATGTCTGTCTGTGCATCTATATGAAAAAGCCGATCTCAAAGCAAGATATTTCAAGTGATATAGATTTTAATCAGACATTTTATTAATAAACCGTAAAAATCGAATAGGAAATTTACATTTTGCTAACCAAAACGTATTTTCATAATGGACAAACAAATATCAGCAAGCCTACTTTGCATTTAACAGCTGTCTTCGGGCATCTCTCACTCGAGCTGGCTCGACTAGCACCTTCTGGCATTTTCAAAATTTCAAATGCAATCATTTTTACAGACTCCAAGTGACTTCATCCTGTTTTTCATGGCAGCATTCGTTGTTCTCATGATGTACAGTTGTGCTCAAAGTGGTGCCATCGATCAGTCAGTTGACAGCAGGTAGTCCCCGAATTCTCATTTAATTGCTTTCGATCTTTGACTGAATGCACTTTTCCACGATTGCCCAGAGATATTTTCGGGCATTTTTGTACCGCAGGTAGCCAAACGGAAAAGTCCAACAAACTGGTTTCAACCGATTAAATGAAAAATATTCAAATAAAACTCAATTTGATGAGAACAATATTCCTCGCTAGCAATTAGCAAGTTTGTTTTGTTTCGGCACGCGACTTTAGTGTTCAATATGATTAGCGAAATCGAACAAATTTGCCTGAGAATAGTTGGAAATGTTTGCCTAAGCACTTAGCATGAAAGCACCCAACTGAGTCGAGCACAGTTCCAGTTCCAATTCCATATCTAAGGCAAGGCAAATGGCACTCGAGGTGTTAATTTAAAAAGCCACAAATGAATAAGCTGACCAAGTGTTAGTTTCAAGTGTTTTTGTTGCTGCTGCCCGGGCAATCAGCCGTTGAAAGGAAAAGTGCCACAGCCTGAAAGATCTTTCTTTATAGAGTGCTGCGCTAAAGAGCCGCTAACGCTCAGTTATTATATGTGCACATACATATATATTTGCTATATATGCATATATATATATATATATAGTATACATGTGTGTGTTGAATATACGATCAGCATTGCACTTTCTTTTTTTCTACCACATTTCTCGACGGTTTCTGCGGCTACGGTTTCGGTTTGTCTGTTTTTTTCTTTCCTTTTTTTTATTGTTTTCTTTCTCTACTGGGGTTTTTTTTAGCATATGTGTTTATGCGAGTGTTTTCTAGTTTTTTTTTATTATCTGGTCTGTCAATTCGATGATATATTAAGTTGATGATGCTGGCTGGAAAAACGCTGTCATAATTGCTCAATTTCTACGGAAAGTGAACTTGAGAGTAAAAGTCGATGTGATAAGCATAATTAGCTATATTAGCAGCATATGCTTAAAGAAAGTGCAAGTTGTCGTTGTTGTTTTATGATAATTATAAAACGCTCAAGTCTCAGATTGATATGCCTCTGGGGCAGTGTTAATCGGTGAAATTGTCAAATTATTTACCTTGACTAAGCTTATTAATCAATTTTGATGATGTCTGCAAATCTTTTGATAGCCAAAAATAGCAAAAGCAAGGCAATTAGTAATGGTAAATGTTTTTTACATATTTTTTAAATATACAGTAATCTTTTCTGTATCTGACAGGCTTTGTTTCTTTTATAACTACTCACTAAGTTACAACATTAGTTTCTATAAACTAAGAAACTTTACATTTTTAGAGAATAGTTTTTTTTTGAATACGCAAAATTTCAATTCACTAAAATTACTCAAATCTCGTTATTCCACTTGAAACGAACTCAAAAATATTTGTATCTATTGAAAACTTTACTCATTTAAGGCGCTTATAACTGTACTTAATGAATTGCATTAAATGGCATTTAAACATAAATAAAATTAGCCTTTCCATTTCGATTTTCAGATCGCTTTCGGCCTTGAACATAATTGGATTTTGCTCGAACAAAAAAAAATTGATTAAGTCTTGACCTAAGCGAACCGGTTTCGATTTTTTTCTTCGGCAATTTCACTTGAACTTTCATTAAGAGCGGCTCCTTTTTTTTTTTTTTTGGGTTATGTCTGTGCATTTTTTGGAAGCTGCAACCGAAAAGGGGAGGGGGGAAGTCTCAAATATATATATATTTTCACATTGCATAGTCCACAATAAAGACAAACCGGATCATAATGAAACAAACGGGGTTTCGCATATGTGTAGAAGCGACAGTGTGTGCGTATATATATATACGTGTGTGTGTGTGTGTGTGTATCTGTGTGTGTGCGTGTCTGTGCAGCTAATGACGTCCATTCGTGAACCGATAACTGGGGGTCCAACTTTATGTAATAATTTCAGGTCGTATGTTCAAGATGCAAACTTATGAAAATTGATGTGTGTGTCTGTCTGCCTGTGTGTGTGTGTGTGCGTGTGTGTGTATATTTGACTATTGGCCAATGTTTGCTATTGATATTTGGACCCGTTGTTGCTGTTGCCGTTGCTATCTTGACTCTTTCCGCTTCATTTTGAATGCCAATTTGTTATGGCTCAAAGTCTCAGGTGTTGCTTGCTCTGGCAATGGCCAAAAAGCGGAGCTGTAGTAATTGTATCTGTGCTCCAAATTTGATTGCATTCATTTGACTGTCAACATTTTGAGTTGTCAAGCGAGAGAGAGAGAGAGAGAGATAGAGAGAGAAATCGCACTTGCCACACTTGGACACCATTTCAAAGTTATCTATGCAATTACAGTTTTCATGCATTTAATAATTTAATTAGGTGCGAATTGGTTTGTCTTTGAGTTAGCTACTCTTTAATGTTGTATTTATATGATTTAATAAAAATCTTGATGTAAAACACATTCAGTGATCATCTTTTTAAGTGAGAAGTGCCGTAAAAAACGCCATTCACAAATTGCTGATAATTGAGCCAACATTTTTCAGCTTAAATTAGTCATAAAATTGCGAAATTGGTTTGTTGTAAATTGCAAAAGATTCGAGTTTAACATCTGGTCTTCTATTGTGAAAGGAATATGTGTGTAAAGTGTAAAAAATATCTGTGTTAGTTACCCTCCTTATATTAGAGATCGTTGATAGAAATTATTTATTAAATCTTCAACGAAAAAACAGATTTTCTTAGAAATGGAAATTGTGTGTGGAATATTCTTGTAACACATAATTATAAAAATCCTCTACTAATTATAAATGATTTAAGTGATGAAATAAATCATTATATATCCCCATAATTTACTTAATTACGCACAACTTTTTTCATTTTGGAGTGGCGATTGTTGGTTGGCTGCGCATTTTATGGCCTTCTCAATTGCAGGACTAACGAATTCCGTTACGCAATTCGGTAAAATATCAACCCCCAAAGAAAACCCAACCCCGCCGCAAAATTATTACGCATTTTGCGGTAAATTCAAGATGCAGCAAACAATAAATTTCGAAATCTATATTTAAATATGCTAAAAATATAGCTTACCTTGTCGTTGTAAAATTCGTTCGTTTAATATCCAAGTTTGATCAATTTCTAAAAGTTATTCGTTTTTTTTTAGAAAAAAAATCAATTGCACTCTTTTTGTTTCGTGTGTTTCGCATACGATAATAATGATATATTCATATATATATGTATTTATTATCTATTTATGTATTATTTTTATTGATACTTTATTGAACACCCAGCACACGCACTACCTTGTCCGTCATTTTGTATCGAAATACATATATATATGTATATATATATTTCATGCGCACTTGATTGACCGTTAAGAAATATTCGAACTTGCGATTCGATTCCAACTGCGACGTTTGACGGAGCGAATGGGCGACCGTTGGCTTTGAGACCGTCTCGCGGACTGAATATGGAACCCCGTTCGCTGTGCTCGTGTCTCCGACTCAGTCGCAGTCTCAGCCTCAGCCTCAGCTTCAGCCTCAGCTTCAGCTTCGGCTTCTGTTGTGAGAGAGCACAACGCACTCTCGCTCTCTCGGCTACTCAGTGCGCTCAGCACTTGTGCTGCTCACCTGCTGCACTCATGTAAGGCTGCTTTCTCTCTCTCTCTCTCTTTCTCTTTATTTTCTGCATTTGCGCACCGGTTTCTGGCGGTTTACAATTTTAGTTTTTTTGGGAAAAGATCATTTTCCTATACCTGTTTTACAGCCACAGGTGCTGGCTAAGATTTGAAGTTATTGTTGTTGTTGTTATTGCAGATGTGTGTGTGCTATGCTCTCAAAGTCTGAAGGTCGCATTTTCGCTCATTAATCGCCGCTTCGCCACTTTCTTCAGCGATGGCAATCGCTGCTGCGCCTGCGCGCTGATTTTATATGCTCTTGTACCGATTAACGGTGTCATGGTGTGAATTTATTCATGTGCAAGCATGTGTGTGTGCGAGTGTGTATCTGTGTGTACTTTTCTGAGAGTTTCAAGTGAATTGCGCGACAGAGTGGCCATAAATGTTTATAGAACAGACTTCTTCACTGGAAAAAATAGACTGTGTAGCTTTATATATAAACATATACCACTACCTATATATATATATATATATATGTAAATATATGTGCATACAGCCTCGGTGTTAGCTGTATGTAAATAACCCTTTGCTTGCAGAAATTTGATGCTGTAAAGATAATTTGTAGCTAGCATTGAAAGAGACAGAAACTGGGGCACTGTACCCTTACAAGGTAGCAGAAACTAGCTGGAATTGGGCCAAAAACCAATTTTAAATATGCAAAAAATATGTTGACAAAATGAAGTAGCTTTTGCTTGAAAGAAACGGAAGGAAGAACATAGAAGCTGTAAATCATTTCAAAACCAACATATATAATATGTATTTTATATTTTCTATATTCTTGTAAAACAGGACGCGCGTGTTTCATCAGCTTAGGCCATAAAAATAAATAAATTTGATTTCTAAAATAAAAAACCGCTTAAAAGCGTATAAAAAATAAATGACAAAGCCTTCACTCCTCATTAGACAATATAGTCTAGAACTAGACGACTAATTTCCCAGAAGCTCACATCCCAAAATAGCAATGCTTAGTACGAAATAAATTTCAGGAACTAAAAAAATGTTCTAGAACAAATTTTTTTTGCGCACAAATCAGTGTGTGAGAAATTTTGTTTAAGAATTCGTCAAATTCTAGTCGCATAGAGAAAGAGTACAAGTGTGTTAGAGACATAAACACACACACACACACACACTTACACATATAGAAATGTTAAAGCGGAAATTTTAATAAAAGTTATATACAATTTATTTCAAACAGTAGAAAATACACACAAACACAAACAAACACACACAGAATCATTTTTTTGTGGACTGCTGCAGAATGGGCTACAAGTATTGAAAGTATTATAATATGTACGAGTCTGTTGGGACTGGAACTATATAGAAGAGAAATGGTGTGAATATGGTGTGTATATACATACATATATATATATATATATATATATATATATATATATATCAGAATGTCAGATGAGCACGTTCAACTCGGCCGAGGATTGACGGCCCATTCAATTGAGTAGGTGTATCTGTATCAGTGTCTGCATCTGTATCTGTATCTGTATCTGTAAATGTATCTGCGAGAGTAGTACGTACTGTGATTCTGCGATGCTGCGAATCGTGTATAGTTGAATTTAATTCTGTGCAATCAGCGACATTTAATATATATATATATATATATATATATATATATATATATATATGCATAAATACTTTAGATTTCAATGTGTGTGAGCACCGCAGCATTAAGCAGGCGTTGATTGGATTTTGAATGAGACTGCGATTGTGTCGGACCTTAAGCAACATAAACGCCGCACTACACTGAGCGAAAACACGCACACATCATATAAGCATACTGTTTGCTGCTGCTGCTTCTGCTATTTACAGCAATGTGGCAACACTTTTTTTGTATTTGATTAGCTTATTAAGTTGGCTGCGGCTAAATCCAATTCGAATCCCAGTTTCAGTTCCAACTGGATTCTATGAATATTTTCTTAAAGTGTGCTATTTGCAAAATTTTGATTTAATAAATGCTAATTTAAACTCTTAGAAATGTGTGTGTTGGTGTGTGTGTGTGTGTGTGTTGCAGAGTGGAACGAACTAATTGCATTTGTTTTGGTATGAATTGACTAAAGGAATTTTTCCCGAAAATTCTTTACACAAAGCGAATTACAGTTCAAGTTCATAAACCACGTGACTTGAATTTTTAGTTGGAATTTAAATTAGTCTGAGAAGAAGTAAAGTATTTGTTAGATGCTCTATTCCTGTGACTTCCCGAATTTGTAAGTAATTTATGCATACCGAGTGCTATCAGCTGCATGTAATTAGCTACTTACTTGAAAGCTAATCAGTGAGCGCCCTAAGATCGCATTAAGATTGCGAGTGAAATTATCTCAGATCGCAAACATTCATAATTATCAATGCTTGCTAATTAGCATTATACAAATAAACTGGCAAAGGGCATATAAATCTCAACGATTTGTGTAACATATTAATAAACTGCAATAATTATGCAATATATTAGACAAGAAATTGTAGCATCTTTTGTTTCTATGCAAAATGTAAATGAACTTAAAAACGATTTATTATTGTTTTTGAATTTCAAAGTGATCGAAAATTTGGTTTCTTTTCTTGCATCTATTATCGCAGAATTAATATTCAAAGTATGCATTGCAGATCTTGCTGATATATAAAGATCTCGACAAGTTCATAAAACCAATGCAGAAAATATTGTAAGCATTCCGAGAGTATTGCATATTATCAGCGTTCGGATATCAGGGACAATTGAGGCAGCCGTATCCTTCAATAAGGCACAATTACAATAATAGGCACAAGATCGACACACAGTTCGCACGACGAGTTTGTTGCTGATGACATCCTCGGGCACGACCGCCTCACACTTCGAGGGCAGTGTCCAAAAGCAAATGTGTTCGCTAACATTACCTGGGGAATACACACAATGTACGACATGCTCTTCTAAAATGGAATTATCGTTATATACCACGTAGTATATAGCCATGATTGACACATTGCAGATTGCGTTGGATAACGGTGTCTCCCTTCCTCAGTTTTGTGACCAATGTCAAATCGGTTCGACCTCCCATCGGCACCGAGTAGCCAACACTGGTCACATTACAGATCCCATTGTATCGATAACAATCGGTGCATGCATTCGAACCAACTGTAAATGTTCAGTGTTGTGCAGTGCCAACAGAATGTGTTCTACTTCTACTTACCGCATATTGAATTCCTTAGATAAAAACTGAATAACAACACGGACGCAACACTTAAAATTTGAATAGTCATTTCTAGCAAAAAATAAAAATAGTATAAAAAACGATATGAAGTAAAACAGAAAGCAAATAAGACGAACTGAGCCAGGCTAGGTTAGATCGAATGCAAATTTTGGATTTGGTATACAAAATTCCCAACTATTTTGCGCTAATAGGTTACGTATACTGAACAAAATTCGGAACAGGAATCTAAACTGGAACCATTATAGAGTAAATGTACAAATCAGCATATCAAAAAGGAATCGATTCCATTGCAATGCGACTCTTATTTAACCCACAATATTCAGTTGCCAATAAATTGAGTCGCATTTCCAATTGCTTTAATCAACACACAACAAGGCTGATGATCACAACAAAGCATATAAATAGAATATATCTGCGATCCAAGTGGGAAGATTTGGGTGCATTGCTGCAAGCGCAATATTGAGCACAATCGCTGCAGATGCGCATCATCACTTCTCTATTTTGCAACTTGTAATGGGGCACAACAGCTTCACATTTGTTTGGTTTCTTCCAAAAGCAAATGTAGTCGAAGACATCACCTAAAAAGTGCATCAAAGGTGTGCATCACAAATGCAAATCGATGAAAATTACCTGTTAGTCGATATTCGGCATTGATGCAATGATCTAATCTGCCGTGGTCGATGTAGCCATATGGACCAGTTCTTGCAACCAATGACTTGTCGCCGAGGGCATGCGGCGGGGCTGCCCAACCCTCTGTGTTGGTTTGGCACTCGCCATGTGGAAAGCAATTGGAACATGCATTGTCCCCATTTGCAGCTGGTTATTATTTATACACACACATATATATATATATATATATATATATGTATATAAAATATATATCTACTTACAGTTGATGGCGCAACATGTTAAAAGTAACCAAAATTTAAAACTCACAAATTTCAAAGTCATTTCAACTAAACCAACACAAACAAAACCGAAACAAATAAAAAATATATCTACAGCATAAATATATAATATATTATATATAGATATAAATATATATATATTTTTTGTTTGTCAAAGCATGCTGCGTGTTCAGAATATTTCTAATTATGAACTGAGAGATGTCATATCTGAATAAGCACATAATTTTTATTCGATTTAAATAGGAATTGTGCTTAAATGAATTGCATTTTCAACTGAATGATGCAGATGATTAGTAAAAGTTGATTACCATTGGAAATGTTGGACAAAGATGATTTTGGAGCGATTCCACGACAGCCACACCAATATGCACACGATTCACAGATTCGAATTGTTTCATTTTTATCGGTTGATGAAATGAATGGGACGACAGCGCCACACTTGCCACTTTGCCTCCAAAAACAAATGTACGATCGCACAAAACCTAAACAAAAAACCAAACAACACAAACAATAATGAAAATATGACAATCATCGGGCTACCAAAGATTCCGGCGTAATTCTTTAATCACCTTTTATTGTATATTGGGTGCCAGTGCAATAAAGCAATTGCATTGCCAAGTTCTGCGACTGGCTAGTCTCATAAACTAATCGCACATCGTGACGGTTTTTAGTTGGCACAGAATACCCATTGGATTTCACATCGCAATACGGATGACTTGTTTCTCCGCATCTGATACACGTATTTTCTCGGGATGCTGCAGATCTTGTACTCTTCACCACGCACTTGTCAGAAGCCCTTAAAGCTGTCGATTCATTTATACATAAGGATTTGCCAAATTAATCTTGATTGCCAACTTTGTCTACTTACTTTTCAATTCACCTACATTTAACAATAGAAAACCAAAGAACCACACAGAAATTAAACTCAATTTTTTCATTTTAGCCAACAAAACGTTGAAAAAATTAAAATTTCCTATAATTTCCAACAATAAAACAATAATTGTGATTGAGAATATTGAAAGTTGTTGACATTTCTAACTAAGCAAACTACAAATAGTTTCACAAATTTGAAAATGAAACAAATAATTTCAAATGAAGATTTAAACAATTATATTATATTATCAGATCTATTAACAAAACTAAGTATTTCTTCAGGATGAGTTTTGAATCATCATGGAGCTGTTCATAGATCTAGAATAAGCATTAAATAAATTTCAATAATCATAGCCCAGCTTATAATGAAAGCATTAATTGTACCAGCTTTGGATTTAGTTTGAGCATAGCAGCCACAATATTTGGCACAAGTTCGACAAACTATGGGATGCATATGATGTTTATTGATAATATCGCTTCTGGCGACTGCCTGACAACCCATATATGGTGCCCAGAAGCAAATGAATGTCTCGATTTGTCCTGCAAATAGAGTTGAATGGAAATCATAGGTTTTTAACTGGATTGGAACAACAATTACCTTTTATGTCATAGCCATCAAGAACACATCGGGCTAGACTAGGATCGCCATCGGTATACGAGGGCAACTTGACAACAATCCTGCCGTCGTTCGTCGAATGCCTGAAAGGGGCCCAACCTGTCGTTGTCATTTTGCAGCGACCTCTGTAAGCACGGCAATCCACACATTCATTATGTGCTCCATCTACGAGCTCTGCAATTATCCCAAAATAACAATAATAATAACAATAATAACAATATATATCTATCCACATATCTACCACACTCTAAAAATAACGTAAGTAAACCAAAAAATATAGTTAGACGAGCGCTCCGATTTTGTGTCATTTTAAAGTTGGAAAGCGATTGAAATCTTGTGATTTACAAATGTGTAAATTCTAATAAATTCTGTTTGCTTTGTTTTTCGATTGGGGAACTTGTTTCGAAAATTGAGTGTCTAATAACATCGGTTCCTGTATCCTTATTAGCATGGCTTAATACCTAAATCGATCAACTAATAAAAGCCGAGCTTACTTTGCAGTTCAGTTATATTAATATTCTATATAGACAATCGGATTGGAAATCGTAGATGTTATTTACTCTTGATCTGCATCTGCATAATTTTCTGAACCAGCCGAATCGGTTCAGTATTTGAAGAAAAATTAGTTCTTTCTTTTACCAAGCTGATATTCTGACTAATTTCACTGCATATATCATCAGCTTTAATCCACTGTAGCATATAGCTTCGATGAGATTTAGATGTTGGCTGGTTGCCTTCAGTCTGAAAGGGAGATCCATTCTTTGTTATCATTCTTGTCGATTTTACAGCATTTATTTCAAAAGGGAAAAACAAGCAACACACACTTCACCGCATCAAATATAGAAAATGATTTGAAGCAGAGGCAAGGATATGGCTAATAGAGAATCGAGTTTAACAGCAAAAAGTCCGCAACTGGTATCAAATTTGGAGCTTAATATTTTACATCCGCAATGTCGGCCACAGAGGATACAAGTTATTAATCTGGCCTTTTCATTCTTCAAGACCCTCTCATTACCAATTAAATTGCAGCCCAAAAATGGCGACATTGTGCAAATCATTGACTCCAAGTCACCTAAAGTAAAGAATAAATACAATTTCATTGAGATACTTCTCTTGTTACCAGTTATTACGTATTTATCCGATAGGCATTTCGCCAATTTTACGTTGGGCTTATCTGTTGCACGATTGAAGGGTCGCACTTTGGGTCTTTCATTTTCGGGCACTACCATGGCTTCCCTGTTCACATAGCACTTGGGGTCAAAGTGATCCGAGCAGTCGACGCAGAAGTTCAAGTCCATTGTGTTTTGTCCATTTGACACTATGAATGTCCTTTGTGAATTTTATCACGACAGTTATTTGCAATTTCAACTTACTGATTATAAGGTTAGGAACTAAAAGGAATACAAATGTACAACAAATTTTCATTATTAAAAATGGCTTGGGTTGATTTTTGGGTTAGAAATATGTTTGTGATTTCTACGATTGTCATTGTGACATACTTTAAATTTCTATGAATAGAGATGTCAAACCGAATCGTATTTAGTTCCAGATAAGGTAAATTAAATAGCGGATCGACCGATGCAATACCACTAAGAGGTTTTAGCTCTGACACATTCTTTTTCGGGGTTCTGAAATTGGTTCAAGCTCTGCATTTCATAAAATTATTAGCTTTGACATCGGTATAAAGTATTTCAAAGCTGCTGGCTTTTTTAATATTGTATGAAATCGATATTTATCGATAAATTGAGCTGACAGCCAATGTTGATTAACACTTTATATACTATTCGCCAACGCGGAGCGCTCGTCTATTATGCCTTTTGACCGCAGGAAGTAGAAATTTGGTCAGGTTATTTTTGCAATCTGGGTCAATCAAAGCCGACCACTCAAAACACATTCATTGTTAGTCTGCCCATTTAATGCGATAAAATGATGTGTTATTTATTTATTTATTAGAATTAAAAAAGCACTAAATATTATGGAAAGAACATCCAATTTTTCCATGATTAACACCGAACTGAATTTGATTTGTTTGTTTTCTTCTTTTTTATAGCCTGCTTTGATCTACAAAAGGGATTCTTATGACGTTTATATATATATATATATTATATATATATGTATGCATTATAATTGTGTTGCATAGAAAATGCGGGAAACCCGCTGAGTACAAAGCTCAACTTAGAGCCGCAAGTCGTGATAAGGCAGATAACACGGCATACGTATATTTTTGGAGAGCGGAACGGGCGTGTTATCAGTATCAGTGTGTAGCAGCTTTGGGACCACCCAAATATAGCGATGAGATAATCCCACGTACTGTGTGAGGCCCATGCGATAAGGTCTCTGCAGATCGGTTCAAGGCTGTAACATACGCTCCCAATTCTTAGATCTCAATGGTAATCAATTAGTAAGCAGCGATTGTAAATTAGCAAACGTTGACAGTTCGTCTCTCTCTCTCTCTCTCTCTCACTTTCTCTTTCTCTCGCCAACTCTCTCTCTCTGCCTCTCTGTCTCTCTCGCTCTGTTGGTGCTGAGCTTATCGCCCTGGGCCCATGTCAAGGGCTATCAATGCGCCCTGAGCCGGCATCTCGGCACCGGCACCGGCTGCAGTAGCTGGCCTCTATCTGAGTTTATTGGGCCGTTGTCATTATTCGCTCGCATCTCAGACGTCCAGCAACGGTCCCGCTGAGCGGTTGGTCGGACGGACGGACATACGCACCCAAGTAGTATTATTAACTAGGCAAAGGAAGAGATTATGTTCCCGCTGCTGTTGAGCCGCACCGTTTTCGTTGTCTGCCGCTGCTGTCTGGTGGAGCAGCCGACGCTCTGCCACAGCATCGGCGACAACCAGCAACTGAGCATCGAGCTGCTCGAACTGGTGCCCAATCTAGAGATCAAGCCCAGCGATGTCATCTGTCAGCTGTGCCTGCATCGTCTGCACGACGCTCTCGAGTTCCGGCAACGCTGCCAGGACTCGGAGAGCATTCTGCGCGCCCGCCACGAACAGGCACTCGATGATGCCCTCGAGTGTCTGGAGAGGGAAGTCGGTTGTCTGGAGCAGGCCAAGTCCACGTCCATGTCATCGCTAGGCGATCCCGTCGATTTCGGTGTGTATAACGAAAGTTGAACTGATACTGAGTTAAAGAAGAACTGAAAACTAAAATCGTTTTGTAATTTTTCTAGGCACCTTGGATCTATCGGATACATTTGAGAGCAGCTATGAACCAACAGACCGGAGAACTTCCTCCGTCAGCTGGGACTCGGGCATACTGAACACGCCCATCCATTTGCCAGCCTCGCTGGAGCAGCTGGAACAACAACAGCAACAACAGCAGCAGCAGCAGCAGCAGCAGCAGCAGCAGCAGCAACAAAGCAACACAATTGAAAGGGCTGTGGATACCAAGCCCAAGCGGAAGCGAGCGCCACGGAAAGCTGTGGCAGCTGTGCCTCGGAGTAGGCCGCACAAATCGTTGCGTCCTTGCCCCGAGTGTGGCAAGAAGTATACGCGTAACTCACAGCTAAAGTCGCACATGTCGTCGGTGCACAGATTGGGCGATTGCCTCAGCTACGACTGCACCGTGTGCCCAAAGAGATGTGCCTCGCTGCACGGCCTGCGCTATCACGTGAGATCGGCCCACTCGACGGAGCGACCCTTTGCCTGCGAAATCTGCGATCGTCGC
Organism: Drosophila glabriapex; assembly: GCA_035042305.1. Classification (NCBI taxonomy): domain Eukaryota; kingdom Metazoa; phylum Arthropoda; class Insecta; order Diptera; family Drosophilidae; genus Drosophila; species Drosophila glabriapex. Next base: position 5,117,731 of record JAWNLN010000046.1, on the reverse strand, counting down.
TTTGTGCTGCGCACCCAGCTGATCTCGCACGCCCGCGTCCATACGGGCGAGACGAAGCCGCGGATCTTCAATTGTAATGTGTGCAAGAAGACGTGGCCAACGAAATCGGATTTACGCACACATATGCGATCCCATGACCCGGACAAGTCCAAGCGGCCATTCAAATGTGATAAATGCGAGAAGGCGTTCTTTACGCGGGGCCATCTCAATTCGCATCATTTGGTGCACACCGGCGAGAAGCCCTACACCTGCACCTACTGCGACAAGTCGTACCAGAGTGTTGGCAATCTCAACAATCACATGGCTCGACAGCACACCAGTCTGGGCAAGGATCACCAATCGAATCTGAACTACAACAGCTCCATGGATATGGAAACGTGAAGGGAACTCAAATCGTGGACTAGAACCAAAAAATAAATTAGGTTTGCCTTTTCAAATACTTTCCAATTCTATACATAAACTATTCTAATCTCCCCAAAAAAAAAATATTAAAATACTAAATAGCTTTGAGAGCATTTTTACTTGTTTTTTCTTCTATTTTTTCTTTTCTTTTTTTTTTGTTTTGTTTTGTATACATAGTACCCACTATCAACGGCTTTAATCAAAACAAGTGCCTGGCTGTCTGACCGTAAACAAACAGACGAGAGAGAGGAGGGGCAACGGGAGCAGACAGAGACAGAGCAGACACTCAGCGAAGATAATTTGTGATTGTGGGCCGCATTTGCTTCAATTACAAAAGCGACCACAACAAAAAACACAAACAACAAACAACAAACAACAACGTGATATGTCATAATTATGGGCCTGACTTGAGGCTCACAAATAACAAAAAATAAAATAATAATAAGAAAAGTGTTAATCCAATTAAGTTTGATCCAACACCGGGAAGTGACCGCTGACTGGCCTAGGTCAGCGTTTCGTTTGCGGACAGTCGAGGCAAAGCAGAGCAGGCGAAAGTGCAAACCAGAATGCTGGGAGGCAAAGAGCTCTCCAACTGAGTCACAAACGATAAGCGACAGCGGTGCGTGATAACCCTGTCACCTTTTTAGGTACCAGGAAAATAATAATAAATAATATTAAAAAAAATGCAGCTCGATGGGCATTTCTTTATAGTTATTATTTACACACTTACACTTGCATATTTGTACAACATGCATTGTGTTTACTCACTGTCCAATTAGTCATATGGCCAACGGGTACGAGAACGTGTCCTCCCATCCCTGCTCAGACATTGACCCAACCCAATGCTATAGCTTATGGTCCGCTTTGTCAGCCTTTGTCTCTGGACCCTCACGTCACTCAGCCTGACGTTGGGTTCTGGCTACGTGATCTGTGCGTTCTAGTTGGGCTTGGTTTTATTGTTCCCCAAAATAATGCGAGATAAGAGCAAATTCATGGAAATGATTTCAATTTTCGAAGATAACGAAATGTACACACAAAAGTATCTTAAAGTTTTTTGATTACTAATCGTTATTAATAATTTCCTGTTATTTTCAATATTACCATACAACAATTTCCAATTTGCTTTCACCTAAATTTGTAGGTTTATTTTTAGAACTCTTCCCCTGCCGAAAATAATCAGCGTTTATATTGTATTGTATTTGTGACTTTCACTTGGCCTTTCTGGTTTATAGATTCTACTTTATTTTTAGCACTTTGTTCTATATATGTGCATACGTCTCTTACATTTTCAGTTTATTATAATCTATAGTTCTTACTCTGCAGCTTTAATTTACTAATATGAAATTGATAAAGTCAAATTACTCGGAATAACATTGAATGCTTCTCTCGTATCTCGTCTCTCGTGGCTCTCAATAATCTTTACCAAAAGTATCTCAATGTTAAATAAGGGATTCAAAAGTAGATATTAACAACTACCAAATATTTAATCCCACTCTAAGCATGGGGCTGTTGCCAACGACCATACTACGCTGAATACATCGGTTCTCGTCCGATCACCGAAATTAAGCAGCGTCGGGCGCGGTTAGTACTTAGATGGGGGACCGCTTGGGAACACCGCGTGTTGTTGGCATCCGTCCAAAAGCGCTTTTTTGCTTGTTGCAGAAATCATGTATTTTTTTATTTTTAGTTATTATTCTGCTTATTTTGTACATACGTTAAATTAAATCTGCAATAAATATATAGAAAATATTTAAAAAATAGATTTCATTTCGTTTTGAACACATTATTAATATTTTAAACTATTTACGAACTTGGGGGATGGGTGAAAACTTCCCGTGGCATAGCTTTGTCAAAAGCCAACCTATTTTCAAAAGCTGCATCTTCTCAATACTAGTTGGAGCTCTAGAAATCTGCCGCATTTAAATATGGAAGCACGATTCCTGTGAAAATTGTCGGCATATCTTTGGACTGCTATTGTTGAGGCAAAATAGATTTGTTTTGTAGAAAAACAAGCATTAAACGATCTTCTTTCATTTATTTACACAATAACAACAATCTTTTTTTGGTGAGGGATTTAACTTATTTCTGGTTGAAGAGCAGTCGACTCAGCTGCGACTGTTGCTGGGCATAGTAGCTGGAATTGGCAGGCTGCTGGGTGTCGAGCGCCGATTCGGGTGTCACAGACTGACGCACCAGCTCCCTGAGGCTGGCCGAGATCTTGGCAGTGCGAAAGCGGGCCTCGTGTCGCCGCTGGCGGGTGTCGACAAATCGCTGCGACTGCTGCCGCTTGCGCTGGATGTCGTGCTGCAGTTGCTCCCGCTTTAGACGCTCCAGTTGCTGGCGCTCTCGCCAGTGCTCCTCGTGCTGCAGCTGCTCCACTTGGTTGTCGTGCTGCAGTCGCCGCAGATATCCTTCGAGCAGCTCATTGCGCAGCTCATCCGCTCGCCTCAAGCGCTCCGCGAGTCGCATGCAGGTGTCCCGCTTCCGCAGCGTTGCGTCCAGCTGCTGTTCCTCCTGCTGCAGTGTGACGGCCTCGCTGCGTCGCGACTCCTCGTAGCGACGCTGACACAGCACCAAATCCCGTTCCAGTCGCATGGCCTGCAAACGCTGCTTGGCCGCCGCATCCTTGGCATCGAGTGCGCCGCGCAGTCGTCGCAGCTCCGCCAGATCCCGTTCAGCCAGCGCCTGCAGACGCGCCTTGGTCAGCAGATAGTCCTGAAACTGTTTGTCGTGCACCGCCTGTTTGTACTCCTCCAGTTGCTCGCACTTCAGCAGCTGTTGCTCCAGTCGCTCGTTCTCCCAGTACTTGCGCGCCAGCCAGGCGTGCTCCTTGTCCGCCGCCTGCTGGCTCCTCTTCACCGCCATCCGATTGAGTATCTTCTGGTCGTGTTGTGGCACCTTCTCATAGGCCGCCCGCACCGTCGGCACCAAACACAAATTGGCCATCGACGCGCACAATTGCGACTGCGACTCGGATTGTGCCAGCGGCACCAGCGCCATATTCTCCTGCGATCTGGACTTGGCTCGGCTGCCGCGTATCGCCAGCGTCGCCGATGCATCGAGCCCGAAAACAGTCTGCAAGGAATATGCACATAAATATAGACAAAATATATATATATAAATAACTGTACTAAGAAAATCGCTATACAAAATTTCTGGCTTTCAAATATTAATTATAATTGCAATGATTTCATATTATTTTCAATTAAAGTTTTTTCACTTATTTTCTTTATCTCAGCTGGAAACAATCAGAGTAAAATACACTTTTTTAAATTTCTCATATTTTTCTGCAAAGGTTTTTAAGTTTCTTAGTTTTGTTCTTAGTTGAAATCTGTTGATTTGACTAAGATATAAATTGCCTTTGCAGCAATGCCTCTGAATGTTCTCATAGTTCATAGTTCTGTGAGTACCAAAAGTATCTCAATAAACTTTTTTCTCAAACTTTATTTTCTTTTATGGCAAAGTTTTGTTCTTTCCTTGTCAAGCTACAACTTGATTATTTTGTGTCGTATTTTTATATCTTATCTTGGGCAACTCACCTGCAGCATTTGGCAATCCCGCAGTGCACCCGTTGGCCGCTTTCCACGCTGCTTCAGCTGTGTTGTTGTTTTTGTTGTTGGCTGCAGCTGCAGTTGCAGTTGCAACTCCTCCTGTTGCTCCTGCTGCCTGGACTGACTGCGCTGGCTGCCCGCGCTCTTGGACCGTCTGGCGCTGGAAGCGCGACGCGTTTCCTTTTTTGTTGCTTTGGCCTCGGCGGTTGGCGATTTGGAAGCGCTTCGCTGTCTGCTCAGACTTCTGCGATTCTTTTGGGCACTCTCGCTGCGCTGCAGTTGCTCCAATTGGCGTATCTCTAGCTCCAGCTGGTGCAGCTCCTCGCGTCCGCTGGCATTGCCGCTGCTGTGCGAACTGTAGCAGTCGCAGTGGCAAATGTCGCAGCAGCTATCCGTTAGCTCCAGCTCCGCCAGCAGCTGCTGATGTTGCTGCTGTTGTTGTTGTTGTTGTTGTTCCGCCGCCGCCAGTCGACTTTTGCTGCGTCGCTTTCGCTTGGGCGTCATTCTCTGGCTGGCATCGCCTCCTCCTCCTTGGGGATGCGGGTCAAACTTCAAACTGCCACAAATTTCAATGCATTACAATTGCAATTGGTGCGCGACTCTCCCTTTTTTTGTTATTTTGTATTTTCTTTTCTTTTTTTTGTTGGTTTTATTATGATTTCTTTGGGCGCTTCTCGTCAATGCGCTGCTCGTAAACCCAAATTCCAGCGCAGCTCTGCGCTAACATTTTTCCTGCTCCGCATTTTGCGCTTTTTTTTATACGTTTTGTTTACTTTTTTATTGATTGCCCGCTCGTCCCGTTGCCCCGGACAACCCACAAAAACAATAAACCACAAAAAACCACAGAAAACAACCAGGGACAGCCAAGTTATTGGAGTTATTTTTGTTTTGACTTTGGGTGGCGCCTTTTGGCAAACCAACATTTACATTTACATTTACAGGGCTTTCGGTTAGAGCTCCTCGTTTGGAGCTATTAATGCCGGAAATTAGCTGTGCCAATTAGAAAAAAACAACAACAAAAACAACAAAAAAACCCAAAAAAAAATGTGAAAAGTGAAAGCTTCAACTCTGCTCGGCAAGAAATGCAGCAAGTTTTTATCAAGCTGCTAAAACTGCACACACGCAATGCAAATGTGTCACAAAATGTTTCCCCCTTTTTTAAGGCAGATAAATAGCTCAATTGCAAGATTTAATTTAATGTTCATTTAAGTGTTAATACTTTGATATGCCACGAAAAGGTATAGTCATGTCAAGCCAAGCAAATACGTAGTCATTTCAAAATCCATTTAATATATGTATATATATATATATATATGTATTTCAATTAAATAAAATAATTTTAATTAATTTGGTATACAGTTGTCTTGGATTTACGTATATATCAATATAATGATAACATTATGCAATAAATAACACACACGAAAACGCTTAAATTCCCATAACAAAATGCACAAACTTAGATAAATATATGCTATATATGGATATACATCATCATCATCATCATTATCTTTTTCAAGGAATGAACTAACTGTAAAAAAAATCTATGGAAACATTCTTCTTCTTCTTCTTCTTTTTGAATAGGGCTAGCTAATAATTTACACACACACATTAATTACACACGCACACAATTTTTTTACACCATCAACGCTCTTGTCTTAATACTGACGACAATAACAATTGGAAATCATATATACAACAACAAATCCAAATCCAAATCCAATTCAAAATCAAAATCAAAATTCTCTTTAGCTTTAAATTCTAGTAAGTAATATTGCTCTGTACTGTTCTGTTTGAGGTTAGTTGAGGTATGATATATAGACAAAAAAAAAAACAACAACAACAAAAAAAGAATGAAAAAATAAATGCATCTTTCTGTTGGAGTGCGTCTATTCGAAAACTAAAGGTATCGAGGTAAATGGAAGCACTGGACACGACGGCTCCAATTGCAGCGACGTTGAGAAGCAATCAGCGGATGCATTAAAATCACCCAAAGTCTCCATCACTTGGCCCAAAGCAAACCTGTTGAGATGTGCGAGATAATTGTAAATCGTGGCCAAGTTTGACTGACCGTTTTGTCATTATTATTTACCATATCTTTGGGCAATTCGGATCCAATTTGGCAGCATCTTTGAGCATCTTTTCGGCCAAACGCGGCTCGCCGAGCATCAAATGGGTCTCGCCCAAGGCGCGCAAAGCTTCCGTGTGATTTGGATTGGCGGCGACGGCATTCAGGAAACATTGTTTGGCCTCCCGCCACTGCTCCAAATAGACGTGAATCTGACCGCGCTGTAAAACAAGGATGAAAAGGATAAACAGTTTTATGGGTTACAGTTTTCAGATCGGTTTTGTTTTACCCACCATAAACATTATTTGATGAGAGAGCGGATAGATTTGGGTAGCTTCGTGGATGCAGTTTAACGATTCATTTGGCTGATCAATTTGCATATAGACATCAGCCAGCAGCAGCCAAATCTGACGAGTAAAAACTCAGATTAACATCTGTAATATATATATTGATGATATATATAAACTAACCTCAATTTGCAGCATCCAGGGGCGTCGTGGCCCCGGCCGTTGTGTGAAGGAGCTCAGCGAGCTGGCTGCCTCGCTCAAGGCTTGCTCCACGCGTGACACTGCAGCCAGCGAAGCGGCATAGACGGAATCTTGAGGAGGCAACAACAACAACAACAACAAGTTGAGAATTATAGCAAAAACAATGCAAATGCAACAAACAACAATTCAAATTGTAACTATAAAATAACGAGTGAAATTGTGTGTTAGTTAAAAAATAACAAAAATCAGAGAATCAGTGAAAAGATTTCGTTACGAAAACCATGCGAAAGGATGCAAATTTATAGAGCAGGCAGAGAGAAAAAGGAGCACAGAAACTACCAGAGACAGAGAGAGAGAGAGAGAGATTAAAGAGAGAAAGAGACTTAAAAGCGACGCAAAGCGTAAATTGAAAGCAAAACGATTTATGCACTTGCAAAGAAATATTCAATTTTCGATTGTATTTTTGTTACAGATTTCCTACTTTTTTCGTTTGGTTAGAAAAGATTCAATTATAAATTTGTTAAATTTCTAGAAATGCTAAAAAAACTTCTTGTTTTTTACTTAAAAATTATCAATTTTTCTACAAATTATAAAGAAAAATCCCATTTTTTAAAAGTCTCAATAATATATTGAAGCCCAAAGATGATATTAGTTTATTTTAAGCAAATTAATATTATTATTATTATTATTAAGCATCGTTTTGAAGTTTCTTTTGGGCCATCAATTTCCTGTGTATTAAAATTATTGATGGAAAAATCTTTGCTGATTTCTGATTTGTTCTTCAACAAAAATCCCATTAACTGTTTAATATCATTTCTAATTCGAATACTTTGCAAGTGCACAATTAAGATCGGTTCACCGAATTTTCAAAACTTTTAATTAAATTCGCAGTTGAGACTTACAATTATGGTTTTTATGGTTTTTTAAGAATTTGGTGTGGTTTTTTTTGATTTGTTTTTAGTTTTTTTTTTGTTTTTTTGAGACAGACACATTCCGCAGAAGTTGGGTAGAGTTACATAGATGTCATAGATGTTTGTATATATATATATATATGTATATATAAATGTATGTATGTGTGTGTGTGTGTGTGTGTGTGTATATAGAACATTTTTATAGGCATTATTAAGAGTCATGAGCTTCGATAGGTAAAGATTTTGGGATGCGTTTGGAGGGCAAGAGAAAACTTACTCGAATCCTTGTCGGACATTTGGGATGAGTGGACCAAATGGACACCGCTCTTGGTATCCGAATGCTTCTCCTCCTCCCCGGCCAGCTGTGCCTCGTACACATCCCGCCACACGGCAAGCATATGTTGCACCGTCGACAGCGCCGTCTCCGCATCCTCCAGATTCAGCTGAAGATGCGCCTTGACATGCAGCAACTGGAGATTATCGGGAAATTCATGCAGTGCATCCTCGATGACACCCAACGCTTCACGCGGACGTCGCGAGGCAGTCAGCAGCAGAGCGAATAGATGCAGACATGGGGCATGCTCCATGCGCAGCGCGAGCGCAAAGCGTATGTGACTCAAAGCGTCGCCCAGCTGATTGATCAGCGCATATTGCAGCGATAGATAATATTCGGCCAGATGATCGTTGCCATCCTGCTGCACGGCACGCTCCAGCGACTCCAGTGCCAGCTTATTGTACGCATCCCGTTCGCTCTTCAATGTGGCCTGAATGGCCAGCTGCTGATGGCCAATGCCCACAAACAGTTGACTGCGCGATGGACGCAAACCTGAGCAGGATGAAGAGACGAGATTGTCAGTAAAATGGGAACATGCTCAACATGGATTCAATGGACTCACCCTTCACCTCTCGCTTGAGCGCCTGCTGGGCATAGTCCAAGCCCTGCTTGACCGTCTCCAGGCTCTCGTAGCACAGCCGGGACGCGAGCAGACACGGCAACGGATCATTGGGCGTCAACTTCATCGACTCCTGGAGCACACACAGCGCATGCGAATGCTTCTCGGCTGCCATCAGACTGAGACCGTATTGCCGCCAGACATGCTGCTCGCCAAAGCTGAACTTCAAAGCCTTCTCGAACGATTCGTTCAGCAGCTGGACGAGACCCCAGCGGATGGTGGCCAGTGTGAGCAGATCATAGACAGCGGTCACATTGCCCATGGCATGCTGGCGAACCGAACGAAACTCGGGGCTCTGGGAGAGGACAGTGTCGCGCACCGCCAGTGCCTCGGCGATGAGCAGCAGCAGTATCACCTCCTCCTGCTGGTTGCGTGGCATGAACTGCTGACGCGTCTCATATTTGCGTGGCTTCCACAAACGTTTGGACGACGAACCACCACCGCCGGCACCACCCGAACGCAACGTGCTGCCGCCCGTTTTGCTGGTGAAGGGCGGCGCATAGATTGTGCCCGAGACACCGCGCAGCAACACCTCGGCCAGCTGGCGAGCGAGTGTCAAGCGCAACGATTGCGTTGCTGGCGTATCGACTGCATTTAGCATGATCCGATAGCGTTCCACGGCCAAATGCAATTTGCCCGCCTTAATTAGCACAATTGGGGCACGTTGCAGGGCCGTCTCTAGGATGACACCCATGCGTCTGTGGCTCTCCAATGTGGCACCGCTGCTCGCCATGCTGCTGCTGCTGCTGATGGCAAAGCTGCTCGCCGATTGTTGCACGCCACTGTTCACATTGAGCGTGGAGCCATGCGTCGAATTGTTCGACGAGTTCGAATTGTTGCTCATGCAAAATATCTCATATTCCTGCAGATACAGCAATCCCAGATCCGTGGCACGCTCAAAGCAGGTGATCTAGTCGCAATCGAATGGGTACATTTACATTACAGATCGAGTAGTTATAGCTCATGATTCATGTTGCACTCACCATTTCCGTATCCTTTTCGGCCTTTTTGAACTTTGATGTGGGCTTGGAGGACTGCTGTTCCAAGCACAGACCCTTAATCGCATACGATTCGGCCAGAATCTTGAGACTGCGTCTATTACAATAGATAAGGGATTTTCCTTGAATTAAGATATATATTTATATAGATATATATATTCACTCACAGGGTCAACACTTGTTCGGCCAGCGTATTCAGTTCGGCTTTGACAAAGTTCTCGAGGCTCTGCTCGTATTCGCCGCAGGCATAACACAATTTGGCCAACAGCAAATAGGCATCCAAAGCGACGCCCGCCTTTTGGCCACTTTCGCCCAGGGCCAAATTGAGATAACGTCTTGCCTCCGATAGACTGCTTTTGGCGCGACTAAAATTCGATTCGGCGGCCATCGCATGCTCCTCCAAATAGCTTTCCAGACGCGCTTCGCCCACCAAAAAGTTTGCAAGGCTCTCTAAAAAAATGGTTTAGGATGTAGGGGGGATGGTATGAAAATACTGTATTGACAGCTGTGATTCTCTGTCTATTGTTGGATTTACCGTTTTGTGGCGATCCCGTTTTGAGCTCATCTGTCAGCTCGATGACGCGTTGCCATTTGCCCTTGCTGCGGCAATTCTCGATTAGCGCCTCGCCTTTGGTTGCATTGCGCGTTCGATTGGACATTCTTATCTAAGGGGAGCACGTGACGACGCACACGCTTTCGCTTCAGCTTTCAGTTTTTCTTGTTCCAATTTTGGGCTTTACAAAATTTATATTATTATTAATTCGATTAACAATTTTTCGCAATACACGCACACAAAGCGACACACATGCACACATGTAAGTGTGGCCAAAATGAGCAGCGTTGCCACCCGATTCGATTTCAAGGTTAATTGTAGTTTGTTGTGCTCACTGCTTATTGTTACAAGTTTAGCATATGCCATATTATTGTTAAATAAACTCAATCTTCTTTCACTTTTTACTCACATTCAATGTACATATACAGAACAATACATTAAACTCATGACGTCACGCTCGCTCTCCCTACAGCTAAGTTACTCAAATGAACGTGCGCAGAGAGTTACCTTACAGCCAGCTCCATGACAATGCTGCCACTGTACAAACAGCTGATTTGCAATCGCTAGGCATTTTTAAGCATTTGCACTAAAAAAATGGTATATGTTGGTACTTTTTGTGGTATTTTTTCGCATGTCCTGTGTCAGTCACACCGTTTGCAGTTGTAATTTTGTTGTTGTGCGATACGCACGCGTTGTGCACGAGTTTTCAGCAAACGAAAAAGAATTTAAAGCAAACAGAAGTGCGGCATTTTGGTGAAAGCAAAGATAAAAGCGTATTCAAACGTGCTCTGTAAATTGAACAAAACTAAATGAAGCGGAACTAAGAGTGAATGAGAAGTGAAGTAATTGAAATTAAAGATTGCTCTTAATTGATAGCCATAAAGTGTAATCGCTGGCCTACAGTCATTTAACTAACGGTAAGCTATTTGCGTCTGTTTATATTTTGTAATTTAGCTAAAAGCACCAATACATGCGCACACGCCCCAAAAGCGCAGTGTGACCAAAACGTATAGTATGGATGTGTGTGTGTATGTGTGTGTTCGAGTGCCGCCGTTTTGGCTAACGCTCAGCTGTTTAGTTAGCTGTCGTTGTTGTTGTTGTGGACGCCGCTACCGCGACACACACACACACTTGCATGCTTGCGTGTAGCTGTGCATTTGCCAGTGTGCGTGTGTGTGAGAAAGTGAGAGTATTTGTAACTATATTAAATGCAGCAGGGCACTCACTCACACACACACACGCAACGCTCTTTCTAATTGGAAAGCTGGCACACACGCACACACACAGTCAGATGCTTGAGCTTTTGATTTGCATAATTTTACTGCTCTCCTCGCTGACATCTTGTTCAAGTTCAAATTGCAGTTCATTTTTTATTTTCTGTCAATTTTACGCTTCATTTGAGCGGTAACAAAAAAAAACAGTGCTCAGCGTTTATCGCGTGCCTTGTCAAACGTTAAGTTAATTGCCCAAGTTTATTTATTTTTTTGCATGTCAACTGGCCGCATGGGCGCCCCACATTAGCTATTCATTGCATGCTTTAACAATAAAAATAACAAATTATTACATAAAGCATTTAAATGCACATACAAAAGGCAAAAGCAAATAAAAATTCATTAAATTGCAAAACAAAAAAAAAACAAAAACGCAAGCAGAGCGCGCCAAATTAAAATGTCAAAGAAATCAAGAAGAACGGCAACGCCACCGTTTGCGTCTGTGTGTGTGTGTGATTGAGAAGGGAAGAGAACACAGCTTTCAGCAGCAGCAGCAGCGGTTTTGCATGCTTATGACGTAATGACAATAATTACAAGGCAAACAAGTGAGTGAAAGAGCGAGAGAGATGTAGTGGGAAGTATGAAAATGACAAATAAAGGCTGCGCACAGTGGTGCGCTTTTATGCTAACAACTGTTGAATCTTTAAGTGTGAATGAGAATTAAGATGCTAAAAATACAAATTAACAAATAAGCACATATTGTATGTATTTGTGTGTGTAAAGTATGTACTAATATTAGTAACGAGTTGGGCACAATGAGAGTTATAGAAGAGTTTGCTTATCAAATATTAAATTACAATTTTACAGAAATAATTCGGAATGCTATTGCTGCACTGTGCAAAAAGCAACTCTCATTTTGACTGTTGCTCTGTCAGCAGGTGGCTGCAGTGTAAGTGTGTGTGTGTTGGGGGTGGGGGAGAGAGTGGGACAGACTTCAATTGTTTGGTGCTTAGGGGCGTCATAGCGGCCATTACAGAAAAACATGCATGCTGCGCTTAACGGTATATGCTCGCCTACGGTTGCCCTCGAGCACAGGCGAAGATGTGGGACACAGACAAAGTACAAGAACTGATGTGGGGCAGACTGGCAGGCTGGCAGTCAGTCTCTGCATAGCGTGTGCTAAAACGATTGCGAATCGAAACATGTTCGCTCGCTGCCTCTCCGAATCTCTTCATCTTATTTGCTGTATGAAACATTTGGTTTGTGAAACGAACATTTGCCAGCCACGTTTTTAAACTGTGGTCGGTTTTTGTTGTTGTTACTGCAGCTGCTGCTGCTGTGCTTTGCTCTGCTCTGCTCTTCTTGTTACCGTTTCAATTATTTTCGTCGTCGTCAATTGTGCGCACATTTCTTGTGACTTTTGCGTACACTTGTTTTGTGTTTTGTGCGGCGTTTGTTTACATTTTGCTGTCACGTTTTGTTGCTGGAGCTTTTTTTATTGCGTATAGCACATATTTTTATTTGCATGCGACGTTTGACGTTTGGGCTTTGCGCATTTCGTGTTTTTATTTGCTTGTTGCTTTGTTGAGAGGTAGCTCAGCTACCTCAGCTACTGTCTCTCTCTCTCTCGCTCCATTCCACCCTCTCAGCCACTCATTAAGCTGACGTGCTTATGTCCTTAAGTGCAGCTGTTCTTTGGATGTGCGCTGGCTTTGCTCATATACCCTGTAAAACCTTTTTTAGAAAAGGGTAGCACGAATGCAGTAGAGTAGAAAAGATTCTAATAAAATATTATTATATAAAACACAAAATTTAATATCATTGGAGTAGATGATCTGTGTATCATATCATTTGGTGCAATGATATTAAATTTTGTGTATATATGAAATGATTGTAGATGATATACACAGATCATCTGCTCGTCGAGCATCATCAACTTTTAGTAATTTTCTATCATTTTTTCTATGCTTTACCTGCATTTGCCTTTCAAGTCACGCGCTCTCTCTCACTCTGAAGTCTTTTGGGCACGTAACTCTTTATGTTTTGCGCATCTTTTTATGTGCTTGCTTTGTTAATGCTGCCAAACACTCGTCTCTCTCTCTCTTGCTCTTCATATGGATTGCATGTTCTTTTGGGCATTTTGATGAACACATCTTGTTGCTCTCCCTCTCTCTCTCTCGGCTTAGCAAATTACAAGATGTCAAAGGCTTTAGTTTCGTTAAGTTCTTTTCTTTTTGTTTCTCGGTTTCTGCTTCTGCTCTTTAATCTACACTCTTCAAGCAGAAGTTGACCTCCTTTTTGTGGTGGGCGATATCTAATGAATCCCCCACACACTCTCCACGAGTAGTGGGGAGCAACATTTGCTGACTTTGTCTACAATTTCATAGGATTTTTGTTCAGATATATGTTTTTGCGCTTCTTTTTGTTTTATGCGTCTCGTCGCGTTTCGTCCCATTTCGAATCGTCTGCCCTTTGCCCGTTTCTTCAAACATCATAAACGTGGCATACATTTTACTTACACACATATGCATGTGTGTATTTATGTGAATGTGCGTGTGGATATCCGTATATATTTGTCAGCATCTTGCTTTCTGTTTGTAACGACCACACCCACCCATCGAGTCCTGCCACCTCTTCACCCACACTGTTTATTGCACACAGCGCGACTATCAATAAAGTTCGATTTGTCTCTCTCTCCCTCTCTCTATCTACATACTGTGCTGCTGCATATGTGTGTGTGAGTGTGTGTGCAAGGCTCATAAATCAAGTTAAACTAAACAAAAAGCAAAAAATGGGAGAAAGAACAATTATGTTTGATGGGTTGACGATTAAATACCCTTGTAAGCATTAGGGCAAAATGAATGATTTATTTTTATTTATTTAACATTACTTATTTTGTGAAAGTATTAAAAATTTTATTAAACAACTAAAAAATGAGTATTACTAAAAATATTTGTATCACTTCAATGTGCTCTCTTTTTAAAAATTGAGTACAGGGTAATGTCACGAATAATAATAAAGGCAGCAAAGCAGCAGTAAAAGCAAACAAATAAATTTATGTTTGGCACTTCTTACAACGCTTTATGCCAATATTTCTGCCATCGCCCACCTTCTACATATATCTTCTCTATGATCACATCTCTCCCGACCTGCTCGCACCCATTCGGCTTCTATTAGAACAACGAAAAAGCGCTGGCAAAGCACACAACGACAGCAACAAAAACAACAAGAAACGATGACGGCGCTTGACTTTGACGTCGCTGCTGCTGCTATCTTTTTTATACAACTATTTTTAAAAGCAGCAGCAGCTTACTCACCCATACATACAGTTACATATGCTTGGCTTTCTGTGTGTATGTGTGTATTACATTTAAAGTTGAAAACTTTTTTTTTGCTGTGCTTTATTGCTTAATATTTCATAGTGCCTTCCCTGCAACCAACACCTCCCCTCCCTACATTTACCCCCACCACCCGCTGTCAATAAAAAAAAAGTTATGACACCCCTTCTTTTCTCACTCACATTCTCCGCCCGTCCGTCTTCTCTCACTCTTCCACATTCAATTTCTCTTGCAATTCTTTTGCACAAGCTCAATTTTGTTGTCGTTGTTATTGTTGTTGAGTTAAAGTTGCCATCGACTTTGAGTGCGAAAGAAGAGGTGCGAAGAAGAAGGAGGCAGAGGACGAGTGATGAGATATTTGTAACTGAGCTAAAAACTTTTTATAGCCTTACAATTTTTAATAGCAATCCAAAGATTTTATTCGTGTATAAAAAGTATTTGGACAATTTAAGTTGCTTACTTTCCGTGTGTGTGCGGGGCTCATTCATTATTCGCATACATAAATTTCAAAGAAATGAAATGGAATATTTGTTGTTTGTTTTTCCCACACATTTTTTGCAGTTTTTTACTTACTCCTCGCCTAAAGTTTTCCATTTTATTTCTAAATAAATGACATCAACAACATTTTGTACATAATTTATAAGAACAGAAAAACAAAACGAAAACAGCAAAAACAACAACTACACGAAGAAACATGAATGAAAAGCAGCGAAAAACTAAAAATACGAATTTATATGCAAAACACTTTTAACTTGCTTGAATTTCTAACATTTTTCGCCAGCTTCATTTCTCTCTCTCTCTGTGTGTGTGTTGTATCATCTGCATACATATGTACATACATATATAGTCTTCATTTGTGTGTGCTCAAAGCTCCCACTGAGCAAGCAAGCCTGCAACGATAAATGACATTTGACTGCGTCGGCGGCATTCATTCGTTGCTCGCCTATGGCTGTCTGTCTATGTGTTTGTTTTTGTGTGTGTTTGTGCTCAACGCTCAGTTGCCGTCTTCCATCTCCCATTTGTCCCATTCAGACCGCAGTTGTCGCCCCACTTAGCGCTCTCCCACACAGCGGCATTTTTTTTGCTTTTTATTTAGTTTGCTTTTTTTTGTACTCGTATATTCATTTGCATTTTTATGCGTCGACGTCGTCATCGTTGTCATCTGTTGTTGCTATTTTATTTACTCTACATATTTTTGTGTATGTATTTCTCTTGACTCTTCCTTTGTTTGTCTTTTATTTGTTGTCATTATTTGTTGCAGCTCAATTATAGTTTTTCTGCTCCGGTTGCGCATATTGCATATTATTTTATATTAGTTTTTAAATACATATTTAAATGCAGCAGATCGATAGATTTAAAAGTGTGCATGAAATGCACGAAAGTGAAACGCAATGGAATTGACACACTGACTGCCTGCCACCTGGGAGGGAGGAACGAGAAACGAGGTATATGGTATTTAAATGAAGTCCTGTTTATAAATTAAGTACATGCGACAACTATCAAATTGAGTTTCTTTGATACCTGTCTTCGCTAGTTTTTTGTATGGTTGCAATTTACAAAATGTTATGCTGAATTAGTTACCGTGCTTAAGGGCCAATTAATTATAATTAAAACTGACAATCAATACTCACTACTACATATGTATATATAAATAATATATTTACACACACTTATGCGTATATATGTTTATTTGTATGCACTTTCATAGCAAGCAACCTTTGTCCGTCTTTGTTTTGCACATAATTTCACTTTGAATTTTTACTTGCCAAACGTAATTTACCGCTGTTCCATTTCGTTTTCATTGTGCGCTTGAAAGAGAGGTAGACGACAGCAAGACAAGGCAAGGCTGGGCATGGTGTAGAGGAAATCAGCAGTACCAGCAGCAGCAGCTTACTGTTACTCGCTTTGTTTTCCGCTACTACTAGTGCTAGATGTCTGAGTCTGCCTGCTTTTGTTTGTGCCCGAGTAGTCTTTTGTCTAGTCTTTTGCATAGTTTTTAATCCACGTTAGTGCATCTGTCACTGCCGCTGTCGACTTCGCTGTCGGCGTCGCTGCGCATCATTAGCGAAGAGCTTTTGCTGTTATTCTGTTTGGATTGGTTCGGCTCGGCGTTGTTTTCAATTTGTGCTCACAAATATGCCAAAAAGAGACAGATGGGTGACCTTGACGCCATACAAAAGCAAACTGGACAAACACACATACATATAAATATATATTATAGGTATTATATCAAAATTAATAATTGAACAAATGATGGAAAAAATTGTGCTCAATTAAATCATATAAATTCTCCAAAAATAAAGTGCAATCTATAAACATTTTTAAAACTACATACATATGTCGAAATAGTATTTCTCATGTGTATTTAATAACAGATCGTGACACTGCACTTCTGCCTCTCATCAGCTGTTGCTGGCAGCTGGTCAACGAACCTGCGGCGCAGCAATTGCTTTGTTAACAGCAATAGTTGTTAGTTTTTATTATCTCAACAAATTGACAACAACAACAATAACAACTATCAATAGCAATGAACTGAAACTACATACGAGCGAGCGCAATAGTCGTGTCATGAACGTTTTTAACTACCGATACCCAACTGATGACTGCACCGTGGTGCAAAGTGTGCTTGTGCTCTGCGACTAACCAGAATTATGAACTAAAATTATTGCCAAAAGCAGCAAAGCCTTCATTTTCATTTTTGGACCTTATTGGCGAATTTTGCGATTCAATCGACTCGATTAACATGCGTTACACGCATTTTCAATTTTAACGAAAACCAACAAAAACTCTGAAAATCAAAAGCAAATACTGACACACACACACACACACACACAAATGCGGTCGCACGCACTTACAAACACACACACAGCAACTAGAAATAAGCTGGCAAAAGCAACCCGTGAATCGGCCGACGACGATTTCGAAGTTGGAGTCTCAACAATGCACAGTGGTCAAAGCACACGCCAAAAATTAACAAGAAAAAAATATGTTTTTTATTTATTATAATTATTTGCACATTAAAATCAGCTCTTCTGCCAAAGTGTACTTTTCAATTTATTTGTAATCAATATTTTCATTTGTATTCCGTTAATTTGTGGCCCACTGTGTGACCCAACTTCATCGCTGCGCCGGCAAGTCGACGACCACAACTACAACTACATCGTTGTCGAGTATGTGTGTGTGTGCGATAACTTTGACAACGATAAATTGTGTTATGCTGGCTGCCGTCGAAGTCGACGTCGTTCGTTCGCTTGCTCGTTCGTTTGTTTATTCGGTCGTTCGTTTGCCTGGGAAAGAAAGAGCAAGCGAGCTAGGGAGAGAAAGAGAGCGAGTGCATGGGAGGTGGGGTGAGTCTCGGTGTAAAGCGTTTTGTCGCCGCTCGCATAAAATTCGTTTGCATTGCAATCTGCGTTCGTCGTCCTTCTTCTTTTTCTGCTCTTCGCTTCTCTTGTCTCCTATCCTCTATTCTTTCGCTGCACTTGTCGGCTTATGCGTCTGCTTGGTGCACCTCAACCAAAAACTCTCCATGTGGCAATAGCAACTACTAACTGAGTGCCGTTCAATGTGCGCTTATCACATTATATTGCTATTTATGGTTTTGCTTGCAATATTTCCTTTTCTTTTATTTTCTTTCTCATTTTTTTCACTTTTTGCTTTGTGATAACATAATACGTACTACGACCAAATACATACATACATAAAAACACACATACATATAAACTTGCTGTGAGCTGCGGTTATTGTTATTATTAGCTAGTTTGTTGTTGTTGTTATTGCTGCTGCGACAATTCTTTGCTGAATTTGAACGGAGTGTATGCACACTGGTTCAAGTTACACTTTTTTTTAAATCTACATTAAGTCAACGTATGTTTTTTATCTCTTTATGAAACTAAAATTTGGTGCTTAAGTTACAATTTTATTGCGCATATTCAAATTTAAATTGTTAAAAAATCGCGTATCATTCTTATTGTAGTCACACTGTGCGCTGCTGGCTTTTGCTGCTTTCGCTTTTGTCGTAATTCGCTCGTTGGTTCGTTTGGCTTGTCAATAATGCAATCAATTGAGTAGTTTGATTAAAGAAATATTATTATTATTGTCGGTCATGCATTGTGCATGTGTATGTGTGTGTGTGTGATTTTCTATTACATTTGATCGTTTATTGATGTTGCATTTTGTGTCACAATTGCGGTCGCTTCTGCCTGAGCGAAGTGTGGGGGGCGTTGGGTAAATGAAAATGTTATGTATTTTACATGCAACTATATACAGTGTCTCGCAGCACAAAAGACTCAGTGTCTAGCAAAAAATTTAATTGCCTGCCATAAAGAAATTATCCAATATTTTTCAAAAATTCCAAAGACTGATAGCAGGTACGTATATTAACCACCATAATGAATATATGATCCCAATAAACTGGGGTTTTCCCACCGGCTAGGCCGGAATTATGTAAAAAAGTACTTTAATTTATGGTCGCATAGAATTTGGACCATTTGTTATGGACACCTGGGTGCCATAAAACCCGGATTTTTTACGCCAGGTTGATTATTTTCGGTATAAATAGACCAATCCTTCGTAGTCAGTTTAGTTATATCCTGCATCTCGGGTGCAACCAGCCAACAAGGACTATGGGCAAATGGACTACCATTGACCAACGGAATCTCATCCTGGAACACTTCAAGATCGGATATTCACATCGCCAAATAGCTGAAATGGTAAATCTAAGCAAGTCAACTGTACTCAACATCATTCGGCGCTTCGTCGACGAAAATCGGATAGAGGACAAAGGCAGAAAGGCACCAAATAAGATTTTCACCGAACAGGAGGAGCGGAGGATGATCAGGAAAATAAGGGCAAATCCCAAGCTATCGGCTCCAAAACTGACTCAACAGGTGCAGGATGAAATGGGGAAAAAGTGCAGTGTGGAAACTGTGCGCCGGGTTCTGCGCAACCATGACTTTAATGCCCGAGTACCACGGAAAAAGCCCTTTATAAGCGCAAAAAATAAAGGGACTAGGATGACGTTCGCCAAAACCCACTTGGACAAGGATTTGGAGTTCTGGAACACAGTCAAATTTGCAGATGAGTCCAAATTCAACATTTTTGGCTCGGACGGACGGAATTATGTGTGGCGACAGCCCAATACTGAGATGAATCCGAAACACCTAAAGGCAACAGTGAAGCACGGCGGAGCAAGTGTCATGGTATGGGCATGTATCTCGGCAGCCGGCGTCGGAAATTTGGTGTTCATTGGAACAACAATGGACAAGAATGTGTACCTCAATATATAAAAGGAAAATTTAATCCAAAGTGCCGAGAAGCTAGGAATCCGACGTACTTTCCGGTTCTACCACGACAACGACCAGGACAACAGCCAAGCATAAGTTCGGATTAGTACAGTCCTGGCTTATCTGGAACTGCCCCCACATGATAATTCCACCGGCCCAGTCTCCAGATTTAAATGTTGTTTAAAATTTGTGGGCTCTGCTGCCAAAAATAACATCCGGAATCACAGATCCGACCTCAAGAATGCTCTGCTGGATGAGGGGAGCAAAATCAGTCCAAAAACAACCCGGAAGCTGGTATCTTCCATGAATAATAGGTTAGGGGAAGTTATTAAGGCTAAAGGATATCATACTAAGTATTAACATCCTTATTTAAGTTTTTATACGCCAAATATGTTACTTTTCTAAGACTGAGTCAAATGAGCTTTGACATGCATTTTGGACATGTTTTCAGTTTTTGACTTATTTTCGTTAATTAATTAATATTTTAATAAAAACTAAAGTTTATTTTTCAAACGTGATATAACATTAAACAAATTGGCATTTAAACATTTTGCGATCGTTTCTTTGTTTAAACCTTATAGCACTTTAAATTTTTTGCTAGACACTGAGTCTTTTGTGCTGCGAGACACTGTATCATTGGCAAGGACAATGTAACTGTAATGGCTACTCGTACTTTATTATTACGTCACAAAATATACAAGAATTTTTTTATTTATTTACAGCGCTCTCATAATTCCAGACCCAGTTTTGATTGTTTTTTTTTGTAGAGCTCTTTCACAAACAGTGATTGATAACGGTAAGTAAACTTTTATATTTCACAGTCGTGTTTTTTCATTTATTTTATTGACTTTGCAACGATGCAAAAACACCAACACATTTTTTTTTATGTACCATTGCTCTGCCGTTTTTTAGCTCAAACAAAAGTTTTATTATCCCATCAATTGTAGCAGTTCACAAAAAATAAATAAATCACATTTAAAGTGATTTGAAAAAATCCCAGAAAAAGTTAAAACACAACGTAATCAGATATTCAAAAGTTTTTGGTATTTAACAAAATCCAAAATTATATTTGCTGTAATCAAATTAAATTGTAACTGATTTTAAATTTACACAATTTGCTTGCTGGCAGCGTTGCCAGCGTTACAAATGTGCTTTGATGGCTGCGCAAATGTCAAATAACGGTAATAATTAACTTTATGAGATGTGTAACGAAATTAGATGAAGCCCAATTAACTTGATACGTGTGTTTATGATCACCAGCGCCTAATGTGAAATGTGCGAAATGTGCCAAAGGTTAAATATACACAAACACACACACACAGAAACTTGAAACCTAATCAAAAAACTTTTCCTCCATTACCCGAAAAATAATCCAATTAGCTGACACACGGTAAAAACGCATAAATAATCACAAAAATTATCATTACAAGCAACACGTAGATAAGAGGGAGTTGTAATTGTAGTTATATGTGCTTGTGCTTGAGTTTTTGGACATAATTCATAATTCATTTCCGTATGCAGCAAAGTGCAACAATAAAAGCATTAGCCACTGGAATAGATGTCATATTGTCCTGGAAGCAACAGCAACAACAACAATGTAGAAAAAGCCACCGTTGCGACGCTTTTGGCACACAAATCTCAATTTAAAACAATCAAATGGAATGAAAAAACATAAACCAAGTGAAAAAATACAACAACAACAGCAAAGCAGACCAGCTACAGAAAACAACACAAAACTGTAAACAAACGAAATATGCACAACTACATGCACACAGACAAGTGGTGGTATATATACACACACACACACACACTCACACGGTGCACAGCAACTGCTGGCGATGGCGCAATACAAATACACACATACACCCATGCACAGTCTTATTCACTCACGCTCATATAAGGCTAGCCTAGCCTGTTTGTTCACCACACTCCAGAGCGTTGGTCTCGCCGAAATGTCTCACCGTCCCACCGACCGACCGTCGTCTCGTCGTGCTCGCTCTCATGTTAGTCTGTCGGTCGGTCGTTCAGTCAGTCGGTCGGTCGTTGAGTCAGTCGGTCGGTCGTTCGTTCGGTCAGACGGTGACGTTTCGTCATGTTCTCATGTGTTCCACCAACGTTGTTTCATTCTACAATGCAAACGTCGCGGCAATGAAACGTTTCAGTTTCTGTTTAAACGCGAACGTGTGCGGTATGCTGAAGTAGGGAGTATTTTAAAATTTATTTCTCTGCTCAACAATCATATGTGAGCGGCAAACACGAACGCGCAACACACAGCAACAGCAGCTGTAAAAAGACCGACGGCAAAACACACAGTCGGACAACAAGAAGAAGACAGCACTAGTCGTGCGTAACCAAAAAAAAATACAAGTGACTAAAGAGCAAGGCACGGCAAGGCTAATAAAAGTAAATAAACAAAAAAAAAAAAAGCGCAGGCAGCGACAATTGGCCAGCAGCCAAAATTGTGTTATTTTCTTACACATAAATACATGTTTGTAAGTACACATATATATATATATATTTATATATTATGTTCGTGTGTGTGTGTGTGTGTTTACATATAGATACGTATTAAGTGCAAGTGTCAAAAAGCAAAGCAGCAACAATCTGAGTTTAAATAGCGCACAACCAACAACAACATCAGCAAATTAAAGACATTCGGTGTATGCGCTGCTTTGCCTCTCTTCCGTCTTCCCTCTTCTTCGGCTTTTGCAGCAACGACATTTGCACGCATTGCTTGCCAACATTATTGTGCGCACAGTGTGTCGAGTGCTGTTCGAAATGCCTGAAAATCAATGTGGTCTCATGGGAGAAGCATGCGGCGCACTCTTACGCCACTGTGCATGCAAAATAAAACGTATGGAAATGAAACGAACGGGCTAACGAGCAGCAACAACAACAAGCAAAGGAAATACTATAAATAAGAGCAAGAAAATCGTTTTATTTTTTTATCAATAAACAGCAAAAATTTAAGTCAAAAAATTCAAGAATTTTGCAATGAAATGCGCATAATTTCGGTTAACTTACTTAACTGATTTATTCAAGTCTTAAATGATTATAATTAAGCCGGGTAGCTGTAATAGGTGTGCGTGTGTGTGTGTGTGTGTGTGTGTAACAGGCCCCTTGAACAGTTTATTGACTAAGTTCGTGATTAAAGTGCTTGTAAGAAGCGCTCATTAAAAAGCGAACAAAAAAATTAAACTGTAGCTTAAAATTGATGATGATTATAATGATGATGATGATACGTGATACTTGATAATATTTATCGTGCTTTATTGCCATGCATCACTGTGCACTTTCTAATTGCTGTGAATATGTTTGCTGACTTGGCGCCACTTCAAATGACTCTAGAGCCGAAACAGTTTTAAACTTAGCTGGTATTTTTCTTAGTGTATACGTACGAATATCTAATTTAATTTTACTAGCTTTTTTTAAACATATCAACTGGCATAATTATTAATTATTTACCACCCTCTTTGGACGGGGGAAAACCAATGTAATTAATTTTGTCTTGTGTTTAATTATTTATGTAATACATAATTGTAAACCAATAAAACAATTTTCATAATTTATCTGTCGCATAATTAAATCAGAATAGAGCTAAAATTCGAGGACAACACAACATTGTTGTTGTTGCAACGCACACACACACACCACCCCCAAATCCCCTCCCTTTTCGGTCTCAGTGCGGCACATGTTTGAAAACCGTTAAAATGTCTGTTGGCAATTAAATTTGCATAAATTAGACATGCCAAGCGCATTTAAAGCACGCGTGTGCAGCCATAAAAAAAATGTTTACTGCACAGAGGAAAAAACGTAAATTTTTTTATTTTGGTAGTGGAAATGGAATAATAACGTTTTTATTTTTTGGTTTGTTATTGTCTTTAATTAATCACAACAAATGGGGATAGCAACGGCAATTTGCACATCGTCGAGCAAAAGCAATTTTAATGAAGTAGAACTAATTTCTAATTAAAAGCAACATTACAATGCAAAGCAAAATAAACCAAACTAGATTCAGACACTGAGAGTGAGAGAGCGAGAAAGGGAAACCCAAAAAAACAGAGCATCAGTAATGGACTGAGAGAGTGAGAGGGAAAGACAGAGAAGAAGCTGTTTAGCGGTGGCAGAGGCAGCGGCAGCGACAGCGACAGCGGGTAATAACGAGTTTAAAGCTCCGCTAGCATGAGCACAACGCACTTACACAAACACACACACACACGGACTGACACAAACACACACACACAAAGGCACAGGCACACATAGAAACCAGAGAGACGACAGCGAAGCGAGCACAGACAGACAGACGCGAAGAGATTCTCACATGCCATGGCGTGTAAAAGTTCTATTCTTTTATGCTTTTATTTTGCCAGTCCCAAAAATAATCGCATTATGATAAGAAAAAAAAAGCACATGCCTCGCTCTCTTCCTCTCTCTTGCTCTCTCTTTTTGTTAGTCGTACGCAAAAAAAAAGGTGAAAAACACGGTGGAACGGTGGAACACAATGTCAGCGCAGCGACAGAGTTAGGGCAGCGCTGCAGCAGCGCAGCGCACCGCATACAATTTATATTTGCTTTTAATGCTTGTTGCTGCTTTTTGCTGCTGCTTGCAAACAAATAAAACTGGTTTTCAAGTCAATTAAACAAACCAAAAAAATACAAATACAACAAATACAACAAACTACGAAAAAGAAGAAGAAACAGAAGCAAAAGTAGTAGAAGAAAACGTAGATGCGACAGCGGAGTAAATTTTCTTGTGTAAACAGCTGTGCCAGAGTTGAGCAACGAAAAGTTGATAGAAAACTGTTTACTAACATATTGCAACGACTTCGATGTGCTGATTACAATAAGTAACTGTAACTGTAAAACCAAAACAATTTCTTTTTTTCACATTTTGTATGTTGAAACTTTTATTTATTGCATTGTAAGCTCAAAATATAATAACAATACAAAAAAAGTGCAAATAACACGCATGCAAAGCTTGCTGCTGGCATTGTAAATCAAGCAAATGCTTTCAATGTAATTAAATGGCTTTAAATAAATCTGATTTGATTCAGCCTGTCGCTTTTATGTATGTATGCATATGTCAGACTAAAAATCTTTTCATGATAATTTCCATTTAGTAATGCGATAAATAAATTCGGCTGCAGAATTTGCCACAAAAACAAAGTACGTGGCATTTGAAAATAGAAACAAGTCAAATGTTGAATGTAAAATGGAAAATGGAAAACTGTGGAAAAGCCGAAAGCCGTTGGCAAATATGTCAAAGGCAAACAAAGAACGTTACTGAAATGTTTGCAAGGGTTGTTTCTTGGTTTTGGCAGTTGGCTTTTAAGCCGCATATAGATTACGGTTTAGACATGTAAGTTAATATGCAATAGTCCATGTCTGTCAGTTGGGAAGGAGTTTGCGGTCTACAAGCCAATCGATTCTTGATTGCCCACATAAAATATTTCTAAATACTCGTTTGCATTATTATTTATTGCATAGTATTTATTGCCCAGAAAACATTCTTAATTAACAATGTGTTAATTAGAATCGGGGAAATTCCCAAATCAATCGAAGCTAAGATTGATTAAGAAAAGCAAATAGTAAATTGTTTGCCGTCAATCCAATCAAGTTGACCTTATTGAACAAACTTCTTCTCTATCTCCACATTGTCCTCATTCTGTCCAGTGCCTCGTCGATTTGCAAAGCTATTGTTTAATTTGAGTACCTCAAAATGCTCGAGATTGTCAATAAATTTCAGTCTCAATTTGACAATTTGCACATTTGAATACCTCCGAATAATAAGAACAGCACCGAAAATAAGATACCCTTACTCTACATAGATATGCTGATCAAGCGTTTATATATACATCTCCGTCAATGCATTGCAAATTTCATGATAAAATTATAATACCCTCTGCAAGAATATCCTCTCCTTCAGAACCAGAAACTGAACTCTCAACTAAGCAACTTAAATTAATATAATTGCCAAGGACATTTCTTAACGCATGATGCTTTGTATTATTAAATCAAATATTTCAAAAGATATGGCTAAACATTTGCTGTAAACGCTGCACAAAATAATTTGGCTAAAAGCAAATACGCAAAACCAAAAAGAAGAAAAATAGAGAAAGAAAATAAAAGCAGCATAAAATTGAGCAAGGAAGCAGAAAAAAAAACGAGATGAAGGAGAATATAATCTCTGTGTGGGTGTGGGGAGGGGAAGTGGGTGGGAAAAGCTGTAAAAGTGTCGGCGTTCTCTGAGCCTGGTCAAGATTGTGGGCTCAATTATAAAGTCAGCAGAAGTTAAGGCGGCAATAAAACTGTAGACTACAGTTCATTTAGTGCGCAGATTATGTGATTTTATATATTTATAATTATAAAGGGGAGCACTAGCAGTGAGTGCTTTGTACTGAGTGCTGCTATGCTAAACCTTTGCTAATAATTAATTTTACTGTTATAATTGTCATTACTAAGTGTTATACAATTTTATACACTGAGTACTGCTTTGTTATTCTGAATACTCTTCAGGTGATGATATAACCTATAACGAAACTTACTTAGAAGTTAGATTTAACTGTTCTACTTGTCATTACTAACTGTTATACATAATTATACATGCATACAATTGTCCTATTTAGGCTTAAAGCCTTAATAGTTAAAGCATTCACTGTCAATACTGAGTGTTATACAAAACACTCATACACTCAGTTGTAAGTTAGCATTAACTGTTATATTTGCGACATTACCCAGGCTTTCCTATTCTAAATAGCTCTGCCAGATTACTCTATGAATAGGCTTACTGTATAATTTCCAATCTAAATGAATGTTATAGCAACAAACTCGTCGCACGGTTTTATCAAATGCAAGCCACAATCACTGCCACAGAGCAGAGAGGAGCCATATGACTAAAGTTTTCCTATTTTGTGGGCTTAATTCTAACTGCTGTCTCTATTATTTTTCGACCAGTGGCTTGCTATGTTTTGCTGGTGCTGCTGCTGCTGCGACCACGTCAGACACAACAAAAACCTGTGCATCAAATAAGCCCAGCCAATTTACTTTCCATAACAACTGATACGACGAAAAAAATAAAAATAAAAATACAAATATATAGAAAAAACATGCGACAAAAACGTATAAAGGAAGTACACAAATTTGTTACGCGGCGGCTGCTGGTTGCCCTTCAACTACACAACAACAACAGGAGCAAGAATAATAAATACAAAAACAACGACAACCCTGGCCAAATTGGCACAGCAAGCAAGTCAACAGCCACCTACCCCACCCCCTCTTAATTTTCTTCTTTTTTTTTTTTGCTGTGTACTCCAGGCTCGATTTCGATGTGCATTACATTCATGTATAGCAGACATATCCATTGTTCACAGCGCGCCTACTCGCCTGTAATATTGTATAACACACACTACAATAACAACAACAACAACTAACAGTATCAAGTGCAGAGCAGACACAAAAATCTGAAAATGTCGACCCATGCAAATTTTGAGGTCGAGTTTTTTTTTCCTCATGTAAATGAAGATGAGAAATTTTTACTCTTCTCTCCACTGCTTTTATTTATGCTCTCGCTCGCTGTCTGCCTTTTACTTTCTCTCTCTCTCTCTCTCTCCCTCTCGCTGTCCCTTTTTAACTCACTGGCTTTCATGTTCTAGGTGGCATATTGAAATTAATGTAAATTTTTTTCATACACTTGCGCCTTATTGGTTTTTGTGTGCTTTATGGATGAGTTGTAGTGTTTAGTGGAGGGAGGAATAAAAATGCTAAACTGTTGTTGTTCTTGTTGTTATTTTGTTATTGATTACGAGGATGATGTTGATGATGGGTGGTTGGGCGGACTGTTGAGAAGTTGATTTGATAATGAAATGCCGAATCGTTATTTTTTTTATGTCAGAGGCTCAAAATGGCACAGGTGAACAATTTCGATTTTCAAGAGCCTAGATAAATAACAAGAAATAAAAAGACAACAGGACAGAAAGAGCCGGCGACATAACGATGATTAAAGTCTTCATTTTTTTTTTTTAAGAGTTATTTAATACATTGATTAGGTTGTAATCAATTCTTTTTGTCATATCTCTCTGATATTTGGTATAATTTTTGGTTTATTAAGTGAGCATGACTTTACCAATTTGAGAATAAATTAATACTTTGGTTAGATTTTTATACACTGATACAGAAGATTTGAGAGTATATTGGTTAGAGACTTGCATGGAATGTGTATTATATATATAGATATCATCGATAAATGCATATCAATAAAATCAAATATATCCCACAATTTTAAGACTAGAGTTCAATTAAGAGGTAGTTTCCTTTAAAGGGTGGCACAAATAGTTTAAACTAGAACATCAATATTGATTTGTAGCACCCTTCTAAGATAAAAACAATTCTATAGTTGTGCCAACTTCCCATAATCTTAGCGCTTTAGCTATCAATCTGGCAATTTCCGGCAACCCCGCACGATATTATCAGCTCTTATCAGATGGTATAAACAAAACTTTAGCTATAAACAGAACCGCTTACAGTTCCTTAGTTTGCAACTATAAACTTAGTATGAGTAATTGTAAATATTTCATAAATTAATGTCAGATAAATAACTGTGAGCATTGCTTAAACTTTGAGCCGCTTAATTGTCGTTAGAATTATACCAAGTCACTCAACAAAATATTCATTAAATTAAATAAACAGCAAAGAGCGCCGTAAAGGAAAAAAGGAACGCACACACACACACACATACACACACACATACAGTAATGTTAAAACACGCAATTAAGCGTACATAAGCCAAAAAAAGAGAAAAACAAAAGGAAAAGCAGAAAGCAAAAGCAAAAAGGTGAAGCAAAAGTGCGAAACACATTTTGCGGAAATTGTTGGTTTGTAATTTGAATTTGCGCCATTTGCATTCAATGTGCGCTGGCTCCTAAATGAGACACAATGAATGTGTCCTGTGTGTAACCCAATACATATACATATATACACATATTTCTATGTGTGTGTGTGTGTTTATTAGCTTTTGTAGCGGTCCCCAGGCGCCGTCTCCTACACGCAAAGGCAAACGCAACGGAACGCGTCTGAAAACGGAAACGGATGTCGGCAAGTGTAGACATATTTTCTTGGCAACTTTTGCGCAACTTCTCTCCTCGTGTCAAACCTCCAACCCCCCCAGTCTACCACTAATGCTCGCTTCAACATCCATAACATTTATTCAGCCTCGCTGTCCCCCATTGCATGCAACATCCCCCTGCTCTAATCTCTTATGGTGCTCAACTAGTTTGCAACTTGCTGGCAAAACTTTTGTTGTAACGTCAACTCAATGAGCGGGAGCTTTTTTTCAGGGGTCCAAGAGGGGGTGAGGCGTGGGGTGGGTGGATTGTAGGGGGTGTGGTGTAAAGTTTGTTTACTGCTTGGCTTCGCTTGCGCTATATGCCAAAATGAAGTAGCTTGACTTTTGCAACGTCTTCTGATTTTGATTTTTTGGGGGGAGGGGTGCGTGCAAACAGAGTGTATTAAGCTTAAGGAGGCGGCGGAGTGGGGGGAGTATCTTTGCAATTGTGTCACTTTAAGCGGATTCCACTGTAAGTAGCTAAAGCTGCGACCAGAGCGGAGACTAATGTAGGTAGTTACTTATGTGTATGTGGTGTGTGTGTGACTTGTGACCTGGCTAAAAATAAGATGGTCCAAAGGCTCGTCGTGACACTTCATGTGTAACACGAATTATAAGTTGAGGCAGCTGTGCTAATAAGCTCAAGCTGACGCAAAAAAAAAAAACAGAAAAAGTTATGAACATCAAGTAAAATGGAATAAAGGAAAAACTTGAAAACATTTTTGTTGTTTTTCTTTTATATATTTTTTTATTTTACTTTAACATGCATTTCGCCTGCCCCGTTGGACGACTGACCAACTAAATTGACAGGCACTTGGTCACACTTTATGCACTAAACGGCAACAAATCTGCACCCAAAGTCCCATTACACGGCTTTATTAGACCCGGGATATTACATACTACACACACACACACACACACACAGCCAAGCCCAGCCCAGTCCTTGCAACAGCACACTTAAGGCAATAAATTCTGTTCATAAATATGAACTACAACACACACACACACACACACAACAACAACTTGTGGCAACAAAGAAAAAAGAGCGTATATGAACAACCAAATGGTGTATAATTAATGAGGCGTTAAACCTTCACTCCCCCACTAGCCAAACCCTAACACATAGAATCACCTCTGTTTTTAGTACAGTGCGTGCATTTAATATGCCGTTAGTTTAATGAACAATATTAATAGTTAATATACACTGTGAAGAGTGTTCTATCCGTTGACTGCCACATGAATTGGCTTGTGTATCTCCCCTACAACAGGACTTTCTATTTAAGGGCTGATGAGGTGAGTTGAGATGAAATAAGGCGAGTTGAGAGGCGGGCGTAGCTCATTTCGACCACACGTCTAACATTTTATCAACTTGACGACGACGACGACGACGACGACGAGGACCATTTTCCTTCATTTCATTTTCATGTGTCTGGCTTTAAAACCGACCGAATGTTCAGTTTGGTGTGCGGTTATTATAATATATATACATAAAAACTATACACACATCAACTGTACATTTTTCACAATTTGTCCTGTGGAGATGTCATAAAAGAACTAAGCAAGAAGAAGAACAGACAGATCTTAGACTGGCAGATACGCAGAATTAGATAGATACATAGATTTCATATCGCTTATGGGGGACAAGGCCAAGAATAATATAAGATGCGGACTAAGAATACTTAAATACTTTATGGGATCGAAGAAACTTCCTTCTGCCTGTTATATACTTGAGCACAGTGTCAATACACCCCTTGTACACATTTTAAATGGGAACAGGGTATAAACAAGTGACAATTTCCTTCACTGTTGTGGTTTTGATTTGCACATGGTTTATAGACACACAAACTAAACCCACGAATTTTATGACAAATGTGAGGTTAAATTCAAGATTAGGTTAGTTAAAACAAATACTGTACAGCTAACAGTGTAAAACTTAACCAGTTTAATATTCGTAATTTGTTATTTGTGATTTTCAACGAAAAGGTTGTGAATTAAAGTTATTTCTGAATGCTCGTCTTAAAACTGTCTCTTTGAACAACTTTAACGAAAATCGCCTTCAATAAAACGATAAACTTTGTGAAAATAAGAAGAGTGTTTAACTTGTATAATGAGATGCTGCGATGATATCTGGGTGGAGAAATGATTTATGGCTATATTTGTCCAACGGAATCCGTTAGAAATAATTGATATGTATCCATGCTTATATTCCAATTGAAGTTCCTCGTTTCTTGGCGTTTATTATGAAATTAACACAAACAGCAAATCCGCTTTGCTGCACAGCTTTTCTTGTGGATTGTTTTTTGTTTATTTTTCATGAAAAGTTTCATCCTGTTGTCGCTTCTTACTCTTCTCTTTCTTCTTTCTTTGCATTTGCAGCGAAAGTTTATCTATTACTGTCGCGGAAACTGTCGGCTGAATAATTGGGCAACAGCTCAGAAGTCATGAACTTGGATTTACGCGACTTTACGTATATATATAGCAGAGCGTATATGTTGATATCTATGCATTAATGTTTGCATTATTATCCAGCGGTTTTGCAGTCCATAAATTGTTTGCCTGATAATTATTTCGCATTCCCTCTTTGAGTCCGAAAAAATGGCAACATGTTGCGGTTATTGCGGTAACTATTTCTATATTATGGCCATTTGCATATTATTTTTGCATACTTTACGCAGCGCTAATTTAAGTTGGTCAACGGCAAGTGCAAATTATGTTTGTAGTTTATTTGTGGCTTGGCTATTGGTGGATATTGGCAGGGGGAAACGAGGCCAGCTAACTTAAAGATTCGATTTCGAGTCGATATAGCCTACATATCTGTATATATATCTGTCTGTCCCTCTGTTGCAGTGTGCAATTGTGAAACTAGCCTACTTTTAAATGTATCTTGACGAAACTCGAAATATCTTACTTACTTTGCTGCAGGCAATACATATATCGGAGCCGACGGAATCTGATCCCCATTTAATAGAGCTGCCATAGAAACAGTCGGTCGAAAGATGAAAAAACCTTTCATTTTACACAAGTTATTCGTTAGCCAAACTCCCTAGATATTTGTTTGTTATTATGTCTTCTATATTCGACTCAAGAATCATTAAAATCGCTCGACTATTTCAAGGAAACAACAGTTTTTTATATTTAAAATTAAACTTGGATGTGGGCAGTTTGACTTTGGTTGACAAGGCTAATAAAAGCTGAAAACCCGCACAAAATATGTGAATAATTTGCCTTGCCCTTATTTGTGTATCATTATGCAGATAACTTGAAACCTTTCGAAGCACATTTTAACTGTGAGTCAAATTGAAATTGGACGAAATTTTCAGCTGGTTTCATCAACACAATTGGCAATCAATCAGCACGAACATATTTCATTCATACACCGCTTCGCATACGCAAAATATCATTTCCGTTTGGCTGGCAACTGAAAATGCTTTGCAAAATGCATATTACCCGATTGCAAGCCCATCAATATCCCACTCACTCCCTTTAATCGACATGATTTTGGCTTTCCCCAGATTGACTGACTGATTGATTAACTGACTGACTGATTGACTGACAAGCTGGCACTGATGAGTGGCTCACATACACCAAGGTCAGCTCAAAACAAAATCGCATCGCTGCCCAAACACAAAGTGCGCAATGTAGTGCACATTGAGCATTAGCATTCAAGTGGCCATTCCAAAACAGCCCTTCCACCTCTCCTACACTCATTTCACTCCTCTACCCCTTCAGTGCTAACCCCAATTCGACTCCTACACTCGACGACGACGACGACGACCCTCTAACAGCTCATCAACAGTTTTTGCGAAAATTTGCACCACACTAAAAAAAAAGTTAAACGCTTTTCGCGATTCGTAAAACTTTTGCGCACTTGTTCTGTGTACAGCAAAAAAAAAAAAAGACTACAAATTTAACAATAGATATGTTTTTTTAACTGGGCAAGTAACGAAGCGTAGTTGCTCTTGTTGAGCTCATAAATAATGTACTCCCTTTTTGATTATGTACACATGTTTTTTTAAGAGAATAGGATCTATAAAGTGGCTACTTTTGTATCCTTATTTTAAGTATGGGTGCACGAAGAGTTTCCAATTTTAGTGCAGAATTATCGTTACAAATTATAGATTTATCGATTAGAGTCATAACTAGTTGTGCTTACTTTATAGATAAGGAAAGGGGAAAGTAATCTGCTGAAGACCTATATCTACTACTATCGATAGATTTATCGATTAGTTATACAATCTTTGACGCTTATGCCAACTTATATTAAGCTAATATTATCGACTTTTTTTTGTTTTTGCTACGTTACAAAACAGTTGACAAACATGCAACAACCTCATTTTGGGCTTGGTGTAGCCCCATTTTAGCCAATGCGAATTTCTCGATGCATTTTTCTAGTTTTGTGTAATGGCATTTGTTGTTGTTGTTGTAGTTGTTGTTGCTGCTTGTTGCGAGACTTTTTGATTGGAAAACTTGTGCATTGAAGTGAGTTGTTTGCTGCATTTTTATTTTTTTTGCTTTTCGCTTTTCGTTTTTCGTTTTATTTTTTTTTTTGCCTTCTCTTGCCACTTTCATGACGTTACACAGCTAATTAAAATGCTGAGGGTTAAAGTTCATAGACGTGTGAAAATTGACAGTTTCTATTGGTTAACAAATTGATGCCATCGGTGGGTGAATGTGTGTATGTGTGTGTGTGTGTGTGTGTGTGTGTGTGTGTGTGGGTCTGTGTGAGAGTGTGTGTGTGGCATATTTGAAGTTGACTAAAGGGCATCTGTTTCATAGCATATTCAGCTCGCTCCCTCTCTTTCGTAACCATTGGAGATATTCAATTGAATTTGGCTGGCATTGCCAACCCCCTGCTCCTCCTCCTCCTCCTTCTGCTGCTCCTCCCCCTAATTTGTTGACGTCGTTTTGTTTGCCAAGGCGAGGTCCCATCTGATATCCTTGACTTGATGTGGGCCTTGGCTTTTGGTTATGCCTTGCTTTGCTTTGCTTTGCGTTGTTTCTGCTGTGTTTCGCCTCTCTAAAATTGTATCCTTGTATGGTTGTATCATTAATTAAGATGCACACACACAAACGCACACAGGAAGCACGAGTGACAGATAGAGAAAGAGAGAGAGAGAGAGAGAGTGGTAGTGTGTGATAGAGAGAGAAAGAGAGTGTGTACTAAATCCTAGTATCAAGCAGGTTGCGTTTTATCTATGAAAAGTCAGTCGAGAGGTTTTCAACTGCTCCCTTTTTATCCGCCTCTCTCGCTCTCTCTCGCTCTCTCTTTCACTCTCTAGCTGTGTGATTATATAACACACATACACGCACACACACGCAGACAGACACACACACATACACAAATTACTTTGGTCGCATTAAATTTGCAATCAAAATGTCTTACGTTAGCTCAACAACCAACCAAATTTTAGTGGGTGTTTGCATGTGTATCATGTGTGTGTGTGTGTGTGTGTATGTGTGTGTGTATGTGTGTATGTGTGTGTGTGTGTGTGTGTGTGTGTGTGATTGCGTGTGTTTTTGTCTTCTAGCCAACTTAATTTAATTTAATCAGCTTAGTAATTAGTCGGTTCGTTGTTTTGCTGCTCGTTGCAACTTTGATAAACATTTTGACATTGCCATCACATCGGCTTCTGGCCTGTAAATATTTAATGCAAATCTCTCTGGCTTTCGCTGTGCGTTTAATTTTGTCAGTCATTGTAAACAGTTGCTTTAAATGTTGATTCTGATAACAAGACTACTGACTACTGCTCAAATTATATCTTTACTATGCAAAATAATTGATGGAGCTTAGAGCAAAGAGTGTTTTAATTATAGATAGTTCGTTTTATTTGTCGTGTTGGAATTTGACCCTCAAACAAATTGTGCTCATTAAAATAAAGATTTTAATTATCTTTGTTATATAGTCGAGATATCTCGCCTACTGCATTGTAACTTGTTTTATTTTTGTAAAACTCAGTAAATATATATATATATCTGAGTTCCTTATAAATATGTAACATTTTAATTAGAAAGACATTCGTTTTGTTAATAACGAGTAGTAAATAGAAGCTTAACTCACACTTAAAGTATTTAGTCAAGGTCATTGTTGTAGTCATATTTGCATAATAATCGTCATTTTGGGAGTCACTGTTTGTTCGTATGCAAATTACTTTGACTGTAAATTCTTTAAATGCTGTAATTGCAAGTCATTAGTAGTAACCATTATGTTCTAATGGCTAATACCCAATTAAATTGATATTTTTAATTTGGATAATTACATTCATTTGTTGTTGCAGCGTTGTTCGGAAAGCTCTTATAATGCATCATCGTTGTACTGTCGAATTATTTACGGTTTTCAGTTCATAAATGATGAGATTACAAACCAACAAATTGTATTTGATTGCAATTGACGCAATCGAATGCAAATTTGGGACTAAATAAATTGAAAATGTCATAAAATGAAGACAATTCAAATATTATATACACTTTGCTCAGAAGTGCGACCTTGGCACACACACACACACACACACAAACACTGAAATTGAGAGAACGTATCAAATGGCAAATGGTAATCGAAATAATAACCGAAATCAACAAATTTATGCCCAAAAGGAATACGAAGCAATCAATGAAAAGCGCTGAACAGATGAGGCCCAGCAGATATACCCCTACCAAAAATAGTCATAATAATAAAGAACAACGATTTTCGTCACGCCGAAAACAATATACTCTTGGAGACCTTTGCTTAACTTAACCAATTTTCAAAATGTTTAGCTTATTGACCTTTGTGCTTGTGGATGAACTAAAACACAGCTCACAGCCAGGGGTTGACCTCTAGAAAAATACTGTATATACATCTGGAAAAATCTACCCTCAAAATTGGCATGTATCAATAGATGTTCAAAAGCACTATAGTATTAATTATGGTTCGGGTTCTAGATCAATACTGCATTTAAATCTGAAAACAGAATTGTTGCTTGAGATTCATTTTGTGATTTTATTTTGTGGCTACCTTTTTCATAGCGTCACTGGTTCCATGACAAAATTACGATACCCTCTGCAAGGGTATGCAAATAAAAAACAATGGCAGAAGGCCGTAAGCAAAATAAAACTTGTGGGCTGAATGTGGGCGTGGATTGCAAGTGGTTTTACGGTTTATTCTATATATATATCATTTTTTTATATTTTTTTGTTTTGTTTTTTTTTTTGGCGTTGAAAATCGAGATTTCTGGCGTTTTTGCCATTTTGTCGTTGCTGTTGCGTGTGGCAAATACAAATGTAGATGAAAGATAACTAAAGTTAATTGGCGAAAATGTGTTGAAATAGCCAAGAGCAAAAAGCAAAGAAATAGTTTGTATATATGTAGATGGTAGATGGTTAGGCTGATGCTCATAGCTCCATTGTTGGATATGGCAGGTTCTATGTAACCCATTGACCCTAATATTGGGTAAGTATGGGTGTATATGTGTTAGACTTTGTGTGTGTCTAATAAGCTTAACAGCGTTGAGTGTGCTAAAAGCTGAAATGAATTGCTTTTAATCGCTCAAGTCACAAAATGTCAGCAGGAGGTACCATAAACTTAAAGACCTCAGTTTGTTTTTGCTTTTTTTTTTTTAATGGCATATTCTTCAGATATATTCTAGTTGAGGAAGGCACTCAAAATACAAAATTGCTCTGGCTGGAATCATACTTAAAAGTCTTCAAAATGAACTGAGGTCAGTTTAGAGAGAGAGAGAGAGAGATAGAGATATTTTGACTATCCGACTATATGCAACAGAAAATTGCCATGTTAAATGAAAAAATAATATTTGTAGACTTGCCTGAAGACGACCTATTCAACTATATCATAATTGAAGTATACAACTTGTATCTTTTCAGGCAAATACTTGAATTATAATCAAAAAGTTGCTCAGCATTCAATAAAAGGTAATTTTTTTTGTTACCAGAAACGCAGAAAGGAAGAAAGGAAACAAATCGATTATCTATAACGCAATTAAATAATCATTGTGTTCATTTTGAAGGGTTTGGGATTTGCTTCAGTCCCATGATCCTTCATTCGGTCGGTATAAATATATATATATTTATCACAATTTTTGCACACAACTCGAGCAATATTTTTGAGCGACAATATTAAATAATTTCCAGCATTTTCAATTTAATTCATTATTTAAATCCCTATCCGCCAAGCGAAACGAAATGCAACGGAACAGCCGCCACTATATGACACATGATAACAAAAAAAAAAAAAAAGAAGGAAATGCCACGCCCCACTGCGCGTCAAGTACCGCCCATTTGTGTTTGTTGCCTGCAATTCGCATGTGCTCTATGAATTTGAACGAGTTCAAATGTTTGTGAAACACGTGTGCGTTACAAACAAACAAAACATGAACAAAATAGCACAAGTAAGTCGAGGGAGCTCGACTAGCAGATACCCTAAAACCCTAAATACACCCTAAACTTATTGAAAGTAGAAAATCTGTGATGCCAATGAAATCTGAAGTCAGTGTTGATCTATATATATACTATATAAGTTTCCAGCTGCTTTCTTCTGTCTGTAACATACTTTGGCACAGCTTCATTATGCCCCTTTTACACGTTCTGAATGGGTTTAGGGTATAATAACATTGGCAACATGTGCAACTAATGTGTTGTTGTTGTTGCTGTTGTTGTTATATCTGTAATTGTTTTTGTTGTTGACACAATTGAGCATCATATTTATTATGGCAGCGGTTTCACAGTCTCTCATTCTTTGTGTTTTATTTATAGCCTTTATGACTGGGGGCCATAATGACATTGTTGTCGGCTAGAAATTATACTTAAATTTGTATCGATTTTTAATCCGCGATAATGGGGCAATCGCAAGATATTCAATTAGCAAAGTGATTACTTCTCTCTCTCTCTCTCTCACTGGCAGTTTCTCTCTTTCTATCGGACATAATACTTAAATGTTGCACCAGCAAATCGTTGAGCATTATTCTTTCCAATACTGTTGTAAAAACAAGATTTAATTGATTTTTAGTCATATTTTCTTTTTGAGAAGTGTATTTAAAGAGCATTTCAAGTTCGTGACAACCACAATAAATGTATTTCTTTCACTTTTTGTGATTGTGTTAGTTAAATTTTTTCAACACTTTGTATTTATTTACATGAAATTTTTGTCTTGCTTTGCTTTGCACATGTCGCTGCTGCCCGACCAAAAAATAAACATTTTCAACATACTGTTGAACAAATTCTTAAATTTCTTCTGCTTTCTATTGCCATGTTGTGTGTGTGTGTGTGTGTGTGTGTGTTATTGTTGTTGTGTCGTATTTAGTTGTATTTCATTTCATTTCATTTCGGGGGGGTTTGTCTGGCTTTGGAATTTAGCGCAGAGCAAAAATATTTCATTATCAGCTTTCGAGATGTGCTGTGAATTTTGTACAACAAAAATGCAGGGCTAACATGTTCAACATGACCTCTCAACCTGAAAGCCATTAGAAACACGCACATATCCTTTTTCAAGCGCAGACACACACACACACACCTGTCCTGTGTGTGTGTATGTGTGTGTGTTGTACGTTTGAAAATGTGTTGGTTGGCTGTGAAAAGCAATTTTCCAATTTTTCTGGGCACACAAACATAACGCTTCGCATATCAGTCGATTTTCTTCTCCTCGACACTTTTCTCTCTCTCTCTCTCTCTCTCTCACACTCTCTCTGTATATGTGTGTTTTGTGTGTGTGTGTTTGTTGTTGTTGTTTTTTTTTGCACTGCTTATTTTCTTCCACCTATTTGGCTTCTGACAATGGCTCGACGCTATAAGCACCTTAGAAATCAGTTGGGCAGAATAGAAATAACCAAACAAGTTTTGGCCCATTTGTTAATTAGAGTCGACTGCCAGATGCTCTGCAAACTTGAAATAAACTGAACACTTTAAAAGTTTGAGTATTTATAACAATGTTTAATAGTCTGGTTGTATTGAACAGAAACTTATGGTAGATGCAGAGATCATAATTAAGCATATATAACCTCTGAGGCTGCTCCATATATAGGGTATGCAAAAAAAAATGTACATGAAACCAATATGCAATGTTGCGGCATTTTCATTACAATTCGACCTTCAGCTTGAAGCTCGCCAAGCTGGTTTTCATCTTTCACAAATATCGAAACGAGTGAAAAACAAATGGGATTTTCTTTGTTATTATGTGAAGTGTGTTTCTCGTTTTTGTTGAGCATAAAATTGAGAAAGCTTCAATAATAAGTTTATGATTTATGCATATGCAATCAAGTTCTATACGTATTCGACGTTTCATATATATTTAGGGTTCTATTCGATTTAAAATCAGCTCAGATTGAGTTTATTTGCCATGCCTGTCTACGTTTAAATGAATTAATCATACTTCTGTATAATAAATGCCTACTTAGTGAGTTTTTGTGTGTGACTAATCAAAAGAAATTTAACAACACAGACTCTGCTCAATATAATGAAATAATTAATAATTGATGGACTCTTGAAAAGTGTGCGAAGCTTAAATGTTGACGCATAACAGCTAAATTTGTGTTGATGATAATAAAATACAACTAAAATGATTTCAGGCAGCCTTAAAAACTCATTGAAGCCCAATTTGTTCAGTTATGTTGATGATTCGCACTTTAAGTTGAAAGCTTTAAAAACTAGTTGCAATTTCTCAATAGATGTAAAATATATGATCAACTCTTGACTAAATCATATAGATTGCATAGCAACACTCGGTTGCTATTCCTGCGTTTTCTTAATGAAATTTGTATGTTGACTTTCTTGTCTTAATTTATAATCAATGTGAGATTGCCGACAGTTTGTTGAGGGTATATAATCTTCGGCGTGCTTAGCACAATCTTTCTTGCTTAACAACCAACTAACAATTGTAATTAACTTGATGTCATGCCCACGCCTTGCCGTTTGCTGCTGCTGGTGCTCAATCATTGAAAGTGCGCACAGGCAGCAATAATGACAATAAAACAATATTTACGGTCATTTATCTAAAATTCTAAAGCCATTCCGATAACCATGGCAACTCCACTTGGCTCAGTCCTACAGCTATACACACACACACACACACACATAATATATATATATATATACAGACAGTTAGTCAAGTACAAATGAAATGCCCCCAAAACTGCAAGCGGGCAATTTTCCAATTGCACACAGAGCGGAGCACAGAGCACAAATAGACGCAACACTCGACACTCAAAGTGGGTTTTCCGCTAGGCAGTGCCAGACTAGAAAACTGAACCAGATGATGATGGGCTGTGGGGTGATTGGCGGGCGCCCAGCAACAACAAATTGCCGCCAAACTGTTGTTAAAAAAAAAAAAAGTAAATCGAAAAAAGAAAAACTTTGCTTGACTAGTCTAGTTGCCATCGTCGTCGTCGTCGTCGTCGTCGTCATCCTCAATGCCTTCGTTTCGTGTTGTTATAGAAAGCAGAAAGTCCGTGGCATGTTTTGCCGTTGTTGGCCTCAAAAGTTGAAGCAACAAGAACAACAACAGCAGCAACAACAGCAACAAGCTAGCCAGAAGAAACCATTTGGAAAATATAATCAAATTTCTGCTTCTCCACTCATTTAGAAGACCCGCCAGCAAACACAGCTCACTCCATCGACTTCTCTTCTCTTTCTCTTTCTCTCTCTCTTCCTCTCTCTCACTCTGTCTCTATGAGCTTCTGTGGTCTTCTCTGTTACAGATTATTACGTATTCCATGCATATTTATGATGTTAACTTTGCTGTTGCCTTTGTTTTTTGTTAGTCTTATGCCCTGTGCACATAAACAAAAGGAGTAATTTTGGTTAGTAAGATGGAAAGTTTTAAGATTAGATGTCTGTCTATAAAGACAGATATATATATATAGATATTGAAAATTCCATTAATGGATTCTAGCTGAACTTGAAAGTGCTTTTGTTTTTGTTTTGACAGAGTATCTGCCAGTCAAGTGGATTTACCTTGAGCATTTTGACTTATTTTTTATTTATTTCGCACATCTGTTTTTTGTTATTGTTGTTGTTGTGCTTTTGTTTTGCTGCCCCATATTGAAATAACTGAAGGGCAGTCAGCACCGTGGCAACGTGTGAAACGATTCGCTCTGCAAACTAAACTCAAGTGGCATTGAAAACTTTTCTTTTTTTTTTTGCTTTTCCTTGCCCCACAGCTGTTGTTCCACCACCAGCCCCCCTGCTCGTTTCCATAGACATCCCATGACATTTGATGTAAACAGGCGACGAAGTTGGCGACTCAGCGATTAGCCTAGGGTTACTTTGGGTGGGGTTCTAGTGGTAAGTGTAGAGGGGAGTGGGGGGGAGGGGAGGGGAGGTGGATTCACCCTTATGAACAGACCCAGCACACCTGCTGAAACTTATTGCAATTAATTAACAAACATTAACAAAGTTTGAGGGAGCACAATAACAATAAAAGGTCACCCTCTAAATGCTTTCAAATTCGGTTCTGCTTATTATTCATTTAAAATATTATACATTTTTTTCTACATTAATTTAACTCAAGGATAATCCAAGACTCGATCTCGAACCCAAACCCGATAACCCCCCGCCCCGCTCCCCTCGTAGAAAGAACACTCAGTCATACAATACGCCGGCAATTAAATTACACAAAGCTTTTTTCGAGCAAAAAGGTCTCCTTTCGAATAGGAGAAAAATAATAAGAAGAAGAATGACAAGCTACTGAAAATTTACAGTTGAAGGCATTTTAGGGTGTATGTACATATATATATATATATATATATATATATATATATATATATATATATATATATATATATATATATATGAGTGTGTGTGTGTGTATATCTGTGTTAGGGGGGTACAGTGCTGATGCGCTTTGTGGCAAGGCTGAGTGTGCGGACGCATGTAGCATGAATGATAAACGGCTCATGCTGGAAACTTGTGAAAGCTTTTTGGAATTGAGATGCTAACTGGTTTTGCGAACAAACGAGTTTCTTTGTGTTTTATGGCATTATTAATAGATGTATATTATACAGATATTGACGCAGAATAATGAAACACACACCGAATGAGTGCCTGTCGAAAAGGCAGCCGAACTAACTGACCTACATGAACATGCAACTATATGTAACTTATATCCAATGGTAATTAATCAGATCTCGCTATAAATGTCTGCGCTTACAAATAGAAAATGTTTACGCTTGATTTATGGCATGCAAAACGTTTAAGAAGACCGCCCAAAGCGGAAACAACTTCAATATAAATTCTGAATTATGCTGAGATTTGTGGATTCGAGATGGAGACAGATTAGTATAATTATACGGAATATGAGTGTGATTGGACATTATGTCAAACCATAACTGAAACATATCACAACCAAAATTCTAAAGAATAAAATGTGAAATCATTTCGTTAGCTTTAACGGAAGCTTTACCGGAACCGGAACCGGAACCGAAATGTGATACGGCACTTGACAACATGGCACAGACTAAAACATTTTCCATTTATCCTTACCAAGTATGAAGTGCATTTAATTTGATTTATTTTTTGCGATATTTACAAATGAATAAGTTGTTTCTAAATATAGAACGACTTTCAATCAATTTGAACTAGCTTAAGCTCTTTATTAGACCTGTTGAACGATTGAGCTTCCACTTACAGAGACCTTGGACTGATAAGCTCCGTTCCCTGCAAAAAGAAAAAAAAGGCCACTTGGCAGCTTATAATGCAATAAAGATTTGAATTGATGACGCTATACTTCGACAATTGATGTGATAAGGTTTGACTGTAGTTCGTTTGTCATAAGAAGATAAGTTAAGGAAACTATTTAAATGGCATGGCAAACATTCTCCGATAAAAAAAACGCCATTGTACGTCATGTTCAAGTCTTTACTGTAACAGTCATTTACTTGTTTTCCTCTACCTGAACCTTTTTTTATAAATCATCCAATTTGTTACCTTTTTTGCCTGCTGCTGCGTTTTTGTTCGCTTG
This sequence comes from Drosophila glabriapex, assembly GCA_035042305.1. Classification (NCBI taxonomy): domain Eukaryota; kingdom Metazoa; phylum Arthropoda; class Insecta; order Diptera; family Drosophilidae; genus Drosophila; species Drosophila glabriapex. Next base: position 5,074,938 of record JAWNLN010000046.1, on the reverse strand, counting down.
ACCATTTTCATAATTTCCCTGAGACGACGACGACGCCGCTCATTTTCATTAATTTGTCACTGTAATTTTCATTTTGCTTGCTGTGATTGCTTCCTCACCTTGCTCTCTCTCTCTCTCTATATATATATATATATATATCTCCCTCTCTCTCTCTCTCTCTGTGTGTGCTTCTGTCTCCCTCTTCATAAATCATCAGCGAGGCAGCGAGGCGCTCATAATCATTCAATGTGCCGTGCAAAATTATGCAGCAAACCGGCAGGCAGCACAGCAACTGCCTGCTGCTGGCTGCCTACTGCCTACTGCCTACTGCCACCTCTCGAATAGATCGACTCCTCCGCCTGCGCCTCCGCCTCTGTGACTGTTTCTTCTTCTTTGGCAACTTCATGCCTCGTTTTACCTTATTGCTACTGCATCTTCTTCTCGCACTTTTATTTAGCTTTATTATTGCTGTGACTAGCAAGTTTCCGCATTTCTTTTATTGTTGATTTTTACATAATTGATTAACGGGCCTTCGCCCGGTCTTGTCCTATTTCACCATCCGCTGACTCCAACATAATACCCAGTCTTAAATTTACACAGGGTATTTAGACAGAGCAGGTCAAAACAATTGCAATATTGTTTAGAGGACGACTGTCGTCTTTGTAGTTGCAAAACAATGTCACAACAAACTAGTGTCTCTGTTATACCCTGTATATCGACTGAATAGGGGGTATATGGGTTCGTGTGAAATTTCTAAACATTGTAAATGAATATGAATGATAAACAGGTTTATTAATGAGTATCTCACAGTTGAGCCCGTTTTGTGAATGTTTTTGTGCCTTTGTCTGGATTGAACTTTGAAAGCATTTGTAGATTAGACGGCGACTTGCAACTGCATTTGACAAGGACTGTAATTTTCTTGCAACTGAAAATTGAGAAAACTCTTGTCCAAAAAGCAAAGGATGTGACAAAAGCGAGTAGCAAGGAAATTTCTAGCTTGATTGTGGGTGGTCTCTGTTGGTTAAGTTGAAACTGAGGCGGATGGCAACAAACTTTTCGCTGAACTTAACCGAAGAGCTGACAAAAACTGACAAAGTGCAGTCGGCAAATAGTATTTTTTTTTCTACTTGGTTTTTGTTTGTTCCCTTAAAAGTTTTGCTACCCATTTTAGAATGCTTCTTTTGTGGCATGTTCGGTTGTAATTTAATTTTTTTCCATCGGCATGTGTGTGAAATTTTAAATTGCAATGCGTACTTTTCTTTACTTTCGTTCGTTGTTCGTTGTTCGTTGTTCGTTGTTCCATTTTTTGTTTGACTGGTTTGTTGGTATTCAGCGGTTGAGTGGGTGTTGGAGTAGGCGTGGTTTATGTTGGGTGGTTGCAGCTGCTTGAGCATATTGCCCCGGGGAGGATTATGGTCTCTGAGGCGATGTGCATCAGCGCATGTTACACTTATGGCTTATTAATGTACCTGCCTTGGTTGGCGAGTACCAAGCGAGAGAAGCTGGCAAAATGACGACAACATCGATGATGACCTGGTCTACAGCGTGAAGCTGTTGAGGAAGGGGGTCTGGAGAACGAATGCCAGATAAGTGCCAGTTGGTGTTGGCATTTTGACAGCTCGAGTGGCAGCGCGGCACATTGCGAGCGAGACGTGAAGCCCGGGATTATACGAGAAGGAAGGGTGCGGGGTGCGTGGTTCTAGCTAGAGACGTCTCAAATGCTTAAGTGCTACTTTTAAGGCGTACAAAAAATAGGTCCTTTGCGTATGTTGAAAATGATTTAAATGGCTTAAGAAAAGTGCATTAAAATTAAGCGAGGAGGAGTTAAGCAAAAAGATGTGCAAAATATGCACAGATTGTTGAAAACTTAAGAAATAAATCTTTTATCAAAGAAATGCAAACATTTTTCTATGTATTTTTCAATAGAATTGTTTAAGATAAAAATAAAAATGAAGCAAACATTTATCAAAGCTTGGCCGATCTAAAAAGGAAGCACGCGTGGAAATAAATATAAATTATTTCCGCATATAACTCACAAATAACAGCCTAATCTACATAAATATTTATCATTGAATAAATCAAAACAAAACAAACCCTAAGACGTGAGAATTTCAACGTATTAAACTCGAAGTAAACACAACAACGATTTTGTATTATTATTTTACTCTGGAGGCAGGCAGCAGCAGCAGCGGCAGCAGCAGCGGCCCTAAAAAACACTTTGGCCCCAAGAAGTATATTCAAGTATAGCTATTGTATTTTAAAGTGCCACAATAATCGAGACATATATTTCGTATGTAATCTTAGCTGCTTGCCTATTTAAAATATTTCTATGTGTGTGTGTGGCGCCCTCTAGCGCGACAAAATTGAAGTTGTGCTTGGCTCAGATTGTCGCTGGGCGCACATTGTCATCATGCTGTTTGTAAGTCCCATAAGGCTCTCGAGCATTAAATAACATACCAGGCGTAAGTTGCCTGCCCCTCTCTCTATCCCTCTCGCTCTCTCTCTCTCTCTCTCTCTCTCTCTCTCTCTATCTATCGTTAGGTGTTAAGCTGTGCTTAGTAATGACGCACATTACATATGCAATGCGAGCGAAGCTGCTTTGCTGCCAGGACATGACACCATCCTGACTATAACCTCATGTCCAACTGTGCCAATGTGTGTGTGTCTCTGTGTGTGTGTGTCGTCTGTGTGTGTGTGTGTGTGTGTGTGTGTGCTTCAAGCAAACAAACAAATGTGTTGCCATTTGTTTTTCAGCGGCATATTCTACTGTTTCTCTCTACCTCCCATATCTCCCTCTCTCTCTCTCTCTCTCTTCCTCTCTCTCTCTCGATTAGTCTTCATATATATGGCAACAAATTTGTTGCACTCCCAAAGGACTCAATTTCACATTTAAAACACCTGTGCCGTGTATTTATACCAAATAAACAGAGCCAGCACAATGTGGGGCATGCCGCTAAGTCGGAACTGAATTTATGACAAATTTTTGAATGAAATTAAATCTGTGTTCTCTTTGCGCTGTTATTTGTTGATTTAAAGCCAGTTTAACAAATAATTCGAAACGGTAATGTTTATACACTGAAATTAGCTCAATGTTGCGAACATAAATATATAAACAGCTAAACAGCTGTGGCACCATTTCACTTACAGTTATTTACAGTAAGCAGCGTGTCAAACCGGAAACGATTGAAATTCAGAATCATTACCAGAATTGTAGGAGAAAATCAGTCTTTCTTAGTCAGAATCGTATCCAGTATTGTAATGGAAAATCAATATTTTTTAAGAAACAAGTTCCTCTATCAAAACCTGAACCGCAGTTCAACATTATTTTAGAGCCAGTAATCGGAACCGAATATTATTATTCATCAAATACATTACATTTATACAGGGTATCCGCACAGTCTGAGCAAACCTCCTCGTCCACATCCTTCTGCTGCAATTTGAAATCTACAACGCACAAGAAAGTAGGAGTCTCGCCACAGCTTAATCATCATCATCATTATCAGCATAATAATTTGTGTTGAGGGGATATATTTTTTGGAGCAGCTCTTAGCAAGTTGCCACTTGTGGCAGCTGGAGCTTTGTGGCAAATGAACTAATTTGATTTACATGCAAATTACATTTGGGCCAACTAAAAACAACTTTCTCTCCGGGGAGTGGGAGGGGGGAGGGGGGGGTGGGTTATGTAAAGCAAGGACGAAAGTGCTCTCATTAAAAATGTTTACAAAATTAACTAAATTGACAATATCCGTTGGTGGCCACTGCACAAAAATTAAAAATAAAAAATAAATGTGTAAAACTTGTAGAAGCGGAAACTGCGGCAACTTGCACGCAATTCTTCCTGCCACCCTCTCGCTCTCACTACTCCCCCCCCCTCTCTCCCTCCCTCCCTCTCTCTCTCTCTTACTCGTTAAGCCATTGGTTTTGGCCCACATTACTGGCTGACTGGCTTTGCTGTTTTTTTTTTTTTTTTTTTTTTGAGGGGAAGCTGGCTGATGCCTGTGGCACGCTCGCTCAACGCAACGACAACGTGCCGCATATTTAAATTTTAATTAAAATTTAGCTTGTGCGACACGCGTCTACTTCTTCACTCCACCCCCTCCCCCACGGCTCCTGCTTCATTCAAAATATGCAAATAATAAACAAAACAAAAAAAATTTGCCTTTGTTTTTCCTGCTCTGATTTTTTTGATAGCTTTTCATTGGTGGCGCGACGAGCTGAGCGGTTCTTGGGTTCCTGGCCAATGTAAGTGAGTGAGTAAGTAAGCAAGTAAGTCGGTAAGCAGTAAGTAGTTTAGTTCTGCTGCGCCGAGTGTAAGTGGGTAGGTGGCATACTGGTGGGGGCTCATCGTATTGAGGTTAATGGCTTTATGTGCGCGCCTTAACTGTATTTATATTAATCCTTCATGGCTTGACTTTTCACATTTAGGTACAACCAAAATGTCCTTTCTGTGTGTGGTGGTCACTTCTGTGGTGGTTGCAAGGTCACTTCTGCCTCTTTTATTAACCCAAACTAAGTGCGTCGTAGATTCTTAGTTGTCAACTATGCCTGAAAATAAGCTCAGTTCAAGAATAAATTTCTTGCGAATTGTTTGTCTTCATTTACCAGTCAGACGTGCTTCAATGTTATTTTGCACTTCAACAATAGCTTGATACACAAATATAGATGGAAAATGTCTTAAATTCTAAGCTTACACAGAAATATTATTATTTTTGATAATAAAATTCTTCGTACTTTTCAAATTAAATTCAAATTAAAATATATATTTGTATTTAAAGCCAAGTTTACTTGCTGCACGCTTACCAAAACTTTATCCATTAAATTACAAATATTCCCATTGCAATTGCAGAAAAAAGAAAAGTGTTTATTTATCTAGATTATTTTTGCTTTTATGCTCTTATGCATTTTGTAATTCATCTCAAGCATTTTCTTTGTGAGGAATTGTGAGAAATTTTTAGTTGGTTTATATAAAAATGCATAATTTGATTGTGCAGATTGTTTGGCTGTCAAACTTGAAGCGTTGAGCTTCTTCTCTCTGTCAGAGTGAGTGATACTTCAAGTTGATATGCCAGCTTTAAATAGAGCACAGATAGATAGATACAGATACAGCTACAGATACAGATACAGATAGACTTACTTATGCTACGTAGTAATGTGCGCCGCCCCCCACCCCAACCACTTTGACTTCTAAAGAATTTTGCTTCATGTATTTTGTAGAAATGTGTTTTTCTGTTTCTATTTTTTTTTTTTTGCGTTTCTCTGCACTGCTTTTCCTTTTTGGCATAAATCTGTTTTCGACTGTTTGGGAATTTGCAGCTGGGGGGTTTTTTTTTCTCTTCTTTTTCGGTTTTTTTTTGTGGCTAGGATGCGTATGCCTGTAGTTGTTGCAGTTGTCGTTGTTGTTGCGGTTGTGGGGTATTCTGTGTTCGAATTGTTGCTGCCACCGCCGCCATTCGCTTGTGCAACCAATGCACAGAACCACCGCCGCCACAAATGGATAGCCAAAGGATGAGTTTCTTTTCTGCCAGGCAGCCAACCAGCCACATTTTGCCGTGCAAATATTAATGCACTCACCGCAACGACTAACTCCGTGTGTCAAGGGATGTGCACGTGATTTATGCTCGTGTTTTTGGGAGTCTAGTTTTAAATGGCTCAACAGATAACCACCGTATTAAAATACTATCTGCCTTAAACGATTTCATTACCAGCGTTATAAATATGTAAAACGAAAAAAAAGTCGATTTACCTACACCAAATATTGTAATAAAATAAATAGAAATTGTTTAAGTCAAGCCAAAGCAAAAGCCAGTACAAAGATCAACTTAATTATCATTTTATCACATTGAAATCAGTCTTTAAAGTTGCTATCTATCGAAACTAGCTGTTGGTTTATCGATACAAATTGTGCAAACCAAAATAAAGTAAAGTAAAATTAAAACCACAGTAAAGTTCAACTCAATTAACATTCTGGCTCATTCTGGCTTTCAAGTCATGCCTGCATTTATTCTAAAGTATCTGAAAGTTGTTATCTATCAAAATTAGATATCGATATATATCAATTAGTGACACGTTTGCCTCTTCTTCCCCACATTCCACATTGATCATCGTCGTGCCGATGATACGTCATGCATCTCTAACTGTTTGTAGCCCAACGAAGTCGTTTTGGGTCTGCTGTGGCAGTGGAATGGAAAGGAATGAAATGAGTTAAGTTGCCTTTGCCTTGCTGTTTGTGTGGTGGGTTAGAGAGAAAGAGTGAGAGAGTGAGAGAGAGTGTGGGAGAGAGAGCGGGGAGCGGGGGGGTATGTATGTCTGTGCTCAATTTTTCAAAGCTCGTTTGTGTCGCTCGTTCGTTCGTTGGTTAGTTCCGACGTTTCGTCGTTCCGTCAGTTGTTCCGTCGTTCCGTCGTTCCGTTGGTCGTTCGTTTGGTTCGTTCGTTGCCTGACTATGCAAATAATGAATGCAAAATATTGCTGAAGTGTGTCTGAGGCGAAGAGCAGAGAACTAGCAGCGAAAACCAGTAAGGGGTGGAAGGGTGGGTGGAGTGGGTACGCAGGATAGTGCTCTGTGTAAAATCTGCTTTAGAACTCTGAACTTTCTCATTAAGTTTTCGGCGTGTGGGCGTGTGTATGTGTGTGTGTGTGTGTGTCTCACAGCCTGCGTCTGTGTTTATTGAGAGCTTTGTGCTTAACTTACTATCGCTAATTAAATTTTCAATTAATTTTCAACAATTTTGATGCAATTTTTTTCTTCTTTTTATTTCTACTTGCAGCTCAACACACACACACAATTACACACACACATAGGAAGTATAAACTCGCAGCGGAAGTAAAAAAAAATCGTTGTCAGCAGCAGGATTAAAAAGTGAACAAAATTCCAAGTGATGCACAACGGGTCGTATGATTAATGCGGCCTAGCAGAGAGTTTTAAATTTGTGCGAAACAAGCAAGTGTGTCATACACGAAAGAATTCAAATAAAAAATACAAACATTTAATATGTTAAAATACATGATGTGTCTCGGTGGATTTAAACATGTGTGCTTCAATGCCGGACTCATCTCGGATGCAGGAAAAGTTGCGGGTTGAACTGAAAATACCAGCAGAAAATATGTGAAGAAATTTAGAAGAATTTATGCAAATCTCAAGCGAAAAACCATAGAAATTTTTAATGAGTATTAAACACGATTCTTTAATAAAAACCTAGTAAAGTGTGTACATAATTGATGTAAGAAAGTGAAATATGAACTCGACTTGAAGTCGCTGTGAAAATGCATATCAATAAAAAAAAACAAGTAGCTACTCAAGCGAATACATAAAAAAATGCGATAAATAATGTTAAAAGCTAAAAGTGTAAAGACAATATTAATGTTAAAAAGTGTTTAAATAATAGCCACAAAAAAGCTGTTTAAAGCTTAAAACTTACAACAATAAAAAAAGCAATCAACTTTTAAAATAAAAAGTGATGGATAAAACGAGTAACGTCAGCAGTAGTCCGAGTCCGAGTCCGAGTGAGTGTCGCGTTACCAGATCGAGTATGACGCCAACGCTGCGTCTGCAGCAGAGCCCCAGGCGTCAACCGCAGCAACAGCAGCAGCAGCAACAGCAGCAACAACAGCCAATTGATGAACAACAACAACAAAAACAGCAATTAAAAGTCAAATCACCGCAGCAGCAGCAACAGCAGCCGCTGCCAACGTCAACGTCTACGCCGACGCTTCATCAATTTCGTGCGCCGGCCCAGCAACAGCATGCGACAAAGCACAAGAGCAACAACAACAACAATAACAACAACAACAATGGGGGCAAAGCTTGGAGCAAGCGTCAGCACAAGACTAGCGGTAAATACAATGCAAGCGCCTGCGTCGGCGCCAATGCTCAACAACAGCAGCAGCAGCAACAGCATCATTCTTCGCATCATCATCAAAATCATCATCATCATCAGCAACAGCAGCAGCAGCAACTGCAGCTGCAGCAGCAGCAGCATCAGAACAATGGCAGCAGCAGCATCGCTGCTCAAGCCTCTGCCGGCGCTGGCGTCGGTGCGACGGCCGCCGCAGTTGCCGCACACAAAGCGGATCTCGAGAATATACAAAATATCAAAAATCAAATTGCTGCCCACGTCAGCGGCGGCAGCGGCGTCGGCATCGGCGTCAACAACGCCTCGCATCATGGCAGCAGCTCACATCACAGCTTAGGCGTCAGCGCTGCTGGCGTTGCGGGTGCCGGCGCTGGCAGCGCTGGCAGTGTTGGCGGTGGTGGCGGTGCTGCTCACAATCATCATCATCATCATAGCCACAATACGCGACTGGCGCAGACGGCGGCATCGAACAACGGTCTGCTGGCAATGGATGCCAAGCTGGGCGGACATGGCGGACATGGCGGCCTGAAGGGACAGCAGCAGCAGTACAAAAAGATGCTGACTCACAGGTAAAGTAACGTAACGTAACGCAATGTCATGTTAACTACTACAGCGTAACGTAGTGCGATGTTAAGTGATTTATGGCAACTTTACGTCACGTAACAAATGCAAAAACAGCTTATGAAAAGTAATTATTTATGGACGTGCCACAAATAGTTACTTATGTGTCTTCTTGAGCTACTTTTAGCCATAATATTTAATATTTATGTTTAATACACTGTTGTGTAAGCAAATGAATATTAGTAGTTGTCATATATTAATAATGTAATGTAACGTAATGAAATTTAATGGCGCGTAACTTAACGCAACGTAACTACAACTTTACGTAATATGACGTAATGTCCTCTACTTTGTGTGTAGCTGGGAATGTTATTAACATTTAATATAAAAATATATATTTAATGTGTCATATATATTTATCTCTCTCTCTTTCCCTCTCAGGGGTCATCATCATCATGTGCTGTGTGCTGGGAACAATGCGAATCACACTTGCTGCTTGGTCACCGGCTGTAATGGCGGGAGTGTTGGTGGCGCCTCCGGCAAGGACTCGCAAAGCAGCAAGGACACCAGTTCGCTTAGCGGCAACAGTAGCATTATTTCGAGCAGCGCAGCAGCCGCTGCCGCCGCAGCAGCAGCCGCAAATGCCGTTCATTATTGTTGCGGCCGATCGAAATTCTTTTTGCCAGAGAAACGCTTGCGCAAAGAGGTGATTGTGCCACCGACGAAATTTCTGCTGGGCGGCAACATATCGGATCCGCTCAATCTGAATTCGCTGCAACATGAGAACACGTCGAATGCGTCGTCGAGCAACAATACGCCGGCGACGACGCCGCGTCAGTCGCCGATAACGACGCCGCCGAAGGTGGAGGTGATAATACCACCGAATATTCATGATCCGTTGCATCTGCTAGATCCCGTTGATTCGATGGAGTACGAGAAGCAGCTAACGTCGCCGATGAAACGGGGCGGCATGTTGACGCGCGGCAGCAGTAGTCAGCTGCAGTTGCAGTTGCAGCCGCCGCCACAGCAGCATCATCGGCAGCATCGAACGCGCAAAAATCGCAAACGTCGCCGTTTCGATTCCAATAATACCTCGTACGCTGGCGACGAAGCCGTCCTCGTTGCAGAGTGCGCAGAGCCAGCGTCGACGCTTTCGATTTCACTCGAAGATTCGACAACTACAGCAGCAGCAGCAGTGGCAGCAGCAGCAGCAGCAGTGGCAGCAGCAGCAGCCGCCGCCGCAGCAGCAGCATCCGTAATTAATACAGCAAGAACAGCAGTCCCGGCAGAGGCAGCGGGTGCAGCAACAGCAGCAGCATCAGCAGCAAATGTCGCCGCAGTCGCGACAACAGAAGCTGCATTAATAATAACAACAACAGCGGCGTCGCCAGTAGCTGCACTGAGCGCCACTTTGCTGAGCGAGGCGGCAGCAGCGGCATCGGTTGAAACATTGGAATTGGCACAGAAGCAGGCGCATGTGCGCTCTCGCTCTCCGCAAGCGGCAGCGACAGCCATGGAAGAGACAACAACGCCAGCACTAGCGGCCGGCGCACAAACGCTCTCTCCCCAGGAACAAATGGAATGTAACGCAATGCAGCCGGCAGCGGCGTCAACGTTATCGCCACAGCAACAACAGCAACAACAACAACAGCAGCAGCAACAGCAACATGTGGCTGCTGCTGCTGAGCCATCGTCAAGCATTGACATGGCAGCAGAATTAGACAGCAGCAGCTCAGCCGATTTGCTGGTCGACGCAGCGACAGTTGCTGCTTCGACAACGACAGCTGCGGCGCTGGCTGTGGCTTCGACGCTGGCCGATCGTCGTGCGCTGGCCAGTCGTGATTTGCGCTTGGATTTGGACAGCACGTGCTACGGTGTTGGCGGCACGGGTCTGAGCTTCGCTGCCAGCGTCGGCAGCGGCAGCAGGAAACGCAAAATAAGCGAGAGCAATTCGCAAAAGAGCAAGGTGAGTGACGAATTGGAATTCGGAATTGAAATGGAGGAATGGAATGGCTTCTGTTAAACAAGTGCTTGCGTGTGTATGAGAGTATGCCTGTGTATGTGTATGTGTGAGTTGTTATTAGTGTGCGTGTGCGTGTAAGATTGTGCTTGGGCTTCGACTCTGGTGGTTGTTGTTGTGTTTTTTGCTTTGCTTTTGCTGGGAGCAAGTCAATCGTTTGCTTTGTTTTGATTGCTTTTGGCTGTTTTTACATTTGGGTTTTATGGCTGTTGTTGTTTTTGTTGTTGTTATTGTGTTGCTCATTGAAGCGTTGCTTAGATTCAGGTTAGGGGGTCAGGGGCGGCAACGAAAGAACTTTTTTAGTTTGTTTTTTTTTGTTTGTTTAGGAGGAGGGGTAGCCTAAAGCGATTATAAAACTATGGCTAATGAGCTTTGCAGGCTTATTTATTGTTATTGTTGTTGTTATTTGGTTTGCTTGAATTAGAAATTTTGTAATATAAACAAATTTAAATTAATATTAATTGTGTTTGGTTGGTTGGGGGTCAGTTTTCGCTTTACAGCTGGAATAAACAATTTTTTTCTGGCAAAACAGTCTTAAATTAATCATTAAAAGTGATTTAAAATTTCTCCATAATCGAAAATGTTAATTTTCATCTGAATAATCGCTAATTATTGTGGCTTTTGTGTTAAGAAGAAAAAGCTTTATGCAAAGTGAGTAATTGCAATTGCTTTTTTTTAAATATGCAAATTTTAATGCAAACTTCAAGCTAGAAAATTGTTTAATGTTTACTTTTCCATAGGTTGTTTGCTATTCCCAATATAAATTCTAAAAAAAAAGATTATTTTTAGTTTTGACTAGAAATTCTTGGAAAAAATATTGTATTGCGTGCTCGAACTGCAAATAAACTATTAAACTGAGAATTCTAATTAAAAATTTAATCAATTCAATAATTAATTGCTTTTAGAAGTTCCATCGTCATGATGCCATGGACAAGATTGTTAGTCCTGTGGTGCCACAACCTGGTGCGTGGAAGCGTCCACAGCGTCAGCTGCAGCCGAGTGGGGCACGCAAACCGAACACGCGACGTTCCACATCCTTTAGCGAAACGGAGCTGCTCAGTCCCGTCGAGGAGTTGCCACCCAAACCACTGCCCGAGGGTAAGTTTCAAATAACTACTTGGCTTTGTCACGGCAAAAATACAAAAATACAAAAATACAATTATTTATTTGCTTACAGCAGTTGTTGCAGTTGAGTTGCCACGCGATGATACGCCCGATCTGTCGGAGCAGGGAGTCGGAAGTCCGCTGAGCGCCATTTCCGCTTCCACATCGCACACGGCCGGCGAACCGGAAGCACTTGCAGCAGATGAGCCGGCAGCAACAACAGCAGCAGCAGCAGCAGCATCAGTTGCAGCATCAGCAGTTGCAACAACAGCAGTTGCAGCAGCAGCAGCAACAACAGCAGTTGCCCCAACTGTGCTTGGTTTAATGCTCGAACCCCAAATAATTCCCCCGCCCATCCACAAGCTGCCCAAATTCCGGGCGGATGGCGTCAAGTATCGCTACGGCAATTTCGATCGTTACGTGGACTTCAGGCAACTGAACGAGTTCCGGGATGTGCGGCTGCAGGTGTTCGAGCGACATGCGGAACTGTTCCAGAACAAGGACATACTCGATGTCGGCTGCAATGTGGGTCACATGACCATCACGGTGGCCCGTCACCTGGCCCCCAAATCCATACTCGGCATCGATATCGATCAGGAGCTTGTCTCGCGCGCTCGTCGCAACCTGTCCATTTTTGTGCGCATACCCAGGGAGGAGGAGCACGAGAAAGTGGCCGAGATTAAGCAGGAGGACATCAAAAAGGAGCTGCAGCAGCAGCAGCAACTGCCCCACTTGGCCAGCGATAAGCTGGCGGAGAGCGGCGAGGAGAGCAATGCAATGCTGCACAAGAAGACGCGACGTGGCAAGAAGCGACGCAGGGCGCAACAGCAGCAGCAGCAGCAATTGCAGCTGCAACAGCAACAACAACAGCAGCAGCAGCAGCAGCAACAACAACAACAGCAGCTGGCACTGCAACAGTTGCAACATCATCATCATCATCATCACCACCATCATCCCCACCAACACCAACATGACCACCACCACCACCATCATCATCATCATCATCATGATCACGATCATGATCATCTGCTGGATGTGCAACAGCAGTTGAAATTGGATTCGTTGCTCGTCAAGCCGCACGAATTCTTTCCCATCTCTTTTCCGCTGACATACGGCGGCATACCCAACCTCCTGCTCCCGCCCACTGGCAAATCGCCAGCGAATCTGTTGTTGTCGTCGTCGTCGTTGTCGTCGTCCAATTGCAAAAACCAATTCCCGCAAAATGTCTTCTTTCGGCGCACCAATTACGTGCTGAAGGATGAGGCGCTGATGTCGCACGACAGCCAGCAATACGATCTCATTCTGTGCCTGTCGGTCACCAAGTGGATGCATCTCAATTTCGGGGATGCCGGCCTCAAGTTGGCCTTCAAGCGCATGTTCAATCAACTGCGGCCCGGTGGCAAGCTCATACTCGAGGCCCAAAACTGGGCCAGCTACAAGAAGAAGAAGAATCTAACGGTGAGTGATTTAAGATTGGGTTTTTATACATAATAATAATAATAATATTTATATTTTCTTCAGCCGGAGATTTACAACAATTACAAGCAGATTGAATTCTTTCCCAATAAATTTCACGAGTATCTGCTCAGCTCGGAGGTGGGATTCAGTCACAGTTACACGCTCGGCGTGCCCAGGCACATGAACAAGGGCTTCTGCAGGCCCATACAGGTGAGCCACAACATCGAATTACTTTCCTATTCTAATCCTAATCTGTATTTATTTATTTATTACATAAGCATTAAGTTTGTGAAAAGTGCATTGCATGATTCCTGCTCAAAATGCAATCTTTTTGGCTACTCTTAATTTAAATTTAATTTAATTAGTTAGTTAAAGTTAGACGTTTTTACATCAAACCCAAATCTAGCCACACAGATTAGCTACATTTCTTCGAACTTGTTGAATACTCATCGATTTCTCCCCCCCTCCTCCTTCAACAGTTGTATGCCAAGGGAGACTATACGCCAAATCATGTGCGCTGGAGCGATGCGTATTATCCGCAGACGCCGTACGAGGCATATCGGGGCATCTATGCCACATTGCCGGCGGGCGTTGGCCATCGGACGGGTGGCGGCGGCAGCAGCAGCAGTGCTGGTGGCAGCCAGAGCGGCCATGCACCACATCATTTGCATCATCTGTTGGGCAGCTCGACACGTTCGCAGACTTATGATACGCCTCAGTATGCGGGCAGTGCATCGGGCTCGGCCAGCTGCAGGCAGACGCCGATGTATCAGCATACGTACAATCCGCTGGAGACGGACTCGTATCAGCCCAGCTACGACATGGAGTATCTGAATCATATGTATGTGTTTGCATCGCCGCTGTATCAAACGGTTTGGTCGCCGCCGGCATCGCTGAGACGGAGTTCGTCGCATACGCCAGTTTTTGGCAGTGTACGCGAAGCGGAACTCGATGGGGACGGCAGCATTGGCGGCGGGGGCAGTGGCGGTGGCAGCTATCATCGACATGTCTATCCGCCCAACGATGACACCTGTTCGCCAAATGCGAACGCATGCAATGCGTTCAATTCGATACGGGATGCGGACACGGATGATTCGAATCAGCTGCCGGGCGGCAGTCGACGGCATGTGTATGCCACAAATTGTGGCGAGAGCAGCTCATCGCCGCAGGTGAATCATCACGAGGCCAGCTCCGATGCCGATGTCGATGCACTAATGGACGATGAACAGAAGACGCTGGCTGCGGGCAGCGGCGCCACCTACTGTGATCTGTCGGATGCATAAGCAAGCAAGGAAGCAAGCAAATCAACCAGAGATATCGCAACTAATTGTGTCAAAATGCAAGAGGAATCCACACTATATATATATCTATATATATACATGGATATCTAGATGTATACTTAAATATATAACAATTTGTAAACCAAGTTAATACTGTGCTCGCTGCGAAATTGGAAAGTCATTTGTAATTTAATCAAATCTATCTTGTCGAGAAGTCAGCTTTATCAAGTCTCAAATTGTTCAACTTTTATTTGTTGACTTTCATTTTACATTGCTTTATTATTATTATGAGCAAATATTACACATTCAGCAAATGAAAACCCCTTCCAAGAATGAAGTTGTCCAATTTTCAAGCGAACACTGTATTAAACAAAAAAAAAAGAAAAACAAATATAAAAGATGTGTTAAACTTGTTCATTTGATTGTAAGATATTTATATATATATATCAAAATATATATATATATATAGATGGCAAATCAAATGATTGATTGCAAACGCATCTGTTTTTTAGATAAATGTAAAACGCAAACGAGACGCTTATGATTTTTTGTAACATGAACTTGCATCATATACATATATTTTTTATATGTAGTAATTTAATTGAAGTACACACATTAATATATATATATATATATATATATATATATACCTTTATATAGAACTTATATTTGCTAAACAATTTTCATTTGCTTAATACACATTTTTTTAAATATATATGTATAGTTTTTCGATTATTATTCTCTTGTTGGCAGTTCAAATCTAAATTTAAGTTTTCTAATGTAAATTCTTTAAGCAATATACACAAACACACACACACAACACACTTTTACACATTTAATTCAGTAGCTTTATGGGCAAATTATATGTGCTATATATATATGTATATATATATATATATATATATATATATATATATATATATACAAAAAGGAAACAACCCGTATAAAATGCAACTATTTTTGATTAATATATTTGGAAAACGCTGCAAGGGATCGCTGTAAAAAAAAAGAAAAAAAAACAAAAACAAATAAGAAAAAACCATTCAAAATTCAAAAATGTCAAAAAGCATACAAAATACAATTTACTACATTTATAATTAATATATCTATATATAAATATGCTTAAATAATTTATATAAAATTAAAATGAAAACAAGAAAATACATAATGTATGTAGTTTATAGATTAGAGCATTAACACATTATTTTTTCTGAGAAAATGAACACAATTTATAAAGCTATAACGAAAGAAAAAGAAACAAAAGAACTATAAAATAAACATCATATTAAATGAAGCAAATCTCTCCACAAGTTGTCTTATTAAACAAATGAACACCCTGTATGCAACTTAAATTTTTTTTATTGCTTATCATTGCACTTTTTTCAACTCCTATCGCAATTGTTTTTTTTTTTTTGCGTATTTGTACTGTGCTCTTGTGTATTTCGCATGGGAAATGACTTCCTTTTTTTGCATTAAATATTTATTATTTATTTATTTATTTATTCAAGGGACTTGGATATATTCGCTGAACTAGAAAATATTTACTGTTTTCACTTTCATTTATTTTATGTCAAAATTGATGATCTATTTCATTAATTAACATGTAGTCTCGTGCCACTGTGCACATCACTCAGCTGTTTGATCGCCACGACATTAGCGCTCGCGCTCTCTCTCTCTCGTACCATCTCTTTCCCTCTCCTGCACACAAGCTATCGCCTTCCAGGCACAGACTTTGGCGTCGAACTGTAAGAAATGGCAAAGCTTGAATTAAAAACTGTGCACTTGGCATAAATGACTTGAGCAACACAGTGTCGGACATAATTAATCAAATCATAAATAGCTGATGCAACACAGAACGAATCGCAAAAGACGTCTTGCTCTGTGCTCTTTCTCTCTCTCTCTCTCTCTCTCTTGTCTCTGCTGTGGCTGCAGCTGCCTTCCAGTGCTCAATTCCAGTTCTCACGGCTCTCTAGTCAGCAGACGGCACGTTTTTTGCTTTATTCAGTTATTAATTCGACGGCAACGATTGAGGCGGCCGCGGCGACTGCGCTCTTCAAAGCAAAAGCGAGCAACAAGTTTTTTTCAAGTTTCATGCCGAGAAAGTTCAAAATCCTACAATAACAACAAGTTCGCGTCCGTATCTCAGTTTTGTGTGTGTGTGTGTGAGTGTTTGTATGTGTTGGTTTCGCATCACAACAACAAAAATTGAACAGCAATCAAAAATTGAAATGAATTTTAGCATATTTCTTGATAATTTGGCTACAATTTGAGCTGCTCTAAATTGTTTTTGCACTTGCCAACAAAACTTGTGTAAAAGAAGTAAAAAGCTCAACACTCGAATAAAATACACTTGTGTGTGTGTGTGTGTGTGCAATTGAGTGTTGCTCGTGCGCTAGTGTGTGTGCGTGTGTGTGTGTGAGTAGAGCTACACGAATAGTAAGAAGTACAAAAGCGCATGAAAAGGAATTAACACACACACATACAAATAAGTCACAATCATCAGCAAAAGCTCTTCTTGCTTTGAGCATATTTTGATTTCAAGTAAGTGGTTTTTGTGTACTTATTTCTTATTTGTATTTATTATTGCTTATTGCCTATTATGCATAATTATAAACATATTCAAGCAATATATTTTTCAGAATTTATATATATATATATACATATATATATAATATATACAGGGTATGTTTTTGTGTACAATTCACAAGCTACTTAGAACTGTTCACAATAGCAAATAGTACGCATTGTGAATGAATTGGTAAACAAAAACATTAAAGTTTTGTATGGGTTGTTCAAATGTGTATAAATAATAATAACAGCAACAACAACAAAATAGCAACGTGGAATTATGGCTGTAATTTTGTCTATAGAGTCTATAGTAAACAGTGCTCAATGCACAATTATCTTATCTGAACTTTGACTGCAAAATATAAACACAGACAACTTTTGTTAGTAAACTATTCCTCGGAGAGCTTTTGCTATTGAGACTCAATTAATTCTGATTAATTCACTTGAATTTAAGTTGATTAAATATTTTGTGGAGTGCGAATAACATATAAATATATATTGATTTATGCAAATAACGTGTTCATTAACTAATGTATATATTTATTTATTTTATTAGGTATTTATTCATTATACATTTTTTAAATTGTGTGATTTTTTTACTTCACCGAAAAGTTATAAAAGTTGTTTTTTTTTGCTGGTGCCAAACTCACAAATTTTATTTTGGCAATATTTCGATTGGTATCAGCGATAAGATAGGAATATATATATGAGGTATACTAAAGATATATATAAAGTCGTCCAATTTTCTAAAGATACAATTTTAAATGCGAAAACCTAAAACTATTTACATATATTTTATAATCAAATTTTAAAAAACAAAACAAAACTAAAGACCTTCAAGTGTGTCATATTTTTTGTATATATGCAGAAGCTATTAATAAATTGTTGTGGAATATATTTAAAAGTTGTTCAGCCTATGCGGGTTTCCCGTATTTATAATCTGAAACACTTTGCTTTGTTGATTACAAAATTGAAATTGACGCATTTTTGTAATGACGAAATGTGCCTTTTGTTATTGTTGTAATCTTATCATAAATATAATTATAATTTGCGATTTCATTTTTGCCAAAGGGCACAACACAAAACAATTGTCATATTCCGTGTAAGATTGAATGTGAATAACGAGTGTTGATTCCAATTAGATAAGATTACACAACACTGACAACACACGTGTGTTTTTTATCTATGCTTTAGCAATATGTTTGAATATGAATCACGCGTGAAACGGTTAAATTTGCAAATCAGACAATCCTTATGTGCGTGTATAATGTGACAAATGATGGAAAATACCCCGTTTTTAATTTCCCAACTTTCCGTTAGAGATCGCAATGTGTATATTTTTATTGCTCACTGGAAGGCCTCTCTTAACACTTGCTCAAGTTTACTCTCTCACTCTCGCAAAATCTGCTCTCAAAGCGCCAAACTCGTTTCAGTTGCTCTCTCTTTCTCTCTCTGCTATGCGACCTTGTAGCTTAAAATGCAAATGTTCTTAAATGCAGGCAGATTATTGATCTGCTCCACTCACTTCTGCAGAGCCCGCATAGAGTGACTTCCAGTGACTGGCAAAGCTTCCAAACAGCTGTTTGTGCTTGGCAAATGCCAACCAGCAACTCCCAATCTACTCGCTCTCTCTCTCTCACACTCTCTCACTGCGAGCGCACTTTAACCGGTTAACGTAAGAGTAAACGTTAACCGATTGGTGCGCTGCTTTCGGCCACGAAAGCTTTGGCCATCGTCGATTTGCTATAGTTACTATTATAAGGCAAAGTGACGGCAACGTTAACGCAACGCTTTTGGCAACGCGCTCGCAACTCGAAACGATCCGTTGATCGTGGGCGCGAATCGGGAAAAGGGGGCTGGAAGGGGCTCGTGCCTCGCTTATCGCTGTGTGTGTGTGTGTGTGTCTGTGTGAGTGAGTTGTCTTCATTTCTGCGCTGACGTTCTTGTTGTTGTCACAGGTAAAAAGAAGTGGCAAAAAAGAAAACGGGAAAAAACGAGAACAACAACGAAAGCAATCGTTTTTTCTTACTTCTTCTTCTGTGTTTTATTTATATTTAATGCGACTGCTGCGGCGACGGGTTTCAGCCAACGGCTCTTCTCTTGAAAGCTTGAGAGCTGTAACTTCCGTTAGTCGCTGACCAAAAGTAAACAATGGCATATTTCATATAATTATAATTATTATATTTGTTGTTGTTGCTGTTGTTGGGAATATTATCGCACGCGAAATGCAGACGTGTTGTTTTCAATCTTAAAATTGTGCATATCATGCGTTCATATCGTGAAAAGATACAAAGCCATCAAACGGAATTTATACACTTCCCACTCCTCCATCCCCACCCTCTCCCCGTTTCTAAAATGTGAAATGTGTAACAAGAGCAAATGGAAAATAATGGAAATAATGGAAATAATTACACACACACCAGTGCAAATACGAATATTCGCTTATTTCCAAATTTTCATTTGTGCCAAAAAAAAAAAGAAGAAAAACTAAAAAATAAACTAAAAATGTTTGTTGTGCAAAATTTTTATGGACTCTTTTTCAGCTGCACAATGTTTTTCGAGTGTAATAAAAAAATCTTATGCGAAAATGTGAATTCGATATTGTTTGCTGTCTATAAAAAACAATGCTTATTAAATGTATATAAATAAATAAACAAAACTAAAATATATTAAATTAATTTTAAGTAACTTCTTTTAAAATCAAGGAAAGTAGGCTAATCACAGTTTGAATTTGCATATTGCCATAAATTCCCTTTGACTGTGTTGTGAAATAAATTTTTATGATTCATCAAAAATGGTCACACTGCCAGCTTAAGCCAAAAAAAAAAGAAAAAAGTTGTCTGCGATATATTTTTTTTGACAAGCCGAAAATACAAAAATAAATGTTTTAAAAATTGTTCACGTATTGTTAAAATTAAGGGGCGAACCCATACCAAAAATAAAAATAAAAAAACAGCAGTTAATAATACTAATAACTATCAGTAAATTAGTGAAATGTTTCAAAAATAATATAAAACAATTGGCCATGGGCCAATTTAAATCAGTCGTTGACTCCATTAACTAGAAGAGCAGAAGAAGAAGAGAGATCTGATTATAAAATGTTTTATCTACAAAATGTGTGTATTTATTGTTTAATTAGCTGCTGTAAGGCAAACAATGACAACAATAACAAGCGCATCGGAAACCTCGTAAAACAAATTAAAAAACAAAATACAAAATGAATTTCAGTCAATACCAACAAGAAATCGCTTACCAAAAAGAAAAAATACCAAATAAATACGTAAACAAAGAAACAAACAAAACGCCGTTATAAAAAATGTCCCAGCCAAATGTACCAAAAGTCCCGGACGCTGTCAACGCTGAGGCGCAACAGCTGCAGCAGGATCCAAGGCATGCGGCGTCGACGTCAGATATGCCAAATATGCGGGTGCTACGTCATCGTCGCAGCATCTCACAGCTGATGGCCAGCATGGGTAATTGTTTAGCCATCTTTAAAGTACCAACTACACTGTTGTAATGTCCCTCAAAATCCCAATCTGTTTGTCTAACGCTTAAATGTCCCAAATGTCTCCACAATTCCCAATTGACCTACATATAAAAAATCCCAGTTAAATGTCCCAAAGTGTCTGTTAATGTTAATGTCTCTCAGCTGTGCTGAGGATCAGACAACGTAATCACAGCTGATGGCCGCACCCCACACCTGTTATACACCTCTACCCCCCTCTCTACAGACATTGCAAGCTTTTAGTTTGCCTACGTTTCTCATGGTCCAAGTCTATTTCTGGTTCTGTGTGTGTGTCTGTGCATTAACAGATGCTTGTCTGTTAAGTGTGTTGAGTCTCTTGTCATGGTTAGATCATTGGCAGACTTGGCTGTGTCTCCATTTCAACTCTGCGTCATGCGATAAAAAAAAAAATGCGCTGTATTATTATGTTAGACCAGTTTTCAAGTTTCAGGCGTCTCTTGTTGAATTTCTAGAATTGTTTTACTGCTTATTGCTGACCGGTTTGGTACTTTATCCGGTTTTTGATTGTGAAAGTGAAAAAGAATTTGAAATGACACCGACTCTTGCAACTGTTGTTCTATTGTATTTTTTTGGGTGGGCGTGTTAGAAAGAGAATGAATCGACTGAAGTATATTTAGATTTATTTAATTGTAAATAAAATAAAAGCATTTATAAAGTATTTTCAGTTCAGTTCCATAGACTACAATTCTCCTGGAGAACGACAAAAACTCAGCTCAGCCGTAAAATTCTTATCAACAATTGTCAATTATCAACGATTATAGTGTCATAAAAATGCTGATAAAATGAACATGTGCAATATTTTTAGAGTATTACAGAGCCTATTTCGCAGTTGAACTTGATAAATTGAAGCAAGCTGAACAAACGTCAACTGAAAATTAAATTTTACTTAAAAGCGCAATTGCTGATTGTATTAAAAACTCAAAGAGACATTTTTGATTAAAACTGCCAACTCTTTGATCAGATTATCTTCTCTGTTAAAAGTCAAGAGTCTCAATTACATTTATAGTATAGACAAAAAAGTACTTAGTACTAAAAATGAGAAAACTCATTGAAATTTATTGACTTTAAATTCAACTGAAAGCTGTAGAATATTTCAATTTTAAACTCATTTAAGACTCAGTTTAATAATAATACTTTTTACGTCATTTATTCATTGCTTCATTTAAAATGTGTAGTTAACTTTAAAATGTCTAAAATAGAAGTTTTCGTATTGTTGCTTTATTTATTTATTTATCTAACAAGTATATTTTATAGACATGTTGTTGCCTTTTAATCCACCATGTTTCTAAGTGTTATATAACCCTGGAGTTTTAACTGCTGCTTTCGCCTCACGTGTTTGCGTGTTTGGCTAACTAAGGCACTCCATTAGCCAATTATTCATATTGTTATATGCCGATGTCTAAATTGTAAATGCCTGGCACGTTGTAAGCATTTTTCAACAGATTTTATTTATTTACAATATGAACAACTGCAACAGGAAGTTTCGATTTCTTTGGCACATTTGTATAGGGTCAAATCAACGCGAGTTGAGTTGAAAGACCCTTTTGCTTTAAACAAACGGCGCAATATCGAATAAAATTATATATAATATATATATATACATTCATTGATATCAAAGCAAATGTCCAAACTTTTATTATCGATATGAGGCAAGGCATTTTAAATTAAATTCCGTTTGCGTAAATCATATTCGTCTGAAAATGTTGCAAATAATAAATATTCTTACATTTAAACCCAGAATACGCAAAAGCAAAAAATAACCTTTGACTTTGACTCAACGACCACTGCAAAAAAAAAAAGAAAAATAATAATAATAATATTGCCGTTTTGCGGTTTGTTTTTAAGTTGTTGGTTTTTTTTTTGTCGTTTTCTTTCGTTTTTATCAGTCATTTTACTGTGGCTAATTGTTTGCTTCTATTGTTTTTTATTTTGGCTGATAATAATTTATTTTCTTTTTCGGTTGTTTTGGGTGTTGACTTGCCGCAGTATTTTATTTTTTTTTTGCTACAACTTCTTCTTTCCGTTCTTATCGGGCGATCGTGAGGGGGGGGGGGGGGGGCACAATCAAAATGAGGTCTTCGTGTTCCATCAATTTGTGGCCAGAATAATTCACAGTTAACAGCACTGTGCTAATGAGCATTTAGCAACTGTTTAAGCATTGAAAGTGATAAAAACATTCGCTAAAGAGCTCTTTAAATATTTATTTAATTGACAGCCAGCCTAATATTATTTTGAAATACATGCGACAAAATTGGAGTGCCCCAGAAACGATAATCGAATAAAATAATCCAATGAGTTATGGCTGGGATTAGCTGGCTCTCAAATTGATTAGCAGTTTCGTGAACGTTTCACAGGCAGCAATATGTTTCCGTTTCGATCCATTTGATTGTTAATAATAATATCTATTAATAATAAATAATCCAAGGAGGTTAGGGTTCAATTATGAAGCTCTTCAGTTTGTTGGCAGTCTTTCAGTTTGTGCTATTTTCGTAAACGTTTCGCTGGCAGCTGGCATAGCTCTGTATTACTGTGCCGTTGCTTTTTGGCCAACATTTGTTAACCAATCTATTTGAAAGCACTCACGTAATGAGTTATTCTCAGCATTGCTCGCCTCATTCTCATAATTTGACGAACCTTTCTTGTCAGACAACAACAAGTCAAATCAAAAAGAAGCAGAAGCAAAATGATTGTTTATTTTTACATTTGAAGGCGTACATTGAACCTGCCTCTGACTAAAGACTAATTTTAAACAAAGTGACTCAAAACGATGAGCATAACAAACACATAAACAGAATAATTTAACTTTTATTTACTGTTTATGCTTTAAGGCTGTAACCTGTAGAAAGTCTCGTTTGCAGTCACAAAATAACCTTCAAATTAAGTCCACCAACTAACTTTGATAACAATCGCGTTGACCGCGCACGTGCTCCCAATTAAACTTGACCAATTATATATATACATCTATATAGACGCATATATTTCATAATGTTTTGTGGCCACCCAAAAAAAAAAAGAGAGGCCTCAATGCCAGACAAACTAACCGAGCTCAACAAGTTCAATTTTTATTGCTGACAAACTTGAACTCAGATGTTCAAAAAAAATCTAACCTTGCTGCTATTTCAAGCCAGAGGGTTTGTAGGGGGGGGTGGTTGTTGCCCCAACACCACCCCAACATTAAATAGAACATCAAAAGCGATAAGATATTTGATAAGATCATATGACTAATTTGCTTGGGCAACCTCAGGCCTATTTGCCTGCTCTTAACTATATTTTTAGAGAGATTACATTTTATTATTTGATTATTTTTATTATACACATGGGTTGCGCTTGCTTTGCGACGTTTTAGGAGCTATTTTTCTTATTTGTATACTAGCTGAAAGTCAATTATAAACTTACTTAATGGAATCGAAGTTATTTAATAAAGTTACTGTCGCCAGGAGACTCACAGAAGAGCACAACATAATAATACTAATAAATAATAGACATCTTCAACTGGCTTTACTGTACTGCTTTCTATATAAAAAAACAACAAAAAAAACTAATAGTTATTTATATTTATGCTGTGCAGTTAGTCCCTTTATCAGTTATCAGTTGAGCCAATAGATTTCAGTAGTTCGAGTCATATATCAAAAAAGGGCAAGCAGCGCAAAGTGCGTGCTGTTATCGATCACTATATCTGCCAGTCCATATCTATCAGACATATATTGACTCACACACACACACACACACACATATATAAATCATAATTTAGTCGAATGCTTTGATTAGCGCCTAATAACAGTTGTTACTCCAACAAGAAATCATCCATCAAACCATCAAACTGGACAAAAAAAAACAGCTGTCTACAGTCCAAAATCTAAATACCTTCCGATAAATTGGCAAGATATATATGTATATATGTATCTATACAGTTGTATGCGATTAATGTTGAACTTTATCATGCATACTTTGCCATCTGTCTGGGCTTCATTATGCTTTAAGTCTGCCCAAGTAATGCGGCGCAAAAAAACAAAAAACATTAATTATTTTGTGGGCTACACGTTCTTATCACTTATCAGCGATAAGTTGGACGCACCTTTATCAGCACCTGGCATATTTATTGGACTTTTGCGGCCCATGAATTCTTCGAGTTTTGTTGCCCGATAAAATTTGAAGGCAATATCAATTTCCTAATACCCCCGTATAATGTATAAATACCAGACGCTTATTCTCTAATCAAATTTCCTGTAATATTATAAATACTTTGTATAACATTGTATAAGTTACTCAAATTAAATGTTTAAAGATCAGAAAAGAACTCAAACTTTATGCGTAAATAAATTGAATACGAGGGTATTTATTAGTTCTGCTTTATAAAAATAGCTTCAATGTTTGCTTGCTACTTCTGTGTAATTGAATAACTTGAAAATTCTTGGGAAAATTGAAGAGCTCTTCAAACACCACCTCCTCACCACATACACTTGACTTATTAAATTGAACGGGATTCCAGTAAAAAATTCCAGTGTAATCCCGTGTTATATGTTATTGTATATATAAATAGATATATATATATAGATACTAATAATGACTAGTAGACAATACACATGCTTGGGAAGAGACAAGTCAACAGCATTTAGTTGAAACAACAAACCCTCAATGTTAACTAATTAAAATGGTGCGCAACTCGCAAGCGAAGTAAAACGTTGCAAAAACCACTTGAAAGAGTCGTGTAAATAGAAGATAAGGTGTACTTTACGACCACTACTACTACAAAGTGGGTCGAATATATATATATATATATCTATATCTGTCTCTTTCTCTCTTTGGGCATGTAAGCTGAAGTTTGGTAGTATAAAAGTAACCTAAAATCATTCTATTTCTTATCATGCTACATTTAAGTATGGAAATACATTTGTAGATCGAAATTTAGGTTCAAATGCTGCCCTTGAAAGTGGTATGTAGGATCTGTCTATGGATCCACAATTCCCACAGATAGATAGATGTTACCTCTGTAATAATATTACATGGAAGTTCAAGTCTCCAAGTCTTAAAAGCATTTACATTTTGCATGGCATTATTAAAATCATATTTACCATTTTATTCAACAGTTGAACATCCGACGGATGATGCCTATAGACCGAGTAATTATGGCGGCTATATCAATCGCGGCTATGACTATGATTTAGATAGTTCCTACTACTTTCCACAATACTCGGACATGGCGGATGCCGGAAATAGTGGGCCACTGCCGCCCTATACACCCGAACAGCAGCTCGATCCCGTTGCGGATACGATTGTGGATGGGAATGGGGATGGGGATGCGGATGAGAAGGAGAACTACGATGAGATTGATACCGAACACCATGATGATGGCGATGATGTGTTCCAGGACTGCACCGATGAGAATATCGGCGAGGAAGAGGAGACAGCGCATCATAGTCGCTGCCTGCCCGAATTTCAGTTCTCAATTGTCGAATCGGAATACGATGAGACGCTGGCGTTTCCCGATTCCGTCACCATATTGTCAACGGGCGGCGATGAGCCCCGATTTGTGGAGCGCAAAGAGACCGACGATGACGACGAGGAGTTCGATGATGAGAACAGTGTCCAGATGCGCCAAGATGTGCCCTTCACCAGCATCTATGGGCCCAGCGTCAAATTCAATTCGTTTCAGCGAAAAGTCTTCATTCCGGGCAGGGAGATTCATGTGCGCATCGTGGACACGGAGAGGAGTGTGACCACCCACCTTTTGAATCCCAATTTGTGAGTGAAAAGAACTACAACTGAAATATTTATTTAATTTACATATGTGTTAATATATCCAACTCGAAATTGTTACAATAGAATTGATCGTGTAATCAATTCAGAGTCCTCAACTTACTTTGGTCTGATCGATGTCCTTGTTGCAGATACACCATTGAGCTGACCCATGGCCCCTTCAAGTGGACGATCAAGAAGCGCTACAAACACTTCAATTCACTGCACCAGCAGCTGAGCTACTTTCGCACCAAGCTGAAGCTGCCCTTTCCGAGTCGAGCGTTGAAGGAGAAGCGCACCACGTTGAAGGCTTCGGCCAGTCAAATGGCCGATGAGTCCACGCTCAAGGATCTGTCCGCCCACACCAAAGTCAAGCAGTCCAGCACACCAGCGACCAATGCTAACAACAATAATAATAACAATAATAATAATAATGCGAATGGTGCTGTGGTTGGTCCGAGTGCTGCGGCGAGGATCTTAAGTCCTGCACATGGCTCGATCCTGTCGAGTTTAACCTTTCGACGCAGCCAAAGGAAACGCAAGAAAAAGAAACGAAAACTGCCGCGATTCCCAAATCGGCCAGACAGTCTCATCACTGTGGAGCATTTACCTGTGAGGATCAAGCAGCTGGAGGACTATCTGTACAATCTGCTCAACATTAGCCTGTATCGCAATCATCACGATACGGTCAGTATAAAATTGGAATGATTTGTGTGTGTTTTATAAATGTTTCTCAAGTCTTCAGTTTGAGCTTGCACTTATTTGCAGAAATTATTCCCATAAAGATCATAGTCAACAACATATCGATAATAATAAGAGTAAAGCACTTCTTCAATGCATATCGATTTATATCGATAATAATAAGTGTAAAGCTCTAACTTCTGAAAGGATACTTTTTAGTTTATATATTTATTTAATTTAAAATCTTTTTATTTGTTGATCACTTATTGATTTTTCTTGCTTTTCATTCGACAGCTCGACTTTGTGGAGGTGTCCAGTGTGTCCTTTGTCTCTGGTCTGGGCATCAAGGGCAAGGAGGGCGAGATATTGAAGCGAACGGGATCGACGCGACCCGGCCAGGCTGGTTGCAACTTCTTTGGTTGCTTTCAGCGCAATTGTTGTGTGCGTTGCAACTACTTCTGCTCGGATGTTGTGTGTGGCACGTGGCGCAATCGTTGGTTCTTCGTCAAGGAGACCTGCTTCGGCTATGTGCGGCCAACAGATGGCAGCATACGCTCCGTGATACTGTTCGATCAGGGCTTCGATGTGTCCACGGGCATCTATCAGACGGGCATGCGAAAGGGCCTCCAAGTGCTGACCAACAATCGACACATCGTTCTCAAGTGCTGGACAAAGCGCAAGTGCAAAGAGTGGATGCAACATCTGAAGCGCATTGCTAACAGCTATGCTCGTGATTTCACTTGCCCCAATCCGCATATGTCGTATGCCCCGATGCGTGCCAATACTCAGGCCGTGTGGTATGTGGATGGGGCACAGTATATGGCTGCGGTGGCCGATGGCCTCGAGGCAGCCACCGAGGAGATCTACATTGCCGACTGGTGGCTCAGTCCAGAGATCTACATGAAGCGCCCAGCATTGAATGGCGACTACTGGCGACTGGACAAGATTCTGTTGCGCAAGGCCCAACAGGGCATTAGGGTGTTTGTGCTGCTCTACAAGGAGGTCGAAATGGCCCTGGGCATCAATAGCTACTACAGCAAGTCCACGCTGGCCAAGCACGCCAACATCAAGGTGAGTTGCGGCATTGGAAGAGAGACTACCAGGGTCTACAGCATTACTATTTATAGCTGCTCTCAGGGATTGAATTTGAGTAGTAAATCTCATTCAAATGGAAACACTCCGTGGAGAAACATTACAGATATGCCCATTAAAAAGGGGTAAAAGGGCATAATGAAGTTGTGCGAAATTATGTAACAGGCAGCAGGAAGTATCTACGACTACTTAAAGTATATATATATATATATATTCTCGATCAGCATCAGTTGCAGAGCTGGTCTAGCTTGTACGCCAGTATTAAAGTTATGATCTTTAAATTTGGCATTTAAGTACAAGTTATCGATAACTGCAGCTTTCCAATTGAATGATTTAATATAAGCAGACCTAATTTTAGATAAAAATTGCATTAGAATCGCAAAAGAAACACAGATTGTAAATTCATATTGAAGAAACTACTATCAGCAAGCCACAGGGTATCTGCCAGTCGAGTATCTGGCAGTCTCTCGAAAGGGTTTTCTTCTGTTATTAGTTCTGTAGTCTATCAATATTTGACACAATATACTAATAGCTATTAGCTAAGTTCTAACTCATGTCTATGATCCATCTTTAGGTCATGCGTCATCCGGATCATGCTCGAGGTGGCATTCTGCTGTGGGCACATCACGAGAAGATCGTTGTGATCGATCAGACTTATGCATTTACGGGCGGCATAGATCTGTGCTATGGTCGCTGGGATGATCGAGCGCATCGCCTGACCGATTTGGGCAGCATCTCGACCACCTCCGTGTCGGGGAGCACGCGACGCACGCCGACCATGCTGTTCAACAGAGATGACGAGGATTCGGCGTTCGGTTCACGGAAATCCTCACGCAATGCCAACTACGAAACGCTGCCCAAAGAGCCAAAGGAATCGCGTTCCCGGCCAGAGAGTGGGGAATCCAATGCAAATGAACTGCGTACGCTGAAGCCGGGAGATCGTCTGCTGATCCCCGAGCTGCTGTCGGCGGCGTCGAGTGAGCTCAACATAGAAGATTCCACAGCGCTGGAGGGCATGAAACTGAACACACCCGAAATGGAACGCAAGAACATGTTGGATCGTTTCAAGGATAATGCCATGAAGGGTGCACGCAAGGGCAAGGATTTTATGCAGCGATTAACCTACGACAGTTCAGCGATGGACAAGGGCAGTGATCAGGAGCAGCAGCAGGAGACGCAAGAGGAGAAGGCAACGCAAGCAGCAGCCATCTATAGCATTGACACCACGGATGGCACAGCGGTTTCAGCCCAGGCCCAACTGCATATGGATGCTGCCACATGTTCGAGTGCGAGTGGGGCAGCAGCAGCAGCAGCAGCAGCGGGTGCAGCGGGTGCAAATGCCACAGCGGCCAGCACCCAAATCCAAAGCGAATTCTATGGCCAGGCAAAGTATTGGTTCGGCAAGGACTATTCCAATTTTATACTCAAGGATTGGATGAACCTCAATGCGCCGTTTGTGGACATCATTGATCGGACGACGACGCCACGAATGCCGTGGCACGATGTCGGCATCTGTGTGGTGGGTGCCTCCGCTCGAGATGTGGCCAGGCATTTCATACAGCGCTGGAATGCCATGAAGCTGGAGAAGTTGCGGGATAATGCCAAATATCCGTATCTGATGCCGAAGAGCTATGAGCACATCCGACTCAATGCCCACTTGCAACAGGTGCAACAGCGACGGCAGCAGCGTGTCACGTGTCAACTGTTGCGCAGCGTCTCCGCCTGGAGTTGTGGCTTCATCGAACCGGATCTGGTCGAGCAGAGCATCCACGATGCCTACATTGTCACCATAACGAAGGCCCAACATTATGTCTACATCGAGAATCAGTTCTTTATCACCATGCAGCTGGGCATGAATGTCTCCGGTGCCCACAACAATGTGCGCAATCAAATCGGGGAAACTCTCTACAAACGCATCGTGCGTGCGCACAAGTAACTGATATATCCTATATATATATTTATATATGTGTTTCGATTCTAATATTTCGTTCTTCTTTTAGGGAACGCAAGCGTTTTCGTGTCTATGTGATAATGCCGCTGTTGCCGGGCTTCGAGGGCGATGTCGGCGGCAGTACGGGCATTGCTGTGCGTGCGATAACCCATTGGAATTATGCATCCATTTCCAGGTGTGCCCCTTACCCAATCTCACTTTAATTAGTCAGGTTCAATCAGTAAATAATGTGACATAATTTGCAATCAATTGTCTCCAAGGGAACTTAATGATAGTCAAAGGTTGCACAATAGATCAATCATTGTAAAGGCAGCTAAATAGCACTTTACCAAAACATCCTCAAGCATAATTAGGGTCAATATTTGCTGACTTTTGTCAAGGTTTCTTTACAAACAAATCAAATTTTCAATAATGATATAATAATTCCATATGCCTACAGCTAAACTATGAATAAAAGTCTATCTTAGGCACAGCATAGTCCGATTGTTCCTATGACAGCAAGAAAGGCAGACAGATTAAGTCGGTAAGAATTGGAGTCCAATGTCTACACCTGTTCCGATGTAATTATAATACCCTATACAAGGATATGCATATCTGCTCAACTAGATTGCAAATATCGACTCAACTGTGGATAATACTCAGATATATATACAGCTTTTTTTATCTAACTACTCAACTAAAGTACTCTCTATGTATATCTCCCTTTCAGAGGACGCACTGCGATTTTGACCCGGCTTCAGGAGGCTGGCATTGCCAAGCCGGAGAATTATATATCGTTTCACAGTCTGCGCAATCATTCGTATCTGAACAATACACCGATTACGGAGCTGATCTATGTGCATTCCAAGCTGCTAATTGCCGACGATCGGGTTGTCATCTGTGGATCGGCGAACATTAACGATCGCTCAATGATCGGCAAACGGGATTCGGAAATAGCAGCGATTATCATGGATGAGGAGTACGAAGATGGACGCATGAATGGCAAGAAGTATCCGAGCGGCATCTTTGCCGGCAGACTGCGCAAATATCTATTCAAAGAGCATTTGGGTAAATCTCCAGAAGAAATACTCTCCATCTTTATCTATCGCTAAGATCCGTGATCTTTTTTAGGTTTACTGGATTTGGATGCTGCCACATCGCACTCTGATATCAACATAAGTGATCCTGTCTGTGATCAGTTCTGGCACAACACCTGGCGTCGCATCTCGTCGAGAAACACGGAGATCTACGATGAGGTATTCAAATGCATTCCAACGGATTTTGTAAGGACATTTGCCAGTCTGCGCAAATATCAGGAGGAGCCACCATTGTCCAAAACTGAACCCGAAACGGCCGCCAAGCGTGCCACAGAAATTCAGGTGGGTTCCTGAATCGCATAGGAAACTTGAATGAACATCTGGATAGATATAATGATGGATCAAATGATATGTGTAGAAAACTGAAGAAGATGGGCTTCATTTGAATTGATTACAAATTTAATTTATTATTAGTTTATTCAATGACTTAAATATCTTTTAACTAAAGATTCACATAATGTAAAAATACAATTTGTATTTTTCAGGGTCATCTGGTGAATCTGCCGCTGGAGTTCCTCAATAAGGAGGTGCTAACGCCGCCCAATACCAGCAAGGAGGGCCTCATACCTACCTCTGTATGGACATAGTCTGCCAAAAGTCTTCAAGACGCCATTAGATACAGTTAGAGTTAGTTTTGGAAATTGTTTAGGTTTACCTTCTCTATATATAGTATAGTATATTATTATGTTTATGTTTATGTTTATGCAACCCACCAAAATGCGCTTAAGTTTCTCAAGTTGCTGTTTGTTGCCAAGTCACATTAGGTTTGAAAATTGTACAATTGTAAATATTTGTTCTTCCTCCCTTACAACTAGTTAATTTATTCTTTTATGGTACATCGACGTTCCCCTATTAAATTTAAGATTTTTATATTGTTAGTTCTTATAATGTTTAAACAGTATTCTAGACAAACTAAAGCGCAATTCTATTTTCTTAATAAGTGTTCATTAAAGTGATGGAAAGTACGAAATACAATGTATCTTAGTTTTTATTATAATGTAATTAATTAATTAATAATAATAATATATCGTAAGGGGAAGGAAAATCCCCAACAAATGTCCCAAATGATCTGTTTACAAAGAAAATCCCATGCGCTCTTAAAAGCTGATTGTTGCGAGCGCGATTGTAAGCTGACTGATGCGAGCGCAAGCTGTTGTGCACAAATATGGAACGTAGTCCGCGTCTGTGTGTGTACTGTTAAATTTAGTCTGTTAACAGTTGCTTTTTCTGTTAAGTGAATTAACTTATTCATTTTTTGAAGCTATCAATGAAAATCGGGACACATCAAAAAGAGCTTAAATATTCATAAAATGCTGAAATAATTTATGAATTAAAAAACATAAGAATTATGTTCAACTTGCTCGAAGAACATACTATATACATAAAGGCTACAGCAATCAATCAATGTTTTGTAACAAAATTAAAGAGCTGATAATTTGAGAGCTTTTATTACAATTCCTCACTCAAAGCTCAGTTTGTCCTGCTCTCCCACTCTGTGGCTTTCAGCTTTGCATTTGCAATTTGTTTTTTGACTTGCAGTGCGTTTTCTATGCTCGATCAGTGAGGTGGCGTTGCTTGTCATGCATTGTTTCTCGTACGTGTGCGTGTGTAAAAATTATAGTACCGTCAGAAATGTTAACGAGTACTGCACACGCAACAGCTGGTGTTAATATATGCTGAAGCAATGACAACTATTAAAAATACCATTTCAAATGCTAATAGATCAGACTAAAAGCTAAGGTAATCAATCAATGAGTAGCAGAATCAAAGAGCTTTCGTTACATTTGCCCTCACTCACTCACTCACTCACTCACTCAATGCTCAGTCACAGTCCTTCGCTCCCACTCCCCTCTCTCCACTCTACATTCTCTGACCTGCAGATTTGCACTTGCAAATTATTTTTTTTGGACTTGCAGTGCGTTTTCTATGCTCAGTCAGTGCGGTCGCTTTGCTTGTCGCTTTGCTTGTCCGTGTGTGTGTGCGTGTAGTAATTAGTTAATAGTAGTTTAAACATTTGCAATGCTTCGATTAGTAATTTTCTGCACTTGGCAACTGCACATACAATAACACACACACACACACACACACACATTTTTCTTGCATTCGTTTTTTACTCTATGAAAAATATAAGACACAAAGTCAAACGGCAAACGGCAAAGCAACAACAAAAACAGCTATAAAACAAGTTCCGCTGCTCTGTTCACACAAACAATGACAGACATTGTAGCTCTCTCGCTCTCGCTCTCGCTCTCTCTCTCTCTCTCTCTCTGCCAGAACAGTTGCATCACAAAGACTGAGCAGCAAAAGTCACTCACACACACACAAACACACTCACTTCTCGTATAACGTAATAAAAGCACGTGTTGGCTTTGATTTTTTTAGTTTGTTGTTGGCTTTGCTCGTTTTTTCTTTGCCTTGCTTTTCATGTGTATTTCGTATTCATGACGTGATTTGCAGTGCTGGTAAATGATTGAGTATGTGTGGGTGTGTTTGATAACAACAGTTGCGCTGTGTTTGTTTGTGCTTCTCTCTCTTTTGCTCTCTGGCTGTGGCCTGCGCTTGATTTTGTTTTTGTATTGTTTGCTTTTGCCTTTGACTTTGCTTAATTACCGAAGTGAATTTCGTATGCGAATTTTGCGTGGGCAAAAAACAAAGCTGCTACTCGTAAAAATAAAGAGTGGGCATTTCTTGTTGTTGTTGTTGTTGTGCATGATTAAGGAAATGCTGCATTTTAGGTGTGTGTTCAATAAGATGAATGATAAAACGACAGCAAAAACAAATGCACCTGGAATGCTTATCGACTCTAAATTTCGTATTGGAATCGAATAAGGATTTCAAATTGGAATAACCTAGTCAAAGTAAATGGGAATGAATGAAAAGGTTATTGTTATTTAACATTTGAGTGAGCTGAACAACAGAAGCAGAAGAGTACAACAATTTTGAACGAGAAACTGAAAGAAAATGTGTGGAAAAAGCAATTTATAATTCTAAAGCAAGTAAATGAAATCTTTAAGAAAGTAAAAAGATCAACAGTGAATAAGAAATAATTAATGTCTTAAAGTTTAAATCAAGAAACGAACGATTAAAAGGAAGCAAAGTAGATGAAACATTTTATTTGCCAAGCGAGGGGAAATTCTAAATCGGAAGAAAACAGAGGTGAGCTTGACAAACAGTTATTAATTTATATGCATATTTATATTGGTTTGGTTTGGTTTTTAATACTTTTATATGTTGCAGTTGCTATATTTATTAAAACCCACAATATATTGCATATCCTTTAAATTTTGATCCATTATAATTTTGACTGCTCCACTTGTTGTGTTTTGCCCTCTTATATTGTTTTTGGTCTCTTTTTCCCACGGCGCACATATCAACAGGTAATTGAATACAACATTATTTTACAGTTAGAGTTGGGGCAACAATTAAACGCAGAAGCGAAAAAAGAAACCAAATATTGAACTTGCCCAAAACACACAAAAAAAGCTAAACAGATAAAACAAAAGAGAATAAAAAAAAAAACCAAAAAAAAGAAGCGTGTGGGCTTGTGGCGCAACAAGCAGCAGCAGCGCAGTAGCAGCGCAGCAGCATAAGCAGCCGTCGTACAACCGGCTTCCCTATAGACCCTCTCCCTCTCCCCTCCCTCTCTCTTCACTCCGTCTCTCGCCTCTCTCTCTTTGCTGTCTTTTGAGTATGCCAAACCTGCTGCCGCTGCACAGAAATCAAAAGTGAACATCGCATCGCTTGCATATTCACTCTCCCCACTCTTCTCACTCACCACACTCTCCCCACTTCACACACACACACACATTTGCAATTCGCCACTCGTAATCGTAGTCGTCGTCTGTCGTCGCTCGTGCCTTTTGGCAACGAAGTTGCGGTCGTTGCTCGTTCGCACGCTCGTTCTTGTTGGGTTTCGCTCGTTTCGCTCGTTTCTTGCTGGCCAGCTCGGTTCTAGTTGGCCAAAGCTCTTCGGCTCGACTCGGCTCGGTTCGGCAGCGCCCCACACCACATCAAAAAACACATCGTTTCGTCGCGACATTCAGTCGCAGGCAGAGGCCAGCAGCCAAAGCAACGCAGCGTAAACGAAAGAGACTCAAGCGCGCACTTTTCTCGTCGAGCTTTTCTGTTCTGTTTTTTGTTTTGTATTTACAGTTGCCAAAGTTCGACTTACATTTTTACATGGCAATTAAATCGAACAGCATACGAAACGAAAACAACCACAATAACGAAAGCAACAACAACAAATGAGTGTGCTGCTTTTTGACTTGATTATTAATAGAACCGCCGCAGATCATTAGACAAATCGGCCCCGGCGAACGCAGCATTGATAACGTCTATGTGTGTGTGTGCGTATGTGTGTGTGTGTGTGTGTGTGTGTGTTAGAATGTTTACATATGTGTGTGTGCGTGTGTTTGTATAGGAATGCATTCGATTAGATTTGTTTGTTTGGCATTGTTGTTAAACACAAGAAAAAAGCCAGATTTGTGACATTTGTTGTTTCCACAATTTTCGGTTTCTCGGCTGGCTCGTTGTTTCGACAAACAAAATAACAAAAAGTAAATACAAAATAAAACTCAAGAGACGCGAGAACCGGTTAACTGTTTGCAAAGCTTGCAAAAAACGGTTTTTTTTGTGTGCACTGCAAATGCAAAAAAGGAAACAGTAACAACAAAAAGCGCCGGAAACGAATGAAACTCATAAGAAGAAAATTAGCTGCCATTCATAATATGAATATGAATACATTCACTAAATTATTATGATTAAAGCAAAGTATTTATAACAAAACAAAACGAAAAGAAAAATTTGCTAAACAACCAAATCCAACAAATAAAAATTGAATCAAAAAAGTGCTGAAAAAGTGTAAAATTAAAAAAAAAATATATAAAAAAATGGGTCACATTAATGGAAATAATGTCTAAAAATGAATTTTAAGCCATTTTTGTGTTAAATTCGCAATAAAATATCGCCGGTTGTAATTCGAGTGAAGTGCAATAAATTAAATGCCAATTAAATTTGAGCAATATTTTTGTGCAACGTTTGATAATTTTTAATAATATTTTAAATGCGCCAGCTTTAAATCTATAAAATAATCGAATTCAATGTGTGAAAGGAATACTAATCATAATGAATGAATTCATATTTAAATATTATTTATACATATATAAGGGAATTGCTTTAAACTGTTCTATTTTCTGGTCTCTAGGATTTTATTGACCATACATACAAAAATAGCTTATTTTTAAAGATCTTAAGGCTTATACATTTTCTACAGATATTCTCAGACTCAGTTTGACACTTTTCTACACATTTTCTTATCATTTTGCATTTTTAGCAGTTTCTAAAAAGACATAAAGCAAAGAACAACTAAATAATACAAAATGAGCAATCACTTTTGATAATAATAATAATATTAATAGTGCTTGACACATAAAACAAGTAACATTAAAAACAGTTGCTAGCAAAACAAATTCAAAAAAAAGCTTAAAAAAAGAATAGAGAACAAAAACCGATTTGAACAAAAATGTGTCGTAAGCCAAACAAATGGCAACAAACAACAACAACAACAATAAAATAAACAGCGGAAAACAATTAAAAAGAAGGTTGCAAAACAGTTGCAACGAAAATAAACAACAAAAGAGAGAAAACAAAAAAGTGCAAACACAAAGAAAACAAGTTTAGCGAAAAAACAAAACAAAGCAAAGAAAATGTCAGGCATGCAGTCAAAGGACACAACAGCGATAAAGACTAAAGAAACGGCTAACGAGCCAACAACAGCCACGCCCCCAACAACAAGAACAGAAAGAATAATAAACACCCAAACAACAACAGCAACAACAACAACAACAACAACAACAGGCACAATTGTTGCAAAGAAAACTTTAACTTCGAATGCGGCTCTGTCATTGTTTGATCAGCTGAAAAACGGCATCAATTTGAACAGTTTGACAACTGCAACTGCAACGGCAACGGCAACGACAACGACAACGGCAACAGTTGCCGCCGCAATTCCGCTTGCACCACCCGCTGCCCCACCGCCAAACATTGAGTTGAAGCCACCGGCAAGCAAACCGCTCAAGCCATCCTTTAGCACACCTTTAAACAGCAGCAATAGCATTGGCATCGTGCATGCCACCAAAAGGGGCAGGCAAACAATAATTGCAACCGCAACTGCAACAAATAAAACCTCGTCAGCAGCATCAGTTGCCAAATTGGATATCAACGCATTGCGATCTCAGCTCTATCAGGGCGCCACAAAGACTGTAACACAAACAACGACAACAACTGCCAGGGGAGAAAGGGGAAGAGGGGCAGCCAATGTGCAACTGGGAGGCACAAAGAAGAAGCGCTGCCTCGATCGTTACGATTCATCAGAGTCATCAGACAGGTGAGTGAATGAATGAATACACTCATAAGCATAAAGACACACATCTGATTTAATTAAGGTGTCAACAAATAAAAATGTCAAAGAAATAAGAAATAAAATAAAGTATATAATAAATAAACCGGGTGGGAAAACTGACAGTGAATATCCCGTTAAAAAACAATTTGTATCTCATTCCTTACTCAATTATTAATATAGATTTGAAAAAGTATTTCAATTGCTTGTATCAGGCATTTTTGAAGCCCGCGCAAAGCCGCTCATAATCAGCAGGTCGGCATTATTTCTATTCCTCTATCTATCTGTCCATCTAGCTGAAACTTTTTTCCTTTTATTGAGTTCAGTAATTAACATTCCTTTCACATAAATATAGTAATTTAAAGTAAAGCTTATAATTAATTTGCTGCTGTCTAAGAAACAGGCTGAATAATTTAGCCAAAAACCTGTTAATATGATTACCAAGCTGTGCCACTTAACGCCTAATATACAAAAATAAAATAACTACAGCAAAAATAAAGGAAAAAAGAGATACAAAATTCCATGATGGATGATAAATAAGATGAACTTAGACAGCTGATATTTGACTTGCCACGAAATGTATCTGTAAGATACTTTACGCACAAACTCAGTCAGACTTGTGCTAAAAACGGAAATGCTAAAATGTAGCTAGAAAAAATGTTTTCTATTTCATTTTTTTCTGCCAAAATTCAAGCTAAAAACAGAAATACTAAAAATATATGCACAGATATATATATATATATATATATATATATATATAGGCGCAAGTATCTGTGAGATACTTTGGCAAATGCACAAACAGAGATACTTGAATTACAATGTGATTTATCAAGTGACTTATAAGCATTGTATTTCAACACACACACACAAACACACACACACACACACACACAAACACTGGGCCCATTAAACAATTTTGATAATTTATCTGACGGATAATTGTGGCGAAGTGCGCTAAATGGCGTTTAAATCAATGTATTTTTGTGTTGTTTCTTGTTCAAAAAGGCGGCACGCGCAAAATCGCAAAAATTACCTCGTCAGCTGTGCGAATTTATGGCTAACAGATATTGTGTGTGTGTGTGTAGGGGTGTGTGTGTGTGTTATTGTTGTATCTATAACCGCACAATGCCAACTAATTTCCGCTCATTAAGAATGCGCAACAGCGCTGCTGCTGTCGTTCTGTCTGTCCGTCCGTCTGTCTGCCTCTGTCTGCCTCTGTTGTGAGCATGCATGCGCATGCAGTTGTTGCATTTTGTATCTTCAAGATACGCAAAAGCATGCGTTCATTTATCAGCAGTAGCAGAAACAACAACAGCAGCAGCAGCAGCAGCAGCAGTAGCAGCAGCATTTGTGAATTTATGGCGCGTGGGCGCAACAAGCTTCCTGCTCAGATACAATATGTATCTGCGGCTGCAACTTCAAATTCTGTTTGTGTTTTTTTTTTCTTTCATTTTTTGGGCTGCCATCGTTTTATATTCAAGCGGAATTGCAAATATATTAAAATCGTACAGAAACTACATTATTAGATAGAAGCTATTATGAACTCATATTCCTGATCAGTATTAGTCAGTCAGTAGATAGTCAGTTTATGATAACTAATCGCTATTTTTATGAAACTTGGCATAGAGTCGTACTCTAAGCAAACTGTAGCCATGATTTCGTATATGGAAAACTTTATTGTTTATCAAGATACTCGAACTAAACTTATGCAAGACGCGTATTATTATTCTGCTCACAATGTGCCAACAAAATATTCATATCTAATTACTAAAATGTGTATTATTATGCTGCTTATCTAAACCAAAGTCACCCAATATGCTACTCACTGAAGTCTTTAAAAGTCATCAAGATATTGGACTGCAATATAATTTGGCCACTTTATCATATATTTGCAAGAGTATCTAAACTTCGGCATGGCTCAGCTAGCCTTGTTCTTACTTGTTTCTTTTTGCATTCTAATTAATTAATTGTTTTTGTTGCTATTATTGCTGTTGCATGCAAATCATGAATAAATTGAACACTCTACGTTGTTGTTGCTCTTTTGTTGTTGTTGTTGTTGCGTTTGCGTTGTTGTTGTTGTGGTTGTTGTCGTCGTCACCATGCTGAAGTTCGGTTCTGTTTCGGTTTCGCTGGCAGACACGCAACGCGAACGCACGCATATCAAAAGCCATAATCTATCTCTGCTACCATAAAACATATTGTATCTCTTGGTACGCTATCTGCTATCTTTGCTCTCTTTCTCTCGCTCTCTCTCTTTGTTGTTCACGCTCTCTCTCTCTCTGTCTCTCTCGCTCATTTCGTTCGTTTGTGGTCGGCTGCGTTCGTGCTTTGCGCTCGTGTCGCGCTCGGCTTCGCTCGTCTCTGTCGGAAATAATTTCAACTTTTGGTCGTTGAACTCATTTTGATTTATTTTTTTTTTGTTTTTTTTTTTTTTTGGTTTCACGTCGCTCTCACAACATGAAAACATTTTTTTCTCGTTCATTGGTAATTTTTATTGTTTTTTTTTTGTTATACATTATTTTTTGAAATTTTTTGCGGTGCATTAAATTTTATTGCGCATCTTTTGAGCAGCTTAATTGTTGCTTTTATGCTTAAAGTTTGCATTTTTTTTTTTGGGGCGGCGATTTTTTTGTTTTTGTTTTGCGCTATTCACAATTTAGAATAATACAAAAACTCGTTTCTTGGCGATGTTTGTATTTATATATATATATATATATTTTGTTTTGTACAGAGTATTTTTTCTGAATTTATTCATTAATTGAATTTAATATTGATTTATGTAGAATTTTTCAATTATTGTGGGATTTATTTCATCACAATTACAATTTTTATGATTTATTTAACAGAGTTTTCATTGGTGTAAATTAATTTAATCTCTAGCATTGTCAGCAGTTTAACAATAGATTGAATTATTTATTGTTTTGTTACACACAGCCATAAAAAAGTGCTAGAATTACATTTAGACTAATGTATGGCAACAAGTATGCTAATTTCAGCACAGTTGTTGTGTTGACTGTTGCATTGTGGTCACTATGAAGGCGAAAGTTATTGAGAAAGATAACTGGGGTGTTCTTCAAATGACAACAAACTAATATCGGGAGGCTCACTTTGTATTTAACAGCTGGGTACAGGGAATCTCCCAGGCGAGATCTCTTTTCAATTATTTTAACTATTGGTAGGGTAAAAAATGATATTTTTATTAATATTACCTTCATGGTTCACAAGATATTTGAACAGCTTTGGGAGTTCTATGAAAAGTTGTGTAGATCTCACTTTTATATGTTTATCTTATGTTTCCCATAATAATTACAAACACTATAAAGTATTTAAGGTGAATCGAGAGTCATTTTTGCATGTTTCGAACAAGATTCTTTGGCAATTTCAACTTTAACATTTTGGCTGCAATTGTTGCCATGTTGCAGCTTGGCCTTCTGCAGCATCTGTTGCAACTGTTGCTTGCAATTGCCAAGAACTGCAGATATTAAAATTGAATTTTAGCGTTTACAATGAAAACATTAAACGGCAACAATTATTTGCGGCATCGGCAACGATCGCTTTGCATTTCGTTGTCGTTGTCGTTGCAGGCAGATGCGAGATTCGTCTCGCAACAAAACATTTAACTTTAATTATCGCCCATAAAGTGGCAGCGAAAAAAACAATCTTAACTTAACTTAACTTAACTGCAGCATGCAGTCATAAGTTTTTCGTCTTTTTGTTTTGTTTGTTTATTATTTTTCATGATAATCAACTTGTATTTATTTTGTTGTGTTTTGCATTTTAAGTGTGCTATTGACTTGGTACAGGTTTTTCCACATTTCCATGCCACACACAACACACAAGACACCAAAGCAGCAGCAGCAGCAATCCCCAAGTGCGACCCACTGCTCCAATGGCGCGCAGTTTTTCCACAGTTTTCCACAGTTGCAGCTAAATGTTGTTGCTTTTTCGTTTTTCTTTTATTTGCCCATTGCCAGTTGTTAGTTTATTTTGTTTCTTCTTGTTTTTTTTTTTTTTTGCACAGTCATGCCACAGCACGCCTCAATTGTCGACAACACAAACACATACACAGAGAAAGAGAGAGAGAGAGAGAGAGATATCGATGCAGATACAGCTGCAGTCACAGATACAAATACAGATACAGATACAGTCACAGTTACAGATGACTGACAATGCTGATATTGTGTAATCGCCCACGTTGATTTATCTTGTTTAAGTGACTCCAGCTTCGACGTCGCATCGTGGAAAGTGTAATGTAATAATTCGCAAATTGCAATTGCCTCTTTTATACCCTGTAATTCAAACACATTTCGTTTAGTGGCTTTCTAGTGAAAGTTTTCAGTTATCAATTTTGATTACTTACATTGATTGATCTGTTTAAGCTTTTTTTTTAACAATTATGTCTACAAATTTTGATTGTTTTCAAAAGGTGTACGACTGCTTTGAACTGATATTAATTTTCTGCTTATAACCCGCACTGATAAATACGTTGTTTGAGTTGAAGTTCAAGTTCAAACTTTCACTTTATCTCTCCTCTACTATAACTTCTCACAACTTGGCAGGAAATCGTAGAAAAAAGTCCTCTAAACTGGCCAGAAGCAAGCCTGTTACCAACCTGAAAGGTAGAAAGACTGTCAACCAATCAAATATTGTTGCAAACGTTCTACAATTAACAGGGTATCTTGTTAGTCGCACAAGCCTTTGTTGCCGCACTTGCAACTTGTGCAGTTGAAGTTAGTATTTGCTGTCGCTTCTGCCGCTACTCGCTGCTGCTTACAACTGCTTCTATTTGCAACTGCTGCTTGCAACTCGTGTATATTTAGTCGTGCCGCATTTTCGCTTCTTAATGTTATGTTTGCAATTTTTGGCATTGCATTTGGCATTGTTTTCATAGCAGTTGCATTGTTTGGCAAACCCCCAACAAAAATTCAACTTGTTGTCGTTTTTAGTTTTTTTTTTTTGTCAACAATGCAGCTGCACAAAAAAAAATTGACATTTTTTTTGTTAAGTTCAAACTCGAACTTTGATAAAGCTCGGCTTGTTTTTGGTTTTGTGGTCATGATCATGACTCATGGCATAGAATAATGGAGTGTGAAATATGAATGCACATTTTGATTTATGGATTTATGAATATTATTATTA
This sequence comes from Drosophila glabriapex, assembly GCA_035042305.1. Taxonomy (NCBI): domain Eukaryota; kingdom Metazoa; phylum Arthropoda; class Insecta; order Diptera; family Drosophilidae; genus Drosophila; species Drosophila glabriapex. The sequence goes on along the minus strand of JAWNLN010000046.1, from coordinate 5,032,517 downwards.
TTCGAATTATTTTGAATTGTGTTTCTTTTTTTCTTCTCTCGAGTATCTTTTTTTATTAGTTTATTAAAAGTCAAGGTTACTTTAAAAGTTAACTAATTAATTTCATTAAAGTCATTAAATGAATTGAATCATTGGTTCTAAATGCTTATTCAAGTCTTTTTTTATATTAAATATCAAGTTAATGATTATGTTCACTTGGCTATTATCGTCCTCTTACTAAGAAGTAATCAGAGTATATTTTCTTCATTAGTTTTAGCTTATCATATTCTTGAAATTTTACTTTCTTTAGGAATCTTTGCACTTTAAGTATTTTACCCTGTCCAACACTTTGCATTTTTTGGGCAAAAAACATTTAACAGAGCTCTTCATACGAAGCCTTGCCACATTCTACTCCTTCTGTTTTAACCCACACACATGTTTTGTAGCTGATTGCCCCGTGGGCAACTTACTTCTAAGACTTGACTCGCCCACAGCTTTGCGTTGAAAGCGATTACGCCAGATTACCAAAATGAATATGTTGAGTGGCCAACTAATTTGCTGCAACTTGCAACCAGCTGCAACAACAAGAACAACAACCATAACATTAAGGCAGCATTCAGCTAAGTAGCCAAAATGCAAACGCCTCAAAAAAGCCAGGCGCAAAGTTTTCTGCTCTATTTTTCGACCTCTGCCGCCCCACACATCCCATAGCAAATTTGCTACAGCTATGCTTGCGACTTGCAACATGCCAACGCGTTGCCAAACACAGTCCGCCACGCCCCCTTTTAACCGAAACACCCCCCCCCCCCCTACTCTCTTTCTCTCTCTCTCTCTCAACTCGACTCGCCGCAACCGCCAAAGTTGGCCACACTGAAAATGTGCCTTGGTTTTTGTTTTATTTTCTATATACACTATCTAAAGGGAAGTATTATAAATACTGGTTTTTATTATTATTTTATTAAGTGAAATTTGGGATAGTTTTTGTTTTAAGCATTGACAGCTTAAACTAGATTTTTAATGCGATTTGAGGACAATTTATGATTGATGCTCAAACGAATGCTTTTTATACAAAATTTACTTGGCTTGAAATATGAACAAATTGAAATATTTAATATTTTTCTAGAGTATATATAGAGTATAGAGTATATATAAAATACTTGTGTATATATTTTGTAGCTTGCCTTTTTTCTAACATTTTTTTTTCTGCCCGTGTGTTTTTCTCTTTCTTTTTCTTTTTTATTGTAATTCTTTTTTATAGTCTGCCGTTGTTGTTGTTTTTGTTGTTGTCGTGCAAGTGTTGGCCGGCCCAGTGCACAGTCTCTGTGCCCCACTACCCCCTGCTTCCTGCCTCCCGCCTCCTGCCTCTCCTCATCCCTCTCTCACTGCTTTTGGGGCTGCCTTGCTGCCTCCTGCTGTCAGCCCTTTTGCTTTGGCATTTTGTTGCTTTTCTTTTTTTTTTGCACTTGTTTCAACTGCGGCGCATTCTTTGCTTGCTATTTTGTATATGCATATATACATATATATTTATATTTATTTTTTTATTATTATTATTAACAAGAACAACAAGCAGCAGCTGCTGCTCTCTCTGTGTGTATGTGTGTGTGTGTTTGTATCTGTGTGAAAAGCAGTTTAAACACGAAATTAGAGCCTCTCCTCGAGCTGAATGCAACTGCAACTCTACTTTCCCACCCCCCCTCTCCCCCTCTCTCTTGGGTTCCCTCGAGCAGCGCATTAAGTCGTAATAAATGCTGCCAGCCTCTGTTTTGTACATTGACCTCAAAAAAGAAAAAAATACAGCCGCCCTCTGGTTGCAAGCATGCCACGCCTCTTTTTGCGGCTGCTGCTTGTGTCTTGTTTTGTTTGGGTTGCTGCCACAGTTCTTGTTGTTGTTGTTGTTGTTGTTTTGTTTCGTGCACATTTTACTAAATAGCTTCTATTTACGTTCCCGGGAAAATGCATTCGCAATTGTAAAGTGCAGAAATTTGTTTTTGTTGTTTCGTTACTTTGTCTCCAGTGCAACAAAGAGTAGAACAATGCCCCAACTACCAATGGGGGGGTTGAGGGGAGGGGAAACACGTGCACGACTTTTTTTTGGAGCTATGAATCAAAATAAGTAGCAGCTTCACTTTATATACAACACATTACTCTGCTGCTCTTCCATATATATATATATATATATATATAAAAAAACGATTTAAGTTTGATATTTATGTTTTATAGTTTTTTGGAAATTGGATTTGGAGTGCAGCATTTCGGAGTTCCTCGAAAAGTGCCAACGAATCGGGTTGGAAATGATAAAAAACACGTGTTTAAATTTTTGGGGCAGTATTATAAAGTTTGTGGTGCAAAATGATTTTGATTTTTGGCCATCTTAAGAGTTTGTGCAAAAAGTTTTGGTCATGTTGGCAAATTGAGAAAACGTGTTAAAACTTTTGACCATTTATTATTGATAAACTATTCAACAAAAGCCAATAAAACCTTATTTGCTACTTTATACATAAGAGAAACTTTTATTAATGCTAAAACCTACCAAATTTTGAGAGTAAAATCAACGCAGAGAAAAAGCGATAATTCCTTTTAGGTGTTTAACTCAAGTTTGACAAATTTTGAAGAATTTCTAAACAACAATTTTTATGAATTAAATAAATTAATTTTAAAAATATTTCAAATTCTACAAATATTTTACTTCTTGCAATAAATACTTGCGCTTTAAATGGATTTTGGAGTGCTGTAAAAACAGGCTCAGTTTTTGCAAATTACTCAACTTTCATGCTATGTGAACGTTGACGGTCTCTTTTGGTGGTGGTTCGCTGTTGGCCAATTGGTTTAACATAATCCAATTAAAGGCCACAAGCGAGCCTCAAAGTGTTGCACAAAATGTCATCAGTTGAAAAGCTGAAAGGAAAAACACACATGGAAAGCTGATTTAATAGCAAATGGAAAGCAGGCAGTGTAAAACTGAAAATGCTTCGTTTAAAGAGAGCAGCAAAATGTTGAAAAGAAACTTCAAATGGAGTGCCAGGTGCCAGGATGAAAAGCAAGAAATCCCTATTGGAATGAAAAGGAATGAAAGGAACTGCAAAGAAATACACAGAAATAAAAGTTAGAATGGAAATGCGAAGGAAAGGAAGCAGGTAGATGTTAGAAAATTAAATTGAAACACTGTGAGAAATTGATAACTTAAACTATAGATTTAAATTGAAACTTTAAATGCAGTTGTTGCTTCGAAATTAATGTAAAAAGGAAAGTATGAAAATGCGAGATATAAAAGAGAATAAATGAAAAACTTTAATTAATAAATGATGCTATAAAATCAACTGTCAACTGTCACTTCAACTTTAAATCTAAACTTACCTTCAGCTTTAACTTTAATATCAGTTTTAATTTCAACTTTAATGTGCAATAAAGAAAAGGAAAATAGGAAAAGAACGAGAAATGAATGAGTAAAGGAAGCAACAAAATTTAGTATGAATAATGATTTGATTTTTACTAAAACTTGAACTTGACTCGACTTCATTTGCATTAAATGGAACATTAGCTTTAATTGGAATAACTCTAGTTGTGGCTTACTTTATAATCCCGCCAGCAACTTATGAAACATATTTGCTGGGGGTGGTTATGATGTCTACATTATGTCAGCGATTGAAACTGTGATTCAAACTCTTGATTTCTGGCAATTTGCCAATATTTGAAAGCATAATTTATGCACCGTTTGTCGTTTTATGTAAATTGCCAGCCCAGCCGGCCAAAACTGGCCAAAAACCTAATGGCATTCTAATGTTGGCCACCAAAATCAAAATCATATTAGCCAACTTATGTGTGTGTGTGTGTGTGTCTGATAGTGTGTGTGTGTATGAGCTGCCACTATTCTGGCCATGTTTTGCTTTTGGCTTTTGTACATGACAACAACAGCAACAACAACAAGAAATGAACGCTGGAAATTTTCATTAATTATAACGTCAGTTTCGCGGACGCTTTGCATTTTCGCCAGGCAGACAGTTGCACACACACACACACACCCTCCCCTCCCCTCCGCTGGCCTGCCTCCTCTTGTGGCTGTTCACTCTTGATGTGCAGCTGAAACAACAACAACAGCAACAACAAGTTATATTCAGCAATGCAACGGTAAATTGACTGCACCTCCCCTCCCATTCGCCCCTATGTGGCCAGACACATTGCGTTCCGGACAAGTGATGGCCGTTGGCGAGGCTCTTTCATTTATGTATACCCTGTAATCATAGCATGCACTGCAAGCGGGCAGCTTGAGGCAGCAGCTTATCTTTGATATGATGATGGCTCCTATTTTAGTCTGAATACATTTTTAAATAGGGTATAATGACAGAAATACAATATTATGATAAATAAAAGAGTTTTCTATTTAAAATATATATTTTTTGTATAATTTCTGTTACATTTAAAGTGATATTTAGTTGTTAGCAGATGTTGTTAGTAGTTGACTCCAGTCTGCAAAAGTATTTAATCTTTCTAATCGATAGTTCATTTTTAACTGCTGTCTATATATTTTTTCTATTTTTATTATTACAGCATTTTATAGGGCATTGGTTAGTCGTGCACTAGTCAGTGCTGATGCACTCTTGTTATTTTTTGTGCCAGCGAAAATTAGTCATTAACTTTTTAAGCATCGACTGTGGACAAACATGGCGTATGAGTGATGTGCATGGCGGTCTACGCCATACCACTGATTGTCTGATTGTCCACCTGTCTGTCCGTCTGTCTGTCTGTCTGTCTGTCCGTCTGTCTGTGTGTGTGTGTGTGTGTGGTAAGCGATAAGGCCCCGACCGACAGGCGAACTCAAATTCGCGGGCAAGTGGCAATTATGTTTGCCGCTATGTCAAGTGGATTTTGAAGTTGCAAACGATTTGCTGCAAGTGCAGCATTCGACTAGAGTTGCCTTTGCTTGTCGTTACAACTGTCGTAGTTATAGTTGTTTTAGTTGTTGTTGCTGTTGTTGTTGTTGTTGTTGACAGTCAGTCAGGCAATGGATATGCGTTTGAGTTTGAGCCCGGAGGCTATCATTAAGTTTATTGCATGCGAATGAGGCAAAGTTGATAGGAGCAGCTGTGAGCCTTGCCTTGTCTGCCGTGCCACAGAGTCTAAACTCGTTAAGTGCAACCAGAAAGACACGCTTCAACACTGCTCAACATTGCTGAACACTTAAGTGGCCAGTATGCAACAATGTGCAAAGTTTAAGATCAATTTCATGTGGATTCAAAGTTGAAAACTATCCAATAGACTCTAATTTTAAAATATTTATCTTTGGTTTAAGAATTTTGGCGGATTTACTTATAGAAATATACAACCAACCAAGTCAAGTTTTATAACTATTGAACAGACTCTGAGAAAAGAACTGCCTTTGGCTGAGTTTTGACCAAGTTATTCAAGTTTAAAGTTAACTGAAATAAAATTCCTTTGACAACTTATTCATTTCCATTTCTATGGCTCCGTTCACTGCCCTAAAACTAAACTATTAACTTGAACAACTTGAACATTTAACATTTTTTGCCCAACACATTTCTTGCTAACCCACAATTCCAATTTGTTGTAGTCGTCTGAACTTTTTCCTTATTCTACAGTTTGTTTTACATTTCCGTTTTGCTCAATGGTTTTTTATATTTCAGTTTTCTTGTTTTCTTCGTGTTGCTGTTGCTCTAATTCTATTTCAATTTCTAGGCGCCCGTTGTTAGCCAATTTATTGTGACCGTTTTGCGAAATGGCAACTTGACATTGACCTTGACTCGCTGTGCGTGCTACTTAGGCGCTCAACCGACACACACACACACACACACACACTAAGCAGCTTTTAAAATCAAAAGTGTAACTGAAAAGCTAAATCGAATTGTAAAAGCGGCAAAAGAAAATCACAAATTAACTGTATGATTTGTGTAAAATGGGGGAAAGTTAAAACTCGCTTAAACGAACTACGAATGCTCTGTAGAAAAAAGAGCATTGGTAGATAAATTTAAATGCAGTTGAAATATGTTGAAATATTAAATATGCCTTAAAATAAATCATGTAAAATCTCTGCCAATAAATTTACAACTCATGAATGAATAAACACACTGAGAAAGGCAGTGCCTGGGAAGGAGAAAAAGCACACAAACACGTAAACCCCACACAATGAAGACAATAAAAACCAAAGCTAACAAGGTTTGTCTATGGGGGAAGGAGGGGGACAGAGAGAGAGGGCCAAAAGCAACAAGCCATTATAATCGGCTTATAAAAAGCTACAGTTTGACATTTGATCAAAATTGAATTGTCAAATGAAATGTTGTGTTTTGTTGCCATTTGCTGTTGCTGTTGCTGTCACCCTTTAAAGCATTGTTGAGTGTTTCTGTGTGTGTGTGTGTGCTTTTCCATTGATTAGAAATAAATTGAGTTTAAAATGCTTAGTTGACCATGTTGACCAAAAAATCGTTTGAAATTTATTGCTTATATGCGTGAAATTAGTTTGTGGTTTATTATGGATAACGAAGGTGATGGTACCGGGGAGGGCGGGACGAGGTTTGCCCAAAAATTATAATTACCAACATAAAATAATGAAATTGTGTTTGCCTAAATAAAATTAGCAAACAAATAAAGAGAGAGAGAGGGAGAGAGAGAGAGAGAGAGAGTTTCAGATTGATTTATGAAACTAATTAAATTTTAAGCATTCCGCAATTTGTTGAAATAAACATATTCGAAAAATGCCAATGGAAATATTGTGTAACACAAATCACAATGAACTCCAACAGCATTTAAACAGCTCAATTCGGGTCAATTCGGGTTTTCTCTCGCTTCGTTCACACCCCCCACCTAGGTAAATGTATATCTCTCGCTTAAATTCGCATATAATCGGCGGGTTCTGCCTTTTTCACACGCTTGTCGCCGATTGCCGTGTCATAAAATACAACAAAAAACAAAAAAACACAAAAAAAAAAAAAAAACGGCAACACAGCACTTTGTTCGAGTAGTGGCAATGGAGGCGTCTAACAGTAGCATAATTACTATAATATTGACTTATAGATTCCCAAACGACGATGCAGCGTCGTCACAGTGGTTGAGAACTATGCGAAAAAGTCGGTTCAAAGGTCTGATTATATTGCATATATTTTTTCTAGTGCTTCGTTTGTAAACAAATACTATTTGTAGACTCTATTTTCATTCATAGTATGATATTTTTTCTTACTATTACAAGTAGTATTTTTCATTTGCATAGTTTTTATATTAGTTTAATATTCATATATATTCTAACTAACTAACTATTTTTATTTCATATTATAAATTTATATATTACACTTTAACAAATACTATTCACATCTGCAATCACTGTGCACTGCTGTTAGTTATTTTTACACAATTATTTACACTTTTTATACCCAGAGCTAATTGAAAATGGTGTAACAGGGTTTAATGCAGTTGTTTCCAAGTATTTAGCAGTCAAAGCAACTTCGGTATTATAATTTATACATATCAAAGATATATTCTTATCAAAGATATATTCTTGACATAATATAGCTGATTTGTAAATATTGTTGTAAGTAACTAATTAGTTGGATAAATATCTAAAACATGTAAGACTCTTAAAAAGTAAATGCATCTGTTTAGGGTATCTACTCGTCCAGCTCTGTCTGGTTTCGTTTATTTACTGATGGAGTCTTTCATTGATTGAGTAATTGACAACGACAACGAAGGCGTTGCTTATGATTACATTTTGTGATATTTTTTGCCTCTTTCATATTGTGCGCTGCTTGACGCTGTTCATTGAAATGTATTTATTTTTTTATTATATATTTGTTTGGGGTCTTATTTGTTCTCAAGCACTGAGAGAGACACTGGGTAGCTTTGCTGTCTGCTGTCTGCTGTCCGTTGGCCACTTGTTCTCCAGTGGAGTTCTCGGGTCGAGCGCCTTAATTGCTAGGCATCCAAGTTGTAATTAACGTGAAGCCGAGCCATGTGCCAAAAGCCCAAAAGGCAGCTTTTTAGTAGTAGTAGATCAGTCAAGCAGTCAGTCAGTCAGTCAGTCAACCAGTCAGTCAAACGAGTTTAACATTTACTCCTAGCCTGGCCACAGTCTCTGTGAAAATTTGTAAATTAACATGACAATATTGCAAATTAGGCAGGCAGCTGAAAATTGCAGCAACTTTTAAACAGCATTAAATGCCCAGCTTAAGTTCATATCTTTTTCTTTGTTTCTTTGGTTTAAAGCGATTTATTTGAGTCATTTGGCTGACAATCATAATATTGAATATTTTACATAAATAAACATTAGCAGAGAGCTGCTTTTTATGCCACTTCATTTAATAGATTAATTCGAGTCCAGCTATGGATCTGACTGGCAATCATAATTTGGAATGTGTGCTTTATTAATAATGATAAACACCGAGCAGCTTTTTATGCAAGAAGTTGCCGCAAAACAAATTTGCTTAATTACGCAAAAATATCAAATTTGAAATGCGAGTAATTACGCGGCCAGCGGCAGCCACAAAACACAAATGCACAACACATTTAATTGTATTTAAAATGATTTATATATATACGTATATGCAATTATTAAATAATTATACGCTATAATCAAAGCATGGGCAGGCCTGGGGTATATTGACTGTTCACAAATATTCACAAATAATATGCAAATAATAATATAATTTGATAGATTACATTGCGATTTACAGGGTAACATTGTGTCGGTTATTGTTGGCGTAATTGTTTTAATTTATAACCTCATAAAAATGAAAACGTCAAAAATATGTCTAAATATGATTTTTGCATTTACATATGTTGCCTGTCGGCCAGCTTTAAGTGCATTTTAATTAAATTTTCATGTTTAGTTCATTAGCAATTCAATTTGCTGTTGCCAGCACAAAAACACAGACAACAACAACAACAATAACAATAATAATCAAGCGCTATAAAAAGAAGGTTGCATAATTGCAACTGCAACAACAACTACAGCAAATTGTTAACAGAGTTAACAACAAAAAAACTGTTGAACATTAAACCATTGCCACAATAATTGCAATCAAATAATTGTTTAAGCCTTCTTCTCTGTAAATTTGTTTAGTTCTTAACTGATTAGTCAACGTTCATAATTACATATTGGCTGTGGCAAGCGCAAAATTGAGCCAAATTGCAAGTGAGAGTTGCTGCCTCAAACCAATCACAATTGTTGATTGAGGCACGCAAATACCTACAATACAACTACAAACAAATTAGGCTCTTGACACTCTTGAGTGTGGTCAAAAGGGAAGGGCATTTTATGACAGCATCTAATTAAGAAAGAGTGCTTTAATAATATGGCTAATATGGTTATCAGCACTCAAACTAGCTGCTTAGATACTGCCAAAAAAGCATGTATAGAAAGTTAGCGAAAAAATGAAAATGAAATTTCAAATCAACTGGCGATTTCCCCAGCACATTGCAGACTCTAACAAAAAGAAACCACTTCTCCCACATGTAGTTCAGCATTATTTCTCGCAGTGTGCATAACTGATAAAGAATGTTTGGCATTTGCTTAACTTTATTGGGGTCGTAAAATCGAATGTTTTCTTCTTAACCAAAATCTCTAATAAACGCCATAAAACGCACTTCAAGCTAAACGCTGCTGCTGCGTCTTTAGCGGCCTGTTGCATGATGATGTTGCTCTTAAAGACTTCAAAATTCAATTCCAAACACTGGCTTCAAAAACAACAGCAACAACAACAACAACAACAACAGCAACAACAACAACTTGGCAACAAGCAAACTTGACGAGCTCTTATCAACATGCGATTTTTGGCACTTGTTTTTTTTTTTATGACGTTGACGACGCTGCCGACGCGCCATCAAGCGAAACTGAAAGAGGAGTGGCGAGTTTAGAGGGGGGGGTAAAACGGCGACTATCGTGCTGTGTTGCTGTGTTGCTTGTCCTGCTCCTGTCGGTCTGTCTGTTTGTCTGTCCTTTTGCCTGTTTTGTGGTTCTTCTATACATTCTTGTCTCATTTTCATGGGCCATTTACGTAGACAAAGAAAGACGCGCTGCGGCATGTTTATGTATCCGTAAGATACATTTTAGCTTGACGTTCCGCGACGTTCTTTCTCCCTCCCTCCCGCTCTCTCTCCCTCTCTCTCTCTCTCTCTCTCTCAAAATGACTGCATTTGGCTATGTATTTATATACGTCAACTCACTTAAATGTTTTTTGTTTTTGTTTTTTGTTTCTTATTTAGAAAATACCGGTTCAGTGCAAAAAGTTGCAAAGTTTTATTTCTTTTATTTTTCTGTTTTTTATTTTGTTTTGTTTGTGATGTGTTTTAAAAAAAGTGATATTTTTTCATTTGGCTTTTTATAGCCAAGCGCATTGCGGGGTATTTTAGTTTTGTCACAAATGAAGTATATGCGATTCCCATAAAGTAAAAGCATAAATTCTTTTATGAAACACTTTTACCGTCCTCATATCTTGAACAAACTAATGAAATATCAACTTTATTATTATTATGTGTTCAACATTTTGTCGGCACTTAAACGTGTCGCAAATAATCAACAGTCAAACAATTCTATTGTTTAACTGCCTGAAACTATTTGAACTTCCGCTATAAGTTTCTATACTCTCGGGGAGATGGCCGAATCATATCATAATAATAATAATAATATTTATCAGAGCAAATTCACCAGGTGTGCTTGGCCCAAAAAAAATATTCAATAAAAATATATATTTCTCAAATTAGAGGTTTAATTTATGTGTCAACAATTTGACTGCAGTTTTCAAGTGTTTTTAAGCAAGCATTTTTTACTTGCTTTTCTTTTGTATTTTATTTGCTTGTTTATTGCAAATGCCTTAAAATTAATCAAAATGCCTCACAGCTGAACTGAGCACGCATACACACATAAATATATATATACATTTGTATATTCCTAGTTGTATAAGGAAGCAGTTCTCCAACAAGTCCCTGCAACACCAGCTAAGCATCTTGCTCGCCTGCTCCAGAAAAGGACAGCGTTGTGCCACAAATGCCTTTTGGCCTTCTGGCCAACAACAACAGTCGAATGAAACTGTTGCCATATATATATATTTATATATATTTATTTAATTAAAAGAAACACTTTAAGGATATAGTGCGCAGAGGCGTGTTGGAATTTCATTTCTTTCCTTTTTTTTATTTATTTTTACTATCTGCTGCTTAACTTAATTTTTTTTTGTAAAATTTTCTTTTTATGGGTTTGCCAACCAGTTGGGGGCATGGGGTGTTTGGGGGGTGGAAAAAAGGGGGCAGTCTTGACACAAATGTCTAGCGTAAATCAAATGCAATAAAACGCCCATTTGCCATGTGGCAATTTGGCCGTTTGTCAGTCGGTGTCAGCCAGGTTGTCAACGCCTTTAACTTGGCCCACAAAACTTTTCAACGGTTTCCTATTTTGTTATTTGGTTTTTTTAACTACGCTCGTTAAATATGACACACACACACACACACACACACACACACACAAATGCCGAAAAGTTCAACGCGCCCAGAAAAGTGTCAGGCGTCAAAGAAAAAAAAAAAAAACAAAAATAATCAACAAATATTTATTTAACTTTTACTCGACTTAATATTTGTTTATACGGCTTGCGTTTATCAAATGTTTGCCAAGACATAAAACTAAAGCAAACACACGAGTCACACACACACACACACACACACACTCAGCTCAGTTGTCATACACAGGAAGCAAAAGCTGTTTACCCCCTCCCCCAACTCCTCCGCCACTCTGCCCCGCCTACTAAAAAAAGTTGCATAAGGTTGCCCTCGGGCGATATGGCGTCGAAATTCTTATCATTGCTGCACCGACTCGGAATATAAATGTTATTTATTTATAAATATATATATATATATATATATATATACATATCATATTCATACATGAAAATATATTTATAATTTCCCAGTAATTTCTATGTGTGTGCTAATTGTTGTACAACAGTTATCAATGGGTTCGTGGATCTGTGCTGCTCTGGTTTCGGTTGGGCAACTAGTCATGACGCATTGAGGCAATGACAACAAATGTGTAACCCAAAAGCGACCTGATAACCTCATTTATTAGAAATGACTAGTAAAACCCGGGAAATCATTTGTTTACCTATCCACTCTGATAACAATTTATGAGAATCGACGTGTTATCAGCGGGTATCGGGGGGAACATTCAGTTAACATTCATTGTTAAGCAATTGCGAAAGGCGTGTTGCGAATATTCGTTTGTAGGGCGATCAGAAAATCGAAAAAAAATTAAGTTTCATTTCATTTTTTTGTGGCACAAACAAAACACTTAAAAAAGTTGGACACTCCTTAAAAGCCACATGTAAATAATTCACATAAAGCATAGTTCCTTGATTAATCTCTAATAATCTAATCAAATCTCTGTTATTACCCGCAAACCATGAATGGCGTAGGAAAGGGTATACCCCAGTTTTGTAAGAGTATGCAACATATATATATATAACTGATCCGCATCACTAGTCGAGTCAACCTAAGTGAACCGATTTAAGAGACTATGAAATATACAGACTAAAATTTTGAATATAAGTGGATAATTTTTGGGTACGCTTTCAAGTAGGCCGGGACAGGGAATCTGCTGGTCGAGCTCACTCGCCTAGAGCCAATCTTGCTTGCTTTTGTTAATGCGCTTTACATAAATTTATAAAGGAATATGTAATTTATTCACTTTTGATAAGTCATTAAATTACAGTAAAATGAGTTAAGCTTTTGCTAAACGAGTTATGGTTTTTAATGCTCAACATTTATTTCCTTAAATTAGCATAATGCATAAATTTGTGACTAATCAAAGCGACAACATTTTTATTTGTTTCTTACGCTTGTTAAACATTGTTGTGCTTTTTGTTTTTGTCTTTTTTCTTCATGTGAATTCCAACTTATGCTTTGAGTTAACACTTAACTTAAAATGTATCAACAATTTCTGGAAATTCGTGGAATTTTCGTTTCCTGTTGCTTATCAGCAGCATTTTATTTAATTTCAACTACTTTTTACTAATTTGCTTCTAATCTTTTTATTAATTGCTTAAACATTTTCTTGTATTTGCAGGTACGTTAAAAATTTCCACAATTTTGCACATTTGAAATGCGAGTGAGTGTTATTTATGATAAATAAGGATCAACATACATTTTATTTACATAAACACATCAACTAATTCTAAAAGTTAAAGATTTAGAAACGTATTTTTCCACTTGAATTGGTCTTTATATTTGTAATTACATTTAACAGTCCGTTTTAATGTCGACAATATCGAAACATGTCGAAATACAATCTAGCCAATTAGAAGACTGTAATTGCTGGTCATGCTTTTGGCCAGGCTAACCCCTTGTAAGCCTCTTTGTTCTACTCAGCGACGCTCATTAGCGCCTTAATTAAAAAAGCACCCAAAACAATAACAACAAATTATGTGCTGCACACATATATTTAAATTATTCTCTCTTTTTTCTCTGGTATCCTGCCACATAGCCTTGCCATATGTGTGTGTGTGTGTGTGTGTGTGTGTGTGTGTGTGTGTGTGGGACAATTGTTTTTGACACAAAATGATTTTAATCATAATGTCATTAAACACGCAACTGTCAACTGAAATATTCAGTGAACATGGCGCGACAAGGGATTGTCCACACACACACACACACACACACACGCAGACACACACATGCATAGAGAGAAGAGTCCCTTAACATACAACCCTGACCTAAAAGGCAGCGGCGAGAACAAACGAATCGGCAACAACTGCAACAAAAACAACAACAACAACAACAACAGCAACAACAACCAAAACAGCAAGCTTGCCACATGTGAAGATCTCACACAATTGATAATTTGTGTCACTTAATTGCCGGGGCTTAAACATTACAAAACTTTTTCTCTTTTCTGTTTTTGGTTCATTGTTAACATAATAAATTAATTTTTACTTCTGCCTTTTGGCCACCCCCCTTCACTTCGCTCGAGTTTCTGGTTTCGGCTATCGTAAAAAAGTCAAAATATGAAAAATTATTTCATGTCTGGCAGCACGCACCAAAAATGCCAACTTCCGTTCGAAGAACTTATTGCTGGACTGTCATACTCTGTAGGAAGGCATTAAAAGAAAGTCTATATATATATATACCTTATCAGTTTAAAGATTATGTCTGATTGATTCGTAGAAACTGCTACTATTGCAAGTGATATAGATCCAATTTTGTAGCAGTATATTGGGACAGTAAAATTTTTATCGCTTCCCTAAAAATAAAAATGGCTAATCAAAATTTTGGTTGGTTTGTGGAAAAAGAGATAATTGTATCATCACAGAGAGATACAAATGCAAGGGTATTTCCGAGTGCATTATACCCCCAACTCTTTTTATTTTGCGTTATTTGTGTAATACTTTTTCAAAATGAGTCGTAACGGTAATTGACGATACTTTGGCAGCCAATGTGAGAGATCATCGAAGGCGGTGCTACGGTAGTTTCCGCCTTGCCAAGTCACGCGACGCGCAAAACCACGGAATGCAATTGAGGAAGCCTTACAAAAACAACAACAAGAAGAACAAGAACAAGAACGAGAAACAGAAGAAGCTGAAGAAAAAGTAGAATAACAACAACAACAACAACAAGATAACATAAGAGAAATGGCGTTTAGGATATGTTCTCGACGCCTTTTTGTGTCCAGTTTCGCAGGGCGTTGACCAATGCAATTAAAGCAATGACGATTGACGATTGACGATGGCGATGACTATAAAGCTGCAGTTGGAAATTGGATATTGGAAAGTTACTGTTAAAGTCGCAGAGAGTTGATGACTATGTAAAATATGTGATTAAATACGTGCAGAGTTCTCCACTCTCCATACAAATACATATAAATTTATACACGCTGTTGCAGCGCTCTCTCCTCTTGTGTATCTGAGAAGAGGGTGGGTTGCCCTCTGGGGGGTTACTCAATTTGCCACAAGTTGGCCGGCGTGGCAACGCCCACGTTACGCTTGATTAAAAATGTGCAACAACAATAACGGACGCCAGCACCAACAACAACAACAACAACATCAACAAATACAGTGGACAAAAAAGGCAGTCGCAACTTGTTTGTTGTTGTTGTTTTTGTTGTTGTTTTTGCTGTTGCTTTTTGAAGGGTTGCAGCAGACACGTTTTCCTGTCGCGCTATTTGCTCTGATGAGGGTGCTGCTGCTGCTGCTGCTGCTGCTGCCAGCAGAGAGATAGGCAATTTCCTTGTAGAGGAAGGGCGGATGAGGGAGTTTTTTTCGTGTTTTTTTTTTTGGGCATTTGCGAGCGATAGTGTCAGCGTTTGAGCATAGATGGCGCCACTTGTACTGGAAAGTCAAGTTTGATGTTTGAATAGTTTGAATAAAGAATGAGCGGAAAAACAAATGATGAAGAGGTGCACGAAAAGTATTTAAATTGAAGCAGTATCAACACAAGTGCAAAAAAGTACAGGGAAGTGAATGGCAGTCTTTGATTTTGGGGAAAATAAGTATTTTTTAGATGGTTATTTGAATGTGAATATTATTTTAGAGTCGTAGGCCTTTGTAGTCAGTGCTCTAACTCTTTAGTGTATTATTTTGTAATCTTTGGTTTAATAAATAAAGCTTTTAATGTTGAAACCATAACTTGTATTCGAAATAGGAAGTAGTTAACTCTTAAAGTCTCTGGAATCGAATTACTCATGCATTCAATTCATTCATAAGTTTTTCCACTTGTAAGATAATTCCACAATACTCCACTCAACCACTTACAACATGATTATTTCACCAAGTATTCTTCGATGAAGATATGCCCAGCTGATGGCATTTACCAGTTTACCTGATGCCCAATAATAATATTTTCGCTGAAGACATCTGTTTACGCGTAGCACTTTCAATTTCAAAAGATCAACAAGAGGCAGCAGCAGCAGCAGCAGCAGCAACAACTTATGAGAAGTGACTACAAAATGCCACTCGTCGCACTACTGCATTTTGCCACACCTCGACACACACACACACACACACAAGAAATAAATACAATTTGTGTCATAAAGATGCAGTAGTAAATGTATCTCATGGCTGCGCTTGCCTTCGGGCCATGTCCCCCACACTGGCCCCGAGCATCCTACGACCATAAATGTTTCAAGAGTGCGACGGCTGCTGCCCATCTCTTAATCCCTCATCATCATAATCAACTGAGCCAAAAAAGAAACAGAAAAAAAGTGTGAAATTCGTGGAAACAGCGTGAAGAGTAGCCAAAGACGGAGTTTTGGAATCGGAGTTGTCCGGTTGAAGAGTCTTTCGTGTTGGGTTTTATGCGACTTTTTTGTATATATACGGATACATTACCAGACTCTAAAATGTCTATGTGTGTGTGTGTGTCTGTGTGTGTCTGTGTGTGTCATGTTATTTCGGGCAGTTCTTGAACTTTGCCAATGTCATGGAAGCAACAGCAGCAGCAGCAGCAACAGCAGCAGCCACTTTTGGGGGCCATTGCAGTTGGTCAGGTATTTTAGCGGCAGATACATTTGTATCTGTATCTTTTTACCTGTATCTTTGGCACGTCTACAAAAGAGGCCAACAACAGCGGCGATGACGACGTCTACATGTGTTTTGTTGTTATGTTTTGTTGTATATGTTATTGTTGTTGTTTATTTCATGGCGTTTTTATGTAGTCGCCCCGTGTCGATGTCTCAGTTCCCAGTTCCCAGTTCCCAGTTGTTGCCGTGTGTGGTTTTAGGTTTAAAGTTTGTCTCCCTCTCTCTCTCCCTCTCTCTCTCGCTCTCTCTCTGTCTCTGTCTCTTTTAGCCCTTACTACCTACCTGAAATTGAAACAGAGCCGAGAGCCTGCCACAAACTCCAAGCCCTGTATATTTTAGCCTGCAGATTTTGTCCATATGCCGCTTTAAACTTGTTTCAAATAATTTCAGACTAGACGTGCATAAATCTACTTAACAACAACAGCAACAACAAATAAAATACAAAATATACTTAAAGCAGCGCACAAAGGAAGAAGCGAAAAAGAAGTAGACAGAGAGAGAGAGAGAGAGAGAGAGAGAAAAAGAATAAGCAAAACAAAACGAAACGAAAACTTCAAGTTCGCGTCTAAAGATTTTGGCCAGGGCTTTTCTTTGTTGTCTTGTTGTACAAGTTGCCATGCTAAATAATTAAGTTAGCACTTTTGTGTGTTGCGGATTTACAACTCAATGGACAGCCATACAGCTAGGGAGGCGTGTCAAAGTGGGCGCAAATGTTGTCTGTGTGTTGACAGTTTCTTGGTAGAAGCCAAGCAAAACTTTTGCCTTACATATGTCGCCTTGTATCTTTATCTACACTGCGCTCATCTCTCGGGTTTCCTATGAAATATATTTATATATATATATATATATGTAAGGGAGATCTGAAAAGTCAAAGCTAGTTGTTTCTGTGGAAGTTTTGAGCGCACATTACAAATTCACCGGAATCCAATTTATTGTTGGCTGCAGCCATCAGAGGAAGCCAGCAATGTTGTCTGCCTGTCCGTCTCTCTGTCTCTCTGTCTCTCTGTCTCTGTCCGTGTCTCTCTCCGTCTGTGCGGCTTTTCCAGCTTGAGCAGCTTGAGCGGCCATCAAATTTTGTGTGTCGAGTGTGGTAAAAAATATGTTTCGGCTTTGGCACTGGCCTTTGACTCTTAGCCGGGCTTTGTTTCTTCACCTGCGAGCTGAGTGCAAGTGGAGCCAAGATAGAACTGTTTGTTGCCCATCAAAAATGGAGAGTGAGAGTCTTTGGCAGTTTAAATTCTATGAAATCATTTAGTCTCTTGTATAAATACGCTTGTAATGTGATTTTCTTGAAATATATAGCCAAAAATAGTCCTTTCCAATTTCAATTCAAGCTGTATGAAAAGAATTTGCTTTGATTTTTATGTATTTTTAATGGTTTGACAATTGCAATTGTTGGGTTTAACTATATATTCCGGTCCAGACTTACCCAACAATAGTGTATTAATATGCTTCTTATATATCGGCCAAAATGCAAAGAAATCAAATTACAATTTTTGATGGCTTTCCTAGAAAATGTACATTTACTCAAATATGGAAATTTACTGTGAAATCTGGTTGTCGATGGGCAGTCTCCGGGCTAAAAGGGTGCATAATCGTGGGCATGGCTGAGCTAGCTATTCGTTTTTTGTTTTAAATATATTTGAAAAGCACTTTAAAAACATCTCCATTTAATTTTTTAAACTCCATCTCTAATTTAGTGTAATCTTTGGCCAAAATGTGTGCTGTATCTGTGTCTGTGTCTATCTGATTATGGCCATAACAATCTATCACAATTACTTATGCATATGTTGTAGCTGTGAGGCAGCCGTCGGCATTTTGCCTTTGAAGTATACACGAACTAAAGATTATGCAAAATCAGCGAGCGTATTTTGAGATTTTACAACAAAACCGTTCGAATCGAATGCAGCCATGCAAATTTCCACTCAATTCCACTTTTGAGTTCTTCGTATTAATTTTGTTGCTTTCTGAACCGCTATAATTCACACTGGTCCATTGAGACATCCGAGTCGATACCTGTTTCAATATGTGTACACATTTATATATATATATATATATACACAGATATCTGGCTTAATGCACAACACTTAAGCACAAGTTTATGACAATCGGCCAAGTTAACAAAGGAAGCCTTGTATTGACGAGAGCCCATTGTCAGGAAAGGTTCCCTCTGCTCAGGCTGCTCAGGCTGCTCCGGAATGACTCATGCCAAAGAATGCAATTCTCGTGTATTGGGTTGATAAACTGTTGGAGCCCGCTCTGAAATGGGTAGGGCTGCAAACGGACTCCAATGGACTCCAATGGGCACCAAAGATTGATACACGCAAAAGGTATTAACAAAGCAAACACATGTGGCAAACGAGTAAATGTATATATCTATACATATATATACATATATATATATATATGTATATAGTATGTGGCAGCATTGAAATATGTCAGCTCGTTCAAGCAAATTTATTTAAGGAAACTTAATCCTTAAAGTGTTGCGCTTGTAACTGAAAGATAGTGTGACGATAATTTAGCAGGGAGTTGATGGATAGCTGAGTGAATGTAGAACAAGCAAGAGAGCTACATGCGAGCCAGCCAGCCCGACTAGCAGATACCCTGCCTTCGAATATTGCTTTTGAAAGTGCTTAAATTGCTACTGGTAGAGCAAGCTGCCTTTGCTGCTGCAGGGTTTTTCGCTTTTCAGTTTTTCTGTATTTTCCGCCCCGCCAATTAACTGAAGTTGCCAGCGACCCTTCGTCGGGCGACGAGAGACGAGAGTCGATGGAGTTTTACACTCGACATTAAACGCTTGGCGAGGCAAGAAAGCCGAAAGCCGAAAGCCGAAACCCGATCCACATGCCTTCAACGGGTAATTACCGGTCTTACAAATGTGCCTGCTCACATGTAGATATATATATACATATATACACATATATACATATATACATTTACCGATAGATAGATAGTAGTAAAGTAGCCTGGTGGACGGCGTGCCTCTATAATTTATGACAAGCACAAGTTTAAAGCGTTTTACATTTTGCATTTTTTATTTTCGTTTTGGTTTTGCAAGATATTTGGCAACAAATTCAAAAGCGCAAAGCGTGTTGTAATTAAACAAAACGTCTAAAGTATGTGCCAGATACAAGTCTCTCAGACTTGGCCCAGAGGTACACACACACACACGAAAAAGGCAAAACGTTAGTTGTGGGACTGAGACGCCGCCAAAACCCGGCCCCGAAGATGTGGCAGTGGCAGTGGCAGAGTCTGCGTCGCTCTGCGCCTCTGTTCGCATGTTTGTCTGACAAGCTGCTGCTGCTGCTGCTGCTGCTGTTGGAAATTGAGCCTGACTTCTGCCCAGAGATACATAGATACACACACACACACACACACACCGACTGACACTTAAATGCACGCTGTGCGGTAGTTAGCGTGGCGAAATGAAAAATTACTAAAACTAACGCAAACTAATGTATACATCTATCTTTATCTATGGCCAGGGGTGGGGTGTTCTTAGCAGGTGAATCAGTAGGAGGGGTTGGGGGGTTAGGAGTAAACCTGTTGAACGCATGAAATTAACATGAGCAGCGAGCAGCGAGCAGAGACTTGGACTTGAACTGGAATATGAAGTTGACTTCCTGGTTGAGCCCATCTCTCTCTCTCTCTCTCTCTCTCTCTCTCTCGCTTTGGTTAGTTTTTTTAGTTCTGCCCAACCATTAACATACATAATTGATAGCTTATACTAAAAATAAATAAGAGTATTTAATTTTTTGGTTTGCGGGCAAACACAAAACTATTTATTGCTTTTGGTTTTCTTTTTTTTATGTTTATTTTTATTTTATTGTTGTTGCCTGCAGCCTTTTTTTAACTATTTACATAATGTTTATTTCTAAATATATTTTTTTACAAGCGCTTTGGGCCAATTTGATTAAATGATGATGCTCTAAAGTTTGTGTGTTGTATTCAACTCTTGAGATATTTATGCGGGTTCGAAGACTTTTCGTAGACATATTTTGGAAAAGTGCATTCAAAGCTTGAGTTGAAACTTTGTTTGAATATTTACAGCATTTAACTCAATAAATAAGTCAAAGTAAATATTCGGTAAACTAACTTTTATCATACAAATTAATTTATTGTTTAGATCTGACTGATCTGACTGAATATCCAGTTTCCAATCCGGCAGAAATATAACATTAAAGTTCTTGAACAGTCTTTGGCTAATGGAGATTGATTAATTATTGATGATTAATGCTGCTCTCTAAACTCATTTCCATTTTCACTCTTCTTCTACACAGTTTCGTAGCTTTGCTGACGTATTTAAAAATATTGAAATGATTTCATGCATATGCATTTATCTAAAAATAAATAAATGCCGCAAAAATATCGTAAAATTTGTACACATTCCGCGACCAGCTCCCTCCCAACGCCACCACCACCCACAATGCCTCGCTGTGTGTGTTTGTGTCAATTACAAAAATTCGCAGTTGTATTTTTAATTCAATGAAATTGCTTTCATTCCATTTGCCATTTGCCATTTGCCACTCGCCAATTGCGATCTTTGCCAAGTTCATTGCCCAAATGCAGCCAAAGGCGGCGGCAACCTTCAAATGTCG
Organism: Drosophila glabriapex; assembly: GCA_035042305.1. NCBI lineage: Eukaryota > Metazoa > Arthropoda > Insecta > Diptera > Drosophilidae > Drosophila > Drosophila glabriapex. The sequence goes on along the minus strand of JAWNLN010000046.1, from coordinate 5,011,439 downwards.
AAACAGATTTCTCGTTTTTGCAACCTTCGCGCAAATTGACAACTCATGTCGGGGGCGGAGGCTGGGCGCGGACAACAACCACTTACACCCCAACCCCTTACCCCTCCCTCCCTCCCCCATGCCCCCATGCAATGCAACCGAAAAATTCGTTGAGTTTCCGTCTCACCTCGACGCAGCCACCCACAATAAATCTTAATTCTTTTCCCCTCACCGGGCATGTCAACAATTTGAAATGACACATCAAATTAAATACGTATAAATGTGGCAAAAAAAAATAAATACAAAATAAAATACTGAATGCAAAGCAGGCAACAACTTGGCCAAAACAAGTGTATAATAAAAGCGAAATAAAGATAAAATATTTGCGCTTGTGGGTGGCTCTTAGAGAGATAGAGAGAGAGGAGGGAATAAGAGGAGGATGAGGATGAGGAGGAGGAGGAGGAGGAGCTGCATGTCAATCACTGAGTGTTATTCACCTTGAGTGTGCTGCACGTTCATTTCTTGAGTGACGCTCGTTTGTCATTATTTGTAGATTTTTATCATGTTTGCAATTAGATTTAAATAAAGTGAAATTAAATAAATATTTGCTCAACTTTAAATAGGAACTTGTCTAATATTAAATGGGCTAGAAGTAGCAAAAGGAAAGAAGAAGAAGAAGAGAATGATAAAAATGATCTCACTCAAGACTTATTATAAACACTATTTATATAGTGAATAGTGACTGTAAAAAACATCATTTAAGATAATGCAGCTGCTTATACAAAAATTTCTGCATTAGCTAACAAAAAAAAAAAAAAGAAAGAAAAAACAAGTTTCGCAGAATACTAAGATATATCTATATATATATATACATACATGTATTTTGTGCTGTGAAGTATTTTGCTTTGGGCCATTAAATGGTACTATTCAGGTGTTAATTGGCTGTGTCATTGCCGCAATTTATAGTAAATTCATTTTTTTTTGTTCTACTCGAACGTGTTGCAAAATAAAAAACTACATTTGATTGCTTCCCACATAAATTAATAACGAGAATGGAAAAAAAAACAACAAACTAAACTAGATGAGCTAATTATAAATTCACTTTCAAAACACACACACAAAATGGAAATAGAAGAAATACAAAACTGGACAAGGGATCAAATAGAGAATAGAGCAACAAACAAAGGCAACAACAGCAACAACAGCAACAACAGCAACAAAAGAAACAAAAAATAGTCGTAAACTTTCATTGAGGCAACGACGCTGTGACAATTGTCGACCGCAAAAGGTTGTGAGGTGGATGGATGGTAGGAGGAGGAGGAGGATGAGGAGGAGGGGGGAGGGGGAACTACTGTATTCAGAGTGGAACCGGCACTGACAAGTGCTAATGAACTACAACAACAACAACAAGAACAACAACAAGAACAACAACAGCGTAGGCATTTCGTAATAATTGAGATAAGCGCAGGTGTGTGTGTGTTTGTATGTGTATCTGTGTATAGCTGTATTTTTACGCTCTCGCTCGCTCCTTCTCTTTCCGTCTCCCAACTGTTGAAGTATGCTAAAATATGCTAAACGATTCTTGACTACCACCTCCCTTTTCGCTCTCCCTCTGTCTCCCTCTATCTCTCTCTGTCTTTGCTGTATATATATACCTCTATTTTACACACTTGTTATTCCTGCTGTCCCAGCGACCTTCTTCTCTCTCTCTCTCTCTTCGCTAGCGCCTCTCGTCGTCGTGGCCAACTCATTTGGGCAAACGAAACTCGTATTGAGGTAGTCTTGAATATTTAGCGCGAATAGCGTCAATGAAAAACAAGCAAAAAATAAAGCGAAAAAAAACAACAAAAACAAACCTCGAAATAGAAATAGAAATTGTTGAGGCAAAAAAAAAAAAAATGTCGAAGAGCTTGCAACAATTAAAATAACATCAGCAAATTGGTATAAATTTATGTATTTCTCTCAAGCGATTTATTGATAGACGGCGAAATTTATGTAAACGGTTGACAGTTGTTTTTTTTCTTTTTTCTTACTGTAAGTGTTCACTGTGTGTGTGTGTGTGTGTGCGTGTGTGCTTTTTTTATGGCATCCGGGGACACGCGAAGACGTGTGAAATAATTTAAAATGCTAAGCGACAAAATCTTTTTATGCCCTGTTGCCGAAGATATACATTTTTATTGCCTGCTCTGTGCACATTTATTATGGGTTGTATCTTTTAAGCTTAGTCACAAATAATAAATAATAAAAATAGATGAAATTTTAAGTGTATTGAAATCATGTAATCTGTAATCTGTAGTCGAATATATGTGAATTAATTAAATTTACGAATAAAGCTTTGTTAATTAATTAATAGAATGTAAATTGGGGATTGTTCTTTTGCATAATCAATATTATTCCGAACATTGACCACGAAGTAGTCTTCTTGTTGTAGTCATCTTGTTTGTTAATTTGATTATGAGTAGCTCTCAGTTGGTAGTTGAATATATTCACAATAAGCTATTGCATCCGCTAATTAACTGTTGAATGTGCTAAATTATGCAAGGACGGACGGAGTGGGGGAGTGTGGAGTGCGGGCTATAAATGAATAGAATCTGCGGATAGATGAAGTGCACACAGGAAGCCATTAGTTATTTATAAAGAACCATTCATCAGTGGCGAATGTTTGAAAGTATTTTACGAAATAAATATTAGAATGAGATTTACATATTCATATAAATAAAGTAAGTAGCGCAAATGGCATAATAAAAAGCGTTTGCATTTCCGGTTAAATAAAAGATAGGAATGCGTCAGGCGCCGTTAATGGAGAGACGGAGAGAGAGCCACAGAGAGAGAGAGAGAGAGAGAGAGAGAGACAGAGAAGTCGCCAGAATTGCCAGATGCCAACAAACTCAAGCTCCCCTTGACTGCCCTGGCAGCCCCTCTGTCTTCCTCTCCGTTGGCTGCACTTTATAAATATGAATAAGTTGGTCACGAAGAAATGCTTACCCAAGGGGTGGCGGGGGGGCGGATGGAGTGGGGGGATGCGGCTCATAAAAATTGAATAAAAAAAAAAAAAACAGTTTATATATGAAATCAAATGAAATTAGATAGTGTGGCCTGAGATAAGAGCCAGAAGAAGAAGAAGAATAAGAAGAAGAAGAAGAGGAAGAAGAAGAATAAGCAGCAACAGCAGCTAAAATTTATGACGACAACTCAACTAGGTGAAATGAAAAATTAAATTAATGGATGGACGGCAAACGCAGCTAAGTAGAAAATTTTTATGTGCATTTCTAGTTGCTGCTTGCTTCCTAGTTGCCAAGACGCGGCCAGTGAGTGAGGGGTGAAAGAGGGGGAGGGGGGAGCTGGAAGAGAAGTTGCTGTGTTGAGGGGCAGCCACATGAAGCACTGGCTAATTATTCATTCATGACATGTTGAATGCACACACACAGCACACACACACACACACACACAGCACACACAGCACACACTGTCCGAGGCAGACTAACCGATGAGCAGATGAGAGGTGTGGCTGGAGAGGGGGTGGGGGGGGGGTCTGACAAAAGTTACCTCGTGAATGCACTTAAACACACTCGCACACACAAATACACACACACACATTGTGGGCATTATTTACAAAAGTTTTGCAGCACTTGAGCGTGTGTGTGTGTGTGTGTGTGTGTCGATGTGTGCTGATGTGTGTGTGTGTGTGTGTCTGTGCTAAAGTATCTGACGGATACGCATGCACACACACACACACACACATTCGGGCCGTGTGTGTGTGTGTGTTGCGGCAACAGTAGCAGTTGAAACTTGGCTGCTGTTCTCAATGTTGTTGTTCTTGTTGTTGTTGCTGCTGTTTGTGCCGCAAAACAGCATTAAAAGAGCTTCAAGCCGCATATGCAGTTCACAACCTTTGTGTTATGTGTGGCAACAACTCTGCAGAAGTCAAGTGCAAATTGCTATTGTTGAAGCTGCCACAAGTGTGAATTGTGAATGTATTTGAACTTAATAAACAGGCATTTGCCGCATTTGACAAAACTCAATTTCAAATTCAAATTCAAATTCAATTCAAAGAGCAATTATTATTTACAATTATTTATATTGTTTTATAGTGTTTTTTGAGCAATTTTGGCTGATCTGCCAGCTTACAGCAAATTTCGATTGTTTGAGCAGCTAAAATGTGATTTCATTTAAGGGTTTTCATCATTTTCCTCCGTCAGACTTTTGCTAGAAATGGGTGGCTGCTGCTGGCTAAAATTGCTTTCATTTATCAATGGCTGGAGGCAATGGCTTTTTCTGAATGCAACTGTTAACTTAAGCTTATCATTTGGCATCATATGAATAACTTGTTGCTTGCCTCATTTGTGTGCTGCTTACTAGCCTTGAGATTTGGTGCACGTTTCTTCATCAGTGGAGCAAAACAAAAGCCTCAAATCCCTGCCTGGCCAGCTTGAAACGAGTTGTGGCTGCCCAGAAAATAAGACGATGATGAGCTGCCTTCCCCTTGCCCCTTGCCCCTTCTCTTCCCCGCTCCTCTACTCTTCCGTCCTCTCCTGTTGCCCACCTGTCACCTGGCACTGCCTGTGGTGTTTTTTTTTTGTCCCCCATCCCTGGCCAGACCCCATCTCTGCGTTTGGAGCCTGCTAATAGCTTGTGTTGCCGTCGCTACAAATTAACTTTGGCTCCGTGTTGCATTTGTGTGCTGTGCAATGTTGCAATGCTGCAATGTTGCTTGCTGCTCAGCAAATTACACTATTTTTTCACTTGGACGCCGTGTGAATTATGCAAAAAATATGAGAAAAAAAGAGAAGACGAAAAAGAAAAACGGATGTTGTATGTGACTCGCTTTGGTATCGCTGCGGCACACACACACACACACACACACACACACGTGGCTGGAAAAAAAAAACGCGGCCAGGAAATTTTTGCAACAGGAAGCCGATGAGGGAAAAATAAAGCAGCGGAAAAAACAGACCGTGTTAGAGTCGGCATCTCTGTCAAGGATAAGAGCGTTTAAAGTCGCACTTTTAGTGACAGTTTGTTGGATTTGCATGCCAACAACAACAACAACAGCAACGACAACTTCAACAACTGAAACAACGACAAATGCGACAACTGCAAACGCGTTGCAGCAACACACATACGTTGACATGGCAAAGTTGTCATGATTAATGCGTGTGCCACAAGCTGTGCTGCAGCCCAGAAGTGGCTGCAGATTGTGCCGTGTGTTTGAGACACACACACACACACACACATCTACAGCTTTGTTAACGAAAAGTGGGTCAAAATTCTTTTCCAATTCAAAATGTCGTTAGGATAAACTCCAGTCCAGCAGCGCTTTGTTGCTGCCACATGCAATTGCTATTAAACTACATTTTTTGTGGCATTAAATTATAGAGGATTTTATATTTTTAGAATTAAGTTTGAGCTATGATTTATAGAAATTTACTTGTCGTTAATTTATCTATAATCAAATGTTGAGCTTATTGCATCAAAGCCATTTAGAATTGAAGAATTTTAGCAAGTTCTTTTCTTATATAAATTGCTGTGACTTTTCACTCTTTTTTTATAATTGAACAAATTGCATTTGAGACAACTTTCTTATTATTAATATTAGTTTTTTAGTTTTTTGATTTATTAATAAATTTTAAATAAATTTCAAAATGCTGGCTACCATTTTTTCACTCTGGCCAACCGTTTATGCAACTCTTTTGTTGACCTGAAATTTCTCAGGATTCTGCTATCGCTCGCATCGCTTGTCAACTTGCCACACGACACACACACACACACACTACACACACACACGCACACACGCACACACACTTGCACACTCAGGCGCTTCCTTAGAGCGACATTTAATACTTCTTTTTTTTTGTTTTGGTTTAAAGGTTTTTTGGTGGCCGGCTTAAAGGTTTCGTGCCTCATTACATTAGAGAGTTGGCTGCAGCGATTATCTGCTACGCGGAGTAGATTTAAAAAGGCAGACTCGCAGATGCAGATACTTTTTTTGTTTGTTTTTTTTGTTGCTTATTTTTGCTTTTTTTTGTGGTTTGTGCTGCAGGCCGTGCTGCGTGGCGTTTAATGAGTTACGTAGAGGCCAACCAACTGCCATGCCAACTTTTGACATTTGCCCAGGCCAGTAGCAGCAGCAAAAAACAGTAAATTAAATGCAGCAACAAAAAAAAAAAAGATTACAAAAATAAGGAAATTCTTGTTGGCAGTGCGTGCATCGAGACCGAGACTTGGGTTTGAGTTGCGATGCCAGCTCACATGTTTGGCTATGGGGCAGCAGCAGCAGCAGCAGCAGCAGCAACAACAACAAAGTGGCAGCAATTGCATGCAATTGCCGAGTCACTGGCCCAACACGGTCTGCCACACCTCCCCTCCAAGCCCCCGCTCCGCTCAGTCACAAACTGGGCATTTGCCATGTGTGCACAATTTGAATTTTTTAATATATTTTTTTTTGCCTTATTTTTGTTGCTGTTTGCTAAAAGGCAGCGCATTAAAATTTAAATTGCATTTCGCCTGACGCGTGTGCTTTTTTTTTTAATTCTTCTCTTTTTTTTTGTAATTTTTTTATTTGCTGCAAAAAAATTGTGTTTAATACAATGCGACGATGGCGGCAGCAAAAAATATTTACAAAATGCTAATCAGTTGGCAACTGTTGTGTGAGTGCACATATTTAATTTTTATATAGACCCATGAATCGACTCGGCCCCATTCCCCCCATTCCCCCCAAGCACCTGCGTCCCCTCGAAATACTTTTCACAGTTGTTGAGCTACTGCACAAAAATCTGTTGCTGTTTTTACGACGTTTGACGCTGGGCACTTCGAGTTTGTCGTCAAGTGTGTAACACTTGATGGAAGGCAACTGAAATATTTACAATATAAATATATTTAATGAAATAATCTATGCTCTTTTAAACGGTTTAAAACTAATTTATTTGACAAAATAATTTATATAAAAAGTTCTTGACTGCTTTTAGTTTCTTAAATATAATCTCTTCATATTTATACCTGCCACAATATCATTATACTAAGCCCTATTTTCAGGGCATTCCAAATTCGTCAACTCAATTGACAGCTGCGTACTTTTCCTTGTTTCATTAATCAACGGCCGAGTTCAATGAACGTCAGAGACTTGACTGTAATTTATTTGTTGCCGGGCGTGTTAAAAATCTGCCATCTAAATGAAAAATATAAGGTTTTAATTAAAAAATGCAATGCAAGTTTTAGACAAATTTGTAAATATAATTTTAGCGCAGTGCAGCAGGCGTGGAAGGTATTGCATAACAGCACACAGCAAACAGCAAACACGAATGCTTTTAACCGAGTATCTTTATAAATATTTATGTATCTGTGTGAGCTGCATCCGTTAGATGCTTCTTCCCTGTCTTTGCCATTGCCTTTGCCATTGTTTTGATTTGCTTTGCTTTGCTGCTCGTTGAATTCCATTGTAATTGTAATAACATTAAGTGTATTAAAGGCTCGAGGGTCCATCAAAAACAAACGAGACGAGCGCAGTTTCTTGTCTATTGCAATAATTTGGCCAACGGGCGACAAAAGGGTTATTCTCAACTATGCAAACAAACAACCAAATGGACAATATCCAACAAATAGTTACCTCTCTCACTCACTCACTCACTCACTCATCCTCTCTTTCCCTCAGATAACAAAGATTTAACTGCAATGTGCAAAACCAACTTGAGGCAGTTGCCAAAATTACGATAGTTATCATGATTCGTTGCAAGTGCTGGTCGAATTCACAACAGATTTGTTTTTGATATATATTTCCTAAAGCTAATTAGCAAATGAGAGCAGTGACATTAATTAACAAGTAAGAATGCTGTAGTCGAGAGAGTTCGACTAAAAGATACCCCGCAACAAGTCTTTACCTCTTTCAAAGTCTTAGCTTTCTATGCTTCCGGTTGCTGGTGTGTAAACATGAACAAAATGTGTACAGATGATCGATAATTGTCAAAGTAGACACAATAGCCGATAAGAAGATACATCTATAAAATGGTTTTCTTGCAATCGGTAATCGATTCTTATCGTTATTCTCAGAACATCAGAACTTAGGAGAGTTATCAGTAACATGAAATAAACTTGTTCCGGTTCGAAGATTACAACATTTATCGACTCTGAAATCGGGGCCTTCATATAGACGGGCAGGTGAACATGGCTAAATCGACTTGGCTGATCAAAAATATATACCCGAAATGCTTCCTGCTGCCTGTTACATAATTTTGCACAACTTGATAATGGCCTTTTTAGCATTATCTTGAATTGCTTTAAGGCTGAAAACACATCGATTTAATGAACTGCTTAAAATTAGGCATTGGGTTTGCCCGCTCTCAAAAATGAACAATCGCATTAATCTTCTGAGTGCTGGGTTGCTGGGCTGATGTAAAACAAACATGGTTAATAACTTTCTTAGACTGCCACACACATTTTCCACTTTCCACGCATTAATCGAATTTAAATATTTATGGAATGCAATTGGTTTCTTCCCCGCTCTCCGCAGGCATTTTAGATTAGCAATTGCAATTGCAATTGCAATTGCATCCAGCAGCTCAAACTGCACTTGTCGCTTATCAAAATAGGTGCGGGGATATCAAAACAATTTGAAAATGCTTCTTCTTGGGTCATCATATTACTGTATTTGGTCAATTGAGATCCTTGTGCTGTGTGTGCTGCGTGTGCTGCGTGGGTCTTATGTGTTTACTTATCGGACTTTTCACTGCTCTCCACTTAACAGCTCAATGCACTTGTTCTGCCCCTGCTACTGCCCCTGCCCCTGCCCACCTCCACTCCACTCTCTAGACTCGTATCAATTGTAGGCTTAGGCTAGGCATCTTTTGCCTGGCCCGCGGCATTCGGCGTAGACAAACATTAAAAACTCCCTTCATTGTTTATCTAACAAATACAGGCATTCGTTCGTTGGTTGCTGTTGCTGTTGCTGTGTTGTATGCCCCAATCAAGCAAGCACAATGTTTATTTTGATTTGTATCTGCCCCAGCCCACAACACTCCCCTCCCCCCCCCCCCTCCCTCGCCACGCGCATTGTGCCTTAACTAAAACTCACTTATCAACGGGAGGAAGGCCCACATACGTTGGCGCGTTGTTGGTTCATAATTTTGTTTATTTAATTTTTATGTCATGTGCCCCGTTCCTCGTCTCTCGCTTGGCAGCGTGTGGGTTTGGGTTTGGGGGCAGCAACAAGCCAGCCAACAAGTAACTTCTTCCCTCCCCCTGTGGCCAGCACATCCGCATCCATCTCTGCGGCGTTGAGCAGCATCCACAAGCAGGCAGCAGCTAAAAAGCATTTTCTTTGCTATTGCTGCTTGCTCCTGGCATCAAGTTGTCATGCTTCAGTTGTTTGATTGCCTCTGCTCGCTTGCATTGGCCCCAGGCGGCGGCTCACCTCGTTGTACATCCCCCTCTAGCCCACCCCTCCCTTCTCCCTCTCTCTCTCTCTCTCTCTCTCTTCATTTTTCTATCTATGTGTAGCCCCCTCGGTCTATCGTTCTGCTTAGATTATATGCCGCGTATTCCCCAGCCAAATGCTGCTTGTTATATCCACAAATATACAAAGTACACACACACACACACACACACACACATACACACACACACACACACACACAAACACTGCTGCGTTAGACAATTTTATTTTCATTTTCCATTTGGTATTTTTGTATACCCTGTTAATCATAACAGCGGGCAGCAAAAGGGCATTTAAGAAAGACCCTCCTGTAAGCCGTAAAAGATATCTAGAATGAGATATTTTCATAGAATATGATCAAATAATAATAATCATATCTTCTCCTATTATTGAAATTATGATATAATCGAAAGGAAATGGGTTTTTGAAAAAGGATTGATCAAAGGTTATTATTATGATATAATCGACAAAAATATCAGAAAAATGTGACTGCCTTTTTGCACTTATTCGAAATCTGTCCACAGAACTAACATATTTAATTCATCTTCAGTATTGTAGGGAAAGTTGTTCATGCGAATCTTCAAACTACATAAAATTTTATTATCCTAAAACTGTTGCAAACAACATAGTTAATTAAGAAACAATATTCTGTAGTTAACAATTTAGAACAGCTTACAGGGTATCTCTCTGCAACTATGCATTCTTGTCTGTATTTTTCTTCTTTTTTTTGGGGTAATACTAAGGTTTTTTCTTCTGTTGCTTTTCTAATTTTAAAATCGTCTTCGAAATGTTGTCTGGCCGGGTGAAGCTTCGACTTTGCCTTTGGCTGTGGCTTGGGCTGCGAACAACGTTGTTGTTTACGGAAGTTTTTTTTGTCGTTGTTGTTGTTGCTGTTGCTGTTGTTGTTGTTGTTGTTGTCATCGTCGAGTGCATTGCCATGTAGTCATCATTGTCGTCATCGTCATCATCATCGTCGTCATCGTCGTCGTCGTCGTCGTCGCCGCCGCCGTCTAAGTTCTGTGTATCTATGTATCTTTGTATCTTTTGCAGTTTGAAGTCAACTTGTTGTGCAAGTCAATGTCGTTCTTGTCATGCCCCGTGTCCCGTGCCCCGTGCGCCAGACTCCAACTACGACTCCGGCTCCGACTCCGACTCTTCTGTCGACAGCGGCAAACTTTAATTTAAAATCTATTAGACAGACTGAAAGTTGTTGCTGCTGTTGTTGCTGTTGTTGCAGTTGTTGCAGTTGTTGCTGTTACTTTTGCTGCATCGTTTGTTATTAATTGATTTCCTTATTAAGTTGAGCAGCCAGCAGCCAGCAGCGCAGTCCACACAGAGAGCGCACAGCGACGAGGCAGCTTTGACGCAGTTTGTCTAATTAGAATGTGATTATAATTAGTCTGGCTAAAGTTTGCATACTGCGCAAAGATTGTTGAAACAACTTAACCCAAAATTGTTGCTGTTTAACTAAATAATCAACGTCTGCTTCTCTCTCTCTCTCTCTCTCTCTTTGGTCAGATCTGTGTCTGTCTGTCAGTCAGTCAGTCTGCGGCTTTTGAGCTCTTTGATTTGTTGCCGTTTGCCGTTGTTCAAAGTGAATCGGAAATGGAAATGAACGTTCAACACTTTAACCATTGAGAGCTAGTTGCATAATGATTAGAAATGCGATAAGTGCACTGTGGCGACTCTGAGCTGAAGTCGTCTAGTGTACAACGACTGAAGTGCAACTGCAACAACAGCAACAACTGCAACAACAGCAACAACTGCCACAACCGACAGTGGATTGAGTGTTGAAGCCTTTTGCGTGTCTGCTGACAACGAGCTGGAAAGCAAATGAGTGCCGCCAAAGAGAGATCTAAGAATGGTTTCATGGCTATCAACAGCAATAAAGAAAATATTATGTTGGCAATACTTTAACTGATTACAGATTGTGCAAATTGTTGAATTATGCACAAACATTAGCCAGCTAATAGTCAGACATAGTTGGCTCTTTAGACTTATTAAAATTGTAATAAAGAAATCAAGTTTATGCTTCAAGTTGGAGTGTCTAAGAATGCCTCATTTTTTATTACCTGAAATGTTAAGTTAAATATTTTACATATTCAATTAAGGATTATAAACTTGAAAGATGAAACTTTTTTAATTACTATCTTTAATATTCAAACTAAAAAGATTCTCCCTTTTAACTCTCTTTAAACAACTGCATAACAATGAAAACCTTTTAGTTCGCTTTTCTTTTAAACCTTGTCCAACTAATCATTAAATTTTACTTAATATGGCTTTCCCACATTAACCGTTGTGGCTCTTATCGGCTAAGGGGAAGTCTTTTGTAGCGCAGAGTGAAGGGAAATTGTTAACAACATGTGGAGTAACTTTTATTCTATTTGAAATTCCCCGTGGCAAACGAAGCGTGCCTCAAACCCACTTACAACTTTGGTGCACATTCTCGCACATTTCACAACGCTGCTGCCCCTCAATTTCCCCTTCCCCCCTCCGTCACTCCACTCTTGCTCAAGAATCCCCCTGTTGTTTTACAAGCTGCCCATTGCTGGCAGTTTGCAATTTTCACAAAACAATTTCCATTACTACAACTTTTTAATGCCACCACAATGTGGCCCTCCGCCTTCGCAGCACCCCCTCGCACCCCTCTTTCGCGTCTCATGTGTTGCCACTCAATAAAAATATGCTTTATGAATTAATGAAAAGAAAATGTTGATGCCAACAAAAACAAAAACAACAGCAACAAGCACAACAACAGCAACAACAGTTACAGTCGCTGCGGGAGAAGTCGCTTTAAACGAGGCTCGCGATAAGCATCTTTCTGGTGGGGCAAGTCTCCCTCTGTGCGTGTTGTGTACACTCAGAGAAAATAAATGGTTTCAACTCCAACACTTTAAATGCTTTTTGTGAACGGTTTGACTTCTAGATGAATACTGCATCCAAAGTTGAAAACACAATTCTGGATCAAAAACCATTTATAAATTCAACTTTCAAAATACACAATTCTGTATCGAAATCCTTCAAGCAATTATTATTATTTATTTATTATATCGGCACAGCAAATTATTCTCTACAATATTTCTACAATCAAAAGTTGCTTTTCTTATTATTTTTGTTTACATTTTTATGACAACATTTTCCGACTTATAAAGTTGCTGAATTCTTCAAAATACATTGATTTTAAGTCGCTTCATTCTTCTAGAATCTTTTATTCTCTCTTTTGGCTTATGCACTCACCCAGTGCAGATGGACCAAGTAAGTTTGGCCAGTTTACAAGCTCATCATCCACGTCCGTATCATTATCAGGGGCCAAATCGAAGACGGACCACATTGTTGGCTGTGTAATTAATGCATGACAAGCGATATCATCATGCATATATCGATGGATACAGCCACAGAGACACACAGACAGACAGACAGACAGACAGACATTATACTGCATGCTACTTGCTGCTGCTGGCTGCTGCTGGCTGCAGATTGATGGCCAGGGCGTACTCCAGTTTAGCTTCCCATTTGCTTGACCAACAAAGCAGATGACTTGAAAACGGAAATTGATTTCTGGCATGCGCATTTTGCAATCTGTAAAGCGGAAATGATTGCATCACCTAATGCAACCGACCACGTGCCACACACAACAGAGTGACAGAGACAGAGAGAGAGAGAGAGAGAGAGAGAGAGAGAGAGAGAGACACAGTCTGCGTCCAGTTGAGTAGAGTCGTCCCTACTTGGACTTGCCACTAGAGTAAGGGGTTTACTGCTGCAGCTGTTGTTGTTGTTGTTGTTGTTGCTGCTGTTGCTGTTGCTGGTTGTGCTGCATGCAAATTGCGTCAAATTGCATATTTCCGGTGGTCGACGACGGGGCAACGCGTAAATATTTTATGCTTCATTTTGTCTTGGCCTAGGCAAGTGAATTATGGCTAATTACAAAAAACAAGAATGCAGGGCTATGCAGCAAGAAAATGGCACAGAGTGAGTGCTCTAGTCGGGAGTGATGGACTTGGCAAATGCCCTGTAAACTCCTTGCAGAGTAGAAAGTAGATTTGATACTCCATAGATAGTTGAGAGTAGAAAAGAGTAGTTAAAACTTGCTTAAGAAATGTGTGCAATTTGTGAAATGTCGTTTTGAAGCACCTTCGATTCTTTTGTGAAAAGTTATTTTCTTTTATGATCATATTAAAGACTTAATGGTTATATAAAGATCTGCCTATAAGGATGGAAACATTTATTAAGCAAGACTGCAGACTTTGGCTATTATAAATTATATTTTCTTAATCGATATTTATCGATTTTTGGTTGAGCAAGTAGTTAGCGAAATGTTGAAGTAGGCTTGTACTCAACCTGTCGCCAGATCGACAAACTTGTCTATATACATCATAACTATATACTCAATTCGTCCTGCTGTGAAATATATGTTTGTAGATTGCACAACTTTTAATGGGTATTGGGCATTGGGCATTGGGCATAATAAAACTTGGCTAACAAAACGCAGCTCGAGTCAACGAGGCGAAGCACAATGTTCACGTTCACGTTCACGTTCACGTCCACGCTCCCGTCCTCGTCCCCGTCCCTGTCCACGTCCACGTCCACGTCCACGTCTACGTTCACGTCCTCGTTCTCCTTCTCGTTCCCAATTCGCAGTGTAGTTCTCGTCCCTGGCCCTGACAATTCATCCCCCTAGGGCGCTATAATGCGGTCGACGTTGGTCGCCGGTCGCCGGTCGACGTCGCCTGTTTGGCCACACTTCTAGGGTTACAAGTCGAAAAATTCGTTTGCCGCATGCCGCTCTTAATTTATACCTTGCCTCACTGCGCCCCTCCACGCCGTCGCCACCACCTATTACTACACTACACTATTCACAGCAATCTCATTGTTGTTGTTCGCTTGTGGTCGCTCTTGGGTTTCCCTTTCAAGTTGGCTGCCCTCTTGGAACATCAGCCCATTTGATTTAGTGCACGGTCCTCGTAATTTAGATTTGTGGTCGCCTAGCTATTTGAAGCTAGCTAGCCAAAGAAGCAGAAAAGAATGAGAAACAACCAATTTCTTCCCTTACTTCTCCAATTCGGATGATTTTTAATTTCCTTCACAGTTGAGAGTTTAGGCCTGCAAGCAGATCTCAAGCTCGGATATAAAAGTAACCAAAGCCGCCCGCTGCTTAAGCCTAATGTGCTCTTTTGTGCCAGGAGCATTCATGGGTGAACACAGCCGAGATTAGTAATTTATTAAGATATGAAGTCTTTCATTCCTGAATAGATTTTGAAGTTGTCAGTTTCATGTTTGATTTTTCAATTATGTTACTTTTCATAGTCAAATACATTGCTATGGATGAGTTAAATTCTTTGATATTGTGCCTTAATCCAGAAATTAAACCCGGATATCAGCAAATGCCTTTCGAAGAGTGTACATCAGCTTTGGCTTTGGTCTCTGGTTTACTCACCAGAGAAAAGCTAACATTGCGCTAAAGTCAAAAAGTCTTTGCCTAGCTCAGCTCAGATATTCATTGGACAATACCCAAATACCTTCAGTAAACAGTGTGCCCAGCCGAACAACCCAACCCGTAAAGGAGGAGAGTGTGCCCACTTGAATCGCATCTTCGCTGTAAGTCCTTCAACACTTCCTGTGAAATTTCTCGCAACTGTTGAAGTTCGTTCAACTGACTGGCCCAAAGTCAAACAAGACAATACACTTTCAGTCACAAAAGGCCCTCCAATTAGTCATCATCGTCACTTACAATAGACCAAGGGAAATACCTATACAGATACATATAGATATAGATATAGATATATACGGTATATATATAAGTGAGTTGAAGGCGATACAAACGTCTTGCTAATTTCTTGAACAAACATAAACTTCCTTTAGCTAATCTACATAATTATGAGGCGCTCCTTCTCATATCTCCTATCTCACTAACCACCACTCTCTCTCTCTCTCTCTCTCTCTCTCTCTCTCTCTGTCTGTCATTGCAGGTAAGTGGCAGGCATGGTCAAACAATGAGGCACATTTCAGCCTGAATGCGTTAATGTGCTCTAATTTGCAAGCGAAGATGCAGCTGCACAGGTATCCGATAGATGCAAGAGGTAACTCGTCTTGTCCCCTCCTTCTGACATTCCCCGCTAAGGTTGCAACAGGTAACACTGAAATGCAAACACATTATTTGCATTTCACATTATGGAACTTTGGCATGTACTCGTATTGCTGCCATTGCCTACCTGCCAGTTGGCCAGTTGGCCAGTTCTGTGTTAATGACCAGTTTCCCAGTTTGCCAACTGTTTCAGCAGCGTGTGAATTGATTCACTACTGCTTCGAGGTATGCAAGGAGTATATATATATATAGATGGATAGATATATAGGGGTCTGATATACTCGGCCTAATGCCCGGGAGCTAACTATAATGAAGTTCTCAAGGAAATGTTGCTGCGGCACTGATGAACTTCCTTAATTTAGTTATTGCTATCTTGACAGAATGACAAACAGCTGAACAAATGTATTTCAGAGGGGGAGAGAAGATGGTCAGGGGTCTGTAATGGGCATGTAATCGATTAAAGGGTGGAGTGAAGTCAATTAGAAATTAGTAGAGCTTATCAAGTGAATATTTGCAAGTATGAGTTGAGATCGACATATATAATTACATATGTTGGCTAATAAGCAAAAGGAGCACTGCACAAATAAATAAATGCAAACTTGGAGTTATTAGGGACAGTTAAATATTCATATTTAATTTCAATTATATTTCCTTTATTTCATTAATTTCAATTTATATTTCAATTGATAAGTGTGCTGGCCTAGCCAAAATAAACCCAATACACTAATTGCAATTGTTGTTCACTTATAATCCTATCCTATTATGCAGTCAATATATGTGTTTAATGCAAAACTGCATAATTCGCTTGCTTGGCTGGCTCAACACAGCAATCTTTTAATCCAGCCATCATTTCTAGCTGGTCTCTGTCTCCATGCGACTTACTTTGTGCTAGTTGGCAGCATCATTTGCCAGCAATCAACAAGCAGTCTGAACAAAAGAGTGTCGGCAATACACAGCACACAGCACACAGCATAGCAGCACACACCACACACCAACCAGCACACACACACACACACACACACACACACTTAACTAGCTGGGATCAGCTGACAATATGCTCTGGCTTAACTGAGAACAACTTGCAAGTTCTAAGCGGCTTGCACTTGCCTTCAAAATTGCTGCATTGATGCGCAACAAGAACAACAACTACAACTAGACACAAACAACAGCAATAACAACAACAACAACAACAACAACGTCAACGACAACTGACTGCCGTCAACTGCAACACGCATAATCAACACTTCATCCTTGGGGTATTGGCCTGCTCACTTCTGCTCCCAGCTCCCTGCTCACTACTCAGTTGAGTTTAGTTTAGTGTGGTGTTTGCCTCTGTTTTATGGCCAGCGCACCTAAAAACAACATCGACAAGCAAAAATGTTGAAACTGAATTTGCCAGACTACACAATACTCTGCTTCTTAGCGTAGCAATAGTTAAAGTTTGAAATGACGAATTAACTAAAGATAGTTTAGCTTGTTTTAACTCGGAATGAATATGGAATTTATGAAAATTTTTTAACCTGAGGAAACATAGATTCTTGGAACTTACTTTTGGTTTCTCATTTAAAGGTTGCATCAAACCCTTTAATAATCAAATTAACAATTTTGAATGCTATCAGTTATCATTTGCAAAGCTAAAAATCAGCAGCAAAATTGTAGTTACAACTTAAACAAACTTAATATTATTATTTAAAATTTATTAACTTATGCTTAGTAGGGGAAAGATCTGCAAATATTATTATTTAAAGTTGCGAAGAAGTTGCAACTTTCTATTAAATTCAGAAATCCATAAACTTCAGATCCGATATACCTCACTCAAAACCCTTTCCCTTGTGGCTGCAGTGTATTTAAAGGCCACAACATTAAAGCGCACACAACATTGTCTATGTCCATTTAAAGAGGAGAGGCTACACCAAAGTCTGAGCTAGGGCGAGGGGAGCGGAGCGGAGGGGTTTTCAAGCGGAGCTCATTGCAGCACGGTAGTTGCAGTTACAATGTCTGTGTGTGTGTGTGTGTGTGTGTGATTGTGGAGGTCAATGACAAGGCCCAAGACCAATACCAATACCAATGCCAAGCCCAAGCCCAGACCCAGGCCCAGTACCAAGTCCCCATATCAAGCATGAGCCCAAACCCAGATCCAAGTCCAGGTTCAGGTTGGACAAAAGCAAGCCTAAGACTTGCCAGCCAGCCAGCCAGCCAGCCAACGAAGCATGCATACTAAGCACAAGTCGAGGAGCATGTGAGTGGAAAGCGAGGGGTATACATTGCAACGGCAGCTATGTGTGACCACTGGCCAAGACCCCCTCTCCCTCTCACTCTTGCCCCTTAACTCTCTTGGGCCTGCCCCGCCTCAGTCTTTCGTCTGAATGCATTCGTGCGTATGCGAATGACGACGGTGCCAGTTAACAACACGATTTGTTATTGTTGCTCCACACACACACACACACGCGAGAGGGTTAAATGAAGAGAGAGGGACAGAGGGGAGCGGTGGTCGGGTGTGTGTGGAACAGTTCCCGAAACGAACCTTAAGGCTAGCAACCTGCTGCTGGCTTTGCTGAATTTATTAGCAGTCAGTTGCCAGCCAGTGCAGCAGCAGCTACCAAAGTCAGACAGACAGAGAGAGACAGATTGACAGACAGACAGAGGAGGGGTCAGGCTATGGGAGCAGAGAGGATTGGGGAAGAGGGGAGCGCAGGTCTTAGATAGAGGTACTAACCAAAAGCGGGCATTGCGCCGCATGATGCACCGCATTCCTCGGCAATCGATGAGTAAATAATGACCAACGCAACGCAACCAAAGTGGGGCGTACCCCAAGGGCAGGGGCGTAGAAGAGAGGGAGGGGGAGACGGGGTATCTGTAGCTGTGCTACAAACGAGGAGGCAGACATGGCGTGCGGGTCGTCGTCGTCGTCGTCGTCATCGTTGTTGTTGCTGTTGTTGTCGTCGTCGTCGTCGTCGTTGTTGTAATCACACTCAGCATGCATTTCAACATGCTGCCTGGCTGGCTGTGTTGTGTGTGTTGTGTGTGTTGTGCCCCTCTCGACCGTCGCCACATCCCTATGCATGGCCCCGCAGTCCGCTCTTGTCCTCCATTTCTGTCCACATTTTGTGGTTTCTCGTGGCACTGGCGCTGGCGCATATTAACGCCTATTGTTGTTGCTGTTGCTGTTGCTGCTGCTGCTGTTGTTGTTGTTGTTGTTGGCGACGAGGCTGTGCATGGCGAACAGAAACGCCGCCCCATTATAATTTGAGTTAATTACGTATTTTAGCTATATAAATATTTCATTTATCATTACTGCATGCACTCGGCCAGAGCACCCTCTAGCCGTACCCCAACCCCTACCCTACCCCTAGACTCTACTACCCAGTGCAAAATGCAAACAAATTCATAAAATTTTGGCCTGCAATCCGACGACGAACTTTGAACCTGAAAACACTTTGGTATTGTTGTTCTTCTTGTTGTTGTTGTTCTTGTTGTTGTTGTTGTTGTGGCCAGCACGCGTAATTGAATATGAATTCATAATGGAGGCCAGTTTCGCTGTGTGTATTTTGTGTGTGTGTTGTGTGTGTGTGTTGTGTGTGTGTGTTTGTAGTTTAAATACTAGTTAGGGATAAGGGTTGGAGCTGGCTAATAAAAGGGGTTTGGTTAACGCTTTGTGCAAAAACTTAGCAATCGAATTATATGCTTCGGGTGTATATACTAAACATGTGTGTGCGAGTGTGTGCGAGTGTGTGTGTGTGTGTGTGTGCTTTTGAGCCGGGCAATCTTTGAGTGGTCTCCCGAGGCAGTCCCTGAAGGGGAGTTAGCTAAAATCGAGAATTCCGTAGAGTTGTTGTCCACAAATTGGCAGAGTCAGTTTGATTGGCTTTAAGCTCGAAGCCCCTTAAATAAATCAGGCATTTAAGGGGGGGTTTTTAATGGGGTTGCTCGCATTTCAAGTAGATGGAAAGATGCGTTTCGATTTGGATTTAGATAACGAAATCAATGAGCGATAAATCGCGGAGGAAAGACAATTGCATGCCAGATAAGCTGATGAGCAAATGAGGGAGAGAGAGCGAGAGAGCGAGAGAGAGAGATAGAGAGAGAGGAAGGGGAATGGAGAGTCGAGACAGACAATTGTTAAGGCATTTAGACAGGGAGACCAACAGATAGAGAGAAAGCGTGAGATGATGGAAAAGAGATTCATCTAAAGGCCAATAGATGATGAACAATCTATTGTTTATTGTGAAACCATTCAGTTTTAATCATGTTATGGCATACTGCAGGTGTGCTCAAGATTCCATCACAGTTCAATAAAGTTAGCCAACAAACTCGGCTCAATTTTTGGGCTTCCTAATCAAAACTTTGGTTTTACCTTCGCTTAATATGTTGCTAAACAATTAATCTCGCACCGACTTTAACTCGATACGCAGTTCTTTCTCCCAAGTTGTGTGGTTTCACACACACACACACACACACACACACACACACACACACACACACACACACACACACACACACACACACACACACACACACACACACACTCACTCATGGCGTCCAATCCATGAACTGCCTGTGTTGTGCCTCCTTTGCAACTTGCTTGTTGTGGTGTAGACTCTGTAGGACTCCTGCTGCCTGCTTTTGCTCCTGCTACTCCTGCTGCCTGCTTGCTGCTCTGCCTGGTCGAGTTTAACTTATGTTTTGCTTCATTATGTAATTATTAGTTTGTGCAATGAACCGTTACTTGCTTACTATACAACAATACATACAATTCCATATATATATATATATATATATATATATATTGGTATATGTATATAATGAATTATTCAGCTGGCAACATTCCACACATGTTGTGTGGCTCTGTTGTTGTCATTGTTTATGTTAGCAATTAGGAATTCAACGCAACACGCAATCTGCAATTCCCCAAAGATATTCTAAGCAAAAGCTAATTATAAATGTTGCCAATGATATGCAGGCGATTAAGTCTCAAGATTTACAATTATTGTATATTACTTGAATTAAATTCTAGTTGTGCTAGAAATGAGAAATCAAGCACATAATCCAAGTGACACACATTACTGCAAATACTACGAGACCCTCTGATAACCGATGGCGGCTGATAACTGATTACAAATAACTGATAACTGGCCCTGCTGATAGCAGGTGGACAGTGGAATCCATTGTTCAATGGACTTATCAGACGACCAGCTCATGTCACCGGTGATTAATTCAAACACCCAAAAACGGCAACTCATATTTCACTTTACGATTTTTTGTTAGTCGTTGAGCTGCTTGGATCCCCCAAGAGGTTTTCTTTTTTTATTTTTGTTGGGGAATTTAAGTATTCTACATGAGCATGAAAATTTGATGTAATTTTAATATATTTTATTCATTCTCTCCCACTCTCCTCGCTCCTCTCCTTCTGTGTGCTTTTACTTTGCGTTGCGCATATTGATGGAAATTCGATAAGCCTCTTCCTCCTCCTCCGACTGGGCGATAACAGCTAGCTGACAATTGTGTTTGCCTGGGCATCCAAATGCTACGGATGGCGTGGGGTCGACGGGGAGATCCGTTCAACTTGTAGTGTTTGTCTTTGAGTATTGGGAACACACGTCGGACAAAAGGCTCTCTGGGGGTGGCTTTAAAAGCCATTAACGGTAACCAAAAGCGCCAAGTTTGAGCACATGGTAAACAAAAATACAAAAATATAAAAAAAGAGAACAAAATATATAAGTAGAATGACGAGGGGGCTTAGACTGTCAGTCAATGTGTGCCAGATATTTATAATATTTAGTTACTTACTATAGCAAATATCTGGGTATACTTACATATACATATATATCTTAGAGTGCTACGCGACAATAGAAACGAACACTCTTTGAAGAAAGTTCTTCTTTCAAATCGGTGCTTATAAGTTGCTCGTTAAGTTAGGCTGCAATTAGATTATCGAAGATTTTTCACATATACTTAAATCATTTATTATGTAAATCTCCTATTCCTTTCAAAATAAATTCCTATTATTATTGAATGGAATATTTTTTTGCTACAACATTCATTATTTTAGATCTTTTAGATCTTCTTCGCGGAGTTCCATTCATATTTCATGGATTCCAATTTGTTTTTTCTCTCCTACAAAACTTTTGCAGGCAAACTTTTAAGCCATATATTTGAAGGCAAGCTGAGCCTTCAAGCAATTTGTAATCCGCAAAATTTAAACCCGTCAACATTTCGCTTGGTTGACTTGATGGAGTGTTGAGTTGGAGGGGAGGGGGTGGTGGGGCTAGTGGGGTTAAGGGTGGGGATGGGGGTATCCAATACCTTATAACATAATAACATTTTTGCACTTTGCGAGAAATGCGACCTGCTAAAAGTTCTTGCTTCACTGCGTCGCTGGAAGTTCAGTGAAGCATGAAAGCGCTTTTCGCACTTGCAACCGCGCTGTCTGCTTCCTCTTTAACCTTTTACTTGCAGGCGGCTTCATCTTTATCCCCAGCCCACCCAACTCCCCCTCACATATACACCCCCCTTTTGGCAGCCGCCTCTGACCATACAAGCACGTTGACATTAGCCTTACACAAGCTCTCGTGAGCTGGTTGTCATAAACTTTTATTATCATTACACTTACGTTGTTCATTGCTGTTGCCCCACACTCGCCCCACGCCTGCCACTCTTGCCACCCGTGTGACGTTCCATCTGTGTGCCTCTCTGACTGTCATATTTGTTTTATTGACTATGTCACATCACCGAAAGCTCTCAGGGGTTTGGCGGGGACGGTGGGTGTTGTTGGGTGTCATGCTCTGTAAACTGCAGTCAATGTCCTCTTTTGTTTTCAAACACTGTCTCCAGGCCAAAGTAGTATAGTGTAGTGTTGTAAAGGAGAGTGGGAGAGGGGTGCTTGAGGACTGGTGGATGAAGGGTAAGTTGGGGCCAAAGCAAATGCACTTCTAACATTTGCCAGCGCAAAGTGTTGCCGTTGTGTCATGATAAGATTACCGTTGCCTGATAACGCCTTAACAGTTTCTTTTTGTAGGCATTTCCTGAACACAGACAGACAGAGAGAGAGAGAGAAATAGATCAAGAGAGATAGATAGAGATAGATAGATAGATAGAGTCGCACATTGTGACATTTGATAAGCACTCGAACGGTCGTTTACCATGGCTGAGATTAGGGCTTACAGTGTTGGCACTTGAACTACCCCCATATCCATCCGCATCCCCAATACCTCTCCTCATCCTCTTCTCCACACATCTAGCCAAATCTTTACCCCTTCTACTACTGGTTCCCCCCTCTGCCCCGCCTATGTATGCATCATTTTTGACAGGCCCATCAAATGCTTGATAGTTGCGCTGGGGCGACGTTTTGGAGTCAGAGAGGGCCTTACATGGGACATTCATTTGACTTGAAAGCGGCACTTGATGCGCCCATTTCTGGCATCCTTTTCGTTTACTCTCCTTTTTTTTTGTAACCCATTCACAAGCCCCGCCACGCCCCCACACGCACACACGTTTCAATTTCAAAGAGCGCCTCGTAATCAGACAAAACAGAATATAAAAGTGTTGCTAAAAGGCAAGAGAGCTCTAAACGAAAATGAGCGACTTGAAGATACCCTAGTAAGTTGATTTGAACTGTTAGCCATCAGTTAAAAATGGTTAAATATTCCCTAGTTTCTAGGGATCCAGGTTTCCTAGGCAGATTCTAAGATCTACCTGAAAAACAGGTCACTTGGGAATCATTTTAAAAGGTTATCAGTAAACTTGATGTGTGTGTGTTATGCAATGATCTAAAATATTCAATTTAATGTTCTTCACTCTTATAGTGACAGAATAGGGTGAGTTATAAATGAGGAATGATCTTGATATGAATCAACATATCAAGTTTTTATAATCTCCCAGATCTGACAGCAGAGTTTCAAATGAATTTTTATCGTTTTGCAATATCGATTTCATTATTAATGCTATTAGAGAGACACAAGAGCAAACAGATAACTTTACTAAGTCAGTTTATCGATCTCAGAGAAGTCTTGCTTAGTCTACCCACATTATACCCTTTGTTACAATTTGTATAGGGTAAACGGAGAATGCCTTTGAGCAACTGGCACAATTGAAATGAGAACTTTGGATCTTTGAGGCAGTGCCTAAACTAAAGTTGCCAGCATGCTTTGCCTTTGCCTCTGCTTTTGCTTTTGCTTTCTTTCTTTGGCACTTTCTTTTGCGGCCTGGCACATGACAATCTACTCCTGCACGTGTGTGTGTGTGTGTGTATTTGTTGGCATTGTTGTAAGTAAGCCGTGAATGGATTGGAATGAGAATTGAAAGAATGGGTTAGCGAACACGGGGTGCGCCGACAGCTGGATGATGGGGTGGCAAGCAGAGGAGGCACTGGTATCGCACACATGCCTATGTACGTATGTATGTATCTATGTGTGTGTGTGCGTGTGTGTTTGAATGAGAATACGAGCTCATCTACATGAAGATATCTATTCTGCGAGTGCATATCCCTTGGCTTATCCCTGTCGAGGGAGGAATAGAGAGCGTGTGCTTTGTGCCTTGGGGTTATACATTTTATTCGCTCATATTACACAAAACAGAAGAAGCACTTTGCAACGAATTAGGTTTTAAGTTGTAGGCTTTAAGGGAAGGCAGGTGTCGCCCAGGGAGGTGCTCTATGCCTGTGTGATTTGTGTGTTTTTTAGCCGGTGTTTGTGGATTTATAGATGAAATGAACATTTTAGCAACGGATTGTATTTGTCTTATTTAAAGTTACGCTGAGTCACTCTCAGATGGATGGATGCTTATCAGTGGAATTTACTTAGGTAACCAATTTACAGCAATTAAACAAGAAACCTAAAGTCTTAAGTTACATTTGCTCAAGACGACGCTGTTTGTCGTTGAGCACATTTAAGCAGTTAACATGAAATGGAAATGTTCACAGAGATTAAGGCGGCTTTAAACTGTCAACGTGTGTAGGCCAGAGAAGCTCATTAACGTAAGCCTTTTCGTGTAAAATATATTATAATTCTTAAAGATTTGTCATAATGGGTTCTTTATTGTATATTGCCCAATGACATTCAGCTTTGAGCTGTGTCAGAATTAAGCTGTAAAACTGCATTTTGTCAGCTCTTATAAACAATTGATTTCAAAGTAGTCAAAAAGTTCAAAACTTTGATTTGAAAGCTTTGATTTGCTCTGCTTGCAAACCCTTAAAGCTGCCCTTTAGCTTAAAAGTAAGCATTGATCTTAATTTATGACAGAGTCAAAGCTAAATTATAATTGTTTACTTTTAGTCGAGTCCATAACTGACAAATTAAAACTTTAAATTTCCTTGAGTAGAGTTGAAAATAATGTTATATGGCCTAAAGCTAAAGGAGCATTTGGCTCTCCTTAATATTAATCCATTGGCTCTGTTTTACAAGCTAAAAACAGAAGAAGAAATATTCTATTTGCGAACTTACATTCAATTCTGTTGCCTTAAGCTGGCTTAAAGTCCTTAAGCCTCCTTTAATGCATTCCGTTTTACACCAAAATTATTTTGATATGCCACCGTGTACAGTTGTGTTTGCGTTCAACTATTTGCTGTTGCCGCCTAAGAGGCTTTAGCCAATGACTTTAAACTGCAAAAAAAACATATATATATATATATATATATGAAAAAAAAACCAATTGAAGCCCTTCAATCAACAAGCTCCCCAAATGGCTGCACAGCCGGGGCTCTGCTGCGAACGACAGACTAGCATCAACAATCAGTCAGTCATTCATTCCGAACACACACTCGTACACTCGTGCATTCGTACACTCGTTCATTCATTCATTCATTTGCTCATCCATGGAGTCGGCCTGGACTCATTCATGCCCAGCGAGGCATTCATTGCAAAATCCGCACAATGTCTTTAATTCCCTTGATATTTCACTTTGTCGGCAGTCGGCAGTCGGCAGTCGACAACGATGACGATGACGACGCCCCACAAATAACTAGGTGTATATATTTAGTTGTCTAGCATAGTGCAAATACACACACACACACACACACAGAGAAAGAGTAGCTTAACCCATGGCGGCACGCCAATGCTGTGCAGGGGGGCTAGCGGAGGCGTGGCAGCACCCATGGGTGTCATTGCTACGTTTAATATTGCAAAAAGGATGCCGGCAGCGACAGGAGCAACAACAACAAAACAACAACAACAACAGCAACAAGGACGTCGACGTCGCGGTGGCGCCCACATTTGTCTTGTGCAATGCACCCCCCTCCCCCTGCAAACACACACCTCGAGAGGGGGAGGGGCGGAAGCGGAAGCGGGTTAGGTGTTCTGATATTTACTTTAGTCTGGCATTTGCTTTATGCTCTCAAATAAAAAAGCGCTTTCCCTTCGCTGCTGTTTGCCTTTCGCTCTCGCTGCTCCTTCTGCTCCTTCTGTTCCTTCTGCTCCTTTTGCATTTTTCTTTCTTTTTTTTTTTGTTGTTGGTTTTTTTTTACTTTTTGCCTGATTTTTCCACAGTTTTCCTTACACATTTTTATACTTATTTCTCTCGCCATTTCACTTTTGCTGTTTGTTTGGGTGTAATGTTTGATTTAGTGTTTGTTTTTTAGCTCTCTGCTTCCGTTTGCTAAGCTCTGATCCAAGCAGCCTCCCCCCGTCCCCCTTTGCCGACCCCATTTTCCGTTTTTCCCTTTGGATTTTCGCTGTGTGCGTGTGCGTTTTGGCTTTAATAAGCTTTCATTTCCGTTTTTCAGCATGTTTTACTCTATATGTGCTTTTCAAGCAATATTTTCTTTATTTTTTATTTCATTTTCATTTTTTTTTTGTTACTGCTAGCGATTTGTTGTACTTTTTCCTGCACCTTGTTGCTGTGTGTCTGTCTGTCTGTCTGTCTGTCTGTCTGTCTGCTGGTGTGTTTTTCCTTTGGTGCTGCTCCACTTGGCGCTCGTATTCATAGCTTTTAATTTGCGGTCCAAATGAAATAACAATAAATAAAATGGCCACTACGCGGTATTGCCCCAAACTCCTTGACTTGCCTTGCCTTGCCTTGCCCTGCCGTGCCGAGCCCTGCAAGTGTCCAAGAATTGTTGGAATTTTATGTAAAAATGTGCAAGAAGCAGAGGAGAGCAAATGGAGAAACCAGCAAGCTGGAATGAAAAATGTAGCCGCTATTTGTTTATATTTGTTTTTATCTAGATGGCGTTGATTGCAGGTATTTGGGTTTTGTGGCCGCTGCGGACGACGCATTTGGAGTCCAGCCCCAAACTTTGTGGTCGCCCCTCAATGTGATTAAGAAGTTTGCCCGGGACACAATCTGTAGCCCAATGGTGGAGAGAGAGAGAGAGAGAGAGAGAGAGAGAGAGAGAGAGATTAGTGTTTGCCTGGTCCAGAGCTGAACCTAAAAGATAAGCGACAGAAATTTATCTCCTCCACCTTTTAATTGGACCTTCAACTTCAGTTTTTTTGTTTTTTTTTTATGAATATAATGCTGAAACTTGGAGTTTTCAATGCTGTTTCAACTCGCTTAGATTGTAGATTGTTTAACAATCTGCCATCACTTGAATTTTGATAGATTAGAGCAATTATCGGCTGTGAAACTAAAATATTTCATTAAAAAGTTTTGCAAGTGAAAGTTTTTTTTGGGTTTCCATTTGATGGAACATTTTTGGTCTGCAATCTTTGGCAAGTTGCTAACAAGTTCTAAGCACTTCCGATAAGTTGTTTAAGCAGTATTTTCATTTACCCAAAATGCAAACACACACACACACACACACACTCACAGACACTCACACACATGGGTGTGTTTAGAGAAAATTGGCAATGAAACTTTTCAGCTGCAATAAATTCAGTTTGGCACAGTTTGCCAGCTTGGCAACTTCAAAATGCACGCAGCGCAGCAAATGCTTGCGTATAAATAATAATCATTTTTGTGCAACATATTGGCAACTTGGCTACTTGGCTACTTGGCTACTTGGCAAACGCCAGCTGCATGCAACGAACCAAAAATAGAAGTCAACAAAAAAATAAACGTTGCACTGACGGTCACGCAAACATGCAAATATCCTGTATAAAAATACACTTTGTGGATGGTGATTGTGGATGAATAACGTGAGATGGAATCAGGAATCTAATGCAGAGAGCAGAAAGTGATTTTGTAATTTTTATATAGCAAAGAAGTGGGAACCAATATAAAATATTTACTGATGCGATTAGAATAGTGTTTAAAAAAGTCGAGTTTACAGAAACTTAAGTGCATTATTTCTAAAAATTCAAAGAGCCTTTTTACGTTTCTAAATTGCTTCCTATAAATATGGGTTTTCTCGAGTTTCATTCAAACTAGCATACCCTTGCAGTTGGGCTTATTTTTCATAGGGTATCAGCAAACACGCAAAAGTTGCTGCGTACAAAAAAGTTGCAGCCAAATTGTACAGAATTTAATAATTTGTGTATATCATAGTTTTTTGAAGTTTATTTTTATTTTTTTCGCCAATTGCAGTGTATGCTGCATATGCTGCGGGATTGTGGGTTTCTGTTTTAGTCTTGATTTGGGAACATGTTGCATGATTGTTGTAAACTTTTATTTTTGCTTATTTGCCTTTGCTTCTTGGCATTGCAATTACGTAAGCGCAAGCTTGTATAAACAATATAAACTTTGCATTTGTGTCTGTATCTGTATCTGTATCTGTATCTGTATCTGTATCTGTATCTGTATCTGTATCTGTATCTGTATCTGTATCTGTATCGGTATCTTTAAGCTGGCCAGTGTTACTTCCGCTGATTATTCTCGCAGCTTCGCCTTCGCCTCCATCTGCAACTTCAATTTCAAATCCAACTCCACCTCCACAGATCTGTGCGTGGACACACCTCCAGCTTTGTGTGTGTGCCTTTGTCTGTCTGCCCCAGCTGAGTTAAATGTGCTGAAAATAAAATAAAATAAATCAAGCTATAAATATGAATATATATACTCTGTACACATGTATATATATAACTGGCCCATGCTGTGTGTGCCGCATAAAATGTTCATTAAACTTTAGTTTTTCCCATTCCATTTTGATTTGCTTTTTCGGTTCATAATTTTTTTTTTTTGGTTCCATTGTTCCGGGGAATGGGTGCGACGACAGTCGTTTTTATAGCCGGCGCTGTCCGCTATGCGCATTAAATTGATTTTATGGCCATTTTAGGGCTTTATCTTGTGCACCATACAAAAATGCAAATGAATTTCAAATGCATATGATATTTTTAGCCCCAATTTTAAGCCATCGCTGGCGAAGTATCGCCTAATTAAAGTGCAGTTAAAATTTAACGCACAGCATCGTAAAAGTCATGACCATAATCTGCTATATGCCTATAACGAATTGAATACATTGTTCATCCCAGCAGCACAATAATATCCATCAATAGCCAGTGATTAGTTTATGAATTCGACTCGAATTAGAATCCACACAG
This sequence comes from Drosophila glabriapex, assembly GCA_035042305.1. Lineage (NCBI taxonomy): Eukaryota > Metazoa > Arthropoda > Insecta > Diptera > Drosophilidae > Drosophila > Drosophila glabriapex. Next base: position 4,982,548 of record JAWNLN010000046.1, on the reverse strand, counting down.
CAGGGGAGAAGCTGATGCATCTCAAGTGTCTCAGGCGTCGACCATTAAGCAAATGTGGTTGTTTGAGTTGGCGTCTTAAATTAGGCCATCTGCCAATAATAAGATTAAAGTTGGATAGATTTTTATGTGAAGCTTAAGTTTATATTTATTTACTTCATAAGAATGTTATCTTCAATTTATATATATACATTTTTTGTATCTTTAGAATGAGTGGATTTGAAAATTAGTTCAGAGATATTGTTTTTATTGTTGACAATCTCTTTTGATTGCTCAGAAATGTGTTATCGTTTGGTATCTTAAATAAATAAAGGTTTTCTATGAATTACAAATTTTGTATTATATTATTTTCACATTTATGTTTCCCATTCCAAAATCGAATGCATAATTAATTTAAAATAGTCTGCTATGGCTATCATTATTAATTATTCTGTGCAGGGTTTTGCTTGCTTCGATTTCGGTTGTCATTTATCTTTTCGATGTGTCTCATATGGAACACGCAACTCGCTTCGACTTTGATTGATTGATTGAAGGAGCGAGTGCATTTTACTTGGAAATGTATTTGATATACCTTTATGTGTGTGTGTGTCTGTGTGTGTGCTGTGACTCAGCCCTTTTATATGCTGGAATCAATGCTCTGCTGAATACTGTGGATTCAACACCCTTCGTGCGTTTAATCATCATTGCCACTTGCTGTGCCTGTGCTACGCTTATTAACTGATACACTCGGTTCATCCAATAATTCGACCCACAACACTCCCCACACCCCAATGCCAACCCAATCTGAACTCCTTGGCCACCCCTTCCCCTGCCCTGGTTTCTTGCACTTTAGCTGCCAACAGTGCGGAAATTTGTGTTTCTTTCATTCTTTTTCGTTGGCTTTGTTTGCTTTGTGCTTTGCTTTGCTTTGCTTTGCTTTGCTTTGCTTTGCCCTGCTCCCGTTTCCCTTTTCCCTTTGCCCTCCTGGAATGTCTTGGTTTATTTATTTCTTTTTTCATTTGTTCCATTTGCCAACTTGAAATGCAATACAATGGGCATTAAGTAATTGTTGCTGTTGTTGTTGTTGTTGCTGCTACTGTCGATGTTGTTCTTGTTGTTGTTATTCTTGTTGTTGTTGTTCTTGTTGTTGTTGTTGTTGCCGTTGACAAATCCACATCCACACATTTTTCATACGCTTACAGCGAAGCAGGGTTTGCTTTTACCTCACGAATGCCTTATCGTGTCCTAGAGATGTGTGCGTGTCCGTGTCACGAAAATTGGCATTAAATAGTTGTTGGGATTTATGTGAAATAAGTGTAATGGATGTATTAAATATGACACTTTTCCAGAACATTTTTAAAATCATACTTATTTTTGAACGATTTTATTTAGATAAATAATGAGTAAGTGAAGCATCAAAAAAAAAGAGAAACGGTTTCTCAAGCAAATATTGATTAACATTTATGTTATTTATACCATCTTTGCATAGTTTTTAATATTATAGATTATTTAATTAAAGCAAATAAATTATTTTATTCACTAATATTAACTATTCACTATTAATAATGCAAGTAAAAATAAGTTATACAATTAAAAGCGCGTGGACCTTTTGCTCTCGACCAAGATTGATTGTTTTCCTCATTGAAAATAATAAGAAAATGCATTAAGTGGCAACTCCAATTGCTGCATCGAGCGTCGAGCTTCGAGTAATCAATGCACGCACTCATCTCTAATTGGCACTCATGCTCGTATTCACATTCGTATTCACATTTGTACTCATATTCGTACTCATATTCGTACTCATCGTACACGGTACTTATGTGTACTCAACTTGTACACTCCGCATAAATAATAAAAATTGCAGCTGATTTTTCGTTTGTCGCATTTCGCATTTCGCATTTTGCTCGTCGTGCAGTTTTTTGCGCCTATTATGACACGGACACGGACACGGACACGGACACGGGTAAGGCGAGGCGACATTTCAATTGCGTCGAGTGGCTGCCTGTCCATCCCATGCCTGCTCCCATCTGATACACCCATCTCATACTCCCCCCACTCCTCATATCCCCATTCCCCATTTCAGTTGGTTTCGCTGTTATTCGTCACACGGTTTATGAGGGCACATTATGCCATTTATCGCAGCTTAAATGCCGCTCATAAACCGACGGCTTGACTCACTTGAGAGTGCTGAAGAACTCCCGCCCTCCCCGCACTCTCCTCTGCCGGCGTTTAGTGAGCCAGATAGCAAAATACGAGCCAGACCCGGATCGGTTATTCGATGGGTCGGCTTCTCGATGGGGCCCACATGTGTTGTGTATCTATGTCTGAGTATGGGTTTGAATGTGAGAATGCACTTTCGTTTATGAATATTCAACTTAATAAGCATTTATATTGAGCTCTAGGGGAAGTGGAAGACGTAGTCGTGGGGGGTGGACGGTGGGTAGACAAATTATTGTGCTTCTCCGCCCATTTGGCAGTTGATTAATTAAAATTATTTTGCATAAGTTGATTAGTATACTAAACTAGCTGGGAGGGGAGAGTATTATGATTTTGTGATGCATTAGGAATCGGTTAGTCAAGCATAAAATGTACGTTTTGAAGTATTGTGAATTTGTCATGCATTAGGAATGGTAATTGGAAAGAAGGTAAGCTCATCGACGATAGGCTTAAAATAACTTACCATTTTTCATTGTGAAAACATTCGTGATTCAAAGTGACCATCATTTGGAATTTGATTAACAAAAATTAGCATATTGTGAACAACTGCAAGAGTATTAAGTCTTCGTTGATTTAAAGCGAACTATTTCTTTTCTCTTTTAACTATTTTCACGCTCGTTAATTATACAACAACAACAACAACAACAACAACAAAAACTATATATACTAATTCATTATTAAAGTTGGTTGGTTGCTGAGTTAAACGTTTTTGCTTTGTTCGCAATTTATTTTATTTCCTCTGCTTTTATTTTTCGCACACACAAAAAAATGAATAATTGTGCAGTTGCCTTGACTTTTGCATCTGTATATATATATATACATATATATATAATAATTAGATAATGACGACAACAACAGCAATGCCTCAACAAAGAGAATAAAAAAAGCAATTGCAACAAGACATTTAAAAAAAAAATTGTACAAAAGCTCAACCTTTGCATTCTTATGATTTCATTTTGTGGCTCGTTAAATTCATAAAACAGCAAAATTAGCTGTGCAAAAAATAAAAGGAAAAACAACAACAACAACAACAGCAGCAAAAAATAATATTAAAATAATGTAGCTAACCTTGAGGCAAAGCTTGCTAAATGCAACAAACAAAAACAAACAAAATTCGCCAACAAAGTCACAAATCTGTTAGCAAAATTCATTTTAAGGCTAGCGCCATTGAGTCTGTGGGCAGCGCGGTGAATTATGGGCAACTTAATGCGCTTAGATCTGCCAAAGGTGTGTTCGATTTTTATATTGAAATCTGGACAGAAATAATCAAGATGTGAAATATCGCAGCCAGCTGCAGCTAACCAGATGAAAAAACGGTTAGTTTTCGCAATCCGAAGCTGAAATACCCTTGCAGAACACAGTCAACCCGCCGACGTACAACTTTCCTTGTAGGTCGATCGATTGTTTCTTGAAAAAGATAAATGATTGTTCCTATGAGAACTGGTCTTATCCGCTAGGTTCCCAGATATTTACTGCAGTAGACAGACGGACATCAAGCTAGCTTCAAAACTGAGGAACTAGTTCACATAGAACCCGATAGAAGTGAGGCTGATCAAGAATATTTTTATATACTCGGGGTTGTCCTGTTCAAATTCTTTTGTTAAAAACTTCACGACATAATTGAAATAGCCTCTGAAAGGGTATAATGAATAAATAGCTGGAAAAAATAATTGCCAATTTGCTGTCCACTCCTCAGCCTGCAGTTCTTGATAAAAACCTTTCCTTACATTTAAATTATAATATTTTTTATATTTCTAATTTACAAGTTTAATTTTGTTATCGTTCAAGTCCATTTCTGTTAGTTATTTATATAAACCCGTTTATTGATCCTTCGAATATATTGGTCTCCTGTGCTTATTGAGTCGATACATTCGAGTTAAATATTTACTCATATGCCCCTATCAAAAAAGTACAAATTGAATTTTTTGAGCACCTCTTTGTGTGGGTAAAGAATCATTTCACTTCACAATAACTGCTGCAACTCTACTCTATAACTTAAAGCACTGCCCCGTTCAAAGTGTTGTTGTAGTATTTATGCACATGTCAGAACGCTCCCCTCAATCCCCTCAGCAAAGGCTCAGTGTCCCTGTCAACCAATCCTTGCAGCGCCCTTCGCAGCCGCCCTTGAGAAGTAAAGCTTTAGTCGATTATATTGCTGATTGGTTTCCGGTGACAGGCATCTCCACACACTATGTATATGCATATATATTTATATGTATATGCTATATGCAATCTCTGACAAATATCCCCCTCCCTTGAGGGTGCCCCTCAACAGGCAGGCAGCCAACAGACTGTCGCACGCTGCTTTGAATACGTCGCGTTCCCGGCGCAGACCATGTGGAAAAATGCGGGAGCCAGGCAAATCAGCAAACCCACCCAACCAACCCCCAAAAATAACCCAGCAGGCGAGCAGCTTGTCACTTCAATTGTGTGGAACGCTCTGAAAATATTGGCAAACTTTGCCACTCAACAAAAAAAGAAAAACACAAAAAATAACCAAAAAAGAGAAAAAAAAGGGAACAGCAAAACGAATTATGAAAATAAATAAAAAAAAAGCAGAAATATTTTTGGTGCGTGACTCGAGACAACAGATTGATGGATATTATGTGGCCATTAAATGGGGTATTCAATTGAAAGATACAATTGACCCGCATGTCTGCACTTCACTTTGGCCCACTTATCAGTGCAACAGCATCTTAAACAGCTTGTCAGGCCCCACCCAAAACAAAAAAAATTAGACTTAAAACCAAGACAAGGCCTCTGATGCACACCAATCGATAAGTCTAACAAATATCACAGTTGCAACCAGTACAAATGTTCTAGTCGAGAGTGCTCGACTGGCAGATACTGTGTTAACATATCCATAAGTATCTACTTCTGCTTGTAGGTGTGCGTATGAAATTGTGCCTATTTTGCTATCGATAATCGATTTCTATCGATATTCGAGAAACGGGGATAGATAACTTATATATCTTATTCTAAATCGACTCTACTATTGATGCTGATTAAGAATTATATGCTTTATTAGTTCAGATACGCTACTTTTGCACAACTTCATTGTACCCCTTTTGGCCATTTTGAATGGGTGTGCAGGGTATAATCACCGTAAACATGCAAAGCTGTGTGCAACTGTGCAGCGCTCAAATTATAAAGTTTAGTTCTACGGAACTAACGCAAACAACAATCCATATAAAATTGTGGTTTTGGAGGTCTAGCTAAAAGAAATAGTTGCTTAAATATGCCATCACTTTTTATTCCGTGTATTTTTTGTTTTGTTGTTGCCTGTTGCAAGTTGACTGTTTGTAGTTGACTTCATTTGCCAGTTTTGCCGCTGGCCGCATTGCCTTCTAACTTTGTCTGCCCATACAGTTTATTTTATTTTATTATATATTTATTTTTATTTTTATTTGTCGGTTCTTATATTTTATCTGTGTTTTGTTTTTTTATGCACACTTTTCTGTTGTATTTCCTATGCAATTTTTGTGTCGCCTCTGTTGTTGTTTGTAGTTTGTGGCTGGTTTTGCCAGTTGTTGTTCGCTTTGTTGAAGGTCGCCCAACAAATTTTTGGAAAGTACATTTAGAAGTTGCTGCCATTGCGCCAGCATACATAATTGCTGCAAAATGCTGTTTTGCTTAGCGTACCGAGAGTACATTTAGCAGGAAAATTGATTGTGATTGCATTGTGAAGACCTCAACTGCATGTGTATATTCATAATTAATTTCATTAAAAGTATCTTCTGAGCAGAAGACATTATCGCTCTCCAGAAGCGCAGAAGCTAATTAAGTATATTGTATATGATTTTAAGGTATATTTATAGTTTAATTCTGCTTGCCTAAAAATCAAATAAAATGTTCTCCATTTGAATTGAAAGTATTTCCATCAATTTGGCATAGTTTTTGGATCTCTATAAAGCTGTGCTCCTATTTAGCTTTTTATTTCGTTGTGTGCACAACAACTTTTGCCTTTTCACCTAACACACAATCACACACACACACACACACACATAAACATTCACACACACAAGCTGAGGGACTTAAAAGCTGTGGATTACTTGCCTAGAGCAGCCCCAAAGCGCAGCTCGTTGACATATTTGCAAGCATTTATATAAAGGCAAATGGCAACAATGCCTGAGAGAGACATCAATGAGAGCCTTTTCCGTTTTCCTTTTTCCTTTTTCTTTTTTTTTTTAGTTTTTCTGTTTTTTATTTTCTGTTTTGCTGCTTTGGGTGGTGGCTGTGACCAAAACTACAAGCAATAAGATTATATCGCTGGCATTTGGCCAAATTTTATAAATCAGTAGAACAATTTGTGCTGATTTAGTGACATGATACAGCAATGGAGCCAACTAAAGGCACAACAACAGGAAGCGAACGACGAAATGGCGGACAAAGCCTCAAAGTGAAACCGTATAGAGAAGCCATAGGGAATCTGCAGCTCAGACAGACTGGAAGAAGAAAGAAACGCGTTCTGGATGAAGTGCAATGAAGTGAATAACGTTATAAATAAAGAAATGCTCAAATTAAAAGTGCACACGTTGCAAGATAAATGGCCCGACAAGCGGACAATTAGTGAGAGATTGGAGAATGCGCTGCTCCAGACTGAAATCGCCACAGTCACATTTTTATATCTTTTAGATATATAGTGTTGGAGTGAAACAGTTGACGGCGACGCCAAAAGTTCTTTTCTCCGCCTGGCAAATGGCCAAAAGGAAAAAAACAAAGTACAAAATACAAAAATACAAAAAAAAACAAAAAACAAGCATTGCACGCCAAATTGAGTTACTCAAAAGTCAAGCAAGAAAAGCAACTATGAACAAGTCAAGGAAGAAAACAAGCTTTCAAGCTAACGAGCCTTTGGGATACCCTACAAAATGATTGGAATTGACATTGAGACACAGATATAAATAAAGATATAAATAAATTGATCAGATTTTCGAACTCTACTTCAACATATTCAACAGGCAAGTACAATCAGCAGTTGAACAGCATTTGTAGACTGAATCAGTTATTAAGATATCTGTGTCTGTGCCTGTTCCAAAAATGTCTCTAAATCGTTGGCAGCCAAATTTATGCACATATTTAATAATCACTCAAATTAGTCTGCTAAATTCGCTGAATTTTTAAATTATATATGGCAGCATTTCTTGCCAAATTATTCAAATTACTTTGCATAGCTTATGGGGCTTTTTTGTTTTTTAAATCGATCGATTGTGAAATTGATGAAGATATCCTGCATTAGGTGCAACTTATTTATAGATTACAAGCTGTATTCGATAGTCAAGATATCTTTCTTTTGGGTAGTGTGATTTTTCCAGCGAGAGCAAATGTGCAAGAGGCAAAATAATGCTGGCAACCTAATTTGGGGGCGTTAGCAGCTGGCTGTGCGTGTGTGTGTGTGTCTGTGTGTGTGTGTGTGTGTGTGTGTGTGTGTGTGTGTGTGTGGACTTTGCAGCGGCGAATTTCGCACGAGATGTCAACACACTGAAATGACTGCATAAATCTCGAGGTCAGGGCGCAGACTAGCAGCGAATGGGAGAAGTGGGAAGGGGGCAGAGGAGAACGGAAGCAGATACTGATTAGCACGCTGCCCGAAACCGGAAGTGGGGCAAAGACATTAAAATGCAGACTGCAAAAAGCGAGCGCACATTCAAAATTTGAATAAAAGCAGCAGCGAAATGCAATTGGGCAAACTAATTATGCAAACCAGATGGGCAAATAGTGGCCCTGCCAGGCAAATGCTGCAGGCGAACGCGAACATTTTTTAATTTCATTTTAATGATGCGCGCTTTTCAATGTAAGCACTTCAATTTGTGGCCAAGTGGCGCCCCTCCTATCCGCCTCCGAAGCACGCATAATGTATGCAAATTTCGGTAAAAAACAAACAAAGAACGAAACTTTAACTAGGCAGAGAAGGCAGAGGGACACTTTAAATTGCATTACGTATGCGTCACATTGTCCAGGTGTGTGTGGGTTAGACTCTTAAATGTTGCGGACATAGTGGTTCAACTGACTGACTGACTGACTGACTGACTGACTGCCTGCCTGTTCTGGCCTGGCCTGGCCCGTTCTGGCTGGCTGTTCACGTTGTTGCGTAATTAATTGGCCATGTTGCATTTGAGTGGCCCAACTAAGTGGCGGAATGAAGGCAGTCTTTCAACCTATTCAACCCTATCCCAACCCAATCCCATCCCATCCCAAACCCTATCCTGAGCTCAAAACTCAATCCAAATCCCAATCTCCGCTAAGCCCGCTTCAACAGGCCCCGCCACATTCACAGGTATCGCATTACAAGAGCAACAACAACCGCAGCAGCAACCACAATTGAATTCTGTTTTCTGTTCTGTTCTGTTCTGTTTGGCTGCCGTTGCCACCTCCGTCGCCAGCGGGTCTTAAATCGTGAGTGGATGAGCGGGTGGGGCAAGGGTGGGAGAAAGGGCATCCATCTGCAGCACTCCAGCAATCGAATAGCAGTTACAATTGTGTGTTACACCAGCGAGAGTGAGTGAGAGGGTGTGGTAGAGGGGTAGGGGTAGGTGGAAAGGGATTGTGGAGAGTGCAAGTGGCATAGGTTAAACTATGCAACTTGCCACACCAATGCCAAACACCTCAGCAATTGGACGAGGGCAGCAACAAATTGAAAACCCTTAATTGCCTTCGAACTGTTATTTTGGATAGTTAACTTATTTTTATTTCATGTGGAATAAGTGGCTGGTGAATAGAATACAAGTTGAATAAGAATAATACAACGGAATTAAGACTAATAAGAGGCCAATTAACTGTGGCTAATTGAGCTAAATACTCGTCAAAAATGTATAATGCAGTTGTAAATTGAAGTTGAATCAAAGAGAAACTTCTTCGATTACTTCAATAGAAACACTTTGCATTAATTAAGGAATTAGCCAAGCAGGCAGCAGCATCTAATATCCAAGCACCTCCAAAATACTGTGTATACAAAAAACTAAAACTAAAACCAAGAAAAATCAAATGAGGAGGGTTTTCAACTCTTCTGGAATCTGGAAACATGATTTCAAATGAGAAAAACACAATTCTAGGTCGAAGTACTTACTTAAATTTGAATTTAAACATCGCTTTTGGGGTTCGATTATAATGTTCCCTAATTTATGGTGCTCATCTTCAGCAAAGCTGAAAGAGCTCATCTTGAATTCGATACTTAGTCACAAAATATATTTTTCAACTAATTAAAGAAGCTTTAAAGAGTCACATTTACTCGTGTCTGGCTTGAGTTCTTACATCCCCACACCACCAAGATGAGCATACTCTCAAACTGTGCGTCAAGTGTTCACACACACCCTCACACACACTTGCACACACATTGTGCACAGTTAACTTTCACCGTTGGCCACTTGATAAGGAAAGTACATCATGAACAGAGACCGCAAACAACAACGTCGTCCTGTCAAAAGAAATTTGCATAAGTTTATTAAACGTGTGGCTGACGGTGGCAGCCTTTGCAATGGACTTGAGCAATGCACTTCAAAGTGCGGCAGGACATAACTTGAGACTTGGCAATTGCCGGGCCGTGTCAGAAGCAGTTGCAATTGGCAGCAGCAGCAGCAGCAGCAGCAGTTGCAGTTGCAGCTGCTTTTGAGTCGTCATTTGCAGCTGTGGGGCAACGTTGCGTATGCGTATTATCAGAAGGCTGGGCAATAAATTATGTGCCAATTACAAAAGGCAATTGCATTAATCATGCGACGACTTGAGTGACTATGCAAAGGCGCCATTTCAACCTACAACCCCCTATCCCCCTATCCCCCTATCCCATATCCCCTGTGCGTGCGTCTCTTGGTCTGTTTTGCTTGTCAAGAAATGGGCGTGGCAGCTGTGTGGCAGCTGCGACGCTGCTGCACAAATTGGAAGTTGAAACTCGTTTGTTTTCGCTATTTACAACTTGCTTGCTTGCTTGCTTGCTGCAAGCAGTCTGCGTAAATGTCATAAATTTAACGCAGTCTCGAGTTGAAAACTTTGCAAACACCCTCAACCCCAACCTCAATGCCCATTTTTGGTTTTGGCCAAAAATGCCAAGTGTCATGTAAATGTGCAACAGCCTGGAGACGAGACGCAAAGCCGCCAACTGCTTTTAACTGTCATTAATTATGTCCAAATAAGATTTAAATGCCTTTTTGTCTGCACAAACATCAACGGCATGCGATATGCCAAACCCCACCACCCAATCACCCCTCTCAGACAGAACTCTTTCCTCTCCTTCTCCTTCTCTCTCTCTTTCCCTCTCTCTCTTTGTGTGGAGAAAAGTTTTTAGTCGCACTAAGCTCCTGCTGCATAAATATCATTTGTTTAGCACCATTTTCGTTGAGGCGACTAATGCTAAGACTTTTGTGTTGGTTGCTGGGTTTTTGTTGACGGCTTCGCTCTTTCTTGGAGTGGGCCAACAGTCGAGTAGGGAAGTGGTTGGGTAGTTGGGATAGGCGAAGGGGTGGACAGGCGGAGAGACTTCGTCAGCAGCAGCAGCAGCAGCAGCAGTAGCAGCATCCGCAGCAGCTGTACAAATAAACTTTCATTAATTATGCGCATTTGGGCGTCGCTGTGTTTTGGCCTTAACCCGCCCCGCCCCTACCCGCCCCCTACCCGCCCAAAACATAATGAGCCTCAATTTGAAAGAGGGTCTTGAGGTTGAGACTAATAGAATTTTGAATGAGATATAATTTCAACAGTCACATGCAGTTGCCTCTTATGTTGATTGAATTTCTAATTTGAATTTGGGGCTAGAGTTTTGCGTAGAGTTTCGCAAAAGTGAGCAAATTTCGGAAATGAGAACACAAACAATAAATATGATTATCGTATTTAGAAAAGCATAGCTTTTATAAATTTGATTAGTCCTTGTGCGGCATTTTAGTGAATTAATTCTGATATATTTATTTCACTCATTGCTACCACATTTTAAATTGCCCAGCAAATCTGGCAAGTTATGTTTATATTCACAGCCCTGTTTTGTGTTTATTTCCCTTATTCTCTCCTGTTTGCTACAGTAATACGATAACTTAAATTTTCAGCTTCCGTTATCCTTCTTCACTGTTCCGGTTCATTGTAATTGTTCACATTTACTTCCACTTAATATAATTTCCTTATTTAAGATTTTTTCTTTAAAATATTCTCAACACCTTTGCCGTCTTGCCTGAATTTCCTTTCTCTATTCCACTTGTTGGCAGCTTCTTCTTCTCGTCTCATTCGTAAACGTTACGTTGCATTGCATTTAACGCTTGTCTTCCAAAACGTTTATGTCGCTTATCGTTTTAAAAAATGATGTATATTCCAGAGTAATTACACGACGCTCACGCCTGCTGCCACATAACCGCAATCAACCCCACAGCCAAAACCATGGCTCTAGCCAACCCCATTGCCCCTTTTGCTCTTCCCACGAAATCCCACCCACCCCATGTCAGCCAAAGTCACAAAAATCTGTTACTTAATTTCAATTGACTTTGAAAAGCGCGACGTATGGCAAAAAAGAAGCTGAAGCTGAAGCTGCCTTCTGCTTGCCTGCTGGCCCAAAGACTGCCTTCGAATTCGACATGGAACAAATCAGTTTAATACAAACGCCCTGTCTCTCTCTCCCTATCTCTCTCTCTCTCTCTCTCTCTCTCTCACACACACATACAAGCTCTGTCTGCCTTTCTCGCTCCCCTCCGGCAGTCCGTACCCAATTCCAGGCATTCAGTCGTCAGTCAGCCAGGGAGCGAGATGCTTATCAATTTGAAATTACTTTAGCCTCGAACACAAAAGACAAGCCACGCACATGATAAAGAGAAAAGCCACACTCACACACACACACACACACACGCCAGACACTGTTAGGGTAGCGGGTAAGGAAGGGGTGGGGAGTGGGCGAGTGGGCGAGGGCAGGGTGTCCTGGGCGCAAAGACAATCGCGCCAACATCGACAATGCTGACACCCCATAAAATATTTAAGTTAACAGCGGCTGCTGCTGCTGCTGCTGCTGCTGTTGTTGCTCGGTCGGTTGGCCCGAGGGGTGAACGAGACAGGGGCAGGGGCAGGGGCAGGGGCCAGCTAGCATTAAAGGGCGTCACACAGCGCTCGTCACCCTACCACCCTACCACCCGCCTGGCCCCAGGACGAACTAAAAAAGGACCCAGGCAGCAGGCAGCAGGCAGCACATTAAAGCGCCTCAAAATGTGTTCGTTGCCTTTTGGCTCGCCTCATATTTGTCGACCCTTGTAAAACTCGCTTGGCACTTGTCTGTGTCTCTCTCTCTCTGAGTGTGTGTGTGTGTGTGTGTGTGTGTGCAATCCTTCGTGTGTGTGTGTGTCTTCCTTCCTTCCGGTTTCGTGCTCGCCTTTTTTGCTTGGGCTCTTTTCTCTGTTTTTTTTTTGCACGCTCAACTTTCTTTTTGGCTGTTGCGCCTGATAAGGCCAGTTCCGCAACCCTCACCACCCCACTCCTTTCATATTCGAAAGCGTTGCCAGACTGCCTCACATTGCATGCCATCTGGCAACGCTTTAAATAACTTGCCTTCTCCCCCGCTCTCTCTTTCTCTCTGTCAGTCTTGTTTGTAATGTGCAGGCGGCTACTTTGTGCAGCTTTTTGTTGTTATTTTATATTTGTGGCGTCGCCAACGTTGCCACCTAACCCCAACCACAAACCGCCGCCTCCTTTCTGCCACCGTTTGCCAGCGTTGCACGCTTGTCTGGCGTCTCGCAGGATACAATGTTTCATAAGTTTAAAGAGGCGTTAAGTTCATTTCGCTTTGGAAAGTGGCAAACTTCCCTCCACACCCCGCCAACTTTTAGCTCTCTAATGCCACAGAACCATGCTTCCTTCACACCCCTAACTGCCTCCCCCCTTCCCTAGACTGATTACATATCGCAGTTTTCGTGCTTGCTGCTTGGCTTCGCAGCTTGGCTTCGTTTTATGTTTGTTGTGTGCTCAACATTTGCTAGCTCACTCTCTCTCTCTCTCTCTCTCTCTCTCTTTCGCTCACTCTCTCTCTCTCTCTCTGTCTCTCTATCGTCTAGACGACTTTGCTGTTTCTAGCTTTTACTTGGCTCATTCATTGCCAGCCTCAACTTCATCTTCATCATCTTCATCATCATCAAACTATAAATATAAATATAATAATCATAAAAGCTGTAAGCCACCAACTTTATTGTGGCCACAATTTTGACTAGTAGTGTGCCTCGTGTATTGTGTATCGTGTCTCGTGTCTCGTGTCTGTCTTCTCTGCTGTCAGCTGTGTGCGTGTCACGCGTGATTTGCGCGTGCTTCAGCGCTTAATTTCATTTTAGCAGCTGCCGCTGCTGTTGCTGCAGTAAAGGATGTGGCACGTGCCTCTGTAGCAAACACATGTCTGCCATTGCTTCTTATGCTGCTGCTTCTTCTGCTGTATTTGATAGCGACTCATTTGCCGAGGCATTAACAAACAATTATGCGAAAAGAATTACCAAGTTTATTGAAAACAAGCACGCTAAGCACTTAATCATAAATAGTTTGAGTGCAGCAAAATGAAAGATGGGATTCGAAAAGTTGAGCGCAATTTTAATTAGAAAACTTTTGCATTTGTTTTTTTTTGCTGTTTTTTTTTTTGTTTCCTTGTTTGCTGGGCATCGCTAGACAAGTTTAATTGTAAACAGAAAATCAAGTTAACAGTTGCCAGGGCTGCAAGAGCTAGCGAAAGATCCATCTATAAAAATATTCCTGGTAATTATGTAAAAAATGCCAGTCTTCTTATTTTATATGATATTTCAATGACTTCCAAGCAAAATTGCCAATCAATTTGCCAGCCTTGCAACTCATGTTAGCCAGCCCTGCCAGCCCTGCCAGCCACCCACACTAAATACGCCGTTATTTGTTTATTCGGCTCATTGAGCGAGTTGCCTTAACCAGACATGATTTGTGCATTTTGGCAATAAACTTGTTAATTGTTGATACTTGTTGTTGTTTGCTTTACAGTTGCGCTGTTTTTGTTAATCGACTTTTAATTAAGATGTTTTCTTTTCACTTTTGCTTTCATTGCAGGTAAGCGAATCAAAAAAAAAAGTGCTCAAACAGCTTAAATGACTAACAAAATCAGCGAAATTCTTAATTGGTAAGTGTGATTTACTTGTGTGTTTGCGGCTAGAAAAGGGCTACTTAATAATGGCAAGGGCAAGTTTCCACAAACGATGAGAAACTGTTGTATTCGCTGCTTGAGAACTTTCTGCTTTTGCAAGCCGAAGTTGATATCGCTTTTGAATGAATTGATTGTTTGATACACAAATATTCGCTGATTTCAAAAGTCAATAACTATAAGTAAATAAACGTTCAGAGGTCAATAACATTGGCGTCACTGATAAGCACACACATCACTGAAATATACACACACATGTATGTATACACACACCCTAACACACACTCACACACATAGACAGAGAGTAAGAAGAGATAGCAGCTTTGGAGTGTGTAGCGTGCAATCAGTCAGTCAGGCAGTCAATGTGTCAATCATAATTTAATACGCCGCCAATCGCTTGCAGTTTGCCGTTCGATTTGTCATCGGGGTACTGCTGACTGCTGACTGCTGACTGCTGACTGTTTTTGTTGTTGCCCGTTTGCCAGTTGCCAGTTGCCAGTTGCCAGTCAGTCAGCCTGCTTTCAGCTCGGGGCCCCGTGACCAACTAGAGTAAAACAAGCTAAAATAGTTGTCAACATGAATTATTTACAAGAGACGTGCGCGGCATGCGGCATACGGCATACGGCATCGACACTCGACAGGTGCCGCAAACACAACACAGCGCAACACAACACAACGCGACGCGAGGCGACATTCACCTCTTCTCTTATCTTCCCTCCTCCCTCTGCTCTGATCTGCTCTGCCCTGTGGCAGACGCGGCGTATGCGTAATGTGAATCATTTCAGCTCGCTTCAGACTCATTACAGATGCGAGCGCACGCGCACACTTGCCCAAAAACGGATTGTGGATGGCTATTAAAGTGTGGGCGCAGAGGGGGGAGAGAGCGGGCAGAGTTGGGCATGAGTAGCCAGGGGGGGCAAGTGTGCGGGGTGTGTGGCTAGCGGGATACATTGAAATTAATACGCGCCGACAGCCGACAGCCGACAGCAAAAATGTGCGTCAAGTTATGGGAAACAACAAAAAAAAAAAAAGAAGAATATATACAAAATATATATATATGTATTTACATAAAAGAACAGTTAGTTACGCTGTGACGAACATTTAATACCCTTGCCAGAGGTGCAGCAGAGCAGTATGCAACTTTATCCACCCTCAAAGTTGATATTTGTAGAACAAAATTAATGTTGCTGCGGTATAATCAAGCTCACAAATGCTGAGTTTAATCAATAGAATATCTCAATATAATAATAGCAAAGATTGTTTCTATAAATTTCGTATTTGTGGGATATGTTTTATGGTTTGATGGTGATCAGTGTTCAACAAAATGTCAGTTGCTTAATTAAGCTCGGAGCTAAGTAGACAGTTTCATCGAAATCTGGTTAACAAAAAAGTTAAATAGTCAAAGTTTGATAAACAACTATGAAAATAGAACAGAAACATGTTAATGGTGATCAATGGTGATGAATACTTTGTGGAATCAAAGATATGTTTTGCAAAGTGTTACACGCTGCACAACAAAATTACAACGGCCTGCGAAAGGGTTTGAGAATGAGAGAAAACAAACCAGTTTGGCAACGCAAAATTGGCAGGCGAACACAGAGACAGCCAGAGAGACAGACAGAGAGACAGACAGAGGGACAGACAGAGAGACAGACAGAGGGACAGACAGAGAGACTGACTGTGGCCACTCACACAACCACAAGGCACAAGGCCCAAGTCCCTGGCGAGAGCAGGCAGCACATTTAATGGAGTTAAGTGCCGAGGCCGTAAGCGAGATGAGGAGCTTGTTGATGGCGGAGAGGAGCGGGTAGGTTGGAGTAGGCAGGAGGGGGTAGTCGTTGCTCTTAGCGCGCTTGATTAAAAAACGGTAGCAAAGCAATTACAACAACAGCAACAATTCAATTACAAGAGCAGCGCAGCAAAAGATGCTGCTGCTGATGCTGCTGATGATGCTGATGTGGCTGATGCACTCCACAAGATTATGAGCGATAAAGTCAAAAGTTGAGTGAGTCGTGAGAGGGGGAGGCGAGGGGCAGAGTGGAAAGAAGCAAAGCCTACTCTTATCTGATTTGTTGGGTGGTTTTTGATTAGGCTCTGGAAAAATATGTAATCAGCTTCGACGAATTATGGCAGCGATTAAATGAAGCAATTTTGCTGCATAACTTTTAGATCGATGATCAATAAACCAATCAACAACTATCGATAACCATTTTATTGTGCCTTGTTTATCAAGATGAAATCATTTCTTTGGCAAATCTAATTTAGCTGAAATTATTATGTATTTAAATAGAAGAATCATTTTCGGCATAGCTTCAAATAGTTGAATCTTTCTTTAAGAGATACAACGACAGTTTTCCGGAAACTAATTATTCTTGAGAACTCTTAAACATTTGCCGAGACTTTAACTGCTGAATGAATGGCCATTTCGATGATAGATCTTTATATTGCTATGCATTTGTTTTACACATATATGCAAAATGAAATGAGCTATTTGATTTATTCCTTCCTTATATTTTCAAGTCTTGTCTATCGATTGTTGTTCGACTGTTGGGCCAATTGATATGCACACCCCGATCAAGTGTAGCGCTTTGTCTTTTCATGAATAATGTAAATCAGCAGCACTCAGCTGCACAGTGCAGCTCCACCTTCAACTCAGCTGCACCCTGCAACTCTCCCCCGTCCCTGCCCCAGCCCCAGCCCCAGCCCCCGTCCCCGTCCCCTCCACCTGCACCTCTCACTGCAGCCAGCTTGCACATTTATGAAGCGTGCGCTCATAATACCGATGAAGAGCTGCACTGTGTGTGTGTTGCAGTGGTGGCAGTGACTGTGGCGTCAGCTTCTACCACGCAGCGCGTTGCAAGTCGCGCTTTATCATGAGATAAACAACAACAACAACAACAACAGCAACAACAAAAAAATGGGCCGGGCCCTGCGCTTTTGGTATGGGTCTTGTTTCGGGGTCTCGGTCTGAGTCTGGGTCTGGGTCTCCTCGGTCTCGGTCTGGCTGTGAGCCGTGCCTCACCTGCATGGCGATAACCGCAGGCAGCCACCAGCAGGCAGTCAGCCAGCCAGTCAGCCAGCCAGGCAGGCAGGCAGGCAGCACAGTCAGTCATTCACTCACTCAGTCATTCAGTTGGCCAACAAAAAGAAGCAGAGGCAGAGGCAGTGGCAGTGGCAGTGGCAGTGGCAGCGGTAGAGGCAGAGGCAGCGGTAGAGGCAGAGGCAGCGGTAGAGGCAGAGGCAGAGGCACCTCTACCTAACCGAAAACCAAAATCAGCCTCAGACCCGGCTTGCAACTCGTGCCTGACGCCAATCAACTGGTTGCCCAACAGAGTCCGCTCTTGTGCACTGTGGATGGCCCTCATGATGATTGCCCCGAATGGCGGGTTGTAGGGGTAAGGGGTGAGGGGCGGAGAGGGGGAGAGGGGGAGTCATTGATGGAGGAGGGGTCTGTGGCGTCTGTTGTGTTTTCTGCTGTTGTTTTCTTTTTTTTTTTTCGTTAGCCGTCGCATTTTGCGTTTCCGTTGCATTTTTTCAATGTCTGTCCGTCCGTCCGTCCGTCCGTTTGTCCGTTTGTCCGTTGTTGTTGCAGATTTATATGCGGTTGAATGAACACGCCCGCCAGCCAACAGCAACAAATGCGCATTAACATCATTATCATCACGTTCATTATCAGCATCAACATCATCATTGTCAAAAGGCAACAACAGACTTTTTTCGCTTTGTGTGTTGTTTTTGGTTTTGGTATTTGTTGTATGTAATAAACAAAATTTTAACAAACTTTGGCAGTGTCTTGCCGCACAACAACAACAACAACAACAGCAACAGCAACACAACAACAACAACAACGATAACGACAACAATTTACAAAGTGTGCTGAAAAATTTCGCATAATTATTTTTCATGTTTCCCTCTCTGTCGCTCTGTCTCTCTCTCACTCTCTCTGTGTCTCTGTCTGTCTCAGTGTCTATCTGCTCTGCTCGTCGTCGTCGTCGTCGTCGTTGGTCTCTCGCTATAAGTGAAAAAATTTGTTAAAGTGTCAACATTGACAGCGATTTAAGTCATTTTACTGTCATCATTAAGTGGCTGGCAGCGAGAGTTGCCACATTGCCACATTGCCACATTGCCAGATTGCCAGCTTGCCAAAGTGTCGGATTGTTGTAGAGTCGTTTTTTTGTTCGGTTTGTGTGTGGGTCGAATTGTGGCTTTTATTTAGTTGTAGTTGCATTTAATTTGTGCTCGTCAACTGTTGATTTTGCTGCTTTTGTTGCTGCTGTGTGTGAATTTCTTGCGAGTGGGTTGCAATAAAGGATTTAAATTCGAGTCAGGCTGTGATGGGAAATGCCAGTCTTGTTGCGTTAAAAGTGTACACTAAACTAATGAATTGAATTAGGCAACTGTCGAGAGAGAGCTCGACAACTGAGCTGTTTAACACATTATTTCGGTCATTCAATCCTAATGAGTGATTCAGATTTGATTAATAATATTTTCATTGTATAAAAAAGTCAGCTTGCTAATGATCAGCTGAAGCTCTTGTGAAAGTTGTCTCTCAATTACAAATAATTATCGTAAATTATCCATCTAAACTGCACCCAAATCGGAGCTAAAGAAACTCAACTTTAAGTAAAATGTCGCCATTAAAAAGCCAGCTGACATTAAATAGCCTCTAATTAGAAAACATTCGCATTATGGTTGCGTTGGCTTTAACTCTATACTTAAGGGCATATAGCATCCTATATCCACCCCGCCTCCCACTCCTCCCACTACCCGTGGCAAGTGAAGCGCGCCAAAGCGTGCTGCAAAAAATTTTGCGCTCGACTGGCTAACTGAAACTGAAGCAAAAGAGTAAAAACAAAATAAAATAAGAGTTGGGAAAAAAGCAAAGAAAAAAAAAAAATACAATGAAAAACAAGAAAACTGCAGCGAAATCAATTAAAAAAGTTTTTTGCCAACATATTCCCGAGAACTGAGCGCCAGGATTAAGGATTAAGCATCTAAATTACGAGCGCCAAGTAGCTAAAAGGACAGTTCGTTGATGAGGGGCTGATAGGGGATAGGCGGAAAAGGGGATGCAAAGGGAAAGCTCACAAATTGGCAATATGCGGCTGCGAGTAACCATTAATTAAATTTCAATGTGACTTTTAAAGTGATGCCACTGCGACCCGCCAAAGACTCGCCCCTTTTTTGTGGAAATTGTCTAAAGAAAAAATTGCTCGAGTGTATTGCGAATGTCTTCTTCCAATTCTGCTTCTTCTACTTTAACATTGCTAGGCTGTTTGGCAGCCACGCCCCGCTGGGCTGAAGTTTAGCGCCTTATTTACGCCCGCCGCGCGAAAAGCAAGGAAGAAAACAGAAAATTCGTATTTCGTTTGTTTTCCGTTTGCTGGCAAAACTTTTTTGGCACAGACATTAATCTTGAAAAAGAAAATTTGCATGAAATTAAAAAAGTGAAAATATTTTAGCTACGACAACAACAACAACAACAAGAAGAGGCAGAACACATTTCCCTTGTTTTCTTTATATTGTTGTTGTTGTTGTTGTTGTTGTTGCGTTTGGGAAGCAAAGCGTCTGCGTAAAACGGAAAAGTGAAATTTGCAAGCACTTAACAGAGGCATCGACTGACGCCCCTCTTTAAACAGAGAGTGGGGGAAAAGGAGAGGGTGGCAGAGAGAAAAGAGCCACAGAGAGAGAGAGGGGGGGGGGGAACCCATACCCTTTTTCAGTGTTTTGCATATTTTGGGCGGTAATTTTGTATTGTGCTTAAAGCTGTTTTGAACACAAGTCTGTAAATGACAGCTAGCTCGAAGTCGACGTAGAACTGGGAATTTTACATGGTTTTAAATAAATACCTTAAGGATTTGTTGCGTCTTAAAATAACTTATGATGTCCTTTTAAGTATTGCCACATTTTTTTGCTCAACCTACGAGGCAATTATGATTTGTATAACGCTAAAAGTTCTTCACTCTCACCTCAAATCAAGCAGAACTTCAGCTCAAATTAAAACACTTGAAGCCTACCCTTATGCATTATGTTTATTAATAATCCGTAATAATTAACTAAATTGTGTTATAATAATATTTAAAGCTACAAAATATGTATTGTAAAAATGGTTTTTTATGCTGCAGTCGGCGGTATTTCCGGTTGGCATCTTTTTACCGCTGGCATGCGAGCAAACACGAACACTTTAAATATTTAATTACATAATGCTCGTAATTCTCCGTCAGCCCTTTTTGCCACTTTTTGGCCGCGGCAAATTGTTGTTAGCCCCACATTGCAGAGGCAGAGAAGGGGAGGGACAAAACAAAAAAAAACAACACAAAAAGTCGCTGTGAAAAGAGAGCTTTGATATTCTTTTGTTGGCCGCCAAATGCTGCCAGTTTGCAGCATCGGCTTCCAGCTGCCAGTTGGCACAGGCAACATGCCTCAAGTGTTTGCGGCAGCTACTGCCCATGCCCCAGCCTCACTCTCTCACTGTTGAGCCCCAGTCATTGGCAGCTGGCGCCTGCAGTTTTTGTGGCACTCTCGACACACACACACACACACACCCACACCCACACACCACACGCACACTCACACAATGAACGCATTTGCATTTGTGGTATGCCCTGTACATTTAAATCCCCTACAACTCAACCCAATCCTCAGCCGTATTACTTGAGCCTGCTTTCAGGCGCAAGAATTTCATTCATTCATTTTCGCATTCAGTTCGCTTTTGCGTTAAAATGTGATTTTTCACTTGACTTTTTAATTATGCGGCAATGGTAGCCAGGCAAGAACAACAACAACAACAACAAACACAAAATACACCTACTTGAGCGTTTGCCTTTGTTGGCTAAAACGTGCCTTGAAATGAGCTCGCAGCTAACCAAAAAAGTTAAGCAGTAAATCTAAAAACAGAGACGTAGTCAAACGAGCGAAGAGGGAGGGGAGGGGAACAGGCCAAGGTAAGGACTATGAATTGTGTATATTCAGTGTTTAGCCAAGGGCTGGGGTTAGATCTCTGTTGATTTTGCTTAGGCTGGCAAATTGCAGCGATTTCAGTTGATATATTTCGTGTGTAGCCAAGTGAAACCTCGAACCAGGACCAGGACCAGGACCAGGAGCCAAGGACCAGGGACATGGCAACAACAGCAGCAGCAGCAGCAGCAGCAGCAGCAGCAGCAGCAACAGCAGCAGCAGCAACAGCAGCAGCAGCACTTGATTAAGATTGTGTCTAGACAACAAAAAATGAAATTACACCCAGCTGCAGCAGCAGTAGCTGAAATTAATGAAAGCATAATTAAACTTTAATTATTAAAGCTAGTTAAATTCTCGATTTAAGCCCTTCAAAGCGAACTGTTTGAGCTTTCGCACAGCAAGATTAGACATGCGTAAAAAAGGTCTATAAAATGATGAATTGCGCAAATATTTATATAAGAAGTTAGTCTGCTCTCGACTGGCGAACTGGACTAGCAGATACCCTGAACTTGGCTGTTGAATACATAATATACATAAAAGATTTGCCGATTCTAGCTTGCTCAATCCGTTGTTGATTCTGATGACGAACATATTTTACTTTGTACAATCGAAGACGTTTCCTTTAATGGATGACAGTATAATTTTATAAAAACAGTTCGCGCCATTTGCCTCCAGCTTCTTGTTGAACAAACACTTGGCCAAAAGGAGAGCTCGAGTTGGGTTTGTTGAATGTCCTATTAAACATCTTCTATTTCCTCTTGACTGACAATTAGATTGCATACCACAAGGAACACTTTGTACATTTCTCCTGTTAAACATTTTCCATTTCCTCTAATGGCTTCACACAATTTGGCTCCACAATGTTTCCATCGAGGTTATGCTTGCAAATTCCTTTGATGACCTCATCGAAACTTCAAACTTCAGTCGCACTTTAAATTTAGTTAATGCTACGCAAGATTTGCAATTTGTTGAAAACTGTTACCAACGCAAAAGGACGAGCCAGGACAAGAAGATGGAAGAGAAAAAACACACAGACTACTTAGATTTGTTCATTCATGTTAAATTTGCATACAAATGAGTGCATTGCGTGCACAGCAGCCTCTCTCTCTCTCTCTCTCTCTCTCTCTCTCTCTCTCTTCAGACACGCCTCTACCCCTCGCTCAACCATTACGGAAACTTTTCAGTTCGTCCCTCATTTGTAGTCGCAGCTTCAGTTCAGTTGTTTAGCCAACCCCCTTCCCCTTCCCGTTTTCGTGTTGCCCTTATGCAAATGACTTAATTTAAAACATCAAATTTTGCACTTTGCGCCGCCGCCTTCCCCGGCCTCAGCCCCCCAATCAGAAATATTCGCCAGTTGCGACGATGAAGACGCCTCATTCGAATCATTTGAAATCATTATTATACCACTCACAGGCGGGCAGACGAGACGCCACCAGACTGAGGGACGATATCATCCACATTATCCGGGCAAAGTACGGAGCAAGGAGCAACGAGCAAGGAGCAAGGAGGCTGCCGCATCATCATCGTCATCATCATAATAATCATTATCGTTGTCTTCATTTTTATGAAGTGTCATTTTTGTATAACATTTGCGCCTATAAAGCAAGTCGCCTAAGCTCAAAAGGCGCTCGCACAACACCCCTTTTGCAGACAGACAGACGGACGCACGGACAGGCAGACAGTCGTTCATTCATTCATTTCGTCAGTCAAGCATTCACTTAAGCTTCAGTCAGTCTGTGAGCTGCTTGACTCTCTATATACCCTGTAAAAAGGATAAAAATGGATGGAAGATAGCCCTATTAACTATTAATATTAACGATTAGTTTAGAGTACTTGGAAATGTTAGTTAGCTAAATTAAACTTATTCTTTGGGGCATTTTCTACATTTGCAAGTCATTAATCAAATGTTATTTAGTATTTGAGTTTCTTCAAGAGACCACATCCCTTCCAAAGGGTATCTACAAGTTGTGCATGTGCTGGCCAAGTTTTTGTTCGCTTTTATTTTTATCAGTTGTACGCAATCATTTTTGTTACTTTTTTTGCTGGTTTCGTTTTTTCTCTGTTTCTCGCACGTTTCCTCGTTTCTTTTTTTTTTCGTTTCCTTTTTTGCGCCCTTTTTTGCTATTTGTTTTCCACCCGTTTTGGCTTTTCTTGTTGTTGTTGCTGTTGTTGTTGCCTGAATTTTTCATGGCGTGCATTTTGCCAGCGTCGATGAACTTGAGCGGAAAATTCAGGGTGCCTATTGTTGGCGGCGAGATGAGCAAGGGATGGGAAGGATTTGTTTGCGACTGAGTGTGCGACAGGGCGTATACTTAATAACAGTTTAATTAAATTGAATTATATTTTAATTGCGTTTGTCATGAGCCCGAGGGCAAACATAGAGTACACGCTGCCAACTGGGCAACTGAACAACTTGAAGATGCTCGCGACAAACTGTTTAAATACTCATGCCACAAATAATAATAACGGCAAATGTATTTGTGTGCCCCCAACATGTCAAACTAGTTACACGTATTTGGCCGCCATTTGCCCACTTGTCACAACATTGCCTGCCCCACCAACAACAGCCAGCAATCATAAACATCATCATCATAATGAACATCAACAGTCGTACATACATACATACATATATGCAGGCATACAGATATACATACAAATATATATATATTGTCGTAATGTTCATTTGCCATATAAACATCAACAATTCCGAGCACCACCTTCCACTGGCACTGCCCCCCTCTGGCCCCCAAACACAGCCCGCTTGACCGGCAAACGACCCACAAACCATTCAACATTTTTCCTACCCACTACTCTGTCTCTGTCTCTGTCCCCCCCACTTCCGTCTCCTTCTTTCGTGTTGGTCGTTTAATGGGTGGCCGTCCAGCTGTTGTCCATTTCGCCCAGTCCCCGGTCAGCTTTAGACATTTTTATGGTTTCATTGACATTTTTGCCTTTGGCCAACAACTCTCACACTCTTGTGCGTCTAGGAAATTGATATTGTTGATAAAATACCGCATAATAAATTATAGTTTGGGGCCTCTACAATATCGAGAATGATTTAATTGGTACGGAGTAAATTATGTGTTAACTACCAAGCATTGATTTAGGACTACATATTTATATATAATATATTCTATACTTGTAGTGGATGAATTACCAAGTGTGCCAAAGTCTGAACAAGTAGTTTTGTCAAACCTAAAGTCTTCTCACAAAACTCATCACTCCGCATTTCATTGTTAAAGTTGGATATGTAATCAGCTGTCGTAAAGTTAAGCATCGCCATAAAGTTAATCACTCACATTTTTTCGACAATTTTCGCACCACTGTTGCGCCTTGGGCATTTGACTTGGCCATTTCTTGGACATGAATTAAATTTGTATTTAATTTTTTATTGAGCTGCTACAGAGGCAATATTTAATAGGCATTCAGAGGCAGGCAGGCATGGCTGGCAGGCAGTTGGAATTGGGCAAGGCAAAAGCGTGCGCACGGCTCATGCAAATTAATCATATTGATTAACCAATTAATTGCCAAACATGTTTTGCGCTTGGCGCTCACAGATTTTCAATCAGAAATTAAAGCGAAATAAATGAAAAGCCAGCTCCGTGTGACGGCCTGAAGAGGAGGGGAAGTGGAGGCCTCTCCCCTCTCTGAAACTGGAAATGATTTATGTTGGTTTTTGCGGCCAGCTCAGCTCAGCTCGGCTCGGCTCGGCGCAGGTGAGTTTTTTGGATAGGGGAAATTAAGGAGGACAACTGTTTGTGGCTGTCAATATCACACGCTTCGTAGTCCGGTCGCTGATTATCGGCAAACGATAATGAACTTGGAAGTCAGCCTTCCCCTACCCCAACCCACCATCTCCCACCTCCCATCTCACATCCCGTAGCCCCCTGCTCTTGGTGGATTGGCGCGTTTTTGTGCAATCAAATGTAAAATGTGCTTCAAATTGACATTTAATTGGCTTAGAAGAGAGAGAGAGAGAGAGAGAGAGTGAGAGTAAGAAAGAGGGACTTGGAGTGGGTAGAGGGTAGAGGGGGGAGGATTGAATGAATAAGAAGTTTAGAAACTTGAGAGTGCGTTGATACAGTTTGGTTAGCTGGTTTTGGTTTATTTGGCCCCGTCCCCAAACCCGGCCCGGCGCGGCCCGTGCTTAATGATGATATATTTTATGGCTAGTCATTAGCCCAGTTGGTTAGGGCCTTAAGACCATTTGAGTAGGGTCAAGGTGACTGGACAACTCTATGCTTGTGCTCCAAGGAGCGAGCGAAAGAGAGAGAGAGAGAGAGAGAGAGTGCTAGATGCTGAGCAAGATATATAACAACAATCAATCAGATGCTCTATTTTGGATACAACTATCGAGGGTATCACAATTTTGTTGAGAAGTGTGTTGCACACTGAAACGAAGACATGAATCCTTAAAGTATAAACATTCTTGATCAGTAATCTACAATTTTTCACGAACAACTTGCATTTCCAAGGCTTTTTAAACAAAGTACAATCTACTTCCAAAACCAACGTCAAACTCTCATATCTTGTATAAAATCACAAATAACTGCTCAAAAGAGCATTGGAGATGCTTCTTTGCTTCTTTGCTACTTCAATTTACCCCAATGGATTGGATATATCTTTGTTATTTTAGCACTTATGCTTGTGGTTAACTTACTTAAATGCAATATTTATGAATTTCCTTTAAATTGCATTTGTGCAGAACACAGGATTCGCTCATAAGCGAAATGAGTGCGGCATAAATAGAAGAGGAACTGTACAAAGCGGCACCCTCAAGCAACCCTCATTATAAAGCTGCCGGCCTACCCGCCTTTTGTTTAAACCTCTCCCCCTCTCTGTCTCTCCCTCTCCCCCTCTCACTCTCACTTCCCTCTAACTCTCCCGACGACTTTCAATTTCATAGCTGCCACTCAACAGCTTTTGTTCACAATAATCCTGCTGCATGCCAGGTTCGTTGCCAGTTGCCCAGTTTCTCGTTTCCCGTTTCCCGTTCCCCGTTCCCCGCTCCTTGTTCTCTGAACTTTGCCCAGATTCTGGCCCACACCCATTTTTTTTTTAAATTATAATTAATACCGCTTAGATGGCAACTTAAATGACAACTGCGGTCAGTCGGTTCAAAAGAGCGTAATAATCTTTGGCTTCACCTCGCTTAAATATAAAGCGCAATAATTATAATATTGTACGCTCGGTCGGCCGATATCAAAAACTTAATGCCAATTAACTCTGCGCAAAATTGAAGTTCAATCCCTGAAACAATCATTGCCAGTTTATATTGTGTCTGTGTGTTTAAGCCCCATAACACAGCTGATTTGCTTGCTCTCTCTCTCTCTCTCTCCCCCCCTTTCTCTTTCTGTTTTAGTCTCTGTCTGCCTCTATCGGGGCATTATCAATTTATGTGGTAGCTGTTACCCTCTTAGCTACCCTCTCACACTTTGTTCGGCTGTCTGCCCTCATCATTCGCATTGTTATGCGCCAGTGCCCAAATCTGTGTGCCCCGGCTGACTGGACCCTAATCGCATTTCAATCATCAATGAGCGTGGCAGCCAAAAGACAAACCTGCAATCTCCCAGTCCCAGTCCCAGTCCCAGTCCCAGTCCCAGATTCAGAACACCTCAACTCTACATTCTGGTCCCAGCAGCCAAGGGAAATCCTCAAGCGGACGTCACTTGCAGCGACCTCGTGTGTTTTGTGCTTTATTTTTTTCTTCTCTTCTTTTTGTGGGGGGCCTTTCGTCTCTGTCAATATGGCTGTGCTCGGATTACCTATTCTGATACGAATACTCATGCGTACACTGAGCGCAGAGAGCAGCCAACACTTGTGCTTCGAAAATCCCAAGAATATATTTGAGTGTTGTTTGTTAGCTTTATCTTATATTAATATTTACATTCCTGCTTAAATAATTATTATAAACATTTTTACACATTTTAAGAATATATGTTTTCTCAGTGTATTTGTATTTTGTATTCACCCAGCAACTGGCAAATATTCAGTTCATTTTTTATGCAACGAAAACACCTTTGTCTCGTTTTCTTTTCAGTATAAAGATGAGCAGGAAAATTTAGCTGGCATTTTGTTTAATGATTACGTGCAGTTTCTTTTTTTGCTCTCCCTGATTTTTGGTGTTTTTTCCCCCCCAATTTCTGGTATTACATGCAACTTCTAAGCGGCAATGACAAGTCCAAGCTTGCAATGATATAGCAACTGGCAACTGTGTTCACTTCTTGGCTCGCTGTCTCTCTCTCTCTCTCTCTCTCTGTGTGTCTGTGTCTCTCTCCATGTGCTGTTTGCCAAGGACATAATGAACACAACTTCCGCTACTTCCGTGGTAGAGCAACAGAAAGCATCTGCAAGACGACCGAAAAAAGAAATTTGTACGAAGCGGCGGGCATTGTGCAAATGACTCCTTTGAAGTCAAATGCTGATGAGACAGCATTTGTTGTGCAGGCAGCATGAAAAAGGATATACAAATCTACCCAAATTCTCATCGCAGTGGGGTGAATAGTGAATAGTGAATAGTGAATGGAGATCAAATGGTTGCATGAATGCTACAACTGTCCACTGGCATTTCCTTGGCTGTCAGCGCATCTGAGAGCGACAGACGCAAAACATGAATTGCAGCTCCACTTTAGAGATAAGCAGGAGCTGCTTTAAGTTAGTCAAAGGAAAATCTCTCAATTGACAACCGGACTCCTAGAAAAACCAATCGCTTTCTGTTTCTGCTGAATACAAAATCATTTAAAACTATTTTTTTTACTTTTACGATTACTTAAATATTCAAATTGCTTTTTACTAGAATATCCTCACAAAGTTAAAGACTTACACAGCATAAATTGAGCTTGAGCAGAAATCAGGAAACTTTAACATTTTCAACTGATGCCTCAAATGATGTGCAGCACTTAATTTTCCCGCCTCTGGCGAAAAAAGCGACAAATCACATGCCATATTTCATAGGGTCTACCTCGAAAACAACGGCAGGAGCAGCAGCATTTTAAAAATATATATTTATATATAGAACCCATCAGCGGCAGCTGAGCAACAACTAATTATCACCCCGTTAAACTTATGACTATCAATTTCAATAATTAGAATTTTCCAGCGGATGCTGAGGGGCAGAAATAAAAAGCAGCTTGAAATTTCAGACGAAAACGATAACAACAACAACAACAACAACAACAATAACTATAATGTTGGAAAAGCCATAAAGAAAAACGCGTAAGCAAAAATAACAAAAAAAATAAAAAAAAATCAAAGACTAATCCACAAGCTATTAAATTTTGGTTTCGTAGAATGAAATTTCAAACTAAAAGCATTTTGCGCCTGCAAGCAATGAAAACCAAGAAGAGAATCTTCTCTCGATGACAGTTGCGGGGCTAATTATGAGCGGGCGACGCGGGAGACGCGGCCAAGGCGAAGAAGTTATATACATATAGAAAGTGCCGTTAGTTGGAGACGATGTTGTCTGCGTTGGCAACCAATTAGCAGCTTATTAGAATGCACACCAAAAAACCAAAAAAAAAAAAGAAAAAAAAAAGAAAGAAAAACCAAAAAGAAAAAAAAAGTAATCCTTTGCAACAACAGTTTGTAGACTTAAAATATTAAATTGCTAAAACTTAAAAACAGATTTCTCAGCACATAAAAATAAAAAACAACAAGAAGAAGAGCGGGTGAGAGGTAAAGGAGAAAAGGAACTGCAAAACTTGCGCGACAGGCAGACAGACGACGTCCAGCCAGCCAGCCAGCCAGCCAGCCGGGTGGCCACAAGGAAGTTGGCCAGCCACGAAGGATGAGAGATGATGCAGAGGGGAGGTGAGGAGGTGGACGAGCACAATTGCAGACGAGACGCTGCCCTCAAGCTGCGCCGCTCTCAGTGAGTAAGTGGCCAAGGCACGAACCTGTGGCCATGTTTGCCATTAGGTTTGGCAACGGGAACGGGCAACGGGAACGGGCAACTCTAGGAGATGAGAGCTGGGGGAGCTGGGAACAGAGAACTGAGAACTGGGCATTGAGAACTGGGCATTGGGGACCTGTGCGCCATCGTCGTCGCTTCAAGCGTAAAAAGTTAAACTCGAAAATATTCTTGAGTTTGCTTTCTTGGAAATTGGCCGCGGACGGCGTGGACAACATGAACACAAGAACCAGCTGGACTTGGAGTTGGAGTTGGAGTTGGAGTTGGCTGTAGTAGCTGCTAGCTGGCCGAGCCCCCTAAGAAAGTAAGAAAGTGCTCATCTTGCGTCTGGCGTCTATAACACGCCCGACTTGACAACACAAATTATAAGAAGCCAAACGCATTCCTATGATTGTAATGTTGTCTGTCTGTCTGTCTGTCTGTCTGCCTGTCTGTCTCTCAGACTGCTTTGCCTTGATGCCAAAGACCTTGAGCATCGGCAGAGGCTGCTTGGAGGCGTGAGAATGGTTTCTTCTTCAAGTTGCGGACAGTCTTGCAGTTGTGATCCACAGGTCGACTTAGAACTTAGAACCGTTCACATTTGGTTTTTCTGGTCTAGAATTTGTGCCTGAATTTCTAAACAGAATCTTGTTTCCAGAAGTCAACTAATTTATTTTTGCTTATCGTGTCCATATGCGATGTCTTCTTTAAGTATTATAGTTGATAGCTTTCCGTCTTTTTCCCAACGAAGCATCCCAAAACTCTGCTCACGTGAAACCCAAACAGAAGCCACTGGTCAAATGTCAGCCTTGTGTAAGCCTTAGGCTAAAGGATTCATAAGTAAGTCTTGGGATTTTTCTGCTCCAGAGATCAGAGACAATACAAATTAAAGTCCCATTGATGTCAGTATCTCCGCCTAATTTCCATGTTGCCAAAAACACAAAACAAAATGCCTGCGTTCAACTCTAACCAGCCCCAGCCGTTTTGACAATGCGACTTAATTACACCACACACATGAACACACCCACACACACACACACACACACACACACTTGTGTTCATAATAATCAAGCTGAAAGTATGCAACTATGAGTGGCACTTTTGGGATGGAGCATTGGTATGCGTATTTGGCCAAAAAGGATAAACCAATTAAAGAGAGTCGAAACCCACATTTGGCCGGCCATCAGTTCAAATGCCAAACGACTCTGTCTGGCAATTCAAACAACAGCAACAGAATTCAACTAACCAACAATGAAAACCTCAAAAATCTGCTGCCAGCAAATGGTAGTAATAGTGCCATGACTACTAATACCATTCCAATCCCCCCTGCCACCTACTTTCCCCTCGAAGGGCTTGGGGGTCCAGAGCGAAAGCGTCCTGACAGGTCCTGAATTGAAAGCTGATGGCATGACTGCATATTTCGACATTTATGTGGTCGTCATTGGGTGTCGTTTGTGTCGTTGATTTCTTGCTTAAGCGTTGCGCGATTCAATTTCAAATCCAGCAGCACATTTCCACGACTCGCTGACTCCACTGAGGACACACGCTCTCTGGACAGAAGAGGGGAACACGACACAGGACACAGGACACAGAGGCAGGCAGGCAGGCAGGCAGCCCAGCTAACAATGTTATCTCGTAATTTTACACGTCGATGATTTCAGGCGAATGAGTTTGATTCGATTGTCTCAAGTTTTTCTGCAATTCTATGAGGGGCAGCACCACACAAAAAGGATGCGCCACAAAGTACAGCAACAGCAGCAACAACAACAACAACAACAACAGCAACAGCAGCAGCAACTACAACTACAACAATGTGGTGCACGCTGGTGACGACGCCTTTGACATGCTTTTGACAGCCAAACGCCACCGCCCGCTGCGCCAGGACGAACAGTAGCATTTTCGGGCAGGACATCTGGCTTCAAGTTGCCGTGACTGGCAACGGGCAACGGGCAACTGGTAACTGGCAACCCCCATTGCATGTCCTGCGCCAGGACCTCTCACACAGTTGATACCTTAACCAACCGCTCCATGACAGAATGGAAAACTGCTCGTCATCCTCATCCGCATCCTCCTCGTCGTCGTCGTCGTGTGCTGCTGCAATAAATTGTTCAAATGCAACAGTCCAAACGCTTCGTGCCGACAAAACATGGAATGTATTAGAAAAGGGTTTCACGTAGCTCCAGCACGATACCCAAAACACCACCACCCCGCCAACTCGTCCCCTTTCCCACCTGAAAAGGAAAAAATAGAAATTGGTAGACAGAGCGGCGGCATTTGAATGACATGCAACGTTGTCGCCCCGTTTCGAAACTTTTGCTCAAAATAATTCCAAATGTTTCTATACTCTTTTTCTTGCCAAGAGTTTAACAGAGATGACAAACATTTTTAGAGCTTAGAAAAGGCTGCTGTTTGTGGAGAAAAATAAGCTTATATATAAAGTATCTTACATTTTTTTTTAGATGTGTATCTTACTCTGTGAGGAAATTATATTCAAAAGATGTTACTGAATTGAAATACATATTTATTCTCAAATAAGTACATTATTAGTATAAAGTTAGGAAGAAAATGAGGGAATTTTATAGAGAGACAAAAGTAATAAATAAAGGATCATTTCCATAAATTTTTATACATTAGTTTTCCAATTTAAGCTAGATTTTTCGCAGTTAGTAAATTGCAACTCAATGAATTATTTTGTCATCTAGCTAAAAGAACTGGAGTGTTGCCAACTCAAGTACTATTTACCGCAACACTTTAAAACCAGTCAAAAATGGAAAAAGGGAACTCTAGCCAAAAAGGAAAACCGGCAAAAAGATATCAGCACAAATGCTTAGCTAACGTGTCCATGCGCGTCCTTTCATTGTCGTTGTAATCAAATAAAAATCAATGGTTTGTGAAATTCAAATTGTGAGTGCGATGATTGCGATGAGTGCCACTCGCAACAGTTCTTCCTCCTCCGCGCTGTGCAGAGCGAGTTACTTTGTCCAATGTGTCCTAGACAAAAAGTACTCTCTTCTACCCCTTATCTGCCCCCACGCCCCCGTCGCGTTCGTGGAACTCATTTCTTGGAGTGCTTCAAGGCGAACGCGTCTGCATCACGTGCCCAATTCTCATTTGCCGTTAGCATTCGAAATCGTTGAAGTTAATGATCTGATGCAGTCTGGCACACAACTATCTACTATCTATGTACAGGCAAACCCTCTAAGACCAAGCGCTTTCGGGCTGTGGCAGGCAACTAAATCAACTGTCATTAGAGCCCAAACTTGACTGCGCCCAGCTGCCCAAAGTCAGCAAAATGGAACTGCCAACTGGTGGGGTGAGGCGAAGAGAGTGAGGGAGGTGGAGTGGGGCGAGAAGACTCAAAACAAGCTGAAAGTTTTATCCAAGTCGCTGCATAAATTAATTTTTAAACAGCCCAAAACGATTCCAAGTTGTTCCTTATTTTGCTGTTGTGATAGTTAATTATATGGGTTTGTTTTGGGGTTGAGGCAGCGGAGGGAGGGGCGGGTCGGTTGCTTACCTTTAAATGATCTCAGATGTTTGAGGAATTTCAATTACTTTGCAAGTGTGTGGGCGTGGCATTCAAATAACTGCTTTCGTATCAGTCTATGGGAAATTAATGCTTTAGAATGAAAGTGTTTTATAGTTTATGCCGTAGTAGAACAGCTTGCGTAGCAGTAACGTTGATCTTTAAAGAGGATCAGCTTGGAATTGTGTGAGAAGAAAGTTATTGCCGATTCCAATAGCCAGAACTCCAGCACTGCTTGAAGAGCAGCTGCGGCTACACAGAGCTTCTTGGGTGGTTTTAGTTCTTAGGTGGAACATCTCCCTCAATGGGAGTAAGTCTCAGCACTGCACGTTTGTTCCCAGGAATGGCAGCTTGTCCACCGTCCGACTCAACAACATGGTCATGCCTTAGGAGAATCATGTTCGCCACCTGCCACCTGGCTATGTATCTGGACAGCAAACACATCCAGATCTCGGCTGAGGCATGTTGATCCAAAAGGGCAAAACTCAACTGGTTGCTGAAGCCATCCAGCAAACTAAGCATGACCAACAACTGCTGGTGTTTAGGAGCACCAAGGTGCCCACATGGACATATGCGATTCCATTTTGGGCCAAAATCTTGGATAAACCAAATGCAAGTTTTGCACAAAAAAGTGCCCAGAGACATCTGTGGTGATCCACCTTATGTGACCAATAAGACGCTGCATAACAACTTCGGCTTGCCAACAGTAACGCATCCTTTTGAGTCGTTACAACAACCACTTACATAACCATGTAAATAGATGACCAGCTACCTCTGGAATCTTGGACTTTAAAATTAATGTGCAACATTTAATCTTATAGATTATCTGTTGAAATACGATGATTGATTTATGTTATAGACTTAAAGCTCCTGTCATTATTGGTTCCTTGACAAATTAATGTCTTATAACCTTTTAATAGATTGATTAATGTTAAAAAATGTAGTTATTTGCACAGATCTGCAGATCTTTGGATCCTTGGCTATATGCTTATGCTGCTCCTTTAATTGAAGTTAACGTAAATGAATTGTTAACTTGAAATAATTCTCTGTCTCAGTTTTTTCTCTAACGCTCTTCTCCTTGACAACCTTCTCGATATTTATTTCGCTTTCTTTTATCGCCTCTCGCTTTATTATTCATCATTTTAACACTTGAGGCTGTTTTCCACGCCAAACCTAGCAGTTCCCCTGAGTCTCTTGGAGACAAAATGTAATAGCCAACTAAAAAACTGTGCTAACCCCCCCCCCCCCCAACACGAACTTAATTTGTAACAATGACACTTTAAAGGAATTGGGATGTAAAATGAAATTGTTGAGATTGAAATACATAAAGACCGGGCACAGTTCGCACTTTGAAACAATTTGTGTGTTCCTTCCGGCTAAGCCTATTTCCTTAGAAACAAACAAGAAATTAACTGCATATGTTTGGGGCAGCGATGCGCACAGTTAAACCACAGCAACGCTCTCCCCTGTGGCACCAACCAACCACCCAACCACCCACCGTACCACCCAACGAACCACCCGCTCAAACAAACTCCAGCTAGCGTTTTTCAATTTCTTCCCTGATGAGGTAGCTCAAATTTCTTTAACAATTATTTTTTTTATTTCGTTATTAAATGACAAATACTTGGCTGCAAATGTTGACATTTTGTCGAGGGCTGTGCGTGTCGGATATTAGCTTACGTTTACCAACCACCCCCTCACCCCAACCGTTAGCGCCGAGCAACCCAACTAAGCCGTGTGTAATAATTATGCTAACGACTGTCAATTGCAATTGGGGTGGATGGAAGAAGTGTGCGGGCCTGCTAAAAATTGAATAGAGCAGTGATACACAAAACCGCAAGATAAAGCCCCAGATACGGAACATCTTTAAGAAGGGTTGCTGTCGATTCGGTTTCTGTCGATTCGCAAGTGGGCTCGCAGACGTGATGGGATAGTTGTGACGCCCCTCGCGAACACGTCGTCGACTCGACCTCAAATCACAGCCCTTCTATTTGGAAATTAAGCCCGCTTTTGGCTTTTCACAGTCAATTGACTTTTCAGCGAACTACGCCACACTCTCAAAAAACTCTTAACTCCCCTCCAACAGCAACTGTTATTTGCTTGTTGTCAACTTTTCACACACACACACACACACATACACACACAACGATGTGAATTTGAACGGGTTGTGGCACTGGAACTGGAACGAATTACTTTGGCCCATTAGTTGCAGGCACTTTGAGTAACCTTCTCAATTCTTGGAGTCCAACTCCCTCAAGTCGATTTACGAGTCCGTTTCACAGTCTGTCTGCCGATGCTGTTTATGTCTTGTGATTCTTTACCATTCCTCTCTCTCTCTCTTGCTTTATCTACCCCTCTCTCTCTCAGTGCTGGCCACATTTCAAGTGTTTTCTTGTTGTTGCTGTTGACGCATCGCTGTCTGCGCCTTTGAAGCGACTGCCGCGGACTTTGCCCCAACACTCTGGCCCACTCTCACCACACACTTGGCCACCACTCTTTGGCGAGTTTGCATTAAGATTATGTAAATTTTGGGCACTCAAGCTACAGCCGAGCAAAAATAAAAAAGCACTTGAAAATGCGCGTGTTTCTGGCAGTATTCAAGCCAAAAAAAAAAAAAAAATCCTTAGACTACAGCAAATATGTACAAAATGTAAATTCCAAAATGCTTTGCCTTAAAGAAGATTATTTTACATTTTTGTATTTTTTGTCATGAAATCATTTTTTCCTTTTTAATAAATATACCTGCTCGAAGGTGCAAGTAAATGTTAAACCTTTGAGTTCTACTTTAAATACAGCAGATTTAATAGATTGATTATATAAAATACCAACCGAAAGAATTTAATAAAAATTTCCGAGTTTTTCCACTTTTAAAGTCGTAAAATGTTCACATTTCACTTCATTTTTTAAATTAAAATGCCAGCTAAAGGTAAAAGTCAATGTCAAAACCCTAAATTACAGCAGAAAACAGAAAAAGGGGGTAAACACAAGGAACCCTTTCGACGACAACACTTTTTGCTTCCTGTTCAATGTCCGCTTTTAAGTTTTGTGCGTTTAATTTGCTGTCATTTTCACTTTTGCTTGCTTACTTTTACTCAGCTCGCTTACATTTATCAGCATCGTCCAGCCACGCCCTCACGCCCATGAGCAAAGCAATAAAAAAAGCTGCTGGCCTTTGTCAACACTGTGGCAGACAAACACACACACACACACACACACACACACACACACACACACACCCATTAACACACTCACACACACACTGGCAAAGTTAAGACTATAAAAAGTTGTTGCTGTACCTCTGCTAACGGTAAGCAAAATGTTTGGCCATAGTTTTCTTGTTTTCTAACCCTATACTTGACAATCCTCCCATGAGGGTGTGGTGGCGGTGGTTTGAAAGAGGTCCTGCCTCCAATGCCGCCCCCACCAACCCACCGAAGAGCCAAGCATAAGGAAATTTATTTGTTGCCCACACGGACCCTGACATGAGTGTAAGTAACTTTGAAGCCGATAGCCAGACATTTACATAGGGTTTTTTGGGGTCTAGTGGAAGTGGCAGAGAGAAACTACTTGCGGTCTGAAATAGTTGCAACATTTCAGCAATTATATTTATAGAGTCTGTGTGTCGTTGTTGTTGCTGCTGTTCTTGTGGCATGCCTTTTACATCTTGTATGAGGGCAATCAAAAATTAGCCACTGCCTGGCCAACAATTTATTTAAAAGCAGCCAAAGTGGGCAGAAAAGCATAAGGAATAAAGGAACTCTTTCATTATTTTGGGCTGGTTTCAGGTGCGATCTGAATCTCAGTCTACAATCACTTCCCGAGGCACAAAATATAATTGTTAATATAGTTAAGGGACTCGTTGAGAAGTTAGCAAGGGAGTTGATAAAAAATATGTTCGCATATTAAACATGAGATGCAGTAAACAATAATATAATAATATTTTGAAGCTGTAGTAAATATAAAAGTAAATTCCTTACAAGTATCTCTTGCTAACACTTGATACTTTGAATCGCATTAATGCCCTTAACTTGACTGAAGTATTAAACATGTACAAAACCACAAGTCAGGTGAATGCTCAAAGTAATCCTCGAGGAGATTGCATTGCTAAAGATTAAGATAAATCTGGTTAATTTAGTTGTCACCATATTTTGTCTAAACCAATCTGTGCAATCTGTGCTGCACTCTCGCGACCCGGCGATAATACAACAAAGTCTGACAAAGCTTTGCTGCGAATAGTTGCCGAATGGAGACTTCTGACTGCAGCACGTGCTTTCGCTGCTGACAAAGTTGTGCAAGTGACAGGCCTGACAGCCCAGTCAAAACTACCCACACAGACAGTTCCACAACTCCTCAGATCCAGTCCAAATGCTACTTAACACTCTTTAAAAGAAAAAGAGGAAAAAAATGGGTTCAGGCCAAAGAAAAGAAAAAGAGGAAACCGCAGACATGTTGCTGTTGTTGCTGTTGCTGTTGTTGCTGTTGTTGCTGTTGCTGTTGTTGCTGTTGTTGCTGTTGTTATTATTGCTGCCTGGGAAAGGCAACCTGAAAGAAAATGAAATTTGCTATACCACTGGGAAAGAACTAAGGTGGAGGGAAGTTGCGGCAAAGAGGAGTGGTTAAACCAGAGTTACTACCAGCAGCAGCTCAGCTGTTTGTGCTGCTTGTTGTTGTTGTTTTTGTTGTTGTTGTCCCCAAATGCCATTTAGCATTTGACTTAAACGCGGCTGCTTCAACTCCTGCTGCTGCTGCTGCTGTTGCTGCCTCTGACTAGCGGCTGTGGCAAGTTTGGCAAGCAGTGAAGGGGTAAGGAAAAAAGGGTGGCAACGTTCCCGACAACAACGACAACCTGCTGAGCTAAAGCCGAGACCAGGCAACATATGTTTGCACTGTGTGTGTGAGTGTGTGTGTGTGTGTGTGTTGTTGTTGTTGTTGTGTGTGTTGCGTGTGTTTGCTTGTGATTTCATGTTAAGAACGTCTGATACCCTTTGCAGCGAATATGCTATAAACAGACTCCCAGCAGTGTTGCCCATTCCGCCATTCTTTTTTGCCTTTAAACTTGGCTCTTTTTTTGAAGTGTTTATATTTTGATTAATTGAAAATTGCATGACACATGAGGTAAAGAATTTTATTTAATAAAAGGCTTGTAATATTTTCTAATTACAGAAAGTCTTTGACTTTAAACTCAACATTTAAATGTGGCTTGCAAATTGAAGTTAGCTTTTATATATTATTTTTTACCACATAATTGGTATGCTTAAAGCAAAAAATATATCTCAGACAATTAAATCTATTTGCAGTTGTCTCAGCTTTAAAATGAAAAAAGCCAAACTAGCTTAAGGCCTTAAAACTAGCTAGTTTTTGCTCTTTAAAAACTTGGCAACACTGCTCGAACTGTTTAAACCACTCCAACTCGCCCCCTTTGACTACCATGTCTTGGCCTGGGCTTAGTTCTCTTCTTGCTTTTGCGCTTTGTTTGCTTGTGCCTCGCCACAGACTCTCGCACCCCCCATCCCCCATTCCCCATTCCCCGCTGCATTGCAGCAGTCAGGCAACTATTAAGTCACATGTTTGTCTCTTCTTCTACACGACTTTTGAGTTATGACTTTTGCTGCACAGCAAAGTCATCCTTTGAATGCAGACAGAGAGCGAGCGAGAGAGAGAGAGAGGGAAAGAGAGAGCGAGAGAGCGAGCAAGAGAGAGAGAGAGAGAGAGGGAGAGAGCCGTAGTCGGAAACCCTGTTTAACCTGAATATCCACATTAGTTCTTTGGAGTCGCGTCTTTCTTATGCCTTTTGCCTTGGCTTTTATTTGCCTTTGTTTTTATAGCCTTTTTCTGCCCAGGTAAACAATATGAGTGTGCAGCTTGTGTCAGTTGCCTCCAAGTCCAAAACGTGTGCAACAACAGCATCATATGGTCCACAGCAGACTAACTAGTCTAACTGTCTATGTGTGTGTGTGTGTGTGTGTGTGTGTGTGGGTGTGCTTGTGTGTGGGCAGTTGCTACTGACTCATTTAATTCAACTTGAGGCGAGTCTGCACATTAAAAAATCTGTTTGCATTTATATAAAATATTTGAAATTCATTTATAAAGAGATACAGAGAGAGAGAGAGAGATATATATATATATATATAGATAGAGACAGAACTAGCAGCAACTTAAACAGCTAACAAATTATTTAATATTTAATAGTGAAACAATTCAATAATTTCTGATCGAAATAAGTTGCATAAATTGCTTCACTAAACTTTAATTGAATTAAGTTGCGATCATAAATACCAGCAACAATTAAGGAAAATCAACAAATTTGTCGCAGTGTACGCTGCCTGTTGGCCAACTACTTGCTGACTGCTTTGGACCACTGCTGCCTGCTGCCTGCTGCCTTTTATCTACCTCCTGCCACTTGCCTCTTACCTGTTGCCAATCGTACACATTTTGGCCGCTTTGTGTGCTGCTGAGCAGCTTGCAGCAGTCTGGCTCTTCTCTGCTTTATTACTTTGGCCTGCGGGGCAGTTGCAACAAAAGGATTTCTTATTTATAAGGGCTGGCTGTGGACTACGTGCCACACAGCTGTATGTACGTTGCAACGTATACAGACTCTTGTGTGACACAATATGACAGCGTAGAACTTTGCACAGTTTCATTTGACGCCTGACACGTGGTTGCACGAACAGGACTTGGAGGTGGCACGTGGCAACATCATCATCAGCGGCATCGTTAGCTTTCATTAAGGCAACAAATGGTCCAAAACTAAGTCTAGACTCTGCCGACTCTGCGGACTCTGCGGGGGGCAGCTGCTGCAACTTTTTTGCAGCCAGTTTTATCTATTAGACATAATTTACACGATTTAACTAACTTTATCTGCACACACCTACACACACACACACACATATATATATATACACCTATACACATACACACATTTATATTCAGCTAAGTTTTAAGTTTTTCTTTCTTTATGCTCTTCTTTTCTTGCAGGTAAGTCGACAACAGCTCGCAGGCAGCAGGTCTTAACTTCAATTAGTCGTAAGTGCGGAACCCAAGGCAAGTAGCAGTTGGCACTTGCCACACCCCAAACCACCTGCCCTGCCTCCTTTAGCTAAGCACCCTTTGCTAGCCACAAAGTCGCGACAAAGCTTCGCACGCTTTTCGCGTATATTTTATACTTTATCCTGCTGAATGCCAAAGACGCGACCAAAACTTGTGCAAACTTGAGAGTGTGTGTGTGTGTGTGTGTGCGTGTGTGTGTTGGTGTGTGTGTGTGTGTGTGGAGGAATGTGTGGCTTATGTGTGAGCTCACGTTCAACGCGGCAAACTTCGCGTCTCTGGTGCCCGAAATTGTTTTCAAAGCTCTTCTTCTGACTGCATCCTTGGGTTTGTTATCTTTGTTAGCTTTCTTGTCGTCGTTGCTGTTGTTGTTGCTGTTGTTGTTGTTGCCTTCTCGAGTTGCCACCGAAAAGTAGGCAATAATTATGTGCTAGCACACGGTAAAGTTGAGTGTGTGGTGGGCGTGGCAGCCACAGGGTCGGCTTGCGGCCGACGAGAGTGTTGCTGTGTGTGTTCATCAGATACGCGAATTAAATGCATTAAAAGCGACAAACTAATGCTGGTTTGATTAAATTCTAATCTTAAAGCAAGTATTTCTATATCACTTAAGCTTTAAGCATTCACTTAAATATTACTAAGAATTTCAGAATTGATATTCAGAAATGATATTCAAAAGACACACATAGAAAATAGCTTTATTCGCTGATTTGTGCAAACTTGACTCTTCTGTTCAGCGCCAATTTATCTTCATCTTAATACTCTTAACAAAGAAGCGAACTTTGCTACACAGTTTAACACAGTCTATGGAACATTTAACTGCGGCTGCCAACTTTGTTGCTGCCACTTAACAGTACTCAGTGTGCAACATCATAGATTAAAAATAAAAACATGCAGCACACATCACAAAAACAGCTGACAGTAAAATATGATTTGAAAATGCTTTTGGACTCACCGCATATCATAAATGCTGCCATCCTTTTACTTTTCTCTCTTCTCATCATTTTTTAGCCACTTGTTTTCCCTTTTTAAATCATAAATACTACGCAGAGACACTCTTTTTTTCAGATTTTGGTGTATGCTGAGATTTTTGTAAAGCTTTTGCTTTTGTCTGCTCAAAAATTCATTATAAAATATCCATTACTCAGGCTACGCACACTCGGCAAGCGAGTGCAATAAAAAGTGTGCTACCAGAAAATAAACAGTGGCAAAAACTTTAGATATAAACTGTTTTCAGCTCTGCTCTGTTCTGTTCTGTTCTGTTCTGTTCCCCTCTGTTTGTTGGCTAGTGAAGAAAGTGGAAAACAAAAAAAACAACAAATGGCAACTCGCAGTTAACCGTGGCGCATCCTTTGCGAATGCTGGCGTCTGCCACTCTAAAACACTTGAGAAACTTTGGCCATATTCATATAAGTTGTCGGCGAGCCTGGCTCGCTGAGTTAGCCAAACAGATTCATTAGATAGAATAATAAGCACTTGGGGCAGGTTCACCCCAAAGGACTCAAGGCAACGTTGCGTATGAGCGATATTTTTCTATCTACTCTCTCGGCTCCTCTTGTTGCAAATGCAGTCAAAGTTTTTACACATTTCGTTGTTGCTGTTGTTGTTGCTGTTGTTGTTGCTGTTGTTGTTGCTGTTGTTGTTGCTGTTGCTGTTTTTTACGTTGACTTTTATTTTTGTTCTTAGCTCAAAACACTCGAACAGCAAACTTCAACACTTTGGCTGAAAAGCGAGCGGCAAAATACATATAGAAAAAAGTCAAGAAAAAAAACAACAAAAAAATACAAAAACAAAAAGCCAAATAAAATAAAAAGAAACAAAAAACAAAAAACAGAGCAGCTAGCAAAACTTTGCTACTTAAAAGCGCAAAACGCAACGCAATGCTCGAGTGGATCGCTGCATGGCGTGCTCGACGGGGAGAGGGGTGACAGGGAGAGGGGTGGGTGAGAGGGGGTGTGAAGTGGGGGGGTGGGTGGAGCAAAGTAACTGCGAACAAACCAATTAAGTTTATTACTTTTGCGTTTTTCAAGTGCCTAACTCTGAATACTGTGAACAGAGAGAGCTATGCATGTTAATGTGTGTGTGTTGCTGTGTGTGTGTGTGTGTTGCTGTGTGTGTGTTGGTGTGCATGGGTGTGTGACTGTGTCGCAATATGATGCTACAACATCAGAGTGAGCTAGAGATGAGCGAATGTCGTGTTTTGCTGGAATAACTTAAAATACAAATACAATTATAGCAACTCAGTCAACATGTTTTCTGATTAGTTAGTAGACTTTTGCGAGCTTGAGGAATATCAAATCGAACGGGCTGAGAATGTAATCAACTTTCTTAATTTTAGATAACTTTAATCTTAGCTGTAACTTTCCATGCAACTAATATATACTAAGTTGCTTGGCTTCGCTCTTCTATGACGCCAATCTCAACTTATTTATTATAACACCATCAAATTGATTACACTTTAATTTTTCATTTGCATTTTCCGTTTTTGTATTTTTATAAAGCTTGCTATTTTCGTGTTGAAAATCTCTGGCAGCCATCTCTAGAGTAGGTATGTGTGCATTATGATGGCCAAGCATTTAGCTACACCTACCAACGCCGTCGGCGACCCTCCACCGTCGTCGGCGCTTCGTGCCCGCAAAAGTTGTTGCAAAACTTTTGACAAAGTGCTTCAAAAAAGCAGCGCGTTTGCTACTCGTCGCCTGCAAAGCATGCAACAGATTTGTCAAGGAAATTAATAAATACCACGTCATGCTGTGCCACAGAAACTCCCAAACCCAGCAAACACCGGCGCTCACATCAGGTGGTAAAAGCGTATTTATATATATAAAAAACCATAGCATACATTTTGGGGCACGTTGGGCAATTAATTTTAGTCGTCAGTGTTCGCTGTGAATTATGTGCGGCGATTTTAAGTTGAAGTTGCCAGTTTGCCAGTTTGCTGCTCGAGTGGCTCATAATTAAGATGCCACTCTCAACTATTGCAACACCTCCACACCCTTCCTCTCTCCCTCTCTCTCTCCCTCTCTCTCTCTCTCTTTTTAGAGCTGAGCACATTTGCTGGCAATTAAAGCAAATTACAAAAGGCGACATTTATTACTATTACTATTACTATTATTATTATTATTATTATTAAGCCATTTTCATTTGTTTGACCGGGCAACGCGACTTTTTCACTCTCATTCTCTCTGTCACTCTGCCTCTCCCTCGCTCGCTGTCACACTTTCTCTCTCTCTCTCTCTCTCTCTTTGTCTCTTTCTATGCTGCTCGCTCTACTCGCTTTGCGGTGTGCGTTCGTCCGGTTTCGTTTGGTGCCTTTGTCAAGGTGATTTATCACTTCTAAGCGCCTGGCACTCATTAATTTTTGATTGGGCCAAAAAAGGCAAGCGGCAAAAGATGTTCGTTCGCCCGGACCCCAAATGCTTCAATGCTTTTTGTTGTTGTCGACGTTGTTGTTGCTGTTGTTGTTGCTGTTGTTGTTGTTGTTGCTTTCATTAAAACTTCATCAAATGGCTCCTAATGATGTGCCCAGTCAGAGGATCCGTTTTCATTATTTTCCATACCCTGCACTACACAGTTGAAAGGTGATTTTTTACTTCGAAAGTTTAAGCTGGAGTTTTCTTAAAGTCATAACAAATAATCACATAATTGTTTTCTTTTTTTAAACTTTAAGTTCGGGTTTGAATTTATATGATGACAGGTTGTCTATAAGGTTGTCTTTTCTGAAAGTTAGTTCTGCTAAGATCTTTATTAGTAATTTCAACCGGAGTTTATCTGTGATTGATATGCTGATGATAGCAAACATGATCTAAAAAAAGATCACTTTAAAGTATCACAACCAAATGCAGTCCACTTAAACTGTTATCAGATTAATCTCATATATTGGTTGATCAATGTATCCAATTTAAAAAGTGAAATGATTCAATCTTTGTCAAATTGAGACCTGAGCCATTCTCTGCTCATTCATTTCCCGCACAGAAATCACTCACTGACTTAAGATATATATGCTATTTTCAACTAGTTGTACAGGGCATCCCTTAAGTCGTTCATTTCAAACTGAAATTCGTTCACTTGTTTTGATGAAATGAGACACTCGATGTCTGTTCTGTTTTGCTGTGCTGTGTTCTGTTGTGCAAATGGTTCATTAGACTGAACGATTGGCTTGACAAAACATTTGTCCAGCTGATAATTTTGTTTATTGAGCTATTGACTTTATATTAGCTTATTGTCTTCGCTCGGCTGGCAGCCAGGAGCAAGCCACTGGCCATAATTCAATAGTCGTGGTGCCACCGGAAATATTGCTGACTATTTCGAAAAAGTACAACAAGAACAACAACCACAGAAAAACTTTCAATAGATGACCGCAAAAATTTGCACAATTAATTATGAGCGACGCCGGCATAAAAACAACAAAAATTCTACAACAAAAAATTGGCTGGCAAAAAAATGACAGCCGGCGGCGATGGCGACGTTGTCGCCGCCATCGATGGTGGCACATTGTGCCACTGTACTACAGTGCACACTCCTGTGCTGGATGTATACACATGCATTATGCGACGCACCGCAACTTGAACTATGTGTGCCCAAAGGGGGAGGCGCTTGGGTGGAGTGGGGTTGTAAGTGGAGGCTACGCTGGCTAGTTTTTGATTTTTTTTACGCTGTTGCTTTTTGCAAACCGTGTTTTGCCGGAGTCGGTGGCCGGATTGCATTCCCATGCCCGTTAAAACTATGGACGCCGCTTCCGCCGACAGTTATTTTGATTTATGCGGAATTCTTGCTGCTGTTGCTGCTGTCCGCCGGAATGGCAAATGCGTGCCTGGGTTGGGTCCATAGGAAAATGGCTATAAATAGCAGCGCGCTTTTTGGCCCCTCAAACAAACAAAGAACTTCTCTAGTTGGTCGTGGGCCACACCCCAAAAAGCACTCAAAATCCAAACAACAAATTGTCTACTCTGCGTTCGTGTGTGTGTGGCCTCAAGCATAAAAAGGTGTTGCCATTGATAACTAGCCGAGCTGCGAGTAGTCCAGGCTTTCTTTTTTGTTGGCTAAATGGTCTACCTT
Source organism: Drosophila glabriapex (assembly GCA_035042305.1). Lineage (NCBI taxonomy): Eukaryota > Metazoa > Arthropoda > Insecta > Diptera > Drosophilidae > Drosophila > Drosophila glabriapex. The sequence continues at coordinate 4,937,785 of JAWNLN010000046.1, read as the reverse complement.
TAGCACTGATAGCACCAAAGATGAGTTATGCCAATACGCACATATATCATATCGATTGCTCGTGGGCCGCTTTGTCCGAACAATGCCAAATGTGGAGCATATTGAAAGATTCACAAAGTTCCGGGCCAAAGAGGCTTAAACCAGTTGGAACCAGTTGTGATGTGACAATTGAAAGCATTTAATGGAAAATCCCTGTTCAATGCTGTGGCATTTGGAAATCACATTTGAAACAATCCCAAGTCTCTATTAGAAATATCAAATTGCCAAAACTATTTCAAAACTGAACTGATTTTGAATTCCAAGTGAGTTTTTAGCACAGTTTGAGCGTTATTATTTAAAAGTTTAGATTAAGTTCCTTTAAACTCTAGTCTACGTTTAAACTCCCATTGGATCAAATCAAATCAAAGTCACAGTTTCGCTACTGGTTTCATTTTACATCTAAGTCTTATTAGCTTAATTTCTCGATTTTTCCGCTCAAGTTCTCTTCCATAAAATTCGCATTAGATCAAATCAATCAGCATTCAGCAGCTGCTTTAGATGTAAATTCAAACTCTGCTTGCCCAAAATGTCTGCCATAAATTAGCTGATATGCAAGCCAAGTTCTCAATTTCTTTAGATTTCCGTATAAGCCTCGTTCGTCTTCAACCCTAAAACTAAAGCAACCCCTTTGCCTTTGCTGGCTCTTAAGTGGCCGAAGCCACTTAGCAAATTCAACAGCAAATTCAACAGCAAATCCAACAGCAGCCTCTTGTCTAATAACTGTAATGGCAGCAATAAAATATCCATATACATTTAAAATTAGCACTCGACTGAAGGCTACTACTGAAGGGGGGGAGGGGGGGGGGGGAGCGTGTTAAGAGATCTACTGGGATGTCATTTGCAGTTGTCCACTTCTAACCTAACCCATATGGCCAGGCCAAATGTGACCACAAACTACATAAACTATAATGTATGTGTGTGTGCGCGAGTGTGTGTGTGTGTGTGTGTGTGTGCGGGGCCAGCAAACCAAATTGAATGAAATGCAGGAAAAAGGTTTCGTTTGTGCAAAACAAAAAACAACAGCAAATAAAACACGGAAAATGAAAACGACGGAGAGATGACCAAACAACCGCACAAAGCGGCGGCGACTGTGGGTGCCACTGGCCGGTCAGCAAACAACAACAACAACTACAACTACAACTACAACAACAGTCAAACCAATAAAGACCACTAAGTGTCTAAATGTGTGTGTGTTTGTGTGTTTGTGTGTTTGTAGTAAATGTGATTGTATTTGAAATAAACCGAATAGTCGCACATAAATGCGGGTGTCACCAGCCCCAGCCCCCCCACGTCTTTCTCTCTCTGTATGTCTGTCTGTCTGTCTGTCTGCCTGTCTGCCTGTCCGTCTACGGAAATGCCACTGGGAGCAATGTCTAACTGCAGGCTAGAGATGAGCATTTGGCGTAATTTTACAGTGCCAGCCGTGTGCTCCTTGAGACTTTCCTTGAAAGCCTTAAAGCAACCCAGAATACAGAATGTAAATTAAAGCGTTTGTAAGATTTATTGTTTGCCATAAAACCTGCTTGGTTAAAAAACTAAATTAAATAAATTAATACATAAACTTATTTCAAGTTTCAACTAATGAGGAAAAGACTAAATAACCCAATATAAACTACATAAATTCCATAAAAGTCACTTGTTTCTTAAATATTATATACATATTAGAAATAAGTCAACTTTAAGTCGGAGACTGATCAGTCAATTGTTTGTTAAGGAGCAATAAAATTATGAACTAAAAAACCTGTTAAAAATAGCCAAATAGCAAAAGCTAAGCTCAAGACTCACTTCAAGCTTTATTTGTTTAAGTTGAATGTCTTCTATGTTGCCAATTTGTTTTTAGCTGGCGCCAGCTCATATTCTCCAGCAACTATTTTAAGCTTGAAAAACTAGCTGCGCTGAACTGGGCTGCAATTGGTAGTAGAACATTGTGTTTATCCTCGGATTTGTTTGCACTATCCACAACCAGAGGCGGCGGCCCAGAAGCCCGTGCCGGCTACTCGCATCTCTATTGTTTTGTCGTCTATCATAAATTGTGCACAGCCTGGTGCTGTGGCACGCCGGCGTGTTGCAAACACTGAAAATGTCCTATAAGCCATCGTATGAAACAAGCAGCGCACCAGTTTTTCCGTTTTCCGCTCGTTTCCCTCCCATTTCCCTCCCATTTCCCTCCCATTCTCCATTCTTCATCCTGGCACCCTTGCAACATTGAATACCGCAATCCGCTACAAGCGGCGAGCCAACCGGCATAGCTAAACTTCCGGCTGGATGCTGGACTACGGACCATGGACTATGGACTGTGGACTGTGGACTACGGTCTGCGGCTACAGCTCCGGCTTTCTGGCACTGACTACGGCTCCGACTCCGGCTGTTACTGCTGATAAAAAAGTTTGCCTTTGAAAATGTCTATTTGAAAAGTTTTTGGGCCGTTGAAATCGGGGCGGGACCATAGTTTGTGCCACACAGCCACTCCCACTCCCACTCCCCCTGCAACACTGGCCTTAACTGGCCGAAAGCTCGACGCTAAATGAAAGTCATTTATTTTCGGCAACGGGGCCTTTTCTAATACGAGCTTGTTTTTGCTTTTTTCTTCTCGGTTTTGGTTCATTGCCGGGCAATGTTTTTAATCAACTTGGCGCAAAATAGTTCGCGCTGACCATCAGCTCAAGTGGCGTCTAAGGGCAAGGTTTGTGTTGCATGAAAGGCTGTGCCCCTTCCACCTTCTCCTTCTCCTTCCCCTCCTCCCACTCCGCTTTTCAGTTTCAAGTGCAGGCTGTTGGCTTTGATTAGTCTTGCGAGTGTATGTGATGAAAAGGCGCTGCAATTTCTAATAAAAAAAACCCAAAACCAATTGAGATTAACTGCAGTCGGGTCGGCTAACAAAAAAGCCAATTGCTGCAAACCTGAGAGTTGATTTTTGGCCAACTAGAAGTGTGTTCATTGTACGCCGAAAGTCCTTTAAACTTGACTTTATTGCTCAAAAATTAAACTCAAAAATCGATTTCTTGAACTGAGCTAATTTGATTTTAAACCGATTTGCCGTGTCTGCAACAATAAAGATTTTGCTCCCTGCCACACATATTCCAAACTTAAGCTTTCTAGCTCTGAGTACTTTTTATATCCATTTTTTTGTTGTTATTTTTTTAACGACTAAAAGCTGCCTGAGGTTCAGATAACACTCTCATTTTGCTCTTTAAATGCACAACACACACAGAAGCTTAATAATAACTCTCCATAACCATTTCCATTCCCCTCCTCTTTCTCTCTCTCGCAATCTCTCTTTCTCTCTCTCTCTCTCTCTATCTAGTCGTTAGTTTTAGCATTTTTGTGATTCCGATTTGATTTGCATTCGCATTTGCTTAAAAATGCAATTTTCAAGGGATTTCACACGCCTAAAAACCAATGCTACAATTTAAATATTGCATTTATATCTATATTTCTATATTTATATATATATATGAGGCAGACAGAACACATGCGATTAGCAGTGCGAAAGGAAGGGGAAAATCTATTGAATTGCAGGCTATGCAGTTGCTGCTTTTTCCTGTCAACATATTTAAAACTTATTCAGGCGGCAAATAAATATTTACACGATGTCGGCGTGGAAAATCCGTGCTTAGCCTGCCAAAAACGCGCATAGAAAATGAGACGAGAGACGAGAGAGAGAGAGAGACAGGGATAGAGAGAGAGAGAGAGGTAGATATTGATATGAGTGAAAAGCAGAGAGCAGAAAGACTGTCGAGTGTCGAAGCTTTATCATTTGTCGCTTGCGCTGAGCCTCAAAAACTATGCAAATAATTCATTTCACAGACAGACGGGCAAACAAATAAAGAAGGGAGTGCAGACGGGGGAAAGGATTCAACGGAGACAAACACCCAGCGAGAGAGAGAGAGAGAGAGAGAGAGAGAACGCGTCGACGTTTAAGTGTGAAAATATGCAGCAATGAAAATGGCCAAAAGAAATTAAAACGAGCTGAGCAACAAACAAAAACAAAAACAAAAACAAAAAAACAGCAAAAAATAAACGAAAGAATTTGTTGACTCTCAAGGCATGTGTGTGTGCAAAGGGTAAGGGTGTGCTGCACACACACACACACACACAGAGACATCGACTTGGCCATGACCAACACAGCCCTGGCTACGCTTGTCTTTCACACATTTTGTTCTCCCTCTGCCCACTTTGCAGCAGCCTTCTGTTTGGGCATCCAGGACCCCAACTTGACTCCTTTCATTTTTTGCACTTCACTCGCCCTCCGCTCCGCTCCCGCGCCACTGAGCTGCACATGCCGCAGGCTCTGAAAGTCAAATGTGCAGATTTTGTTAAACTGTTTTGGCATTTTTGCCATGCTTGGCACATTTCGCACCTTCCAGCTAAACTGACCTGCTCCCTCTTTGTCGCTCTCTCTTTCTCTGTCTGTCTCTCTCTCTCTCTTTCTCTTTCTCTGTCTGTCTCTGTGAGTTCATTGTTTTTGCATAAATATTGCCAAACTGCAACAGTGGAAAGTATGCTTTAAAATATGTTTGCTCAAAAGCACAAAAATAAACAAGAACTTGGCATAAAATTCGCATTAAAAATGCAACATGTTATGTCGCATACGAGAACACTCCACAGCACACCCACACCCACACCCCCCTCAACCATCCCTTAGTTGGCTTAAAAAATGCACAGCGAAAAGCAAAAAAAAGAATCAAAGCTCAGTCGAAGCCTTTTAAATATTTGATAGCTCAACATTATTTGTCAATTGATGCCAGACTTTTGTTAGGGTCGAGGAGGGGTGGGGCTTGACAGGCAGTCAGACATAGAGTGGGCTAGGGGTGGGGGGAGTTATCTATTAGTTGTGGCCAGGAGCGGAAACGTTTATATATTGTTATACTACAGCTGTCAGCTGGCATTGAGGAATTCATCTATAAAAGCATTTTCCATGCATTTCCCTCACATTTCCTGCAACACATGCTATATAAAAGTGGAAACTCGATAAAAGTAAAGCCAAATACACCAAGAGAAATAACTGTTTACTTCTTCAATCAAACTGCTAAATTCTTAAATCAAAAATAGTAGATTCAAAGCAAAATTGAAGCCAAATACACTTAGAGAACTAACTGTTGACTTGAATATATTTGCTTGGTTAACAAATAACAATTTAATTGTTTAATTTTTAGCTTTAAAATGTGCTTTATCTATTTTTATATGCTCCCATTTCGCTCAACAGCTTTCAACTAGCTTACCCAATGACTACATTCTTTGCTATTACTATTTTTCTCAGTGTAGCCAGAGAGAGAGAGAGGCCAGAGACAAGTGCGTCAGTTTGCCATCATCGACGCGGAAATGCGATGTCAATTCAAATTTGCGAAAGTGTAGCTGTGTGTGTCTGTGTGTGCTCGAGTGTGTGTCTGTATGAGCTAGTGTGTGTGTGTGTGTGTGTGTGTGCGTGTGTGTGTGTGTGTGTGTTCATGTGTGTCGCTTTAACGCGCCCTTTAAAACGCCTTCACTGCGCTTTCTTTAAACGAAATGAAACTTTTACGAGTGCGCGAATGCTCTTCTGCCTCTTCATCATCATCATCATCATCATCATCATCAGCAGCAGCAGCAGCAGCAGCAGCAGAAGCAGCAAACGACTCCAGCAGCTTCTTCTTCCTCTTCAACTGCCACCTACTCGCCTCGTCTGCTTCTTCTTTTTCTGCTCGACTTCCCTTTTGGCTGCTGCGCATCGCTGTTCCTGTCACGCTTTGATATCCTGCCTCGCGTGACATATCCGTTGCTGGCAATGCGTCGTCTCACCTCCTCCCTCCTCCTACTCTACCACCCCCTTCCGAGTGCAGCTGCCTGCGCTTTTGTTTGTCAGCAAACGTTGCTGAAATTTTCTTCTCAATTTTTTTCTGCAATTGTTGCGATTTTTTTGTTGCCCCCCTTTTGTTTTGTTGTGTGTGCAATTGAATTAAATGCGACACCAGACAGCAGCTGCTGTGTGTGTGTGTGTGTGTGTGTGAGTGTGTGTGGCTGTGTGTGGGTGGTTGCTTGGTTGCCACCTGAGCCCCTCGAGGAGCTCTTTGGGTGGCTCACTCACGTATGTGAGCTGAGAGAGTGTCGCTTGTTAAACCGGTAAGATGACAGCTGCTGATAACCGTTTGTCAGATTCGAACAATAATCACGTTGCCTCCATAAAGTCCTCAGCTATATACGAGTTTATTTCACAAGCACGAGCGAAGTAAGAAGTCAACTCTACGATAAAAGATAGAAGTGAGTCATCTTTGACTTGAGCTGTTTGCTGTTTCTCTGTTTGTCTCTGTGTGTGGCATAATATGATTATGGAGCAGCTGCAACTCTTTGAGAATTATTCTTCTGAGGCTTGCTTAACTTTAAAGCCTTATTACGAGACCAACTATGACTCAAATCTTTAAAATCTTTCTAATTATATTCAACTATTGCAGCAGAGAACCAACTGAATACTGCTCTAAAGTCATTTTTACTTTATATTTATCGAAGTGTCTTAAATATGCCAAAGCTTTGTCAAAAGTGACCCGAAAAGTTGACATCGAAACCAATACTAAATTTAAATTAAATTATTTTGTTTAATACACGCATTAACTCGACTTCATTAGAGCCAACAAATGGCGGAGTCGAGTTACATCTTAATTTGCATGCATATAAAACTCACTCGAATAGTTTTTGATATCTTGTTAAGCAAATGATGCAGCGGTTTGTTTATGCTGATTATTTACGATCAATATGGCTCGAAGCTGAGGTTGTGGCTTGTTCTACACACACACACACACACACACACACACACATACCTCGTTAAACTAAGGGAGGAGGACGTGCAGAGGGGGAGGGAAGTATTCACTACTCGGTAAGACCATTGGCATTAAAGTTGATGCCGACGCGAGGCTAATTTAACGACACCAGCGACATTTCAAGGCACATTTCATGGCAACAGCGACTATGACTACACTCAGAAAAAATTGTAGTAACTCATTCTAAAGCTAGAAAGTTGTTATATTTATATATACACACTTAGATAACAATACTCTGAAAATGTTCACATATTTTTTCTAAGTTTTAAAAATGTTCAGCCATTAAGAAAAACCAAACCGTAGTTTTTAGAAAGGCACATCCATAAATCGACACACATCGAAATTGACTTTCTCCATTATAGGGCGACTAACCAAATGTAGGGCAATTTTTTGATGAGTGTAGACCAATAGACAGGCAGACGACAGACGCCGATAGACCGACTGATAGACAGACGGACAAAGGCAATAGTATAAAGAGAGGAGCTGCACACATAAACACATAACGGTAGCTGGGTAGCTGGCCGGGCCTGCTGGAAGACCCTCTAAACACGAGCCAGACATACGAGACGACAGCGACGACGACGACGACGACGACGACGACATTTACAGGTGGTCGTTGGTCTAATGAATTTTATAGCCAGGAAATTATTATGGCAGGCATCGATGGGCCAAGCGGAGGCAAGTACTCGTTTGAGACAGAGAAATGCAGACAGAGACAGAGACAGAGAGAGAGACAGAGAGAGAGAGAGAGACGTTGAATGTGACGGGTGGTCGTCGTCGTGCGCACAGTGACTGCGAAAACTTGTGCGACGGTAGAACGAGTTGAAATTGGCAATTAACAAACCATTGAATCCAATAAACAGGATTTTAACATTTTGTACAAACACACAGACACAAGCGCAAGCAGAACGTAAAGAACACACACAGACACAGCCACAGTGACAGAGACGGGGAGGGAGGAGACAGAGAGCGAAAGAGAAAACAGAGGAGCAGCCAAAAGGTAGCACATAACGGCGCCAGGGCAACAGTGACTGGTGGAGCGGGTGGCGGGCGGCGGGAATGAAATGACAGCAACAGCAGGCGCCCCGAGTAGGTAGGCAAACACCAAGGCATGCTAGAGGAGGGGGAAGGGTATTGCTGGGGGAGGGGAGGGGGTGCCGAAAGTCAAGCTAACAAACTCCACAAATGCCGAATGCCGACGTCTCGTCGGTCGTCGCTCGTCGGTCGTCGGTCGTCGGTTGTCGTCGTGTTTGTTTATATGCCATTTTTGATTATTTTTATGTTGGTGTGAGTGGGCGTGTAAGGCGTGTAAGAGTATGCGTGTGTATGCGTGTGTGTGTGTGTGTGTGTGTGTGTGTGTGTGTGTGTGTGTTGCGTGTGTGGGGGGAGGCTTGTATTGGTTTTTGTGGCCTGCCTGCCTACGAAATGTTCGCTGTTGTTGTAATTGAAACCTTTGAAGTGTTGCCTTAAATGTTAGTTGGAAATCTAAATGAAAATGAAAATTCATTTTAAATTATTTCCCAGTGCTGCAGCCAATTTGCAAAGGCCCCTTTTTTGTTGGCCAAATGTGTTTTATGGGTTAATGCCCAAAGGAAGAGCGTTCAAAGAGCGTTCAAAATGAAATCAATGCAGTAATACAAAGTAGCAAAAGGGCGACTGATTTTAATTGGAAAATCACTCGAATAAATTGTGGAAATTGTACCACATAAAGTTCAAGTGAATCAGATTAAAAAGTTGAACAAGATTCTCTTAATTGCGAACAACGAATCAAATGGAGCCATTGGCAAATAAATAAACCAACAAATTATTATTGACTTTAACTGAAAGAAGATTTTTGAAAAACTAATAAAAAGAATGATTTGATTTTTATTAAGATAAATTATTAGAATAGGTTATTTTTAATTTAATACAATCTATTTTTTACTGATTGTATTTTTTTGTGTCGGCTGGCTTTAGTTCATCGAAAGATAGACTTAACACATCAACCCACAGTTACACTCAAAGAAATCTGGCGTTATACCTATTATATAATTATTACATGTCCTTAAAAGACTCAGCAACATATTTTCTTGGCATTTAATGAGACTCTCTCAATTTTGCCATCTTCTCCTCATTAAAAGGACAAAAGCAATTCAGTTGCCAAGTTCCTTCGGACCTGGGATGTGTCTCTTGGCACCTGGTCTGGTTAGGCTCCCCACAAACCCACTTGAGAATCGCAAACCCAACCTGCCTATTTTTTGTTAATGGCAAATATCATTAGTGAAGCAGTTGAAAATTGTTTTTAATGAGCGAATCCTGACAATGGCCAAAATGAACACTGGACTCCATCATACAATAGATCATCATCAACCGGCGGACTTCTACGACGGACGGACTACAATGCAAACCACTTAGACATACTTAGCGGCCACAATCCTGCCTGTGAGTCCTGTGAGTCCTGTTAGGCCTGCCAAGTCCTGCCGGCATATGTTGTTGCGGCATGTATTATTAATTCAAATTAAATTAAATTAATGCCGCTGATTAAAACGTAACGCGACATAAACAAAAGCCAAACAAAAAAGGATATGAGATGAGGTGAGGGGTGGGGAGAAGAGCTGAGCGCCTAGCGACGACCGCCAACACGGCAGAGTAAACATCATAATCAGGCAGCATAATAAGGACAGCAGCACGCATGTTTCTCTCCCTCTCTCTCTCTCTCTCTCTCTCTGCCATCCACTCTCCTTCTGTCTTGCTCTGTTAAAGCCATGACAAAGAGCTGAACAGGCGCCCGGAAATGTGGAAATTTGCAATCAGCATAAAAATTACATTAACATACAGCCAGCTATACGAGAAGTCAGCAGAGAAGCAACACAAACAGAGCAAAGCACAAAACAGACTCTGTTGTTGTTGTTGTTGTTGTTGTTGCTGCTGCTGTTGCTGCAGTTGTTGTTGTTGTTGTTGTTGTTGCCGCGAGCCAAAATGACAAAGTTTTTTATGTGTGGATATTTAAATAAAATTATTTTAGGCTGCAACGAAACGAAACAACAAATTTGATGAAAAAGGCAAAGCCAGACAGAGACAGAGACAGAGAGAGAGAGAGAGCAATAAGAGTGGAATGCCGAAAAATAAATACTCTAACATTGCTAGAGCTAGAGCTAAAAAGAAGCTAAGAATAAGATTCCCCTTATTGAGAACATCGAATCAAATTGAGATATTTGAAAAAGTTAACGAAGAAATTAGTGTGTTGCTGACATTAATGCAAAGAAATATGAGCAAAAGCCAACTCTGGCATTAAATGGGAGTATTCTGGCAAGCAAAAGATTTATTTTCATACAATATTATGCGAGCTTATTCGTTTACTATAAAGCTTCCATCCGACAGACACTGATTGCCAGAAAACTATAGATATATTTAAGACTATTCAGCCGTAAAACTGACAAGCTAACTAATTGAAAATGAAGCCAATATTGTATAGATTATAAAAGAGTTGCAACTATTTAGAACTGTGCAACTTGCTTGCTAATTAAATAAAAGTTGATATTTTATAAAGATTAACATAATAATTGATATTTTATAAATATAGATTCTATTGCCTGCTGAAACTATGAGAATACCTCAAACAATAAGACACTGGTGAATGAAACAATATTTAAATATAGATTATTATCATAATAAATTCAATAGTTTAATGCAACTGACTCTGATACATGTCTAAAGATATGTATTTACTGACTACTACCGACTAAAAGGTAGATTTTTAAGATCTGAGCTGTTAGTTGATAGCTTGAGCAACTTGAAATGCATCAATTTGACATTTAACATAAATATATAAATATATATATATATCAATATATCAATCTGTCTGCTCTTGCATGACTTTGCTTGACAAACTCATAATGCTTAAAGCTTACATGGAACCCAGACATGAGTTATCCTCAGCCATTTAGCTAAGCTGCGCAAACAGGAATGCTGTGCCGAGTATCAAGTTGAATGAATATACCAAGTGCAAAGTAAGAAGTACCTTTCAGTTGCTCAATGCCTCGCTTAGCAGTTGTTCAGTTGCTCAGTTGCTCAGTTGCTCAGTTGCTCAATTCCCTCAATTCGCTCAGTTTTCTGGAGTTGCTCTCAGAGTTTCTCCCAGTTTTCGGTCACACGCCAGTGACAAAACGGAAAGTGATTAAAATCGCATTTAATGCGCAAGCGACGCGTTCTTTGCAGTGTTAGATGAGGGGGATGGGTTGGGTTGGGTTGGGGAGTGGAGAGGGAGAGGGGCGCAACAGGGGATTGTTGTTGTTATTGTTGCGGCTGCTGGTGTTGTAGTTGTTGCTGTTGTTGCTGTTGTTGCTGCTGTCGCTTTGGGGTGAGATTGGTGTAAGTGTTTGCTATATTGTGTGTTTAGGTCTTGGGTTGGTTTGCCCTGCACTGGGATGGGGGAGGGGATTCGTAAGGGGTGTGGTGTATGGTGTGTGGTGTGTGGTGTGTGGGTTGGTGTGGGTTGGGTTGCTTTATTCGTTTGAGTTGGGTCTGGCGAGGAAACAGCATTGCGCTAATCAACGGGCATCAACGGGAAATTGAGACGAGCAAGCGCCCAAAACGAGTTCAAAATCCTCTAATATATATCGAGAGTTGCCTTCGTTATCTAAATGGGAAGTGAATGCTTCTGGCCGATATTAGCGAATGTGGCAACACATTGAACTCTTCACTCTCTCTCTCTCTCTCTCCATCTCTCTCTATCTGTCTGTGCTGTGACGCATAAAGATTGCCAGCGAAATTTGGCAGTTTGTAAGAATTTAGTGCTTAACATTCTTGAGATTCTCTGTTGCTGTGTGCAATGAATTGGAACAAAACACAATTATTTTCTTTGAGGGTTGTCAGAAAACTAGGAATGTCAACTTATGGTTTTTGTTGAAATTATTGTCATTAGTCGTTTATTGGGTTTATGTTCTTAAGGCTATTTATCTGTACTTGTTTAAAAGACTTCCTGCGATTCGAAGCTGAGACACTCTTCCTTCTGGAATTATCCATATTTATATAGCTCTGATTTTATATATATTGTTCCCAATAAAAACTAAAAATAATAAAACAAAAACCATAAATTCAACTAAAAGCAATAAAAGTATCTTTTACTCAGCAAACTTACTCTGTTCCCAACTTGCTACCTTTTAGCTATATACCTAAAGCCATCTGAAGCAGTAGCGTTCTTTGAGATCAGTTAGATCTGACATCTTCAAATTGTTAAGCCACACATCCCATTAGGCAATCTTCAGTCTCTCTCAGCCTGGTGCAATCCAATGAAGCAGACAACAAAAACAATGAAAAACACCGCCGAGCAGATGCTCTTGGTCGATTAGTGCAGCAGCAAGAACAACAAGGACATCAACAGCAACCCATCATTATAAGTACAATGTAAGAAAAACATGAAAATCCGTTTTATCAGCAACATCAGGCACATCGTTCATCATTCATTCAGCAGGGGGAAAGGAACACATGAGGCAAAGAAAGGACCATCGAGCATTGAGCTCGGGTTCATCAGAATCTTGCGTGTTCAGCTGTCGAGGATCAGTTTTTACCTGCCACCAGAACCAGGACAACCTGCAGCGACACACACACGCACACCAACTCACACACACACTGAGGGTCTAAACCATTTATAGAAAAAAAAATAGGAACGAAATTGTTTGTTTGACAAATAGAATTTCCATAGCATTAACCGAGAAGCCGTCAATAAAGATTAGATGTGTGTGTATGTGTGTGTGTGTGTGTGTGTGTGTAAGCGGAGATTGCATTTACTCTCTAAATAAAACTGAAAGGCAAGCACAACATGAAATGTACACTCAGAAAAAATATCGACTCAAAATTTAGAGCATTTTAAAAATGCTACCCGTAGTTTCTAGAAATCCAACAGCCATAAATTTTCGAAATTTACTTTCAGAATAATATGGTGATTTAATAAAATTTAGGACGACTTTTTTTTTATGAGTGTATACAAATAAAAATGCTGGCATATATATCTGAGAAGAGCGTGCAACAAAGCAACCCTCCAACTACGGTACGGACTACCCTCTGCGGTACGGCTCATTAACGACAGCTGCTCAACAGGCAGGCCAGGCCAGGCAGACCAGACCAGACCAGACCAGACCAGACCAGACCAGAACAGACCAGAGACCGCGATCACAAATGAGGATGAGGAGATGAGGAGCGGGTCGTTAGGGAGCAGCGAGGAGCTTATGCAGGTTGTCTGCCACACTACCTGTGGCAGTGGCAGTGGCAGTGGCAGTGGCAGAGTGCTCCTTAACATAATAATCATCGGAGGTCTCCGCACAGCTCGGAGATCGCTTATTATGCCTGCTTCTGTTTAATGTGTTTAACCAGCAACTGAGTCGTCGCCTGGGCGTCCCCTCCCCCCCCCTCCCCCCTTTGGTTGCTGTTGTTGGTTTCTTCTTTTTTTTTTGCACCTTGCACTTTGCGACGTTGTTGCATGCCACAAGCGCAGAGCAATCATTGCCGATGCTCGACAGCTGTTTCTGCGGGGCATCGCCTCGATGTGGCCCTGTCCTTTTGTTTTGTTTTGTTTAGCAATCATCTGTTTTTTGTGTTCCTGTTCCTGTTTTGCTTGCCACAAAGGAGGACAACTCTTTTGTGTGTGTTTATATGTATGTGAGTGTGTGTGTGTGTGTGTGTGTTGCACAGTTATTTAAATTTGTGTTGCGGTTTCTCTCCGTTTCATTTGGCCCGACGAGACGACCTTATTGTCAATCATCTGTTGTCTGCTGTCTGAAATGCTATTAAGATCGTTCCCAAGATGCACACACAACAAGGATGTGGTCCCCAGACTCTGATAGTGCCCCCAGGGTAGTACTCAGAGAGAGTGAGAAAGACAGCGAGAGAAAGAGAGAGAAAACGAGAGACAGTTTGAGAGAGACGTCTCAGTTTAGAGCTTGAACTTTACGCATTCAGGTTACATCAACTGGAAAAGAAAAGATTCCAAGGCTAATCACAGAGATTTCTATAATTGCAGTTTGTGGCTCAGATCTTAGATGAACTCAGAGTTCGAAATGAATTTCAAGTATGTATTTCGAAGACTAAAAAAGAGAAGAAAAAGAAGAAGAAGAAAATAAACACTTGAAAGATCATTGAAGCAAGAGTTTCTGAAGTGAATGAAATACGAGTGCGGAATAATTGAAGTGGCACAATGACGACGGCCAAGTTGTCAATGAAAAATAACACATTAAAACTGGATATCCACCATTGGTAGTAGACCTAAAAATTTGTTAATTGAGGTAGAAGAACTGCTTTGAGCCAGACATGAAAAAGAAGCAATTACCAAAATTGGGAGCGAGCTTAGCACCTCAAGAGAAAACTCAGATTTCTTTCTTAAATGTATGAAATGAACTGTGTTTTAGATCAATGGACACCTCTTCATTTTATCTATTATTCTATCATTCATCTCAATTTGACGACGCTGCCCCCTTAAACCCCGCCTCCCAACGGAAGAACTTCTCATCAACTTGCCACTTGTGCTGCTTTTCCACTCTTTGTTTACAATCAAATACTAATATGGGAGAGCTCTCCCACGACTCCCTTGTATCATTTGTTGCTTAGAGGGTCGAGCTGTTTTCTGGCTATTTTTAGCTGTTTTTATCTATAGCGCCTCGAGTTTGTCACAGCCAAAAATCAATTTCCATCTAAAATGCTCCTTTGCCTTTTTCGACGAACGTTTTCCACTTCTTATTTTCTTCTTTTTTTTTTTTTGCCTCACGTTTGTAAACAAAACGTTTGCCGCAACCCCTTCCTCAGCAGAGAGGGGGGCGGGTTGCTCAGGCATGGTTACGAGCACCCCTCCCCTACCCGCCCTCCATGCAGCCAACGAATTTGACTAAACACTTGTAAAAAATACATAACACCCCCGACCAAAGCAGCCAAAGCAGCATGAAACGAAGAAAAAAAAAAGAACCAGCTCTATATACATATACATGTATGCATATGTGTGTGTGTGTGTGTGTGTGTGTGTGTGTGTGTGTGTGTATATTTGCTCAGCCAGTGAAGTGCACTTCAGCCAACGGCAGCAGTAAAAGCAACAACAACAACAACAACTATCAAATTATAGCCCAGTATTTAATTTTGTTGGAGCTCTCTCTCAATCTCTCTCTCTCTCTCTTCCGCTCTCTTTGCTTGCCCTAGCGCATGTGCAGTGGCAAAGAGAGTGAACGTAAGAGCGAGAGAGAGAGAGAGAGAGCGCCTTTAAATACGGAAGTGTTGAGAATACTGGGAAATTTCATAAAAACAGACAGAGTTGCAGCAGAGAGCAGCGCTGAGCAGAGCAGAGAGTGAGTGTATGTGAGTGTGTGTGTATGTGAGTGTGTGTGTGTGTGAGTGTATGTGAGTGTGAGAGAGTGTGTGTGAGTGTGTGTGTGTGTTACTCTGTGTGTTTGTGTCTGATAGGGTAGCAAACTTCCCACCAGGGTGTGTTCAACTCTTGATGAGCAGCCGCTAAAATATCCTGCATGAAAATGTTCTCACGCTGCCAGAGCCAAACTAACAACAAAAAAAAAAAAAACCCGCTAACCCGCCGTCAGCTCAACTCCTCTCCCCCCCCCACCCCTTCGCCCTGCTTCTGAGGTCCTCTGCCTCTTCTGTCCCGACTTGGCTGGCATTTGGCGTGGCTTTTAAAGTTTATTCGTTTTTTGTTTTTTTTTTTTCGTTTTCAATTTTGTGCGCTTCGCAACGAGAAATACTTAATTTCTTGTGTCTAACTTCCTTTTTCTCAGGCACTTGGCGACTGGCTTAAAGGTCCTGGCAGTCCTGGCAGTCCCGTCAGTCCTGCGCACTCAGCAAATTTAAAGAGGAGCCGCCGGCACACGTATGTGTGACTGCCTGCCTGTCAGTCTTGCTGTCTCGCCGTCCCTCTGTCTGTCCTTCGTCTTTCGTCCTTCGGCTCGCCTCCTTCTGCTCTCTCTATGTGTGTGTGTATCACAGTTTGTACTTAGCGCCAGATGTTGCACGTTGCTGTTGTTGTTGCTGCTGCTGCTGTTGCTGCTGCTGCTTCAGCATGGCGCCTCTTCCTGCTGCCTGCTGCCTGCTGCCGTAAAATCAAGTTTCCAAGTTCAAACAGTTAGACAGACAGAGAATCCGTTAGATATATATATATATATATATATATATATACAAGGACTACAATTATCATAGAGTGAGTGGGTGTTAGAGAGAGATAGGCATAGTTCTTCTTCTACTTTTCTTTTTGCTGCACATTGGTGTTAATTTTCATAAAAATTATTTTTATTTCTTTGCACCACACATAAATGTAAATTGCTTTGAGTCCTTTCGCTGCTTAATCCTTCCCTTCCACCACGGCGCTCTCCTTTTTATCTCTTGAGGTAGGACTCGTCCTACTAAAAACCTGTTATTCTTACAAGTCCTTCTGTGTGTGTGAACAAGTGCCTGCCTGGCCCTGTTTAATGATGGCCAGCAATTCAAGCGGAGCAGTTTAAGCCAACAATTAGATGTGGCTAGGCGACAACAGCAGCTGCATCTTAATCGCATATCATAAACTCAAATTGGTGGACCCTGCCACAAAAGTTAAGTAAATATGAAAAGGGAAGAGAACTGGAAAGTTTTCCTATTCAACCTAGCATTGTATTTAATCTACGAAAATTAGCAGAACGGAGCATTATATAGATGTCTAAGGGAGAGAGAAAATATAGAGATGAGATTGTGTAATAATAATAATAATAAACCGAAAGAATAAGAAGGAAGTGGCTAACCTTCTCTTTTATATATATATGAAATTATAATAATAACATAACTAACAGCAATCCAATTTCCTATTGGTATTTCTGGAACCCGTTTCATTAAGTTGAATCTATATTATACAATAATATACTTAAGAGTTCGAGTATTAGCTGCAAGGGCCTACGACTTGCAAATAAATAAATATAAATAATAAGCAGCGAAATATAAGAAATATTTATGAGTTAAAATTTTAACGAAGCATTCAAACTAGGGAAAACAAAGATTCTGTTCTAGATTCACAATAAATAGGATAAGTATCAGTAATAAACCAAAAGAAAACTTCCTTCCTCAAACATATCACATTTCTAAACTGCATAAATAAACATATCTGCAAATTCAGTTTTGAAGTATTAAATGGGAACTTCAGGACTGTCAAGTCTGCCAGATAGTAGATAATCTACCTTCCTCTTCCTGCTGTCAGTATTAATGCCTGCTGTTCTTTATTTCTTCGACATTAAATAAAAAAGCCAAACGGACTCGAAGCTATTCCATCTCAGCACCCTGACCAAAACCAGAACCACACACAGCAACACAACCACCACCACCACCACCACCCTTAGCACCACCCTCAGCAGTGGCATTATAAGCTCAGTTAGCCTAACTACAATATTGTATAGCAACCCTCCTCGCCTGCCCCCTGAGTCTCAGGCAACATGACATCAGACTCATTAAGCTGACATTACATCTAATTAAAATCTGTGCCGAGCTATGCCCAAAATTTAATTTGGCTTTAAGTCCATACGCGCCCCTCAGCATCCCTCCGTCTGTTCCCACAAAAGAGGCGCCCCAAGCGTCCAGTCCCTGGCAATTTAAACGCTTGCTTATCAGCTAATTTCCCGTGCGGGTGGTCAACACTACAGTAGTCCCTCTCTACGTAGAACTAACATAAACGTAAAATTGTAACTGAAAATGCTTGATTGAAAAGTCTGCTTTTATTTCTTTATTTTAATTTATTGATTTTAATTTTAAATGCAGTAATATTAAATTATTAAAGGCATTGAAAACACTTTTGAATCTTCAATGTGATCGATAAATAACACAAATGATTTATTGTAACTTTATTTGTTAACCAATTTATTATTTATTTGTAAACTTTTGTAAGTTAACATGCCATGCCACATATTAGTTGCACAAACAACTGCAAAACATAATTATATCAATTATTGAGTAAACACTGTGCTGCCTAACTCACCTTCTACCTTCCACCCTCCCTCTGTCCGTTAATCTCCCCTCTCGACTGTTAAGTGCTCGCTTGGACCTCCGGTTCACAGTCTGTGTGTGTGTGTGTGTGTGTGTGTGTGTGGATAAAAGTGTGTTTATTACATTTGGTATTTATTAACAGCTTTATGATTTCTGTTGCGCCACCAATTTGAATTCTCGAGTGCCACACCACGCACCACACGGACTTTAATGTCAACGCGTTGCCAATTCAATCAAGCCCCAAAACCGCCCGCAGCTGACTTGGACTAAGGACTAAGGATTCATTACAGGCCGGTTTTATGTATATATATGCCTTTGCAGAGAGGGCACAATAAGTTTGTCTTGAAGTTTATAAAGCATTGTAGGAGACATCTCTGATTCCTTAAGGTTTATGTATTCTTGATCAGCATCTGCAGTCGAGTCGATTTAACAATAATCTGTCTCTTTACTGCAGGCAGTAGATGTGCTGGAGCCGATCTGATTGGCTTACTAAATCATATAGCTGTTATAACAACTGAACAATTGGTTGAAGAATAATTTCTTGAATGGATAACTTTTTCATTTGCCAATATATCCAATGATGAAATTCACTTTTTATGCGTTTTATAATGCTGCTTACATGTGGATATAAATTCCCAGATATCGATTCACTATTTGAGTCATCTATAAACTTATTCGATCGATATGATATGCGGATGAAATTCACAATTACAGAAAATTGTGAAGGTCGGACTTCTATAACTTATAACTATAGCCGTAGCAACTATCGGTCGAAAGTTCAGTTCTTGTCTGGACTAGTAACTTTTTCAACTAGCAAAATATCTGAGTCCTTATCACATACCACTCATAGAAGCAATCTGTCGGCATCTTTAATATATAATTCAATTTGGTTGTCAGCAGCTGAACTCCCTCCTCACTTACTGTAAGGGTATCTCGTCGTCGTTGTGCCTAGGCTAGCTATTCTCTCTTGTTCTTGCTTCCTTCCTTCATTTGTTGATGTATTTTATGGGCTGCCAGCTTTGCCTGTAAAAGCTTTCGCAGGCGCATTCAATATTTTTGTTGGTTTTATTTTCGATTGGTTTTTTTCGCTTGTTTTCTTTTTTGTTGTTGTTGTTGTTGTCGTTTTTGTTTTGGATAGCCAACAAATAATTTGATAAACGCACCGCTGTTTGTCCTTTTCAACCAGTTTTAGCATGAAGCGAAATTCACTTTTTTCGCTGTTGCTGTTGTTGTTCGTGTTCGTGTTGAGGACGCGCGTCGGCTCGTCTGACGAGGCTCGATTTGTGGCAGCAACAGGGGACGAGCTGTAGAAATAGCAGCAGAGGCAGCAGCAGCAGCAACAGCAGCAACAGCAGCAGCAGCTGCCTTCTGCTTGGCGGCTTTGAGTTCGGCTGTGTCGCTTAAATTGGGGTCGGGTCAGCGGCGGCTCATCGCATCGCATCGCATCGCATTCGGCGCAACTCGTATTATCCTTTTTATTACGTATATACACCCCTCTCTACCTACATGCCTCTCTCTCTCCCTCTCTCTCCCTCTCTCTCGCATATACTTTTTGGCCATTGCCCGTGCAAAATGTCAAGTTCAGTTCAATAACAAGGCAAACAACACGAGCCAAAATGCGTTCGGCAAACGATGGTTACATTTTAAATATATATTTATACCAACATATATTTATATATATGTATATATATATATATATATATATATAGAAAGATCTGAGTGTGCTGGAATGCAAAATTTGTGGTCAGAAGTCGACCGTTTGATGCCCTCGCATTTGCCAAAACCTTTTTAATGAGTTGCTGTTTTGTGGTCTCGAAGCAAGCTGGAAAGTTTGAGGGTTAAAATAAAAGTCCACTTTAAAAAATTATAATAAAATGACTTTTAATGCCAAATTAATAAAATATGTAAATTTCGTTGACAAATAAAAATAATATATATTGGAATAGTCCACGAATTATGCACATATTTTACTTATTTGTTAGAAATATATTTGACAGATTCTTTTAGTTAACTTTAGTTAACAAATTTGAAGATCGATTTGCCAAGTTAAAGATACTCTGATAACAACTTTTGTCAATATGTCTTCTTATTTATATTATGTGTATAAATACTTACTTTAAGTATTTCACAGCTCAAGCACAGCAGAGAAGTGCTCTTCCAACATTTTTCTTAAATAAGATCATTATGGATTTCTCTCTCTTTCTCTCTCTCTCTCTCTCTCTCTCGCATTATGATTTCAATAAATCTGAAAACACAAAGATAAGATTGATGCAATCAAATTTCTTTAAAAGTTCAATGCACCAATCTATTTATTTTGTTGAACAGCTATTTCTATAGTCAGAAGAACTCTAATCTTTACACGTATTCAAGTGAAGAAGAGCAGCTATAAATAAACATTATTGGCAGCAAGTGGATTACTGAAGTACAAAATACATTGCTCCCGCTCTTATATATATATATATATATATAAGATATTGTTGTTGTTGTTGTTGTTGTTGTGGATTGGCAACACGCCCCAGCGCTGTTATCATCGTCCCTAGCTAATTTGACAAATGTAATGCATTCGTCACACAGCCAAATGAAAAAGCGAATCTGAACCGAAACCGACACCCAAAAAAACCCGCACAACTAGCTAACTAGAGGAACAAGAATGGGAATGGGACCAGGAACAGGAACGGGAGCGGGAGCGGGAACCAGGAACGAGAAGCACAAATCGAAACATTACAATTTCGAAAATCAAATGCAAAAAGAGTGAAAATCGCTTGCCATTAAACGCGATGAGCTAAACGACAAAAACAGACAGCTGAATGGTGGTGGGGCAAGACAGAGAGGGGGAGGGGTTAATGTGAGTGTGGATGTGGATGTGGGGGAGGCATGTGGCATGTGTGGGGGAAAATGTCGCGAGTTGCTTGCTGCCTGCCTGTCTGCCTGCCAGCGACAAATGAGTTATGAAGTGCACAGCTTTGGCTTGAGGATTTTGTGGTATTTGGCACGACTCATGTTTTATTAGTTGCCACACCTGGTGGCACATTAGCATATACCAACTGATAACTTGTAATGCCGGCGAGCCTGAGCGATAAACAGCTGTGAATTATTTATGTGACTACTAAGCACCCAAGCAGCAACTACTTGTGTAATTGTGGCTCAACTCTTGGCGCCTGGCCAAGGAGCACACAGCTTGTGGGTCATTGGGTCATCAGCAGCTTCAGCTTCAGCGCAAATGACAAACCCCAACCACCCCAGCCACCCCCCTAGTTGCTGTTGTAAAGCACTTGGCCAAAACAAATTAGATTATATCGAAGAAGAAGAAGAAGGCAGCGTATTATGAGAGCGAACTTCATTGGACAATGGCATAATTATGCAACGAGCAACCCTCGTTTTCGAAACTGGAAATCGCAAAAGCGCTGCAGATGTTATCGTGAAAACGTTTACCGTTCGACTGCCCCCGTTGTAGCCCCCCTCACCCCAATCCCCCGTCTCTCAGCTTGCCAACCCTCTTTGACCAAAAATTATGATGAAACACGCGACACACTCTCTCTCTCACTCTCACTCTCTCTCGCTCTCTCTCTCTCTTTCTCTCTCTCTCGCTCTCTCTCTCTCTCTTTCTCTCTGTCACTCTCCGGATCTCTCTCGCTGTTGCTAGTCATATGCATATTCAGATTTCTGCCCCCGGTCAACAGTTCTTTCTTTGTGTTTTTTGTTTTGTGGCACATGGCATGGGGGCAGTGGTCAGTTGAACCCCTTGAGAACAAGTTTTCGATTCAAACAGGTTTCTGCAGTTGCATGCCACACACACACACACACACACACACACACACACACACACACACACACACATGCACATAGCGACCCCGCTTAACAGTAGCATCAAGTCAAAGGCTTACACATTTCATTGATGTTGCTGATGCATGCACCCCAACCCAACCCATCCAACTCATCCAACCCAACCATTATCCTGGCAAAATAAAAAAAGGGACAGCGGCAAGCGCGGGCATTAAGTCCGCGTGACATTTTTAAAATTAAACAACATCCAGCAACAAATAATAACAACTTGTTACCCAACAGCAGCAGCAGCAGCAGCAGCAGCAGCAACATCGCGTAATAAAAGTAATCCCCTGGTGAGGGGTTGCTGCATGTGCGCTGCATTTGATTAAGGGCTTAAGGGTGGCACGAGCTCAATGGGGTTGACCGGACGAGTGCACCAACAAGAGGGCAGAACTCTGCTTTGCTGACCAGAACTTCTAATAACCAAATATTCAAAAGACTAGGGACCGGCGACTGCAAGGACTAAAAACCATAAAGAGGAACCCCATTTCCGCTAGTCAAATTGCTTTCGAGTAATAAAAGTCTTTGCAAAAGTTGAGTGTTGCAAAGCTCTGCAAATAACTAGGAACTGAGCACCCCAAAGCATTTGTTAAATCTGCTTTGAGTTAATTGAAGAATACTTTTATTTTTTTTCTTTAATCTAAACTAATCAGTTGAATGATGAGTGACTCATCGTCGTCCTTAACAGAAAAATCCCTTTTTATAAATTCTCACAGCCCATCAACTAGATGCTTAACAGAGTATTCTGAATTGCAATGAATTCGAGTAAAATTATAATAATAATAAATTTAAAAGACTGTTTCCCTTGAAAGTCTTATGAAAAATATGAGAACAATTCCGCAATCGGGTTGAACTTAACTTTAATTGAATAAGCTTAACTTGAGTTAGATTTTTGCTTACAAATTGGCTTGGTTCATTAGATATTCAACTCTTTTTAACTGCAGTTCACTTTAGATCAAGCATAAACTTCTTTGCCTCCTTACCCTTCACCTGTTTAGAGTTCTTTTCCGTTCCTTGAGTGTTGTTTAGCTTTTCGACTCCTTCTTCGTCTACTGCTTCTGCTTCTGCTTCTTCTTCTTGGTTGCTTGTGGCAGGCAACCCCTCTTTAATGGCTCGTCGATGGTTATGAATGCATAATTTCATTCCCAAAAATTTGCTGTTTCCTTTATTTCTTGACTTTTTCCTTTCTTTGCTCGACTCGTTGCCTGCTGCTGCTGTTGCTGTTGCTGCTGCTGCTGTTTGTGCATATTTCACACACATACGCAAACACACACACACACACACACACACACTATAATTTAACTGGGTTCGTTTTTGTGCCCTTCTCTGCTCTGCTCTGCTCTGCTCCTGCTAGCCCTTTACGCACACGTCCTTTTGTCCACCCCTCGTGCACCCCTCCTCTCATCGGCCATTGAATATGTTTGGGTAAAGAGCTCTGCCAAATCTGGTTTATAGTCGCGCTTATAAAAAAAACAACAAACAACAAAAACAACAAGAACAGCATTGCCAACTCCCCACGACTTGGGTCGGGGTTCGAGTTTTGGGTTGAGTTTGATTCGGTTTTTAGTCCTGGGCAAGGCTAGGCCAAAGGCAGGACACAGACCATGCCCAGCCAGAGGGCAGTCGATATGGACTAGAAGAGAGGAGGGCTGAACTGGCTGGACTGGACTGGGCTGGCCGCTTCGCTAATATCTACATAAATACATGCAACACGCTGCTTCCGGTGTTGAAAGTTCCATTTCACAAAACTCCATGGCTTGATGCTGATGTTGATACGATGTTGATGTTGATGTTGATGTTCATGATGATGGCAAATGGCGACGACGACAAGAACGGGGGCATGCGAATGCCAAGGAGCGTGGTTTTTTTGGGAGGGGGGAGTAGTAAGGAGTGGGGCCGCTCTAAATGGTGGTGGTGGTGGTGGTAAGCGTGTGAAGGACGCTGGCAAAAAGGGGGGACGCTTTGCTAGTTGACGATGCATGGCAAACACTTACAGTGGCCAAAATACATGCGATATGTCAATAAAATGCTTGGAAACTAACAGATTTGAAATGAATAAACGCAGCTAGCAGATAGCTTTGAAATGCTTCGAATTCTGTAGAATAATGTGGATAAATATTATATGTTGGACTAATATCAGATGTGGCTAGAATTGTTTGGCAAAATGTTGAAAACATCTTACGTATTAGTAAGGCTTACATCATTAAAGTGAGCGATAATAGAGAGGAGTTGCAGCCTCTCATAACATCCATTGGATATGCACAGCTCTCTCTAAGATATATCGAAGATCATAGCTAAAATTGTTGGTTCAGACTCAAGACATAAGAATTCTGCAAAACTAATATAAAGATAGCATTCTTAATATTTTATCGATGCTATGCAAATTTGTTTCAATCTTAATAATACACAGATAATATATATATATATATATATAATATATATATATATATATGTATATATAATATAGATATACACAGATAAGTGTATATTACAAGAGTGATGGAAAGAAGAAATATAGACTTGGCTTGACTCCATAAACAACAAGCTTTTCATCGATGCCAGAGTTGAAAATGAAGTTCGGCTTTCATCATAAATAACTTTAGCATTGATAAATAATATCTATAAAATCAAGAACTGAAATATAAATAATAATAAAAGGAAAATATCTATTTCTACAGCAGAGAGTCCCAGATATTTTTATTTATATTCAGCATCTGCAATTACTTTCTCTGCATTTCATTCCGCTTTCTAGCCATTTGGTAGCAGTGTGCCAGTCTTGACAACCCCACCAACCCACCAACCCACCATGCCACCCCTTGGCGCGGCACCTTGACGGGAAATCGGTTTTGGTCTCCGGCTCGTGTTTAGTCTCACATTAGCGTATTGCCCGCCGACGCCGCCGCCGCCCGCCGCCCACCGCTCGCCGCAGTGCGTCCGCCGACGCCGAGTGGTAAACGACGCGTCCTTTCGGATACGGATTTCTGTGTGTTCGAGTGTGGTGTCGGGTGTCGGGTGTTGGGTGTTGGCTGGGTGCTCTGCTGCCCCGCGGCGGCGTCTGCTTTGGCTTTGGGGTGTGGCTGCCACTGCCACTGGTGCTGCTGCTGCTGCTGCTGCTTGTCGTCCTTTTGCTGTGTGGCTGCGGCTGCTTGTTTGTTGACTCGGCTGACTCCCAACTCGCAACTCCAATTCGAAACCCACTCGCCCCCCCCCCTCCTCCCCTCCCTCACCACTTCAGCTGCGTCTCGTTGCTGCCGCTTGAACGCATATTGACGCTTATTAATATTTACATTTTTATTTGTGCTTCGCATTTTTTTTTTCACTTTTTTTTTTATATTTGTGTTTGTAATTTTTTTTTCTATTTATTTACTTTTTTGCTGCCAAAGTTCGTAGCAATTTGGGTGCCGTTGATTAAGCGCTCAACAATGTTGCGACAAGAGTGTAAAAAAAATAATAAATGCTTTTGATTGCTCCCTTTTTTTAATTGTCATACAATTTGAGGCCGTTGTGACATTGCGATACCCTGTAGCTAATGTTCAATGGGCCTATGCGGCCCACAATTGTGCACAGATGTCAGTCTGAAGGCCTCAAAGATCTCAGAGACGATAAAAGTTGGTAAATTAGTAACTAAATATGGGCTTTTCTGCTCTGAAAATATTGCATTCATGTTACTAAATTTGGCAACTTTCAATTGCAGCTGAAATGTATTTGAAATGCTGACAGCTTTAACTTCACTATGTAAATTTATTCGTGTGTCTGCCTAGAAAAGCTCAAGGACCTCAGGGCAAAAGCTAGAGTTATCAGTTCACATCTAGCTGAGATATATTTAAAATCTGCACAAATTAAATAAGAGCAAATCTATTTGCTATGGGTATTTAAGCTAGTTTAAGAAGTTATACACATAACATTTGTGCTTATTTATTGTACATCCTTTTAGAAACCTTGTTCAATCCTAGTCAATCAATCTAGCTTGTGCTCAAACGTAATGTGAAAAGGCAGAGGAAAGTGTCTCTGACTCCATCAAGTGTATATATCCTTGATCAACTGTATAAGTTATCGTTTCGTTTGATAGATAACTAACTAATTTTATCGAAGATATCGATAAGTATCGATTTCTGTTTTATCAGGGTATATCGTAGTCAAGCTGAGTCGTCGACAGCATTCCCTGTTTGATTTCATTTCCTGCAATTTGTGGCCATAAAGTGCAGTAGCCATAGATTTACAATACACAATTTACAATTTACGATTTGCGCTTTTGTACTCCTAATTGGCCCTGTTCGACACATGCTAGCTCCATTAAAGCTGGCACACTTGTAATAGAAATATATATATTTTTTATGTCATTCCCCCCCTCCCCCCGCGCACACAATTTAATTAAAACCAACCAAATTTTTGTTCTTTTTACTCTGCTCGTTGCAGGTAAGCGGGTGACAGCTGCGTAGAGAGAACTCTATCTGGAAAATCTAGCCTCTAATTTCCGAGTGGAATGCATAGGAGGAGGGAGGGGGTAGGACGGGGGGTATTTGTGCACGTGTCCCTGCCACCCCACCCACCCCGTTCGAGTCAGTTTATTGTTGACGTTGACATGGTTGACTATGTGCGAGTGCTGCGAGTCCTGCGAGTCCTGCGAGTCCTGCGAGTGGTATCCCTAAACCACTTGAATTGTGTTTGCCCAAATTATTTTGAATTATTGCATGCGACGTGCGTTCAATTTCCACGCGACTTTTGTTACACTCGTCAAATCTCCCCCCCCCCCCCCCAGCCAGGAATTGAGGGGAATGAGAACTACCCTCAACTATACAACTGTTGGCTTTTTCTTCCTCTTCCTCTTCTTCTGTTTCTTTTTCTTTTTCCTTTTTTTTTGTTGTTGTTGTTTTGTTGCGGCGTGTCCTTGAGCACAAATGTTGCATTCGGTGCCGCACAACATGTGGCATTTTCAACGCACTTAGAAAGGATTAGTTCGTTTCCTTGCGGCTCTCTCATCTATTGCTGCATCGTCCGTTCGTCCTTTCCGGGTGGTGGCTGACTTGCCCATTAAAACAGTCCAATTTCCAATTTCAACTCACAAAGATATATATATATATATATATATGTATGTATGTATATATATAGACGGACCCGCATTAGCCAGCAGAAGGAGAGGATCACACAACTGTTATTTATGATACAAATGCATTTCATTTTGGGTTTTTCACAAAAAGCATTTTTCATTTTCAACTCTTTTGGTTTTATTAAATATTCAGCATGCTTCAAATCTGTTACATTTCCTAAGAGCAACCTGCTCACATTGAAGTTATAAAGTCTGTTTAATAAATATTCTTCTAAAAAAAAACTATTTGTTATTTGGGAAAATATGGTTTAAATGTTCTCTAATTTTAGAGATTTTCCAAAGTAATATATTTATGCGAATGGTTTTAGCTCTGCATAAAAAGTGCATTTCAATATTGATGCTCTTTAATCTTTACTCATTTAATGCTCTTACTCAGTGGCCATCTTTTAGGTCTACTCAAATTAAATGATTATCTTTAAAATTATTGCCTTAATCTTTGAATATATTCAACATTTTTACTTATAGTTGCAGCTTCTATTTTCATTTACACAACTCAATGTGTACACAATGGAATCCATAAATTATTTATGCAACTTCACAGTTGAGTTCTCTGTATTTCTCTCTCTCTCTCTCACTCTCTCTCATGCTCTGTCTCGCTTTCACTCTCTCTAACTGTCGAACTACCACAGTGAATATCGCTTTGGTATGTCAAGCGACAAAAAATATGAAGACATTTATATTCATTAACCCACAAATACCTGGCAGCAGTTTTGCTTTGACACTTAACACGCCAAGCAAAGTGATGGTTGGTGGGGGGTTGGGGAACGGGTCTGTGGAGAGGGGGGAGGACAAATTGCCATTAACATAATTTATATACTGACAAAGACGTTGTTGTTGCTGTTGTTGTTGTTGTTGTTGTTCAGCGTGTGTGTTTGGATTACGATTTACATAACAAGCTGCTGATGCTGCTGCTGTTGCTGCTGCTGCTGCTGCTGCTGTTGCTGCTGGTGTTTAGTTGGCCAATAGATTTTGATTAATCCACGACAAGGTGCAGTCAGTCAGTCCGTTAGCTGGATGTGTACTTCAATCATCCCCCCTTCGCCGCCCTGTGCAGATGGCCAACACTAATTGTTAGTCTGGCCAAGGCAACGACAGCATAAACCATAAAAATATCAACTAGCTAACGGTTTTTGTGTGCGGGGAATTATCCCGAAGATATTAGAAGATATAACGTGAAACGCACGCATCGAGAAAATTACATGAGCAAAATATAATTTGGTCACGTGCAGCGAAATCGAACCCAACAAG
Organism: Drosophila glabriapex; assembly: GCA_035042305.1. Taxonomy (NCBI): domain Eukaryota; kingdom Metazoa; phylum Arthropoda; class Insecta; order Diptera; family Drosophilidae; genus Drosophila; species Drosophila glabriapex. The sequence goes on along the minus strand of JAWNLN010000046.1, from coordinate 4,909,810 downwards.
GGTCTCTCTATCTCTCTCTCTCTCTCTCGCTCTCTCTCTCTCTCTCTCTCTCTCTCTCTCTCTCTCTCTCTCTGTGTGTGTGTTTAGCTTTACTGTTATTTCCATTTGATGTGCCCAGTCCAAGTCCTGTCTGAAGGCTTATCAGCCGCAAAAGTCGTCGAGCGAAAGTGAAAGTGAAAGCAAAGCAGGAAGCGTAATGAAAATAGATTTTTGCTGCTTTCACCCCTCTGGGGGGAGGTAGGGGTTGGGGTTGGAGTTGGAGTGCTGTAGGACTTGTGTCCATGGCGATAAGCATCTGAAATTGAATTGAAATATAATTTTTCTGTATTCTTCTTTTTTTTCTGCTCGCTTTTCTTCTCTCTTGCAATTAGATCAAAATGAAGTTAGAAAACAAGTTGCTGCTGCTGCTGCTGCTGCTGGGTTGGCTGGCAAATATTCTGAAACCGATTAACTGTCACAAATTTGTGGCATTGCCCCGGGAGGGGAGAATGTTTGGGGAGTGGCGTTGGCGTTGGCGTTGGCGTTGGGCAGCAGAGGGCAGGTGTCAAGGTGCCATTTCCTGGCTCGTTGACACTTTGACTTCAGTTTATGTCGCTTCGCTGGACTGTTTCGCATATAAATAAAATAAATAAATGGCATTCCGGCTGCAGCGCTAACGAGCAGGTGGAAAGGTGCACAGAATATATATATACATATCTGTACATTTGATATATATATATATATATATAATTGTGGCCAGTCTCGATTACAAAATGCGTGCCAGCAACGCACAAATTGCGGCCAAGCAACAACAACAACAACTGGCAAACTCGGACTCACTTTAATAACAAGTCCAACAACAACAACAAGAACAACAACAACAGCAAAATATAGCTAAACATGAGGGTAGTTTTTATTCGATAGCCGTTTTTATTTAGCTTTTTTTATTGTTGCGCTACAAAACTGCTATGCACATAATGAGCAAAAAACGATGCGTCTGTTTTAGTCAGGGTCTGCGCTGCGAGTAGTCCAAACCCCAACCCAAAACAGACCAAGAGACAGAGAGACACACAGACAGACAGACAGACAGAGAGAGAGAGAGAGATGTGAGCATGCAACGGAGCCGGAGCCGGAGCCGTGTGGCATAACTGAGTTTAATGCTGCCTTGGCATGCAGCACACGTATGCGCTTAATTTTTTGTTTATAACGCCCCCAAGGCACACGCCCCCCAACGATCATCATCAGCGCTGCGTTTGTCACAAGCGGGGATGTTTATTTTTTTCTTCTCTTCTGCTTCTTCTTCATTCTTTTTTGTTGGGGTAGCAGAACATTTTCATTTATCTTAGCCCAAAATGGTTGGCATCCAATAACGCTCTGATGAAGTTTGCCAAACCATTTCGAAATAATAAGTATGCTATTTAAGCAACAAGTATTTCTGGTTATAGTTCTTTAAACAACTGGTTGAGCTCGGAAATATTTCCCTAGAGTTATTTTGAAGTTATGATTCTTATAATTAGAGTAGAAGCAGTTCGTTGTTTGGCCAAATATTACATTTTTTGAGTGTCCTTTTTTTTTTTGACTTTTTGTAAATCAAATGTGAAATTCTATGCATGGCGGCTTAGTTGCCCGGGTCATGTGTGGACCGGACCCCGGTCTGGAGCCTGGACCCCGTTGCAGAGGTCTTTCCCTGTTATTGGCTTTGTCTTTCGCCCGATGACGCTAAAACGTATGTGTATAAAGACTACTTTTTTTTAGGGGGGAGGGGCTGTGGGGATCTGGTAGACAGGTCTCTGGAGAGTACGACTTATATCCGATTACAACACCACAACTTTGTCTACGTGTTTTTTTGTTGATTTTTTCGGTGGTTGCAAGTACCGCCTGAGTGACTTTCAATTTTTTGTTCACAGTCTGCATAATGGAGCTAATGTGGGGCTCAGTAAGCCGAATTGAAAATTTAATAAATTTCAATTCTTGTAATAGCCATGTGACAGCAAAATATTAGGCAGAAACAATGCGATTAATATGAGAAATGGTTTTCCATTTGTATTTGAAATGTTTTCTATGTGCGTAAAATGCAAAGACAATTAATTATTATAATATTATTTATATACAATACTTAATTATGTTTCTATAATATAGTGTATAATTTAAAGCTTAATTCTTTTTCTCTAATTTAAATCTCTTTCTCTAATACAATTTATAATTTAATGTTGAATTCTTATTGAGTAAAATCCAATTAAGAATAGTTGTGCTGAAACGAAAATATAACTTTAATTAGAACCATTTCATTTAACTATCTATTTTCTAGCTTCTATTGCTATAAATTGTTGCGTGAATTCTCATATTTCATTGGTAGCTTTAATACTTAATTAAACATTTATCACATTTCTCATGCAGAACTTTTGAGCTACCCACAAAATCCCGTTAACGTGAAACCCCCACCCTCTCACTATTTCTCTCTCTCTCTCTCTCTCTCTCTCTCGCTCTCTCATAGTCTATTTCTAACGGTGTGTGTGTGTGCGTGCCTGTTCCGTGACAGCGTAAAAGAAAACTATAATTACAGCAGAGGCAAACCGCAAGAAGGCGTCAGCAAAGGGAATGGGACAACAACAGGAGACGCATACACAGACAATGATGGGAAGACGGCGACGCTGTCAATGTAAAGGCTCAAACGAAGAAATTAATATTTTAATTACAAAACATTTAACATGCGATTATGCGCTTGAATGAACAACCCAAAAAAACACACACGCACACACCAAAACAGGGTGGCTCAAGTGCACTCACATATATGTATGTATGTTTACAGCCGCCCCACGGCGCACAGTGAACGCTAAAAGTGTCATAACTTATTACAGGATAACAGTCTAACGCATATCACACATCCGCCTCTGCAAAGAACCATCCCAGAAGTAGAAGAAAAACAACAGCAACTGTAACAGTCGCCGTAACAGAGCTTAATAAAGCGTTCATCATCAAACGGCACGAACTAAGCCCAGCACGTAGTGCACTTTAATTACAGCCAAAAAGCCGAATGCCTGGCGAACTCTCCACTGGTCATTCGGTAAATAAGACACAGCAGACATAAACATGCAAAACGAAACGCTTTCATTAGCTTAACAGAGCGGCTAAGCTGCGACAGCAGACATCGCCTGTAATTGACAGCTGTTAAGTTAACATGCGGTGTCAAAGCACTGCTGCCTGCTCCTGTTGTTGTTGCTCCTGTTGTTGTTTCTGCTGTTGTTGTTGTGGCTGTTGTTGCTGTTTTTGCTTCCACAGTTCCTAACGTGTGGTGTGGTTTTGGGGACTTTCGGCTCTGCCAGCCAGCTGTCGTCGTCATTGTCAACGAAGTACAACGCCGTTGAGTGTTAATCAAAGCGTAGTTAATTGCTTTGCCGAAAGAGACCAAAAGAAAGACACTGATTGTGTTTGAGAGTGAGAGAGAGCGAGAGAGAGAGAGTGAGTGAAAGGATGAGTGAGTTGAGTTTGCCTTGTGTAGTTGGAGTTTTAGTGGAACAACACTGTGGGGGGGGGGGGGAGACTAACGGGTGAGTGTGTGCGCCTTTTGATTAACATAACCCCTTTTTTTGGCGTGCTGCTACTGTAAATGTTGCTGTTGTTGTTACATGTCTAATTTAGCAAGTGTTAAGTGTCCGTCTGAGCGAGTGCGAAAGGGAGAGAGAAAGTGATGGCAGCAGTCGTCTACAATAACAATAAATACTAATTAAAATGTATTTAAATACAAATGCAGACACGAACATGCCCAATACACACACACACACACACACACACACACACACACACACACAAACAAGCACATGAATTTTTATGCACTGTGAAGCGTATGTTTTTGCTAGTCTAAACTCACCACACCCCCTCACTCCCCTGACACCCCTGACCCCCACTCCAACCCAACAATACAATGAGTCTGGCGCCAGGCATGCATATACGTATGTGTGTATGTGTGTGCGTGTGTGCATGTTGTTTACTTGTTTTTGCACACTAGCGCCACCTAACGGAAATGTTTCATAAAAACTTAATTGTCCATGTAACACTTTTTTTTTTTTATAGCCTCGCTCGCTGGCAGCAATTCTGGTTAGACTTTAAATAATGCCACAATGTGTGTGGCACAGTTATTAAAGACGTGTTGGGCTGCTTTTATACTGATTTTTCATGTGGGGAATGGAATTGCAATGGAAATTATATTTGAGAATTGCGATAGGATCCTAAGTAAGAAGTACAAACAAAATGATTATTTCTAGCGAATCGCAATGAATTCGTGTACAGTTAAAGCTGAGCAGCCCCAATTGTCTTTTATAGAGTCGAAGTCGAGTCTATAGAGGAAATCATTCGAATTTCCCACATTTATAGCCAGACAATTTGGCTTAGCTGTTTTATGCTGATTGCACAGAGAAACAGCGAGGAGACTATGTAAAAATCATCGCTGCTTATAATAAAGGCAATATGTGGCACTACATTTGTTGTAATCAGCACAAACCGAATGCAATGCGATGTGTATATATATATATAGCTATCTCTCTCTCTCTCTCTCTCGCTCTCTTTCGGTCTCCTTCGCTCTCCTTTGACACGGCACAGGGGAAAAAATCTGTAGTCAGGTCCATAACAAAAAGATTCGAAATGAAAAGAAAAAATAGATTGAATTGCGTGCAAAATGCGTTTGCCTTGCAGGGTAAACTAAAAGATGGAATAGGGCAAGGCAAAGGTGGAAGAGGCGGGAATGGGGCGGGATGGATGGAGGCAAACAACATGCAGCAATAAAGTGCTACAGCCCTTGAATATTCGGTGGTAAATATATACATATATATAGTATATAATGTGAGCAGAAGTCAACGAAGCGTTTATACACTTTTCCACGATATTCATGGGAATTATACAACAAAAGATCTGATTACAAGTTTGAAAATATATCTTACCGCAGTCAATTGAATTTATGATAAGAACTGTTTAAACACTGTAACATTTGCTGATGAAGAGCAGAGATTGGAAATGCGATGGTAAATAAAGATGGATGAAACATGATAGTTGCGAGAAGATACTTAATTTAAATAATATAAACGAAAAAATGAAAATAAAAATTAGATAAATTAGAAAATGAAATTTAAATAAAGGAAATTATTTCAAATACGAATACAAAGCAGATGGCTAATAAACATATTTCAGCTATAAATCGATTGATATCATTCGAATTTCGATAGTCAGTCGCAAGCTGTTTAAGCAAATGAAAGCTGTCCGCTGCCAAAACGGAAAGTAAGGGTATATGTAGAATGACAGCAACAACAAGCGCCATAGACAAAGTGTCGCCGTCTGTCTGTCTGTCTGTCTGTCTGTCTGTCCGCCAGCCTAAATGTTGTACGTGTAAAGCATTTAAAGTAATGAAGCGACGCTGAGGTTTGAGCTGCACTGGGGTGCTCCTCGGGGAGACAGTGTTGCAGAGTTGGGAGAGTTGGAGAGATGGGAGGGATGGGAATCTCGATATTAGTAACATTTGTGCGGCTCACTTGATGCGGCGACCGTCAGCTGGACAATCATTCAATGCAATCGGCCAATACATCAATGTGTCAACCAGTGAGTTGTTCAATGATGCGTTCCAAAATGCGGAATGTGTCAATAGGTGTCCACTGGACATATGTGTAACCGATAGAGGGCGTGTGGTTGCTGCTGCTGCTGCTGCTGCTCTGAGTGGGGGTGGAGTTGGGGGTGGTGGGACCACAACCTCATCGAACCTTTTAGCTTGGCGTGCGTGGTAGTGGAGGGGCAGAGGGGAGGGGGGAGTGAGCTGTGTGTATGGTAATTTATGTGCGGCATTTAAATGGATCAGCCGTTGCTGTTGCCTTTGCCGTTGTCGTTGCGCCCCCACTGGTGGCATCCACAAATTGTTTAAGCAAACAGTTGGACGCTACCGTAACGCAAATAGAGGGAGACAGCTACAAAGAAAGAGTGAGAGAGATAGAGAGAGCTGCAGGATTTTTGAATGCGATCCTTTGGCATTTTATATGTAGCATGTGCCTTAATGCTCATGTTTGCCTTTGATAAATGCTTGGCTTTGCCTACCTCTCATCCCCAGCCACCCCAACATCCTCCCTCCTACTTTTTGTTGTTGTTGTTGTTGTTTGCTTTTCACGCATTTTCCTTTTTTGGTAGACATTTTACGTGCTTGGCGATTATGAGCAAAGTTTTTGGTTATTTATCAATTTAATGACTTTGCACTTGGCCAGCATCTCTTCTTCTTCTCCTGCTGCTTCTTCTCCTTTACCATCTTCTTATTGTTGTTGCTGCAATTTAAGGCTTTTATATTGGATTTATATTGCGAAATGAAGTCGGCAAATGCCTTCGGTCGCTGCTGCCTGCTGGAAATAAAAGTGAAATTAATTTATTTTTATAGCTGGACTTTGACTTTAGCGCAAATTGAGCAGAGCACAAATACTTTGGCATATGCAAAGCAGTTGAGAATCTCCAGCTAATAATACTACCCACTCAAGTACTATTTTGAAGAATTGATAAAGTTTTTTATTTGGCATTTAATGGCCAGGTGAAAATCTTAAGTATGAGACTAAAATTAAATGCAGACACCAATTCAATATTAAGATAATACAGCAAGTCAGATAATAATGCAGAATTCAAACTTATTGAAAAAAGACTACGAAAAAACAAGTTAGAATGAAATACTGAAGACAACCTGCAACCAGTTGCGATTCTCATGAAAGTTGTACAATAATATGTTATATAAAACTGTAATATTATCGATACATATCGATATACACAAAACGGGGCAGTTATCGATCAACTAGATCAACAAAATTATATTGATAGTCTATAGAAGGGCAGACGAACTACAACGACTCCTCAGCTGATCCTATTCAGAAACATATACTTTATGGCGTCGGAGATGCTTCCTTCTACTTGTTATACCCACTTTAACAAAAGAAGAATTAAAAATAAATTTGTCAATTGCAATTAAACACACGAGTTAAATTCAGATTAGCTCAACTCATCTGCCAGGCTCTTGTTGCGCCACGCTTGGCACGTGGGTCAAGTTATTTCAAATCTGAATAAGTCCCTTTCTAGTCTGGTTGGCATATGTGATTTTAATTCCATTTTTTCATTTTCATTGGTTTCCATTTGCGTTCATCCACTCGAGTTTCTGTGTGCTGCCTTTGTCTGTGCTGTCAGCTTCTTATTGATGACAGTTCCGAAATCAATCCCTGGCCAGCCGAAATTCTCAGTTAGCACCTGTTGTTGGCGACAACAGCTCCCCCACCCTCTGCCCCATTGCTGCTCTACACATATGTCAACCCTTGTTCAGTCATTGCTCAGGCAAAACCGAGCGAAACCCCTTGACACCTTGTCGAGACTGAATCGCAATTGCTCAATACCCAAATCTATACTCAAATATAACGCCAATACTCTGCCGACTCCCCTCCCCCTGCTACCCCTACTCTCTCTCTCTCTCTGTTTCTCTCTCTCTTTTTCTCACTCCAGTTTGTTATTGCTCGCTTGGTTGCACTTTTTGGGCTCATTGTTTATGTTGTGTTTGCTTTGAGGCAGAAGAAGAACAACATTTTTTATTTATCGGCTCGTTCGCTCTTTAGTCACCCTGTGTGACGAGCATCATAAACCAATTTTTATAAAATTTTCCAATTTGTTTAGTTGAATTTAAGCAGCCATTGAAGTTGTCGAAGTCGAAGTTGAAGTCGAAGTCGGCAAAACAAAATCCCAGCTAAGTAAATATGTTTTACGAGGGGGTGGCTCTTTTCTCTTTTTCTTAGGCTTAGGGGTTTGAGTTACAGCCAGCGACCTGTCAGCTCTGTGTGTGTGTGTGTAGTCTCACCCTTACGCACCATCGCAAATTCTCATCATCATCATCATCATCTGTCAGAAGTTGGAGTTGGGGCAGACTTTCTGAAGATGCGTGCTGCCATTTTTTTCTCGGTTCGCTTTTGACATGTAGCATGTTCCCCTGACGCCTGCCACTCCCACACCCACTCCCACTCCCACTCCCACACCCACTCCCACTCCCACTCATCCCTCCCCTCGCGCTGTGATAAATTGTTCAATAAACTTGTTTCGCAACTGATTTGGCACTGCCAATTTCCAAAGTAGCCAGCAAAAGTTTCGGAGCCAAAGCAAAAAAAAAAAAAAAAAAAAAAGTAACTTTTCTGGGCAATTTTGCCTAGCTACAAAGTATAAGACTTGATATAACTATATTGCCATTTAATTTGGCACCGCTTGGCAACCCTACAACCCTACACGCGTAGCGTAGCGGTCAAAATGCATTTACACAGTTTGGCATTTAAAGCATGCTTTTGCCCCTTCCAAAATTCAGCGAATTGTGTGTGTGCTGTGCTGTGCTTAATTTCAAATTAGGGTGGCAATTTTTGTGCCATGTGTGCACGGTGGTGCTCGGTGGTGCTCTTGTGCTCTTGTGTGTTTGTGATTTTCATTAATGGCATTTGGCACACAATTGCAGCCCTTAGTTCCCGACTGCCACGGACTGATATGATGATGGAACGAGTCCAAGTCAGCCCTTTGACGCACTGCAACTGCAATTATGTGCCATGACTTTGACTTTGTACTCACTCCCTCGGCATCCAGTGTCTGGGCTCAGTCTCTGCCGTGTTATCACAAATCAAGCAAGAGTCGAGAAAGAGGCCCAAACTCGAAACGCAAACTCAAAACTCAACAGCGCCCTTTGTTTTTGAGCTACCCACTTCAAGTCAATCTTCAGTATTTGCAATCAATTTAATTTCAATGACACAAAATTTGCATCGTTCAAATAAAGGGGGGGGGGGGCGGCAAAGAAGTGAGAAGGGAGGGAAGATAGGGAGATCTGCGCAGTTGGTGTTCTGTTGTGGATTGTAGGCTTTACAGCATTTTGTGTAAATATGCAAATCGAAAATGCAAATTAGTTGAATTCTGATTTGGCTTTGAATCGAATGAAATCGAAACGAATGAATGAATGACTCGATTCGAATCGTTTCGATTCGTTTCGTTTCGTTTCTTTTCGAGTCGAGTCGAGTTGAAACAAAAGCCAAAAGATTCTCATCTTACTCGCTGCATTTGCCACTGAACTGGAAGCAATTGTGAAAGTATTTCTAAGGGGTGGGCAGACCGTGAAATAGAACCCATGTGAAGGGGTTAGGCTTAACAAACAATTTGATGGAGAGGCCTGTGCTATCTGCTATTCACACTTGCTCTGTGCAGAGTTCAACACAAAAGCAAGTAAATGTTTTCTATATGATAAGTTATGCAGGCTCAGCAGCTAACAGATGCTAGCTCTTCCTCCCAAGACCTTTAGCTGCCCCAACTTTATAAAAACTGATTTGATATCGTTTTGTGAACGGTTTCGGAAACAAAATTCTTAGTCAAAAATTCATGTACTAATTCTATCCCAGAAAAAATGAGGACATTTCCAAACTTCCCATAGCCATAACTTAGTCAAAAATCGACCGATTTTCAAAAGCAATATACTTTTGTGAATGGTTTGAATTCTAGATAAAAACTGCATCTAAATCTGGCAACACGATTCTGATTCGAAAAACAAGCTAAAAGTTGACCAAAACTATCAAAAAACGTCCTTTGGGTAGGATTCCAAACTTTCCACTTTACCAAAAGTGATACGATTTTCAAAAGATGTTTTTAATTATGATTTGACCTCTAGATTTATTCTATATTTAAAGTTGTAATCCCGATCCTTGGTTTACTTCGAAACTTTTTCAATTGTAATGTGAATTGTTGTTGTTGGCTTTGTTTTTTACAACATAATTGCTATCTTCTCTGTACTGCAATACCTTAACTGAAGACGGTTTCCAATGTACACAAAACATTCTCGAATCTTGAATCTAGATGCTCAGTTAACAAAGGTTTCATAGGTAATTCTAACCCAGAACATGCTCCACAGAATGCGAGATCTTAATGGATGGAACTGTTTTAATATTTGTTGCTCACTATCAGTGAAAAGAAGCAACAGACGGAAGAAGAAGAATTGTGTCTAGGACACAATTTCGTTAGAAGAGGCACTCGACATGTTTTTTTTTCTTTCTTTTTTTGGGCTCAGTGCTCATTCCACTCTCTGCACAGCTCCCGCTCCCGCTCCCTTTGTCAGCCACTCGAAATTCCAAACACACACACACACACACACACACACACACACACACACACACACACACACACACACACAAACTGCGCATAGACTTTGCCATTTCATGTCAAGCTCGCCCTCTTTTTGCTTTTTTCCAAAGTGCTTTAAGCTGGAAAAAAAAACGTATAAAAGATTAAAATTTCACAAAAACGAAATGCATTCTTCGAATAGCGCAAATATTTTTGAAATTAAACAAAAATAGCAGTAGCAATAGCAGCAGCAGCAGCTGTAAGGGGTAAGGGGAATCACACTCCAGTTTCATGAGCAATAGGCAACCCTTTATTGTGGCAAGAGCAGAGCTGAGCAGAGCAGAGCAACCCTATGCTCAGCAAGTGACGCGCACAGCATTTGGCACACTATTATTATCATAATGCCTGAGCAGCTTTCATTATGTTGATTATGGTGGCTGTTGTGGCACGCGTTGCCCTTAAAGCCAGAAGCAACAACAGCCTCAACAGCAACAGCAACAGCAACAAATAATGCATATGGAAATACATATTAATCGAAACAGCACTGGGAACACAGAGCACAGGATAGGGTTGCAAACCTAATGCAAAACACTTTGACAGCTACTCAAACTGAATGGCAAGTTTTTTCTCTCTACTTTTTTTCACTTTTAAATGTAATTATAATTTATACATGAACTTTAATTAAGTGTATTGCGGATTCAGCGGGTCTACATGGGTGCAAATTTGAGTAAATAAAGGGTTTCCTGCTTCCTCAATATGAATATGATTGCTGAAAAGCAAGTTTATATTGAAGTACATTCCTTGATTGGTTTTTAACATTTTTCCTGAAGCAATATTTATGGCTTAGTTCGGACTAAGGAGGCTGTTTTATTTGATTTAAATGCTTATATTAGCTTCTATATTGCTCATTTTAATTTAAAAATTTTAATTGGTTTAAGGAAATGCTGGAAAGAAACACATTTTGAAGACAGGCTCAGAAAAGCATAAAGTTTGACAGCAAATAAATTTAAAAGACATCTTTGCTTCAAGGTCAGCATTCAAAACAGTCTTTTCTTTGGACAAATGAAAATTATGGGAATGCATGACACGTGGAACACGTGGAACACGTGGAAGTGCGGCAACAGTGCGCTGGAATGAAACACAAACTCCGAACTTAACTTAAAGCTTGTCAACTAATAATTTGGAAAGTCTTCTTCGTTTCATGTTACACGTTATGAACACCCAGGCAAAAAACAGTTGTTCATTGGGGAAAATGGGATCTATGGGAACAGATGGAAGTGTGGCAACAGCGCAACACACTCAAATGCATTCGTTGTGGGGGGGAACGTTTGAGAAGTGAACATAAAAATGAACGCAAGGCAGTAAATTAAGTGTCCGCTGGGAATTCATTCGTTTGCTTCGAGCATAGGCAAAGTGCGTGGCCCTCTGCACTGTCTGACTGTCTATCTGTCTGTGTGTGTGTGTGTGTGTGTGTGTGTGTGTGTGTGTGTGTGTGTGTGTGTTTGGTTGCATACAAATACCCAAACTAAAAACCGCTCGCTGCTGATGCTTCTTGCCACGTTTTAATGGGTTCGCCTGGGCTTCAATTTTATGTGTGTGTGTGTTGTGTAGATACACAGGGCCCTCTGGCTTATTGCTTACCCTTTCATTATGGGCTCAGGCGCTCGCCATTGTTATGCCACACGGTGGATGGGAGGGGGGGGTGGAGTAGGGTGGAAGGGTAGCGGAGGGTTAGGCACAATTTTCAAGTTCTTGCGCGCTTCGCACAAATTCATTTCACTGTGCGGCTTGCTTCGCTTCTTTTTCTTTCTTTTTTATACGTCTGCCTCAAAAAACACTTTTTGAATTGCTGTTGTTGTTGTTGTAGTTGCATTGTTATGTTAATTTTGATTATACTCATTGTTGTTGTTGTTGTTGCAGCTCATTGTGGCACGAGCTTCGCTTTCGCGCTCATATCTACAGCTCACTAATTTGTGCGCGTGCCGTCGCAACAGCCGCCGCAGCAATTCTGCCCCCTTCGCATCGACAACCCCTCTCTACCCCTGCTGAAAATCACATTTAAATAGTGCGGAATATGTTTTGTTTTGTTGGCTAGTCCGTTAAATCCCAAGTCCAACCACCCTCTTCGAAGATGTGCCTCTAAATTGGTTGTTGTTGCTCCAACTCATCATCATCATCATCAGCAGCTTGCTCATCATGAGCAGCAGCATCATCGTCAACGTCATGTTGTCGTCATGTCCACGTGCCGGGCATCAGTTTCAAGTTCGCCGCCCTCACCACACACACCCCCTCCCCCCTCAACCCCTCTAACCCCGCCCATGCCACAAGCACATGCATAGAGCAAAAAGGGGTACTCGCAACTCTGTGAAATTAAAAGTGTTGCGCTTAAGTGTTTTGTTGTGTTATTGCCAGTTGCCAGTTGCCAGTTGCCAGTTGCCCGATTGTTGTCAGCTTGTTGTTAGTTTGTAGATGTTGTTGCTGTTGTTGTTGCTGTTGTTTTGGTTGTTGCTGTTGTTGTTGTAGCCGCAAGCTTTAACTAATGTATAAGACAAAAAGGTGAGCGTAACTTGTCCCTGGCCATTGTCCTTGTCCGGGTCTCCAATGGGTGTGGCTGTCATTACAGCAGTCAATCAGTTTCGGTTTCAGTCTCTCCCTCTCCCACTCCCTCTCTCTTTCCCCCTCTTTACCTCTATCTCTATCACTCTCACTCCATCGCAGGCTTTGAGCCTGCAACTTCCACTAAATGAGTGGCAACATTTTGTGTGGTTTTGGTGTCGAATTCTGTCTGTTGTTTTACATAAATGTTTTGGGATTCAATTGGAATTATTTCGGTAATGGGATATGTTTTAATTATATGATATATTTCGTATCCCAGCAAAATACCTGTAATAACAATTCGCATCAACTTTTGGGGGTTGGCAACTGTTTGTGGGTTAAATTTGCAGTTAAAAATGATACCAGTTTTGAATACGAACTGCAATTTGTGGCTGGTGTATCATTTAAGGGACTTAATCGACTTGTGGCTCACTCAGTGCACATAGCTGAACAATATTGTAAATAAGTTTATAGAAAGTGATTTATTATAATCGTAACCGAGTCTTTATAATCCTAAAGACAGAAAGCAGTGCTTTAAACTTTGTAGCTAAACTCCAGCGTAGCTCGAAATAAAGCAATATAAAAATAGACTTTATATTGTCGATTTAATTAAAAAAATAAATAAAAACAGTGCTCCTAAGGAACATTCTTATTAAACATTAATTTCTCTACATTTTCGATAATAAACAAACATTAAGAGATCTTTGCACTTTAAGAATATGAAATAAATATTCGTTAAAATCATAAATAATAACTCTGCTTTCACATAGAGTTAGATAAAATATCGCTAGATAAAACACTCAATAATTTTAAGCTGTAGCTTTAAAGGCTTAACTCAACTCAGTTGATCAAGGACCAAAATTTAGTTAGCCCGTTTTGATTACCCTTCATCTTTTGACAGTTAATCAAATAATTTGATATCCAATCAGGAGCAGAACACCCTCAAGAGGCAACTGTAACCTCCCTAAACCTATAAGCTTAAACCTAACTGTGCCTGTGTGTGTGTGTGTGTGTGTGCCACAACACCTATTTTACTGTACAGTATGCACTGCACTGTGTGTATGACCTGCAAATCGCCCTCAGTATTGCAAATTAATGAATATGTATTATGGCCATCAAAGGTGTTAATGGACACGACACGCCACACAATTTCGGACGCAGTCAGGACACCAGCGGGTGGTCGAGAGAGGTTGCATGCAACTACCTACCTACAAGGGCCGGGGAGTGTTGTGTGTGTCGCAATAACAAAAGCATTGCAGCCGCAAATTGCATTAGTAATGCAAACAAGTGGGCAGCACCGCAAGCAGCAGCGGCGGCAGCAGCAGCAGCAGCAGCGCCTATGTGTGTGGCAGCAACCAAAGAGTGCTTGCCCCGTGTGCCACACGCCCCACCCCTCCACCCAACTCTAACGGAAATGTGCGAGCAGCGAACCAGGGGCTAATTGAATATACAAAATGCCTAACCGAAAAGCTGACGAGACGCTCACTCCACACACACACACACAAACACACACACCAATATACACACGTGTCCTGGGCTGGTTATCCTGGCTATCCAGGCTATCCTGTGGACCACGTGTTAACCCTTCAAAAGTTGTTATTGTTGTAAACTGATTGACCGCCACGCTGTAGCTGCCAAAAAGTAGGCGTTTGCCACGCCTACCCTGATTTTCCCTTCTAACGCCGCTTGCCGCTTGCCGCTTACCCCTGCCACTCCCTCCAGTCCAGAACGCAGGGTGTTCAATAGCTTTAGCTACGGCTTAAACATCATTGAGTCTGTGTGCGACGAGGGTTCCTCCACAACGTACAACATAACGTACAACACAACACAACACAACTCGACGGCAGTTTGAGTTTTTCATGCTTAGGGGTTGCACTTTTTCGCGCAGTGTACTTTGACATCGTGGGAGTTTAACAGTTGTTGCCCCTGACACAACCAAACCATATCAAACCAAACCAAACCAAACCAACCCCTTCCACTTCAGTGTGCAGTGCATTTGCACTTCCGTTTTATGCGCGATATGCGCTTGCTAATACCCTTTACCGGGAGGGCAATGGGGTATATTGCATGTGAGCAAGTGTACTTTAATTAGATTACAAAGGAACACTTAAGTTAGGATTGGAGGAGCTTAAAGAGAATGCAGATCAGAATAATCTTAAAATTAGTATTGGATTGATGAAAAAACATCCCAGCTTAGTCTAAGAACAGTAAAACCTAAAAACAAGAAGATAGAGGATTACTAAAAGAAAAGATATCGGAATAGTAGCTAAATAGTATTACTTTGGAGGGAAAACTGTAGAGTCTAGACTAACAACTGACATAGTTATTATATTGATAACTGATATAAATATTATACTAACTAAATAGTATCATAAATCTAGCATTTTATACATTCTTCCTACCTTCAGAGATATGATGATGATGATGATGATTAAGATCTCTATTTTTAACGAACGGAGTATTTACTACCATTTCTCTGATTATTTAATTAGATCGCTTTACAACTTTCCCATTATTATAGGGTATATTTGAATGTTGAGAATTTTTTGTGGGCAGCTCAGCCCTTTGAGTTTTTGTGGTGTGTTTTTACAAGGTTTTTGTGCACCTTAATCTCATCCAATATATTTATATAGTTGTCTGTCTGACCTGACATCTCCTCTCTCTGTCTCTCTCTCTCTGTCTCTCTGTCTTTCTCACGCTGCTGTGTCTGTTCGGCCAATTGCAATTGTGTTTTCGCTTGCAGCCCTGAGGGCTGGCAACTGGCTGCCGTTGACTTGTTGGCCTGCCCTTTTGCCATTTAGCATTTGCCTTTTGGATGTGCGTGCATTTCCTTTATAAACATATATATTTATATACATATTTGTGTATCTATCTGTATCTACCACCACAAACCCCTCCCCCCTCTCTTTGCCACCTTTGTGAGCCTATCGCTTTAATTGGAATTGTTTTACTCACATTTTGTGCCCACATTTCGTTGTCTCTTTTGTTAATGTTGTTTCTGCTGCTGCTGTTGCCTGATATCTCTTGTTGTTATCAGTGTTTCTTGTTTGTTTTTTGGTTTTTCTTTTCTTTTTTTCTTTTTTTTTGGCTGCAATTTCCAGTGCGGTTCGGTTAATCGCCTGGTCTTGCGTGGGATTAGTTTCGTGGGGAGGGTGGAGTCTGACTCAGACTCGGAGTCAGAGTCTGGCTTATTGTTCCTGTTCCTGTTCCTGATTGCAACGCACAGATGTCTGGCTAGAAAGTTGCGGACGCAATGTGAAATGGCCAGCAGCTTAAGTTGGCACAACAATAACACAATTTGCATTTGTAAAATTGTCCAAATCTTTGTGGCATATTCTAAATATAATATTTTATTACAATAAAAGAATATTTGGGCAGCTTCTCGCGACTTTTTGATGATGTAATATGAATTTAATATATTCTGTGTAATGGAAAAGATTAGTTAGCTCCATTCATATTGTATATATTTAAATAACTCAATATATAAACTAAAATCTTTTATTTCTTTCCATTGCAGGTATGGTTTATAAATTGGAACTTGACTACTTAAGAAGCCAACGTTTGACTTTAAAGTAAATCACGTTGTGCAAGTTTGAGAGAGATCAAGTTGTCAGTCTTTGGAAGACCTAGACAAAATGCTCAAATTTGGCTACCCTTCTCCATTGACATATACATCCGGAGATATCAGCATTGAGAACGTCTTTTTGTTCTTTCCGGCTGGACAGCAGCAAATATCAAACAATACAAAGACGAAGAACCGAAATCGAAGTCAAATCGTTAGAGAAATATTGGAGGAAAGCAGCAACAGCAACAACAAGAACAATAATATCCGGTTTATTTCTGGAAAGGCCGCCCCCTTTTTCAAACACTACTCGTCGTATATATTATGACAGGCATCAGGCGATGAGAAATGTGAACCAAAAGGCGAAGTATTTTTTTTTTTTTTGTTTCTTACCAAATACGCCCCGGGCCCACATGTTTGTGAACTGAGTGTGGGGTAGCGGGTAGCCAGGGAGTAGGGGTACATTTTTCGATTTCTTTACTTTCATTGAAGTTTTCATTTTCGTTATATATATATAAATATATATATATGTTTTTGGGTCCTGTCAATGAAATGCTCATTGGCCCCGATTACTGCTGCTGCCGCTGCCACTGCTGCCTCAACCAGCTGATTTACTGCCATATTTCAACAAAGCCACAAACTCTCACACACACACACACACACACACACCGTCGAGCATTTATTTGGTGCTACATACTCGTTTACTTCTACTTCAGTCCATGGGCGTCGACGATTGCAAGTCACGCACTTCCGGGCGGCGACACGCCCCCTAATTGCAGCAGCTACCGAACAGCGAACGAGTGTAGGGTGGGGGCTCTGAGCGGAGAGGGGGAGAGAAAACTCTGTGAAAGTCATCGCAGCGCTAAATTAGCAATTGTCATTGTTCGGGGAACTCGGCTCTCAGTCAGTATTGGCACAGCGTGAGGAATTTTCCATTTTCCATTTTCTATTTTCTATTGAACAGCTGACAGCAAAACTCGACTGTGGCTGAGTTGCTGCCAGTCCTGACCAGAGAATACCCAGGATAAGCCAACGCCAGAAGGGCAGAAGGGAGACAGGGGAAGAGAGGGGAAGAACAGGCAGGGAAACTCGGAACAATTAGCACTCAAGATTGATGGCTGAGAAAGGGAGAGCAGAGCAACAACTCCGCAAAGGGAGAGGGTGCAAATGTGCGAAAGAGGCAAGAAGAGAGAGAGAGACAGAGAGAGAGAGAGAGAGAGAGAGAGAGAAGAGAAGGCTGTCAGAGGGTAAAACTGATATGTGTGGTCTGATTTTGTATGGGTGAATCCTTGTGTACATATATATATGTGTGTGTGTGTGTGTGTGTGACTATATAAATACTTATATGTATGCATTGAGGATGTAAGCCACAGGAGAAGGCGTGGCAACTGCATTAGATTGAGCCATGATGAATTGCAGAATTGAGATAAATTTATATAAATATAGATAAATATTTAAGTGATTGCAAATATCTGTAAAGCACATTACAACGACAGTCAATCGATTGTGTCCAATTGGGATAAGATAAGTAAAAAATAAGACAAATTCTCAAGGCTGACCAATAACATTTGGATTCAGCTTTCAGCTGTTTGCTGCTGCTAAAGTTCGAAGCAGTGAAAAACTACAAAAGATTACAAGAGTACATTTAACTTGTGGCATGGTTTGGGGCAACTTATGTTTTCTTATTTTAAATATATCAACTCGTAATAATTTAGTTCGTTTTTCTTCAATAGAGCATTGAAAGTGCACTTTTAAATTGATTAATTGATTACAAATTTGCAGTTTAATTGCTGTCTAAAATGAATTGGAATTTGGTAAAAATCATCACCAATATTGCTGCTGTGATGTGTAGTTGTATAAAAGTAATTTGGCTGTGAAACATGAATGGAATCTTCCACAAATTCTTGTCTTGTCTTGCCTAGTAAAGACTTTGATGTGAGTGATAGAAAACTGAAAAAGGCAAAGGAAAAACTAATAAAATGTTTGTGTGGACTTGTTAAAGTTGCCAGTTAGCAGTTACCAGTTACCTTTTGAACCCCGTGGGTCAGCGAGTCTAACTGACTAACTCATCAGTCAGCTGCGTAGATCTATCAGCTGCTCTCAAAGACTTAATGATCCTTGTCGGCAAATCCCACTAAAAATTTGATGCCATAAAGTAACCCACACAAACACACACACACATACACACAGAGAGACAGAGACAGGCACACATCGACAGACAAGTGCCGTATGCTGCTCCATTAGCAGCACACAATTTGTACCTACCGAAAATCCATCAAAATGCCGAGGCCCACAAATAAAAACCAATTCCAATGAAATTGAAAAACAAGCCAAGCCAAGCCAAGCCAAGCCAGCACAGCAAAAGCAAAAGCAAAACCAGGCAAGGCAAGCCAACAACGGGCCAAGCAAATAGCCCAGCTCGCTGACTGTGAACTGTGTGTTGTGTGTTGTGTGCTGTGTGCTGAATTCTGAAGTCCACAGCACGAAATCTCCGAGAAGACCGCCTCCCCTCCTCCCTTCCCCCCCCCCTTTCTCTTTTTATGGTGCAACAAATCTCAAAGCTAAACAGAACAAACAAAAAAAAGTAAGAATGCTGCAGTCGAGTCAATGCTCGACTACGATATACCCTGTAGCCAGCTTATAAATATATATTACAGTTGTTATGGCACAGTACTGAAGTTTTGGACTATAAATAGGGTTTTAGTGAAATTTGTGCAGTTGATCAACAATAATAATAACAAAAATAATATTAAATCAATTGGTAGATTCTGTCTTTAAAATTTGTTGCTTTTTTGCTATAGGAAATCGAAATATATCGATATTCGAGAAATGTAAGCAGTTATCGATTAACTGCAGCCAACGAGGGCTATCCAGGAACTTATATTCCAAAGTCTCTAGATTATATAGTCTCTGAGATCAACTGTTGATTCTGATTAAGAATAGATATATACTTTGTGGGGAATGGAAATGCTTCCTTCTGCCTGTTACATGCACTAGCACAGAACCAGTATACCCTTTTCGATAGCATAAAACGAAGAAGAAAAGAGCAGAAAAAGAAAAGAAGCAGAAGAAGAAGAAACGACGACCAACGCAAAGAGTGAAAAACTGAGCAAACAATGCGGCCAAGGCGGCAGCCGAAGCCAGCCGAAGCCGAACAAGAACCCGAACCCGAACCCGAAATGAATACCACTCTCTCCTTCACGCTCTCTCTCTCGCTCTCTCTCTCTCTCTCCACTCCCTAACGACTACGACAAGTTGAGAAGGAGGCGAGCCGTGTAAGAGTTAGGTGAAGTGGGAGAAGGGCAGAGGGGGGTGGGGGGGGGGGATGAGGGGGTATCTGACTGAGGTAACTGAGAACTTAAGCCACGGCCACCACAATGACGAGTGCCCAAAGAGACCTAAGACGATGACGTTGAAATTGTGGCTATTGCCTGTATATCAGTGTGTCTGCATGTGTGTGTGTGTGTGTGTGAGTGTGTGTGTGTGTGTGTGAGTGTGTGTGAGTGTGTGTGATACCATATTATTAAGTGTAGCCAGAAGCAATTAAGTGTAGATAAGCAAACAATAATGTTCCTAGTCACGTACCAAAGCAGTCTTGGGACATTCTCTCACTTACTACCCCCACCCCTACCCCTACCATCGCCCCTCTCCCCACCCATTCCGCATGCCTTGCAGAGAGTCCTTCAAGTTGACAGGACTAGTTGCTGCTTGGCTTGGCTTGGCTTGATTACTC
This sequence comes from Drosophila glabriapex, assembly GCA_035042305.1. Taxonomy (NCBI): domain Eukaryota; kingdom Metazoa; phylum Arthropoda; class Insecta; order Diptera; family Drosophilidae; genus Drosophila; species Drosophila glabriapex. Next base: position 4,889,813 of record JAWNLN010000046.1, on the reverse strand, counting down.
GCCAGTGTTTGCTGCTGCTGCTGCTGAACTTCGTTCGCTTGATGTTCAATCACTCAAGTGTATTGGCCAGCAACGATTTCAAACTCCTAATTTCCACCATGTCCCCCCCCAAACATCAACCCCAAATCAAACTCCAACTGCAGCACTTCGGCTGCTGTTTACTCAGTTGTCGCTGGTTGTCTGTCTTTGATACATTTAATTTCATTAGATGATGCACCCCCCAACAACAGCAGCAATGAGGACAACAACCAATGTGTAGTGCCATTTAGTCCTGTGTTCCACATTGAAACGAGGGTTGCCCCTTGCGGGGGTGACGAGTTGGGTGTGTGTGTGTGTGTGTGTATTAATACTAGAGCAAGTTGCATGGCTTCATCCCGGTGGTAAGAGTTGTTTACCTGCAAAACTGGACAATCAATAAGAAGAGCTGTTAAAACATTAAACGCCTCCGTTCGATGACAAAGGCAAGCTTAAAGTTCAACTTGAGTTAAAATAGCGAAAACTTCATCGCCTCAAATCAGGCCATAAGGGGCGGCATAAGGACTAACCTAATAGTTGAAGTTAATTGCCAGCTTTTAAGGCATAAATATTGTAAATGTGCTGTAAATGTGCCAACGACAAAGCTAACAAAAGTAATTGCCAGTGGCTGTCTCGAATAAATATCTATAATTAATAAACACATTTGGTCTATCATTAAACATTAAATATTTAGCCTCGAACGCCCAACAATTATTCAGCAAGTTACTCAATTTGAACACTTAATCACCGATTTTACACATTAGTTGACAACAGTTTAAATATGCAAAAAAGACAGAGAAGGGTTTAGAATTTAATTATTTAATGTCAGCCAAAGCCATTGACGCAAAAGAATACATATATTGATTAAATTAAATTAAAAATCACATTTAAATTTAAAAATAAGAAATATTGGGAAACCCCAGAGAAAAGCCAATCAGACCAACAAAAAAATAGTTTAATAAAAAACATTATTTTTAACAGTCAGCAGAGCTAACAGAAAGAAGAAACTTAACTTTAACAGGGACATGCGAACAGCTGACTTTGATTTGCTTGTTACTCCTGCTAATTGTCAAATAGGAAAAGTTGAGCACAAGTCAAAACACACCAACACCTTTCACACACACTCATTCATTCAAATAGGGTTGCTTACATTTCATTATATTTTCACGTACCATTTCATGCCATTAATCACGTACCAATTTTGTTTTGTTTTTTTTTTTCGTTGGGAATACAAAGTAGAAACTCCAAATGCAATCTGGAACGATGGGCAACGTGTACTATAAATAGCACCTGCGTTCCCGTTCCGTTTCGTTCCGTTTCGTCTCGAGCCGTTTCTCTTTCCATCAGCGATTTTAACATCACGATCCGATAAACAAACATGTGTTCCCCCGACAGTGTCGCCGTCGCCGTCGTCGTCGTTGTCGTCGTCATCTTCCTCTTCGTATTCCACACGACTCATAAACTCGTAAACAATGCAAAGCGTCGCGACATTTCAAACGACAATAGAGCTGAAAAGTGAGAACTGACCACGGACAACAATAACAGAGCATAAGCAAATAACTGAAAACACACACACACACACACAAATCATAATAAACAAGCAAGCGAAATGAAATGTAGTTCACACACACACACACACGCACACACACACACACAGCTACGCCTACGACACTTTTTTTTTACTTTTGCTTTTGCTTTTGGTTTTGCTTTTGCATTTTATTTGCCTTTTGCGTTCCACTTTAAACACATACAGACACACAGCTCACACACACAGCTCACACACACACACACACACACACACACACAGAAAAAGGCAAGTCGTTTAGCTATTTCCGTTTATTGTTCCATTTCGGTTACATTGGCAAAAGTCTTCAAGCAGTTGCTTTAATTCGTTCCAATTCCCACAGCGTTTCACGCTAATAAAAAAGAATTAACCACAAACTCTATTTTTTTTTAGCCAAGTTGCCGTCAATAACCTCAAATGGCCGTGAACTAAAAGTCGCGAAACACATAAAACAAAAACTTTATTTAAATATGTGACTCAGCCTGTGCTTGAGACACACAAATAGTTCGCATGTATTTCAGTACACAGTAACGTTAACAGTTACACTCTGTATATCTGTAAAGAATACACTGAGAAATACATTCGTCTAACAACTCAACAAAATGCAGTCAAAAACAGTTAGCAATACCGTCAGGCTGATCAGACAATTCCAATGCCAGGGTTGCACTGCGACTGTTGCCTTGTTATCGCCACATTTGCATTTGGCTCTGCAGTGATCGCAGTGGCTTTGTGGCGACAACTGCCTGAGGAGACGCGGATGCACCGCAATTTGGCAACCAATCATTTTCGACCAGAAACAACACCAGCTTGGCACATACTCTACGAAAGAGAACTCGATATTAAATATTGATAGATATATTTATATAGATATATCGATATGTACCCAGATGGTAGGGATAGGGCACACAGTGTGCATACAAGTTGCTGGGATCTCGAGTGCTCGTCGCATATTCAGAGTACGTCAGTACCTCGCTGGTTAGTTCGGCGCCACGCATACAATAAAATCCCGTTTCTTTTGGCCTGCAATCAGTTTTCCAGGTCTGCGCACAATCCACACACTGCCCATGAAGACCTAACATCGAAAGTCAGCCAGCTCTTCAGTGGACTCGTCAACGGTCTCACTTACCGGGTATGAACAAGACGATCGTTGCCAGAATTATACCAGAAAAATATATCATCTTTTACAGCAAATTTTACAAAACAAAAAAGCTTTGAAATTTTGTTGACACATTTAGAAATGGCAGATATATATTTGAGAGAGCGATGCTTTATACCCGATATGATCACGATGAGACCCATAGGAATAATGCATAGACCGCACCAGTTCCAGGGCTGCAACGTTGTGGCAGTATCGCAATCACATATCCCAAAGCACTTGGCACAATAATTGCCGGGATTTTCCGTGTATACCTTCGGACTTAGGGCAAGTGTGCAACCAATTTGCGGCGAATAGACGCAACAGTATTCTTCAATGTATTCTACATGAGAAATTAAAAAATATAAAAAATACAAATAAAATATTTTCCCCATTTAATTTGTGAGTTTGACTAGAGTCAAATAGGATGCTAGGTTTGATTCAAGTATGATTGTTCGTATCTGTACCATATTATTAATAATAATAAATAAAACCGTATCCTTATTCGCTCTCTCTCTCTCTCTCTCTCTCTCTCTCTCTCTCTCTGTCTGAAAGATTCAGATACAATCATCATTAACGGCAGCCAAATGACGTTTGCATATTTCACAGCAGGCTTTAAAAGTGTTTTTCTTTTTCCATTTTTATTTTTTATTTTATTTTATTTCATTTTGTCTTGTTCGTCTGTGCCTTAAATGAATTCTTGGCCTGGCGAAATTCTGTTGAATTTCTGTTAATGCTCATTATGCATAGTGGAACGAACTGAAAGTTCCCAGAATGTTCCCAGAAATAAACTGACCAACTGAACAGAACTGAGCTGGCCAACAGACGCTGTGCAGCTGAGTGTTGAGTGTTTTTTGGGATCATCGTGTCTGGGGCATTGTGGCAAGAGGCACTAATAACAGGGGGGAATTAAATGCATTCGACTTCCATTCAGCATCCAATTTGTGGCCAGCGGAGCTTAAGCTGGTTTCGATCCGCCTTAAGAATTAAGCAAACTGATTGTTTATTTTGGTGTAGAGCAGGTTTGAAAATTACTAAAAGAAACTAGCTTAGTTGTCGCTTCAACACTAATTGAAGATGTGGCAACGGTTCTATTTATACTCGATATACGATACTCAACTGAATACTAGCAGAAAGACTAACTTGTGAGATGATGTCGAGAATGGAAGATGTTTTTCGATATACTAAAATGATGAGCAGATTGTGTACATACCAATAATAATATGAATATTAGTAGATGATGGGGAGAACCTTTTGCACATCCTTAGCTTTGTAGATGATCTACAGAAATTGATTATTAAACTATACTCAGTTGCTTGCTAATAGATAGATTATGTCGAGAAGAGAGAATGAGTAGACCAAGCAAACTTAGTAGACGATGACTACATTGATATAGTAGTAGTTGATGTAGACAATATATTAACAGATGAAACTGGCTTAGTAGAAGAAACTAGCTTCTTGCCAATTAAATTGCTTTTCTAACTCAAATGTAGCAAGAATCTAAAAATCATCCTTTCGAAAATCGGTTCAGTTTGTGAACAAAATGTGAAAAGATTTTTAAGTAGCTACTCCTCCCGATATTTAGCAATATTTTCCACTTTATATACATTTGTACTACAGCTACTGTCCGCTGAGCAGCTCACCTGTCTGACACCTGACCAAATGCCACACACACAAATTGGCCTTTCACTTTGGAGCCTTTCCTTACACATTTGGAGCTCACTTGTCGACACTCGCACTTCTCCCCCCTCCCACTGCAGTTGATGCTGAAAACTTTGTCGTCGTCGTCGTCGTCGTCGACATTGGCGGCTGGCTTGCATTGTTATTCAAATGCTGCCATTAATACTTCACTGGCAATTGCAAATGCGCCGCCAACGACAGCACTGAGACTGAATTTCCACAGCTAAAGATGTGTGTCTGTGTGTGTGTGAGTGTGTGTGAGTGTGAGTGCTCCTATGATTTTCATGGGTGCCACACGTCATTTGTGTTAGTGTGTGTGTGTGTCTGTGTGTGTGTGTTGGGTGCTGGGTGCTGGATGCTGGGTGCCTGTGGCTTCGGTCTCCGGCTTCAGGCTCGTCGCTTTTCATTTGATTTCCAGCTTCTATTCATATGTAAATGCTCTGCATTGAGAGAGTGCTTTACACACACACACACACACACGCACACCATGCTTCCCCCTCCAGCCTCACAGTAGCACTGTCTGCTTTGGGCACCCTCTATTTCCCCCCTGTCTCGCTCTCCCCCCCCTCGTATTGGTTCTATTTGTGCGGCAGGGCAAAAGGTTCGCCTTTTGAAATTTAATATTCGAAAATGAAATTTCAAGTGTTTTGAATTTATTAACTTGCCATTCACAACCTTACCAACCAGCCCCACCAACAATTGTTGGCCCCGGGCGCTAAACGCAGTCGAAATTTCCTTCATTTTCTTTTTTTTCTATTTTTTTTTTTTTCTATTTTCTATTTTTCTGGTCAAAGAAGCCAAACATTGTCCAAACAAACAATTGGCCACATCTTTTGCAAGTACTTTTAGGGCCAGCCCCCTTTTTACTGGTCCTTTCCTGGTATCGCCTATTATCCCCCTCCATCCACCCATATCCATGCAGCCACCCGTCCACCCATCCCCATCCTGTCCGTCATAGTTCCGGCTGTGTTCCCGTTGCTGTGCATTAACGGAACATTGTAACAATAAACTCGCCACACATGCCTCGCCCGGCCTCTGCCTGCCTGCCTATCCACAAAACATTCTTCTTCTGTTGATTGTATCACAGTAAAACGGGCAAAATTATTATAGTTCTGATGATGAGGGGGTTGGGATTGATCAGGAAAAAAACAAAGTTAGCATTCACTAGGCGAGAGAACTCGACTGGCAGATATCCTGGTAAATATATAGCAAAATTTGATTTTCTCATCCAATCTTAATGATTTTTCTCCTACAGTTGATCCATTTTATGTCAGGGCTTACGATATATATGAATTAGAAGCCTATATCGACACAATTGGGTCTTTTATGACTATCGGAAATCGATTTTTATCAATATTTGCGGAATGATTGCGTTGAACTTATATACGTATTAAATTCTGCAGCTGTTATAGTCTCTGTCTTCAGATACGGACTAAATCGACTTGGCTGTTAATCCTGATCATGAATAGATATACTTTATGGCGTCAGAGTTGCTTTCTTTCAACTTTATTACATCGATTTTCAGATACAACAGTTTAAGGGAGGTTGCAATATATTCAATAAGCTTAACGATTGTATAAACAAATCATGATAAATCATTATACCCATTTTTTGTCCTTATTCAATGAGTATAAAAATGAAATCAGAATCATTTGTTCGACTACGCGATAGCTGCACTGAAATGTGGGGTTTCAACAATGACAACAACAACAACAACAACAATAGTTGACACTAGGCAACACCAATAATAGCAACTACAACAACTACAACAACAACAATAACATCCCTCAAATAGAAAAAAAGAAGAAAATGTATTGAATTTCAGTGCATGTCTCTTTGCGATACCATTTCCCAAAACGAGCGTTGTAAGTATCCCTCGAATAATTTTTGTTCTCTTTAACAACTATTCTTTATTTGTATTTTTATTTTTATTTTTATTTAGTTTTTTGTCGGTTTCGCTGAAGCATTTAATGAATTTATCAGCTGTTTCCATCTGAGGTTTCTCGTTCTTTTCTTTCTTTTGGTTCCATTCTCGACTTGAGTCATTTTCGTAGAACTCACATTTTGGGTCATTGTAAAATCGGTTTCTTGCATTCTTCTTCTTCTGCATCTACTTCTACTTCTACTTCTACTTCTTGTTCTCAAGTTGGTCTTTATTACCATTTAATGTGCCTCATTCGCTCTAATGTTTAATGGATTTGTGTTATATGGTTCTGTCTCTGTTCTGTATGCACCAAGGAGGTGGAGGGGTTTCAGCAGGGGGTCTTTTTACGCCCTCAATCATGTCTCCAGACGGTTTTTCAAATCTTTCAATCTGTTGGCTTCAATTGTGAATGTCTTAAATAGCACATCAATTGACAATAAATTCTATAAGAATAGATAAACTCGTTGAAACTCGAGGCTTGTTCTTCTCTTATTATTATTATTTTTCTTGAATAGTCCCCAAATAAACTGATTTTTGTTCTTTTATTTCCTTTATTTACTTGTTGCTCTTAACTCATTTGATCAGTATCATTTATGTTATTCTCTCCAATTGTTTCGAATGTTCCTTTGCCTTTTCGAATTGTAATTTAAATTTAATTGATTACTTTATTTTCACTTATTTTTGTGATTGTTTTGTTTTTTTCCTTAAACAAATATTAATGTCAAAATGTTTACAATGATTCATTTTTAATTTATTTATTTCTAATTTTATTTCTGCTCTAATTTTGTTGTAGTTTTTTTTAGATTAGCTTCCGTTCCACTTCGGTGTTCCTTCTTGCTTAAAGTGTTCCATTTCTTCTCCAATTAATCACCGCATACCAAAGTTGATCTGTTATTTATAAGCTTTTCAATTTCATTTGACATTTGCTATAATCCTCCAATCTTTAGGCGCTAAAACTTTAAGACCAAGCAGCAGCAGCCATAAAGCAGTCAGAACATGATGGAATAATTCTCACGTTGCGGCTGCTTCAACACCCCAAAAGGAAACAACAATAACACCAACAACCAGTGGCAATAAAATTTGAGGTAAACACTGTTATTGTGGTTGAACATGAACCGCACACAACTATGAAAAGCAGACTCCGGGCCACAGTCCGGGGATAAACCAATCCATACTCTGATACCACCTGTCTGTTGTGCTGCTGCTGCTGCTGCTGCTGCTGCTGCTGCTCGCATGTGGATTAAAGACAAGTTGCAACAAACGCCTTGGGGGCAGGACGAGAAAGCAGCACACACATTGCACTTGCACTTACAGTTGCTATGAACAAATGAAAAGTATCTAGAAGCGAGCATGACAACAGCAACAACAACAGCAAGTTGCAACAAACAAGACACAAGACAGCACAATAAGACACAAACTGACAGGCAGACAGACAGACAGACAGACAGACGGACAGACAGATAGACAGTCAAAGAGACAGACTAACTAACACCGACAACAAGACAATTAAATTATGCACGATTTTTGCAGATGCCAAAGCACTTGCTGGGGATGCTTGTCGAGGCTCTCCTTTAACCTCTGCCCTCTACCATCCCCTTTCCTCCCCCCTCCTCTCCCCTCTCCTCTCCCCTCGCTTCTGCTCACTGTTTAGGCCAGCAATTTTCATAGTATTTTAGATTTTCTGCTTAAATTGATTCTAAATAAATTAAAAGTTAAATATTGACTATGTTCGAAGCAGGTGCTAAATGTCCCCTCCCTCTCTCTCTCTCTCTCCCTCCCTCCCCCTCTCTTTGTCTCTCTCTCCTGCGAGTATTTGTCGAATCTGACAAAGATGCCACATGAATTTCAATAAATTTAACAAATACTGATAAATTCGGTCAAGTGGGAAATAAATGCTTGATTTTCCTCTAAAGCTTTGCAGCCAGTTCAAATATTTTATGATTTTATGAGCTCAAATTGGAATTGAAATTTAATATGTTGGCCATTAAAGTCGAGAATAGAGAACTGAATTTCATTTAAATTTATGATCACATTTTAATTGTTGAACTAAGCGAAACTTGACTAAATCTCTCAGCTATCATTAACTGCCTTACTTTGCCTGCTTACATTCCTGCTTACAAGTTGTAAGCATGTATTTTCTTTCTTTCTCTCAGCAACTCTTTAGCTCTTTTTGTGTTTTTGTGTTTTTGTGTTTTTTCTTGCTCACACTTCGAGATCGCTCCATTAACATTTTTGTTACCCCCTGCCCCGCCACCCCCCTTGGTAAGAATCAGTTGAGTGTTTGTAAGCGCTTCAAGGTATCCAATTTGTAAGGCCCTCCAGCCACAGTTTCAACTTCAATCTCTTCCTCCGCCCTAGCAATGATAAATCATCTTTTGTGTTTTATTTCTTTGAGTTTTTTTTTGTTTTGTTTTTTTATTATTTTTTTCCCCATTTTGGACGCCTCTTCAGAGCGGGCCGCCAGCTGCCGTTGCTGTCTGTCTGCTGTCTGTTTCTGTATTTTTGTTTTTGTTTTTTTTTTACCTTTTGGTTGCATTCGTAAATTTCAGTGTAATTTTATGATTATGGCCGCACGCATTTTGATTGATACTTTAGCACTACTTAAAGAGAGGGGGAGGGAGAGGCGGAGAGGGAAAGATGCACCCCCTAAAATGGAAAAAACTGGAGACAAGCATTAAAATTCGATTTCTGTTAATGATGATTATAAAAATAATAATAATAATGTTGTTGCTTTTGTTTGTTGTTGTTGTTGTTCCAGCGAATTTCAATTTTCAAGCGAAATGCATTTCGACTTTTGGAAATACATCAATCTTAACCGGGAAGAGATGGAATGGAGTGGCTGGTGGGGGGGTGCTGGTGCGAGGGGGGGCATACAAAAAGCTTCCTGTGGCGCACAAATTTTCAACGCCTGCAGCACTCATTATGCGCGTGGGCGTGGTCGACGTGGGGTGAGGGGTGGGGGGAGTGGCATGTCCGGTTGTGCGTTTTGCGGCGTATTTTGTATGCCGTTAGGCGCTGCCCAATGTAATTATTCAATACATTTTACGTGCGTCGCATGCCAAAAAACGACGCCGCCCGCCAGCCACGCCCCCTCCCCACAGGCACCACTTGCCACTTAGACTTCATTAGAATATGTGCATGTGTGTGTGTGTGTGTGTGTGTGTGTGTGTGTGTGTGTGTGTGTGTGTGTCGTCTTCCGTCTTTCCCCGCTTTTCTCAGTGTTCCTTCTTGCTTTTCATTCGTTGCTGTTGTTCTTGTTGTTGTTGTTGTTTGCCACTTTCGAGCGCACTTTGCAATTTATTAAACATTTTATTGCGCCCCAAGGCGTGCTTGCCGCTGCTCGCAAGTAAAGTAAAATGCTGCACAATGTGGCCAACAGTAAAACCAAGAACAAGAAAGAAAGAAAAAAAGTTTTGCGTCCGCAAGGAGAGTTGGCAACACTTGCTAAAGACTCGGCACAATTAAAGCGAGCCGCGAGCATCCTAATGTGAGTGAGCGAGAAACGAGATGAGATGAGACGAGAAGCAAGAAGATGAGCAGAGCGCAGAGAGACACAGGTGGTCCAAAAACAACTAGGCAGAATGAGCTGGAATGAGTGAAATTTACACAAACACACACACACACACACACACACACACACACACACACACACACACACACTCACTTGAATTCGTCGTAACGTAAGAAGTAACGTAAAAGTAAAGAGTTTGTCTCGCAATGTTTACCGTTGTATTTCTAATTTCAGTTGTTTTTAAAGCGATTTCATTCTTTAACTTGACTTATTGCATTGTTTATGCAATTCCCCATAGTGTGACACTTTCCTAAGCGTCGCAAATGTTTAGCTAAGTTTCTGATTTTTTAGAGAATTTGTAATTCTTAAACTTTTTTGAGAATCGTATTTAATTATTTATTTTTAAACTATTGTGCTTTTGAGGAATCTAAGTGGATTTGTCCTTCAGTATTATCTTTGTTATATTTTATATATTTCTATATATTCTCTAAATTCCCATATATCGATCAATATTCTCTGTTCATTTACAGTTAGTTTCTTGAATCTTGAAGCTCACAATTAAGACTAGTCCGTTATATGCCAGCCTGCATTGTGTGTAAAGGCGTTATTCTGCCTGAAATACATATGTACACACTTGTTCAACTCACATCACCTGATAACAGCTTAGCTCTGCTGATCCCACACTCACACACACACTCACACACACACACGCGCGCACACATACAGAGACACAGCTGGAACAACGTCAGTTTCACTTGCAGACCGAACCCGAAACGAGGAGAGTATGGAAAAAAAAGATGAATTTAGGTCTTCCGGGCGAGTGGATGCATTGTGAATCCTTCTCGTGCCAGCGGAGAGTCCCCTTAGCACCCCAATTATAACGCGCTAAACAATAAAGAAAATAATAATAAAATTCTGCACACACACACATAGTAAGAGAAACCTCCTAGCAACATGTGTGTGTGTGAGTGTGTGTGTGGATGGATGAGTGCTAAGAGCAACCCTCGCTAATGAAGCTGCAGTTTTTCATTGTTGTTGTTGCTTCCAGTGTTTGCACATACGTCTGGAAGGGGGTGGGGGGGGAAGCTGGGGATTATCACCAGTAGCAATGGACATTCATTAAGGAACAGTGGAAAAAAATAACCTGTGATATTTGCACTAATTTGTAGCATTCATCGCTAGCTCAAACATTTAAGCAAAACGAAAGAGAGACAACAACTTTAAGCTTTGTTTTTAGTTTTGGTTTCTCTTGTTGTAGTGTTGTTGTTGTTGTTGTATCTCCACGCATTATGGCAATTTCCAATGTAGTATTCCATTAAGCACTCAAAGCGAAGAAGAAAAGACGCCTGTTAACCGCAGGCAAAACACACACATACACAGAGAGACCCGCATGCATGCGTGTGTGTGTGTGTGTGTTGTGTATGTGTAAATGCGTAGAGCGAAGAGAGTGGGAATACGGGGAGGAGAGCAACGTGCAGTTAGCGGCGCTTTATTTGCTGGGAACAAATACTTACAACAACAACAACAGCAGCAAGCAAATCACAGCTGCAGGCAGGCAGCAGCAGGCTGCGTGGCGGGCGTCGTCGGCTCTCAACATAAAAAAGAGCCGCCGCCAACGTCGTGTCTCTCTTTCCCTTTCTCGCTCATTCTCTTAGTCGCTCTCACTCGCTCACTTGCAGTAACATTTGTTTTGACATTGGCCGACGCCATCGTCCATCTGTCAGTCAGTCAGCCAGTCGATCTGTCCAGCAATCAGTTCTTTTTTCTTCTTCTCTTCTCTTTTATTTTGTATTTTGTTTGTTGTGCGTTGCACTTTTTTTGTGCTCAACTCAGGCTCTGATGCAAGTGTAAAGTTTGAAATTAGTTTCAAGTTTTCGGTATTTTTTTCGCCCTTCTCCTCTTCTCTTAACTTTGTCAACTTTCAGTAAAGTGCTTTAAAAAATCCAAAAAATACAATAGCAGTAACAACGAGGGGGTAAACACAGTTGGCATGCACTTGTCACCATTTTCATTTCGTACAATTGTTGAAAACCCGATTTTCTTTCCAATTTGACTCCGAAAGCAATGGAAATAAAACAGTTTCAAGTATTCCACTTAAATATCGCTTTTATTCGAATATCTGCAAGAAACTGGAAACTGGAATAGCTGGCAATAGTTGAGATTCTCAAAAGTGCTGCCATACTGGAATAGCTAGCCATATTTTAGATGCTTAAAAGTGTTGCCAATAGAATCAAAACATTTGTTGCGTGTATTTTATAAAACTATTTAACTATTAAAATCCCTTGAATGTTGACTAAATTGTTCTGCTTCTTAATTTCTCACTTCAAAATGTTCCATAGAAAACTCTTCTTCTTTACACTTCCTAATTACACACTCCAAAATGTTGTTTGCTTCTGCGAATTCCTTAAACATTCTAAAATGCGTATTGATCATGTTTCAGCTTTTGGCTAAGCGTTGCCAACCCAACAAAAAAAAAGACTTACAAAATGTGTGTGCATGCAATACGTGTAGGAAGGAAGACATCGCCAAAAGAATGCCATGATGCGATTATGTTACTTGTGTGTCATCAAACCATAGCAACCAATCAAATGCAAGAATCCTCGCATCTAGCGGTTTTGGCCTGCCCAAAAATAGCTCAAACATTTTTTGTGGGCTTAAGTCGAGAAAAGAGTGAGTTGCAAGTATTTGGCTGACAACGGTTTTCATTTTATTTTCATCGAAGAAAAACTACAAACTGCGAAAAATGCATTCTTATTTATATGCCCAGTTTTCTTTTTCTTTCTCTCTCATTTTATTTGTCAAACTAGAAGAAGCAGGAGAAGAATCAGAAAAGGTAGGAGGCATCTGCAGGCAGCTCAAACCGACGCAATTGCGATTGATAAGGGTTTTCAAAGATTGTATCTCTTTCAATGTTGTTCTTGTTATTGTTGTTGTTGCCACACACGATGGATGGCACACACATCTATATGTGTGTGTATGTGTGCGTTAGGATTCACTGAGAAAAATTAGTTATCACGCGATAAAATTAAACCAAAACTATCCGCGTGAGGAAATCTCTTCAAGCAAATATTTTGTACCTGATCTGATTGTAATTGATTGCCTCGGGAATTGAAAAGCATCAATTCCAAAATTAACGTTGACAAAGTAAATAGATTTTCCACAGCCAACAAGAAAATGAATGCATTTTTAATTTGGACTATGGAACAATTTAAACATTTAAATCTGTTTTGTTGACATTTTACTCCATTTAACTTTACATTTGTAGAAAACTCAGAATTGATTAAGATTCTTAACTATGTTATTTAGTCTAAATCAGATGTTACTGCTACTTTTCAACCATTGTTTTCAGCACTATTTTAATTTACCTTAATCTTAGGCAACCAAAGCACATAAGGGTTAATCACTAATGTCCCTTTTTTTTAAATGTACCTCATTCTTGCAGTCTTCATTCTAATCAAAATATTTCCCTGCGATTAATCAACGATTATTAAGCTGTTTTTTCTTGTTGTTTGTCGCATGCTGTTAACGTCTTAGTTGCTAATTAAATGAAATTGAATTAAATGTAAATGTAGCAGCATTTAATTAAAAACGGGCAACAGTTTTCCTAGTTAGTTGTGCAGCTAATTAGCAAGCGGAATAAAAGGAAAGGGAGACCCAAATCAAACTCTAAGCACACACACTCACACACACACACACACACACACATATTTGTGATATGTTACCCACAAACTACACCTCCTCCCTCTCCTGAAACAATCACAGTGACAGCACTGTTAAATGTGTAGAGAGTGAAAAGTGAGGGAGGGGGAGGAGTGGGGGTTGTCAGAATCAGTTTATAACGCCTAGAATTATGCCGCACATAAATCAAAATTGACGCGTAAACAAATATGCATATTATACACATACATATATATATATATATATATATATATATATAGGGATACACCTTTTATCGTCTAGCAATTTTACTTTCGTTCTTGCCGTTTTTCCTGTGTAAAATGTTTGAAATTTATGTATATTGCCGCAGATCAAAGTCAAAAGTGTAGAGAAAGAAAAGGATGAGTGGGGATGGGAGGAGGAAGGCGGCACATTAATATCACGCGGGGAGCTTTATATTTATTGAGAACTCGAGTTTGTTTTTGGCAGCAAGGAGCAAAAGGATTTTAATTTATGGACAGCAATAAGCGCTAACGGAACTTGAAGCAATTTACGCAAACGGAATAAAAAGCCTGACAGAAAAAGAGAAGAAAGAAATATATTTACATACAGAGTGCCTTAAAATGGGAAACACTTATTGGACGCACTGTCAACAAACACAAATTAAAATTAGCATTGCTGTTAGCCAGCAGGATGCAAGTTTTTACTAAGTGTTTATAATATTTATATATATATTCCTTTTTTTGACTCAAGTGTCGGCCAATTGACGGGTAAATGTCAAAATAATTAGATAAACTTTGAAGCTAAGCAAAAATAAAAAAAATAAATGTTAAAAAAAGCAGCGCAATGTGACAAGCAGCAATAAGAAGCGTAAGAAGAAGAGCACGCGACAGCAGCAGAAGACGCATAACTGTAATGCTGGAAGGGACTGTTTGAGAGCAGCAGCAGCAGCAGCAGCAGTTGGAAGGTGAGGAAGGGGAGGGAGCGGGAGCAGAGGGCTTAGTGTACGTGACCATAACATGAACTGACTCCCCCACCTCCCCCTCCCCACACACACACACACACATACACACACACACATACACACACACACATACACACACACACACACAACACATACAACAAATTTGCGGGTTCAAAGTGGAAAGACGACGTCGACATACAAACAGGAAATATTTAACGTGCCTGCAACAACAGCAAGAAGTGAAATATAAATAAAAATAATAATAATAATGGGCAGAAACGTAGGGAACAGAATCAGAGAGAGAGAGAGAGAGAGAGAGAGAGAGCCGTGAGGGTTGCTGGCCCTGTACTCGCTCAGAGAGTAGAGAGAGAGAGCAGCAAGTGAGAGAGTGAGAGTAAGTGGAATGTACAAAAATGCATATGCACGTGTGCGTGTGTGTGTGCAATGGTCGTGTGCCGAAGCCGAAGTGGGAACTACGAGCGACTCAATGGCAACTACAACATTGCTGTAGTCCTCGCCAGACAGACTTGGGGTTCAGTTAGCGCTCTCTCTCTCTCTCTGAGACGCTCAGCAGTTGCCGTTAGAATATCCCACAGGCCCTTTTTCTATATATACAGGGAATTTCTCTGATCGCGCAAGAGAGACAGGCAAACCCAGAGAGAAAAAGGGAGAGGGAGCGGTGCAGAGTGAGAGAGGGAGAGCGAGAGTGAACAAACAAAACAGACGATGCGACGGCGCTCTGAGTGAGAACAGCAAAAACAGGGAATTTCTTGCCGTTGCTGCTGCTGCCAACTGCCTGGCTGGCTGGCCTTTTACGAATTCTATAAATCAGTCTTTCATTTTCTCTTTCACATCATTCAGCCATTTTCTCTTTGACGCGACGGACGCGTCTGCAGCTTGCAAACGGACGAACCGAAACGAAACAACTAACGAGAAAGAAACACGGGCAACGAACGAGCGCTTGGGAATTTGGTGCTTTTTTTGCGGCGGATTAATTAAAACAATGTTGTTCTCCTCGGTATACCGTCGTCGTGTTCTAGCTGCTAGCATTTAAATACTACACACAAATAATGCAAATCTACCCACAAAAAGTGCTTAACAATTACAAAATGCAATAACAAACAAAAAAATGCACTAAGCAAGAAGAAGAAGAAGCAGAAGAAGTCGAAGCAAACAAAACGTGCGTGAGCTGTGATTCTACGTGTGTGTAAGTGTGAGTGCGTTTGCTTTGTATGTGTGCGTGTGCGCGTGTGTGCGTGTGTGTATGTGAAACATTTAAGCATTAAGTGTGCTGCGCTTTGGATAACAGTTTTGGAGCTCTGCTGTCTAACATTAAATGTTAGTATACCAACACAAGCATAGTTGAATATATACATACATAAGTGTATATGTGTGTATATATGTATATGAAAACAAGCATGAAAACGTCTGCAAAGATGCGACCGCCTGCTTGTATGTCTGTATGTGTGTGTGTGTTAAAAATAAAAGTAATCAAAAGGGGGCAGCGATTACGTCGCCGTTTGTCGTCGCGTGCATTGCTCCCTCTGCTGCTGCCGCTGCTCAGCTGCTGCGCATGAGTTTGTAGTTGTAGTTATGTGTGTGTGTGTGTGTGTGTGTGTGTAGTGAAGTGTGTATTACATATGCACACACATAGATACATATATACATGCATGTGATGTGCTTGCATGTTATTCTCTGCTTGAAACTATTACAGCAGCGCTTACATTTACATCATATGTTAAATAAACTGTTGGCAATGCTCGTCGTTTGTTTTTGTTTGCCCACGCAAATATGCAATGATTTCTTTACTGCTGTTGTCCCCCCTCTCCTCTCTCTTTGTGTCTATCTTTCGCGTTTTTCATTCATACCTTGCAAATGAAGCGTGCTCAATTGTGCGCGCGGGGTGTGGGTGAGAGGTGGGGGTCAGAGTGTGGTGAGTGGTACGGGTCAGGGTGGGAATCTGTGTTGGGTGGTGAAACACACACACACACACACATAAACATGTAAATGTAAATACAGCAGACATCTTACAAGCGGAAGTTGAAGTTTATGTATATGTATATGTGTCTCTTTGTGTCTGTGTGTGTGTGTATCTAATGGGATTTTTCTAATAACATTTAAATTGTTAGCGTTGCTTTTTTACTGGCTGCCTGCTAAGAATTTAATGTGAAATAGAATATAAAAATGGAGTGCATAATTTACCGTTCGCAGTCAAATAAATTGCCATGGAATATCGACTGTTGCAATTAACAAACTTAAGCTAAATCAAATTACAAAAACAAACTAAAAACAACAGAAAAGCTAAAAACTTCTACACATAAATAAAACTGTAAATACAAAGTGAGAAATGTGGCACAGGTGAAAGATTTGAACAAAGTGTAAAGTGCCGTCGCTAAAACACAAAATTACAAAACCTCGAAATTGTGAATAGAAATGTGAACAACGAATGAATAAATAAAGATTCAAAGTTTGCAATGATTCCTACTGATGAATACTCAAAAGAAGCCAATTTTATTAAACAAACTGATTTGGCTAGTTAAAATAGCAGAATCTATGAGGATTTTCATTAATGATAAATAAATATGGCAAATCCAAAGAAATCTTTTTAAATCTCTCTTAAACTGATAAATAGATATTGAACAATACATTTTTCTCATTGATAATCAAAGTGAACCATTAAGAAATAACCAGAAATTTGTAATATGTGAAAAAGTGCTAAAAGAATTTTATTTTTCCTTAACAAATTCCTGGATAAAGATACAATTTTTGTTAGCTTTGATAACTGAAAAAGTCGCCAGCAAAAATCAAGTGATTATTGAAAAACTTCTTGAAGTTTTCTTCTTAAATGGATTGAAATGTGGAATATTTAGGCAATCCTTAAAATGACATGTACAGGTGTTAATAGAAATAATTTTATATCAAACCAAAACTAATCAAATTCAGTGTATATTTTTTGGATAACTGGCTTTTACCAACTTTGCGGATAATTTTATGAGTGTGATGAATATTAGAATATTGAGCTTTCCAACAGAGATGAATATTTATATGAAACTATGCAGCTGCATTTGATTGTTTTTTGTGTCATTTTGTATGCCACAAATTGTTTAGATACCTCTTGTTATGCACTTAAGAGTTAAATAAACCCTAATGATTTTTAAATGTATTTCCATGTATATCACATACTTTTCACCAACATGCAACATTTATGTGTGTTCGCCTGTTTGTTATCAGCAACATTATGGGTCGACATAATATGAAGCCAACCCGTGTGAAGAAGAGAAATCTCATCAAAAAGCTGAGATTCTGAATCTGCTTTGAAAGCCAAGCCCAAAAAAAGCACTCAGGCAACAGCAGCAGCAACTTAACAGCAGCAGCGACTTAACAATAATCTTTACATTTAACGATGCGCTTAACAGGACTGTTGTTGTTATTGCTGTTGTTGTTGCTGTTGTTAGCAGGTGGAATCCCATCCCAAACACAACCCATAAAACAACAAAAAAAATAGCCCAAAACGAGGGAAATATTCTATGGTCCGTCATGAAACATGAAAATAACATATAAAATACATAAATACAAATGCAAAGCTGCGTCATTAAAAATGCCTTAAAATTGTTACACGACCAAATTCAAAATCAAGTGCAATCAGCGGTGACGACAACAACAACAGCGACGAATGCATACAAAAAAAAAAGAAGAATATTCAAGTAAATAAAAAACCAAACTGAAAAGCGAATGAGCAAAAGAGCTAAGCACAAGTGCATACTATGTGTGTGCGTGTGTTTGTGTGTGTGTGTCGGTGTAGTGTGTGAAAAAGACTCACGTTCAACGCTTTTTATTAATTCTGTTAAATATGCACACACAATAAAAAAAAAAACAGAAAAAAGCAGCAGAAAAGAAACAAGAATTTCAAACAAACATCAAACGTCGGTTTGTCAGGGGAGCTGAGGGGAGGGGCATGCTCTGCCGCTGCCTCTGCCTCTGCTCTGCTGCCTACGTGCAGTCCATTTCCCATTATGTTCCCCCACTCCTCTGGCAGCACAAAACGACTCTGCTGCTTGCCTTGCTGCCTTTCTGCCTGCTACCTGAAACTGAAATTTTCCCGCATTAGAATGCTCGCGTTCCGACTTGCTGCTGCTGCTGCTGCCACTGCTGATGGTGTTGTTGTTGTTGCTGTTGGTTATGTTGCACGCGGACAACGCGACGACGTCGACAGACAGATAGAGGACAGACAATCAGCCGAGAAACAGACGGCGGCGGCGGACGAACACTGAAAGCAAGAACTGAAAAAGAAAAAAAATGAGAAAAAAACATGCTGGCAGAAAGGGCATTGGAATGGGAGTTGATTTTATTTTTCTTCCTTTTCGGCCTCTTCTTCTTGGCGTTTGCCCTCTCTCTCTCTCTGTGTTTTTTTTTGTTTACCTTATGCTTTCGTTTATCGACCCGTTTTTGGTATTGTGTGTTTTTGTGTGCTACATATGCGTTTCTTTCTCGCTCTCTCTCTCTCTCCTCTCTCTCTGTCCCTTCGTTCGCGTGCGCCGCTCTCGCAGCACCAGCAGCAACATAATCGCATCTTGCATGCTTTTTGTATCTTGTTTTTTATCTCTCTTTGTGCGTTTTTTCCTTATTTTTTTCTTTTACATTCTTAAAGACGAAAATAAGCATTAAATTATGAATTTAATGATATTTATTTCAAGCACTTAAATGGCAGTAAAGTATTTTATTAAATTACTTTGCATATCTTACATTTTTTGTATACATTGCTCTTTGCATAACATTTTGAAATGTTAGGCGCGCAGCAGCCGCACACATAGCAAGCAGCTTTGGCGCGCGTTGCTGTTAAGGCGGCTGAACGCGATTGTTGTTCGATTAGTGTTTGGGAAATTTCACAGCTGTTGTGGCTCGCTAACAGCGCACTAGAGATGAGCGTCACTGTTAGCTAACAGGCAATCGGAAAAAGAAAAAAAAACAAGTCGAGTGAAGCAATGAAAAAGAAAAAAAAACAAAACAAAACAAAACTATATTGTTTTTGTTGATAATTGTGTTCTCTGTTGTTATTTCGTTGTTGTTGTCCACCAACATGTATTAAAAAGTGCACACACAATGTGGACGATTTAAAATAATAAATTGCTGCAGCAGCAAAAGAGCACGCGTTGTTTGCCCCCGCTGCAAAGTGTGCTCCAAAAGGTGTGGCTGTAGTTTTTTTTTCCTTCTACTTTCGTTGCTGTTGTTGCTTTAACTGTTAATGCATTTTATTAAATTTGTTTGTTTTTTGTTGTTGTTTCTATTTGCAGCGGCGTTGCAACTTCGCTAAGCTGCGCCGATTCCAGCACAGGATCCAGTGAGGATGCTTCCGAGCCCGGTTCACCGTACAGTGCGCACTCGCTATTGAGCGACGAGCAGCAACAGCACCATCAGCAGCAGCAGCTAAACAACAACAACAGCAGCAGCAGCAACAACAAAATGCCGCCACAAATACTCAGCAACAACAACAGCAGTGGCAACAGCAGCAGCAACACGGCAGCTGCAACAGCAACTGTTGCTGCAGCAACAACAGTGAATGCTGCACTAAGGAGCAACCACAACAGCACTGCCAAAATCACAACCACAACAATAGCAACAACAGCAACAACAAGTGCAACAGCAATCACACAACGCCTCAACCATAACAACAGCAACAACACAACGCTGCCTACGCTGCAATGGCCTTGGAACACAAGTCTCGGCAGCACCTCAACAGCAGTGCCTGCTGCCAGCAATCACCAACATCCCTCAGCAACAACAGCAACAGCCACAGCAACAACAATCAAGAAACGCAGCAGCAATTGCAGCGATGCCAGCCTAGCAACAATTGCAGTAGCGCCCAAAAAGTCACGCGCCGATTTAAGCAACAGCAACAGCAGCAATCACAACAACAGCAGCAATCACAACAACAACAGCAGCAGCAGCAGCGATAAAAGACTGAAAGCCGCCGCCTTGGAGGAGTCACAAACAAAAATCACAGGCTTCTTCAAGTCACAAATGAAGGCAACAACACCAACAGCAACAGGAACAGCGGCGGCAATAGCTGGCAAACTGTCGCCGTCGCCAGCAGCAGCAGCAATTGCTGCAATTGCAACGCCCAACACGCTGACAATGAGCACGCCAGCAACAACAGCCTCGCTAAACAAATACTTTAATATACTTTCGCAGCTCAACGAGCAAAAGCAGCAACAGCAACAGCACCAGCAGCAGCAGTTACTCTCGCAACAGCAACAACAGCAGTTGCCGCCTAAGCCAACACCGACAGCAACAGTTGCTGCTGCAACATTGCCTGTGCCAGCGCTGAAGAAAATCGAACGCAGCAGCAAACAACCCGCGAAAATTGCTCAAGTTGCGCCCAATTTACGCAAAACGCCCAGCAGCAACAGCAATAACAACAGCAACAGCCACGCCCACAACGCCCACAGCACGTTGCATGCCACAACAGGCAAATCGCCGGCGAAAAAGCATGTTGCAATTGCGCCGCGCACGCCCGAAATGAAGCAGCAGCAACAACAGCTGCAGCAACAGCATCAGTTGCAGTTGCATGCCTCAAAAACGCTGCTGGCAGCAGCAGCCTATCGCAACAGCAGCAACAACAACATCAGCAATAACTGTGCAACAACAACAACCACAACTGTTGCTGCCAAGCCCTGCCAGAAGTTGCAATTGGCTGCAACTGCCACGCCCACGCCGCAAGCAACGCCCACGCCGACACCAACGCCGGCAACGAATCCAACGCTTTATCAGCTGCCCGTGCATCAGTTGCCAAATTTGGTGCATTTGCCACCGCAACTTGCCGCTGCCGCCAACATCATGCAACTGAATAATGTTGCCAAGGCAGCAGTTGCTGCCGCCGCCAGCAACAATGCGGCAGCAGCAGCAGCCTCTGCGCAAGCAGCGCAGGCAGCTGCCGCACAATATTTTCTCAACGGCACCGTTTTCAAGTTGCAACAAGTCACAACGGCAACAACAACGACTGCCACAACGGCAACAGCAGCAGCAGCAGCTGCTGGCAGCAATCCTTTTGGCCTGCTCAGCACCACCAATGAGTTGCAGGAGTTGTTGCTCAAACAGCAGCAACAGCAGCTGCAGTCGCAACAGCAACAGTTGCAATTGCAGCAGCAACAACAGGCGGCGGCTGTCAAAGCAGCAGCGGCAACAACACAAGGCGCAACCAATTTGCAGGAGCTGTTTCAGCAACAGATTGCTGCCGCCATAGCAGCTCAACAGCAGCAGCAACAGTTGCAGTCGCAGCAGCAACAGTTGCAGTCACAACAGCAACATCAACAGGTGCAGCAGCAACAGCAGCAGCAGTTTCAACGCTTGGGCGCCGCAGCAGCAGCGCAGCCAGTTTTTATGGCAACACCGGCAGGATTGCTGCTAAATGCGGCCACACTGCCAGCAATGTTGGCTCAGGCAGCAGCAGCAATCGCTGCCAACAGTCAGCAACAGCAGCAGAAAGTGGCTGCTGCAGTTGCGCTGCAACAACAGCAACAGCAACATCATCAGCAGCAGCAGCAACATCATCAGCAGCAACAGTCGCTGCCGGCGCTGCAGCCTTTACCCGCGCTGAGTTCCATATTTGAGCCTGCCACCGAGCAGCAGCAACAGTTGCAGCTGCAGCAGCAGCAACTAGCGCAACTACTGCTCACACATCAGCAGCAGCAGCAACATCAGCAGGTGCAACAACAACAACAACAATTAATCACTGCCACTCAACCACCGCCGTTAACAGCTGCCAACAGCAGCAGCAGCGGCAACAGCAACACTGCCAACAGCAATGCCTCGAATAATTTAAGCAACAACACTGCCCAACAACAACAACAGCTACAGCAACAACAACGTGCCATTATCAAAGGACCACCGCCACTTGTAACCATTTCCTCCTCATCCTCAGCCTCATCCGCAGCAGCAGTCGCCTCCTCCTTGTCCTCCGGCTGCTCCTCCTCCGCCCCGCACAGCACAGCAGCAACAAAGACGCGACAATTGCCGGCGGCTTTGGCCAAGCCCTATCAAAAGCGCGCCCCACAGCAACAGTTGCACCAACAGCAGCAGCAACAATCGCTGAGCAAAGCGAAATTTTCTGCAATTGCCACGCCCACAACGCCGCCACCGTTGGTGCCGACGAGCACAGCAAATGTTGCTGGCAAGGAGTTGCAACAGTTGCGTAAAAGTGCCACGCCCACAACAACGCCCACGCCGCCACTAGTGAGCATAGCGCCTGCGAAGCTAACGCCAACACTTAGCATGGCCAAGCAGCAGCAGCAGCAGCAGCTGCAACAGTTGCAACAGTTGCAGCCACAGCAGCAGTTGACAACAGCAACAGTTGCCAAGATCTCAAGCAGCGCAGATCTGTTCGATCTGGTGAAGAATTCAAATGGGGCCATCAGCATTGTTGGCAAGGCAACAGCAACAACAACAGCTGCTGTTGCTGGACAATTGACACCGTTGCCGTTCAGTTCGCCGAGCAGCAACAGTTGCAACAGCATTGGCAACAGCAACAATTGCGCCTCGCCCGCTTTCTCCACGCACTCGTCGAGCACATTGTCCGCCTTTGGCAAGTCGCTCATCAGCATCAAGTCGGAACCGATGGAGGATTCCATGACGATGACAATGACGATGGCAACGACGCCGCACTCCAGCACACCCCTCTCCAACAACAGCAACATCAACAGCAGCAACAGCAGCAGCAGCAGCAACATGAAACCAACAACCAGTTTTGCTGGTCAGTTGCCGATGGCGAGGAGAGCCGCAGGTGAATCCTTGAAGCATGAATTGCTCGCCGAGTGCAATTCGAATTGCAGCAGCAGCTACAACAGCAGCAGCAATTCGGTTAGCAGTGCTGCCGATCTCTCGCTGGAGGCATCGACGCCGGCATCGTTAAGCAGCATCAGCAGCAACAGTTGCAGCAACAGCAACAGCAACATACGCATGCCACAGCTATTATCCTCATCATCGTCATCGCCGGCGGGGCATGCCAGTCAACAGGATATGCTCAGCGAAATGGTCACCTCGTCGTGCAACTCGAGTGCCACAGAGGATTGCTCGCAGGCAGCCACATCGCTGCCGCCCATTGCAATTGTTGGTGGCACACCAGTAGCAACAGCAGCAGCAGCAGCAGTTGATACAGCTTCTTCTGTTTCCACAACTGCTGCTGCTGCTGTTGCCACAACTGTTGGGGCAGCAACAATTGCCAGCAGTGGCAGCAGCAACTATGACGAGGAGGATGACATGAAATCGGTGGCATCCTCATCCGAGACAGCTGCCACGCACAAGCGTCTAACACCCGAGTCCGGAATTGGCGGCAGTCTGAGCAACAGCGAAAGCAGCAATTCAATTGCAGATGCCATGTAAATAACAACAACAACTACAGCCGCAGCAACAGTTGCTGCCTATTTATAGAGAACTCTTTTTATTCATTTATTTCCCATCCTTTTTTGTAGTTCCACAAAATCGATTTGTCCGCCTGCGTCGGCGAGCAGCAACAGTTGCAATGCCTCCTCGGACAGCAATTTGCCGTCACCCGCCTCGCCAACCAGCAGCAGCAACGATGATTGCTCTGGCTCCGGTTCCGGTTCAGGTTCCGGCGCCGGTTCGTCGCCACATCATTTGATCTTGTTGAGTGCCACACCAAGTCCGAGTAGCAACAACACCATTGTGGATACCACAATCGATGTTGCCACACTGCCCAAATGCGCCATTTCCCCGATACTCTCACAGCCGAAGACGATCCGGTTTCCGGCTGGCGCCGGAGCGGGAGCGAAGGGTGCCAAGCGGCACGATGGCGTCTGCTATTGGGATAAGTGCAACAAGAAGCACGAGAGCAACTCGAAGCTGTTGGACCACATGCAGACGCATCATGTGAATACGCAGACGGGTCCATTTGCCTGCCTCTGGGTCGGTTGCAAGGTGTACAACAAGGAGTCCTGCTCCCGTCGCTGGCTCGAGCGACACGTCCTCTCCCACGGCGGCTCCAAGCAGTTCAAGTGCATCGTCGAGGGCTGCGGTCTGCGCTTTGGCTCACAGGTAAGTGCTAATAATAATAATATAATCATAATAACAATGGCAACTAATTTGTCTTTTATTCCTTTTGCTGCAGTTGGCACTGCAGAAGCACGTGAACAATCACTTCAATGCCACCGACAATGCCAAGGAGAGCACCAGCAAACGCACCTCGGATCCACCGGTGCCCAAACAGTTGCGCAAGAATGGCAAGAAGCTGCGATATCGTCGACAACCCTTCTCAGGTGAGTGCAAGCATCTATTGGAAAGGATATACGGATAGTTTGTATTATTAGGAGGAGTCTGCTCTAAGTAGAATACAAGAAAGAACAGCTTTAGGATACTTACCGGTCTATTGGCAGGACACTGTAGACTAAGAAGTCACCTAACTGTGCAGGTTTTGTGAAAGAGAGGAGGAATCCTCGATGCACAGCCTAGCAGAATGTGTCTTGCTAAATTCATTTGCATTTCTGTTAATGCATAGCCAAAGTTCAACAATATTTCCATTTTATATATAAACAAAGTTGTGATTTATAATTACCCCCATTTGTGTTTGCAGCTCGCATGTTTGATTTCTTCGATACGGGGATTATGGAGGGACTGCAGCATCGTCTGCGCCAGATAAGCACGCTGACCAACGGAGCACAGGCGATAACTTTTCAGGGTCAGTGTGTGATGCGACGCCGCAACAGTCAAGGAGCCAACGAGTGCTTCGTGCGCTGGTCGCCACGTGAGATGTAAGTGGAGCGGAGTGGATATTTGATATGAGTACTAGTAATCAATTGCTAATCAAATTCCTTCTTTAGCATCTCTGATGAGTGGCTGCCGGAGTGCTCGAATCGGACGCGGCAACACACAAAGGTGTTGCACATCAAGCACATGCGACCCGCGGAGAAGACGCGCATCGACAGCCTGCTGAGCACCGCTTACAGATTACGCTACGATGCCCAGCTCTTTGCCGACGACTACAATGTCAACGAGCAGCAGCAGCAGCAGCAACAGCTGCTCAGGCAACAGCAACGGATGGATGCCGAGGAGCAGCTGAGTGGCAGCGATTGTGCGCAGAGCGATGATGAGGCACAGGATGAGGACGACGACGACGACGACGACGATGATGATGACGATGAAGATGATGATGATGATGAAGATGGGGAGGAGGACGACGATGATGATGATGACGATGATGATGATGGCGTCTCGGGCACAATTAGTTCAAGCAGCGGCACCGTGTCCAGCTATCAGCAGGTGCTCAGCATTGCCAAGCTGCAAATGCAACAGCGACGCAAACATCCAAGAAAACCGCCCAAAGCAAACACAACAACAACAACAGCAAGAGGAGTTAAGGTGGTGCCAACGGATGCACTGGTGCCCATTTAGAAAAGTATTGACTAAGTAATTAAACACACACCACACACACACACACACACCCTCATACACACACACACACACACCCCACACAACCCCCCAAAGGACAAACGAGTAAACAGTGACAAGTAGTTTATAGATTTTTATAAGGACTCCAACCCACATAGACACACAACTACACACAACTAGACACACACACGCATCTACTTTAAGGCCATTGTAACATACATTATAAATATATATATATATATTTAGTATATATACATATAGAAAGCAGACCGCTTGCAGTTTTTAGATAAAAACACGAGAAATGTACAGAAAAATCGCTTCAATATCATCCAAAAACCAAACGCGTGAACAAATTTTAACAAAACCTTTTTTTTTTTAATTAAATTCGAAATTCAATTTTATTTTGCTGAAGAAATATACTAGTAATGTTATCTGTAATCTTAATTCGTTTTTAGCATTTATGTTTAGCCTTTATTTTATGTAAATTGTGAACTGTTAACTGCCTAAAGAGAGAAGAGAGAAGCAAGTGGAAAGATGAAGATGAAGATGAAGAAGACCGCCGCAGACAAGACTTGTTTTCAAAATCAAATTCATTATCATTAAAAACATGTTTTACACTTTGTTTCGATTTTTGTTCGCCCCTTTCCCAAAAAAAAAAAACAACCTTCCAAAAATCAAACGCACAGCACAGAAAACAACAACAACAAAAACAACAACAAGAATAAGACTTGAAGCATTTATCGCTAAAATTGTTTATAATTATATAATTATGTACTCAATTCGAACAGCAATGCAAAAAAAAAAAATGAAAAACAAAAAAAAACAGTTTTTAAGTTTTCTAGCCACAGTAATAATATTTGTATAGAATATAAACAAATTAATGTAGTCGAAATTTTTGATATAATTATTGTCGTCGTCTAGTTCGATTTTGAGTAAGTGCTATCTGTAAATATTTATACATAATTAATTAAATAATTTTGCTCTTAGTGCGTTACAATTAAAATTCACATACACAAAACAAAAATCAACAAAAAACAAAAAAAAAAACCAACATAAGAAATCAAAATAAAAAAAACACAATTTTCACAATTTTTTACTTTCCATATTTTTATTTATTGTTAAATTTATATATATATATATATATACATATTTGATTTGTTTACAACCAAACAACAGTCCAAGGTCAAGTTCAATACAACAATTTGTAGCAGAAACAATAATTAACTATAATTTTTCAAAGCCAATGAATTAATAAGTGTTTTTTTGTTTGTGTAAGTTTAACAAATTGTAAAAAATAAGATTATGCAAATCAGAGATAATACTTATAAACTATATAAAAGAAAACAACCCTAAAGAGTACTCAACACTGCCAAAGCGAAATGAATACAACAACAACAAACAACAAGAAGAACAACAACAAACGACAACAGTTTAAGAACGACTGATAAATGTATAAATATCAAAAGCAAATTAATTTATACATATATATATGCATATATGTATATATATATATATATATATATATATATATATAAATGTGTGTATATAGAGCAACTGCGATCTTTCGTAATTCAGATTTCGCACAAAGCTTTTTGTCATACGTTGCAATAACAATAAGAATGCAAATAAATTTCACATTAGAATATATTAAATATATATTTATGTATTGTGTATTGTAGCTGCGCCTATATTCAAGACTAAGTATTGCTTAGTTAGTTAGTATTCCTTTTTCCCGATCGATTAAGTTCAAGTACGTAAAATTAGTTTCAAGCGTCTAGCTGCAAACTGTATACAAGAAATGAACCATATATATATATGTATATATATATAAATAACTAGGTACTATATATAATATATAGATGTGTAGATAGCGCCTTCAAGTCTGATGGGCGCATAACACTTATGGCATTGTACTTCCTTAGTACATACGTATATATATATATATAAATATATATATATATATATGTATATATTATTATGTATGTGTACATATTATGTATGTCTGTTTTTTGATGATAATTGAGATGAAAATGTTGCATTTTGTAAATGTTGTAGGCTATATAACAAATTGAAAGCAATACCTAACAAACGCCTATAAATACTAAATATATATGTATATACTCTGTATATGTATATGTTCTGAGTTAACCAAACATTTTGGATTGCCTAATATAAAAGATTCTTCGATATTTTGTACCGCAACACAAAACGTAATGAGAGAAAATTCAAATAAAATAAAACTACCTCAGATTTTTGCAAGCATAGAACAAAACAAAACAAAACAAACCAAAAAAAAAAAAATGAAATACAAAACAAAGAGCATAGGAATTTTTCGAGACAAGTTTTCTAAAGAACATTTAAGATAGAATAAACTATATATATTTAAATATATATGGTTAGCTGTCGTCACATTCAGCCGAACAAGGGAAAGTATACAAAGCAACAACATACAAAAAAATAAAAGAAAATACAAAAACAACAAAAAAAAAAAAGGAAATACTCTTAAATACGTAGGTTAAAAACTGCATATTTTGCTAATTATAATTATGTAAGCGCAATTCTTAGAAAACTTAAGATCCAGTTCTTCTCAACCTTCCTCAATCCTTCCTGTCCGTATTTCATCGAAAAAAAAAACAACTTTCTACTTCCAATTGAGAAACCTTTCCGGAAAATTTGCCTTTTACGCTATGCTAAATTTTCGTTTTGTAAATAGTTTATTATGATATACAAGACATATATAAGTAATATCATAATATAAATTACTAATAATGCAAACCGCTTTAATAAATTAAACAAAACAAAAAAGGAAAGAAAATGAAAACATTAAAGAAGCAAATAATAATAATTAAAATCCATTATAAATTAGCAAAGAAACAAAATGCATACAAAGTATTTCAGAACTTATGAATAATTTTAGAGCTCGCCAAGCAAAAAATAAACAATTGATTTAACATTTACTTTCGTGGCCCAGATCCTGGCCAAAAGCAACAACAACAGTTATCAGCAGCAGCTGCAGCAGCTGTTCGAGATTGTAACTAATGTAATCAAAACGAAAAGAGAACATTCTATACATAAAGAAGATATAAATATATATTATATATATTAACTCTACATATACACAACTTAGCATGTACAAGTGGAACAGACAGTAACAGAACATATATATATAAATATATATATATATATATATATATATATATATAAACGCTGATGAAAAGAAATTATATAGAGGCAAGAAATATTGAAAACCGCAAAGTGTTTTATTTCAGTGTATTCAAAAAGGGTAAGTAGTACAATGTAATTACCAATTTGCGTTAAAGGATTTTCAGAATTCAGTGCTTTTGGGTTCTTAGATGACCCATAATCTTGGAGTGCAGATTCCAACGCAATAAGTCCTGTAAAAATCTGTAAGGATTTGGTCTAATTAGGGCGCTGTCCATGTCACCTGTATACCCCTGAAAGTATGCCCCAAATATTTTG
This sequence comes from Drosophila glabriapex, assembly GCA_035042305.1. Classification (NCBI taxonomy): domain Eukaryota; kingdom Metazoa; phylum Arthropoda; class Insecta; order Diptera; family Drosophilidae; genus Drosophila; species Drosophila glabriapex. Next base: position 4,860,486 of record JAWNLN010000046.1, on the reverse strand, counting down.
CTCAGGGGAAATTCAGCCAATGCCACAACCTGATTGGTGTACTGGCTATACCAAGTAGCAGGCGCTCAACCTCAGAACAGGCTGTTAACTCAAATTACAGCTTTCACTCTCACTCAAAGTTCGACTCAACTTTAACTTTCACTCATTCAGCTGACGCCGACAAAAGTATGCAACAAGATTGTTGACTCCTTTTCTGGTTAGTGTAGCTGTATAAAAGAATAATAATATACTCCCAAAATAAAAGTTGCACGTTTTTTTTTGGAAATTAGAAATTACAATTTATTTCATACAATGTCTGTTGTTGTTGATTTGCTTTTGATGTTGTTTATCGAATACACAGTTACAGTAGTTGCTCTAAACCCTTTCTCATCGATCGTATTTATATATATATATGCATTATGTGTGGATGTTTTACAGTTTTGTTGGTGAATGCAAATAACAATAAAAATTCGCAAGAACAACAACAGCAACGACACGACGAACACAAAACAATTGCCTTGTTAATTCACAGACGCGTACGTGCCATCAACACCCCCTCCCCCTCACCAACAACAACCCAGCCACCCACCACTGACAAAGCAGAGAGTGAGAGGAGAGGTGGCGGTGGTGGGAGTGTGTGGGGTGTTAACAGCGCATGCAGTGTGTGTGAGACAAGCAAAGCTTTACATATACATACATACACATATTATTGTCAAGTGTTGTAAAGCGCTTGTTTGTTCTGCTTTTGCTTCTATTCTCGTGTTGTTGTTGCTGTTGTTGTTGTTGTGAATTAACCGCAAGCATGCTGGCACAAACTGTCAAGCAGAGACGTGACGGATTGTGGGGAAGGAGAGGGTTGGACAGAGAGTTGGGAGCAGCCCTGCACAGGTTGGTCACCTCCGCGCTCTCAGCATCACGATTGCATCGGCAGCCAACGGGCAGGGAACTAGTTGCCCCCACATCCAAGCCAGCCCCTCTACTCCTGCCTCCTTTTCATCACTTCTACGCGCCTCCACATTGTGAGCTGCTTGCTTGTTGTCTTGTTGTCTCTGTTGTTCTTATTGTTAACTCTATACACAATTTGTTGTTGTTATTTGCTTAGCATACAAATCGAGTTGTTGTTGTTGTCTTGTTTCGTTTTGGGGTTTTTGCATAACTTCTAATTTGTTGGGATTTTACAATTTTTTTGTTGCATTTTTCATACGTTGACAATTTTTCTTTTGTTGTTGTTTTTGTCTACGCTTTTCGCTTTTTTTTTATATTTATAGTTTTTGCTTGCACGACTTTTGTTGCTGTTGTTGTTTGCTGGTTTTGTTTTTATAATTTTGCTACTACATTTTCATGTTAATATTTTATACATAATATATATTTTATATATATATAATATTTGTTTTTCTTTACTATACAATAACAGCGGAAAAATTGTGTTTTTTATTTTTGTGTGTGTGTGATTTTTAATTAGGTTTCGATTTTTGTTTTGCTTTCATTACCATATTATTTATCATATTTTTTCTCATTTGTATTGTTTTGTAATTTTCTTTTTTTTTTTTTATAACAACTTTTTCATGTTAATATGTATAATTGTTTATCATTCTCTTGTACATACATATATATGTATATATATATATATTGTGTATATATATTATGTATATCAATACCGCGTAATTGTTGTTTTTTGTTTGTATTACAATTTTTTATGTATTTTCTTATCACAAAAAAATCATAATTATATATATATATAATTTATTATTATTAATTTTTAATATATTATTCTTAGAATTGAACAATAATTAAAAATAAACATAGGACTTAGTTACATTTTGTATGCGTGTGTTGGTGTGTGTGTGGTATGTGTGTGTGTGTGGTATGTGTGTGTGTGTGTTTATGATTGTATGTAGTTGGTTTGTTGTTGTTGAAGTATTGCCAAGTAATTAATTTGTTGTCTTTTCCCCATCAACAACCATTTGCCGTTAGAGCACTGCGCCAGTGTTGCCCTATTTGCGAGTGCAGCATTTTCATTTTGTTGTTGGATCGTTTTCGGTTGCTGTTGTTGTTGTTTATTATTCATTTATTTGTTGTTGTTTGGCCCTTTTCGCTAAATTTGTTTTGTTTGTTTGCTGCACAGCTGTTTGCAAATTTACAATTGTTGTTGGTTGTTGTTGTTGTTTTGTTTGTTTCTTTACAGTTTGTTAACGAATTTTACATATACACTAAACATTATTTAATAATAATAATGGAAAAAACAAATAACAAAGAGCACACGTTTTGTGGAGCGCAAAAAAATAATAATGACATAGAAAATAAAATGTAAAAAGAGACAAATTTAATATTTGATTACAAACTTTATGAACTTAACTGCAAAATTGATTTTTTTTTTGTTGATTTTTTCTTGTTTTGAACGGAAATAATAAATCTAAGCTAAACAGAACACCAGCAATTTAGCAATGCAAAAGAGAATAGGAAAAAAATAAACACTTGTTGTTGTTGATCGTGTTGCACACGCTGGGAAAAGTGCGACAATGTGGCAACAACACTGGCGTCCAACTCATCATCAAATTGCAGTTGATTATAATTGTTATTTGTTTTTTTTTTTTTGCTATATACAAACGGCCACCAGAGTTGCCACCAAGTTGCGTTTCTTTTTTTCCTTCCTTTTTCAATATTTGTTGGATGGTTTTTTACTATATATTTGATACACTTTTTACTTGCAGTTGTTGTTGTTGATTTTGTTGATTGCTGGGCTGTTTGTCTACTTGTTGTTGTTGTTGGTGTGTGTGTGTGTGTTGTTGTTTGAATTGATTGATTTATTTCGTGTACAGATAGATGGCAACAATCAAACCGTAGAGACCCAACACTTCGGCGAAGATGAGAATCAGGATCATGCCGACAAACAGACGAGGCTGCTGTGCTGTGCCACGAACACCGGCATCACCAACGATACCGATCGCAAAGCCGGCTGCCAGGCCCGAGAAGCCCACTGACAACCCAGCACCCAAATGAATGAAACCCCTGATGGATAAGGAATGGGGATTAATTACATTTTCCATATAAAATATATATATAGTGTCATACTCACTTGTATAAGGAATAAGTTACGGGCGTATCCAGTTGGCCGGCAATCAGGACAGCGACGACCAGACCGTAAATGGCAATGATACCCGCCATGACCACAGGAATGATGGATTTCATGATCAGTTCAGGACGCATCACTGACATGGCAGCAATACCGGTACCAGACTTAGCAGTGCCATAGGCGGCGCCGAGTGCTAAAAAGAAGATACAAAAAGTATATAAATATTTGAATAACTTTTATTGACTAATTTCATTACAAGGGTCACACGTCAACTAGACAGCAAAGGGTAAAGGTTAATTTTCCAAAGACCTTTTAAATAATAGATATTTCATCATTCATAAATCACACCAACTAGACAGCAAACAGCAAATGTGAAAGGTTAATTAGCCTTCACAAAGAGAGAATAAATAACCTTAAAATTAAAAAAAAAAATTCTATTTTAAAAATTAAAAAAAAAAAAACCTTTATTTCAGCTGAAACAATTAGCATAGGTTCACACTAACTGGACAAACAGTCCTGCTTAAGTAATTATAGATCAACTTTTGCTATTGCAGCCTTGAGCCTATTGTATCTAATGGCCCTCTGGGACCACACATACCTTAGATAATTGATCATATTTTCAAGTAAATCCACCAAACCAATACCAACAAATTCTAGCCAAATTCTGTAAACTAACGTAACATTTTAGCAGTCAGTCACAGTCACAGTCGCAATCACATGACCGACCCACATAACGAAAAAAAAAACTAGACACACACACACACAGACAGACAGACACACACACACATACAAATATAACAACTGCCTCAACAGTCTGTTTGTCAGAGAGTTGCTATTTGAGTGGATTTGACTCTCTTTCATATTTGGTTGCCTGCCTGACGCTGCTCTCATTACGATATTCATTTGATAAGGTCGACTTAATGGGAAGAAGCCAAAGTGCTAAAGTTGCCAAATGGCTAAATTAATGTACAATACAATTCAACATGTACACGACATATAAAGAGAGGTATATATATATATATTTATATTTTTTTAAATTTTTTTTTCAGCACGCGCATTGAATATTGAAATATAAAACCAGTTTCATATGACGGTCAATGGTATTTGTTAAATAAATGTTGAAAACAGCTAATTGCGTGTGTGTATGTGTGTGTTTCTCGAGTGGAGCGGTAATAAATCGAATTTATACACGCATATTCATGCATTCAAAGAATACTGGTAGTTTAAAAGAATAGAGGGAGAAACAGAAACAACAATAAATGCACATCTGTGTGAATAAAAGATAAGTGCGTGTGTGTGTGTGTGTGTATGTCTCGAATTCAGAGTTAACGTTAATGCTGCGGCAGCTGTGTCAGTGAGTGAGTGAGTGAGAGATAGAGAGAGATAGCTACTACAGTCGCTGCCTGCGTTTAAATGTCATGTGATTTATATTAATGCTAATTAACTGTATTTTCACTCAAATTGATATTCTACCGGTGCAAAGTGAACGAAGGGCTCTCGCTAAAATACATATTGATTTAAATACTATATCGTGGACAAAATCTATTCATTTTTTAACGAAGCTCTGCTTTAATAAGAAAGCCACAAAACTGCATAATTTTTGCTCATAGATGCATATACGTAATTCGTAACCACGTAAACCAGCATAGGAACCGGAATTCACTTGATATTAATTGTATTATTTATTCAGCTTTGCTCGCTAATAAAAAATTCATCTACAGTTGTCGCTATCGAAAAGCTGAGCAAACAGAAACACATTGAAAACTTGTTGTCGTCGATTTTGCCGCCTCTCGGGGGACTTCCAAACATGTTCACTAAATATTTATAAATGTGTGTGTGTTTGCTCAAATAAAACTCTATGTACATTCAATAGCAATTATTCAAAAATTCATTGAGTAAATTGAGAGAGAGAAAAACAAGTTAGAGTTGTGTGAATTGATCTCAGGCAAATAATTTAATTTTTTAAATAAGTTGAAATGCTTTTCCGGTTTTTTTTTACATAATATCGCTAACTAACGCTAAAGCGAGTGCTTTTTTATTAGCACCATATACACACTCAGATAACAAAATTTGTTTAAAAATACGTCAGTTTTTATTTTGCAAAAATGAATATACTGACTGATTAACAACTGATCAAAAATTGTACATGCCTATTTAATTTGGACGCTGATTGTAAAGGACTGCCAGTGTGTACACACACAAATTGATCAATTTATGTATACAAAAAATGTATTACTACTAGTTTGACCTCAGCGCTGCACTGCATTTTAAATGTGCATATTTCCATTTGTTATTAAATATGTATTTGGTGGCGGGGGTGGTTCTTTTTAACTGCTCATCGTGTGATAGACGCATGGCAGACAGTGGCGTGGGAGCTCTGCTAAAAACACAATATACAATACACAAAAACCGCTACTAGCAGCTAGCTAGGGAAGAGGAAGCAAGACGAGCCATAGAAACGAAAACAAACAAGCAGCAAAGCACCCAGCACATTTTTAGATAAATATAAATGTGAAGAATATATGAAAGTAGCAAGAAACAAATAAAAATATATGTATGCATGTGTGTGTGTGTGTGTGGATACCGACAATTAAAGCGTCACATTTGAGCGCGCATACAGAAGAATCCCAAACAGCAATCTTTGAGCAAGAAAGCAAGAGAGAGAGAGAGGAGAGTAGAAGCAGCTTATCAGAAAGTGCTCAATGAGAAAAGAGATGCTCGATTTCAATGCTGCTGTTGCTCTCATTGTTGTTGTTGCTGTTGTTATTGTTGGTGACAAGTGAAAAAGTCAAAGGCATTGGAATGCACAAACACAAAAACATAAAGAATAGAAACATAACATTATTTGTACATTGTTGTACAAGAATCTTAATTGTTCTCGAAAAGACATTTTAGCTTTTAGCTGTGGGTTTCTACTCATTCACACACGCACACACACATAGATCAGTAAGATTGCAGATTAGTCCGATTACAAATTCAGTTAGTTTTTTCATGCGTAATCCGAGTTCGATTAGATAATTTGCCAGCAGACAGGATGTGCGCACATGCACTTAAGTAGATAAACATATATGTTTATGTAGATTAATCATATTAATTCACAGTTATTGTTAATTAATTGTAGTGCAAGCAGCAGATAAAAGGCATTCCCACACACGCACATATTGATATTTTGCCCTACCACGTTGTGTACTGCTTCCCTATATTTTGCTCTCTCTCACTCAGATAAAAACAGGGTCGTCATATACAACAGCGCTTAAAAAAACTCAAGCAGCTGCTGTTGCTGCTTTAGATGCCCATGGAAATTTTTTGCAAGTTTTTTTAAGAGGCAGTGAAAAATAAACATAAGACGCAGCAGCACGTGACATTTAGAGCATATTACTTTTTACATAATTAACACACATACATACATGTGTAAATGTGTATGTACCCTTTTTACTATCATATTTGATACATATATATATATGTAAATGTATCTACTACTATTTTGAGACTGCGTTTGCGCAGGCAACAAGCAGCATGTGGGTGTAAATTGATGTTGTGTGTGTGTATGTCAGGCAGGCGTCTTGTGAAGGATATCTGAAACAGTGGGCAGCACTGATAAAACAAAAATAGAAAGAGAAGAAAAAATTGCACACAAAGCACAAAGCAACGCCCATTGTGCGGCGATATTGACAGTCAATGAGTCAGCCAGAAATCAGTCACAGCATTTTTAACTGCAAGCAAAACAATTCAAGGCTTTAGCGGTAGATTTATTCACTCTCACTCTCCCGCTCTCTGTCTCTCTCTGTTGATCATGTGATCGTGTGAGCGGTCTACCAAGCAGCAGAGCGTTGCCAGACATCAGTCATTACATACAAATAAATGCTGACAATAAGTATTGTTTTTTTTTCTCCTGTCAGTTGGTAATTGAATAAAAATGTTCTGTAGGCAGTGGCTTAAAATGAGTTATGTTGTTGACTTTAATTACATAAGAGACTACAGCGGCGGGTGCGATATCATTGTTGCCATGTCAACAAGAAGAAGAGACGTCTTAGCGCTATCTACAAAATGTATTTTTATTTAGCGCTCTACGCTAATAAGCAACGTAAATATTAAAGCCGAGCAAACTTTGCGTTGTTGTAGGAAATCACAAGACTATGTATTTGATGCATGACATAATAATTATGGCATTGATTTGTTTGTTTGCGGTTTATTAATCAAAAAGACTATTTAAAATGTTTTGGCCCTTTTACTTCCCTTTCCTTCTCCCTTCTTTTATTCGTGTTTAAACATTTAGCATTTAGAATTGAGAAGCGCGTGCTACTTTTTGAATTCTTGGTGTGTTTGCTTTCTTTACTTCATTCTCGGCGTTTCTCTTATCTTATCAGACACGAGCTGTATTGGCAAATACGCCAGTGCCACTTTATCAGCTAAGGTAAGTAGTATAAAATGTGAATGATAAGCTATATTTGTGAGAGGCATGTGATGCCTTCAATTCGCCTTGGGTGGATTCAATTGATCATGCAAGACTGATGAGGTAAAAAAAAAACAAACAAAAAGTGGCATGTGATTACGATTATAATGTGATTACTACAGGTGATTGAGAAATATGACAAACCATTCAATTTATCATGGGTTTGTACACACAATCCTTGTGATCAGTTAACAATAGGCCTTAAAATAAATAAATGCACGTAATAGTGCACTTAACACCCTTATTATCATCATCTATTTACTGTCCATATAAAATTAAACAGTTATTGCATTCGGAAGCCCCACTCATTCTTCATTCTACGTTCTTATACTCAGTGCAAGATAAACTAAGAAAAAATACTTCAGTATGGCAACACCAAAATGTTGGTCTTGTGACTCGAGTGGGAAAAGGAAAGCGAGCTTCTCGTCATAAACTTCACATACAAAAAAAAAAAAACCGTAACTCTGCGCTCACACTCATACAGTCCGAGTAAAATGACAATGGCTGGCACGAGAGCGTGCGCAACTCTCTCTTTCTCTCTCGCTTCCTCTCTTTCTGTACACCGCTCTTGCCTTTTATCTGCCGCTCACTTGCTGAGTGTGTATATATGTGTGTGTATGAGTAATGCCGTTTTTAGCATGTCGAATGAAAAAAATGCAGCAAATTTCTAATTTCGATGCTGCCATTTTTGTGTTGTTTGCAAATAAAAGCAATTAAATGCGCAGTGTTTATCTCAAAATTCAAAATAATTGAATATTTATTTATGTAATAAGGCTGGGCTGCGGCTGCTATTAACTATTCTATTCTGGTTAAAACATGATTTTTACTCGTCACGCGCATTTCAAATTGGACTCTAACTCAACACACTCACATGCACACGATTACGTGTACATATGTTGTGTGTGTGACTGACTGCTCTGCGTGTATTGAATTTTTTTATACACTGCCTGCCGCTACCTACAAACGTGCCTACATACATTTTTTTTTATTTTTTGCCTTGCTGTCTGGAGAGGTGCTTCCTCTTTTTCCTTTTCTTCTTGTAGCATTTACGCCACAAAATGTTCGATTTTTCTACGCATGCAGCGCTGCGTGGAGTTTGATTTCCTTTTTTTTTTTTTTGGTTATGGGGGAAAAACCAAGTGTAACTCACCTGAGAAGATAATGGCGGACGCAGCGCCCATAACACCGAAGAAGGGGCCATAGATGGGGTTTTCGGGACTCAGTTGCTCTGTAGACGACATTTTGCTTTGTTTTTTTTTGTGTTTTTAGGCTACAATAACAAAATGAAAATCGAAAATTGAATTCGTTTCTTTTTATATTTGGTTTATTGCACTTTTTATTTATTTAATGTTATAGATCGGCGCGTTTTAATATGCTTTGCAAGTGTATTATGGGGTGAAACAAAGTATTTTTATTACATATACAATGTATATATATGTGTACAAAATATTTTTCTTGCGCTGCTTTTCGAACCACAATGCTGCTGCGACGACGTACGATTTGTGAGTGAGCGACGCGTTGCGAGAGTGCGAGCGAGAGACCGAGAGAGAGTAAAATACATTCGCCGCTGCTCGCCGTCTCAAACAATTATTGAATTTTATCTCGAGAGAGCCCTTATCTATGTATTTGTGTGTGTAAGTTATGTGCCTATGTGTGTGTGTGTATGAGCGCATGACGGAATGAGCTCACATAAAAAAAAGTCCAATTGGCAATGACAACGCTCTGGAAAATTACACACGCACACACACACATAGTCACATGCACACACTCACATGAGTTATTTAAAACTTCGTTTTTCGAACACAATTGTCAACATTTGCGCGTTTTTTTAAATTCTTTTTAATACTGACTCAAATTTGCAGCAATTTTTACGCTCACCGCGCACACTCTCTCTCTCACACACACACACACGCATACACCATTACTCGTTCATTGTCATTGTGTTTTCATGTATGTGTATGTGTGTGTCGTGGCAGAAAATACTAATCTTCGTACGATTTTTGCTTGTTTTTCTATTTTCTTGCTAGTTACTTTATTTGTAGGTTGCGATTATTCGCAGCAGCATTGTTGTTGTAATTAATTCATTTACGATTACGCCTCATATGACTTGTGTAGTTATTTTTTCACTCACGTGATTAGAAATCTAATTTAAAGCAACTAGCTTCTGTGGCTGGCCTTTCGGGTTTATTGCTGGCTGCTGCTGCTCTGCTGGGCGACTAAAGCACGCTGATTTTTGATACGGCACTGAACTCCTACGCTGCGTTTGCGTTTGCTTTTATAAACTTTAGTCACGGGGGCGGATTTGCAGCAGTGCTACTTCTTGGCTTGCTATCGATATTTATGCAATCTGACGTTTTACAACACTACATGAACGAATATCAAGGCACGTCTGTGATTTCGGTTGGTATTTTTTTTTGGGTATTTGATATTTGGTTCTTTTGTTGGTATTTGTATTCTAAATATTTATAATTTGAATATAATCAGTGTTAGTTTAGTATTTTTCTAAAGCTTTCGATAACAGTGTGTTCATATTGGTGAGTAGCATGCGTGGATCCTCAGCGAGACCGGCGCCAACCATCGCATTGGCAAACAGCTGCTTGGTGATAAGCAAGGCCAATTCGGGTTCGCTCGTGCGCAGGGAATGCAGCTTCTTGATGATGGGATGTCTAAAATAGAAAAATATTTAGCCGTTAGAATTTTGATATAAATAATAAATATACAAGCTATCTTAAATTTAGTTTAAAAAGAGTATCGGAATTAATATAATATATATATATATATAATATAATTTAAAAGTAGACCATTTACTCACTTGGGATTGATTTCCAGCTCCGGTTGCAGCAGTGCAAAACGATTCTCTTCCGGCAACTGATGGCTTTGGGTGCGTATAAAATGACGAGCGGCTGCCATTTCCTCCACGGTGATGACACAGGGATGAGTGTCCAGGCGCGAAGTGACCTTCACCTTGGCCACCTGACCCTTGAGCTGATCCTGCAGCCAGGGTATCAGGCTATCCAGTTCGCTGCTCAACAGACTACCCTCGCCATAGTCCTGGAGAGCAGCCGGATCCTGTGACTGATTGCGCATCTCCTTCTCCACAGAGACGAGTTTCTTGCTCTTGAACTGACCCAGCTGCATTAGGACAAGTTCATCGTATGGCTCATAGCAGAAGAGCACCAGCTCATTGCGCTTCTTCAGACTCTCGTAATATGGCGAGGATTCGGCGAGGACACGATTCGGTGCCGCCAGATAGTAGATATCCTTCTGGTCGGCGCTAACCGATGTGTAGTAGTCATCCAAGGAGATGCGTTCCGTTTCCGATTTGGATGACTCGAAGCGCAACAGCTTGGAAATCTCCTCTTTCTCTGCGTTGTCCGTGGAAGTGACGATGCCCTCCTTGAGGAACAGGCCATAATCCCGATAGAATGCCGCATATTCCTCGGGCTGTTTCTTGGCACGCTCCTGCAGGAAGCGAATCACACGGCTCGTAATCACACTCGATAATTTCCGGATCAAGCTATTATTCTGCAACAGCTCACGGCTGAGATTCAAGGGTATATCCTCCGAGTCCACAACACCCTTGACAAATCTCAGCCACTTGGGCAACAAATTCTCCGTCTTCGACTGGATGAGCACCTTGCGCGTGTAGAGTGCGACTCCGGTGCTGCCATCCCGCGACATCTCAAAGAGTCCGGGTTTACCCTCCGGGAAATAGAGGAGAGCATGAATGCTCAAAGGAACATCCGCATTGTAGTGCAACGTGAAGCGAGGCGCATCGAAACTGTTGCTAATAAAACGATAGAAATCATTGTGCTGCTCCCTGCTAATGCTCTGGGGATCCATTAGCCATAGTGGCTTTATCTCATTCGCCTGCTTCCCGTTCAGCAAAATAGGTGAGCCAACAAAATTGCTGTATTTCTTGATCACCGCCTGGATGCGATCCTCATCCGCATACTCACGGCAATCGGTCTTCAGATGCAGCACAATCTTGGTGCCATGCTCCACATCGGGCACTTCCTCAATCAAATACGAGCCGCTGCCATCTGTGGACCAGCGCAACCCGGGCGCATCAGGAGTCGAGGCACGCGTGTAGACCTCAACCCGCTGGGCAACGATAAAGGAGGAATAGAACCCAACACCAAACTGACCAATTATATTGGAGCTGGTCTGGGCTGCTTGCTGGTTCTGCTTCAGTTCCTCGAGAAACTTTTTGGAGCCGCTGCGAGCAATGGTGCCCAGGTTGTTGACTAGCTCCTCGCGTGTCATTCCAATGCCCGTGTCCTGTATGATCAACTGCATCAACGGTTTATCCGTTGTAATTCTAATCTCCAGTGGGCGATCCTTTGCAGCCAGCTCGCCCCCGGTCGTGCTCAGCGCTGTATAGCGAAACTTCTCCAGTGCATCGCTGGCATTCGAGATAAGCTCACGGACAAAGACCTCATGATCCGAGTACAAGGAACGTGCAACAATATCGAGTAATTGTCGTGTTTCTGCCTGAAATTCATGTCTATCAGCGCTCGGCGATTCCTGGGCAGCAGTTGTCAGGCGACGTTGTGGCAGTACTGCAATGGAATAGCAAAGATAAAGTATCTTTTAACAGCTGCACTACAATCAACTCACCTGTGGGCAGCTTTTGGAATTGTTGATTGTTCAGCGCCCAACTGCCGACGCAATTTACTTGCCGGCTGAGGCGACTCAGTTGACGGGCCTTGAGCAGCACACCAAATGCACGCAGCGACATCTTTTTGGGTAAATTTATTATTTTTCAATAATTTAATTGTTTTATTTATTATTGTCCACACAAAATTTACTAAAATTACGTCTATGTCTAAACAAAAGTTGAAACACAAGTGTTATTTAACTTGACGAGGAGCGTACATGTGTTTGATTACCGATAAATGGGTGTAATCGATGTTTTCTTTTTATTGCGTACTTTACAGCACTGTTTTGAGTGTGTGCAGCTAAATATATTTTTAGTTAATTTTAAACGAATATTAAAACAGATAATATACTACTGTGTGGAATGAGCATTCGTATTTGTATTTATATTTGACTTAAATCTAAATTTAGAGTAGTAATGAAATTGATATCCAGCGCTTGCTTGACATATTTTTGCTTTTAAGCTTTTATTTATTTGCTATTTTCCATTGTTAATAAAATCTATTTACAAAAATGGTATTTAGTAAGTATTCCTCAAGTTACATATAGATGTCATCTTATCAGCCACATATTAACAATCAATTAACATTTGACCCCAACTAACAACCTCATAATCTCTTATCAGTAATTTGGATTTTTGCTTGCAACAAGCATAGCTTGAAATTTCTGCTATTAGTTTGTGATTTGGTTTGCTAAAAACTAGGCGGGCAAATTTTTAATTTACTTAAATAATTCTAATGCATAATTTAAATGTATCGTTTTAATATAGTTGCAATAATTTTAATCATCTCAATGGTTTTTCTAGATGCCTCAGCAAACCCAACTGAAGAACTCATTGATGAACAGGTGAATTTATTGTTTTAACTAAAAATACATGATTTTAAGTCGGATATTGCAGGAAGAGGAATGTGCATCGTATTGCTTAAAGATATTCCTGTGGAACACAGTGAATATGAACAATAAAATTGAGGCATGTGATAAAAAGAGTATGCAAATGTCTGTTCTGCAAAATCAACTGGTTGTCCTAAAACTAAAGGAAACAATGTACGAGAATACAATCAAAGAAAAAGAAGCGCAGTGTTCAAGACAAGAAAAACTTAACGAAGATGTTGCCTCCATAAAAGACAAGCTAGAAAACATGACGGAAAACAAGCAACTTGAGGACATTCTAAAACAATTAGAGAATTCTCGAGCCATAATTGAAGAGAAGAATGAACAGATAAGATCACTAAAGACAAAATTACAGATCAATGAATTCTTTCTGGGCACTTGCAAGTCGAATATTACATTAAGTCCGGCAGCCCTTGTAAGACAAGAAATGAGCATGCTGGAAACGAGTTGCTCACGAATAGAAAACACAACTGAAATTTGGAAAATTCAAGTACCAGGCATGGAACCTTTTCGGGTGCGTTGCGACGGAATTATTGCTGGTCCCGGTTGGACCGTTATTCAGCGACGCGTCGATGGTACTGTGGACTTTAATCGAAGCTGGGATGAATATCGGACGGGATTTGGAGATCTCGATGGGAACTTTTTCGTTGGCTTGGAGAAACTGTATCGCATGACAATTTTCCAGCCACACGAACTGTTTGTCTATCTTCAGAATTTTGATAATGAAATTCGATATGCTCACTACAGCAGTTTTAGTATCGGCAGCGAAGATGATGCTTACGAACTGAAAGATTTGGGTGAATTCGCTGGTGATGCTGGCGATGCTTTAAAGATGAATTTGAATATGAAATTCACCACATTCGATCGGGATAATGATAAACGCGGTTTCGACAACTGCTCCATTGAGCGTCAGGGCGGATGGTGGTTTAATCAGTGTGCAAGATCGTAAGTACTAAAAAGACTTAAGAGATTTTAGAAAGGTGTATATAAACGTATATTTATTAAGGAATTTGAATGGACGTTACTTTGAGAGAGAGTTGGACAAGTGGGAAGGCATTTGGTGGTGGAATTGGCAGGAAACGCGTACACTTCAATCAGTTCAAATGCTGATAAGACCAATAAGTCAAAAATAAAAACGAATAAACACAATTTTTAATACACATGTGTATTTTATAACTAATTATAAAAATATATTGTATTTCCAACGTTGCCGCTAATAAGATAACTTATACGATATATCGATTATTTGCCCATAGCGATAGTCAATATTCAATAGCACGAAGCCATTTCATGCGATACATCGATATTTTTCGTATTGAGTTACAACCCTGGAACTGGAAGCGCGTCGTCTTCGCGCTGTAGTTGTATTTATTGTTGAGTTTTCTTCTTTTTAACTACTATAAGTGATTGTGTGTGCGCCGCAGTATTTAGTAAATAGAATGTACAATTCGTGTGGCCTTTTGATAAAAATACGTATATAGAATGACATCGATTGATAGCGTACGCGTATTGCTCCAATCGCTGCCAGCAGCATCGCCTGCCGTCGGCAACAACAACAGCAGCAGCAACAACAACAACTGCAACAGTGCCTCACAAAATGAGTTGACGCCGGCAAAACTCGGCGCTGCTGCGACGCCGTTGCGCGTGAGAAATTCCCAGTTACAACTGCAACAACAGGCGCAGCAGCAGCAGCAACAGCAACTGTTTTTTGGCACGCCCGAAAAGTCAACGCTAGATGGCAAAGAACTCAATCCGCCGGATGAATTCTGGCGTGATTTGCATCAGTTTCACGAGCGACGCGGGTTAGTAATTGCCACTAAATTCCTGCCAGTGTACTCATATTCTATTTTATTGACAGCACACCGCTCACGCAGGCGGCCAAAATCAGTGGGCAGCATGTGGATTTGTATCGACTGTACCAGGAGGTCACCGAACGCGGTGGCTTCAACAAGGTCAACGTGCGCGACGAGTGGGACGAGGTGTACAGCGCGCTGGACTCGCTGCGCGATCGCTGTGTCAACGGCACCGCCGGCATTAAGCATATTTATCGACGTTATCTGGATAAATATGAACGTCTCAATTTTCTCGGCGAGGATCCGGATAAATTGGAGGCCTTGGAGGCGGCCATTGAGTGTGCTGATTTGGGCGCCAGTGCAAGTCGTTCACGTTCACGTCTTGTGATGGGCACCGGCAGCGGTTTGATTGGCAGTGGCCTCAATGTCAGTGGCATGGGCAGCTTATTTGGTTCGGCGCATTCCACGCTGACAGCGGTGCCCATGTTGTACAATCAGCGCCAGCATATGGTGAATGCGGATCGCCGGCGACAGTACAAGATGTCTACACAGCTGCACAAGCACAGCAGCTACGAGAAGTTGCTGCTGTCGCTAATTTCCCCACTGCCCAATGAGCAGGATTTCGCGATCAATGTGTGCACGCTGATGGCGAATGAGCCGCGTCCAACGCTGCAGTTGACGGAGTGTCCGAAGTTGTTGGATGTGCTGTTGGCGCATCTGGGTGTCTATGCAGATTACACAATGCGACAGCTATTCCAGCATGGTCACAACACTGCTGGCGTCCAGGTGCGAAGCAAATCGAAGCTGAACTTTTGGCGTGATTTGCTCTACGATAAGCCACAAATCCTGGATCTCTATACGGATGAACAGGCCTGGCTGGACAATGGACTGATTAGCAAGGAGACCGATGCCATCGATAATGACGATGATGATTATTTTCTTCAGTCGGATGATCTAGATTTCGATTGGGACTTTTTGCATTTGCGTCGCAGTCACGGCACCGACGAACGGATCGGTCAGCGTGTGCTCCAAATTGTGCAGCTGGTGCGCAGCCTGAGTTTCCATCAGGAGAACGTCTCGCTACTCGCCTCGAATCGCACACTCTGGCGCTACCTGGTCATGGGCGCCAATGTCCGTTGGAGTAAGTTATCCAAATGATTATTAAATCTATTTTTAAAGGGAATAGTTGGCGAAAGTCTAGTTTTTAACATGCATTGCTTGTTTTCAGGCAACATTCACATTCAGGCACTGGAGACGGCAGGCAACTTGGCGCAGCAGTTTGAGGTGCTGGATCCCGCCACGGATGAGCTGTCGCGCAATCTGCTGGCCACGCTGTGTGAGGGCGTCGACTCGAATGATCGGGCCGTGATCATCAGCTGCCTGGAGATACTCTATAAGCTGTGCGGACGCGAGGGCAATGCCCAGCATATTAATCGCTGTCTCGGCTTGGATTTCTATCAGCGTGTTATGCTGCTGCTGTCGCTGACGGACGTCATGCTGCTAATCTTTACGCTGGAGGCGATCTATGCGCTGAGCGCACTCGGTGCACGTCCCTGCTCCATGCTGATGCAGGTGCGTGGTCTGCTCGATCAACTGGTCGCCCTGTTGACGGTGGAGGCGCAGTCTTATGGCGCCGCCGGCTGCATATTGATGCGCGTCGTGGAGGTGGTGCCGGGCAACATGGTGTCCACTCTGCACCAGCAGCAGACGACTCAGGGCAATCAAATGACGCAACTGGCGACGGTTAAGCAATCGGCGCAGCAGCAGCCGGCATTAGTTGCTGCGCTGCCGCCGATGCCAACGCAGGTGCAAGTGTTGCCGCCACAAATGGAGCCGGTTGTTTTGCCTACGCCTGCTATAGTTCATGTTCCAGCTGCAGCGCCTGCTCCTGCTCCAGCTTCAGCTCCCGCTCCAGTGCCTGTAGTTGCTGTGCCTGTTGCGCTGCCCCTGCCCATGGCCATGCCCAGTTTGCCGCAGGTGCAACTCCCACCGATGCCCAGTTTGCCGCAGGTGCAGCTGCCCCCAGTGCCAGCATCCGCGCCAGTGCCGCTGCCCGTTGCGCCCTCAGCACCACAGAGTTTCACGCACGAAGACGAAACGTATGCGTTGGCCTGGCTGGGCGCCACCTACGAGCGTGCTGGCCAAGGACACGATCATCGTGTGGAGCAACAGGAGCTGTACACCATTTATCTATCGCATTGCCAGAAGGCGGGCAAGCATTCGGTGGTTAATCGCATGCAATTTCCACGCCTAGTCCGGCTCATCTTCAATCCGAGCGTTGGTCCGGCCATTGTGCGTCAGTTGGACGGCACCGATCTGCCTGGCACCCACTATGTGGGTATCCGGATGCGCGCCCAGCCATTGCCCATGCAGCAGCACAAGCAACAGCAGCAGCAGGTTGTCAAGAAGGATGCCAAACCCGAACCGGCAGCTGTAGTGGAAGCAGCTGAAGAAGTTACTCCGGCAGCTCCTAGCCAGCCCAGCTCGTCGCTAATTAAAAGTCTGCTGGCCAACAAAGTCAACGAACGTCAGCTAAAACAAAAGGCGCAAGCACAGCCACCTGCCCTGGTGCCCAGCACATCCTCCGCAACTGGCTCCTCGGCTGGTCAGCCCATTAAGGTGACCTCGACGGCAATTAGCGCCTTTGTCAACAATCCCCTCATGCAGCACACACCTGTCAAGGTGGGTCAGACCACCATAAAGCCACTGCATCCACAAATGGCGCTGGAAAAGAAACCGATGACGGATTCGGCGCCGCCACCACTAGCTCCCTTGAGCGGATCAAATGTGCTCACAAAGGATGCACAAGGACGCACCGTTATCATACAATCGAAACGAAAGCTGACCATCGATGAGGAGCAGAACAAACGGCTGGCATTGGAGAGTGGCAATAACAGCATTGCTGGTCCACCTGCCAAAGAGGAGCATCAAGTGACGCCCTCGAAGAATGCGGCCAATCTCTATGCGGATCTCGCTGCCTCCATACTCGAGGATGAGGACATGGATGATGTGCCGCCGCTCGCTGCGTCCAGTCAGGAACAGCAGCAACAGCAACCACAACAACAGTCCCAGCAACAACAGCAGCAGCAGCAGCAGCAGCAGCAGCAGCAGCAACAACAACAACAACAACAACAACAACAGCAACAACAACAATTGCAGTTGATACCCGCCAAAGTGCAGCCTGCCCAGCGTCAGTTAATCTTTCCGGCTGGTGGCTCGCCAGCAGCACCGCCTCAACTCAAGCTGGCGACGACGGCAACAATTAAAACGGATCAGGGACTGCAAACGGTGCCCGTCATCTTGCAACAGAAGACGGAGCAACAGCAGCAGCAGCAACAACAGCAACCACAACAGACACAAACACAATATGTGCTGGCCACCAATAATCAGGGACAAACCTATTTGGTGGCACAACAAACGGCTGCAGTGGCAGCGCCGCCCCAAGCCCCAAACACGCCCACATTGTTGGTCACACAATCCCCGCAACAGCAGACAAAGACCATCATCATATTGCAACAGCCGCCGGGTGTGAGCACATCGAATGCGCCCGGCACACAGAAGGTAATCATGACAACGTCGCAGGGACAACAGGTCCTGGTGACGACAACAACAGCGCCAGCAGCAGCACAGCAACGACCCGTGGCACCACAGCAACATCTGCAGCATCAGCAGCAGCAGCACCCACAACAGATCTTTCTCAATCCGCAGCGTGCGGTGCCAGCTGCTTTGGGTGCGGGTCAAATGTCGCCATCGCTGCTCTCGCAGCTCAACCAGATACCGGCAACGATTAAGCTGCATCAGCCACAACCAGCACAGTCACCGCAGCAGCAGCAAATGCATCGTGTGACAAGTAAGGCGGCGCCAATACCACAACTGCAACAGCATCAATCCATAATACAGCAGCACATCATCTCCGGCCCAACGGCGACGCAGGACAAGCGACAATTGCTTCTCGGTGGCATTAAGGAGACAACGCTCATCACTCAGACATCAGCAACTGCGGCCCCCTTGCAGCAAAGTCAACTCAATTCGCAGACAATCATTACCACACAGCCACCACAAGCACAACAGCAACAGCAGACAGCTGCAACCACAGCAGTTGTTGGCGCTACGTTGCAGCAACAGCAACAGCAGCAGCAGCAGCAACATATACGCAACGTGCTCGAACATCAACAGCAACATCACCCATCCATAATACAGCAAAAGATCACAATGCCAACGGTGGTGAGTACTGTGCAGAAGTGAAGAAGATTCTTATTTCTTATTTAAGGCTTATTTAAATAATTCCTAAACGTTTCTTTCTACTTGCAGCTAACAGAGGCTGGCAAAAGCAAAGTGGTTGCCACAGTGCCCATAGCCAAGAAGCCAATGCCGCCGCCTTCGTCCGTTGTGCAGCAGTTGCAACAGCAATCGGTGCAAATTCCAGCACTGAAACCCAATCAGCAACAAACCGTTCAGCAGACAACCACAGCAGCTGAGACAAAGCCGACGACGGAGCAAAGCATAACAGCAGCCGTTGCAACAATCCCGGCTGCCACAGTCATCTCAACAACGGCGACAACAACAAGCAGCAGCATTATAAGCAATGTGAATGCTGGTACACCTGTTGCTGCCACACCTGTTGTCGCAGTGCCGCCGGTGCCTGTGGATGTCAATTGGTTGTTCATATGCGATTGGCGCAATTGTCCGCGTCGCAAATTCAAATCGCTCAACGAGTTGCAACATCACGTGTGCAACGTCCACTGTCCGGATCATTTGGATCCGGGTGCCGAGATCTATTGTCAGTGGGGCAGCGGACCCAGTTTGTGTGATAATATTGCACGGAAACGTTACTCGCTGATGACACATCTGGTGGATCGTCATCTGGCGCTGGATGATTTGCGAGCGAGTGTGCAACGTCGCCTTGCCACCGGCATACACAATGTGGCACCAACACAGCCAACTGTGACAATTGTGCGCAATGCAGCGAATGCCACATCAACATCAGCAGCTGCAGCTGCAGCGGCAGCAACAAGCGCAACAACATCCACTGCGGTGGGCACTTCGGCACTGCAGGCGATCAAGCGTCATTCAGCCGACTTTCTCAACTCCAAGGAGCTGATGGATGAGAACGAGGGTCCGGTGACGAAGAGCATCCGCTTAACGGCTGCGCTCATTTTACGCAATCTGGTCAACAACACGTCGACTGCGAAACGTGGCTTAAAACGCTATGAGCCACATTTGGCCAATGTGGCATTTAGCAATGTCGAGGCCAGTGGCGTCCTATCACACATACTACACGAGTTGAGTCAGTAGCTCCCCCAATATATAGTATATAGTATATGCCTACACACACATCTATTTTTGTACACCTCTCGCTGCGCTGCTATAAACAACAAATTCAATAATTAATTCTACTAACGACACTATTAAAATGTGAACACAACTGAATGAAGTGAAAGTGTTTGGAGTGTATATAATCATAACATAGAATGGAAGTGCTTGTGGAATTGCGGAATTTGCACACATCTTGGAAAGGTTTCTACAAATTTCGAATCACATTTGGGTAGATTGTAAGCTTCGCATTCAGAGTTATCAACTAACTTGGGTTAATCAACAGGAAATTGTAATTTGCCTAACTCTGAAATGGTTTTGAAATATCGATTAGCGATATAAAATAATATTTACAAATGAGTAGGAAAATAATTCCTATAGATGTGCAGCAAAAGATAAATCTTAGAAAAAAGTTACATCACTTGGAATTTCGTTTAATTTTGATAAAGTTTTCATTTATTAAAGAGAATATTAACAAATTGATACATAGCCTTCAAAGATAATGAAATATATTCAACTTTTAACGGTTTTAACGGAATACATTGAGAAGCTTGAATAATATTCGAAAACAAAATTCACAATTAGATCAAGATTTAATATAGTCTTTTGATTTCATTTAAAATAGTAATATTCCGAATGGAACTGTACGGATTATTCATATATATTATATAGATAGCTGTTAAAGATCAACTAAATTACAGGGCTTATTCAGAAAGTATTTGCTTCCGAATTGTCAGTCGCTGCCAGAAGATAGGATTAGTTCAAAATGTGTAACACTTAAGAGCTAAATATAAAAAGACGACTGTGTCTGGGAGGTAGGTGCTAGGGCTTCCCCATTTTAGTTGTACAAGTCCCAGAGTGAGATCTGTGCATCCATGCCAGCTGCCGCCATAATAGGTGCATGCCACATGGACACCGGTTGCGCGGAGTAGGCCAGGTCCATGACGCCGCCCTGCTTGTGCTGTGTGAGCACTGCAAGCGGTCGCAAACTCTTCCACGAAAAGATGCGAATGCGTCCATCCCAGCCAGCGCTGGCGAAGACCTTCTGATCGGAGCGTATGCGCACACAATTCACGCCCGGATTCTTGATGCACAGCTCCGAGCCGCGCTGCATCTGCATCGATTGTCGCTGATAGCTAAAGGTCGTCAGCTTGTCCGCTGTTGTTTTGAAATTGAGATATATTATTATTATATAATTTAAGTATAAAAAGCTTGGGGGTTTCTTCTTACAAGCGCCGCCAACAATGCCGCGATTTGTGATGGAATCATAGTCAACCGTCAGGGCTTCCGGTGCCAGTTCCATGACATCAATCATACAGCCCGAGCTGAGATCCCAAGTGAGAAAATGCCCCGATTCGTAGCCGGCGAGCAGAAACAATTGGGAGGCGCACTCAAACGGCTTAAAACAGGTGACGCTGCCCAATTTGGGCAACTGTGGATCATCCGGTTGTAGCATTTGTGTTGGTGCCGCCGGATCCGTTACGTGCAGCACACCAATGGCCGTATCCTCGCACGGATAGAACAATAGCTGTTCATTTGTATTATTCGGATTGATGTGCAGAGCGGTGCGGCAATAGCCCAAATGATTACCGGGAATACTCCGCTCTTTGACATAGGAACTGTTGCTAATGGAGAACATGGTGATGGTGCCGCCCTTCTCCTGTGTTATCAGATGCTCTGTTGTGTGATGTAGATTCGTAATTGGCTCGCTGCCCACCTCAAAGTGCAGCGCCGAACGATTTGTCTGTGAAAATTAATAGGTTTTTCTATTTTCTATTTTTGTATATTTTTGTTGTTTTGCTCACCTGTAGATCCCATAGAAATACTTTGCCTTTGATGGTGCCCGCCAGCAGGCGTTCGCTCTCGTGGAAACATAGGGAATTCACTGCGCCCATGTCGGGGCAACGTAAACTGAACACTGGATCTGGTGGTAGCACAGCCATTTCAAAAAAGCGTATTTAAATTTATTAAATTATTAACTAAAAAGTGTGTGTTGCGTTGCAGATGTCGATAAGATAAATAATAAATTGCGGTGGTAAGTCGATAACGATAGGTTTGTCAGTGCTTCATAGCCATGATTTGTGAAATGCGGCAAATTCAAATGACATCACTGGAATTTATTGCAATATATCGTAATTTAATGCATGTGAGGTATTTTTAAATCTAGAAAGTAGCAAATTTAATGACTATTGCAATTTAAATAGATCGATAAGTTTGTGTTTTATGTTAGTCCACAAGCCACAATCCACACTGTTGGTTGTGTGTTACACACCGTAGCCGCTAGAGGTCGCCCGTGCTGTGGCGCGTCACGCAATCACTTTTGAAACTAGGAAAAACCAATAACAACAAAAACAACAATTTTTTTTTGTGCGCCTTTCAAAATGTTATCAAATCGTGCGCACAGCCTTTAAGTGAAAATGAGCTTAAGTGATTTTATAAGAGCGAAAAAACATTTAATCACTAAATGCGCACAAAACGTCCGTTAGCTATTAAAAAACATAACATTCGTCAAAGCCGCACGGCTTTAATGGACTTTGGCAGCGTCCGCAGCGTGTCTCGGCCTAGAACCCAAAGGTAGCGATCATAAAAAGACTTGTTGTCAGTTGTACTTTGTGTGACTATGGCAGCAAACCTAACAAAAAAACAACAAAACAAAAATATCACATAAAAGCGCTGAGAATTATGTGCCCGAAAAGATCGCAAAATAAACATGCTATAAGCTCGTTAATCAATGCTAAGTTGTCAGTTTCAAGTGGCTTTACCGATGTTTTTCTGCTGTTGTTCGTCTTCTTTTTTTTGTGTATGCCTTCCTGTACAATCAAACAAACCAACAAACAGCCTGAACAATCGTCTCGAGACTCCTGTTGCGTCCAAAATGATTTAGTAGACGCACAAAAGAAAACGTGCTATTTTTTAATATTCAGTTAAGGTTCGTATATATTTGCACAAATTTAGTATAGTTTTTTTTAGTGGAAAATGTACTTCAAATATTTATTATCCTGAAAGTTACAAGAAAAATGACTTTCAAAACCTTTTCATACATCGAACGATAATAATTCTAGTGTCCAGGACTTTCAAAAAATCCATGCAGCACTTAAATTTTGAAACATTTTATCTTTTGTCCAAGTTCTAGTTTTAATTTTACACTAAAAATCGAAAGGTTGGACTATTTAAAATTGTCCACTTCCCAACCTAGTTTTTTATACATATTCTGCCTCTAAAATAGATTAAGTTTTCACCGGAAAATTGGCTTAAGAATGCTGAATGATTGGATGGCTAATTTTCAAATGCAAACAAACTTGCAGAAAGTTGCAACAAATTGTAATTTGATTTGGGGCGCAACAAGTCAACAACTCTGTTTAAGTGTAGAATGCGCTTTCGGGCTTTAAAAGTGGCTAAGCAAGAGAATTCGCTCAACAGCTGAACAGCCAATCGTAAAAAGGTTAAAGAGGCTCAGCTGCAGCAACTCATTTGCTTTAGTTTTGGTTTTTATTGGAATGGACGGATGGACAGATGGACAGATGGACAGACAGCCAGGCAGGCAGACTGGGCGACAGACTGGCAGGAGGGAGAAGTCCATAAATCTTTTCGACACAGTGCTCGAGGTGAGGCGTTTAGTGGCCTAAACTATTTATGCATATATGTGGCCATGTGTGGGTAATCCATTTGAAATGGGTCAACGACTACAACAACAACAGCAACAACAACAACAACAACCACTTGCTACAACAGCCAGCTCCTTAAACGTTGCGAATGACCCAAAGTCAATAACAATAACAAAAGCAAAGTCATTTCGTATTCATACCCAACCCAGTTTCAGTTCCCAGTTTAAAACATATTAGCTTGTTACCTTAATGAAGTCATAAATTTTCGCTATCGCTGTGAAATATCTGGAATATCCTCCACTTCTAAGGAATACCAAACTTGGCTCTAGCACATTAAACTCTTTTCTTTTTTTCTCTCTCTTTTTTTTGGCACAGATCTTTACTCCAAATAAGCAACTCGATATCTGTGTGTGTGTGTGTGTGTGTATATATATATATGCTCGATAGTTAATCAGGCTTAGTTTGATATATGCTGACAGTATAGGTTGCCCACTCCCCCTCCCTCCTTCTGAGAGGGATGTGCCTGAATACCCCACTACCCGCTGTGTGCGTTCCTACGAAAATGAAGTTATCACGCGACAAACAATGCATTTCCCCCCCGGAGAGGCCTACACTATTTGGCATTGCTACCTATATAACTTTATATGGCTGTCATTATTAGCCAGATATGAAATGGGGAGCCCAAGCGATCGTCCTGCTGCCGGTGCTGCTTTTGCTCCTGCTGCCAACTTATTTATGCGCTACCTTAATGGACCTTTACCTACCATTTACTCGAACTCGAAGCGACTTCATCTCGGCTCCATTCTCAGTTGTGTTTCGCTTCTTTTTATATTTTTATGTGCCTCGAGTTTTTTATTGCATTATTTTCGCAATGCCCCATGAATCTTATTGAGCGTTGGAAATTATACAATGCCCCATTCCCGGACAGAACTATAGGCATTTTTATATGCATGTGTTTGTGAAGGTGTTGGAATTTTGATTTGCTTGCAACAATGCAGCGCTTGGCGTGAAGTTAAAATGCCATAAAAATACTTGTAAGCCAAATAGTAAATTATTAGCGGGTGTTCAGTTAATAATACACATATGCAACGATGGGGAAGTCTGAGCTGCATAGGAAACTTTATTAAGGCGTTTTCTTTAAGAATGACAAGTGAAAACGGCTTTTTTTTTAGCAAGCCGAAGATTATAAACCTTTGCAAAGCGGAGTTGTGCTAACGATCTCTGAGTTTCACTATAAATATAAATATACCCAATAATTGGTCCCTTGGAAGGTATATGTTATAATAGTCAGAAATTGATGATTTTATGTACAAACGTGAGGAGCATAAAAAAGAAACATATTTCGTGATTAATAATAAAATTATATTTTCAAAAATTATGTAAGCTCTCATGTGTTTAGTCATCGATGTTCGAGTTAATAGTAGGGTCGGTTGTACAATAATTAATCCCAATTAGCTGCAAATATGGCTTTTGAACATTTTCGATATACTTTATTTGCGCGTGTCTGATCCATTCTGTTAAAGTTTAAAGTAGCAGTAGACTTGAAATTACATTTAGACAGTTCAACTAGCTTTTGTGAACGCTTTTAACCTACTGAAAAGTACTCCAGTTTTATACCATGAATTTTACAATGGTATCAATAATTTCAAGCCTTCAGAAAGTGATGCAACGATAAATTCCATTTGCAACGTAAATATTTTGTAGCAACCACTTAAAATGCGCAACGAACCGCAACAGATTCATAATGTTTTTGTTGTGCGCAGCCCAATCAATTAAAACATCGACGTCTATCAGCATTATTATAAATCAAACGATAACATAAAATTGACACTAAAGGCGTTTCGCCCATTTTTCATGCGACGACGAGATTAAGCCTCCAAATTGTAGATTGTATAGCTAAAAAGTGTGCCCAAAACCAAAAAAAAAACTGGAGCTGAGCTTTGTTTTTAATATATGTGTATATGATGTATATATGCATGTATATACATTATATATATTTATATATATGTATGCAAATTGAACGTTGGCCAAACTGCTAGACGGGAAAAACTGGTCGGCACACCAAAGTGCTCTGGTAATTGATCAATTTCCGCAGACCGGAATACCACAAAATCTCGAATCGAAAACAGAAACAAAAAAATATATGAAAAATAAACAAACAAAAAACGTGAAAAAAAAACAAAAGACCCGCAGCTGTGGCTGATAATGTGATGGCCACTTGATTTTTAAACTGATTTATGCATTCAAATCCAGTGAGGGGGAGGCAAAAGTATATTTTTTATTAAGTTTTTATTTTATTTATTTTGTTTTTTGGTCTAATGAAATGGCGCTTCATAAAATCACCCACAACGCGGAGACTCTGACCTTTTATGGGCTGGGAATTTGTGTTGTTTTTTTTTGTGTTGATGTTGCACACCTTTTGCACCTACGCCGCACATTCCACTTGAGTGAAGTGGAGCGTCTCTCGCGCTCTCTGCTCCAATCAGACGCACTCAGCCAAAGTGCCAATCAAAAGGACAAAAGGACGACATCAACACTAAACTACACACTTCACACTGACCTGGGCCTCAACCTGATATCGAAACCTTGTCCGCCTGGTGTCAATAACATTGTATCAAGTGATTGCACACCCAATCGCTAGAGATGGACGCGTTTTGTGGCATTATTGCACGACAGGACACGACACAAACACGACAGTTGCACACGGAATGCGTGCATGCAACATGCGTTGTCAGATCTACATATGATTAATACGACATGCAACACTTATTTTGAATGTGTCAACTTGTTGCTTATAGCTTAATTTGAATGTGCAACAAATTTGATGATGATTTATGAGAATTCATTTAAAGTAGTTGCTGAACAAATGCGACAAAATAGCTGAAGCTGAAGCTATTACAGATGGTCAACATCTTTTCAACAACTTTTCTGTACAGATTTAATAATAATTTTATACATTCTTGATCAGAATTAACTATGAGTTCACAAAAACTCACATATTTCTAGTTGTTGTAAGTGCTGCGTGTCACGCAAGAGAATACGAGACACGCAGCAATCTCTGGTGGCATCATCTTGCCGCTGGACATGATTGCCGTTGGAGCGCTCGCCATTGGTTGATTGCCTGCTTGCATCACCTTCCTCTTCCTCTTCATCAGCTTTAACAAAAAAACAAAAAATTCCAATTTAATTGCGTGAATTAAAGCTGTAAATCATTATGCTAAGTGCCCTTTAATGTCTCAAAATGCAGCTCATTTGCAAGTGCACACAGGCCATGTTGAGGCAACAGCAGCAACAACAGCAGCAGCAGCAACTGCAAAGCGTAACATGAGGCATGCCCCCAGGCTATGTAATCATTTTTGTAATCGCCAACTTTTTGCTGTTACCAGAGCAACAACAGATGTCTCCTTGTGTCCTCCTCCTTCTGGGCAGGCTCTCGCCTGCAGTGGCTTGCCTACTTTCAATTATCAATTATTAACTTAATATCTTCTTCAGGCAATCTCTGTCTGCCCCCAGGTGTCACCAGCGACTAGCCACTAACTACACATGTCGCCTCCCATTCTGATATCATGTGTCCCTCACTGAAAGTGTTAATGTTTTAATTTCACATGCCAGCAAATTGGATACTAGATGATGATTACTCGAACGTGAACTGGGACTGGAATTGGGAATGGAACTGCGACTTTTACTTGGACTTCTACGAAGGACATCTACTTGGACTTTGATATGGACTTCAACTTATTATTCTATTTAGGACTTCTACTTAGATCTTCTTCATATAACTGCTTCTTGTACCTATATTTGGACTTCTACTTGGACTTGGACTGGGTCTTGACTTGGGCAGCCTTTCGTCTTTTGATTTTACCTTGCAATATCTTATTAATAAATCAGCTTTTAGATCGCTGACTATACTTCAAAATAGCATTAAAAAATTATATCAACAAAAATTCTGTCCTTAAAAATCTACAAAAATCAATAACTTTGTTAATTATGTTGACAGGCTGTTTATCATAAATAATTTCAAGTCAGGCCCGGTCAGACACAGTCTCCATTTAATCAGTGGCACATAAATGCAACTCTCGAAATCAAAAATATTTTGACAAGAGGTTAAACATTTGCAAGCAGCTATTTGACTTGCTGTCTGCGGCTATCCTGCGTGGCCATTAAATGTTTTCCATGCACTTATCACACACACAGTCAATAAGTGGGCTAAAATGAGTACAGGCCCAGTCATTTAATGAATGGCGCTAACTCCCAGCAGCCAGTTTGAGTATGAGTATGAGTATGAGTATGAGTATGAGTACCCATACCCGTACCCATACTCGTATTCATATAATTAAAATGCCACTTAGCTGACAGCTGCTGAACGCACAGCGAATTCAATTTCAAGTAGCCTGCAACCAAATTGTCATGCCACAAAGCCCCTAATCAACATATAAAAAACAGGGCGTGGCGGGGGCTGCTGCAAGACCTCATCTCGTATACAAAACAGCCTCAAAGAGAGGAGTGAAAAAAACACCTGATAAACACCTTACAAAAAAAAAAAAGAAAAAAACATGCCTATTAATTACTGTAATTTGGCTGTTGCTGCCGCCCAAAAAAAAAAGACCAAATTGGGGCGACAATCGCAACAGGATTAGTTGACCCAGTTGCCAAGTGAGCAGTTGGTTTTGTTTTTTTTAGTTGACACACGACAAACTTCACTGTGCCGCATGCCACATGCAACCTTAATAATTTAGCATCAATCAACTTTAGTTTTAGTTAACTCAACACAAAAAATATAAATGGAAAAACAAACAAACAGTAAAACTCACAAATGTCGAACTCATAAAATATTGATGGAGTTTCGCCCAAAAAAACACGGCGAAAGTTTTCCCAGACTCGTAACTAGTTTATTGTAATGCCTATAGTCTGGTCAGGAAGGTTAAATAGGTTGAAAAGTGAGGAATATCCTTTTTGAGATATATTTTGTGTAACCAGCAAACCCTTTTTGTTTAAAGTTTGTCATTCATATTTTATTTAGAAATATATTGGAGCATTTTTGACTTTATATTTTAAGATCTGGAAACTCCAATTTGACGTTTTATCAATTTTTATCATCATACTTTGTATAAAATATTGTTTCATAATTTGACAGTAATTTTAATAACTTCCTTAGTTATTTAATCTTTGTTTAATGTTCAAACTTGAAAAAAGTGTAAAAATTCCAATTAAACTTTATTTAATATTTGTTTGCAGCTGCTTTGATTAAGTAATTGTAATTGTACGAATTTCGTAATGATTAAAAACAAATTGTAAAACGTAGAAGTTTTGGTATATTTAGCTTGACGATTTAACAAGCAATTGATTTTTGCCAAAGGGCATTTAAGATTCGTTGTGATTTGGTGGCGCCTCAATTTTTGATGTTTGTTGCTGTTGTTGCTGACCCCCGAGGGGGCGTCTTGTTGGTGTTGTAGCCGTCCAGCTGCTGTTGTTGCTATTGTATTTTTTATGAAATGTGTTGAGACTTTGAAGTGCGTATAATTCATTTTGGTTGCGTTTTGCATGTCAGTTTTTGTTGCCAGACTAACTGACTGATTGAGTGACTGACTGAATGGTTGAATGACTGATCCAGCGGAGCTTGACGAGGAAAGCTGGGCGGTTGAGGCCAACTGCAGCTGTCAGTCAAGGCTCAAACAGGCCGCCAAGTAGCCAGCAGGCCAAGCAGTCAACTAGCCAACAGGCCAACAAGCACAACAAGCCCAGCAAACCACAATTGCTGACCAGCAATTTTCCATTGGCACTTTTGATAAATGGCGTTAAAATATTTCACATGCGCGGCGTCTGTTCAATTTTCGAACGCATTGTTCAATGGACCAGGTCCAAATGCACAGCCGGAAAGTGAAACTTGGCCATTTAAATGGATTTTTGCCAAGCAAGTCATTTTACTTGTAGTCGATTGGCTTTTAACAGCCGTTGCGCATACGCCTTGTAAGCCGGACAAAAAGTAACCTAATGAAAAACAATCACTTAATTGCTGACAACTTAATACCCTTGGATTATGTTAATCCTTTAGATTAACATAACATAACAGTTAATATAATTTTAGCCAGGAAATAATTATAGTTCAGCTTCCAGTTGAGAAGCTGGAAAGTTAAGTTATAAAATTTTGAGTAGATTACTTTGTTATCAAAAGCTTTCTCAACTCAACAAGTCAAATATTTTATCCACAGTATAGAAAATATATGTTTATTTAGTTTATAGGTATTTAAAGCCAGCACTAAATGATCGAATTGATTGTAAAACATATTAAATACGGTGTTAGCCTCGTTAAGCGAACAAATATTGCAAGCCCGTAATAAAGTTTTTTAGTATATTTTTTAAAGGCATGCAAAGCACAAACCAAACCAGTGATCAATAAAGTCGGAGATGGGAGCGGGATGCTGAAGAGGGGAATATTTTTATTAATTTTTGTTAGCTAAGGAGTAACCCGGTTGGCAACTATTTGTATGATAAAAGTACTTACGATTTCATTAGCCAACTGCAGCGAAACAAAATTGCCGACAAGCTTTATAGTAAATATTTATTTTTGTGACCAGTAGATTAATATTTGACTGCCAGCAGTTGACAGGCGGCAGTTGAAACTGGTAACAGGACTAAAGATTACGCAGCAGGCGCCACATCATTTGCGTTGCACTTAACTCGAGACTTGCCACAACTGATGGATTATGTGTGTGTGTGTGTGTGTTGAGCACATTTTGTCTCGCATTGATTTGTCAAATTGACATCAATAAATCGATCAGAGTCAGTCTAAGCTGACAGCTAATCATAAGCCGCAGCGGTGACAGGTGCTGGTTTTTCTCTCTCTTTTTTCTGCGCTTTTTTTCTTTGCGTAATTTCATGCAAGCTGCCAATCAATGCAGTCAATTGTCTTGATAAATGCGCACATTGACCAAGTTGCATACGATTGTGCTTGTACACTGAGAGAAACATACATAACATTAAATTTAAATAGTCGATTAGGATTAGAAGTAACGAAAAGAAGTAGGAAAGGTTATCTTAGGCAGATACCCTTGCAGAGTGTAGAATGATGAACTGGAAAAGAATAAATCTAGGTTTACAATTTATAGAGAATATTCTGTGACGAATCAATGAATATTGTTTAGTGCCTTCAGTCTCTTTTAGAGTCTATTTTTTGCTGAGTGTATGCGCCCTCGGGTGCTGTGGGCACGGCCTTAACTCGCTCTCCAGCTGGTTACCAGTTTTGGTTTGGCGGTGCAAAAAGTTGCACCAAATTAATTATAAGCCACCCACCCGACGGCGACGTGGGACGCCTCCCCATACCTAATACCACATGCCGCATGCCGCATGCCACATGCCTAATGCCTAACCTTGTTTGCTAAATGTTATGGCGCCGATGGCGGTGCAATGAGGGGGACAGGATTGGCTTACTACCATATGGCATTGATATCGTGTGTCCCAACTCCCAAGCTCACTGATTTCTGTACATTTATTTAAATGTATTCAACAAATTCAACATATTTTTTTTCGGCTCTTAACTCCTATTTATGTAACTCGTAACTTGTAGTTGTTGTTGTTGTTGCTGCTGCTGCTTATTGGGGTCTTGCAGCATGAAAACCCTGGGAAAATACTCAATATCTAATGACAGTTATTTATCAATGAAGTATTTTGTTGGCAACCATGTTCAGGCTGTGAAGCAGTTCGGGTGGAGGGGGTGCGGGTGATATATATATATATATGTGTGTAACGATCTGGTTGATAAACTCAAGATAATTACGAACTCAGTTTGCTTTAATCTTTTGATCTGATGGTTTATGTGTGTTATAAATAGGAATTTAAAATTAGAGATAGAGCACAGACAACGAGATCTAATACGAAGATATAATTCTTGGCACGCTTGCAATTCTCAATCTTTTCATTTATCTCGCAATCAACACCAATTTATCTCACAATCTAAATTACGATTGTAAGCAACACTTATTCAACAGCCTTTTTAAAATATATATTGCTTCGATATGCCATATGAATACAATCAACGCGTTTCGTTAACTAGTAATCATAAACATTGAAATACTGCCAAAATATTAAACATTATACAAAAGTACAAAAGCTAGTTGTTGGCAGGTTTAATAACAATGCGTTTGCTTTTTATGGCCATCAATTTGTTTGGCTGCGTAAAATTGTTGAAAAAAATATTAAAAAATCATAAACTTTGAAAACATAAAAATTAACTGGTTTTCACGTCTGTAAAAAGTTCAATGATGAGAGGGATGTAAGGGAAATTAAACTGGGAATTTAGACATATCAATGGGTAGGACTGGAACTGGACTTGCACGGCTAGAATATTAAAAGTTGAGTTGCTAAAATTGCGGAGCTAAACACAGGCAACTTGTGTTTATAATATATTTAATCTAAAAGTATTGATTTTTCGACAAATAGAAATTATTTACTTTACTAATTATAAAACATCAAATGCTGCAGATGATTTTTGTTTTTTAATGTTTATACTCTTAATTTTTTATACTCAGCTGTCTGTCCATCTGTCTGCTTGTATAAACATAACTTTCTTCGATACTTGAAATATAGAAATATATATTTGTCTATGTAATCGATAATTGCAAATAGATAAAACCGCCAAACTCCAACAATTTTAAGTGTAGAGTCGCAGACTTTGAAGGATAGATTGCTGGTGATGTTCTTCATAGGGTTCTAATTATCCCTTTCAAAGTTTGGCCTCCAAAAATTGCTTTTGTACATACTTAGTGTCCACATTTGAAAGGTGCATTAATGACTGAAAGAAGTTTCTTTACCATCAGTTCTCAGATGGTATTAGACTCGCCTGAACTAGCTTAGACTTACAGGGTATGTTCAAGTTGTACAGTTATCGATTCGTGCATTCTTCACAATGTTTGAAGCTGTTTATTTTTCATCGCTGGCAGTTAAACCATTTGACAAGTTGACTAAGACAAAACTGACGTCGCCGCACTTATTCAAAACCTTATGCGCAATTTAATAAAATCATTATGCAGCTGTCAGAGCCAATGACATTTGAGGCAACACTGAGACAGCGACGGCGACTGCAACTGTGACTGCCACAAAAATAAAAACAAATTATATAAAAAACCAACAAAACTTGCACAAGCTGCGGCAGCTAAAAGATACTTTATTGATTTCTGGCGGTGCTGTTGCGCAATGCCAATTCCAATTCCAAATACGAGTATGCGACTCAACGAATCTATAACTGAATATAAAACTATGAATACGCAAATGAATGCTTAAACTGAATTTGAATTGGAATCTGAATCTGAATCTGCCGCTTTATGCCTGGCCAAACACATCTTCACCTGCAGCGTTTGGTTGCACACACACACACATACACACACACACACATATATATTTGAATGCGGCCAACTGACGTTTCAATATTGTGGCTAATATTTAAAGCCAACAAAGTCAGTTGGCGCCAGCTCGCATTCTGTTTATGACCGTCACATTTTTGTGATAAATCGACGAATGCCGTTGCTAATTACAGAGTCATGGATTGCGTTTAATCAAATCAACTGCATCAGCCAAATCGGCAACTGCATTTGTCCAACGCCTAATGTTTCATTTGGCCAACTTGATGGCTGCCGCTGCTGCTGCTGCTGGCCGCAATAATATTTTGCATTCATTTGGCCGCATTTATGCTTTTCAATTGCCATTCAAGTTTCTGGGCACCTGTTGTCTCTGCTTAGATAAATTAAAATTACAAGGTATTAGCAGAAAGCTATGAATTAAATATATACATTAATTAATATTTGCTTATGGCTCTTTGCATCATATTATCATATTATTAAAATTATAATAAATAGTTTTCTGCTTTGGTTTATAAATTATATACATTTAATAGCTGAGTTCAGGTTATCTCAAAGTCAAGCCCAGACTTTTTACACCTTTGTTAATGGAAATATCCTTGATATTCATTTCTCGCATATCTTTAATTCTTACAAATATATATGCATATGCAACATATATGTATGTATATATGTATATATCTCAATTTATCGCCACACTGCATTTGGCAACCCAAGTCAGCCTTATTACTTCGTTTTCTTTTTTTGGTATTGTATATCATGTTCGATGTGTGTTTGTGTTAGCCACATTTGTATGCCAATTTTAGCCCCATTTGCCGGTCACGGGCTGCGGCTTTTTAACGTTCCGTTGTTGCTACTCCCCTCACCCCCCACTCCCCTTCCGACGGCCTCCTTCCACCTTCACACCCCGTTTCCTTCGAAATGGGCCTGGACCGATGTGAACATAAATCTTGCACGCATATTTAAGTTGATGATGTTAAATGGCTGTACTAAAAATACGAAATATGCATGCCGTATGCAGGCAACAGTTTCATCCTGTCGCTTGTCGAGTGGAATGTGCTACAACACCAGTAACAACAACACCACCAGCAACAACAACAACAACACCAGCAACATGGCGACATTCATAAACTAAAACTGAGCAAACGTACCAACAGCCAACGGGCGAGGCGAGGGGCGGGGGCTCCAAGGGGAGGCAACGGGACTCTCGTGGGTTTGGGTTGGACAACACAGACTCGACCAATGCAACGGGGCCAACAAAACGTTCTGCCCAAAAAGGAAACAAAACGAAAGGCCAACAACACCCAAAGACATTAACAGCGAATTGATTATACTCTTTGCTTAAATCGAGTTGCAGAAGGATCTATATACAACTTGCAGAAGGATTTTTAAAAATACTCAAAATTAACAGAGATACCTGAAGCTATATGTTAGCTGTTATTCTAGGCATTCCACAGAACTTTTCCTATTTTATATCGATGCCTTAATGTATTGCTTAAATTGGTTGAAATGAAACCCAACCTATTCCCTTAAAGCGTTGCAAGCTCACTTGAGAAGTATATACACCCCACAACAAGTTTGTAACTGCGATTGGTTTTTCTCATTTAGCAAAGAGTTTTTTCTCCTTTTTTTGTTTTGGTTTTTTTTTTATTATTATTATTTCTTGGCATGTTTTCTTTTTGCTTAACGGCGGCAGATTTGAAAAGAATTTTTGCTCGCAAATGAAATTGTTTCCTGTTAAAAGCTAAAAAACAACAACTAGTAAAAAATATGCGAGACTCCAGAGAGAGTCCAGAGAGGAGAGCTTGGACTTGGACTTGGACATGGACATGGAGTTGCAGTTGGACGGCACCTGCCGTCGCAACGATTGATGAAATTAAAAGGTATAAATAAAAATCTTTTTAATGGTCTGGGGATTTG
Source organism: Drosophila glabriapex (assembly GCA_035042305.1). Taxonomy (NCBI): domain Eukaryota; kingdom Metazoa; phylum Arthropoda; class Insecta; order Diptera; family Drosophilidae; genus Drosophila; species Drosophila glabriapex. The sequence continues at coordinate 4,825,450 of JAWNLN010000046.1, read as the reverse complement.
GAACTTAATTTTTTAATTAAACAAGCGGCCGCATACTGGGGACAACGATGATAACTGGGGAATGGCTGTTAAGGCAAAGGACAGGCAGGATGGAAGGGTGAGCTGGAAATGGGTGCTGCATGAGATACGAGTTGCAGCCAGAGGCGATTGCTGACTGGGACATTTATGCAAAGCAGCCACCGAGTTCCCTTTTTGTTTTTTTCTTCTTTTTTTTATTTTTGCCAACCACTTCAGCAAGAGCCACTTGTGTGGTCCGGTCTGCAAACTCCACTCATTTTAACCATGGTCTGCTGGCAAACAGGCAGCAGCAAGAGCCCCACAAGGAGGTGGCATCATCCATACCATAATTGTGTTTGTATGCTCTTTTTTTTAGCCCAACACTTTTACTGTGGATATAAATGTAGATTGCAGATTGTGGATGGCAGATTGCTGTTGCTGCCTCCCGCAATAACATGTTAATCCCCAACTCCAGCAACAATGTCAAATGTCAGCACATGTCATTTGTCATTTGGCCACAGAGACACAACTGCACCGACAACTTCTTTGGTTTGTCGCCTGGCAAACATTTGTCACTTGCACTTGGACCACCTGGTAACTGATAGGATTGAGAAGCCTTACAGGCTTACAGGGCTCAATGGTTCTATTATGCACAGACCCTTTTTGCAAAACAGCTTTTGGTATGCGGTATTCTATGATGCCAGCGGAAATGATGATTATAATTGGCATTGATATTGTCCACTCCAAAGACTTGTTATTCTACATGTATGAAGAGTGGAGGTTGCAGCAGGCGAAGTTAATGATGTAAGCAGGGAAAAGTAATGGGTTAATTATTTTCCATAAAAATACTTTTGTTTGATTTTTATAGCCCTTTCGTCACTCTCAACAACTCGATTAAAGAAAACGCATTGACTGCAATTGTGTTTTTAATTTATATATAATTTTTATTTATACGTTTTCTCTGCACACGTTTGAAAACTAAGACAGATGTTACACTAAATGAATAAGAATAAAAAATAATGGCAATTTGCTGAAATGAAAAAAATTGGCAGACAAAGGAAAAAGTAAATTTTTGTTTTCTCTTCGATTTTGACGCTTTTTATTGAATTATTATTTTGCGTTACTCGTTTAAATACAAAGAAATGCAATTAAATAGGCATAGAATAGAGATAGTAATTAGATAGATTTTAAACAGAGATAGTATAGATGTGTATGTGTGTGTGTGTGTAGGTGTATGTGTATATGTGTGTATGTGTTATACAAGTGTGTGTTTTATACATAAATAATTACAAGTATACTAAACAAATTACAATTTACAATGCAAAATGCAAAAATGGCGGGAGCAAAAGGGGGGCAACTAAATTACAAGTGTATTAAAATTAAATGTAAAATTAATTAATTGGTTAATTAATGCATTAATTAGTAGTAGTTTGAAAAAAATAATAGTAGTTGTGGTGCAAATGAATTTACAAATGACGAATGAGCTGTATTAAATAAATATATAGTCGTATTAAGTAGTACGAATGATATATAATAAAGATTTCCATTTTTTTGTTTTGTTTTGTTTTCTTTTGTTTTGTTTTTCTCGTTTTAGCATTGTTTTTTGTTTTTCTTTCTTTATAATATTCGTTTTGTTAACATAAAATGTTATATTACAGCAACGCGCATATAAGTACAGTAGTTCAATTTGAGTTTTTTTGTTTAATTATTCTTTTTTTATTTGTTTTTTTTTTGTTGTTTTTTACTGTGTGGCTTGTAGTTGTTGTTGTTAATTCAATTGTTAATGCTGCTTCAATGTCTAGTTAAGTAATCATAAATGTTTCAATTGTTAAATGTTCTCTTTCTTGCTCTTAAGTACACACTAATTAAATTTTTTTCACCTAAGCATTTTTTGCATTAACTTTTTGTTTGTTTGTTTGTTATTGTTGTTTAATTTACATTCATACATATTGCTACATATAAACTTGACGCGTTTTTTTCAATTGCCTTTTGTTAATTGAATTTTTTGTATTTGTTTTTTTTTTAATTTTCGTTTTTCGTTTTTAAATTTTGTTTATGTATTTGGTTTGCTAATTTGTTTGAACTATTTACGTTTTGTATTTCATTATAAATATACGAGAAACAATTGTTGTTTATATTTATGTATATATATATATAAATAATCATTATATATATATATATATATATATATATATATATATATCTATATATATGTAGAAAAGCAGCAGTTGGTTTCTTTTGTTTTGATTTTACATTTTATTTAGTTACATATTTAATTAATAAATATAACGTTTATTCAGTGTGAATTTTGGTGTTTTATCGCCGTATATATACCATACGATTTACTTATTGTTTTGTAGCAATTTCTTTTAGTATTTAAAAGTTTTTGTTTTGCATTTGTTTAATAACTAGTACTTGACTTGGCTAAGTTTTTTTTTGTTGTCAGTTGATTAGCTTCAAATTTTCTCAAAAGCAATTTCAAAATGTTTATTTTTTTTTTAGTATTTTCTATTAATTCATGCTCTATGCCCTTTGAACATTGTACAGCACTGCTTTCTCTTTTCACAGTGTTGAGCAACATTCGCTTTTACCCATTTGTTTTAAAAATTCGGTTTATTTTTTGCATTTGTCGGAATTAATCCAATTTCTTTCACTTGTGCCTATTAAAATTGATTATTTTAATTTTTTTAAAGTTTTTTTTTCTTGTTTGGAAGTGTTTTGCTGTGCGAATTTGTTGTCAATTTTTTGTTTTGGTTTTTTCTTTTTCGTTTTTGCTTGCGTATGAATTTAAAAAACATTTTCAATAAATTTGTTTACTAATTTGCGATTTGGTTTTTGGTTCATTATAAAATTTTGAAAATATATATGCGTATATATATACTTAGTTTTTGTTTTTAGTTTTTTTTTTCAATATATATATATTTTTTTGTAATCTCATTGCTAATAAATTTAATTGATTTAGTAAACCAAAGTTGCTATTTGCCTTACATTCAGTGCGTCTAAACATTTATTAATTTCTTAGTTTTTCGATTTCTCGCTGACACCTTAAATTGTTTTTTATATTTTTTTATATTTATGCAACTTGCTTTTTTGTTTCAACAATATCAGTTTTTTTTTCGTTTTCGTTTGGTTTTGTTTTGTTAGTTATATAGCACATACTCGTAAATAAAAATCTTATTGTCTTTCATTTATAACTATGTAGCAGTTCTGCGAGTTCGTCCATGCAACTGATTTGCTTGACTTTTGTTTTAATAGCTGTGAAAGTGTGTTCTGAGTTCTCTGACAGGCCAGGCTTGGAGATAGGCAGAGATAGAGAGAGAGAGAGAGAGAGAGAGAGAGAGAGGGAGAAAGTTTAGTAATAAGCAGAGCTGTAATTTCCAGCACAAATATTTTGGTAATTAAAAAAACATATACGTAATTACTTGAAGTAATGATAATTCAGTTATTTGTTTATTCATCATATAATTACTATAACAAATATTAATTGTATTTAAGTAATTAAATATTTAAATTGGCATTGCTCCAGTAATTGTAAGTAATTGTTTTCACAATTACTAAAGTAATTGTTTATGTAATTGCTGGTATTTACTGCCGCCTTAGCTTCAAGTGTTTGATGAAAATGTGGCCTGAGTTTCTTAATTTCTGTGTGTATGTGTGTTGGTGTGCAGCCAAGTGTTGCAAAGTTCTGACCGAGTTGAGGCATCATCATCATCATCATCATCATCATCATCAATCAGATCAATAAGCCCAAAGTTTGTGGCCAAAGCAACTTCATATATTTATGTATGCATATGCATATATAGGCAAGTATGTATATGTATCAGTTCATTATATAATATATATATATATATATAGATTAATGCATAATTTTTGCCATTCACTTGTTTTCTCATTTGCCTCGTATAAATTCTTTGCCATTCAAATTAAAACGCTTCGAAAAAACTGTACTGAGTATAGGTATGTCTATATGTGTCTATATGTATATATATATTTGTTGTTATATATATATAACTGCGACTAATTCGTGTAACTGTTGCGCCCACAAACCGATTACCGATAACCGATTGTCAGATTGTATCCCCTACCTATCCACCCATCACCCAAAACTCAGCTTTTTGTTGTTGCGTGCTTAATTTACTACGCCAATCTGGGCTTTCGTCGCACATTGTTAATTTTGATCATGCCAATGCGTATAGATTCGGGTAAGACGGCTGTGGGCGATGTGGCCAGAAAGCCACTAACAAAAGTCAGACGACTATTGGTGCTGTTAGTTGTAATATTGTTGTTGCTGTTGCTGTTGTCGTTTTCGTTAAAGACATCCTCGAAGACATCGGGATATACGCTAATATTGTCCAGATTATCAATATCTATGTCGCCTGCCTCGTTGCGCACATAGGTCAACTGATGATAGGGTGTTGCTAATAATTTTTGCATTGATTTACGCAGCGATTTTTTAGTGGTTGTTGTAACAACTGTTGCTCCTGTTGTTTCTCTTGTTTCTGTTGTTGTTGTTGTTGTCGTAGCAGTTGCTGTTGGCGCTATTTCGGTTAGCGTGTTGTTCAGATTGCTGTTGATGTTCTTGTGAACACTGAACAGCTTATCGGCAATATGTTGCTGCAGTGTAGTAATGGGAACAGCAACCGCTGCTGTTGCTGCACTGCTGGCAGCCACTGTTGATCGCGTGATGGCCGTTGGCATTGCTGTTGCTGCGCGTAATAGTTTGTGTTGCTGTTGCTGCTGCTGCTGCTGTTTGTTGTTGCTGTCACGCAGCAATTGTTGCTGGTTGGGGTTAGGGCTGGTGCTGCTGCTGCTGCTGCTGCTGCGATGCCTGCTGAGCTTTGCTGTTGCTGCTGTGGGCACTGCTGTTGCGCTTGCTGCTGCTGCTGTCGTGTTGCCTGGTTCATGTTGCTGCTGCGTTGTGTGCCATTTGTTGTACATTAGCGTGGCTAGTGATGCTGGAAGTGGCGTTTGTTGCAGCACCGCTTGTGTGCCTGTTGCTGTTGTTGTTGTTGTTGCTGCCGTTGCTGCTGCTGTTGTCGAGGTAGTTTTAGCCACTGTTGCTGTTGCTGTTGCTTTGGTTTCATAGTTTGCCGTCGATTGCAGCCCATTTTCAACATCCTCAACCAGCTCTGCTTCGTACTGCAGCAAGTCGGTGTCATTGCCGACATTTGAAGTTGATGTTGCTGTTGTTGTTATTGTCGCTGATGCTTCGGTTTCCAGCTCGGTGATGAATGTGGACCAGGCATCGTAGTTGCTGCTGCTGCTATACGATTTAATACTGTCTTCTGCTGTTGTTAGCAACATGTTGTTGGCGCTTGTGCTGCTGCTGCTGCTGCTGTCCTCATCTGGCGTATAGCTATCAATTGTAGCTGTGGGTGTGGCAAACCAAGTGGACCAGGGCTCACTGCTGCTGCTGATGCTACTGCTGCTGCTGTAGCCATCGTCATATCCTGTGGAAAAACTGCTGCTACTGCTGCTGATGCTGCTGCTTTCATCTGTGCTGCCCTCAAGTGTTGCTGCTGTCGATAGCAGTCGCAATTTTTGCAGTTCTTGCTGCTGCTGTTGTTGCTTTTGCTTGCGTGCCTTTCTTCGTCTGCCTTTGCGTTTGCTGGCTTGCGTTGTTGTTGTTGTCGTTGACGATTTGGTTATTGCTGCTGCTCCTGCTGCTGTTGTCGTTGTTGTTGTGGTTGTTGCTGTTGCACTTTTGGCAGTCATTTGTTTCGTTGGACTAGCTGTGACTCGTTGTTGCTGTTGCCTGTGTTGTTGTCGTCGCTGCACCTTTGAGGGATCATCATGATGATGTCGCACCTGATGTTGCTGCCGTTGCTGCTGCTGCTGATGTTGCTGCTGTTGTTTTCGTTCTAATGCTAATTGTTGTTGTTGTTTTTTGTTAGTGCTACTTAAACTACTACTACTATTATGGCCATGATGCGCATGTTGCTGTTGCAACTTTTGATTTTGGTTATTCGATTTGTGGCGATTGTTTTTGTTGCGCGAGACTTTGCGATAGTTGCTGCTGCTGCTGCTGTTGCTGTGGCTGTTGCTGTTGCTATTGCTACGATTGCTGTTCGCCATCATTGCTGTTGTCTCGCGCCATTTTGGTAACGTGTGCTGATGGAAAAACTGCTCGGCATCGATCTTATTGAACATGTAGCAGGCATCGTTGACGCTCTTCTTCGGCCCCACAGGTTTACCTCGATGCGTGAACCCAACACGTCGCTGCAGATCGACTACGGAACGGAACACGAAATAACCGTGCACGATGGTCTCGTTGAAGTAGCAGGTAGCGCGCAGTTCCTTCTGCAATGAGCGCAATTGAGAAAGAGAGAGAGAGAGAGTGTGAGTGTGTGAGACAGATTGAGTTTGGGATTATATGTTGTACACAGTAAAAATTAGAGAGGGCTTTTTAATTGTGATTTCATCTCTGGATTAATACTGCATTTAAAGTTGAGCACACAATGTAGGCTCGAAAATCATTTTAAAAGTCATTTTCTCAATCGATTCTCAATCGAGCTGCATTTAAATGTAAAATCAATGATTGCTACATTTGCTTACTGTGTAGGGATCGCTTATGTTGAACCTTTGGCTAACTTCCCTAAACTCGACAATGCAATTTATGAGCGGCACTTCCGCTGTGTGAAAACTTGTCGACAATATTTTGACAAGCCGCTCGCGAGTGAGAGGTTAAGCAGCAGCAAAATTGACAGCAACAACAATCACAGCAGCAATTGTGAAGCTGGAGTGTGTTTATTTATATAACACTCGAAATACCAAAACAACAAGCAAAATGAAACGCGGCTTGATTGTTGTTGTTGTTGTTGTTGCTGTTGTTGCTGTTGTTATTGCTGCTGTTAAAGTTGGAAACACCTTTGAACTGCTTCACAACGTATTTTGATTTAAAGTGTTGCAGATGACGCAGATAAGAATTTGCTTGGAGTCCAGCAATTATGCTATATTTAGTCGAGCCACTTAACATTTTGGCGATCATCAATCTGTTGTACTTATAATTATAGTATTTATAGCAATTAATTGCTATTTTTGAACAGCTTCTCAGCGGATTGGAACTGAGGAGCGGCTGCTTCGAAAGACAGAACACAAATTGCTCGATTTCTGTTTTTATTTTGTATTTTATTAGAAATGCTGGAGCTAAGTAAACTTAGATCAAATAGTAAGTAAGATGATCTCAGTTAGATCTCAGTTGTTTGCCATTTGATTTTGACTAAGGTAAATACATAATTACTTTACTTTATAGTAATATTTCAGAATTATGATAATCCTCATGGTCATGGTATGTGGGTTCCACTCGAAGCCAAAGTGATTCAATCTAAGTTTATCAAACGATTTACAGCCTCGACCTATTCATTCACAATTTCACAGTTATTGACCTTCGACAAAAATGTTAATTATTGTTTAATATAACTTTGTAAAGAGTGTGAAAAAAATCACAGTACTTAATATTATTTGCAAATGAATTCAAGTTGGATTTCACGATCATAATCGAAAGCAATAAAATGACAAGTGCAAGTTTTGACCTTAGAGATAGATTCAGTTCATATAGCTGAGAGTTCTATTGTATTTCAATGTTGTTGTTGTTGTTGTTGATTGTTCGCTTTGGCCAGATAACTGTACAATTGTTGTTGCATTCGTTTGAAAGGACATTGAAATATTTGTGCAATTACAGCATAGAAATGCCGCGTCATTTGATTGATTGATTAGATATATCTATCTATCTATGAATTAAACTCGTGCTTATATGAATTGTTTGTCTACTCAATGATTTTTATGATGGCGAATCTATGCGAGCCACTCGATTCATTTGAGTGTTTGCCTATTTGATTGGCATTGAAATTGCTTATCTATCTCAGCAGAAACTGTTACAATGTCTCAAAAAAATCACACAGGGTAAATTCCCGCCCCAACTCATTGTTCGAGATCAGTTGCAAATGGGAGCTACGCATGGATACAGTTAAGATACTATTAACAAATTGTGTGCACTTAATATTTTATGCAAATATCACGCATACGCCGCGTAAACAGACAGCGCAAAAAATAAGTCGAATATTTGAAATTGTTGTGCCAGTTTTGTTGTATTATTTTGCGTGTGAGCAATTTGTCGTCTCGCCCCACAGTTATAAGCATTTATTATATTTATGTTTATGTGCCTCTAATTGCATATGAAATTTCAATATTGTAATAAATGTTTTTCTGTTTTTTGTTGTCCCGCGTTTTCCATGACAGAATTGGTGCAACTGCAACAGGTTTTCCAAAACAATTTAAGAAATGTCAAAGCGTTTGTGATCGATTGGAGCATACTCTGTGTTTGATGAACGAGTTCCCTTTGGGTATTTCTATGAGCATTCTATTCAAGACTGTAGACATTAGTTTCTTGAATTACTTTTTTCTTTCCCCAGCGATTGTCCTGAAATTTTCAAAATAGCTGGATGAAATACTATATTTTTCTTAACAATATCTTAGCAACTTAGCTTCCTCTAGTTTTTTTTCAAAAGCGAAACTCTAAAGAACTTTTCTCTTTCTATTTATGAGAGCCTACAGACTAAATTTGAGTAAGACATTTGTATACGACGTGCTATATATGTTTATATCTTTTATATACATGCTACTTTGCAACTAAATTCCAACCATATCAACCAGAGCTATTTTTACAGGGTATACATGACAACAAAAAAACTTAAAAATGTATTTACTTTAGTCGTAGCTGAGACGGCGCTTAGGCGCTTAGGCACTCAGTCGCTGAGCTGGCAATTTATGCAATTTGGCCAAATCGTTCAAGTATCGCCATTGTCGTTATAATCGCTCGTTTGCATAAAACCATTATGTGCTACATGCCATAAATTATAGTGTTTGTACAGTTAGTTTGCATAAGGCATAAAGCGGCAACGTTTCAAGTACAATGCAATCCAATCCAATGAAATGCAATGCAATGTAATCAAATTGGTTACAAGGCGCCCCATTTGGGGCCTTGGCACTAAGTACATATCATAAAACATAATATGTATGTGTGGAACACTATAGGCCGCCATAAAGATGCAATCACTAGGAAACCAGAATGCAGCCTACTTTTGTTCTACTCATCTATTTTTCTCTATTGCTTAGAAAGCCATAAAAGTCTGTCAAATAACGCGAACTCATTTCAATTTATTTATTTATGGGTATTATCAAAAAGCGGGAATCCCACTAGAAGTAATTAGAGTTATTATTAAAGTTTTTTCCTTATGTGCTCTATTAACCCCAATTGTCGCGTAATCTTTGAGTGCATATTTGTTAGAACAAATGAACAATTGTTCAGCTTGGCTAAATTTCAAATTAGACTCCAATATTTCGCTTAGAAGTGGTTTCTAACGATTTTCGCCTGAATATTTATGAACTTAAAAGTAAATACTAAATTAAGTAATTCGAATTAAGTTAATTACTATTCAGGAAATCGTTTCACAACCTAAGCATAACGTAAACGGAAGTAAGTATTAATAAAAGTTTTAAGTTTGATTAATCAATTTGCATGACTAATCAGTGTCACGGGCCAGTAGGCATTTATAAATTGATTGATTGATTCCTTAGTGTTATTTGCTTAGATTGTTATAGACGAGTTAGCTCAGGGTTAGAACTTACCATGCCAACTAATCTCCAGTTGTCGTTGAAACACAAATATCTTTGCGTTTCTTTTGCGAACAGAGCTATTTTGAATTCGTTGTTCACATAGTCCGGGAGGCCGACTATCGTTATATTTTCTGTAAAGAAAAACAGAAAACAACACAATTTTAAATGTGTGTGTGAGGCTTTTAATTGATGTAAATATTTGGCTGAAAAAAACAGTTTTTTAATTAAATGCAAACACGGACTAGCTGTGTCTAAGCGTGTCAGAGCAAGCTGATCATTTCATTAGAAGGGCCATGACTAATTTTAATATGTAATAACAACGTAATTGCTGCATTACTTTCAACTTTATACGCTTGATCTTTTGAGCCCACCCGCCTGACCTTGGCACTGGTCTCCAACAGTGAGAAAAAGATGCCAATTAAATATTTTTTAACTCAAGAAATATATAAATATATATTTTTTATAGCATTGCTCTATACTTAGTATGCTAATATATTCATATATATTTGTTTTTCAGAAAAGTGAGCAATATATAAATACTACTTTTTTTTTTTAATATTGTTCTATAATTTGTATGCTAATAGATTATGTCAATAATAATTTGCTTGATTCTTTTGCGTTGCTTAGCTTTTGATAGGCTGTACAAGCAGCTAAGATTCTTTCTCTCTGCTTTCGGCTCTTTAGATTCTTCTAGAAGGTATTTGACTTGTGTTTGCCAAGTGCGCCATGTTTGATATTTGCCTAACAGTTAACAAACTGAATCTGCTGAACAAGGTGTGCGGCGTTCTAATTTTAAAAGACTGCCCAGCTGCGTCAGCCAAATGATTATATCAGAAAGAAAGATGGAGATGCAAATGCATTAAAAAACCCAAACTCAAGTATATATCCGATGTGTGTGTGTGTGTGTGTGTAGTAGGTGCGCGTCTTTTTTCTTGCTCTGCTGCCTACTCTCTCCACTAATTATAAACTAACAATGTATCTTTGGCCACGCCCCGCTCAAGAGTCAGGGCTATTGAACTTCGAGCCACTAATAAGTAAAGCACTTGAATGCGGCACACAACAGCGCAGCCAAAGAAAAGCAGCATAAGGCAGATAGAGAGACTGAGAGAGAGAGAGCACAGTGAGAGAAGGGAAGGGAGAGAAGACCACTCGAGTTAGATTGATAGGTGACTGGGTTCAGCTTCAGCTTCAGCAGAAACGTTGACTTCGAGACTTCGTCGTCTGTCTGCTGCCCGTAATTAAATTTATGCACAGAAATTCTTAGCAAGAAGACGCCCGCTTTGCATAGAAGGGGAGGGTTGGCCAAGGGTAGGGGTAAGGTATGGGGTTTCTTGGTGGGCCTCTCATATTTCATAAGCCCCTTTGGGGGAGCCCTTGGGGGCCCAGTGCGCTTGAGTGACTTTTGTGCTTCACACCTTTTGGCAGGCAGGCAGGCAGGCAGGCAGGCACTTTGACTTGCTTGACTCCTGCCTTTTGTCGTTATTGTTATTGTTGTTATTGATTTCATTAGTTTAGTGACACATGCCATGAGAGAGAGAGACGGAGAGAGAGAATGTACTTTGAAGTTTGCACTTGTGAGTGCAAGAATTCTTCTCCAACATCTCCAACACTGCACTTGGACTCTGGCTAGAGACACGCTCCATCCTGCATTTGTTTGTTTTTCTTCGAGCTTCGAGTTCTTGACTGCTTCCCCTGGCATGTTGTTCAAGGCATTTCGCCTGGCATTGTTTATCTTGTGCATTTCCAGTGGACACACAGTGGGTTTCAGTTCAAGACACTGCCGTTGCTGCAGATGAGCAATTGTGCTAGTTATCAGCAGAAGAGGCAGCTTACAGGGGGAAATAGGGAGACCTGTCTCTTGGCGAACGGTAAAGTTATTTAGCTATAGCAGGCGTAACTGAGAATGGCGGAAAGTATGAAATATTTTTTTATATATAATATAACAGCTGCAATACTAAATTGCCAACATATTAGCCATGTAATTATAAATTTTACACCCTTTTTAATATCTTCTATTTTTTCATGTTTGATGTAATATACTGGTAAACTCCAACAAATAATTAAGCCATTACTAGTTTGAAAATGCTTTTTAATATTTACATAATATCTTTAAAGCTATTATTTTTGCTTTTATTTTATTCTCCACCTTTAACCCAATAATTGCCAAAAGAAAAACCTGTGCTCCGAGGTGCCCCACAGACAAAACAAAAATGTTTATTTTTAATGTCTCACGATGTTACAGAAATAAAATGTAGCCGTTTTTGGTTCGAAAAGTTTTCACGACAAAATCACATAAAATGCATTTATGCTTGGAATTTTTATGGTCATTGATCGTAGATATTTTAAAGATTTTTCGTTTCGGCTTGTTTTTCACTCAATAAAAAGTAACGAACGCGTCGCATTTTTGCCGCAACTTATTAAGTTTTATAAGCAAGTTGCTGTTGTTGTTGTTTTTGTTTCTTCATCATTGCCTGAGTTTCTAATTAAGTTATTAGTCACAGTGTGGAATTTTTGTTGTTGTTATTCGATTAGCTAGCGTTGAGTCTTCAATTTATGTATATATATTTTTTTTTCAAGCATTTTTGGGCTTTTGAGAATGGGCGTCGCTTGATATCGATATCGAGTTGGAGATCTGTGCACTTAAAATGCATCATCATAAATATGGCAAAATAAAGCATTAGCCCGATCACCTGAAGGCCTTCTAATTGTTAGATGTTATCGCTCTAGACTGATTTCAGACTCGTTTGCTTATGGTTCTGGGGTTATGGAGGCGTTTTATTGTTTTCTTTTTCAGTGTGGGTGTGTTTGTCTTGGGGGTTCTTTAGGGCCTGAGATTAAGCGAAACTTAAGCAGTCTTGGGTGCTGGTAATAAATACTATTTGATATAAAATGATTTAAGCATTTTATAAGCTAATAGATGTGTACTTCATTTAAGAATATATTATTAGAAATGTAATTAATATGAAATGTATCTGAAGAATGCATAACATTTGTAATAAATATAAACTTCTTATGAAAAAACTCTTGCAAGAACTATAAATCTGACCTTAAATCACAGTTCGAGTTAGTTGCATTTAATATTAGCCCACCAGCTGTGTTTTTTCACATAAAAATCGAAAAAATCGTGATATATAACGTCAAAACTTCAGAATTCAAATTGTAACGAAAAGAACCATTAAAAAAAGCAACATTTAATCGCATAAAGATAAAGACAATCTGAAGTTCAGGAAAACAAAAGGCGACAAAGAACCAAACCCAAACGACACAAAACAAATAATAAAATAAAAACAGAAACAAAAACAAAAACAGAAACAGAAACAGAAAATAAAACAACAACAATTTTAATCAAATATGCAAGCAATGAGGCTCATCAACATAAAATTAAAAAATCATAAAATGCTAAACTGCACAGCATGAACAAAATCCAAAAATCTGATTAAAACGAGTATATAAAATAAAAGCTAACAAAAAAAAACGGCAAACGCCGGGGCTCCAAAAAAAAAGTTATAATAAAGTGGACAACAAGCTGGGGCGTCAAAATGCCGCCTAATTGCGGCACATGTGTGTGCGTCTGTGGGGCGTTGAGGGTGGAGGGGGCAGTTGTTTGAGCGGAATACCATGTTTTTTATGACCTTACGACGGTGCACGTCACACACACACACGCACACTCAGCTGGTCACTTTGTCATTCCATCAGCGTGATAAGCATCAAGTATTCGCCCCCATGCCGCGCCCCTTCTAGCCAGAGTTATGAACCGTTCAACGCACGTGGAGCCAGCAGCATTTAAATTTCGGTTTTAACTCAGTTTTAACTGGTGGGCGTATTTTATTTTATATATATTTTTTTTTCTTCGTTTTTCTGATAAGCATAAATTGCTGCTTATCGTTATAGCTGCATTCGATTTGGAGGTGATCTCTATGATAATAACATTTTATTTGGCATATTTAAAAGACTTATTTCGATTATTTGTTTCACTTTCACTCGTTACGAGTTATGCTGGACAGATTTATGGCCAGAATAAAAACTATCTTGGTCAATCACTTACTATTTTATTGTGTCAATTTATTGCGTTTATTTGATTTATTAATCATGTGATTTTTCTATCATGTTTCGTTCGAGATAGTTGTTTGAATTTAAATTCAAGTAAGCTCTCTCAATATTCACAATTAGACATGTTGCCCTTTCCCAGTATTGATCAGTTCTGCTTGAGCTGAGAATGTATATATAGCGATTTGTTTTGGTCAGTTGTGGGTCCTTGGCTGCACCACAGTGCATTGGCCCTTTCCCGGAATGTTGTCTGAGGCAGGAATGTTTGTAAATCTGCGACTGCATTCCGAGAACTTTCTCGCACTGAGGCTGCCACAAGTGGAAGTCGCAACTGCAGCGGGGTCTTAGATTACGTTACGTATTTTGACTGCGCGAACTAGGTAATTGCCTCTTGCAACACCAACAACACCAGCAACAACAACAACTACGATTTGTCACATGGTGCCCACAACACACAACAACAGCAACAACAAACAACAACTAGTCGCCATTGGGCAGCAGCAGCAGCAGCAGGCGAGTCGCCTCTCGGTGTGGCTGTGGTTGCAGCCAACCAACGAACTACTCCGCATTTTGCCAGCTATTGACGTTTTGTCACGTTTCCTGGAAAAAAACCGTTTTATTTGCTCGTCGTTGCCTGGCTTTCGGTTTGTTTTGTAAGCCGATGCCCACAAAAGCAAAACAAACTAAACAAAATGAAGAAGTAGTAGAAAAAGTCGAGAGAAGAAATAAATGCATGGAAAAAAGGAAAACAAACTTCAACTTGAAGCCGTTGCACTTGTGCAGCCTGCAGCTATTTATCAGTGAAAGATGGAGTCGTACACTCAAATCAAATCAGAAACAGAAACACAAAATCTATATTCAAAAACACTTTGCTTTCAGCAAAACATTTTTGTAATTCAAAGATCAGTTTTTATTTCTTAAATATTTAGCAGAAACAAAAAGATATTTTTGGTGTTTGTTAACTAAATTGTTGTGCATTATCTGGAGCATACATATTTTTTTTTGAGTGTAGAGTGTAGTCGTAGGTTTGGCGAGCGGAGCCCTCAGCATTTCTCACTGAGCGCTAATTGCATTGGCACGCCCGCTGAAGGGGGAGCCGTTAGGGTTAGGGGCAGGGTTAGCGGTCTCAACTCGAATGCCACAATTAGCGCCATTTAATGTGGAGCGTACTCGACTTTTTACGCACGATTCCTGCACCGCAGACGCCACTTTAAATTGTGGTGCTCCGGCGGCGGCGTCGGCGGCGGCGTCGTTGTCGTCGTTGTCGTCGTCTTCGTCTTCGTCGGAGGCCACAGTGTCAATGAGTTAATTAGCGCACGACTCCCCTCCCCTCCAGCACCTCTCCCACCAGTCTGTGCAGACACCCAAAAGGGCCAAGCTCATATATGTGTGGGTGTATATGAACAAAAAAAAAAAAAACAGAAACAGAGAAAAAATCTCTGTTTTTATTGGAGTCATCGTCTTTTCTGGGTCAAATGAGTCTCTCATAATTTATGTTGCGCTGATTGAATTTTTTGTAGTGCAATTAAAATTATTGAAAATCCCACAAAAACAAAAACAAACAAGTTCAAAAATTAAGATAAGATTTTTGTCTTTTCAAATTGATTGAAAATGTGCAATGTGTGGTCATAAAACGAAAATGCTGAAACGCATTCGTTGTTTAAGTTTCACATTAAAAAATGCCACACGAACTTGATGCATTTTGTGTATATCTAATTTGGTATGTTTTTGATCTTTGTGATCGAGTTTTAGGCGAATTTTATGTTTCATTAGTGAACTTCGCGAGCATAAATAATAGTTTTTAGTAAATCAATATGAAGTATTTATAAATTATTTACTGTACATAAATCAAGTTTTGTGTGTGGGTTGATCTGGACATGCATTAACAACATTATTAAATGGATGTTGACTTATTTATAGTATTTAAATAATGTTAAAAATTTAATATAATGAATAAAATAGTGTATTTAGTATAGTATTTAAGTATTAAGTAGTATAGTATTTAAGCAAATAAGGAAAAATGTTGTTTAAACCTTATTTTAATTAACATTTATTAAAATAATTATTTCTTCTAATGCGCATGTTATTATTCAGTAACATATATATAATATATCTATATTATGTATGCATTTTTAGAGTGGGACAACCCTTATTTTAATATTCTATTTAAGTAGAACTGCTTGCTTTGCATAAGTGAACTGCTTGCTTTTGATTGTCTGCTAAAATTGCTTCAGTAATTGATACATTTTAAGCACTTTAATCAAAATATCATCACGCCAATTTAATGGTACTTGATTGTAGCTACTGCTGCTGCTTTTTTTTTGTTGTTTTTGCTGTTGATATATGCAAAAGATAAATGTGCAATTAAAAGTTGCTCGCACCATTTATCAATGCATTGGTCAGCAACAGCAGCAGCAGCAACAGCCAGCAAGCAGTATCGATTACAGCAGCAACAGCAACAGCAACAAAAAAACAACAGCAATAATAAAACTTAATAACTGCTGCCTTTTTGTGTCTGTTTATATTGAAAATATAAAAAAAAGAAGGAAGGTTGTGGCGACCACACGCAGGCGGCATGTTATTTACAGTTAATTGCCGCTGACTGCAGCGAAAATGTAAAATTACATTGATAGTTGCAGCAGCAGACGATAACAGCAACAACAAAAGCAGCAACAGCAACAACAAAGAAGTCGCTTTGGGGAAGTTTCTTTATTGTTTATTTATTTAGCTCGCGCTGCGGTTTCGCTTTCATTGTTGTGGTTGCAAATGAAAAATAAATTGAAACTGGCATTTAATTAAGTTAACTGCGCACCGAGGAAGGGGCAGGGGCAGCTGGGGTCAGTAGAGCGCAGTTTGGGCAGTCGCTAGCAATTAATTTAAAATAAAAACAAATAAATCAGCAGCGTTTTTTTTTCAATTTTTATTTGCATCCGCGCAAGGACGTTTATTAAGCCAAAAGCGCAGTTCCAGGTTGCAACATGTGGCAACAAAAAACAAAAAAAACAACATCAACTCAGTATTTGCCTGCAACAAAGTGCATTTTATTAATTAAGTGCAAACGCAGTCACTTACAAACCGTTTAAACTGCGTGTTAGCCAACTTGAAATGGCCCCGCTAATGCGCCGAAGCCAAACAACTTGAAATTCGGTCCGCTTGAAAAGTGTCAACCGGCAACATTAAATACCAAATGCAAGTTTGAAGCTGCAGCTACACATTACATATATGTATATATATTTTATCTATATACACACGTGTGTGTGTATGGCACGGGTGGGCCACTTGTTTACACTTTACATACAGCACCGAAAAAAATAACTGCGCTCAAATTGCAACAGGCCAACAGCCATTTGCTTAAATAAATATTTTTCCGCTTTTTGAAATGCACTCGTGGACTCGTGGACTCGTGGAGTACTTTAATTTTGTGATAATGCGTGTAATGCTTGGAATTTTAGATGAAACTTTGTCTATATGTGACTATATGTTGCAGCCAGATACCCACATCACATAGTTGCCACAGAAACTATGGGTCTAGAATAGGTATAAATGTCGGAGTCAGCTGGATCTTCAAATTATGAAAAATCATAAATGGCATAGAAACTAATGCTCAAAAATTAAGCTCTTCTATTGCTTTTTATTAATTAAAAAAAAATATTTTTTTGTATTTTTTGCTGACTTATTTTTCTAATTTAAATATGTCTTTTATTTTCCGCAAAACACATATCTAAAAGTATTCAAAGCTATTCAAATTGCTCTCTGCAAGTGTATGCAAAATTTAATTTGCCTCCATTCGCCACTTTTCTCGTTTTTATAATTTTCACTAATTTTTTGTGGATTTGTGTTTTTTACCTTCATAAGTCGCTGAGTTATTGTGACAATTTTAATTGTTTGTCAAAGCTCCAAAACACACTCAGTGTGTATGTCTGTGTGTTGGAGAGTGTGTGCATTTTAGGTGAGTGAATTATGTTCGAGATACGCGCAGAAACATGGATTACGTCAGCATAAATTAAGATATATCCGTCGCTGATTTATGCGGACAGGTGTTAATTGTCATCGATTGGCCAATGAATAAGTATCCATAACTATTCGCCAATATCCACCCAGCAGGAAGCCGCTTTTTTTCTCTCTGTTTTTGCAGCGTGGGAGTCTGTCGCAGGAAAAACAAGCGCTAATTGAATGCACTTAGGAGCACGACCAACTCATGTTTTGACAACTGATAAACGACACTTTATGGCCCATGTAATATGCAGCAATCCATATTTATATATCTTTGCACAAATATGGCCGAAATACCAGCAAATAATTTATGTGAGTTTCTGATTTAATTATTTACCCCATAGGGTTTCAAGAGTTTGGTAATTGCGCGTGTCGCGTTTGGTAATTGCAAAGATATTGGCTATTAGAAGGGGGAGTAAACACTTTGAAATTGCGAAATCTCGAGACTGAAATTTATTGAGTGTATTCGAATATAACTCTTGAAAACATTAACTATTGAAATATTTAGCTGAATTGGATGGATTCGATCGTTATTGAAAGAAATGGAAAATAGCTATTCAGAAGAACAACTTTAAAAATATACTGCTGAATTAGATCTGTAAAATCGTTTTCGAAAATAAACGAAAATAGCAATTCAGAAGAAAAACCTATTAAAATATTCAACTGAACGTTTTCCTTACAAAGTGTTTGCCAATCATCATTGAGCCTAACTAGACCTCTTGTCCTTTGGCCATCAACACTTGAAACGATTTAGTAGACCACCCAAATGAACTATAACCAAGCAGAAAAAAAGGAACAACCAATTTTACTTTGCCTTGAGGTTCGCATCGTTTTTGGGGGCGTGTCGCAAGCACTTACAACATAATTATTATAGAGGTCTAGGGCGAACTATTAACATGTCCGAGGTATGGGTAAGATGAGAGCGTTTTAATGACGCCATTAATTAGCAAAAATTACCAACAATAAGAAAACACATTCTATACAAATTTTAACACCCTCCAGGGATAGTCCGAGAGAGAGAACGAGTGAGAGAGAGAGAGAGAAAAAGAGAGAGAGAGAGGAGGAGCAGCAGTTGGCTCAGTCCTTTGGGCCCTCGTGGTTGGTAACACCTTTTGATTTACGTGCAGCGCACTCGTTGGCCATAAAACAAAGTTAGAACCTTTTTGGGCCGCATCCTAGAAACGGCATCTTTGCTGAGGACTGGCTCATGTAACGCGACAGGGCGCCTCCATCAGTCTGTCTGTCTGTCTGTCTTAACAATTTTTTTTTTGCTTTTTGCTTTTGGCCCAAAGCGCCTGCCAGACCACTCAAGAGGCAGGGAAAGAGAGAAGCATCACCCACCGCACGTGCAAAAAAAGAAAAGAAATAAGTAAAAATTGTAGGCATAATAAAAACGTCATGTCCTTGTCTGCATTTTGCCTAGTTGTGCCTGTCTCTGTGTGTGTGTGTGTGTGTGTGGCCAGGCTAAAAACAGGATTTGACCAGGTCTAAAGGTGCTAAGTGCGGCCGGCTGATATACATTTTGTTGTTGTTGCTGTTGTTTTGCCTTTTATTGTCTGTAAATTTTGCTTCTTCTTCGCTTTTTGTTTCTGGCTTTGTTTTATTGTTTTTCGCTCGTCATTATTTCTACTTTTACGTTTGTTTGCTTTTCTGCGGGCCAGGACAACTACCGCTCCCCCCTCCCCCTCTTTCCGTCTCTCTCTGGCTGTCTGTCTGTCTCTTTCTGGTCTTGAGTCTAGTTTTGGCCCAGCTCAGTGCTTGAAATGCTGACATTGAGTGACATTGCTGTGCAACTGTCAATGTTGCTTGCCATTTGTTGCATTTCAATGTTATTTTTTGCTTTTTTATTTTTATTTTTTTGCCCTTTTAGCTCTACCTTAATTAAGGCTTCAGGTGTAAAATGCTCATAAAATGTTTCGAGCGCCGTTGGCCGACAGCAAATTATGCGAACACACACATCGGAACCCTTCATCTTACTATATATACCCCAATCCCCTGCCACTTCCCCTGGCCCATGCCCATGGCTCATGCCCCATTTGCTGTTTTTAGGAGCCTTTTGCAAATCGATTCGTTGGAAAAATAAACTTGAATTGTTGCACTGACAACGTCGCGACGTTGTATGATGATTAAGTTGCTTATGGTTGTGGCTTTTTGAGGCATGATAAATAGGTAGGTGTAGGAAACTCCCCAAAAAAAACTAGCATTTACTATGAGAGCAGCATTGGCGCTTTCTTTTTTAGTCTAGCTTTCAGCATTCGTTTTGCTTACTGGCAGATCTGATGTTTTAATGAAATATTCGTAAGCAGGAATAAATTCAGACTTAGTAAGCCGAATGACTGAGAAGTTAAAATTCGTTATCTGCAGATTTTGAGACAATGCAGATGAATTTTCAAAGCCCATTATATCAGCCTTAACGCCTTAACTAGAAAAAGATGTAGTTTCCTAGGGAAGCATGTTATCAGCTCGAAAGTTACATGTGTCATATATAATATATATAGACTCTCAACCCAATAATGATTCTGAAATGTGTTCAAGAATTGGGGTTAATGGGAGAGCTATAGATTAAGAAGGAGGCACATGAATAATAATAGTAATTGCTGCATTCCATGAATGTTTCACATGTTATCTAGAAGTTTCAAACTCCACAGCTGCTTGGACTTACTAATCGGAGTATAATTGAAGTTTTTTCTCCCTTCTAATATCAACCTGACCTTTTGCTCTCTTTGAGCTTTAGCTTTGCACACAGACTTGTTGACCCCTCTCTATGGCTCCTTGTGGCCCAATCCTAACCTTAATTGTCTGCTCTCCCTCTCTCTATATCACTCTCTGGCATCTTATTCACTTGGCAACTCTGTATTTTTCATGGCGCTTTAGCTCATTTAATAATTTTGCGCTAATCTTCGCATTTCTCGTCACCGAGCCGCTTGTTTTTGGGCTTCTCCTCTGGATTTGGCTCTGGCTGCTGGCCAGACGCGCCTCGGTCAATGTCCTATCTGTATTTTATTTTTGGCTGAATTTTATTTTATGTGGCCAAAAGCGCTCAACTGTTTACCTGCAAATCTTTTTAGTCGGCGTCGGCTGCCGCGTCCCTTTAATAATGAGATAAGAAAACATTTTACCTTCGATTTTTGTTGCTGCTTTTTTGGTTTTCTTTTTGTATTTGTTGCCCGACTGCGTCCAGCGACAACGGGAGCAGCTAAAAGCGTATAACTCTATTAAAAATTATTGAATGCATTATTTTATGGCATGAGTCCAAACGGCCATTGATTGGTTTTGCCAGCCGGAAATCGGTTAATGGTATTCCAAGGAAATCCATTTGGAACAGCTACCGGGGTGGTCTCTAACTACTCCTCCCTCCCACTCTTAACAAAATTGACTTAGTTACGTAAGTTACACCATTATTGTTATTGCATTTGTTCACCAGCAATTACCTGTTACAAATGATGTGCCAATTGTATGCCATCAAATGACTATTCCTATTCTCGCCCCAACTATTAGATATTGGCTGCTCGCTCCACAAATGTCCAACCAAATGAGCAATTACCAAAAGCTACAAATGCTTTGCAGGCAGTAAGGTGTCGGCAGGCACGCATTGTCATTTAGTCAAGATACAAGCTGCACGAATGTGAATACGAATCCGAATGAGTGCATGAATAGTGATGCGAGCGTGTTCACAGTTAGTGAACGGTAGGAAACTGATAACTGGTAGATAAGCTTAGCAATGAATGAACTGTTTGGGCATTGCTAGGGCGAAGCTTTAAGTTTGCTTGATAATCGGTCACTTAAATATAATATACATTTATGCAAGCTTAAGTTATAACTTATAACAATTAGTATTCCAGTCCAAAAATAACTGCATTAGTCAACACTATGACAAGCTTTTCGTGTAAGCTGAAGCTGTTTTGGCATTAGAGGTGGAAACCTTTAAGATTCTGATCTTAATAAACCTATTAAATGGGCAGATCACAGCATGGAGTCGATTTAATCGTGATCAGCCTAAAACAGTGATTGAAAACTCGCAACGTTGCTCAACACTGGCACACCTTGAGCTGCATGAGGCAGTAGACGTCTAACAGATATTAAGAAGGCGTCGCGTGCAGCACCGAAACTAAATGTGCCCCAAACAAACGCCAGACACGCAATTTTTTGGTGAACCTAAAGAAATAAATGCCGAAAAAATACCTGCGCCCTGCCAACTGCCCCAGCACATTAACAACTGCTTAAATACACAAGTTTTTCGCTTTTCATTATGCATACACACAGACATACACACACACACACAGTCATACAGAAGTACATTTACATGAGGGGAGGAGGGAGGGTGTTTGAAGTGCAGAAGTGGCAAAAGAAGAAGGCCAAGACCGAGAAACTCCAGCCAGGTTTGAGTCATGCAACATCAGAAGCTCATTAAACGGCAGTGTATATATATATATATATATATATACTATATATACTTTTCAACTTATGAGTACAAAAAGTCGAAATTTGCATAGCTGCACGCGATGCCTGGAAGACTTTACGTAATTGCAAAGTGCCTGTTCCCAGAACGGAACGTGTCTCCCTTTTTTTTGAGTGGGAAGTGGGGGTTGGGGTTGGCGGTTTGGGTGGTGTCGGGGTGTGTGGCTGTATCACCTTGTATATGAATTGATTTATTGGTGCGGCGCAAGCCAAACTGACAAATTAATGCATTTCCGTTCAGCGCTGCCAACTCGGCTGTCAGCTGTCGGCGCTGCTGTTGGCCAATCTGAAGCACATAAATATCTAGCATAAATATCTAAAACTTTACCTACACATGTTAAGCATTTTGTTAGCTGGAATTCTGTTGGCGCCCTCAGTTGCGACATTTCCTGCTGTCTTTTCTCATTCTTAGCCAATTCTTGGAAATTGTTTGCCATCAACTGCAACATTATTGACCTTAAGCCGGGAAATTGTTTGTGGCATAAAAATATCATCATTAATTCCGTGATAATTTACAGCTTTGCTGACAGTTTATTTATTTTTTTGTTTGAGAAAATAATATGTGAAAAAATACAATGTGAAAATTGTTTAGGTTTATAAAATATGCTGTATTTAGTAACAGAATTTCTTTATACTTTTTTAGATAATACTCTCCACTCTGCCAAAATATGCTATTGGACTTCTTATCTAAAATTCGTTCTCTAAAACTTAAAATTTCCATCACCAACACCAGAAATTTCAATAGCTCTAAGGCTCCGTCAGTCTATCCTCTTCCGAGCCAAATACAAAACAATTAAAATGTACTCTTCTTTTTTTAATCAATTACCAAATTAATGCAAACAATAATGAGAGGTAGATGGTCTTCAAGCTCCTTAACATCGTTTTCCATCTACAAATGGATGCCCAAAGACTTTTCCATCACAACATGTGGCAGAATGATGTCCTTAATGTCATCGGGCTGATTCCAAACGTCATCAAAGGACACTTCATTGATGCGTCCAGTCAGAACGTCATCCATTAGGTTGCTGGACGATAAGAATGGCAATCGTCCTACTTGGCGAGCAATAAAGCGATCCATGCTCATTTTAACAAGTGATCCCAGACCCGACGAGTTGCGCAGCATTTGCATTTGAGCATTCAACTTGGGTTCATTACAGTTGAGTGAACGGTGAACTTGTGGCAAGTGACTCAAATAATTACGTTCCGTGGGCAATACCGCCTTAAAGGATGCGCTCAGGACATCTAACGGTGGCACCTTCGTCGATTGATCTTCCATCGTTTCAAAATAACATTCGTTTTGTTTTTGAGATCAGGTTTAAAATTTATATACAATCAGTGTATGACTGATTTGGTAGCTACAACTTTTGCTCACAACTGACTTATAAGTCAGAACAATGCAGAGGAATAATTACATGCTAACCTATTGTATTTTCTACAAATTCCACTCGATATTAATTTCATTTGCCACATACCGCAAAAGGGGAAGAGAACATGACTATCTCATCAGGCTACAAATTATTCATGGGATTTGAAGTGTCTCCACCACAAGTCGCTGTGTACGATAATAATAACGATGATTAATGCCGTGCTGCGGGAATTACGTACAATTTAAAGGGTATTTAGGGATCAAGAACAGGTCGAACAACAACAACAACAACAACAAGCAGCAGACGCCTTGATCGTGATCAAAACCGAGTCTTCTATCGATTCTTGTTCACTTTAGAACTCGTTGATAAGTAGCAAGTGAGTGAGAAAGAGACGAAGTGGCATGTTTAGAAAGAAAAAGAAAAAGAAAAAGGTGCATTCCCTTTTGTTGTTGCTGGGAGTGACGAAAGATCATGTCCATTAGGTCGTCTGCAGCCAGTTAATGGCTCGAACCATCAAACAACCAAAAAAAACCAAAAAAAAAGGTTCCACAACCGGTGGCTGATGTCGATCGTTCCGTCTGATCCACATGAGATTGATATGTTTTCCGGGGCATGGGCGACCGTCCGATCATATCGCACTGATTATAGTTTTGTGGTTGGTTTTTTCATTTTTTTTTAATATTCATGTCGATTATAACGCAAAGTCGGCTTTGCCAACAGAGCCAAGCGATATTTGTTTGATGAATTTATTGCGCCGTTGATCAAGCTGCTCATCGCCGAGCGGCGTTTTGTTTTTAATCCGTCGGCATTTCTTTCATATATATCCACCCCGAGTTATCTTTTTGTCGTTCTCGTAAAATGCACTATTTAATGGCTTGGAGTGTGCTACGACTAGGCCCGATCATCATCTCCAGCAGATTATCATTGTGTGGTTGGTTTTTATTGATCGATCATAAAGCAAATGCTGCAGCAGCAGCACCAGCAGCTGCCACTAGTTTTGTTGGGATAGGCATAAAAAGTATTACGACTTTTTATTTATTTTTATTATATTAGTTGTCTTTGTTTTTTTGTTTGTTTGGTATTAGCATTTGTGTAGTTATTATATTATTTATGCTGCATTTGGAGATTATAAGATAAGTAAGATATTATGTGATGATTAATAACAATCTTGATTAGCATTTCGTTCAACTTTGTTGGATTTTACAGGGTTAATTTATATAATAATCTTACAGGCATAGGAACAAATTTACCTGATAAGCTTTCTAGAGCCAAAACTTGCCAAATCTGAACAGATTGTAAAAAGCGCCATTTTTAGAAGACATACCTTTTTTACCTTTTGGCAAAACTAAACTAATTTTCAAAAACGAGTGTTTTTTCTAAATTAATTTTACACTTAAAGTTGCAAACGCGATTCTGGATCGATTATCATCTTCAGATTATTTCCTCAAAACGCGTTCGTGGAGACTTTTTATGAATGTTTTGATTGTCAAAAGCAAGCACTGCTTATCGTCCAGATACATTCAATATTTAAATTAGAAAATTATGTAATTCTAGCAAGTCTAACTTTTTACACTACTACAGAACTTTATCAAAACTAAACCAAATATGTTCTCACGCTCCAAAAAAACAAAAAAACAAAGTAAGAGAGGAGTAGACAATTCTAAGAACTTTTGATTTCAATGAATGCATTGACTAGCTGCGAGAGCTGTGAGTTCAGCGTCAGCTTCAGCTACAGCTCCTTTGTCAGTCGCTGTTGGGGACTGAAGTGCGTAATTGCTGACAAGGCAGCTCCTGCCATTGAAGCGTTTATGGATCAAAAATGCAAACGCTCATTAACCAATAGAAAAAGTGAAGAGATCGATGCTGGACAGTAAGAAAAACAAAGAGGGCAAAAACGCTTTGAAGCCAAGCCGAAGTTCAAAAACAAGCCATTGTTATTCAAATTCAAGTTGAGAGCAGAGCAGAGCATAACTGAGAAGAGACAGAGACTGAGAGAGAGAGAGAGAGAGAGAGAGAGAGAGAGAGGGAAGAGAGGACTTGGACATTGCAATGGGAATGTGGATTTGATTTTCGAGGGAATGGGAAAAACTACATCAAATTGGCGCTTAAATATTTTCATAGCCCAGACACAAGTTGGGAAACTGTGGGAAACAATAATATTGAAACAGCGATTGAAAACGAAACGAAGAAAGAGACGTGGCGAGAAGAGAAGAGAAGAGAGACGAAGGAATGGAGAGGCCAAGAAAGCGCATTTGACTATGTTTTCTTCTCCCTTTACTTACTGTAAACTGTAAACTTGAAATGGCCACTTGAGTTTTGAAGCGTTAAGTGGAAATCAATGGCGGTCAGCCCAGCAGCAGCAGAAGAAGAAGCAATTGACCAAAAAAAAAAAAAAAAAAGAGAAGAGAAGAGAAGAAAAACTGTCGAACCTGCCTCCGAGTTGAGTTTCTCGACGGACGGACGGACGGACGACTGACGATCGGCAAGCGGTACACTTGTTCAGCTTTGTTGTTGACCATGTTTTTTAACCGTTCTCTCCACCTCCTTTTATTTCAACTTCGTCTTCTGCTTCTCGCGCGGTAGGTAAAAAATGCAGTTGAGAATTTCAAACGTTGTTGTCGTCGTCGTCGTCGGCGTCTCTTGGAAATTTGTTTGTGCGCAACGGAAATGCATTTATTTGTCCACAACTTGGACGGCGTTTAATGAAGTGACCGCCCCTTAACACCACCGCACCACACTCCGCACCGCACCACTGCACCACTCCAGAGTCGAACTCTTTGCGGGGCGTTAATTGATGAATCTGCGCTGCTGAGCAGGTTCAATGACTACCCCTACCCCTACCCCTACCCCTACCAACAAAAAATATGTGCTATTTCTTGGAATTTTCACGGCATGATTTCCTTTCGAGCTCTGTCGAAAAACTTTCATACATTGTCGTTTTTCGGGTTTTTCATGTTAAACACATCTA
This sequence comes from Drosophila glabriapex, assembly GCA_035042305.1. Classification (NCBI taxonomy): domain Eukaryota; kingdom Metazoa; phylum Arthropoda; class Insecta; order Diptera; family Drosophilidae; genus Drosophila; species Drosophila glabriapex. Next base: position 4,799,005 of record JAWNLN010000046.1, on the reverse strand, counting down.
TTTAGATTTTAATGATGTTTGTAATGATGGTGCTAAATATTTCCCACATTATTATCACCTAACTCATTGAGTAAAATCATCTTCTTCTTTTTTCTCTTTCTTGTAAAGGTCGTTAGTTTGAATATTGTGACTAGTTATAATATTGACTTGTTGACATTGAGTTTTAGCTTTTTTATTTTTGCTTAATAGAAACTAAATTAAATAGTAAACAGAGTCTTGTATTTAAATATGATTAGATTTATAGACCCAAGGAATTTCCCTGACAAGATTCCAGATTACTAATTGAAATTTATTGCAGAGATGCTTTTGGTATTTATAGCTATAGATAATGTCTCGCATAAAACATTTGCTTACAGAGCTATGAATAAACTGCGAGTATATTTTAATTTCCGGTTTTTTGTAAAACTTTTAAAATGTTGTTACAAAATTTAATGATTTTCTCCGTAGGGACAGATTTTAAATAAACAAAATGAGAACAAAAATACTTTTATTGTATTTGGTTTGTCTGATCTAATTAAAGTCTTGATAATAATATAATAAAAAGAGAAGGCTCGGCAGGATTTATTTAAAGATCAAACAGATGAATTTTAAAACAATAAAGTTCGTGTTGCGTATAGAAAAGATTTGAGAGCTAAAAATTGACTAAAGGTTTAGTTAAGGGAAGCTTTCTTTATTAACAGCAACATGAGCATATTCTTCATAATATTTTTCCATATATTATCATATTAATATCACATGATTATTAGCAACTTGTCCATAAAGTTGTTAAAGCGCTCTCACTTTACTTTGAGGCTGTTTTTTAAATATTTATTTTAAACTTTGATTGATCTTGTCGCTGACGCTGGGGCAGCCTTCAACGATGCCCAACAATGCTAAACAGTTTTAATGAACTACAAGGCAAACAAAAAGCATAGACCGGCTGGAAAAAAGACCTCCATTGAAAAATCAAATCTTCTAGCCGAAAACATAACGAAGAGGGCCAGAGGCCAGAGTCGTCATATTAAAAACAATGATCACTGGGGACCTGGAACCCTTGTCTATTTGGTCACGAAATTAACAGCTTGTAACTTGTTACATGCGGTAACTCTCTTGGGTGGGGGGAGGTGAGGAGGTGTTGATTGGGCAACGCCCTGGACATCAGACAATGTTGCCACCGGGGCAGGGGCAGGGGCATGGACATGGACAGGGGTAAGGGACAGCATTTCAGATACGAAATGATTGCGTTCTTAAATTTATGAACGCACATGATGAGCTATAAATTGTTTTATTGCCCCAGAGAGCTCATCTAGCCCTAGTTATAGTCTTAGTGCTGGTTTTCTTCAGCACTTTGCTACCCTTTCGATATTTGTACGATATTCTATATGCGACCTCAACATTTTTCGCCTTTGAGCAGGGCGAACTTTGTGTGCATTTTTCACGTTAGTCTCCAAATTAAATCATGTGATTTATTGCCGGTTTTCCCCCCCAGAAAAGTCTGTGGAAAGCGCTCGTTTGCGTTGGTTTTTACTGTGGTCTATTCTGTGGTTCTTTTCTCTATTTTCCTAGGGCGGTTAGTGAAAGTGCGTTGATTGAAATGTCAAGATTCATTAGCCACGAGGCTCGCTGGATTGGGCTAACAAGGTACAGGAGCGGTTCAGCTGGAGATGCGGGTGCAAATATTGGTGAGAAGGGAACTGAAATATATAGTACATAGTTTTCGTGTGTAAGGAATTCAAAAATCATAAAAATATACATATCTTACATTCAATATTATCCAGAAAGTTTGATATTGATTTAATAAAATTTCAATTTTATACACTTTAACAAATATTTTGTTATGCTGTCTGTACCTTTTATGACCATAGTTTATTTTTCTTGAATTTTCCACAAATTTCGCATAAGCTGAGCTCAAATTAACAACCATTGGCTGGGTTGGAAATACCCGCAAATAGTTTGAGCACAAGTGTGAGTTGGGTTAAACCTTGGTAGCTTAGTGTAGTGTACCCTAAAAATACATATTTTGATTCATAAAAGCAACATACATAATCCAGGAAGGACTACCTGAGGACTACCAGGACTACCAGGACTACTGCCGATCATAAAACGCAGTCTCTCATGCAAATGAATGAAAAGCAGCCTTCGATGGGCGTGCAAATTGACAAAGCAACTTTTCACACATTAGCTATAAGTGTTGCGGCCCTTTTTGCTCCTTTTGTTTTTGGGTTTTCTTGTTGCTGGTTTTGTTTTTAAATACCAGGTGGAATTTTCACGCATTTTACACCTGTTGTTCAAAAAAAGAAAAGAAAAAAATTTGTCGTGCTGCTTGAAAATGTGCAAAAATAAACAACTGTCGAGTGACAGAAGTTGGAATATATATGTATATATATATATACATTTAAGGTCCTGCTGGGAAATACTAGCTGTAGCTCGTGCTGCGACCCTCATCTGAGTGTATCTTTTTTTTTGTTTTTGGGACAGCTGCAGGCAGCGGCTCTAATTAGGCCCTGGTACGGCTGTTGGTTGTTATTGTGCGGGTTGCAACGTGAAATGGACTCTGGGCTGAGTTTTGCGGCCTGCCAACAAAGTCCAGTGAAAGTTGACGCGTTTCGTTTTGCGCAAAAAATGTTATTATTTTTACTCGCAGCCGTTTTTGCAGTCATAAATTTGGCACTTTATGCGCCAAATGTCCGAAAGAGATGCAGAAATGTGAAACAGCTTGGTCTACAAAAATCTCTTCAATTGACTTTGGCTACAGAGTGTGACATAGAAAATTGCAAGTATTCAGCATACAAAGCCTACAAAATCTGTAAATGAAATTAAGGTTTCAATCTGTGCCTCAGAAAATTGCATCTGCCTTTGTAATTCATAAAGAGTGAAGAGCTAGCAGAGTTACCTAAATTTGATTTTTGTAGAGTAAGTCTGCTCCGAATGCTTATGTAAATTATTGAGCTACATATTTCGAGCTGTATTTATTAGATGACATATGACATAGATAATCTTATTTTTTTCTTTCAAAAGTGATTTAATAAATATACAATTATCCTATACTATAAATATACATATTATCCTATACTATTTCATATAGGTTCCTAGCAATAATCCTTCGAATTTTTTAATTTATTAAATATGAAATACAAAATAATGGAATCTTCGGTGTGCCGAAAATAGACACTCGTTCTTTTTGGAAGTTAGTTTCTAGATCTTAATGCTCTGAGTATATATTCAATACTTCTGACTGACATTTTCGTAGCTTCTGTTCAGCTACGCATTTGACTCATACATTTATTCATATCTCATAACCAGCTACTTTAGCAACATTCATGGAATTCCTAAGTTCTTTCCCCATCAAAATGCTTTGAGGCATGTGAGATGGATGAGTTGAGTGACAGTTGAACATGTTTGCAACACCGTTAATAACTGAGACAAATATTGAATAGTCAAAAGTAATGTGACTTTGTTTTTAGGCCAAGTGAAGTGGCAGGGTTTTTGGGAAAAATATGAGACACTTCATCATGCAGACACAGGCAATAACAAGAAAACAATAACAATAACAACAACAACTACTGAAAAATGTTTTTATTTTTTGTTGAAGTTATTGTTTGTGAAATGCTGCCAACAAAATTGTTAAATTAGATGCAACAAAATCGGAATGTGAAGGCATTTCCTGCAGACGTGTCAATAAACAAAAAAATAAAAAACAAGTCAAAAAGAGCGAGATAGGTAGAGGAAAGGAGACAGAGAGAGAGAGAGGAGAGACCTCATAATATGCTACATTTATTACAAGCGCACTTGAGCTGTGTTTTGTTTGGGTTTTTCTTTCTTTTTTTTTTTTTAATTTTTTTGGGGAAGTTGTAAATTGATTGGGTACTTACGTATCTGTGAAATGTCTGTCACTGAGACTGTTCCTTCCGCAGCTAGGTGTATGGCTTTGTTGTGTGCACACTGTGACATTATTACGTAATCTTCTACTGTACATAATGCACCTGAAATCACCACCTGAAAAATAAAGAGAGAGAGAGAGAGAGTGAGAATGAGATAGAGCATTAGTCAAAAACAGCGCAAGTACACTAAGAAAAATTTAGAGAATTAAAATATAGTTTAGAGTGCGAAATTCTTATTTCAAGAATGAATTATTTGATTTGTATTCACAAAAATAATTGAATTAAATGTTGATTATTATAAACTTATTTTAAAAACATAAAGAACTTATTTAAAGTAGAGGTCTCTGTGTTTCTCCAAGTGTATGTGTATTTTGTATCACTATCTGCGGATCGTTATCGATAACAGCCAATCAATATTGTATATAACAGATACAACACAAATACAAACACACACACACACACACACACATAGAAGAACCTAAATTGCATACCAGTGTTTACAACTTGTCAAACAATTCCCCGCGCCTTTTTTATTACTTCCTCAACCGCCCTCACAGCCTAGGGCCCTCCTCTCTCTCTCTCTCTCTCTGTTGTCTTGTCTCCTGCGTAGATCGGTAGTCGCCTCTGGGGTAATTTATCATGTTTGATTTGTTGTCTCACTTTTGATATTTCAATTTCACATAACAGCAACATTCATTCATTCATTCATTCATTCATTCATAATCGCCCCCCCTTTTTCAATTTATTGAATTTATTGTTGGTGGTTTTTATTTTTGTTTGGTTTTGCGTCGGCGCTTGTTTCTTTTCTTATTATTATTATTATTATTATACTATTGTGCCAGGTCAGGTTGTAAATCAGGCAACTGGCAACTAAAACGAGTTCAATTGAGCCGACACCTGCTCGACTGTGGAAACTATTCAACTATTTATGGCTCATCTTAAGCCACTCGTAAATATCACGTTCAGCTTAGTGCGAGAATTGTAAATACTTCGTGAAAATATCTTAGCAACCTCCAACTACTTATATCAGAATATATTTCACTACTATTTGCCTGCCCTGCATTCGTAATCTGAGATTTTGTTTTTGAATTATTAACTTAATTTAATTAATTTATGTATGTCGTGATCCTTTAAGCTTTGTTTATTTACTGCCTTCTTTTCTAAAGCGTCCTAATAATCTTAGAGCTGATTGTTTCCATATTTTGATATGATTTGATTTATTATGCTTGTATTATATATCTCTTATTAGTTGTGCTCCAATTTGTGCTCCTTTTTTTTATCATTTATTATAAGTTTCTGGTTTCGTTTTCGATCATATTCCTTGCCTATTATCTGTCTTAGCTGATTGACCCATTTTTGGCACTTATAAAGTTAGCTCTATCTCGTTTCAGCTCTTTCTGTTTTTGCATTCTTTTAAGTCACTTTAATCTTAATCCATCAACCCATTGTTTTTTCATTTCACTACTTCTCACATTATGATTAACGTCTACCTACTCAACCTATTCTTTCGTATACTTAACCCACTCCCTTTCATCTTTTACAATTTTAACTACCCAAAGTGAGTTTGGTTATCGATAACATCTCTTTCATTGCTGAAGTTTCGATTGTTTTAATCAACCCTTTGCCACCCTTGAGTAGCATTTTAATTGTTTGGCGCCACAACAAAACCCTCAACAAAACGCTAAAGACCACCCAACTAGTCCAACCCACCATTCTCACCACTCCCTTCTAGCACATGTTAACCACTCCAGGGAGCACTTGACTCCAGTCTCGAGGGCTCTCGAGATTGGGAGAAGGCGCTTTAAACACAGCCTCAGCCTTGTTGAGTAGCCTCCACAAATTAGCCAAGCTAAACTTCCTAAAAACCAATTTCTGCAGCTGGTTCTGTTTCTGTTTCGATAACTGGTAACTGTAACAGAAAATGAAACTCATCGAGAAATCTTATCGCAACCGAAAACACACATTGGAAATTTATGCTCGGCATAACCTCGTTTTCGGTCTGAACCGTTTTCCCAAGCGTTTTTAACGCTACTTCAACTTGCTTCAAGATACAGATATGTGGGTGGGACGAGGGAGAAACGGTGAGGGGGCGGTGGGTTGAGTAAAACGCATTATTTTGTAATTATCGACAGAGTTCTAATAAATAAAGCGAACGTGCGGCGCAGACCAACAAATAATAATAGTAAAAATAAAAGAAAAACGTCGCAAGGCCCCTCGCAATAAACTTTTTGACTGGGTTATAATTTTTACTGTGTTCTTCTTCTTCTCTCTCTTTAGTTTTTTGTGGGTTGATGAAATTATGAATGAAGATAAGGTATGCCACACAAAACTTGAATGGGTTGGGTGGGTGTGTGTATGTCTCTGACTGGGAGGGTGTATGTTTTTTGTTTTTGTTTGTTTGTTTTTGTTGCAAATGCTTCTGTATGGGTTTTTGCAGAAGTTAATAATGGAAATGATTGCAAACTTCACAGCTCGTGCATATTTACATGCTCATTATTTACCCTGTATGAATGCCATACATTTGTAGTGTATATTTGAAGATATAACTCGATTTTTCTCGATGTGTATGTAGTAAATATGCTTTGTCGATCTGTTAACAATTTAATTTCAAGTGTAGCTAACGCCTATTTAAGTTCATTGTATACCCTGTAATCAAAGAAATGCTTGCAATTTTGAGCCTCACAACATGGCTATTCTCTTAAAATTCGTTTTAGTTACAGGGCATATCCACTTTCTGCCTTTTCTTATAAGTAAGTTCTGTCTTTTGAGTTACAGGGTATTTCCTAATCAATCACTAATTCACTTGTAAAAAATGGAGCGTATGCGAATTTTTATGCAAAATTCTTGTCAATTCAGAATTTCAATTATAAAATGTATGCACATTTTTCAACATTAACTGAGAATCATGCTCTATGAAAGTCTTGATGATTTTAAGAATAATAAGAAAACAATTAAAGTAAAATCTTTTTATGAAAAGTAAACTCATAATATTTGAGTAGCTACCTCGCCATATGCTGATTAGTTTTTCTTAGAATAGAATTGATGGTTTAAAATAAAAACCTTCTCACGCAAACAAAATTCTTACTAAGTCATATCTAAAATTATAATTGATTTGAGCTTTACTGATAAATATTATTCAGTGTATAAAATTGAGTAATCGATTGTGTAATAGTGTAAAGCAATATTATGAATGATAATATTTAATTATCAAAACTACCTTATTAAAAATTTACGTTTCAAGGAATTTCTTACTGAGTCAAGGTTAATTTTCAAATATTTTCGAATTGAGCTTAAATATCAATTGAAATATTTTGTTTTTTTTTGTGAGGGTATTTGATTCGGTTTAAGGGTATGCTAGTCTACCGTTACTTACAATAAAAAAGAGCAGTCTTTTCAACTGATTCGACATTCATTCGGCGATTAATGTGCATAATTTTAACCCATTTACTGCCAGCTGAGCAGCAAACTAAAATTTCGTCCTGGCAATTCTGCGATCCTGTCGACAACGCCTGCTAGAAATCTGGTAACGCCGTTTAAGTTTGATAACGCTGACATTGAATGCTTAATTGTGCAATTTGTGGGCGTGGCATTTGAATTGTAAACACTTTTTCAGCCTTTTTCAGCTATTTTTTGCAAACATTAATTTTTTGCCTGGAATTTCACGTTTCTTGCCAACTTTTTGTTGTTGTTGTTGTATTTGTCGTTGTTATTGTTATTAATTAATTATAAATAACAAATTCCAGGCGAAGCACACACACAGTTACACACAGCTCCACACTCATTCGCAGACATTTAATCGGCGGCACTTCCGTTTCCGTTTTGGCAATATTTTGTTGTATATTTATTGAAGCACTTGTCACGTTTTTCAAGATTAACTTGTGTTTTTAGCTGATATTTCTTTATTTATTTTTGTTGTTGTTGTTGACAGCTGAATGGCGTTGCCACCTAATTTGCACAAATGTTGCACGCCGTAACGGTAAATGCCAAATAACCGCAAATATTACAAGTCACACACACATTGCGTGTGAAAGAAACAGAGAGAGAGAAAGATAGAGAGATAGAGAGAGCGGGAGAGAGCGAGAGAGAAAGAGAGAGAGAGAATATGATTTGTGGATGCGTTGCTTATTTATTTATTTTTTTTATATATTTTTTGTAATTTTTAGCAGCAGCGGGCGACGTTGAACGTCTTTGCAGGGCGATTGAATTATCGAGACTAACCGAAACGAAACGTGCGACATTTTCTTGTTGCTGCTGTATTGTTGCTTATGCTGTTGTTGTTGCTGCTGTTGCTGTTGTTGTTGCTGGTTACGGATACGGCCAACATAAGCAGGCGGCAAGCAGCAAGCAGCAAGCAGTCTGTCAGCAGAGTCAACAGTCAACAGACAGCTGCACAACAGACATGTTGCATGTCGAACATCTGAACTGCCTCTCAAATCTGACAGCTATATGTTAAAGTTATTCAATCACAAGCCAAATCGGTGTAATATATTTTTATATAGTTTTTAGAAAATACTTTTCCATAACGGACTTCGAACTAGAGCTTTCAATTTGAAATCCTTTATAAATTATGTAATTTGATAATTGATAAGTACTATGCATCTAGCAGAATTGCATACATTTTTTAACAACACTTCTCATTTTGTGGCATAATCCACTAAAATGCTTAGCAGCTAATTACTTTATTATTAACATATATTATCATTTTATATGTTGTTTCAACGCATAATCGAAATACCCCATTTCTTAGACCATCGGAAAGTGCAGCTAATATAATTTATAGCTGCTGCTGCTGTTGTCTCAAGTCTTAACAGTCGCTGCAGTCGCACTGCTGTTAAGCGTTTGTTGTAGCATGCGAGAACTGCTGTTAACAGCAGCAGTGCATGCAAAGCGTACTGTAGCTAATAGCCTCGGCAACATCGAACCTGTTGTATGAGCTGTTAACCAGTCAGCAGTTAACTGTTGTTGTTGCTGCTGGTGTTAACGGTTTGTTTACAGTTTTGAGCATAATTTCTGCTTAAATGTTATCGCAGGCAATCCAAATGAGTTAAAATAACATGAAATTACGAAATTGGGAATTGTTAAAGATAAACTTTATGTGTGATTTTTGCAAGTTCTTAATTCTTTAATACAGGTAAATATATTTTTGCTTAAGTTAATAATAGTTGCACGGGCTATTTAAAGCTTCTTTAGGGTAGGTCGGTAGCAAGATATACTAATTGTTGTAAGATCATAATGCTTTGAAAATAGTAATTGATATTGAATTTCTTCTATTGGAAATCACTCTTTAAGGTATATTATTAATAATTGTTAAGCTCATTCTAGTAACGAGTTATATTTAAGTTATTTAATTTAATTTTTTATACAAATATATACTATATTTCTATTGAAAAGTTCGCTTTAAGTTATTTTATTAACATTTTTGAGCTCATTTAAAATGAAAAAAACTGCTTTTAATATTCTGTCCCTGCTCGATTCCATAGCGAAATTCTTCAGAAATTCCCGAAATATTTGCAGCATTTCATTATTTCTGTGAAATTTTATTCGCCACAAAATCCCATTAGTGGAATCATAGCCAGCTTGAGCAGGGAAGGAAACAACAATAAACTAGACACGCGCTCCTCATTAATGGAGGCAATAATGAAAATTGCAATAGTAGTTTCCGGGTGTCCATAAAAATGGTTAACGCCCACGCAATAAAACTAAACCAGCAACCCCTAAGTGTCTATGTGTGTGTGTGTGTGTAAGTGTGTGTGGGTGTATGTTGGTGTGTGTGTGTGGCACAGTTTAAAGCGATTAGGGTCACAACAAAAGGGACGAAGACCAAAGTGGACCAAAGAGGAGGACCCGCATGCAAGGACTTCCGTTGGGTGAGTGGAGGAAGTTGCCAAAAACTGCAAGCGTTTTGTGATTCAACACTGATTGACACTGAAGGAAGTGTCACAGGATGAGAAGCGTGGCTCGAAGGGTGGTGTGGGGGGAGGAGTATAACCGGCCAACTGTCAATCAATAGAAATTCATCGACATGGACATGCGTCCATCTTCATTGTTCAGCGCACAATGGCGATTTGAGCTACTCTTCTTCTTTTTCATCTCCCCTTCTCCCTTTTGCCGTTCATGTCCTTGTAATCCTCGATAATGGGCTATTGTCAGTGCGACTGATGCTTGACGCCGTGGCGACAACACCAAAGAACAGCTACTTCGGTTGAATGCTTCATTGAGTTCCACTCCCCTGCCCTCCCTTCCCCCATCGTTTCTCTGCTCCCTGTTGGGCTGATTGGTGACGCACTTTGGCACAGAGTCGATATTGGATTACCCATTGCTGCAGCAGCAATTAACCAAAGAGTCTGTATTAAAGTCGGTGTTAATTATGTGGACTGCTGAGAGGATTTTCTATAGAGTTAGAACTAGGGAAACTAAATGAGAATAGAAAGAAAAATGTAGATATTTTCGATGTAAACCAATATTTTTTATTTAATAAAAAAGCTTAAGACGTGTTTTGTTTGTTGGCTTTGAATCTTTCCTTTGGAAACTGCTAACTCTGGTTAGATGCATAATCGAACTAGCGGAAAACTGACGCAACTATCGATAAATGATTGTAATTGCTCTCTGTGTGTAGTCAGCCCAATCAATCACATTAGTCAATCGCTCAACAATAAATGTCCGGATTTATTGTGCACCTCGCCACACAAATGAAAAAGAAATTGTTTTATGATAATGTTAATGTCGCAGTCATAGTGTGGCCCCGACATGGCGCCCAAGTAATTGTCATGAGTAATATAGAAATTGTAGATAACGCGTGCCACGCTTGCCACATATAATTAATTTGCTAATTTGTAGAATTATTTCGCTATAACTTTGTCAATTAGGGGTATCCCTTATTTGCTCTATTAACCTATTAAGGGCAATCCATCAAAACCAACGTGAATCATGGCCAGGTAAATGTAATTGTAAAACTGCAGGAAATCTTCCGTTATTGTGATTAGAGCGATATTTGCAAATTCATTAAAACTGTTGCCAGGTGAGCAAAATCGTGCCTTTAATTGTGAAAGTCATTGCTAAATGTTGCTCCCTTTTTTCCCTGCTTATCGCTGTGACGTCACAAGAATTAACGACTCGATTAGATTGGTAACAGATATAGTAACTGAAAATATGTCGGACTTCTTTCTACCTTTTATTTTTTTTTTGCATTCTGATTGTCGATTGCATTCTTCTTCTTTGCAATACAAACTATAGCCTGTTGAAATGTACGAAATTAACGGAAAACAAATTAATCATCTTGAGAAAGAGGTGCTTGATAAAATTGGGCTCGTGACTACATAAATTACACAGAATTATCGCTGCTATTGTTTCTTTCAACTAAACTAATATATATTATTAATGTTTAAAGTTCAAGTACCTGAATTTTTGTCTAGTTTCAACATTTTTCAATTAAAATTCTTATCATACACACAATCAAATAGTTCCAATAATAAATCGCAGCAAAGTTAAAATTCTTTGTTATATCAATATAAATATATAGATAAAAATGACCCATTTATTGCTTCGAGCCAAGTAAACAATTTCCGGGACTTTTATTCGACTACTTTGACAAACTTGAGTAAAGAGTTTTGGGTTTATTCCAAGAACGATAAGTCCTATAGCTTCCTGACTAGTTGCGCGAGTGCTTAAGAGAATGGATTATATTCTGCGACGGTGGAAGTTACAACTTGAGTTGAAATATTGAGATATTTCTTTGGGTTCCATTTTAGTGCATTAAAAAAATATATAAGTTTATTAAAAGTTTAAGTTAAATACTTATAACATTATAATTGATTACCTATAATTGAAAATCTTTTTTATAAGATTTAAATATGTCAGTTAGAAAATAATGTCGATTTCCATTTGCAGTGCGCCATCAATTTATTAATGATTGATCTTTACAAAGTGCGCAATTAGAATTCGAGTGTGTGATAAATGTGTTAAAAAGGTGCGTAATAAATACAATATTAAAGACCTGAACACAATTCAAATCCATTGGAAGACTTCCACTAAAGCAGCTAATACAAATACATATATATATATAATACATTTATATGTTTGTATTGACTGTAAATGAGCTTAGCTGCAACGCATTGAAAATTTGATTAAGTTTCTTAGCTGGCAAATCCACTCATCAACGTAATTGGCAACGTGGGTGGTTTCGTGCTTGATTTCAACGTATCGCTTTGACCATTTACGTTTAATTAACTTGGCCAAAACAACAAACGCGAGCCAAACATGGAAGATAAGCGCGCGTGTCCAATCAAGAAGAAGCATTTGCGACTGGAAAACATGTGCTTGGAAGGCGTACTCATTTCCAGTGGCAAATCTTAACCGATTTTTGCAGAACTTTACATTTGAAAATGCAATTTTGCAGTTTTACTTACTCAAAAATATTTATTTAAAGTTCGATTTAAAAATAGAAAATTAAGAATATAGAAATTGAATATGCTCTTTGAACTGCGCAGACAGGGTATCTAAAAGCACTGCTTATTGTTTAGTTAATTGCTGCCAACAGCTACAACAACCAAAGCAACAACTAAAACAACAGCCACAGCAACCAGGCTGCCAAGCCTCTGAAAATGCTTGTCGGCGGCAGTTTGTGTTTTTTTTGTTTATTATTTTGTTTTTGGTAGTTGGCCTTTTGACTTCGGCGGTATCGACGTCGTTTAGTTAAGTTAACAATTTAATTTTCCAGTTTCGCTTTTCGGTTTCTTTTTTTTGGCTAGCAAGTTTTTGTTTTAACTGCTTGCGTTAATTGTTTTTTCTTTTTTTTTTTGATCCACTTGAACTTTGTTTCTTAACGGATGACTTATTACGGATTAAAAGTTATTTGGCTAATCTCCGGAACCGAGTCTGCTGCGTGCCCCCTGGCGCCAATCAATATAAATGACTGATTACCGATTGCATATTTTTGTGACGCATAAAATGGAATTTTTGCTCGCCATGCTCTGATAATTAATTATGATTGTCATCATTGTGAAATTCTTACTGATTACAAACCGTAGTCGTTGCTAGTCATGCAAATCAACAAAACTGCCTAAAAATATAATTTTTACAAACAAAAGTCTTCAGAATTTTTGTCCCTTCTACGAAATACATTGATAAAGTTCTCCAGATTTGACAAGCTTAAATTTGCCATCAATTAAACATAACAATTTCGTTATTATTTATTAGTATAGTATTTTTTTGTTCATAGTAAACATTTTTGATTTGTAGAGATATCAGTTGATTGTTTTCAACACGCGCCAACATTTTGTATTTTCATTATTATTATTATTATTATTATTATGTTATTTACTGATAATAAACATACTTATAATCTAGTCAGTGTTGATGTACTGACAAGTTGGCAGCAAAGTAAATTAAAGGGTAGACAACTCTAATTGTTCTATATCGCTGTACTCTTGTTACTCTTTCATAGCCTTGTTGAACTTAAAAATCATTTTAACACGCTGTCAAACTTGATTTTCGGTTTGGTTTGAATTGGTTTTCTTCTGTTAGCTGTTAGCAGGCAGGTTAGCTGACATCAGCTAATTAATAATATGTATATAAATATATATATTTTATACTATTGCTATTCTAGTATATGTTTTTGCAAACTGTTTTTAAAAACAATCAAATAAACTGAAGTGTAAAATTCTTCATCATTAAGAGTTTTGATTGCTTTGTTTTAGCTTGTTCTTTGTTACAAATACCAGAAATATACCAGACAAAGCTTTTGTAGCAGTAATTAAGATTTATGTGAGTTTTTATTGCGGATCTGGACAGCTTAAATATTTACTGGTATTTTTTTGTAGTAATAAAATTAATAGACATTCGGGAAATTGTATCATAAATTCGTACATAATAGTCTAGCTGCATTTATAGCTCTGTCTATAACATTCCACCTAACACAATAAAGCTATCAAAATATGTTCAGTTATCATATCTTTGTTTTCGATACCCAGTACTCATTGAAAATGGAAAGGTATGTAATAGTCAGAAGGAAGCATATCCAATTCGATTTAGCCATGTCCGTTTGCTTGAACAAATCTCTGATTCTATAAGAGCTACAGTCTTCAAAGAGTAAGGGTATCTTCTAGTCGAGCTCTCTCGACTACAATAATCTTTTTATTCAAAAGGAGAAAATGGCTCAAAAAGTATATATACTCTTAGTCCGTCATCGACAGTCGAGTCGATCGATATTATCTATACAAGCAAGCTTAACTTCGAGATTATAAGAACTAGAGAAAGGCTTGGGTTCCAGGCATCTTCCAGTCGAGCTCTCTCGACTACAATACTCTATTCAAAAGAGGGACTCTTCGCTAAAGCTGCAATCAGCTACTTGTCAAATGCTCATCTTTATCAGTCAGTAGCCAAAAGCTGATTTATAAGCTAACTGACTGGCCAATCTAAAGCATATATATATATATATATATGCATATATATATATAAAATATATATAGTGCAGATTTATGGCCAAAATGTCGGCCTAATTGTGAATCATAAAGATTGTGGACTGCGCAAATCAAAACAAATCGTAAATAAATCTGCACAAGTTTAGTTTTTTTTTGAGATTTTGTTTGTGTTGCTTTAAGAAATGGAAATTTAAATTTATTGTAAATTCCATTTTGGCCATTTGCACTTGACAATTGATATCGGGGCACGTTTGATGTTGTTTTTTCTTGCATTGAACTTTGGTACCGCATCGTATATTATTATTTTTTTATCGATTCGTTAAATTTAGGGCGCCGACTGCAGCAGGAAACCACTTGAGATTTTCGCTATTTTGGGGCCCAGCCCAGTGTCTAATGAGCATTAATTGATTTGAAATGCTGAAGTGCTGAAAATGCTGAAGTGTTTTTTCCTTCATCGATTGATGAGCGTTGATTTATGAGCGATATAATTTCGCTAAAAATATGATACAATATATTGTTAAACAGGATTCTGCGGTTTCCTGGGCACGTGTTTGCATCTCTCTCTCTCTCTCTGTTTCCTTCTCTCTCTCTCTCTTTGTTTTTGACCACAGCAGCGAGCTAACAATTTTGGTAGCACAATATTTGCGTCTGGCCAACAAAAACACACGCACACGCAAAAACCGCAAAGTCAACAAAATACCCCTCCAGCTGTTACACGTTGTATCTGTATCTACACTTATACGTAAGTATCTCAGTATCTATGTATCTTTTGTGTATGCATTTGGACTGGTGGCCGGCGGGCGAATCATGTTTAACAAGTAATAAAAGTGATTAAAGCAAATCTAAACGCTTGTTTCACATCGAAAGGGGAGTTTAGTGGGGGAAAGGGGAAGGAGTGCTATTCCATTTATTAATCAAAATCTGTGTAGCCATGCAATATGCAAATGTGGCAAACAGTTTCGACGTCTGCTGCACAAAAGTAATCAATAAAACGGATGTCCAACAAAAAAAGCATGCGAACGCCTTTTATTTGGTTGCTTAACTGTAATTATATAATGGTCAGCACTTGACGAGTGCGGTCCTCCCTTAACAAAACACCACACAGTGGAGCAAGTATACAAAATGTTAAGTTATAAATATGCTTAATCAAGTAACAATGATATTGTCTAGAATAATATAGTGTAGAGAAGAGTGGCAATCTAGCTTAGATAGTCAAGATAGATTAATATTTATGGTGAAGATAGATATATACTAGAAGCTGTTGGATACATGGTAAACTTGCTGATATTAGTTGGTTCTATATGAAAATAATTTTTGCCTAACAAAATCTGCCTTTCTTATCCATTTCTGATTTTTCAGTTGGTGTTTTTCATAGCTATCGGAAATTGATTTCTGTCGATATACGAGAAAAGGGGTTCAGCTTTTAGTCCACATTATTTAGAGAAATAATTATCTGAAATATATTTTAGTATTTTTTATTTTAGCTTCAAAACTGATTCACAAGTATTTTTTGTGTTTGCTGTGGTGAATTCAATCACACCCATTGTACTGGCTACATTTTACCTTCAAATTTAGCTGTGGCTACTCGCAATGACTTTTTTTTTTGTCCATAATACTAGCCTACCATTTTGCCACCATACCAAATAAATGTCCTCATCCACACGCCCCCCCCCCCCCCCCCGCTTGTCCCTTCTAGTTGCATGTTTATCAAATGGCATGTTTCTCACTCCAGCGGCTTTCTCTCTCTCTCTCTCTCTCTCTCTCTCTCTCTCTCACTCTTTCCCTCTCTTTCTTTTTGGCCCTTTGGCATTTTCAGCTTTAGCCATTTTCCAGCGGAAATGTGCGCCAAAATGTTTGCGTGCCTCCGCAACGAGTTTTGGGTGTATTCATTTATTCATATATATGTATATATGTATGAGTGAATGTTCTAGGTGGCTTTAAGTATTTGAAATTGAAGTAAGCACACAAGAAATATACGTCATAAAAAGGGGCGTGGCAATGGGCAGGGTGCAGGCGCCGGCAAATGCGTTCATTGAACTGAGCCAAGCAAAAGAAAAAAACAAGAAAAAAGCAAATGCAATAAAATCAACAGAATACGAGCAAGAAATAAAGACTTTGAAAAGGCAAAAATAAATATGTGGAAAATTTGCTGGCGACAAGACAAACAGCATGCGCTGGATTTATGGGTGCGCCGTGGGGGGTGCGAATGGGGCAGGGGTGTGGTGGAGGGTGGGGTAAGCGCAAGGATACGTCTTCGTCTTGTTCTTCGACTTAGCCGCTGTGTTCGTGCCACGGAAGCGGAAAGATGCGCAACTTGCCAAGTTGTGTGTGAAGCCAGGCAGACAACAGGACATGAGGACGACCGCAGCAGAGAAGGAAGCTGTCGCAAAGGCTGACAACCCTGCCAAAAAATACAAGAAAATAAAAGAAAATAAATAAGGCAGCGGAAGCGAATTATGTTGCCTTATGTGGCCCCAAAAAGGCTTCAAGACGTGAACTCTGCCCTCCCTAAGAAATTGATATGCAGATATGCACATAAGGATACACCAAGGATATGGATATAGTCCCCCTCCCTCTCCGCGTTTGCTTAATGTGGCGAAAATGTAATATTTTAACAAGCGATGCAAGGTATCAGATTTGTGTGTATGTCTCTCTGTGTTTTTATTGGTGCACATTATTCACAAGTCGATGGGCAGCAGAGTCAAGTTATTGCGGCCCATTGCATAAGCGGCACAACATGGCGTATTATTATTAATATACATATACCATTTCCTTATGTTCCGCAACCACACAACGCTTGAAGGCCCAATAACTGAGAGCTGCTCGAATTGATCCGGCACAATGGACGGCCATCATCATAATAATCATTATAATCACAATGAACGTGGCCCAAAAGCAAAAGCACTTGAAGTTGACCGATGGAGTGCTGAGGAGTAGATGGGGGAGGGGAGGGGGCCAATTGAATTGATTTCTTTGTGAGTAATAAAAGTGATGTTTGTTCTCTTTTTTATAATATGGGGGAATTTGATTTAAAGAAAAGCTAATCTTTCTGAGTTTAGTTTCTAACCTAGTCTTGTAGAGAAATTTTCGAAAACTGTCCCAAAAGTATGCTACAAATTGATAAAAACACATTATTACCAAATTCGCAACATATTTGGGATATGTTGATTCAAAAGAACACAGACAGCTTAAGAGAATTTGTTTATTATTTTTTTATTTATATATTTATGGAAGCCAGGTGTAAATTCCGCAAGAATATTTAAAAAATGTGTATTATATTTATAAAATGCATTTTAACAAGATATTTAATAATTAAAATTTAATTGTTGACTTTGCATCGAGACTTAAAAATCGGTAATTAAATTTATTACCATTTTTGACCATTGTTTTGATAATTTTCAATTCATTTTTTTCTGCTCCCTATCAAAAGACGTTTGCTCAAATATAAAAAACTTGGCGTATCACATATATTTTTGTCAAAAATTTATTGACATATAAATGTAATATAAATTTTGATTATTTTTGCGCCGATTATCAAACAAATTTTGTGCAGCTGCCAAAATAATTTTTCACCACGTCATTTCGGCGTCACATTTGCGAAGGTTATCGCCTGAATACCATTCGAGTACTCGCAAAAAGTAGTTTGAATGCCCATAAATTAGTTAGTGCGGGCCAACATAAAGCAAGTGAGTCAAAGTTGTCATTTAGCCAAGGTTCTGATGATGTGAAAATTGAGACTGCGCGATTTTCTTGTCAAGCAATGACTGATTGTTTAACCGACTCTCGAACTATTTCGGTCTACCTAGGTTAAATGACATATTTTAGATAGCTTTCAGTCTTTATGCTTGCTGACGATTGTCGTCAATGGGAATTTCCCATAAAAATATATAATTTAAAGCTTTTGCTATTTTTGGATACTTTGTGTATAGATTTATGACTTGAATGGAAGACATTTACTCATCGACATTTATTTTTATCTAACATTCATTTTAAAGTAAAAGCTTTAACTGTTTAAATTGCATTAAGTAAATTGTTTCTAATTATAAGAAATGCCTCAATCGACTGCCAAACTTGCAACTGAAATGCGAGAGTGAAACTGCGATTAGGTCTAAGTTCCGCTAACTGCCCAGATCGATGGGTGTGAGCAGAAAAAAAATACCAAAAAAAAAAAGAACAGCAAAAAAAACTGTTTGAGCGAACTGTGGCATGAGGCACGCCCCTGGTTGGGGCAATTTGGTGCGCTTCGTTGCGCGTGAAAATTATGATTTTTGCTTTTTTGCGAAAATCTCATTAAAGTTTAAAGGCTGGCTAAAAAGGATGCCGATGGGCGAGTTGAGTTGAGTTGGGTTGAGTTTGAGCCAAGTTGAGTTGCCTAGGCCATAAATATGGGTTATATGCAAACGTAATTTGCATGCAGCTGCCCCACGTTAATGTTGATGGCAACAACAGTCGTCGTCGGCGTCGTCGTCATCGTCATCGTCGGCATTTGAGGCAAATTGAAAAGCTCAGTGACCGACGACCGCCCGCGATAAGCAGAATAACAGCAATAAGAAATAACCTCCTCATTTCAGGTAGTATTTTAATTAAGCGCACACATTTTTTTATAGACATTTCTTAATGGCTCGCCATAAATTCAGCGAGCAAGCCAGGAATTGAGGCAGCGACTCCTCCCGAACAGGACAGCACAGGATTGCAATCTCTCTCTCTCTCGCTCACTCTCTCTGTCTCCCTCTCTTTCGGGGCATATAAAATGCACGGCAGGCGGCTGCATGGAAAGTGAATTTTATGCCGTGCATTAAACAAAGTTGTGAAACTGAAAACGTTTTGTATTAAAAAAGACCACTTGATAACTTCATTGCGGCTTTGCTTTTGGTGTGCCCCTCCGCCACTCAGCAGTCACTCCCCTCCCCTCTTTAGCTGGTGGCATGCAGCAACATTGTAGTTGCGTCTTATCGATGCGGTGACTGATAAATGTTTGACACAGTGTGTGGCTTATTTGAGTTACAGTACGTCCTCGTTGGAAGAACCCCTCCGCACCACTGCACCTGCAGCTACACCTCTCACCTCTAAAGCACTCAGCGTGTCATTCACCCGACCCAACACGCAATTCTAATTGAGCAGTAGTTGTGTGAGTATGAGTGTGAGTGCGACTGCGAGTGTGAATGTGAGTGTGAGTGTGAGTATAATGGACTGTATCTGGTAAATACGTTTTATGGCCGGCAATGGTTGCAAGCCGTTTAAGCTTTGCTTCTTGTCCGTTCACACACAGATATTCATACTCGATACTCGAAAAAAAAGCACTCACACAGACACCCGTTTTGTTTGAACAAGCAGTAAGGGCAGCAGTTGTTCACAGTCTGCTCGGCAAAAGGCATTATGCATCGAAGGTAAATAATCATAAAGACTGCAAACAGGTGCAAATATCTATATGGATCATTGTGAATTGTGAATGCATTGCAAGACTCTATTCGAATATTGATCACAGTATGGCATACTCATGATAGACAGTATGTTAGAGATATATGAACAGATTCTGCCGATAGCAATAATATGCAGATATTTTTGTATAATTTATAAACTGGATTTCAGGCATTCATTTATCAAATATAAGCATGAATATCTGTGTGCTGACGAATGCTGTATAATTAAATATATAAATATTCATTGAGCTCTATTCACTTTATAATTGCCATACTCAATGCACTCAATTGCACTCTTATTCACTTCAACATCAATTATCATTAATATTATCGGCTGATTGCATTTATATATTTATGTGATGTCTCAGGCAATATATATTCAAATTCATTCACAATAATTGCACTCCTTTCAATTGGTTTTTCAGCTTCTTTGGTTCAAAGTTGAGTTTTGCACATGTGGCAAAGGCGATTCGACTTGGGATTCGTTTTCGTATTCGTATATTCGAGTACGAATGATTTATTTGCATATGCAACATCGAAATGCACTCACCAGGCACCCAAAAAAAGACAACAACAAAAAATTGAGGCGACTTTTAAGTGGCCGGCACTCGACTTGTTTCTGTTTCTCTTTTTTGTTATTTTTTTTTATTATTTTTTACTTCACAGCATGTTTTTTTTTTGGTGCCCCCAAACTGTCGCCAAGTGCTCCATTTCTGCGGCGGGGGATACAGTTGGTGTAAAGCTTATTCACGAAATTGGGTTTTCATTTTGTTTTTCTCGTGTCGACAGGGCAGACAGACAGTCAGACAGTCCCTTTGTCGCCGCTTCTTGCTGCTTCTTTATTATCGAGTTTAATGGATTTTTAATGAGACTTAAGCGCAGCTTTTGACGGCATTTTAAAAGTGCAGTTTCATTATCGCTTAATCCTGTTTACTGTTTGCAAAGGGCGCACTGAACTGGAACAGCTTATTGTCATTCAAAGATCTTTTTTATTTTTAATAATTATTTATCATATTTGTTGAGCAATCAACGAGTCACTCACCAAAGAGTCAACTGTAGGAATTCCTTATCCTTGCTGCTGCTATCTTTTTTTTGGTATGATTATTTTCAAAATGATAACCGATATTGTCAAGGCCCCAAAGCATTCTTTCTTGATTACCTATCATAGTATTTCTAAATAACTTATCGATTTCTCGTTTCTTGTTAATTTTATTATTGATAACGTCAAAATCGGTATTCATTAGCACAGCATTTGAAATATGTATTTGGTCAGCAAATTGCCATACACTTTTTGGGGTCAAAGTTTTCGCTCGATGTGCGTAACAAATGCCTTGATAAAGATTGCACTTTGAATGAAATATGCTGGGGTCTTTCTCTTGGCGCAAAGTTTGGCACGATTCGTGGAAATGTAATTGAGCCGATATTACTATGAAATTAAATGACACTTTCATCGGCCTTAAAGTAATTCAATTCGAATACCACAAAAGACATTTTATCAGTGCGCCAATCAGTTCGAGGGTCCGCCAACACCCTCAGTAGTGTGCTTCTTAAGCATTTTTGTAGGCAGTACACCGGTACGGCGGTACGGCGGTACGGCGGTACGGCGGTACTGACAGCTAAGGTCGCCACACTCTTTGATCGATTATAGTTGACCATAATGCCACAAATATTTGACCAAAGTCTTACATAAGGCTATCTTTGCAGTTCATTGCGAACTTCGACAAGGTCGTTCGCATTGTGTACTACCAGTTATATTCTTATCATTGTGAATTTTTTGGCACTGCAAATGGTGCGCGTGAGTTATATATATACGTATATACTTATATATATATATATATATATATATATATATGTGTGTGAGTGTATTTGTGGTATCTTTGAATGCTTTTACAAGCCGCAGAACACATTGTTGATTTGTTGTATTTTGAGTGTGGTGCCCGGGAATGTGTCTACACGGAGTACAGCCACTTCATTTATCGCCAATGGAATTTTAATTGAGTTAACATGTCGTGTAACAGCGACGTCTGGCGTTCAGTGCAGTTCTGATTCAGAGATGGTAGCGCAACACTTTTCCTTATGTACTTCCCCGAAGAACTTATTTGGCGTTCATTTGTTTTAAGGCACTTGGATTGGTTCCTGTGAAGCTCGAATGAGTAACTAGTTGAAGTGAACTCAACAGTTGATAAATCCATACGCTTTTTATTTGGGTATTGAAGAGGTTTTTTTTTGTTGGAATTAGATTTGATTCTTTTGTCTACCGAAGAAAGTTTTAGGAAGTTAGATTTGTTGCTATGAAGCTCGAATTGTATAAATCAGTTTAATTTTTATTTGATTATTGGATACGATTGGAGGTTTATGGAAATAGTTCTTTTTCCTTGCTTATTTTGTAAATGTCTCGGCGCGTTTAAAGTGTAAGTACATGGTTTATAATATATAAAACCAATCGGTTCAAATGAACTGATTACATTTGTTACTGTCATTCTTAGCTTTTTCTTAGATTCCTTTCAGTGATCATCATGACTTGTCGTACTCAATTTTTATTTATATTTATTTATTTACTAAATCGCTTGTTTTGTTCGAAGTTTAGCCTATTGTCTCATTCATCTTTGTCTTCGACGCGGGTCTTAGTTAAAAATAACCGGCAGCACTTTTGCATACCCATTATGAATTGGCTGATATATGGAATATTTTCGACATTGAACCCCCTGTGTTGAGCTCATTTTCGTCCATACATCTTCGTCAGGCGTTAAGGCGTGTGGCAAGGAAAGCTCTGCGGGATCAAATGGAATGCCCAAAGTTAGCCTCTAACTGACCAGAGCCACAATAATGGGTGGTCAGTATGGACTCTATATATGCTCAGGGTCTGACAGCTTGAGGCTGGGGCCTTGAGTTGAGTTAAGGCTAACAAATGGGTTTTTAATGCCCTACCGAAATAGAAGCGATTGTTCATTATGCTAAAATAGAAATGGTCAAATTTCAGGTGCTTAATTTCTCTAGTTGGCTTGTGGCGCTACCTGACGGTCACAATGGGCATTAATAGTATCTATGCTGTACTTGATAAGCGAGTAGACAGGAAATTAACCGTTTTAATTGCATTTATATAAGATAAAAGAAAGTGTGTTCACAGTTGGCGTGTGGCATAGCTTAAATGATTTTTTTTTGGGGCTTTTCCCAGTTTTTTCGTTTTTACTACTTTTAGTGTATTTTTGTCTGCGGGCGAGCGTTTTTTATCGCGCGTATAAACATTGTTTCGATTTGTTAATCCAAAATTAAACAAATTATTTGACAAGTGCGTTAATTGATTTGATTCTCGTGAAATTCTTTCGTGTGTGTGTGTGTGTGTGTGTGTCTGTATTTGTTAACAAAAAGTGCAAAAGATGTCGGAAATTACAAAAGGTATTTTCCGTACGACTAGACTCAAATACACTTGAATATCTCTTCAAATTCTTGGAAAGGTGGCAGTTGAAACTTAAACAAGAACTGAATGTAAACATTGATATTAATATGTATTTTTTCTCTTAGATGTCGTTTTCATTTACACTCACCAACGTATCTGCAAAAGGGACTGCCGTTTTTTATTGCATACACATTGATATATATGAGTGTATAGTAATTGTAAATCAAATTCTTAAAATTGTTTTAAATTAGGCAAAAAATTTTTATATATTATATTATTATATAATATTATATTAAAGTACCAGCACTGGAGGGCATACAAATTGAGTATATATGCTGGTCATACACATTCCGGAAATATTTTCGCAGTGAGGCATTTAAATTGAATAATTTAAGTCACGGCTATTTCGATGATAATTGATAAATGATATAGTAAACAAGAAATTGGCAAAGAATGCCTTTTATGTTTTTGGGATTTACAATATAAATATTGTTATCAATATTAAACGTCAGCTAATCTAGAGTTGAGATATTTGTAGGATTGCAGGGGAAGCCTTGAAATTAAACAGTCTATTATAGTCACATGTGTCAGATAACTAAATGTTAAGTAAATATGAAAACAAAAAATATACATCGCAATAGATTCGTGAGCCTTAAGGGTGGATGTTACCACACACATTTCGTAGTAGAGAGTCGCATTCCGAAAAGGCCACGAGCCGACTGCACAGATAACACAAAATGCGTTTTGCAAGTGTGTGTTGTGTGTGTGTGGGTGTGTGTGTGGGTGTGTGTGTGCTAACCGAACATTTGTTATATAGTCACGTCTATAAGACTATAGACCTATTTAATGTTTGCTCAAGACCAGTTAACGCAGTCATCGTCGGCTTTTGCGTTGCATGTTACAGGAAATAAACAATAAGTAATTATGCACTTGCATTGTTGTTGCTTGCCCCCACCAAGGTAATATTTATAACGGTTACTCTCTCCACTCCCCACTCCCCACTCCATGTATTACATATGGATATACACAGACCGACACAAAGACATATATATCTTATGGCATGCCATGCTACAGCAAATCATCATCATCGTCATCATCATCATAATCATCAACATCATAAACAGCCGGTTCTGGCTTGTCAACAAAACGGTTTACAACAGAAAAAAATAATAAAAATAAAAAAAATACCGCCTGGCGCTTTAGTTTAGTTAGGGTGCCCACTTCACATATCGTACACTGAGCGGAAGTTTGATTTTTGATAAATGCAGCGCAAGAAAAGGGAGAGTGAATGTGAACGCCTGAAAAGGCAGTCAAGAAAAGCTTCTTCCTGTTATTGTGCTTTTGGTAGTTGTTCCCTTCTTAAGTGGGTCAACTGCAGCTGACACAAGTGGGTTAGTTTTTTTTTGTTTTTGCTTTTTTAAATGCAGCTGAAGTGAAAGTGGGGGAATTTCTTCTTTTTTTGATTTATTAATGTCATCATATTTAGATTTTATATAAAGTTGTGCGCTTTGTACAAGTATTGCTTCTAAAAAATGCACATAATAATTAAATAAATCAAACAACTCAAAAGCATATTTAATTTTCAATAACTTATTTATAATAAAAATACCTTAAGAAATACAATTTAGAAACTGATTAAATATATGTTCAAGTTTTCAAAATAGACTTGAATTGAAAATATCTAAAAAATTATAAATAAAATATTTGAATATAAATTTAATAACAATTTGAATAGCACAAATAGTGATGTTTTAAGTGCATAAGCAATAGCGAGCACATGTTCCAGCATATTTTTTAAAGGTCTTATGATAACCAGCAGCAAACCAGCCCCCAACCACACCCCAACCATGCCAAAACCAGCCCCCATCCTCCTTTTGACAATAATATTATCAATTGATTTTAATGGCATACCCAAAAACGAAAAGAAAGTTGCTGGCGCTTATCTAAGTGCGCAAAAGTGAGAAGTGTGGCTACAAATTGGAAGCCAAAAGTCAAAGCAATTTAGTTCCCCTTAATTTCGTGCAGTGTATGGGGGGTAAGGAAAGCTGGCAGGGGTTGGTTGGTTGGTTGGTTGGTGGTGCTGTCGATTGTCATTCAATGCCGCCCACTTTATCAACATCAGAGATGACAACGAAAACGAGTCGTCGGCAAAGGAAATGCGTATCAGATAGAGATACAGCTAGCTGGAAAAGGAGTGTGCCACACACACAAACACACAATAATGTATACAATTTATTATAACAATAACAATAACAATAACACTGACACTAATAATAATATTAATAATATATAATAAAATAATTGTTTGCTCGCCGAAGCGCCAGGCATTTTAAAGAGAACTCAACATTTTATAGGGACAGGTACAGACGCTGCAATGGGCCCGACTTTTTACCACATTCCTGATAAACAACAACAATTTGGTGTCAGTTTCTTTTGCTTTTTGTTTTTATTTTATTTATTAATCAATAAGAGCAGCGATAAGATTACAAGACAACCAAACACACAACGCAATTCCAAGCAGCTGTGATGGGGTTGGGGAGGGGTCAAAATCTGCGGGCAGTCTATGAGAGAGGGGGGCACAACCAAAAAAAAAATATATATAAAAAGATAAATAAAAACTGCTAAATTCCAAAGTGACATTGTCGACCCCATTGGCAATAATTGATAAATCTAATGTTTGCATACCATTTATTATTGTATAAATTATAATTACTATTTGCGCTTTGCATTTGGCATTAAAGTACGTGTATCGCTATCGCCAAATACAAATACAATCAACTATAGACTTGAACTTGAGTTCATAGATATATATAATATAAATATTTATATATATAAATATATATATATATGTATTGGTATCCACTGCCCAGCGACCATCAATTTGCACCGTGCATAAATATTTACATAAACCAGAAACATAGGCCCGAAACATTTGCAAGACCAATTTGTTGTATTAACAAGTATATGCGGGAGAATGCAAGATGACGCGGCTCACAGATACCCTGTAAGAGCACAAGCTAAAAATAAAGCAAAGGCACATTTGATGGTGATTAATTTGAAAATAATTTACGAAGAATTGATAAAAAGTAATTGAACTGGGCTAAGTTGATTTGACTCTTTTAAATCAGATTTTACTATGCCAATCTAAGTTTCATTGCGGATATGTATAGATAAATAAATAATAAATAATAGAAAAGTATATTTACTATATCAAATGTCTTTTTAGGAGGTATTCGCAATGAATATAAATAAATAACAATAACATTTATTTACTTTAGTATATATCTTTTCAGTGTGTATATATAAAAAATATGTTTACTATGGCAAATATCTTATTATGGGTATAAAGAACATATGTAAATAAATAATAAATAATAATAAAATATTTGTACTTCAGTAAATGTCTTTTTGTAACACATGCGCAATTTGTTTTAATGAGCGTCGTGTGCGCCTAAAAGCTGTTACACACTTCCATTTCGATTTAACTTAACCGTAACACCCTTAACTTAACTCAACTTTACTTAACTCAACTTGACCGTTATCTTAATGATTCGCGACACACAGTGAGACAGTCAGACAGACATACAGACAGATAAACATTCCAGACATTCCATTTGCATGCGAAATAAGTGAAAACCCTTTTTCAATAGCCTTCTCTCTTTTTTTCTTGACCCAAATAGAATGAAATTGGCATTTTATTGCATTTATCTATATCTATATGATTCAAGATTGCATTTTTTGATTCTTTTGTATTCACATATATATATATATAAATAGACATCAACTTGATAAGACAGCACGCAAATAGCACATGTCTACACACAACACATAAGCAAAAATAAGCGTGTAGAATTTATTTGGTTTTTATACGACTTGGATGATTGGCAAATTATGAGCTTCCCAATATAATAGCCGGACTGGGGATGGTTGCTCAGTTGCTTTAGTTTTAATGGCAAAAGATAGCCATATGGAACGAATACTGCTTAGATAACCAACAAAGATTTGCGATACACGCGAAGCAAACTGCTGTCTTACAATGTACATATTTTGAAATAGTTAAGTTGCCAAAGACCTCAAACTAATAAACTATTGGACAAAGTTAAATGATTCAGTTTTTGTCATGACTTTTCGCATGGATTCGAACTGCATTTAAATCTGGACACATGACTCTGTTTTAAGAATTATCATGGAGGGTGAACCGAACCGATTTAGAAAAACCAGCACTTTTTAATCATGGTTTCAACTCTAGTTTAATACCATATTAGCTCGAGATTAATTTATTAATTTTGGAACTGTAAAACTGGACACATAAAATCGAATTAGTTATTAATTGATAGCTTATCATTACAAGCAAATAAAATGAACTCTTAAGCATAACTACACAACTAACCAAGTTGTTAAGGCCAGCAGCAACGACAACAAGAACACCAGCAAATATGACATGTCACACACACACACACACACACATAATAGCAGCAATTAAAGTGTATTGAATGCTTGCAGCACTATCAATGTGCACTACTACTACAAACTATCGACTGCTGACTACCAACTACCAACTACCAACTACTGGCAAGTCATCAACTTTGGAACGACTGCCATTTCTCACACCCAATCAAGCGATGTTCGCCTTGTGGTTGTGGTTGTTGCTGTTGCTGTTGGCGTTGGCGGCTTCCCTGTCAGTCATCAAAACTAAAGGGAAAGAAAAAATGGAAAAAATTGCAATATTTGCGCAGACATTAGCAGAGTCAACAGCGGCATATTGGAAATAGCACACAGGAGTGTGGGCCAAAGGGAAGGGGTAAATGAGGGAGAGGAGACGAGTCGGTTGGCAGTTCGCAGTTGGTTTTGGCCAGTGATATGTATCGGAAACCCTGCTTTGATAGCCGGAAAAGCTTTTCAAACAGCAAAAGCCTTTCAAGTCGAAAATGTGATTCTACAATCGAATGTGCCGACAACGCATAAATCAAGCGCTTCGGACTCGGACTCGGACATCAGCTGTGGATCTCTGGGTCTTAACTTTTCTCAAGCTCTTTTGCCTATGGATTTTCCCATATATCGATTTAAATTTCAAATACCAGCGAAGGCTACAAAACAGCAGAGCAGCAGAGCAGCAGAACAGGCCCGGTAATTGTGACAGCCAGTCCCCAATGGATCATATCATATCTCATATCGCACTCAAAACGATAACAGAGACCACTGTCCAACTGTATCTAGGAAAAGTTACTATACCTACTGTGTTTGTTGTTGCTGTGTGGGTCAGTCGATAAGTCATGCTGGCGCCTATAAATCTAGCATATAGTGGCTCTGGCCTAATTCGGCGTTACTTGGTAGTCACTTAAAACAGAAATGATAAATAAAAAATAAACATAAGAAATCTTAAGAATCGCATAATTCAAAAAGAAATCCCTTTCTGAAGTAAATAAAAACAGATTTGGGGGCATAAGCGAGTTCTTTCGCACTCCCGCAATGCTTGGGGCCCAGTGTTATTTTGGCCATAAAAAAATGGTTCGATGGCATGCAGTTTATCAACGTTCCGCATATGAGGATCGTAAAAGAACACGTTTTTATATTTGTGACACTATCGTTGAGTTCGTTTTGAAAACGCGACACATGCGTTGAATATGAAAAACTTTCCGCTTATAATCAAAACATTGTTAAATTAACTTATAAACAAAGGCCCGCCACAACAGCAGTAATCAACAGCAGCTAAGAATTGGCGCCATGATCAAGCGGAAATTACTGTTTTTGCTAGAGTATGCCAAGATTTTAGTTAATTTAGCATCTGTCTATAATGACAACTTGGCTGATCTGTGTGGCAAGTTTAGGAAAGGCATACAGCTCGAAAAATTCTTATCTCAAGCAAATGCAATAAGAGTAAAACACACGACACACTTTTAGCTAGCTTCTAACTCTCGGAATTTATAGAGGCAATACCAAGAAGTACATACGTACATACATATATACATAAATATGTATATGTGTTTTATATCTACTGCTATCGTTGCTGCTGCTGTTGCTGTTGTTGTTGTTGTTGCTATCATTTTGGCTTGTTGCCAAAGGCAACCAAAACTGTTCCACACATCTATTGACAATTCAATTAACGTTTCGAAATAATTTGTTGATAAGCACGCGTGTGTGGCAGAGTTTTTGGTTATGCCACATAGCCAAGAGCAAACACCTAATAACAACTAACCTAATAACAACTGTAAAAAAAAAACAACTCAGAAGAAACCATGGCCAAATGCAAAAGGTGGAAAGCAACACACTTTCTATGCCCTTATTCACATTAGTTTTATTCAAAATGTGACAAATCTGATAAACTTTTGACTAACTTGAAATCGATTGTTTATTGTTAATAAATGAGCATAGAAAATAGTAAATATCCTTTAACAATCCACAAAATGAAGGTTGATTGTGTTTGGTAAAAGTAAATTTGACATGAATATGTAAATTATTATGAATATGAATATTAACATAAATATCAATATCAATATTAAAATGATTATGATAATATTTTAAAATCAAAATTCAAGTGTTGCATCTTTTTAGTGAAAACTAAGCAACCCTCTACATAAGTCTTTACTCGATCTTTCATTAATTCGTTGGCAATTAAATGACATGGGTTATTTTAATTGAGTCTAATTAGTACTCCAAGGTTAAGAAAGTCGATATAAAAGCATTGGGTCAATCATAGTGAGTGTCAGTAAATATTCTGAATGGCCAACGTCATGATAAGAGTCATAGTTGTGCTACTTGTTGCCAATTGTTTTCTACTCATAAAACTCAGCAAATTCGAAGCGGTTAATTCTGCGAGTCGTAACAGTCGAAAATACACTTCAATAAATTCTATGGGAAAAGTGTGGGTGCCAAAAGCAATGCAAATGGAAGATTTAATCTGGGGTGCACAGATTGCATTTTTGGGTTACACCCTGGCAATGTTGGCCTTCGTTTTGGTTGGAGTAGAGTGGCTTGTGTGGCGCTCAATTTGCATAATTTGCGCTGCTTTCGCACCATGCAATTTGGCTATGTAAATCACTTTCTTATCATCGCATTACAATCATCGTGTGCTATAAAAACTTCAGTCTCGCCGTGAGAAAGTGCAGTTCCTTTGAGAATGTGCGATAAGGTGGCAACCTGAAAGGCATTTCACTTAAAGGTATTTCCATTTGTGTGCTATGTGTGAAAAAAATAAAGGTGTATTCCCTTCGTGTGTATTAAATTGGCTAATGTTTATAAGAAGTGAATTTGTTTCCTAGATCTATTTCAACATTATTCAAGCTCTAATAATAATATCCCTTTTCGACATTAATAATAAGCAGACTTCTTCAATTCCAGTAATCAAATACTCAGCAATATTACTTACTTACCCAATGCCTAAACATAACATGAAATTGTAGTTTGTAATGCTTAGATTGCGATGGATGATGAAATTTGGTTCACAGAATAAGAATATGTAAACCGCAGTTTGTGTGTGTGTGAGTGTGATTGTGCAATTAAGGAAAAATCGTAATTAATTTATGATCAGCTAAAGATAAGAACTCAAAAAACAGATATGGAAATATGGCTCTGCTTAATCGGTTGTCTTTTTATCATGAGTCACACCATTTGATGAGCGTAGATTTTGAAGATGTGAACTTTAACAATTCGTAGCATAATCTTTATATTATTTTGGTATATGCTATCGTAAAGATTATTATGAGTCATACAAGACTTTTACTGCGGTTGTAATAAGAACAACTTTTATATAACGAAAATTACACAAGTTTGATATAAGCGTTACTATACAAAACCGATCCCGTCTATTTGCTCTGCGAATGGCGACTGAAGTAAATAAAGTGCATTTCTTTTAATATATAATTTTTTTGCACTAGCAAACAAATTGTGTCAAATGATTGACACTTTATCATTTGTAGTCACTCTTGCCGATTATCCAACGATTCGAATGCGTTAAGATAAGAAAGCTGATTTTTATTATTATCCGATAGCAAATAGTAAAATTAATAGTTGAAACGTAGTTTCTTTTGGACCCACTTGGTGGAAAATGAGTCACTGAGCCAAGTGTTAAATGCGTCGTCACCTGGCATTATAAAAAACACTGCTAAGCTCAATAATAAAAGTGCCGCCAATTTGGCCCTTGATTGCTCATTTATTTGCACAGCTCGCGCTAATTATTGTCAACTGTTTTATGTACACACAAAAAACGCACAATATTATTAACCCCTTGGCATTAATAATAAACCCTTTTGCATTAGCTTTATTAAAAGTGTAGCCTGTGACTCTGACACTGTAGGTGATATAAGCGTCAAGTTGATTTGAACTTGAATCAATTCAATTTCATTTCTGAAACACACTCGACTTGTGCTGTGCATTACGATTTTTGATTTATTTGGTGACTTACACACTTGCTCAACATTCTCACATTTCCTGCGTGCAATAAATGGTGTTATTTATGAAATAATAATTTATCTGCTGAAACTGATTTTGTATTTTTGATTGCCTGTGTCGCTGGTTTCGTTTGCCACTCGAACTCCAAAAAGGCGCATTTAGTAAGTCGTAAAAAAGCCTTAAATTACGTACACATATAAATTGTTCAATTTGAAATGGCTAACGGCTCCGGCTATAAACAAAAAATTGATCGTGTAAAACTTGCCTGTGCCCATACTGTAAATTTAATAACATATTTCATTTTGTTACTTATACAACTTACAGTTATATGACTGTCATATTTATGGGGCTTTACGTGATTTAATTAGTTTGTTCTAAGCAACGTTGGCGAAGCAAACAAAAAAATTAAGTATTGTAATAGATACCCTCAATGTAATAAATTAAATGTGGAAAATATTCATTCCAGTTTTAGTATTCTTATAAATTTATTAAAAGAAGAGCTTACTAATTCCAGTTTGTATATTAATATATACTTATCTTAACTTAAATCTGAGCTATTAGTTTCCAATTTGAGGCTTGAAAATAAAAATGTTTAATATTCTTTTATATCTAATGTTCTTTGTAAAAATAATTTAAGAAATTGTTGATTGTTGTCTTGTTGATGAAGCCAGCTAAATAACTATTTATATCAGTTATTCTACTTGCAAGAAATATTAATATGCCATTGAAAGATATTCAAACTTTTTGGCAACTCATCTTAGCCAACCACGAATTCGCTTGTCGCTTAATTAAGTTTTTGCAAATTTGTCTATTATTGGCTCGCACTCAATTTACTGGCAAATTCCTCTGCCAAAATGGTGAAAGGCATTTTCATAATTGACCAATTTGAACTGAAGAGGTTCAGGAGTACTAACAACAACAACAACAAGAACGGCGCGGCATAAACATATTTCTCACACATTCAGATGCCACAGCGCACAATATGTGCCCCAGGCACAGACAAATACTTCAACTATGTATATATATCTATATATATATACACTGAAAACACTCGAAGCGTTGAATAATTCAGGCAAACTTGAAGAACGACTCAGTCTACCGACTCCCAAGAGTCACACTCTTAGCACATGCCAAAAAAACAAAAACAAAACAAAAAATATGAAAATAATTTGCGAAAAAGTTCATTTAGAACAAATAAATACGAGTTAAGAGGTAGGCAGACGCTTCTCGCTTGGCTTACACGTACACATTGTAAATTCATACTGCAGGAAAGAGAGAGAGAGAGAGAAAGATATAGTGACAGAGAGAGAGAGAGAGAGAGAGATAGCGAGATGGAACTTTACGTCAAACGGAACTTGTAAAGACGTCGCCAAGTTGTTTCATGCCAGCGGAATTTCAGACATTTCAGTTATTTATTTCGGCACATTAACAACGGAGACACATCCACACACACATATTAGCATAGACACACACACATGCATACAGTGTGTACATGCCCAGGGGCCCACTTAAAATTGATTGTAAAATAAATTAAAATGGAAAAAAAATACATATGAAAAATACAGGCAAATAAATGCGAATGTGAAATGAACATGTAAAGAGCTTTGGCGCAAACAGTATAATTTAATTAGCGAACAGTTGTTGGCGTTTTATAATTATTTACTTTAACTTGCACACATTTAATTTTTTTCAATATACCCTGTAATAAACGGTAGACAATGACAATTCAAATCTCTGTATCAACTTCAAGTCGATCAGTATAAAGTCGATCGTTTGAATTTCAAGTATATTTCAAGTTTTGAATATATATATGTATAGTTGTTAATAGCTTAAACGAATGCTTTTATTCTTCTTTTAAGTCGATATAGTATATATAGTATGTATATAGATTCTCTTTGAGACCCTGCTCTTAAGAAAATTTCCTTGGCATATTCATTTTAGTTTTTGCCCTACCTACTGGGTATTTAATCGTCGATCACTCGAATCGCTTATGATTATTTTTTTTTTATTTCCTCCGATAAATTTGGCAAATATTTGCTGATGGCCAGTGCAAGTGTCAATTTATATCGGTAGGCAATTGTATTTTCATTTATTATTATGTTTTGTGTTTTTTTTTGTTGGTATTTTCATTGATTGTTTGTTTTTGAGGGCAATGCCAATCAGATGCGATAAAATACTTGGCATAGTTTCGATGGTTTATCATCGAAAATGTCTGGGTTTGGTTTGGGTTGGTTGCTCCCAGCCAAATTGTTGACAATGACATAACTTGCGATATCGTATTTATACACATCGGAATGCAAAATTGATGAGTATCCAATGTTACGTTCTTTAAATATTATACGTTTATCAATAAACAATACAAAAAAAAAAAACAAACAAACAAACAAATAAAAAATGTGCAGATCGTATCTTAATTAAGATAATGTTACTCTTTTAAGTGCTATATCATTTCTGTTATTGTCGGTTGTAACTTATCAATAATAATTACTCACCATCAGGAGGTAAATAATCTTGGCATAGACCGTAAACTGTGGTAACCTGCAATTAAAATGGCAAATTTAATGTTAATTATGAAATATACAAATAATTATATATACACATATAATGTATAATGTAGTTTTCCCTAAAAATATTCCACATTGAATATTTATATATCTGTTGACAATTGTTTTTGCCTAGTTGCCCAGCCCAACCCTATAATCATATACAATATAATTTATGCTCCCCTTTCAATTTGTTTTTACAGGCACCATTTTGCTGGTACTTCCCCCCCGAATTGCACATTGCTGAATTACTGGGTAAGTCAGGCTCATAATTTAAACACCCACTGCTAATAATTATTATCACATGATATTAAACCAACAGCAACATTGTGAGCAGTCAGTCACGCCCCATTTTTGTTTTTTAACTGCAAGTCAGTTAATTTGACAGACGCTTTGACAGTTATTAAACGGTATTGCAATGTGGCCAAACAAATTCTTAACAATAAATTCACTTGAATTTATTATGCAATTAGGTTAAAGACTGCGCTGTCCAAACATATATCTCACACTGACCACCAAAAAGCAGCACACAAGGAACCAAAAACTCATTTGCTCAGCGCCAGCTGCTTTTGCTCCTGTCAGCCCAAAACCACAGTCAAGTGAAAGAAGGCTAAAATACTTGCAAAAGCGACAGACACAAATTGCAAAAGGCCTTGGCATGCTTATGTAATCAAAAAACGCTAACGAAAGTTCTGTGGCAAGCTATTAGGGAAAATGTCAAGAAAGAATAGGTAGTCAATTTGAAGTATTCTAATAATCGAACAGAGCAAGCAGAGTCAATTTAAGAACTGGATAACCAAAAGCAAACCTTGAGAAAAAAGCTTAACTCGAGCGAATGCTGCGAACTTGGCCCGTGAAAAACTTGTTAGCCCTGCCCACACAAATACCATTGACCCACTTGGCCAAGTGTTGTTAAATAAAACAGGCTGCACATTATTATTTCTTTTTTCTCTTTAATACAAGCTCATTTCCAATTTGACAGACTGTAGGCGACGGCGTTTCTTGGCGTTGCCTAAATAGCTGAGGCTATTAATACGATATTTGCCAGGTCGAAAAAAGATCGGAATGCTTTGGTCCTCCATTCGAAAATTACGCATTGCATACATGCCCTAAAATAAGATAAATATATATAAATATATGGACATATATAGATTTATATAGATGAAAACTCGTACGTACAGCTTTAAAGGGACATTCGTTTGTTAGATTTATATAATTGAATATGTTGTCAACCCAGATGCTGGTCAGACTGGACTTCTTTGCAGCTTTTAGTGTCCTACAGAGGTGTATTTCATAGTCTAATAGCGTTAGATAATTCGTACTATTTTCAATTTGATACAGAATCGTTATAGAAATTTTCACGCCAGGATGAAAGCGTTCAGATACTTGCAAATTGGCATTAAAGGTGCCATCCTGCGACAGCCAACACGTAAAATTCGAGACGAATTCTGGATTGAAATCGCAGCTAAGGCTTGTGAATTTAGGGTGTAGTGCTTGAAATGGAAAGATATATACACACATAGATGTTAAGGATATTCCTGTTGAAAGTATAGCAAAACTTACTCAGCCCTGTCTGCACCAGGAACGATGTGATTACCAAAATGTAAGCGAAGGGCAGAAACATGATTATGTCACTAAAAAACTATGAATGCAATATAAAAATTGAGTTTGCCAACAATAGACAACAACAGTCTCATTAGACGAGGATGAATGAGCTGCTAATGAGCTCATTATTCATTTGAAATTCATATTGATCAGTCATTAGTGAGTTATCAAAATGACGAAATATCATAAACAAAACAATTTGTTTGCTCAGCTAACTTATGTATAAAGTTGATGAATCTAAATGATGCACAATTTATAGTTGTAAGCTCGTGTTTAGAATTAGTCAAGAGCTGTCTGAAAATGCTTTAAAAATTCAACTCTAAGCACAGTTTATTCAAATCAATTGGGGCACACTAGCAAATTGTAAGTCACAGCAATCAATCAAATGCAATCAATCAGCAAATCAACAGCTTCAAATTGATTGACAACATGTTGACATGTTGCAAACGAACTGAACGGGTTTCGCTCTTAAAAGGCTCATGTCTTACCAGGTGTGTGGATGTGTGTGTGTTTAAGTGTGTGTGTGTGTGTGTGTGCGTGTTAGGGACCCCCCATGTTGATTTAAAGCGCCTGCCACATAAACATTCAAGTTCAATTTCTTTGGCTCTTTGGCAGAGAGTCAACTGCAACTGTAGCTGACAAGCTAACAGTAAAGCAAACTGAAAGTTGTTGCATCTAACAGATACAAATGACGTTGATGTTGTTGTTGTTGTTGTTGTTGTTGCTGTTGTTGCTGTTGTAGTTGTCTGCTGTCATTGTCGTTGTTTGCCAAAGCGGCGTTTAATTGGAAACACAGTTGGGTGTTGGTTTTGACCGGTCTCTCGGTCTCTCGGTCTCACTGCTGTCTTCATCAGCATCACCGAGCTTGAAGCGTGGACAGCTGATGGATGCGGACATTTCGATTCATTCTTGACTAGCTGGCCACAAACCCGTTTCAATCTTCAACCTCATTCGAATATATATATATATATATATATGTATACAAATTAATATATACATATATTACGCATACGCCACCATTTACCGCAGCAAAAGAAATGCTCGACAGTTTTTGGCCTGCTTGATTGCTCCAGCTGAATTCCGAGTTGAGTTTTTGCCACTTTAATTGCAAATTATTCAAATGCAGCTTTGCAGCTGCTGCTGTTGCTGCTGTTGCTGCTGCTGCTGTCATAACCAGTCAGTCTGCTCCCCCACACCCCCGATTTGGCACCACCCCACACCCGACTCCCGGATTGGCGCTTTGCAATTATGCCTGAAAATTAACAACAGCGCCCGCAACAAAAATATGTGAAATGTGTGTAAAAAAAATGTCCAGCGTATTTTTACTCGTTTGTTGTCAAATCAAATTAGGCGTGAAATGTAGTTTGAACTTTAGTTCAACTATTTTAACAGCCGCAACCATTTAATTTTATTTACGTTTCTTTTGCCTTTATATGCAAGTGTTTCCTTTTATATTTTCCACTCTGGCGCTTCAAATGTTGTATGTATTTATATAATTTTGTTTTCCGAGTTTTCTTTTCATCATTGTTATTGGGTTCCATAACTGATAAATCATTTGAGCTGCGTTTGTTGCCAGGCTGTGATATCAATAGTGATATTCTTGAGTTGTTAAAACGTCAATGCACTTGGCATTATCTCAATTGGTTGCGACAACACGCCATTTTCTATACCCTGTAAACCATAAAAGCGACTAGATGATTTGGCTTTGGTGATAGAGAGAGAGAGATTGTAAGTGATACGAAAACAGAGAGAAAGATAAGAAGAGAGTGATGTAGAGAAACAGAAAATACTTCAAGTCTTTCTGTTAGCACCTTAGAACTTATCTGCTGTATACAGGACATCTTCCAGTCGATCCAAGAATCGTCGAGCACATTCTAGCTTGTTTAATATGGCCAATGCATTCGTGTTAAACAAACTGGGAACTGGGCACACGGGAAGCATCAATGCACTCTCCCAACAGCAGTTGCTGCTGTTATGTTGCTGCTGCTGCTGTTGTTGGCTGCGTCTTAAGTTGCATTTATATGCAAATAACTTAAATTGTTTTCAATTTGCCTTGGCGGCCACATTCCTTGAGCCGACTTGCAGCTAATTTGATGGCTAATTGTCTGCCTGCTTGTTGCTGCTGCTGCTTTTGTTGCTGTTGTTGCTCCTGGTTGCTGTGATTGCTGATGAAGTTGTGATATTTGCGATAAAAAATGTATGTGATAAAAATTATAAAGCGTCGATAGTTATAGCCAGGAATTTCTTAATTGCCACCGCCAGCGAGTCAGCAAGCAGCAAAGCAATCAATTGGCCAAAAGCTCTTTTGCACAAACATTACAAACAGCTGATCGGAAAACTGGCACACAACTGGATAACTCTTCATTCATTTCCATTCAATGGGTGTGTCTGTCTAATTGTGGTTTTAACCTACTTATTTTTGGACAGGTCACTTTTCTTTTTCTTGACCTGATCTACTTTTGCGCTAAGAAAGCACAAACTCAACTTGACAGCTGCTAACTTAAATTGATTCTTAAAGCCATTCGTAGCATTACGAAAGCCATCGCTCGTCCTTTAGGTATAGGATATAGATATGGATAAATATCCATTTCCAATTTCCTTGGCAGACAAGCAAATAAAATCGCTTGCAAGCCAGCTCGGAAATTAATCAAGCTTGAGCCGAAGCGGAAATGTATTTGTGCTTCTTTCTGCTTCAATTTGCAATTTATGCGACTGCCGCATTGCGACACAAAAATAAATAATATCGAGAGTCAGTCGAGTGTGCAGCAAAAGATTATATATAAAAAAAAAAATGAAAGAAAAAGGACAGCCAAATAAAAAATCAATGCACAAGTGGAAAATATA
This sequence comes from Drosophila glabriapex, assembly GCA_035042305.1. Classification (NCBI taxonomy): domain Eukaryota; kingdom Metazoa; phylum Arthropoda; class Insecta; order Diptera; family Drosophilidae; genus Drosophila; species Drosophila glabriapex. Next base: position 4,760,530 of record JAWNLN010000046.1, on the reverse strand, counting down.
AGTGGCCATCTGTCAGGACTTACAGACATATTATTAGTATTGTTGAATATAAAAAGGAACAATTAAATTGAGTTACAAATGTTATTAAAAAATTCTACAGAAATGTGCTAACTTTATTTATATTTGTGTGAAAGGAGTATGTGAAATATGTAACAGAGACAGAATATGGTATTCTGAATATAGTATAACATTAGTCAAGTCGACAATGCCCTGTCCAATTGTCTGTCTGTCCATCTGTATGAGACTTTAAAGACTTTAAATTTATCTTCATATATCCATCCTAAATATATTGTCATATTTAACAGTTGGTTTCAGGGTATTTCCAAGTCAAGCTCTCTCGACTAGAGAGTTCTATGACTAGTGCCATTTATAATTGTCTAATTAGTTGCCTCGCAATTTACAAGGGTTTATAGCGTTACACTGAATTTGGAACACAAGCTGCTCAATTTTATAGCTTGTCAAGTGCTGGGGATTCCCCGCACATTATTTTATTTCGTAAATTACAAATTCAGTTCCATAGCATTGCATAATACACACAACTAGTCACAGTGAACTTGGACACTTTTGCGACGGCTGATTGATTTCGCTTCTGCTGCTGCTCAGGTGTCACCGAAAGCCACTTGACAGCTGGAATGACAACAAGCACACATACCCTAGAAAAGCATTATTTTTAGCTACCCATGGATCACGCATTTAATTGCGTCTTATCCATATTGAAAACGAGCCCGGCACGTTTCTTCCACAGCTCGGCTCGTCTCGTCTCGTCTCTTCTCGGAAATTGTAATAAATTTCTGGTCGATGGCCCTTCGATGCCCCTGGATGATAGGCTGATGGGTGGCGAGGGCAGAGCGCACCCTGGGATCAATTTCAAGTTGTTCCACTAGAGGGTATTACGAGTTGGGTCTAAATGCGCAGTACGTAATGGATGCATAATTTCAACCTGTGCATTGACTGTGACTATTTCTGTGTAGATAAATGCGAATGAGAATGAAAATCATGTAATGCAAATGTGATTGCCATTTTTATGAGGCAGCAGCAGGCCAATAACAACAACAACAACAACAACTATCTATCTGTGTGTATAATTGTTATTGTAATTGTAATTATAATGTTGCATTTGTTCGCCTATCTGATTATAACATTACTTTAGTTTAGTAGATTGCTCAACACGGCTGACATAATGACAAGTTTGCGGACGTGTTTGCATATCAATTGTAGAAGTTTAACCGTAAATCAAGAAAGACAGATTGTGAGGTCTAACCAATATTAATATTGGTAATGCGAACCGGTTCACCACCTCATTTGGTATTCAATTGAGTTGGCAAGTCGCTTAACCATTAATGTTAATTGCTCTTTAAGTGTGGATTTACCATATTATTTCTTTGCGTTATTATGGGTTTAAGTATGTAATGCAGTGAACAATGGAATTTGAATTTTTATTAAGCTCAGATCGTGTAATCTTTGGCATTTTCATGATTTATAAACGTTTATTGTTCTGAATCACTCATGCTAAGTAGAGCTTTCTTCTGTATCGAAAAAATTCTAACTTGAAATGAAATATTCGTCATGGAAATTGGAAAATGGAATCTTTATTCATTTAACACAAAACCTAAATCCATCCTGACTTAAGATCATTCACTTCCGTTAATCATAATTAACTTAAATCTTTATGCATTTAATTGATTTATATTTATATTAAATTCTTTCATATTCTCTTATCAAATTCCTTTTATTTAAAACCCAGAATTATTTATTCATTTCTCTTACTCATATCCCATTAAATCTCTTACGACTTTAAGACATTCCTTCTTCTCGTTAGAATTTTAAATTTCATTAAACATTTTGCTATCCACAAGTTTTCCAATGCCCCCGCAGCTGTCTGATAAATTGCAATTTATTTGCTTCATTTAATTATGCAATACAACAACAATAAATAATGCAAAGGGAGCTGAGTTGGCACATGTTGCACGTAATTGCGGCAAACATTTAGACGCCAGTAATTATACGATATATGTATTTATATTTAGATGAAATATCGCAATGGCTATTTTGCCAACAAGCTAACATGTTTGCCAGCCAAGTCATGAACTCGGCCCACAAGGAAATGCCATTGAGCACAGTCAGACACACCCACAACCCCCAATCCCCACCCCCAAGCCCCAACCACGACCACAACCCCAATCCCATCACACATTGTTGCCCTGACATTGAATTGCATCCCATATTAATGCGCATCTAACTGTAAAAAGCAAATGACTTCCCACCCTGTCCCTCCCTTCGATCCGCAGTTCCACTTATTGTTGCAGCCCCTCTGCAACCCCTTCACCCCCTCCTCAGACGATTATCAGACACTGTCATCGCTTTTGCATTGAGTTGTCAGCGTTTCCCTCTCTCCGTCTGCTCTTGGCACTTTATTAAACGATAGTTTATCGAGCTGTTTACTGAGCTTTGATTGCTTTGATAATCATTCGGATTGGCTTTAGGACTTGCAGTTGTCTGAAGGGGGGTCGGTTTATTGGCATAAAGACTGTGTCTGGCTGCGAAATGTGGATATTTTGCTTGGGGTTGCAATTGATAGTTTGTTAACAAAACAATTCTTGACGTCACTTATAACTTTTTAAAGATAAGTTGTTGATTAAGATTACTAAAGCAATATGAAGAGACTGTTAATGGAACCCTGATTTTGTGCTAAACTGTAAAACTTTTGTTTTGGTTCACTCAAAATGAATTTAATAAAATTATTGCTTAAGTGGAATCTCTGCAGTTAATGCATTAAATGCATTTGAGTTTTAAATATATTTTTACGTTTTCAAGGATGTCTTAATGATCTTTTTTCATAACTATACTCAGGAGTTATGCGTCTACAAAACTATGAAAATCAGACTAATATTGCATGTAGATTTTAATTGGTGATTATTTCAAATTTATATTAAAGATTAAGTTCTGGACTGTCTTTTTGCAACCAGTTCCCATAAATGATTGATACCGCTGTGCATCTAATTAAAATTCAAACTCATCGCCATTTGCCATTAAATATTAAAGTGGCTTAGGTCAGTAATACTTGGCATGATAAAATTGTGCTTTGGACTTGTTATTGTTTTTAGACAGCAGTTAAATGCTAGTCACACAACTCGCTTGATTACTACGCCTAAGTCAACAAGTTGTGCCGATATACAAAACAAGATAGAATAAAAAAACATTTATATTTGCTAAGAATCTCAGTTGGTATTGCATTTGAATTTGCAGTCGAGCAGTCGAGCAGTCGAGCAGTGAGCCGAGGCAGACACAACAAAATAGTTTCCCATACGCGTCAAAAGAAGGCAGCCAGTGGAAGTGGAAGTGTTGCACACGTTGCAGCAGGCGGCGGCACACCCACGTCTTGAGATTCTTTGGGCTCATCCTTTCACCCAGCAATGTTGCAACTTTCCCACAGTGCAGCTTGCCACTTGAGTTGCGGCCCACAGGCGTGATAAGTGCAACAAAGTGTTAAGTGGCAAACACGCAGTTGCCACTAGCATTTTTTACTCCACTGTTTGGCTTTTTTTTGCAGTAATTCCACAATTCATGATCAAGTGCAATCTTTTGACATTAATATGACAACAAAAGGAGCCAAGGCACAACACAACACAACACAAAAAAAAAAGCAACAGCAGAAAATCAATTATGCGCACGAGGCACACACAGAGACAGAGGCATAGAGGCACAGAGGCACAGAGGCACAGAGGCACAGAGACACAGTTGCTCCGTGTGGCGGTCACAACAATGAATGACAACTCCAAACTGCTTGGGGACTGCAACTCCGCCAAAATGATTGAGCAGGCGACAGGCGCACACTGACAGGCTTTGCAACAAATGTGGGCACGGGGAGCATGGGCAGTTTAGCTGGTCGCGCAGAAGCATTCGCTTTATGTGCCTGATGAATGTCTGTCAAATTGCTGACACGCACGCAGCCGTCGCTGACATTGACACAATGTGTGTGTGTGTGTGTGTGTGAAGTGTGTGTTGCACTCTGGGCAGCTGAGCAGCTGGGGGAGAGCTAGCTAGGGGGTAGCTGCTGCTGTGGCAGTTGCAATTGCGTCGCTGCCTCTGTTGGTGTCTTGCAAATATTTCATAGCATTTAATTTGCAACTCTCGATGCGGCCTGTCATCTAATTGAGTTGTTTCTCTGGACTTCGGCGCACACAAAAATTTATCGGCATATTAATGCAGCATATTTCAAATGTCTGGCTGCCTGCCTGTCTGTCTGTCTATCTGTCTATCTGTCTGTCTGCCAGCCACTCGTTCAGTTAGTCGACTTATTTCCTTCTGCTCCCCCTCCTTCTTGACCCGCCTGCTTTGCTGGTGAACATGTTTATGCAATTTGGCGGCGAGCAACTGAATAACTGGAAGATTGCACTACTGGCCCCGCTTGGGGCTCTCTTGTCTCTTGTCTCTTATCAAATGATTTTATTTATGCTATACATGCATGTGTGTGTGTGTGTGTGTTTGTTTGTGTGTATGTGCGATAATTGGATTATTTACTTTCGCGGCTTAGCAGCCAACAAAGTTGCGAAAATTGTCGGGTTTTCGCTTTCTATAAAGTTGGCTTCGATCATCGCTGGCGGTAAACCAGACCCAAAGTTGTTGTTTTTCTCGTTGTTATTGTTGTTATTGTCTTGCGTTTGGCTAATGGAGTCGTCTATTGATTTTTATCAGCGCCAGTTCGACTTTGGACTAGGAGTTTCAAGTTTAGCTAAACACATGCGACAAAGTCCCTGCTCGGATGCCGTTTAAAATGATCGTTTATAAAGTGGTTTATTTATTCACGTTTAATTTGGACTTCAAAGAGGATAATATAAAGTGCAGATATGTAAAATAACGTGCTGAACTGTTGCTAGTATAAATACAAATAATCATTTACTCAATTCTCTAGAGTATTATAGAAATTGAGTTTAATGAATTCAAATTGCCATAACTTCGTCATAACTCAATTGATTTTCAAAAACAATGTCTTCATTAATTGTGGTTTGATCTCTAGAATAATACTGCATTTAAATTTGGAAAAATTGAGCCCCCAAAAATAGCTTGTGGGGAAGGGTCCAAAAAGCATGGTTTTTTTTTAAATCAGGATTCGAGCTCTCGATTAATACTACATTTAAAATTGGGAACGCGTTAAGCTCTAGGTTAACCTTCTCGAATATCGCTTATATGGTATTTTCCCTCTGTTAGTACGTGCATGCATTACTATTTATCTCTCATCGCATCTAAAATTGATCTTGAAAAAATGGCCTGATATGAATTCAATTAAATTCAAGTTGCTGCTCCATATAAATATGCATAAATATCAATTATCTTGCTCAACAAAGTTAATTGTTTTCAGCCATAATTGTACACAACTAAATCCTCAATCCCTTAAGGATTTTTCAATCTCCAAAAGCCTCTGAACTAATCATATACAACCACAAACTCTGGCAACTCTGGCAACTCTGCCCAAATCCAAAACTATAATTAAATTTAATGTAAAATGGGCTTCTCTTTCTCTCTCTGTGCGACGTAGGCTGACTGTCAATGTTCGCCAGCTGCTGCTGCTGCTGTTTGCTGCCTGCTTGTTAACCCCAACCCCACTTGCCCCTCCCCCGCCCCCCATTCCCTGCCTCCTGGGGAGACAGCTGGCCACCGTACAGTGCAACACCCAATTGACTGCCGCCAGGCTGTGGCAGCCGCAAACTCAGCGGCATTAATATGTATGAGTTGTGTCAGGAGGCAATGCCACAACGCGTTTATCAAACATTTGAAACGTGCGTCGTTTCCCCACACCTTCCCCGTGCCCCTCCCTCTGCCACTACCCTCTTCATCACCTTCAGTGGTATTGGTTGACCCAATTAACAGGGGCATTATAAAGTCGTAAGGCATTTGGAGACGTGTGATGCCAGAAAATTAGCAAATAGACAAGCCCCACAGTTGCTCAGCGCAGCAACAGAGACAAAGTTGGTGCTCCACTCCCGATCCGCCTTCCACCTTCCCCCTCCCTATTCCCATTAAATGTGCATGCAAATTCGAGTGAATTCATAAATCACAAATCACTTAGGCAAACAGTGTTTGGGGGGAATGCTTTTTTTGGATGTAAATATCTGTCGACTGTTTTGGCTTGCTGGGTTTGTTTGGTTTGTGTTTGGCTTTTGGCTTTTGGGCTGCCGGGTTTGGTTTTGTCTTGGTTTGGGGGCATGTGCCTAACAAATGATCATGTTTATTGCGATAATATTGACAAATTGTGCAAACATTCGCACACAATTAATAAAGAGGCCCAGACCCACACGAGCTGCCCACGTTCGCCACCAAAGACAAAGCTCCGGCTACTGAGACAAGACTGCCAAACAATAGACGACAGACAGCAAACAGCAGACAACATAATTCCAATTTCAGGCGGGGCCCTCAGGCTACCAAAAAACCATAGAAAAAATGGCACAAGAAACCAAGAAGCTGAAAATGTCGCTGTGCATAAGGTGGCAAAGTTGTGTGTGGCCACAGTGGTTCAAGACATAAGAGAAGTGAAGTTAAAAATAAATTTAATCATGTAGTTTGTTAAATATTATTTGCATGTAGTTTATATGTTAAAAACAATAGATAAAATGATGTTCAAAAGTAATGAACATTTTATTTCAACACAAGCTATCAATACTGAAAATAAGTCAAAGTTGAAAGATGGGAATGGCTATGAAATTATAAACAAAAAAAAAAAAAACATTAAAATCTTGAAATTTAACACAAACGAGCTGGTCAAAATATTAATAAAATATATTTATAATTTTCATGCCAGAATGGCATGTATTTAACCACTGTGCGACTCTGTTCTTTAGCAACAATTTCTAACGCACTGCTCAAGAATCAATGCACGTAGACTCCAAGCAGGCGCCCACACACACACACACACACACACACACACACACACACACACACAGAAGCCTGGATTGAAGTTGGACCTAAGACAGAGCCTGAACCTGTGCCTCTGTGCCTGGACAGATGAGGATCGCCCACGGGCGTAGAGAATGAGCTTGCAACATTTGTGGCATTCACTGATTGAGTTGGCTGTGTTGCAGCCTGTGCAGCGGGACGTGTTTCAAATGTGCTGCTGCCTTTTGTGAATTGGTGGCAGGCGCAACTTGAACAGCAGCAGGCAGCCTTGGCAGTCCAGGCAGGCAAGCAGGCAGGCAGGCAGGCGCTCTGTGATTGATGATTGTGGCACTCGCAGTTGTCAGCTGGCAACACAGGCCTTTGATGATGCCACCAACAGCAACCGTACTTCCTTTTGACTCCATACACCACAACACTCCACTCCCCTTGACTCCAGCACTTTCGATTTCCAACTAAAGACGACAATTTATGCAGGCAGGCATAACTTGTGTGTTTAGCCAAAGTTGCCTTTGGGCCAAATACAAAAAAAAAAAAAAAAAATCTTAAGCCGCTTGTCTGCGCTGTGTAAGCGGCTTATAGAGCCAGGAAGCCGCGACAGACATTTGTGTTGACAAATCAATTAAATGCAAAATTTAAAGGCGCACACAGTAGCGCCGCAAATCCAAAGGAATTAGCCTGCTCGAGTCGCAGATAAACGTTGGCCAACACGCAACACGCGGCTGCTTCTTGGCTCTGAGTCTCCGTTTGACTCTGACACTGGGCCAGGGCCTAGACGCTGTGTTGTGGCGCTTATCGACAAAACATTGATTGCAGCCGAATGCAAATCGTAAAGTGTGAAAACAAATTGCCACAGCTGGCTGGGGCACAAGCGGAAAACCAGGCTCATTGCAGCCACAGCAGATAATTGCACTCGATTTGTAATTCAAGATTAAGGGCAACCTGCCAGTTAGTTTCACGATATTCTTCTTTCTTTTTTTTTTTTTGCCTTTGCACTTTTCGATCTTTGTTTTAATTTATGTGCACTTGACGGCTTTTCAGTTTTGCTTGCATGTTATTTTTTTGTTTTTTGCCTCGGATAATCACTTGAAATGTGGGCCATGAGTTAAGTGATTATGTAAATGATTTTGGGGGCTCACTCTCCCTTTGGCCGGGGCCTGTCAGTTAGTCAGCCAGTCAGCCAGTCAGTCAGTCTTGTGCCCCCTAGACACGTTGTATAACCTTCAATTGTGCCCCAGCGAAAGATTGGCAAACAACTTGAAAGGCATAAAATTGATTGCCAATTTAAAGAACGTTGAAGCTTATAACTGATTGCAGATTGAACTGAATAAATTGAAGAGATGTTTTTAAAGAAATATCTTTATATGAGTCAAGTATCTATAAATTACAAATAAATTGAAAAAAAAAGACGAAACGCAAAAGCGAGTTAATTGATTGGGATAAACCTTGTTATAAAGTCTGTGATTCATAACAAAGCCATAATTTTTATTTTGGCTGTAGACAGATTTCTTTTGCTTACTCATGAATATGCAAATATTTGTCTGAAAAATGTGTAAACATTATCTAAACATGTTTCTTATCTATTATCTTAACTTGTTAGATATTTAAACATGTTAATCTTTTAGCACAATACCAGACACATAAATTTGTATGAACAGAAAACGCAATAGGCAAATCCCCATCATTTATTGCCAAATAAATTTCATTTAATCAGTTTATTAAATATGAAACAAAAAAGTGTCTATTCATAAAATAAGTATTTTTACATGTTTTCTATTTTATTAATTAATATGTATAGAAATTCTTGAATACTTACATCGTATTTACTTGACCTCATTTTACCCATTTATTTTGCATCTAATTTGCATTCGTATTTCGGCTACGCTTTTTTGTTATATTCAATCCAAGCGACCATTTGATAATCGTTATTGGAATTTCGTAGCTTTATTTGTTTTTTCGTTTTGTTTTAATTGGATTTCAATTAATGGATTTTTGGCTTGCGATATTTATACGTATAATTATTGTTCATTTCATAATTGGTATTAATTCGATATGATTGCTTAATATTTAATTGATTTAATTTAATAAATTAAGTTTTTTTTAAGCATTACAATATTTTAGAATTTTGAACACCTTTGATAAGCACTTTATTTATTTTGTAATTATTATTTTTTGCACTTTACTAAATATCAATTAATTTTTAAGTACATAATAATTTTGAGTTATTCTTAGCGAATTTCTTTGTGTGTATGTTTATTATTTATTACATTAATTCTTTGTTGATATCGTTTACACAGTCTTTAATAATTGTTGTTAAAAGTAAAAGGCTTCAATTGTGGCAACTGCTAAAAGAAAAAGGAAAAGCAAACTTCTTTTTTGTAAAATATTACGCATACGACACGTGGCACCCACCGTGGCCGCAGTCAGACTCGGACTGAATTAAGGCCGCAACTATGTCTGAATGTGCCTGCGACTATTGGCCAAAACGATTTGGCCAAACAGTACTGGGCCAAAGGCCGGAAATCAAACGGTGATTTCGATAAACTTGTTCGCTAAATGTTCTCCAACTTTTCCAACGCCTTTCCCCGCTGCTCAAATATGTTTCTTTCTACTCACTCGCCTGACATGTTTGTTATTCTGTTTTTCTCTGTTTGGGGAAAAATCGTTAGGCTGACGAAAAAGAAAAACAACAACAAATGCCAAAAGTGCACGAACGCAAAGACGTCTTGGCTGGGGGTATGGGTAGAGGGGAGGGGGAGGTGGTTGTGGTTGTGGCAGAAGGGGATGGACGGACGAGCGGACAGCCGAAAAAGGGGGGCAGCAGCAACCACGTGAAAAATGCCGGAAACAGAAATCGATTTGCACCAAGCGTGGAAATGGGCATACGTATAAAAGTGTGCGAGTGTGTGTCTGTGTGTATTATTTCTGTGTGTGTGTGTGTGTGTGTGTGTGCATTGAGCAAACAGCAGATGTGGAAAATGAGGAGGAGGCCAGACCAAAAGGCTCGTCAAACACGGCAAGCACGAAAACTTTAAAGTTGCGCCACATTACAAATAATTGTTGAACTGTCAAATTGGGTACTTTTGTAACTTTCACACTCATACACACACACTCGCACACACACACACACACACACACACGCCGAAATTATGTCACACACGGGCAGCGCACGAAAGTAGGCAACGTTTCTCAGTTTCTCAAACCCGAAATTTATTATACAACTTAATTGCAAGCGGCAGCAATTATTTGAACGAATTATTTTGGTTTTTTAACAAATTAAATAACGAAAAAAAAGCTAGAAATTTTAATAGTTTTTCCATTGAGCGCTATTTTACCCGTCGCTGCTGCTGCTGTTGCTGCTGCTGCTGCTGCTGCACGACGCGCTGAAAATTCACGTAACAATTGATTTGTATGTCAAAAATGTCACAAGTGTCAAAAATTATATGGAAACACTGCGCTGCGCTTCTGAGAGCGACCGAGCGACAGCGAGAGAGAGGCAGAGAGAGCGGGCTACTCAAAGAGAGGCAGTGAGCGCGAGAGCAGCTTAATAATCCACGTGCATATCAAGAGAGACGAATAGAGAGAGAGAGAGAGAAAGAGCGCGTGTGTAAGCTCTGCTGCTGCTGCGCGTAACTTGTAACTTCTCGTCAGCTGTGAGCTCAAAAGAGACTTTTGCCTCGGCACGTGTGTCCTTTGAAAGAGCAATGCTAGCGAGCTTTAAGCTCCCCTCTGCTTGTGCTTAGCTGCTTCAGCTGACAGCTAGTTGCAGGCTGTGGCTTGGCTGATCTCAACTAGCGGCTAGAAAACTGTTAGAAAAACTGCGGTTTACTGTTATGTAAGTGATTTCTGGGATTAGAGTTGTAAATAGTAATTATAATTAAATAATTACAATGCAAATCATATTTTTAGGCTCTCTCTCTCTCTCTTACGAACTAATCAGACAGCATAATTATTGATTTAATATTGATAAAGTTACTTTTAATTATAAAGTAGTTTCTTAGCTTGAAGATAATTCCTTTAAAAATGAAACTAAAAGCTTTGTAAGAGCTACTAAATATAATAGTAAAAGTAACAATAAATCATGGCCTTAATGCTGTATTCTTTAAATTAAAAATACATTTGAATATTAAGAACAATCTCTTCTAAGAAATTATAGAATGATTTCTAATTGCATTATTTAAGTTAATACATTTTAAAGAAATGTAAGTTGCAGCTTTCGTTTTTTTTAAATTTGATATAAGTCTGTATCTATATCTACATCTTTCACTAATTTGTTCTTAGTTAGTCTTCACTGTATTCATAAACCGTGCATGATTCACAGTTCTTAGCGCTAAAAACAACCGCTCAAATCACTGGGGAAAAAAGTGGCCTGAAAAAGGCTTCACTTTCATCTATTCCTTGGAGTGTGTCCGTCTAAACGGCTTAAAAGGCTCAAGTGTTCTTAAGTAGGATACGAATATGAACGATTTTCTTCAACATTGCACCACGTGAAACAAGCGGCGTAGTTTTACACACCCCCCAACCCCCTCCTAAAGCCTAGTCTAGTCATCAGCCAGAAGTCTGGTTGGCAAGGTGGCTTACACACACACACACAAAACACACACACACAAAACACACACACACACAATTATAAACAAAGACTCACAAATGAATATAATATCAAAGATTGTTTTTATTATTTTTAGTGATTATTTGAAATTTGATATTTTCAAATTTGATTAACTGAATTTGCATTGAATTTAAGTTGAATGAGCTGTTAAATAAATGAAATTAATTGATGACTCTCATTGGACTCGTGAAATGTTATAAATTAATTAAAAACTCGTTGCGCGTGTTTATTATTTAGTTTAGTTATTTCTCGTTAGATTGTTAAATGATGGTGTTGACAACGCATTCTAAATTCTCAATTCTCGATTCTCAATGCTCGATTCTCGATGCTCGATTCTTGATTCGCCGACTTTCTCAGAGTCGCCGCTGCGGTTTCTCTGTTCGTGTGTTGTGAACCCAACTAAATGCGATGCCAAACTGGCCGACCAAACAAGAGCCGGCCACTGACGATGGTTTTTCTTATTGGAATACACCAAGAGAGACGCACTGCTGCGAGAGTGTGTGAAAGAGAGAGTGTGAGAGAGAGAGAGAGAGAGCGAGCGAGCGGGAGAGAGCAAGAGAGAGGGAAGGGGAGCAGGACGCAAAACGGATACCGGCCAGCGTCAGCTGCGTCGCTCTGCCTCTGGTCTGACGGGGGGGAGAAAGAGAGCGAAGGAGAGAGGGGGAGGAGCATGGTGTGAGTCAGCTACTGGAGCAACAACGCTGTTGTTCTTCTTGTTGTTGTTGTTGCTCAGCATGTGTGCTTGCCACTTGAGGCTAATAACAACAACAACGAGAACAACAACAGCAACAAGAGCAAAGCGCAAAGCGAGTTGATTGCAACCAAGGAAGGAGCTCGAATTGAGAAAGCTTTGCAATTGCCGCTATCAATGATGAACGAGAGAGAGAGGGAGAGAGAGAGAGCGAGTGAGAGAGTGCAGAAGAGTATGCAAGTCAAAAGAGAGAGAGAGAGGGAGAGAGAGAGAGAGAAATGAAATTAGGTCTCTTAAACATGATGCGGAAGTTTTGCAAGCAGAGCGAAAAGAGAACAGCGGAGCAACTACGTCCACATAACGGTCAATGTGGTTTTTCGCATGCGATAAAACTATTGATGGAATCGAGCCTCTCTTAATAAGCAACTTAAAGAGAGCAGCAGTCAAGGCAAGAGTCAAGGGGGATTTTTAGTGTTTGGTTGGGGGTTGATTTTTAACAGGCCATCTGATGATGAAACGGCAAGCAATGTCGCATTGCCAATTTGAGGGGTGACCATGTCAGGCACAGCTACAGTGAAGACTTTCCATGTTGAATGTTTACGCAAAGCACATAGTAAAACATACGCTGCTTCGAGGGTGATTTATTACGCTTAGAACTCAATGACTTCATTTCTAGCATTTGACAAGGCATCTTGTCAAGCACAGAATCTTTTGCGATTTATTAGGCAATAACTGCTCGGGGTTTACCTTTTGGAAATTTTTGCTTACGCAAATTGATGAGGCAAACAGATTAACAGGTTTCGTTTGCAAGTAAGTCAAGATTAAAGATAAGCAACATGTTTAGAATATGCGATGAGCCAAAGCAGACATTATACATAAAAAAAGAGAGATACAAATATTTAAGCTAATCAATGTTTATACATAAATCCATCAAGATTTGTCTGTCTCAGCTCATTCTTTAAGTCAACAATTTAAAATACTTATGAGATCAAAAATTCATTAACATTGTCGCAGCAGCATTTTATTAAAAACATCTCAATTAAAAGTTGCTTTCTAATTTATTGTGCTTCTTACTCTGAAAAGACTTTTAGCCTTTCTATTGAAATGTCCCTTATAGTCAATTATACTGGTCACTTTCAAAAGCTTTAAGCCGTTAGCATTTTAAAACGTTACCTGGTCACCCTACTTCCACAATTGGGCTGTTTGCCTCTCTTTGGCTGAGGGTTGTTGCTATTTACCCCATTGAAACAATCGTTTGAGTTTGTCGCATGCGATAAGCGTATTTATTGGCTTGCTGGGTTGCATGCAACAACAGGTTTGGGTTTGAGTGGCTGCAGCAGCAGCAACAGCAACAGCAACAACATGTTGCAGTCTTACTGACATAACAGTTGCCCAACTCGGCCGCAGTCTGGCATTGGCATTGCACTGAGCTGGGGCAGGATCATCATCATCAGCAGCCGGCAGTCGACTCGATTTCGATTAAACATATTGTGCTGATTACTCACGCGATATACACACACGCACACGGGGTGTAATCAGTTGTTTGAGGTGTTTTGTGATAAATTGACAGCATTAAGGCTGCAATAGTTGAGATTCATTAATCATAGATCCTTATGCAGCCGAGGGACAAACCAAATAGTCGCCAGCCTGGCTTAATGGTGTGAACACAAACGGAGACTAACAAATTGGCATAACAGCAACAACAACAACAACAACAACAGTTGGCCAACAACAGAAGGGGGAGGGGGTTACATGGCCATAACACACACCCGCGTATCAAAACAAAAGAAACCGAAACGAACGCGCCGAAGGACAAGAGAAGCCTTCGTCTCTGCGAGCCTTTTGCATCGTAAAAGAAAAAAAGAAGAAGAAGAATTACACGCATGCGCAGCGGGTGGTGCTGCCTTGTAATAAAAAAAACGCAGCAGGACGAGGGGGAGGTGGGCACGAGGGGGGTGTGTGTTTGTGTGTTGCCAGCTCACATATCGAAGCTTTCGATCAAATTGCCTATCAGATTGCCCCTCATAAGAAGATAGGTGGGGAAAGGGGAGGGGGGTGTGGTGAGGAGGGGCGACCAACGCTTCGTGTGTTGAAAAATTCATTTTAATAAGCGCCCATAAAATGCAGCACGCAATATCTGTGCAATAAATAAATGACAATTATGAATTGTTCGCCGGAACCGAAACCAAAACGAACCGGCTCCAAAGAGCCCTCTTTTGTTGTTGTTGTTTAACAAGACGGCGCCCGCTGGTGCGCTATGAGCCACCAGAAGAGAAGATGCAACAGTGGTCATCGCAGCTGTGGTGCTGCAGTGGTGCTGTCGTCGTGCCAGCCCATTAATTTGTTGTTTATCGCACCTTGTTAAAATCACATTGCCTATGAGATCCACAGCGCATATGCGTATTTGCAGAGAGATGTGACGAGATTGGAATTCCACAAATTTTGAAAGCTAATTTCAGCAAAAATCCGTATATACATGAAGATGATTATTAATATAACTTTTGAGATAAGAATTGAATCATTTCTTCTAAACATATAAGTAAATATCAGATTTTGAACGAACGATTATCGTTCTGATTTTTAATATAATAATTGCATATATATATGTATATATATATTAAAAATCTAATATCGATTATAAAATAATTCTGGCTTGTGAATTTTATAAAAATTATAAAGATAATCGAGTGATTGACAGATTGATTGATAAACTGTCTTTTCAAAGATATTTTGAGATAAGTTTGTATTGCTCAAAACAATGCAATACTTAAATACAAGAAGAGTGTAAGATCAAAGTCCAGTAGATTCAGAAAATACTCGAATAGAGTAAAGACATAAGTTGACAATCTAATCTATTAGCCTACAAATAAATAAGATAAACGCATATGAAGATTGCGGCAATTCTTACCCATTCGATTTCATTCATAAGAATAAGCATTTGTCCATAAAATATTTCACAAATATTTGCAAAAACTGATTTTTTTTTTATTGTTATTGTATTTATATATGCAAGAAATTCCCAACCGGATGACCAAAATAATTGCGCATATCAAAAGTTATTATTATTAGTTGTGTGATTAAATGTGTAACTTGTGTATTATTTATTAAGGAAACTGGAATTAATTTTATTATACTTTTCATTGATTATCAGAATTTTGTAAATGATAAATAAATAATTAAACAGGTGTATTTTATTATATTCAAATGCCATCTGCTTAATTAAGTTGAATAAAAAGGGTACTTAAAAGTTGACTAAATTTCTAGTTTTATTTTTTTCGACTAACCTGCCAAGTTATCTACACCAACAACTGCTAACTGACCGACAGTCAGTGAATTTTTATTTTATTTATTTTTTATTTCTATTTATTTTTTGTCAAATTCCGCGCATATATTTTTCCTCATTCAGTTGTATATTTTGTGTACAAGCTTATCGCACTGCCTGTTGATTTATGCAAATTATTAAACGTTTTCTAATAACTCATTATGCCGCGTAAACAACGCGCCGCATGACTGTCACTTTGAAACGGAGATCCAAGTTTTAAGACCCGGTATCCAAGATTCGACACCCAGACTCGAGCCAGGCACGAGGTATTCAGATGTCAGTTCATAGAGTTACAACCCCCCTCCGCCTCTCCACCTCTTCCCTACCCGCATCCCACATCCCACATCCCTCATAATATGTGCCTCATTTTCATTACACGTTCAATTTACAACAATTTGCCTCTTTCTGGCGCACAGTTAGCTTTTTTTGTGTGTGTTTTCTAACACATTGATTTGGCTAATTGCCACAATTTTTGTTGTATTTCCATAGTTGCCTGTCAGTTTTCGCATCTGTCTGCTGCTGTGCACAGTTTCATAGCGCTTAGCTCGCTGTCAACATTGCGCATGTCAATATTTTCCAGTTGGTTATTGATCAAATATTTTGCCCCATTCATGATTTGCATTTTACGTTGCGCGTTGCGCGTTGCACTTCGTTGTTGTATTTGTAGTTTTTATTGTCGCGGTTTTCTTGACCCGCGTAAAATGTTATTTACAAATGTTCGTCCAATGGGCGAAGCTTTTACTTTCAAACAATATGCACAATTACTTAGAATCTAGTTTGCATAATTGTCACGATGTGGCTAGAAATCACAGCACAAATCAGCCCATCGGACAAAGATGATCTCAACTGCTGTATTTTGCTAATATATAATTTAGCACACTAATTATTGACCCTTAATATATCTATAAATATTAAATACTATTAATTCAATTGCGTTAGAAATTTCTACTTTAAAATTAATTAGCACTTGACGCTGTGCAAATACATAGAACATTATAAACCATTAAAATCCACATTAATTTTTTGTTTATTGTAAAATGTTTGAAATAGCAGGTAATTAAATAGTTTATAATCCAACTTCCATAAGAAACTTCTAACTCTATATTACTCTAGTACCTAATTAATAGTATATTTGCTTGGCATATAAACTCTTTCATTCACTTTCTTTATTAAGTTCTTAGTAATCTAGTTTTTATATTTGTCTATATTTATATATATTGTATATATACATTTTTTTTTCTCCCAGTGCATCCAAAAGTCAACTACTTTGACCGTCTAGCAAGTGCAGCGATTGCCACAGTTGCTGCTGCAAGTTGCAAGTTGCCGTTTACAATTTGCATTTGCAGATGCTTGGCGTGGTGTCCACTGCTGAAGTTCAACTATTTGCATTTGCATTTTAGCACCTCAACAACTGTTTGTGAGACTGCGAGGGAGGAGAGGATGTTGTCGACGGAGAGGAGTAGGTGGGGTTTGGGGTGTGGCAGGTTTGCATTGTGCTGATTGCGCATGCAGAGTCACAAACGCAGTCGCAGTTGAAGTCGCACAAATGAAAGTGGGCTCACCGACTCTTTCAGCATTCTTTGTCAGACTTTTCTGTATAACTTAATTCTGAGCGCCTCTGACAGCCCCGCCCACAAGAAAGAAAAAAAAAACAAAAAACGAGATTGCCTGGCTGCGTTTCACCTGCCTGTTGTTGTTGTTGTTGTTGTTTTGGGGGGGTTGTGTGTGGGTTGCCGGTCCGAAGCGCGTATCTAATTACAAAAAAACGAGACAGACGCTGATTTCAAAGATAAATTGCCGCCACGGAGCCGCCGGAGTCGCTGTCGCAGTCGCAGTCGTAGTCATAGTCGTACTCCGAGTTATAGCCAGCGTTGACGCACTGCAGCATTTTCCTCCATAAGCCCCCATTGCCTGATGAATGTATTTATGCGCAGCTGCGACGCCGACGCCAACGAAAATAAACAACAGTTTATTAGCATTGCCTGACGACTGCGAACCCGCCCAACTCCCATCTTTGCCCTTTTTTTCTATATATATATTTTTTTTTTGGTTTTGTCCTCCCCTTGGTGGTGTTACCTGTGTGTACTGTAGTTCATAGTCGTCGTCGTCGTCGTCGTTTTTTAAGGCATTTTAATTATTTAACAACATATTGCACGAGTCGCGATGCGTGTGGAGAAGAAGGTGTCGTTTTTAGGTCTAGAACCTTTTTGGCCCGCTCGCAATATTTATGTGAAAGCGATTTTTATGGGTCTAGCCGAGAGCTGAGCGCTGAGCGCTGAGCACTGAGAGCAGTTAGTTGTTGACCAAAGCGTCGGCATCGTCTGCGTCTTTCGCCTTTTTACTGGCAGCGGCGCTTTTCCCAGCAGATATGATTTGATTTATTTTACAGTTTGAGTTACGTATTCGCAATAACAGCAATTACTACGAGCCCTTTGTTTAGACTTATGTGCATGTGGTCTATGAGAAAAGGGCAGCCTTAAGTGCCGAACATATTTAAGACACAACCAAATTGAACTTCAAAAGATGCAAATTGAAAAAGAGAAAAGTCTGAAGACGTTCTTATATGTTAAAATGCAGCTAAGTGCAGCTAAGAAGAATGCACGAGTTTTGCTTAAGGTTTGACGGTGTTCCTTTAAATACAAGTTATAATTTCGGTGATCGATAAAACGATAAAACAGAATCTAATCTAATCTATTTAATAAATATGTTAATCTTGGAAATATTCTTCAAATATTTATATTGACTAGATTATGCGAATTTAATACACAACAAAATGTTATTTCTTCTTTATAAATTCTTTTATATTAATCATTTCTGACTCGATTTTCAATTGTTTCCTCTTCAAAGAACAGTAGTAATTAGTTATGAGAACATTGCTTAACCATAAGACAAATCCTTTATCAAACATACATATGTATTTATAAACGCATCCTTCTGCATCTTCAGCACTTTGCTTCTTGAGCTCTAAATGCTTAAGTCGCTTGAGCATTTGGGATCAGCAGCATCACCCCCTCGGGCAATGACAACAACTTCCTCACATAATTCAATAATTGTGTGAGTGTGTGTCTGTGTGTGTGTGGACACAACAATCTTCTAGATTGAAACAAGAAAACAAAAAACAGAAAAAAAGAACACAAGAGCTGAAAATACAATTTTTAAAAACCTACACTTGACCTCAGACGTTGGCAAGCGCAATGGGACTGGTCAGTTCCGTGGTTCCAATGTTCAAGTGGCTTTTATGTGGGTCTCTCTCTCCTCTTCTCTCTCTCTCTCTCTCCCTCTCTTTAAGAGGGGGGAGGGGAGTGGTTGGTGGAGCATTGGGCGCGCATTCGTTAAGTAAACATGCCACGGTACGACGCCTTCCTAAAAACCTGGCTACCAATTCTCAGTTGCAGTTGCAGTCGCAGTCGCAGTATGCATTCTCAATCCCATACCCAATCCCGTTCCTTGGCGTCAGCCAGCTTGCAACAACAATAACAACATCATCGTCATCATCAACATCGACAGGCAAAGTACACAAAACAGAGAAACCTACACACACATATCCAGATATATATATATATATATATATCGAGAACTCGGGGATTGTGTCGGCTTCGCTTTGCATCTTTTGTTCATTTTAGTTTAAATATTGCCTACCTTCTGTCTGTCCGTCCATCCGCCTGTCCTGCTGTCCTTTTGTCCGTCCGTCCAGCTACAGTGGCCGTCCAGCTGCCAATAGTGCATGGCATTTCATGCACTTTTCATCTTTTTCAATCAACTGAACGCTCAACGTTCACTTGGAAGCTGACGCAGAAAAAATTGGGTAAGCTAAATGCACTCGACTGGAAGATGCCCTGTTAACATATCTAGATATTAATTTTCAAATATATATACGTATATATATATATATAATTATATATAATTAGCGCTTAAACAGAATATTTGGCACCTGTTACAAAAGTGGCAAAGACGTAATAGTTGGTGTCCAACCTAATTTGAGATTCTAAAGCAAATTTGATGACTATCTCTTATTGACTTTATTGTATTTATTTTATGTTCGCAAATACGTGTTTAGTTCCGCCTATTTCCTAACTGTGGAGTGTCT
The DNA here is from genome assembly GCA_035042305.1 of Drosophila glabriapex. NCBI lineage: Eukaryota > Metazoa > Arthropoda > Insecta > Diptera > Drosophilidae > Drosophila > Drosophila glabriapex. Next base: position 4,740,933 of record JAWNLN010000046.1, on the reverse strand, counting down.
CACAATAGGCTTCTCTCACTTTTTTATAGGGTATTCAAAACAACAGCAGAGAAGCAACTGTTTTGCTTTCGCTCTTTGAGGGCGCTAGTTTAAGATCTGTCTCCGGGCGCTCGGTTGACCATCTTTTGCCCGTTTATTTGTGTTTCTTAATATTTTTGTTAAATGTTTCAAGCGCGCGTAAATTAATCTCGAGCTTAATTGCTTTTTTTGCTTAGCATTTTTTGTTTTTTCTTTTCGTTTTTGTTGTATATTTTTGCATGCCGCTGCTTCACTTTAGACTTTAGTCGAGTGGGGCAACTTGGCCTCGAGGCTCCTCCTTGAGCGCCATCCTTTCGAAGCGAAGTGGTTATAAATATGTTTCGTCTATTTTTAGTGGTGCTGTGCTCCTCTTGGCGCTAGTCGGACTGTCATCATTGTCCCCTCTAGCTGCTGCTCAGTTAGGGTTTGATTACTACTATTTAGATTATATGGTAGCAGCTATTCGTTTAGCTTTAAGGTAGCCAACAACACATTTGTTTTTATTGCCTTGCTGCGCGGATATTCAAATTAAGATTAAAGTATTTATGATTTCGTTGCTGTAAATGTTTTCAATTCATTAGCAGGCTTAATTTGGAGTTGTACCTTAGCCCTTTGGGAATGCAACTCTTGCAAAATTAAGTTATATTTGCTGTTGCTTTCGATTTTAAATTGGGCCTACACATTTTAATAAATAATTTAATTTCTTTTTATTCCTTAGATTCGGTTAAATACTGGCAATAAGTGAATTGGTAAGTGCTCTAACAATTCTTATTTTTTAAACATTAATAATTAACATATTTGACTTTTAGAGGGATAACTGATATATATTTAAACAAAGCTCAACTTTATATATTCTCTCAGCTGTTTCTTACTTCTTAACAATTAGTCCTGGAGTCATTTGTTTGAAAGTGTATTTATACTTCGCTAGGTCAGATAGCTGTTTCGACCAGTTCTATCACATTCTCACCCACCCATGGACAGATTCTCGCAGGGGCAACTGTTCCATTAAGCATAACCAAAAAACAAAAAAACAGTCAGCCATAAAAGTTTCCATCTCAGCTGTCCACTTATGCCAATTTATGCACCAGTTTGGCACTCTGGCGGGGAAACTGAACTAACAAAATGCGATCAGCTCCAGCTGGGCAGGCAGCCGCCTTGGCGCTGATCTGGCCCAAAAGCAAAGCAAAATGCCGAACAAGTTAAGTACAAGTGCGATACAAAGGCCGCCACGAGCCTCCCGACTGGGGCAACACCATAGCTCCAACTGCCGACTGCCGACTGCCGACTGCAGACTGAAGACTGGCAATTTGTGTTGCAAGGGGCGCGGGCGCACGATAACAAGATTAGAAAATAAGATTTATCTCATAGATTGATAGATTCGATTACACGCAGCGTTCGCCGTTCAGCGTCTAGCTAGCAACTGTGGCAGATACTGTGGGGCAACGAGTGCGGCAGCGACTGGGGCGGGCGTACAGCGGCGTGTAATTACAACAAAAGCAACAACACTGAACAAGAACAAAACGAGCTGAACTATGTTGAGCTCTGTGCAACGTGCAACGTGCAACGTGGTAGGAGATTGGAAAATGGGGCGGCTACGAGCTGACTGTGATCAAACAGCATTTTATTGCGACTATTGAGATGCCCTGTAAATATTTAATTGTGATTGCACTTGGCTATGGTTGGATTACCAGCAGCATTATCCGACAATTTTGTCACACTTAAATAATAATATAGGTTTCTGAGTAGCGTCAACAATAAACTGCATCAGCGAACTCAAAAACAAGACCAGACAAATTATATGAAATAATAATAATATATTAAAAATATAATAATAATATTAAATATCATACATTCAAAAAGCCTACCAGATTTGCCAAATTTTAAATGCAGATTGTTTTATACCCACCAAGTTAAAGTAGTATTGAGCCTTACCAGGTTTTTATTGTTATTTATTTGATATTCTATTTTTATTTATCATCTTGCACTTCACAATTGCTTCACAGAGGATATCTGAAGACCAAGGCACACTCTAAACTTGAACATTCTAGCTTGTTCTTTCTGGCGTTTTAATAGACTTTTAACTGGTTTTGTTTTTTCGTTTTTTTTTTTCAATTTTTTTGTTGCGTTTTTTTCGTTGCTGTGGCTGCGTCTGCGCAGCTGCTGCACCTGCAACAGGAATTGCTGAGAAGTGTAGTCAGATCTTTGGCCGGGCGTTGCATATTTACTAATTTAATAATTCAAAAGCATTTAAATTCCTAATCATATCTCGGCAAAGCCACCGGCCGGCTGGATTAGCTTGTGAAATGCATCTCGCCTTGGTGCAATTTGTGAAAATTTCTCACCAAAGCTCAATGTTCCCCTCCTACATTAACCCCCCCGCCCGTCCTCCTTCGAGCTGCCGACTGTGTGTTAGATTTCCACTTTACTGTCTATGCAATTTGTTGGCTAACTAGATGGCTATCTGCAGCTCGTAGTGGTTGTTGTTTGTTGCAGCTTCTTGTTCCATGGGGTCTCTGCTGCAACACAGCGTTCTTTGTTGCCCGCTGCGCTTTCATGTTCTTTTCATCTTTGGGAGCCTAACTGACTTCGCTGCCTTCACAGTCTTTTGGTTCTTTTTCGACTATTACTACTGCATTTTATGCATCGCCTCATCGCCTGGCGTTAGTGTTTTGCGTCTTATTAGACTCTAATTGCATTGCCAGTTATGGCCGCCTGCTCAGCCTGGTCAACTTCAACTGGGCATGCACCAATTGGAATTAACATGCTGCCTTCATTTTCGATCTTTGCCGCGTTTGCTTCAACCTAATCAAAAGGGTCTGCAAATGGACTTTCAATTAGCTTCAGAAATTGAAATTCTTGTCTTTAATTTAACCGCTATTTGACCTAGTTGCATATCATTCGAGTTAGTTGCGATTTAGCTCATTGGTTTGCTTAAGTTGGTTTTTGCTGTGACTCGTCTCATTTTTTGAGTATTTAAGCACGGTTTTAAATTTTAAATGCAATATTAATCTACATGTCAAACCATTATCAAAAATACATTGCTCTTAAAAAGATGTTAATTTTTGACAAGTTTTTGGCATTTGAAAATTTAACAAAAGACTTTCTGAGAACTTGAGAACATTAAACCCGAAAATTCGCTATTTGTCAAGATTATTCTTATCGTATGTTTAGAAGTGTGCTATTTTGGTGCTTTTTTACAACAGGCGGCGTCTCGAAGTCTGCAAACAAGCCATAAATAAGAAGCCAGCTCAATTCATAATATTTTGTAGGTGAGGCTTGGGGCTGTGTTGCATTTGGTTTGAGGGCAAACTTTTACGACTGGCGTCGTTGGCAAAGGCGAACTGCGAAATGTGCTGCCAATCATAATGAATAATAATACATGGACGTCACAGTTCCAGTCAGAATGGTTTTCAATTGAAGGTCGCATCAAACACGCCAACTCTGGCGTCATTTCTCATCCTGTTCGACTTTTCGCATTATTGTTATCGAGTGGTTGAGGCTCGACTTAACGGTGCCTGGTCGCCATTTTGTCGGCGACGTCAGCGCTGCCATTTTATTTATGCAGAGCACGAGCTAAATTCAATTCACTCAGCGATTTTTATTGAGCCCAGTTTTCGGGGAAATGTTAGTTGCTGCCACTATTTTTAGTTGCATGAGCACAAAAATAACATGCGGAGGGTTGCAGGATGGGGACACGACGCCCAAGGTGTCTTGTAGTTTGTGGCACTAAATGAGTTTATGAGCAGCCATCAAAGGAACTGACCTGGCTACAAAAATTCCTCTTTTATTGGTGCTTTTTTTAGAGGCCTTGTTTATTTTCAGCGTGGAAATTAGCTATAAATGACTCACATTAAGAGTGTAGTTGGGAAAGGTTTGAATTTAGGCTTAAATAAATAAAGGGAAATGGATCAATTGGGAAAAAGAGTGAAATGCTTTGCAGAGAAACTTTCAATGAAAATTAATTCTACTGTTAAGGCGTAGAAGGCTGGTATGATTTTGTTTTTGGCCCAGCTGTCGTTAAAAACTGCTAAATGTAGAAATCGTCTGATTCGGATTCGTGCTGAGCACCCTAAAGTCAAATTCTTCTAGACCAGATTATATAATATTAACCAGCCATGATTTGATCCCTGCGGACTATACCCACAAAGTCTAAAGTTCATCTACCTAACTACAAAATGGTTATCGTTGTTAAAAATACACAGCAATAATAAATAAAAAAGTTCTTAAAGCAATCTACCCACACACACACAAACCAAACAATGAAGTAAACCCAAAAATATCTCCAACTTTGTTACGCATTCATTCTTTCATTCATTCATCCATTCATTCATTCGAGCAAAACTTTTGTTGTAGTCTGTCTGTCTGCCAGTTGGGATGCCGACGGCGAAGGCGACGCGTTGTCTGCCAGACGCAGACACAGAATGAGGTCGTCCTCCGGTGGGCGGAAGGACTCCTCCCGAGGAGCAGAGCTGCTGCCAAGTGGCTGCCTCTTCTTACACAGAATTAGGTAAGCTGCAGCAGCCAAAACTCTTTATGCTGAGTGGACCCACATTTTGGGCCCTGCCGTCGACCTTTTTCGCAATGTTTCAATAAACTTTGATTGTTGGCAATTATCTGGCTGCTGGCATCGACCATTTCAATTTGTCGCTTATCCTTTACATTATTTATGGCTGGCCTTTTCCTTTTGTCAGCAGCCGGGATTTGTCTTCAATTACTGCAGCTTCTGTGCTCGGATTATGATGGCGACCCGCAGCAATTTGGCACAAAAGTTCAGCACATAAAGCAAAAGTTTTGGTTGCTCAACGTATTTTTATTCTTTCTTTTTTCTGGTTGAACCAATTGAAAGAGTGACATAAGTTAAAGTTTGTATTGTGTATTGTAAGATTAATCGTTTGGCTAAGAATTGATTGCACAGATTGAGATATGCTTAAATGAATTAAATGAATAATTAAATAGATAGCCTGGAAGTAATTTGTAGCTTTAAGAAGCAAGATTCGTTTAAGAATTGATTGAGCTCTAATCTTAAATAGCTTCTCTTTTCAACGTTTCTCTCATAACATACTCGAAACTTCCGCCCAGTTTTAAACTTGATTTATAAACCCAACTAATAGCAAACTCCTTACTCATAATAACTAATATTAAATCCTCACCCAACTCTACCAAGTCCCATTTCATTTATCAGTTCACAAAAGTCGTGTTAATCAAAGTCAAGTTTAAAGAGCTCTCGACTTTAAGCATGCGTCACTTGCAGCTCCAGTTGCGAAGTGAGAGTGGGAACACCTATAACAAAAGCAGCCCTGAATTCCATTTTCCAAAGCTAGCTATATATGTATGTGTGAGGCTTTGAGTATCTGAAAATGAGTTTGACTTTTACAAAATCCACTTCTTAGCTCCATCTGGGAGCTGAGTGAAATTTATGCAGCCTTGTTGAATTTTTCAAATGGAAAAAGCGAAATTGCGCAAGTTTTTCCATTTGCACTTTAAGCCTGAGAGTTTTCTTTGTATAAATCCTTGGCGCAGCTGCTGATAAATTCTTATGTGAAAATGGAAAATGGAAAATGCGACGGCGGCAATGAATTGCAATTTCCCTTTCTTTCAGTGCACAGAAGCTGCCTAAGCTCCCTGTTGCCTGCTGCAGGCTAATGGCGCGAAAATCACACTTGCGACAAGCTCCTTTGGCTGCTGTTGTTGCTACTGTTGCAGCTTCCTTTGGGAGCCAAATTTAATGTAGTTTCAACAACTTTGCTGCCACCAACTCCACTGCCTACCCCTCTTAAGCTGGCAACACATGCACTTGCTGCAAAAGTGTTGATGCATATTTATAGTCAAATATTTTGCTTGCTTTTCTGTTTATTATTTTTTATTTTATTTTTTATTTTTTTGGTTATGCTAAATGCGTCGCCATGAAATTTTAATCAAGTTTGTGCTTCCGTTGCTGTTTATTTTGTTGCTGTTGTTGTTGGTGTTTTATTTAAATGGCAGACATGTCTGCGCCGCTTGCCATTTCCGCTACACAAACATTTTTGGAGCCTTGGGAGCCTTGGTCAGGAGTTAAGTTCGCCGGCTGGCTCTGCTTCCAGCATGTTGTGTCTCATCTCATTTGAGCCGGGAGAAGGTGCTGCAAGTTCAACGAACTGTGTAATAGGCATGCCGGAGGTGTTAAATGCTAAAGCAACATTTCTGCACAAGATAATAGCCTGAGCCAGCAGCTTATGCAAAATAATTACAATGAAAATTTGCTCAGCATAAAATAGAAACTGTGTTTTTGGAGAAACTTTCTAGAATTATTTATTCAGTTTTGAGTAAAAATGTTTCAGAATTGAATTTAAACAAATATTTTAATTGAAGTAAATATAATAAATACGACCCCATAATTGATTTTAACTTATCCATTTCTTTATTTCATTTATATTTAATAATATTGATGCGGACAGCATTTTTAGCATTTTTTATTTGACTCAAAGACTTATGTCGATTGCATCCAGTGCTCTCAGTCAGCTTTGGCTGTGATTCAATAATCCTGTGCCTGGCAGCACATGAGACACCTTTTCAATTTGTGCAGCAAACAGAATCCAAAAACTGACACAAATTTCATATGAATTATGACACCTATGAATACACAAATCGGCGTCAACTATAATCCATTTATGCCATTCAAATCACACACACAGACACAAATAAAGAGAGAAGAGTATGGAAGTTATAATATTTGGAAAATATCCTTTTGTGCAGCATTGTGTGGCACATGGCACTGACAAATGGAAGCCAACTGCAGCACGTGATGCTGCCACATTCATGGCGAGTTTGTCATATCAATGTGGCCCCGTCTTCTTTTATGACAGCTCTATAAATACGTATATTTCTAGTAGTATTATTAGTTGCGATACTCCCAGTGGGCTTCGTGTGTGGCACCAGCATTCCCTGACCCCTGACCCTTGATCCTGACTTTCTCTCTTTGTCTCTCTCCCTCTCTCTCCAGTCAGTGTCCCTTGTCAGTTCGCGAATTGCGCCAAAGTCACGTGCGTTTGACAGGCGAAATTGACAGTGTCATTAGGTTCAGTACAGAAAAAAATTGCCAGGAATTGTCCTCTAATTGCCAGTCACATTTTTTCTCTTATTTTCTGTTGTTTTTTTTTGTTTTTTTTTGGCAAATGAGACGCGCACTTGTCAACAGCCAAAACGTGTCTATTAACAAGTTTCACTTAGCCGCCGGTACTGTGGAAAACTTAAGATAAACAACTAGAAAACTGAACATAAAATTCTAGATTAGAGGTAAAAAGCCACAGTACCTGAATACTGGACACAGCTAAAATTATAGAATGAAATCATCAAATTGATAAATATATTTAAAATGGAGTAATCATAGTTCAGTACTTGTATTTTTTTAAATAGATTTGTTTTTGGTTACGATGAAATTAATATTAGTATTTAATGAACCATATTTTATATGTATCTCAAAATTAAAAGTGGTCTTCTGTAAATGAAATTTGTGACTTTAAAAACTTTCCATTTCTAGCCATTGTACTAACAAAAAAAGAAAAATGCTAAGGTTATATTAGACTCGTGCCAGAAATAAATAAACGACTGTAATGCCAAAAACCCCTCGAGAAAGACTAAACAAAAAACGTTTCCCCTCTCCCTCACAATCTTCCCTCCATCCTGGCTCCCTCTCTGTCTACAGACTGAGCTGCGTGCGTTTCGTCTCAAGTGGTTTACACAATTTTCTTGATAACGCTGCGACTTGCCACTAAATGTTTTTGGCGTCCGTTAGTGCAACAACGCAATGCGCAAGAGGAGCAAGAAGAGCAGGAAGAGCAGCACAACACAAACACACACTCACACACACACACACACACAGATATATTACATTTTCAATTTCTCAGTCGATTGCCAGGTAATGCGTCTAAAATGAACTTCAAATGGCGCCTCCCCCCAGATAAGACCTAGACTCAATTTGATATGTAAATTTGTGTTTTGTTCGTTCGTTATGCGTTCATTGATGATTTTTTCGTTTCTCGTTTTTGTTTTCTTCAAATTGACCCGCACTGAATGAGTTAGTCGTGTGTGTGTGTGTGAGTGTGAGTCACTGGGGCTGATTCACGGAAATTGGCTGATGCTGCAATTAAAAGCCATAAAATAAGGGGCAAACGCCCACTGGAAACCAATTGTGGACCCGTGCCAAGGCCACGTGTGGATGGAAGCGTCAGCTGCTGCTGCTGCTGTTCCTGTTGCAATAACAAAGGAGTCACACAATGGGCCAAAAACTGCAAAAAAGGTGGCAAGGTGAAAGTGTGGCAGAAAGAAAACCAGAATGGCTCGCAGCCAAGCGCAACGAAACCTTTCACACCGCCTACAAAAATGTGTGGCTTGAGACCAGGTAGCAAGGACATGATTGTGGCACACCTTTCTCTCTCTCTCTCTCTCTCTCTCTGCTGGGTTGACAATAAATTATGAGTTTCAAATGAAATTTTATGCATTTTACATGCTGAATTACGAGCCATTCATATATTTTAGCCATGTGGCATGTGGCATATGCCCCTGGGCCATGTGAGCCCATTCGCCGCGCCCCATTTTGCAGCTAGTTTAAATTGATTTAAAGTTGCATTAGGCGGCTACGGCTACCTATTTTTGTGGTCAGGCTATAAATCTTCGAGATGTGTGTGTGTATGTGTGTGTGTGTGTGTGTGTGTGTGTGTGTATAACGGTAAAATATGCAATTATTTTCACTTTTCGCAAGCATTATTCATTTGGCAGTGAAAGCGCTGCATTTGCTGCATACTTTCAGGCGGCAAAGCCATGCATAATAAATCTGATTTAGGACGCCCAACACGCAGTTGGCCTTGTGGCCAACAGACAGATGTTATATAAAATATATATATCTACAGAATTTGCCATGTATTATTCCGACTGACAAGATAATAAACGTAATTTGTGGTTTTCTCTTTCATGGGCTATTCTCATTGAGAGTATTTCGAAAGTTTCGAGAATGTTTTGTCTGTTAACATATTTTATGTGAAACCAATTACCAACTTACTCTTCAATTACTCTGGTAATTAGTTTGAATGATAATTAAATATTGTCAATGATGCTTAGTAATTTAAACTATTTAATTATTAAAGAATAACAGTAATTACTTTTCAATTACTCAAGTAATTTACATGAATGCTAAACAATTGTTTAGTAATAATAGTAATTAAAACAACATATGTGGATTTCGAATTGAAGTTGCGCTTTTCTCGGAGCAAATGATTCACATATGATACATTTCTCCAAGACAACCCATATAATATGTCTTTTGTGGCATTCTCCGTTAAACTATTTACCTGAGCCACCTTTGTGTGTAAGTGTTTTATCTTACATCAAACCGGCAAACAATCGTGCAACCTTTTCAGCTCTCCTCTCATCCACTCGAAACACTTTCACTAGCCACAGGCACCTGACACACACAAGCACAGACCAAACACACCTGTACAGGTCTCATTAGTGTAGCCAACAAATAAAAAGAAAACAAACAATTTCGAATAATAATACCTATAATATATATTTTCACTAATTCTACTCACGCTCAACAATTGAAATTATGATTTAGATGCATGTTTTGATATATCGAGCAAATTCAATAAGCCAAAATAATAAATAATAAAACATTGACCGATTTATGAGCTGCTGCTTGATTAATGTTTGTGTGCGTGTGTGTGTGTGTTTTTTCTCTCTAAAAGTGTCCTTAACAAAGGCGGCGGTCAAAAGGACAAATACCACAATAATAAAAAAGCCAACAAGGGAAAGAGGGAATTCATTGATTAGACGCGGGACCGCACACAATGTTTGGACGCACTTTGATTTATCGCTGGCCCATAGCAAAGAAATTAGCTTAGGAATTTGGGAATTGGTATTCGAATCTCCACATATTATATTGATATTAAAGCCAGGCCCACACAGCAAGTGGAGCTGCCTGCCACTCTACTCTGCTCTGCTCTGCTCTGCTCTGCTCTGCTCTGCTCTGCTAATTGAAGAAACACAGCTGCCAAATGAAGTGCTCAAAAAGGATCTTGGACAGCTCCTACATATAATGTATGCGCCGGTGCTTCTCTTATAGTTTTTAATTAAGTACAACAACGCAGCAAAATTGATTTCACATGACTCGGCCACAGGCACTGGCTGCATGTGGCACTTATCGCCAGCAGAGATCTCTCTGAGAGATGCGACCAGCCCGATAAGGCCAATAGCCAATAGCCAACGGTTTGCCGCGCTCGTCGGTATCATATTTAATATAGTTTGTAAAATATTTATAATCGCTTATCTGCCGCAAGGATCCACGCCTTGCCACGACTAGCTGGCTGCCAAGTTATTAGGCCGCATTCAAAATTTGTTAGTTGTTAGTTTTTTTCATACCCGGCGTGCGCGCGTTTCGTACGCGTCTTCTGCGCGTTTTTAGCCGCTTCTCGGTTATGTTGACTGTTTGTGAACTCATAAAGCACACATGAGAGTATTATTGTCAATTTTTTTTTTCAAACTAAAAGCTCATTTAAGACGTTATGCATAAATTATTGGGAAATGTATGCAGTGCCTAAACTGAGCCCAAGTTTTCCAGTCCCAGTCCCAGATGCCTATCGCAGGCATGACCATGAAAGCTATAACTCGAATGGAAATATAAATAGTAATAGAGACAACTGAAAGACATTGATCACAGCAATGATAATATAAATTCCAATTAAGTTATCGGACACAGTTCTTCGAGTGAGACATTCAACGGTAAACGGCACTGGCAATTACAAAAGAATAAATTTCCAATTTCTCGGTTCTTGGTTCTTGGTTCTCCCCAGTTAGTTTATCGGTGAGAAACTATCTAGTCTGACGTCTGCGTCTCAATGTCTCTCCCTCTCTCTCTCTCTCTATATATATATATATATATAAAGTGCTGACCGTGCACATTCAAATTATGGCATATAGGTTGACCAGCTCGACTTGACATCTTTTTAGCCACCACATCACCATCAACGTCTCTTGGCCTGGCCCCGAGGTTTGCTGCCGTGGAAAAACTCGCTTCGCTTGTGGCCCTAATGAAATTATTAAAAATGCATTTTAGTTCAGCTCGCAACAACAAAAATTAAGAGGAGTCGAAGAAGAAGATGCATAACATATGCATAAAAGGTAGCCCCAACAAACATAAATAACCTGAACTTGCCTGCAAGTCCCCCGATCTGCAGTGTCAGTCTCAGTCTCAGTCCCCATCTCCATCTCCATCTCGGAGACTCTGCCTTTGACAAAACTAATTATGCATTCATTTTGTTTGCCAACAATTAAGTGGCCCATGGGCGTGTCGCATTTTTCATTTTGCTTATTAGTAGTCGGTGCCCAAGGATCGTATAGGGATCGCCAACCCTATTTGATTTATGATAGCCACATACTTGATTTACCATCCCAATAAGAACAGAATCATTCGGATTCTCCCCGCTTGTTGACTCAATGCTAGAAATAATCTTTTTGTTTGCCACTGCTTTGACCTAGTTTTCTGTGGAAAATATGTTCGGCTTAAATAAGAAATAGTGAAAAATGAAAGTTAAAGAAGATACAAGATTAAATAAAGGTTTTGCATAATTCTTTATTAAGTTTCAAAAATAATGTTAGGTAAAGTTAGAAATTGGACTTTGATAGTCAAAAAGTATCTTAATCATGTACAACAAAGAAAATTTATATTTGAAGTTACATTTTTATAGACTGAGAACTTATTTAAACACATTGACTTATTTAGCCAACCGAAAATAGAATAACTATTTTATCGGGAAAATAGAACTCTTTACACAAAATTAATGTTATTTAAGTGATTGTTTTGACAAATTATTTTGAACTACTTTTGTCATTTACTGTAAAACCAAAGTGGCCAGGTTTTTTTTTGGCACTGTCTAAATTAAAGAAAGCTGTAACAATCAACTTAAAAATGCAGCCAAATTGCAATGCAACTGTTGACCGCGACTACCAAATAACCAAATAACTCATTGTGGTGGCAAGTGGCAAACTGGTTCGACAATCAAATTACCATTTATAACAGCAACAACGACAAAAGCAAGACAGATCCAGATCGAGAGCCACCCACGCGTTTTCCACTGCTCTCGCTCATCTGTTGCATGCCACAGATGCCACAATTGCTTTCTAAACGAGACGCAGACGCAGACGTAGACACAAAATCAGTCGGCAAACATTTGAATTTTGCACCAAATTAGGCGCCAATCTCAGAGATCTTTTTTGCTGCGACCAGCAAAGAATTTCATGGGCGTTTTTCTAATTTCTGGGCAGCAGCAAGGAGATTTAGAAGACGAAGAAGAAGAGCTGAAATACCAGCAGCAGCAGCTCGGGAAAGTAATGTGGAAAACGCCTTATCCGGTGACTGTGGCAGCCGATACGCGGGAACTGTCAACGCTGCTGGAGCCACTTGCCACTTGCCAGTTGGCCACCCAGGTTGCAACCGGGACTTGGACTCGAGCTCATTGGCTGGCACTTGCCACTTGCCACTTGGGCCACCGCGTGCAGTTGACAAACGTTGACAGCGGCGACAATGAAGCCAACTGCCCCACATGCCCCCAAAAACCCTGGCTGAAAGTTCAAAGTAGTGATGAGCAGACATGCGATATAAATATTAAAATACAAAATACCCTTCAGCATTCTTCAATATCTTATAATTATTTTAATATTAAATTTTATTTTTAATTGAATTTAATTGGTAAACATTTTTTTTATTTATTTATTTTTAGTTTGATTTGATTTCCATTCCAAACTTTGTTGAGTTCTTGTGTCGTGTCACGACACGCGTTCAGCACGCATGTTGCAAGTTCTGTTGCTGCTGCTGCTGCTGCAGCTGCTACTATTGACATTGCCTGGCAGTGACCAGAACGAAGCGTTTCACACACAACAACAACAACAACAAAGACGATGACGACGAACTTGATTTCTTATTTGAATATGTATTCATTTGGAGCGGCAGCGCGTCGCCATCGCCATCGATCGTGACAATCGCCAACGCAAGTGCAAAACTCTTCACTTCATGTGTCGCCAGCAACTGTGTGGCGATCTGTGTGGTTGCCACTCGCCACTTGCCCCACATGAGGCTGCCTGCTGACTGCTGCTGCTGGTTGCATCTCGAGTCTATTGCCTATCAGAGGTGATTAAAATTGACGTTTGCCGATGTGATGACGCTTACATGTTATGAGATGCTCCCCTCCCTCACCTCCCCCCTCAACACGCCCCTTTCCCTTTACCTATTTCTCCCCTCAACACTTTCTTCTGCTAAACGTTTTCATCATTTTATGAATTGATCAATTTGTTGTTGCTATTCTTGTTGTTGTTGTTGTTGTTGTGGCTAGCATCAGGCGCATCGTTTGCTTTGTTTGTTGTGGCCATTAGCGTCACTTGATGGAACTGGAACCACTATGCAACAACGATCTCAACGATCCCAACTATCCAACAACTAAACAACAATCCAGAGACTATTGAGTCGTGCCGGGTCTGACTTAATTTATTCAAACTGTTGCAACTGCAAATGGAGGCAACCTTCTTTCTCATTGCGAACCAACGATACACTACAAATTATTAACACGCATAATTTATGCAGTTTTCGTTTAGCCAAACGTTTCAAATTAGTTGGTACCTGTACGTATATCGTTTGAACAGCTCGAAGACAATTGAATTGAAATGGTGTAACCCAAAAATTATGCATCAGCAAATTTGCAGAAAATAATTGAATTAGCAGCAAGAAATGTTGCAGGTTTTGTTTTGAAGATACAAATTTAGTTGAGAGATTTGTAAAAATGTTGAAAATAGTTTAGGCGATCAACAAAAGGATATTCTTTGAAAGTTGCTTTATCACATTTGAAATCTTCACAAAATGCTATCAAGCAGTTCAATAGTATATTTAAACCAAAATAAATAGTTTTAGATAATAATACAAATTTCGATATGCATTTTGATTATGTTATTTATTATGCTCCATACACAGATACTTTTATATTCCTCACACTCTCCAGTGGACTTTTGGTATACATGTGAAGCCAGATGTGCTTTTGTTATGGGTCCCATTGACTCAAGGTTGTCCGGGGTTGAGAGGTTGGCTCTGGACACAATCCATAATATCACATGACACACATTTATCACACGCGATGCAATGTCGCCGACCATTAATCAAATTGTATATGCATATATACCATATATATATGTATATATATATATTTGTGTAGAAGTGAGCCCTTGGCAAATGACCAAATGACAGCCATGGATGCAATAGTAGCCAGTATTATGGCAGTTGACCAACTTGACCAACTGGCCCAACTGTTTTAGCTGACCTGACGCGACGTTTGCCGTTGTTAATAAACAGTGCAAACAATTTGAACGGCAATTAGTGCACAGCTGCTAATTTAGGACAGCCCAGCAGAGACTATCTGTGCCGTGTTTGGCTTGTGTGGAATGTGACGACCACACGGCCAGAAATTTGTATACACATTACATATACCATATACCATATATATATATGGTATCTATATACCATATATATATATATATATATGAATTTATATAAGGTAGACATAAACTTGTGGCGCTGATTTTAGCTGTTGGCCAGGAAGACATTGAGACTTCCTCTCAGACGCCCAACCCCTCGCCAAACATATTGTGAGCATTTCTCTTTTTTTCGTATTAATTTTCAACCGCAAAAAAAAGAAGAGAAATAAAAAAAGATGCGTCTGGTTCCAGTTTTCAATTGAAAAACCGCAAGGCTGCAGGCGGCCAGCCGCCCTTTGTGTTTGTCCTGTCGTTGTTGCCACCGGAAGCTACTGCATACTTCGGCTGTTGTGTGGCATGTCCTGTGCCTTGGCTTTTATTTAACGTGACGCAACAGAAAAGCAGAAAAGCAAACACACAAATGTCCTGTCAACAGTCTTTTGATCGTCTGCCACCTTAGCCACCTTTATTTGGCCCTCGCCGCTTTCACCTCGGCCCTGAATGCCTTTTTAGCCGCCGGCTAAACAGACAACTGCTCTGACGGGATTTACGATGACTTGCCACTTTTTATTGTCGGCATTTTGCATGTCCAATTCAGTCGTATTTCACTCTGGACTCTGGCATTGGCATTGGGCTACTCATCACCATGTGTGACGTCACAAACAACTAAATTCCCATGGATGTTGTACAATTGTGAAAAGTGTTTCTCAAATTGTACAATTTTTAAACAGGATTTTTAGTTTAATTTAGTTTTATCAAACAAATATTTGTCATTGAGAAAAAATGGCAAAATAAATATAAGATAAAGCATTTCCTATGGAATGTATAATTCCGATGTATAATCGATCAACAGGAAATGCAATAAAATGTCAAATTACTTCCGCCACAAATCATTTCGAAAATCATATCCGTTAAAGTGCAAACTGCTATCTGCTATCTCAAATTCCTTTTCACGGCTCATATTCAAGTGGTTCATTAATCTTTAGTACAATGGCATATTTTCTCTTTCGGGGAACTCGCAATTAAATCACAATACGAAAATATGCAGTGATGTCTGTGTGCTCATATCAGATATAGTCATATAAGTATTTTCATAATTGAAAGGAACAACAATGGTGGAGGGCGAGCTATAAAAATAAATTAGTCCAATCAGAAATATTTGAGTATTCGCATAATCTAATAGCTGCTGTCGCCTTTCGTCGCATACCTTTCCACTTATCAGGTTATTTTGGGACTTGATTTACAGGGAATCGCAGCTATCTGGCGTTGATCTATTCGAAAGGTTCTTCAGCCGGGTAATTCCCGCCTCAAAAAGCAAAATAAAAATTGTTCAGTGCAGTAAATCAATCAGTCAAAGCAAAAGCAATCGTAGCACGTTGAGTTGCACGCTTTAACTATCACACTAAGTCTCCTAACGCCTCCTAATTAGCCAAAGATAAACAAAGCACAACTCAACCGTGACCTACTACAAAATCACCAGAACTGGAACCAGCGAAAGCCACGCGTAATCGCAAAAAAGACACACGTATTCCGTGTGGCACAGGACAGGGGAGCCTGGGGGGAGTTCGAAGTCTTATGTATTACTCGTAAATGTGCGGCACCATTCGGTGTATGGCGCAATTGGCTGAAAGCGGCTCGTTTGTCGCGGATTGTTAACGAAATCTATGGGGACTTTATCAGCAAAGCCGACCGGCCAACTATCCAAGTGGCCAACTGTGGCCTGATCTAAGCCCGGGCGGCACAAACGACAAACAACCAACTAAGTGGCCTCCGTCTATGTTCTAGTCTAATTACAATTACGTGCCGAGTAACTACCCAAAAATTCAACACCTGCACCATAAGCAATGACTTGGGGAAAATCCGGGAGGCAGAACGTGCCAAATATCAGCTTCAGGCGCCTTATAAAAGGTTTAAGTTATTTAATGTGTATAATTGATATTAACTGATGGGAAATCGTAATATTCGTCACATTGTATTTAACTTTCGACTGTGCTACTTTAAATTCGCAGACGACAAATCATTGTTTTATTATTACCCGAAATTTCGTTAGCATTGCTGGCCCTCTTCATTCCACAGGCATAAAACCCCACAGGGTTTCATTGAGGCATTTTATTGCATTTATTGCACATTCAATTTGTCACGTTTTCTGCGCCTTTCTTTCTGGCCATAAATGATCGTCTGATATCAAAGCCAAAATATTCAACTCACAATAGTCACGTGATGGCAATAGTAAAGCAATTTTAAAGTGTGCAATTTTACGATGCTCTCGAAAATTCAGAATCGGTCGGTAACATATCATTTACTTAAAGTTCGAGTACTTTCTACTTATGTGCTAAGTGTGTGGCGTGATGATTTTTATGATGTTTTTCCTCTAAAATTGGGCGATTTTGTCAGATGGCGCTGAAATTCTGATAGGAATTGACCAAAGAAAAAAAACAGAAAAATGAAACAGGTTAAGACTTTAAGCCCGCTGATAACTGGGCAGGCGGCAGGTGCATTTCAAAGGTACAACAATTAATTCTTTGGCCGTTAGTCATCGACTCTTTGGGCTGACCATGGCCGCAGAGAGTGGCTCTTATCGGTGGCTGTTATGATGATGATGATGATGATGACATCACTTTCTGCGACCCCCGATATCGTCTATCGATAAGACGCAATTTGCTGATCGCAAATGCCAAAGACTGACTATCATAGGCCCCATTTATGGTTTATTATTTTGATCCAATCATAATTAGGAGAGGTTTGCTAAGCTGATTTCTTGCTGATTGTTTCTCGCTGCGCATTTCTGCAACTAACTTTGAACATCTTCTCAACAGCGTTTTTTCTATTGAATTTTATTATATTATTCATTATTTTTAATATGCTCATTAAAAATACCTCCACAATCAGTCAACTTTGTCGGCTATTCACATGATTTGTTTTTGTAGTACTAGGTCAAGGATGTATCGTGCAATTCTTATCGATAATATTCACTAAAAATTACTTGGTCAACATTACTAAACATTTCTTGGTGTTGGACACTTAATGTGAACTGGCGACATTGTTAAATCCATAAAACTCTGCAATTTCATTGTAAAATGACTTCTAACTAATTTCTGTAGATAAACAAAGTCGATATTAATCGATAGGAATTATATCATGAGTAAGTAAGTAAGGATCACTAACTTTTAGCACTTAAATCGATCTAGTTCCATATATGTTTCTTAACTGGAACGTTTGCTTATCGCAGAATCGCCAATAAGCGTGCCCCGAATTTAACTAATCTTCTGTGACTATTTAGAGAGGCTTTCCTAATACAATCGGAATTTACTGATAAGTTAATTTAATTTTTTTTTTACAATGTACGCAACACTTCCGCAACTGCGCATTGGCATCTGGTTAATCGCACATTCCAATTGGTCATTATCTGATTCCGGGAATTTTACCATTATTGACCAGGTTTATCGGAAAATTCGCATTTATTAATTAAGGAAATATCAGAAATAACTTGGTCGCCGCATAGCTGAGGAATTTTTAATTTAATTGTGCTACCAGGAATTGGCATTAGCAATATTACCACGGATCTAAAACACAAGTGGAAACTAATGTAAACCAGTTATTTATTATAATCTTATCAAGACTGCAAGAATGGCAAAGAATATACGTGATTGGGATAGGGTAACAACAAGGTATTTGGGTCTATGGGAATGGAATTCAAGGGTAGGCAAAGATTAGATTGCTTTGATATGTGAGGAATAAGTTATGGCATCAAATATTATAGGCTTGATGAATGTGGTTTGTTTTAGAAGTTAACGGGAGAAGACAATTGAATACATTTTAAAATTAAATAGAAGTCGAGTAAAATATTACAAGCAAAAAAAAAACACTGGGTATCTCAACATCGAGCACACTCTCAAGCAAATTTGCCATTTGTGATGTGATATAATTACTCTCCAAAGAATTAGACAATTTTGTCTGTTAATTGAATGTAATACACAACAATCTAGTGGAATATTATTTAATAAATACAAATATATTAAAAACAACAAAAGTATCTCACTCTCTTACATACAACTGCGACTTGTGATTTGCTGTAATACCATTTCAGAGAATTAGGCAAAACAGTGTCTTTTTACTACCTCAATGCTAAACTATATGCTAAAAGAGGCGTGTGTCTTATATACAACTAACGATTAACCTCCTGCATTTAGCTGATGTTATCAATGCCACGAATGTTATCATTGTCAGCCAATTGCCGCTTTATCTTTTGGGGCCCGACAATGTTGAGGCAACAGCACATTTGCCAATAACCCCCAACAAATTAATCAGACTTCAATTTTTATTGTTATTGTTTTTGTTTTTTTTTTGTTTTTGTTTTTTTGGCTATATCAGCCGGCGACCTTGTCTGGGGTCTCGGCGCTAAGTAATTGCCCCTAATTAGAGCAATTACAATGAGGCTGAGATACGCGTAGATCATGCTGTCAACAGCGTCGTAGTTTCGGTCCCTGAGTAGGGGGCGACTGTTGATTGACATGGCAGAAACGGAAGTGACAGGCAGCTGTTAATTGGCCAAGTCTATAAAAACCAAGCCGAGCCGAGTCAATGAATAGCAGCTTACCATATAAATCACTCGAGAGCCGTCGAACATTACATTAAAACGTTTGATATTGACCGCAACTGAGCTGGCTAATATGTATCTGTGAGTATTTGTATCTCTTGTATCTAATCTGCTGCTCAAAGGAGGGAATTTTCGCTGTGTGGCACACGACGCTCTGCCGCAAGGACATCAATGAAATTAAGCAACATTTTTGTATATATATATATATATGTACATACATATATGTATTTTTAGCTAGAAAAATTACATAGCTATTAGGCTGCTGCCCCTGCCCCGCTTGCCAAGAACTCTTGCCCAACAGTTGGCTCATATTTACCTGGAAAATTATTATGTTGCATCGGCAGCGACTGTTGCAAATGCCGCTACAATTATGCACGGAGTCCGTTGCACATAAATTGTCAATTCGATCGTTGTTCCTCTTCATCATCATCATTATCATCTTCCACTTCTTCTTCTTCTTCTTCTGCTGCTCCTGTGTCCTGCTTGCCGCACGCCTTACCTGCCAGCAACTGTCCCGCAGCGTTCTTTTTGGGCTTGCCACACGCTGCGCCTTCACTCGTTTTTCGCAACAGTTTTTTATGCTTGCAACATGCGGCAATCGGATCTGTAGTATGTTGCACCGACTCTGACTACTCCGTCATTGTTAGCCGATAAGCGGATATTGCCAACCTTCTTGTTTTTCCTTCTCATGTTCTCCTTTTTTCTTTGTTTTTTTAACTAAAGTGTTTTATCTGGCACTTAATTCTTTGCGTGTAATTGGCCACGCTGATAAGGGGCTTACGGGTTAGTCTCAGCCAGGTCTTCAGTAATTTTGGGTGGGCGTTCATCTGATAGACTTCCACGTACTGCATAATTTGTAGGGTGTCCTCGTCCAGACCCAAAACTCAGCTGAGCACAGAAGGGAGACTAGAACTGGGAGAACATGAATTTCTATGCATTCCTAGATATATTAAACAGCAATTAAAAAAATATATATATGTATTCTTTTTGTATATAATTATCGTAAAATATCGTCAGATCTGCGATTGCTTTAAAGGAGTGAAAGACAATGAACTTTTATGCTTGAGAGTTTACATAATAAGACTTTTGTTATTTGGGGTCTTTCAAATATCTTTCTTTGGCACAAACACACGTTATTCATTTAAATAGTTTTAAATGCACTTTTTTTAATTTGCACTACAACAAAGTACGTGATGAACTTCCTTTTGTAGCCATAGAACAGAATTTCACATTTCAATACCTGCTGCAAGCCACTAATTTTAACAACTCGCTGTCTATTACCTTAGCGCCAATAAAGGCTCATTAGAAAAGAGTCGCTGAAGAGAGAGAGAGAGAGAGAGAGACCTGAGACAGTGTAAAGCTGGTTAAAATCGTTAAAATCATGTCAAGACACAAAAGCCCATGAGTTCGACACGCCGCAAACAGCAACTGCAACTGCAACAACAACCAATACAACGGCTACTTGCAACAACAACAGAAATGCATTTGGTAAATTAACATATTTAAGTAGCCGGCGAGGCAAATACCTTCTTTATGATGGTTGTCAACGAACTATAACTACTTTCTAACTGGACCGAAAAAAAAAACCAACTCAGAACCCAGCAGTGGGTCGTGGGTGAGTCCAACTGACAGACTGAGGGACAGGCGGATAGACAGACTGACTGACCAACTGTTCAAAGATCATAATGAAAATGCAGTTATGTTAATTTTTTTGTATATATTTTTTTTCCGGAGGCCCGTTCAGCGTAATTTATGGCCACATATTTCAGACGGTTTATGGCAGCAAATATTCACATGACGTTCAACTCACTGACTGACTGACTGGCAGACTGAGTGTCCAATGCCAATCCCCCAAAATTCCCAGATTCCCGACTGACTTACTGACTGACAGGCGCAACACAATTTTGTGACATTTGTGATCAGTTCTGTAGAACCACCCGTTGGGGACTAGGACAACCTAACAATCAACATATTTTTATTTATAATTCAATAAAACCGATCTTAAATATTAAATTGTACAAGTGGGTATATTGTAATTGTACCTAACCGACTGCCTAATACGCTGATAAAACCGTAAACAGTAAAAACATAATGTGGTGCTAAAGATTGTGATATAAATGGTTAACATTTATTGTTATTGAATGCTTTTCAAACACTTTAGACTCGCTTTACTCTGGCAAACTACGGAAATTCCATGTTTATACCGATTTGAGCAGGGCTTCTTCTCCAGATTCAATCTGCATTCAAAATAACATTTTTCGATATTTTTCAGAGTTGAGGATTGCAAAAGTTGAGATATACAAAACCAATATACTCAACCATCTTTAATACACAGTATAAAAATTGTGGCAAGCAATAGGCTGCTTCTAGATATATATTGCTATTGTTCGGGTAAAAGTCGTTTTGGACTTAAAATATTCTTTACTTATTCAAATGTGCCCCTGACATTATTGACTATCCAGTATACAGTATAAAGTATACATTATACATATACATAGATGTCGATTGACTGCCATGAAGTCATCAGCGTCAACAACGGCGTCATCCACATCAATTTGATATGCCCAGTTGATATGTCTCCCCCTGAATCTCAAATCTGATTCGGATTCGAGCTCCGCCTCGGACTCAGACTTGGACTCAAAGGCGGCATACAACAAAACCTGCCAACGATGTCAGGTGAGATGAGGTGAGGTGAGGTGAGGTGAGGTGAAACCCTGAGAATCGGAGAAGTGACAGACGAATTGAGCTGAGTTCTGTGTACAAATCTAGGCGGCGATTGTCTAAGAGGCGTCAATAGAATAGAAGCTTGACACCTGTGGCGCCTCAAGTGTGGAAGCTTTTTGTATTGGTTTGTTAACCGCTTCTCGGGTTGTGAGAACCCAATCAGAGATCAGTTTAAGGTCGTAGAGAAAATCAAAATAAATATATTGGAATCAGTTTTAAATTCAATCTATGCAAAGTTGACTAGAATTTTTATATATATAAATAACGAGTTGATGAATTGTAATTAGATGATTATCCCGTTAATTACGCAAATTAAAACTAATCGATAAACAGGTAGTTTAATATTAATTACGATTATTTATCAGGTGCATAAAATAAGTATTTTTGTCTTTAACAATAATCTTAACTTACTTTTAAAAGGACAGTTATTTCAGTAGCCATATTTATAAAAACCAGATCCTTAAACACTTACTTGATATTTTATTAATGTCTGGCACTTATAAGTCGCATGAGCATTTATTTTATTGCTGGAAAGATTTTAACAAAATATTTCCATTGTGTTAAAAATCATTTGCATTAATTGCTTATCGACTCGATCAATTTTAATTTGAACAAATCATTTTTTCAAGTTCCCACAACGTTTTCGAATACATTTTATTGGCACATGCTAAGTAAACTGGATTTTTGGTTTCGTTTCGTTTCGATTTCATTTTATTATATTTATTTTATTTATTTTTTGGCCAACTCAGACGCACATAATTCAAGTGATTTTTGGATTGGATATTTTGTGTGGTCTCTGAACTTGTATGTTAATGCCCAACAAGTTGGCGCGTCCAAATCCGACTTGGAGTGAGATAAATAGGAACCGAGGGAGGGAGAGGGAGATATCTAACGGTTAACCATGTCTCGCATAATTCAAACGGAAAGCTTTTTACTTTATCGTATTAGGGAAATAAATCAAAATGCCTCCCAAAGGCCAGAGCTAGACCCAACCCTGAAAAGCGAACCCAATCAAAAACACATCAAAATCAAAAGGCCGCCAAATAAACAACAACAATTTGTCAATGTGGCAACAACAATCAACGCCATTTAATTAGATGCCATTGATTAGGAGGAGGCAGCCCACACCAGTCCCAATCCCATCTGCCCCAATGCATTTCTTCTCTCACTCTCTCTCTCTCTCTCACTCTCTCTCAGTGTGTTGCTCTCTGTTTATTTCAAGAAACCACTTGAAAACTTGTCGAGCTTGACAAATTTGACAGGCTTGATTGAAAATGAAAAGCGCCCAGCGGTGAATAATGTCCGACAATAGAAAGGCCAAACCGTAACCAAGAAAATAAAAATGAAGAAAAAAAAGCAGAAGAACCTCCACACAGCTCTCTCAGCTCAGCAAAGCTCTTCAGCTCAAAGTCTTCTGTTTTTTCTTTCTTTGGCTTTTCATTTTGAAAGTCCCAAAAAGCGACGACAAAGGCAACTGTCAAGTGCTTTGCCACTTTCGAAAAGAAGAAAACATACAACCCATTCGAAACTAACTTTGGTTTTTCTCAGAGAGCATTCACTACTTAGATGAGAATTTATGTAGATTTTTTTGTCTGCACCCGCCGCAGTCCACGTCGCGGCTATTTGTCAAAATTGTTTAGTCTTTAGTCGCTGAGCGATTGACAGGCCGACTAACTAGCCAACTAGCCAACTAGCCAACAAACCAACGGGCCAACAGCTGCCGTTTTTTTTTCTTCTCTCTTTTTTTGTGGCCTACAACTTCAACAGCTGACTTGCTGCACAGTGAAATATTTTTAAAGCTCTTGTTGCTAACATTTTTGTAATTAAAATGAATATATTACAAACACAATTTGTATTACAATTTAACTGAATGCGACAAGTAATTTATAAATGAAATAACACAAGGAATTACATTAATGCACAAATTGTTTGCCGTGTGTTTTACACAACTTCCAAAAGGGGGGCAATGTGGGTGTGGGGGTTGCAACTGTTGCTGGTTGCAACTGTTGTTGACACCGATACAAGCCACAGTTGCTGCTGCTGTTTGCTCTCTAGAGCGTCTAATGATCTTGTGTGAATATTTCTTGGGACTGCATTTCTGACTGTGACGTGGCTGCCACGTAAACAAACCGCTTAGTTGCCTGGCCATTGCTGCATATTTGCATTGGTTGCCAGGTGTTGGCAGATACTTTACATATTTTCTGCTAAGATCAGCTTAAAGTCTCAAGCCAAAAAGGTGTTGGCTGCTCGAAGCAGTGTTCAGCTGCTTGTATTACACATATTTGAGCTCTTACCATGTCCATTTGCGTATTTCTTGTGCCAAGAAGAAAAACTATTGAAGATTAATATTAGCCAAAATTGAAGCTAAACTCAAAGTTGCCAAGTTGCTTGTGTAAATTTCGCTAAACCCATTTTAGAAATGGCGTTAAAACCTTAACCCAAAAAAAGTAAGACAAAAACCAAAACCATTTCGTGAAAGTGCCAAAATTAAGCCGCTGACGAGGCAAACAGTTAGGCTTGTTTGAACAAGGCAACAATAAGTAGTTTTGCCAGAGGTTTTGCCACTCAAGAGACAGATAGATGTGCAACAAATCCGTTGCAAGAACAGCAACGGAGCAACAGGAAGGTCAGTCTGTGGTTAATTATTGATGAGTCGCAGACGCGACCAAAGCTGACAAGGAGAAGTAGGCAGGTTAAGGTGCAGAGGAGTGCAGAGGAGTGTAGGGTATACAAGGTATGTGACTTGACCCTCACAAGCACCCGCACAATACATTGTTGTCTCTTTCTGTGTCATTAACAGTTGTGTGGTTGTTGCCTGGCAGCTGGCATTCCATCATATTTAATGTGCATGGTCATAAAAAATCAAGTGCAACACGTTGCTGATCACCAAAGGCACAGCGTACACACATAGATTCTAACTGTGGGTTTGCGTTTGACAAATCATCTTGACACCTCGTCGACACCAGCAAGACAAGCACACAAACACACACACACAGACTCAATTCTGTATTGGATGTCATAAAAATGGGCTATGGACATGATTTGCAATGCAATAAACTTAATTGAGTGCGCGTCAGTCTTTAATTTTAAACCGTCAACGGTATTCGAACTCCCCAGCAACCGGTTCCCCTTTTGCAAATGACCAAAACAAAATACACTCACATTTAGCCGAAAGGAAAAAATAAAACAAATTGGTAGAAATTAAATGAATATAAAAAGAATTTGGCAGAACGCTTCGATTGGAAGGCGCGAAGTCGTAAAGTATCTTTTGATGCCGTCATGAGTTAAGCAACACAGTTTTCGGTCATTTTTAATGATGCCATTAAAATCGCTGGCATTCGAGATATAGGAATTATTTGATTTGTTTTGCTGTTGTTGTTGTTGGCTGTTGTTCAGATTTTGAGTTGAGTTGAGATTTAATTGTTGCATTATAAAAACCTAAATTTAATATCCACGTCGCAGTTTAAATGGCGCCAAGAACGCTTCACGAGCGAGCATTTGCCAACTAACTGATTCGTTCGGTCATTATTAATTTGAAATTTTTGTGGTGCCGCTATAAATATTTCTTATAGCTGCTATAAATCGACGTGCCACATTGCTAAGCCACACACACACACACACACACTTAACCGATACTAATGTGACGCACTTCTTTGACAAATTGTCAACCAC
Organism: Drosophila glabriapex; assembly: GCA_035042305.1. Lineage (NCBI taxonomy): Eukaryota > Metazoa > Arthropoda > Insecta > Diptera > Drosophilidae > Drosophila > Drosophila glabriapex. The sequence continues at coordinate 4,715,435 of JAWNLN010000046.1, read as the reverse complement.
ATATTTAAGGTGGGTGGGTTGTGGTTGGCCGGTGGTGCGAACTGATGTTAACTGGACAACCAAACAGCTTACTAAACTGTTGACTTTTTGCACTTGCCTACTCTTTTTTATAGTAATTTATTTATTTATTTTTTCATTTCAACTACATTTTTAATAACTTTAATTTTCGTCAAAGACTCCATTGTAATCATTAAAATTTTCTTAATCACAATATATATGAACTACTTTTTACATTTATTTAATGACATAAAGATACTGAGTTATCTTTATTATTTGTCGAAAACTCTCCCCATTTAGTTTTCTTTTTTGGGTTTTATAGAAACCTTCAACTTACTTTCCTCAGAAAATGTTGTGCATTTCACATGGCAGTTAACCACATTGTCAGACCACGAGCAACAACACAAGCAAAAACTAACAGCAACTTGAAGCCGTTTTCTATGCAAATTAAATTAATTTACAACAATTAAAATAAGCCGCATCTAATGCGCCGTAATGTCTGCTGTCGACATACAAACTGCAAATCCCGACGTAAGCTGCACTTGAAAAATGGTTAAAAAGTCAACACGATGCGATCTGTGTGAGACAAGTGGGCTTAACTATAGATACATACTTGTAGATATGCACAGAGATACAGAGATACAGAATACAAAAGCAGCGGCAGTTCCACTCCACTCGCGAGTGGAACTCTGCGGTATTTCCGTCATTTAAGCAGCGGCTTAAAATGTTTCTTCATTAGAATAACTGTCATAAAAATAAACGCATAAAATTTCAAAATACTCGCCGTAAGCGGATCTAATCATTTTCCCATAAACAGACGCAGCTGCTCAAGCAAAATCTGCTTAAATTTCACCTGACACGCTAATTTGGCTAATAAACATACCAAAATATACAACAACAAAAATTTTACAAAAATACTAATAACAATAATGTGCCCGTCAAAAACCACAAAATTCGGAGGAAACCATCAAACGTGTGAATCGAAGGCGCCATTCAGCCCCCGGATTGGATTAGTGTTGGCCTAAGCCATACAAAGTGTTAACAAACATAAAAAAGAGCAACAAAATAAAAAAATAAAAAAATAATCTATATATGAGTAAAATACATATTAATAAATTGTATATTTATACAAGAAAGTAATAAAAGAATAATTATCGCATTCTGGTTAGAACAACAACGAAAGGAACGCTGCTCAGAACTCGAAATACCTCGTAATATAGACAACTGGCAACATGGCTATCAAAATATATATATTACATAATTTTGTCAGAAATCAACCGATTTTTGTGGTTTCAGCTTTAGATTAAAAATGCATAGAAATTTAGAATTTTTGTTTTTCGTCGAAATTCTCGGATGGATATTCTCTTCAAAATTAAAAATGAATATTTTGAGTACAAGTTCAGGATATGCATCGGTCAGGCAGGTGCAAAATACGTTTTTCTTTTATAGTGATATGGTTATAAATGGTGTATAAAATCGAATAAGCTATTAGCCCATGATATATGGCTATGACGCCAAACGGAGCAGCATTATCATGCAAATCTTTTTGTGGCATTCTGGAATAGAGAGCCGTCTGTGTGGTAAAAGATATTACAGGTTATAAGTTAATAAATATGATCATTAAAATGGCACATTAGATCGGAAGTTTCACATTTGAAATACTGAATACTGAATATTAAGGAAAGAGTTTATGGCGACCAGTTGCAAGCAAAAATCGAGATACATATTTATACAGTTTTTGTGTGTGAATGTTGAATGCCGCCAACAGAAATGTGACAACTGATTTGTGTAGCTCAATTCATTGCTTAACATATTTATTTTTTGTTAAACAAATTTATAAATTATTACTTTTGGCGCATAATAAAATTTCATTAGCGATCGCCGCCGAAGGCGTTGGCGTTTTTTTTCCTCTGTCGCGCGCTGCTGGCGCCAGTTTTTTTTGTTGTTGTTGGTTTCTTTTGGGATTTTGCGGCTTCGTCGACGCCTGGTTTTGGCCTTTGTTTTGGCCAGATCTGTCACTGAGCCAGAGGCGAGCGCGAAGCTTGATAAATCTCTCAACAGCAACGGCATCCACAACACTAATATTTTGATGGCTGGCGTTTGACCACTCGTCGCACTTGCGCTCAATTTGCATATGTCGACTCTGAAATGCTTTAGCATTCACACATTTTTCGTTTTTCTCTCGTTGGGTAATTAATTTTGGACAAGCCATAAATCTTGTATACTTTGCATATATTATTATTGTATTATTATTACATATTTATTTATGACTTATGCGCTGTCAACATTCCAGCATACATCTACATCTATATCTACATTTACGTAGACATATCAAGAGTTTTCCCTCGATAACCTCACTAAGCTTACAAAGCCGCAACTCCTACGCAGTTTTTAATTTTTATTTTTGTATTTTCAGTTTCGGTGTCAATCCCAACTTGTGGCAATCTGTTCAGATTGAGGTCACAGACTGAGATTTACACATTGTCACATTGTTCGAGATTCTTATCAATTGTTACACGATTTTCGTATTACGCTTTTAATGCAAGCGGCATTCGGAATTCCGTTGAATCAAACTCTCCTCTCCGATAGATATATATCCGGTTTACCAGATGACCTTACGATCCAATGCGAACTCGATTGTTTTCACTGTGTGCTTGCAAACAAAGATGATTCATAATCCCGTAGAATCTGAAATGTGGATGAACATCAATCGGAACAGTCCGTCCTAGCAGTCCTAGCACTGGCAATCCTTATGGATCCCGTTTATTTGTCTAAGCATTTGTCTCGACCAGGGTGATTGAGTTCCAAGATGACCCATAATTCTTGCTTGCAGTTCGATAGAGGTTGTCCTTCTGATTCTAACGCAACATGTCCTTCGACAATCCGCAAGGATTTGGCCTAGATAGAGCTATTTTTGTGAAAATGAGATTCGTTTTTTTGGTCGTAGCACATCAATTTCCAAAAAGATCTCGGAGGGACATTTACTTTTGAGTTCGTCTGACAAAGGACTATCGATTGAGGCTCAAACATTTTCAGGATTTTACAAAAAAATTTGGCCGAAAATGCCACAAGGGTCCCCCCTTGTGTAAATTCATAAAACACGAAAACGCGGATTTTCTGGTTGCGACTCATTTCCCTTCGACCTGGGATCAAATTTTTATAAGACTTTGGGTTCTTAGATAACACCATGATGCTGGAATGCATTTCTATGGTTAGTCCTTGCGATTCTAACGCAACATGTCCTTCGACAATCCGTAAAGATTGCACTGAGCTTGAGCTATTTTTGTAGGCTCCCCTTTTATTTGCACGTTGCCCCGCCCCCCGATCGATCGGTTGTGAAATGAATACGTCAGGTTTGTATTGTACTATATGTGTTTCATATTTATTTTGAATTCGTATCGTTTCATCGTCATTCGCAAATTGCTCATTATAATTACTATTATGGTTATGATTGGGCTGCAGCCCCGCATTATCGTTAACAACATTCATATTTGCATTATAATAATTAATATTAGGTTGTTGTTGCTGCTGCTCATGTTGGTGTTGTTGCAGTTGTTGTTGCTGCTGCTGCTGCTGCTGCTGCTGTTGTTGTTGTTGTTGTTGTTGCTGCAACTGTTGCAATTCCAGGCCTGTGAAATAGTTGTCTTCTTTTTGGCTATCAACGTTGTTATTATTGTTGTTGTTGTGGCTGTTGCTGTTGTTGTTGCTATGGCTATCGTCGCTTATATTTTGCTCAACAATATGATTGCGATTGGGCGCAACAACAACAGCAACTGTTGCCGTTGTCGTTGCAGCAACAGCTGGTACAGCTGCGCTGCTGGTGCTGCTGCTACTGCTGCTGCTGCTGCTGCTGCTGCTGCTTTCAATTCGATCGTTTATCAATTGCTTAAGATTAATGTCAATGTTATCATTGAAATTGTTGTTACCACTCCTTCTCAAGCTATTGCTATTGCTATTGGTATGGCTATTGCTATTGCTATGGCTATTTGGACTATCAAACTTAGTGCTAGTTGCTAAACTACTAGAATCAGTCGTGCTACTTTTAGTATTCATATTATTATTATTATTCATATTATAATGCTCGTTACTGTACAAGTAGTTGTAGTTTTTTGGCAAGGCAGGTATTGCTTTATTAACATTACTATGGCTATTACTAATTAAATTAAATGCTATATTTAGTTTTTGTTGTTTAGGTATTAAGTTTAAGTTTAAATTACTATTAACATAGGCGTTTGAGTATTCATTTTGTTGTTGCGCACCCTGTGCACCCTGTGCCCGCTGCTGCTGCTGCTGCTGCTGCTGCTGCTCCTCCTGTTGTTCTTGTTGTTGCTGCGGCTGCTTCTGTTGCTGTTGCAGCTGCTGCTGCTGCTGCTGTTGCGCCTGCTGCTGCTGCTGCTGCTTTGAGGGCGTCTCCACCAGCTGCATATCCATATCAGCCCCACCACTTGCGGCCGCTGCACGTTTTCGCCGGCCACGCTTGCAACCACTCGCCGCCAAAATGGCACACAAATTGAGAGCTGACGGCGCCAACGAAGCCGTTGCTGTCAGCGCTGTCGATGCCGCTGTATACGACGAGGAGGACGAGGATGAGGCTGTGGGCAGTTGATCGGCGGAATGTTGCTGACGTCGTTGGCGTTCCTCCTGCTCCTCTTGCTGCTGCTGCTGCTGTTCCAGCTCCGCCCGCAGTTGTTGGCGGCGTCGATGCATGTGTCTGCGCCCCTTTCGCCTCCGGGACGTTGCATTGTTGTTGTGACGATGACGCAACACCAGGTTTTTCGGTTGCGGCTGCGGCATGGCGCCGACAGCATTGTGATGACGCTGCTGCTGCTGCAGCTGATGCTGACGTTGCTGCTGGAGCCGGTGTTGTTGTCGCTGGTGTCGCTGATGATTGCGTTTCAGGATCTTCTCCTCGCGCAGCGCATCCTCGTCTTGCTTATAATACTTAATGCTATTGTTGTTGTTGTTGCTATTGTTGTTGTTGTTGTTATTATTGTTGTTGGTAGAACTATTTCTATTAATACTTGTGTTTGTTGTTGTTGTTGTTGTTGCTGGCTGTTGTTGCGGCTGGCGATGCATTGATTTGCCACGTGCTCGTTTTGGCACAGCCACTGGGCTAGGCGTAGTTGTTGTTGTGGTTGTTGTAGTCGATGTAGTTGTGGTTGTTGTTGTTGTTGTTGTTGTGGTTGTGTTTGGAGTTTTTTTTTTCTTTGTTGCCGTAGACATATTCTTCTTTTGAATTGATGTGCCTTGTTTTGCCTGTGTTTTGGCCAAATCCTCAAGATTGTTCTGCACATGCTCGGCCTTCAATCGATTGAACTGGAAACACACATTGCGCATGCGATGCAATCTATGCATATCCCTAGGCCCAATGGGGCGAAAGTTGCGCTTGATGCCCACTCGCAGCTTCGAATTGTAGGCATTCGCATACTGATAATAACCCTGAGTCATTGACTCTCTGAAGTGGCAATCGTTTGTGGCGTTTCTCTAAACGGATCAAAAGAACATTGAAAAAAAGACAAATTGAAGATTAATTAAGTGGCAGAGGTAGAGTTACTGATTGGTTCTTAGTTCTTTCTATATTTAATTTCTTAAATATTTTATTTAAATTTAATGCCCAAGTGTACTTTTTATAGCAAAATAATAATCTCATGCATAATCCCATTCAATTTGTCTATATCACTCAAAATAGAGCTTCCCAAGAATTCCACTACTTTTTTTTCCATATCTTTGCTCAACAATGCTATCTATGAGATATCGATAAATTCAGTGTGTTTATCAAAAACAAAAAAAAAATATACATATATATAGATATAGAAGAAATATGTTATTCATTGCTTACCCTTCCAACAAGTCTGCCTTGGGCAAAGCACAAATAGTTCTTCACATCCTTGGCATAGATGGTCATTTTGAAATCCGGGCTGAGTACATCGCCAACCTTCTCCATTGTGAAGGATTCTGCAAATGGAAACCAATCAATTTTATTTAATTATAAGCAAACAAACTGTTACTTCTTAAGTAAATATTTAAAGGGGGAGCGTGCAGAGGGGGCCGCCTCACACTTCAGCACGCATAGATAACCCAATTAATTGAAAGGTTTTCGATAAAGTTATGAAAGGTTTGATTAGCCGAGGGGCAGCAGCAGACGGTAAGGTTTCCAGTTCTTAGTTCTCAGTTCTCAGTTCTCAGTTAACAGTTGCACACGACAATCAGTCAGTCAGTCAATCAGTCAACTAATGAGTCGAGTTCTTATCAAGCTGCGCCAATCAACCAATGAATTAAAGAGCCATTCTTCTACAGTCGTTGAACTTCTTTCTTCTTCCATGGAGTACAACTAATTAATAATGTCTTTCTTGTCTTTGACAGCTGTTTGTATGTCTGACACTCTTCACTTGGGGGACTGCATCTTGAAGAGATTCTTCTCGCTCTTTTCAAGAACCTTCAGCAACACTAATCTGTCAAATTGGCCAAGTCTGGCAAGGTTTTCGCTGAGCCTAAGCCCATGTATCAAGTACATCCTTCGAAAGAAACCCTAAAAAACAAGTACAACAGCAAAACTAGCTACTTTAAGATAAGATAAAATACCAAAACTAAAAAAACCACTGGCGCCTGCTCCCACACTTCTTGTCTGCTCTCTCACTCACTCTCTCTCGCTATATGTCTATCTCTATCTTTTGTATTTTATTTATGATTTGTGAACTTTTTGCTGCACTCAAGTTAATCGGCAATTGCTGATCGCTGATCGCTAATCGCTAATCGCTAATCGCTAATCGATATGCGAAACGTGGCCAATGTGACATATACGTGATGATTAGATATATTTAGTTTCGAGTGTTTAGACTTTGTGCTCTAACTCTGTATCTAGTTAACTACTCTTAAACTCTCGCTCAAGTTGATTTGCTCAGATATACATATGTAGATATGGATGCAGTTCATTCAGTTGGATCTTCTCACGCTCATTGATTGCTGATGAGTGCTGTCATTGTCGCTATCGCTTAGAGATCAACCCATTTGTGGGTGCTCCGTTGTTGCTCCTGAACTTCACCCACTGAGCACAAACCAAACCAAACTGATCGAGCGGCAAAAAGACAAATGATTGGCAAGGGGAACAATGGAAGCAAACCGCATGAATTCGAATAAATTGAAAGAAGAAAGAAGCAAGGTCTGAGATATGAAACCGCAAACTGTCTATCTGTCTGTCTGTCTGTCTGTCTGTGTGTGTGAAACTGGCGCTCAATGGCGGGCCACATAACATCAATCAAATATTAAATTACCAATAATTTAATTAAGCCCACAATATGCACAGACAGACGCGCGCCCCGAGTTCAAAATAAATGCCAATTCAATTTAAATGCCATTTGACCAGCTCCGCCTCCTCATCTACAGTTATCTGTGTATATCTGTATATAGTATGGTATAGTAGTGATATCGGGCATAGCTGTACTTACGTGCTTGTAGTATTTCCTCGGCGGACACTCGACCTTGCGGATTTATATGCAGCGCCTTGGTGTTGTGGCTCCTCAAAGTTAAAATGTATTCGTCCGTTTTCTTTGCACATGTTGTAGTTACAAGAGCAAGCATTACCTAAAGCGGAACAAACAAACATTATAGGGTATTTAGTAAAGGGTATATCTGCATGTATCCTGCCTTAATCCTAGCCATAAATTGGCATTAATGTGCTGAGCTTTTGGGAGGGACTAGCGTCTAAACCTGTGCCACACACATGCGACACAAAATGCCGCAAGGTTTTTTGCATTTTATGGTCAGCAGCAGCAACCCACAACTGCACCACACACTGCAGCACAGTGGCCATTAAAGCGGCTAGTCGATAGCAAATTGGTTTTGTGAATGGTTCATCAGCTAATCCTGCACATTGTTGCCACATAAACTCACGCTCTCCCTCTCTCTTGCTCTGTGGAGGGTCGCAGCTGCAACAGCTTGGCAACAAATTGCATGCTAATCAATATACGAGCAGCATATCGATACAGACAGAGAGAGAGGGAGATAGAGATAGAGAGAGAGAGAGAGAGAGAGAGAGAGAGAGAGAGAGAGGTGTGTAGATAATTTATTATTATTCTTTTAACTGCCCATCTATTTTATATCTTCCCATTCCGTCAGCTAACTGAACAGATCCCAAAGTTTGCTTAGGTTTATCAACTGTGTTTACAAAGCAGAAATCTGTCGTTAAACTTCGAAAGAAAATTAAGTGGCTTATCTGCAGTCAATCATCAATCAAATCTGGCTAACAACCTTCAATCTGACCTCTAATCAGAGTGTGTGCCACAAACAGTGGCGTGAGGAACACGTGTCTGCCCCATGTGCCTGTTAAGCACACGTTTTTTTTTTCGTCGTTAACTAATTTGGGCTGCTGTCGATATCGCCAATTGATATATGACCAACAAAATATGCGCAGTCAGCAAAACAAAAAATACAAAATACAATTCAGATTATTATTTGTGATATCTACAACCAAGTTTCTGCATGCCAAGGGGGAGAGCAGGGGGCTGGGAGTCTGAAAATACACTTGCCACACGGCACTACAGCCAGTTGCAAATAATGGAGCACAGTTATTTTGGGTCTTGTATCTATAAATATGTGGACCTAAGTCGAAGGCTTAAAAGTGACTTACGCATTATAAACGATGGACAAATAATTACCATGTGCGAATGTGCTCAAGCCAAAACAAATTGACCTAAGTCGCAAGCTCCACACTCCCCTCCCCACTCCTCTTTCGGGGCAGGCACTTGTTGAAATTCCTTAGCTTTATTTGTATTTTGTTGTTGCTTTTTTTTTTGTTGTGGCTGCTTGTCAGCATTTCATCATTCTTCAAGTTGACACAAGATCAAACAGCAATATAACCAAAAGTGTCAGTTTATTTCTCATATAAACTCCCCCTCCCCCTCCCACTGCCCCTGCCCGTGCCCCTGCCCCTCATCTACCACTGTAGCACTCTTTAACTTTCTGTTTGGGGGGCTGCTTCTTCTGCTGTTTATGCTACTCATAAAAGTTGTTCGTTTTTTTCAGTTTTGTTTTTGTTATTTTTGAGTTTTCAGCTTTTTTGACGTGCGACCTTTTTCCATAGTTCAATGACGTTTTAGTGTGTGTGCGTGTGTGTGTGCGTGTGTGTGTGCGTGTGTGTGTGTGTGTGTGTGTGTGTGTAATAGTAATAATAATTATTATTTTTTTTATTTTTATTACTATGTTGCGCTCGACTCAAGTGGAGATCTGGTCAGACCCTGAGCCAGTAGTGAGTGGCCCAAGCAGATTCCAAAGCAGACGAAGCCACTCCAATGTACACAAAAACCGCCTCAGATATCGAACACCCCTCTCCATTCCCCCTTGCACCCCACACACACCCTACTCCCCATACACTTGACTTGTGATTACACACTCGATCTTGTTATAATAATCAAACCGAAAGAAATACTACACAGACAGAGACAAACATATTGATATATAAATACGGTTTTTTTATGATAATTATTTGGAGTGCTGAAAGCAATGACAACAACAACAATAACAACAACTGTCACAACAGCAATTTCGTATCGAATGGACACAAATAATCTCTAAAAACAAAAACCAATCCATAACAGATATTAACAGAGTGTTAATAGGATCGACTTCTCGAAAACCAATCAGATGTGCTATGATTTTTCTAGATCTGATTTCAGGCGTAGAATTTCTGTATGTGAGCTATAATATAATATAATAACCGTTTGTTTAACCAAGTGCTAATCGACTTTCATTAAAAATAAATAAATAAATATTCATATTGCCGCAGATTACCGCAGTTCAAATCATAGAAATGCAAAATATATATTTACACCTCGCAAGCGTATCGTAAATCAATCAAAGCAATCCGATCTTTTAATAAACACGCCCATTATCAATTCGAATCTGCGATAAAAGTTTGCAATTATGCCACGTCATTGTCGAGAGGTACTTGGCATTTAATTAAAGTACAATTACAATGGGTGCCCGATTAACAGTTACCCCGCAAACTAAAGAGCTTGATGCAAATGAGTACTAATCAAAAATCCAAAAGTAACTTTTACACTTGTAGATACCCTTTAAGCTAACATTTAATTGGGGGTTGCTTCAACTTACCATCAGTATAAAAATAATCCTGGCATTGAGCAGCATAAACTGTAGTAACCTGCAAGTAAAGGGAAACGAAAGGTTAAAATCATACTCAAATAATTAGATATACATATATAAATGTATATATATATATATTGAGAGAGACTTACGATATCTACTATAAATAAAATGTTATACGGCAAAAAATTAACATAAATCACACAGATTATTAATGATTTTTATTTATTTTATTGATTTGTTTTGTTTTTCAGTTGTGGTTTTTTTCTTCTCATTTTTTTCTCGTTTTGAGTACAACTTCCGTCTCCGGGCTGGGAATTGGGAAGCTGAAAACAACAATTAAGTCATTTCATTTCATTGCACGATCGTGAGCTCTTTAAACAAAAGCGTCAATAATATTATTGAAAGCCACAAACAAAAAAAAGATGAACTGCTACCTTTTGAGTAGTATTCACGAGTAGTATTCATATGAGTACATGAATACGAGTGCGAGTACCGAGTGTGAGCAGCATTTTTGCTCGGGCTCAATGTCAATGGTTATGAAAAAAGCCCAAGAAAACGTTTTCTGTTTTTGTCGTGCCTATCGATTGGATCGCTATATACAATATACAAGATATATATATATATATATACCATACTTATATTTTTAGTGCATATATATTTTGTTTCAGGCGACTACTAATCCCCTTTGGCAGAGACTGCGGCACAGCCAAAAGGTCATTGATTTCAGCTTAGAGAAAGAAAGAGAGAGCGACAAAGAGGGAGAGAGAGAGGGGGGGCTAAAGAGGCAGCCAAATGCTCGAAGGGTAGTTTCTTAAGACGAAGGTCTCTTGTTCAGTTCTCGTGTTCTTATTTTTTTTTTTTTTTTTTTTACAATTTGCTGCCGCTTTTGCTTTTGAAAAGTGAAAATCGCGCACAGGCCACAATGGCAACAAGAGGCGACTCGAAAGTGCACAAGAAATCAATACAAGAGAGACCATCGAAATAAATATACATATATATATAAAAAAAAAAACAAAAAAAAAACACAAACCTGAGTTGAGGCACAGCCCAATTCAAGTCCCAAGTCCCCCGGCCACATGTGCAAATTATACAGTGCCCAATTTAGCGTTCACAGTAGGCAGTCGCCCCAAATCCAAACCCAATTTGAGAGTAGTTTAATTTAGTAGCTCAGGCCGACTTTACTCTCAAGCTCTTCGATTTTTATCATCATTTTTCAATTTCACAGCAGACAATAAAAAAAAAGAAGAGAAACCAAATCAAGTAAGCCCAACAAATGGCATCTTTCAAATGTCTACGCACAGTTTCATTTATGGGGCGGCTGTTCTTCTTTCAGAAGTGTTTCAGAATTCGCTTAGCCAAGCAATTAAGTGCGCTATGTTTGTGTTTTTTATTTGAGCTTGTTTTTTTTTATGATTTACACAACGCGAATTTCAACGAAAGCTTCAAATGGTGCAGCTGATCGCAGCTTCAATTTTTGTGCAATCACCTTTGAAGCTCATTAAAGCTTTCGTTTAGCTTGAATTAATGTTATATATATTTTTAAAGCTTCAAAGTTTATTTAATGTTATCTCAGCTGCTCGCCATCAAAGCATCTCATTTGAAATTCAAGCGTAAAGTTTACATTATCAACCCTATAGCGCCACAGCAGTTGCTCTCGGATTGAAACTGAAATGGAAATGGAAGCCAAGTTGAGGCCAGTTTCTGTTTCTAATGCACACACAACAAAAGCTCAGTTAATAATGCTGGTTGGCTTGGTATTGTGACCCGTTGTGCAAACCGCACTTTCTTGTTGCTGTTGTTGCTGTTGTTGCTGTTGTGTTCTATGAGTATTCAATTCTTCTTCATTTCAAATGGTTGTTGTTGCTGTTGTTGCTGTTGACTGTCTCTATGCCACATATTTCTCATGTATGTAATTTGATATTACTTCATTCTGCTGTGCTTTACTTTTGTTTCCTTTACAATGCGGCTCATAATTACCTTTTTGGTATGCAGACAGAAGCACATAGTCCACAGAGAACAGCACAGAAAATGCGGCAGACGCCCAAATGAACTTGAGTTAAGTTTTTTCTTCTTTTTTTTTTGTTTTCTTTTTTGTTGGTCTTCAAAAGTCTGGCACTCTGATTGTGTTTGTTTGTGTGTCTGACGCAATAGCGACGACGACGTTGTTGTCCCTCTGCCAGCCAGTTTACTTTGTTGGCCCCATGTGCTTTGCATATTGAACAGTTTTTACTTCTTTCTTCGGTTTTTTTTCTCTTTTTTTTGGCATTTACCCGTGGTATATTTTTTTTTAAACTATTTTATAAGTTTTTACGGCAATTGAGGAATTTCGTTAGTGGGGGGAGGGGGGTGAGGACCCAGGAACGTGCCTGCATTCACTGAACGATTGGCAGCCAGGACCACCCCGAGTCAGAACATGCACTTGAAGAAAAGCAAAAGACTTTGACTGCAGCTTACAGACAAAATGGGTTAAAGCTTGCCAAAGTATGCTATGCTATCAGTTATACATAGGCGCCTTTTGATCTGCGATTAGGAATCGGCCAGTTCTCCAATATCAGCTTTATTGTTGTCTAATATCAGCCATGTTCTCTTATATCAGCTAAGTTGTCTAACATTTGTAGTTCCGCGTGTGCGTTTGTGTTTTCCCAATTTGAATTGCTCACCAGCACAGCACTCGAGGGCCAGCCGACGTCATCGGGCAATCTAATCGCAGACATGCCACAATTCTGCTTGCCCGTAATTAGTACGCATTTCTACGAATGCAAATCACAAAATGACAACACAAATCCACACCAAATCAAGCACACAGTCTGCAAATCAAAAACCGCAGAATGTGATCGGCTAGCCAAGACTTAATCTAATTCCAATCAACTCAAAGCTCGTAAACACCTTTCGCATACACGTTGTGTTCACGTTTTCGACGCATTTTTATTTGGCTGATATTTATTTTTATTGTTTGGCCAACACGTGCCACACGTTTTTTTTTTTTGAAAATTAAGCCGGATGATCAACTTGTTGAATCCGCCAAATCAGCGTACTTAGACCTTGGAGTAGTTAGTTAGTTAGTTAGTAAACAACTGGAGCTAGCAGGCTACTTAAGAATGCTCGGAGGAATGCGACAGTGATTAGATTAGGCCATAAAGTAGTCGGCCGAACTGAATTGGCGGGTCAAGATTTATGATAAGTGAAAGTGCAAAAAATAAACAGAAAAAAAGGTGTCTGAAGACGAAGCAATCAATCCTTGCCGGATTAAGTGCCACGTGCACTCTCCCTCTCTCTCTCTGTCTCTCTTTCTCTATCTCTCTCTCTCTCTCTCTCTCTCTCGTTCATCAATCATGTAATCGCTTAATAACAATTACATGCAGCAGCAAACCCTTCTTCTGCTTCCTGCCACGTGTTTTGTGGCCAAGTGTGAAATTTCCTGCTGTCAATTGTGTGTATAACGATCATGATTACGATGATGATGATGTTGATGATGATGATGATGATGATGATGTGATGGTCACCCTAATGCAATGATACCCCTGCTGCTGCTACCCTCCCCTCACCACACCCTGTTGGCATACCTCGTTTGCTGCCATGCACTTAATGCAATTTTCGTTTACTTTTGTTTTAGGGGTTGTAACTTCACCGTTATTTAATACTCCTCTTGCATCATCCACCTTGCGCTTTTTATTTTTTTGCAGCTACTGCTTCAGTTAGCGTTGTCCTCAGTCAACCCCCCAACCCACAATTGTTTACCCTTCTAAGCCGGCTGCAATTGCAACTCTTGCCTGATTGTTGCCGTTGTTGCATGTCCTCTGTAATATGTTGTTGTTGTTGCTACTGGGCTAGGGGCGTACGCCTTAATGAAGTTCCAAAAGGGAAACATTACGCTTTGGGCTCTACTCTGACTTTCGCCAGTTGCCAGCAGTTTGCTGTTGTGTTTCTTTTTTGTGCTGCATGTTTTCTATGAAAATATTTATGTGACATGACTATTAAAAAGGAAAACATTATTAGAGAACAAGCTAAACTATATTTTGGTATTTTTAGCGAAATCTTAGCATACTTTTTGCATCGTTCGCTAACTAAACTAAGCTCAGTTGTACGATTATATAGTATAACTGTCGGGAATGAGGCACTTGAACTTGCAGAGCTTGGGCTGCAATAACAGCAACAACGCCCCAAATATGGGAAATAGCATTTCAAATTAACAACAGAACAGACAGACAGACAGACAGACAAACAGACAGAGAGACAGACAGACAGACAACAATAGCAGTCGAGTTCAGTCAACTCCAGCGATAAGTTCGTATCTGTTAGTACCCAAGTATCCAAGTATCCAAGTATCTAAGCTAAGTATCTAGCCCATCTACACACGCGAATAATTTGGAATACTGAGCAGAGAAGCGTGCTGGAAAGTGAAGAGAGAGAGAGAGAGAGAGAGAGAGAGGAGAGAGCGAAAGAGAGAGATGTGCTTAGTGCCTGTCAGCCTCTCCTCAGTGTCGTGCCCTTGCACAAATCTGAGCTCATTAGCAGGGCCAAACCCCTTCTGGAATGTGGCCTGCATAATTCTCAAATAGGCGTGAAAATAACACGGCGACAATTGAGTTGAGAGGGAGAAATATATATATATATATATATATATATATATATATATATATATATATATATATATAGAGAGAGATAGAAAGAGAGGCAGGGCTTGTATCTAATGCGATTTTTTTTTCTTTTTAATATTAAGCATTTGCTGTGGGACACAGCTGCTTTAGGTGATAAGCGGCTTTCCACGTTTGACGGAGGGGGTTGAGTTAGCGAGTGATAAGCCAACACACACAGACAGAGATAGAGAAGAGAGAGAGAGAGAGAGAGAGAGGCTAGAGACTTAAGTGGCAAGTAGTCGGCGCCTCGAACTCTAAATTCATTTATTTGTTGTTGCTGTTGGGCAAGCGCGCAACTTTCCCAGTATGTCAATATTGAAATATTGCACAGAAGAAGCAGCAGCAGCAGCAGCAGCAGCAACATCAGCAGAAAACGCCGACAAGTTGCAGGTAAAACTATAAAAGACAAGCTCCATCGTTGAAAAATGGAATGCACTAAAAACTAGCAATCAAAAGTTTAGCTGCTAAACGGAAATGCCAAGCTGCTAAGTAGCTGATTTATGGAGAATGTTCAAGTTGAGCGACTCAATTATTAAGTATTTAATATGATTATAAAAAAAAATAACGAAAAAGAGTTCAATTAAGTTGCTTAGTCATTTTGTAGCTTTACAAAAGCCATGCATCTATATTATATAAATATATGTATATATAAATGAAAAGAAGCACGTAACTTTCTAATTTTCAACCAAAAATGTTAAACACCTATTTGTTTTTTAGCGCTGCTTGATTTTGCAATCCAACAAAGCGAACCGATCTTGTGATCATGCACACACAACAGTCTCTGTGTGTGTGTGTGTGTGTGTGTGTGTGTGTATAAGGTGGGTGTGTTTGTTGTTTAACACAACAGAGAAGAGACAACAACAGCAGCAGCAGCAGCAGCAGCAGCAACAACAACGAACGCTGCACATTGTAGGTCAGGTGCAGCAGCAACAACAACTGCAACAACAACAGCAACTCGCTTTTGGCCCTATGCAGCGGTCTTCGCCAGAGACGTAGAGATAGACAGCGAGAGCGAGGGGGGCGAGAGGGGACTATAAAGGTATTTTAGCCCTCGACTTGGTAATTTGTAATGCAAATATTTGCATATATTGAACAATTGTTGAGAGCCACGTATTTCGACTTTGGCTTGGATTTATCTGCTTCTCTCTCTCTCTATCTCTCTCTGTGTGTCTCTCACTCTCTCTAGCTTTACAAGCGCATTAGCTAGCTGTATCTGTCGCACAGTTTAAATACTTCAATTGTTTTTTATCAGCAGCGCAGCCGCATTAATCAAGCAAAACCACCCACAGCGTAGTAAAAATCAAACCAATCGTAGTAAATTTCTAGCAACTAAGCCAACTGCAAACAAACGTCTGAGCACACACATAAATATCTTATATATATATATTTATATATATATATATATAGTATATATATAGAGCGACAACTGTCCAAAGTTTTAGCAGCAATCAAAACAAACAAATAAATACTTGAGGGCCGTGACTCTATTTCTTGTTGAAAATACAATAAGATAGAACATGAATATATATATATATTTCTTGTGGTTTTTTGGCGCTTTTGTTATTATTATTATTTATTTATTGTTGCTGTGAGTATCGATGTATGCCAGCAGCGTGTAGTAATACTGTCGATTTCTATAGTATATTTCTTGAACGTGTTTTAGATAAGATAAAAGAAAAAAGAAAAACAAAAAACGGCGCTACTAACAACTTCCACCACCTCCCCCCACTTAAGCCCCTCGCAGAGTAGGGAAATCAGTTTGTTTTGAATTGCGAACCGCTCAAGTTGTAATAGGCTTACGCATCTTTATCTATATGGGGTTTACTTTTGGGCTTATTCCAAATGCGTTTAGCCAAAAGCCAATTGACATTGGGCTTAAGGCATTAATAAACACATAAAACCATAAGACCACAATAATCAAATATAAATCAAATATTATTTTTCCATATGCTTGCTGCGATCTAAATAATTGCAAAAGTGTGCACAAAAATAGCGCAGCTATTTATAAAAGGCATTAGGCACAAGAAAAAAAAAGGCATTAACAAATGCCAAGTCATGATTTTGGATCGAGCCGAGTTTATTTATAGAGCGCTGAGCCAAAGCCCATCAAATGAACTACTGAGTCACAGGCTCGTGTTCCGTTGAAGTCATCATATATATGCTCTATATACATCATATACAATATGCTATATGCCAAATGAAGCATCAGCGATTTGATATGTGCGCAAAACGTGACAATCGCCAACTGCTTCACCGCTTTCAATTCAAGTCTTCCTGCAACACACGCCTTTTATTTTTTGTCAAACAATCCCAAACTTATTTACAAAAAAAATTGAAAAAAAACGTAGTTTTCACTCACAAATCATGCCGCAAAAAAAAGCTGTCCACCTTCAAACCCTTTCTTCTCCTGTTTACCCCCTGCCTAGTTTTATATATTTTTTTCAGCTTTTTTGCCACCCGCGCGTAACCTAATTATAAAACTTGGAGTGATATTTTTTGTTGTGTGTGTGTGTGTGTGTGTGTACTATATTTTTATTTATTTATTATATTTTCAAGCAGCGCCGCCGACGATTGTTGCTGTTGTTCATGTTGTTGTTGTCTGTGTTGCCTATTAAAACCGCCCGCCCGCAATATTTGTGCGAGTTTTGGCTTGTATTTTTTGTGTATTACTGTAAAGTTGGCGACAGGTAGATGATTTACATAAATCTTGGCTGGGACACTTTTAAGTGCGACTATTCCAATTTTATACATGACACGTTTAAATGTGCAACAGCCACTCAAACTAGGCAAGTCAATGCTCCAAAAGGCACAGAGTATCTACATTATGTGACGTTCTGTTTAATGAGATTCTTTTAAGAACCAGGTTAAGTTCAACTGGGACTCGAGAATATTTCAAATTTGCCGAAGTCTACTCAACAAGCATTGTTAGTTTAAAACATGTAATTAGTCATTTACTTATTGCTCGCATATTTTTGTTGCTTTTTACTTATCACATTAGCATTATGGGATGCAATGACGATGATGATGATGATAATGCTGTTGTTTGTTGTTTGAGAAACCCTCGACTTAGTCGCTGACTCAAGTGAATGCCGCACCCTTAAAGCATAAAGCTTTTAGCTAATCGGCACATCATTAACAGACAAATTGGCAAAACTGACACATGGCCAGCCAGACAGAATGACAAACAGGCAAACAGACAAACTGACAACGCACAAAGTGCAGTCAGACTCTAAAAGGAGGCAAGAACTCTATAGTAATAGTTATAGTAAATTCTTTTCATAATTTATATATATATATATAAATATATATATATATGTGTATTTGCTTGTGTTTATATCTGTTTATTGATTGCAATAATCAAAGCTGCACAAATATGTGCCAAGTCATAAAAGTATTTACGCCAGAGAGATTGTTGCAGTTGAGGTTTTTGTGATTTGCCAAATGCGTAACTATCGGGATCATAAATTTCAATAAAGCCCCAATCAGTGCGGTTAAGTATCCCATATGCGACTATGACTACTGACCAGTCTCAAACGAACATTGCCAACTTTAATCTACTGAATATATTTAACAAAAAAGTTTGCTGGTAAAAGGTTGATTTCAATATTTTTAGACTTGATTATGAAGTCTTTGAGATTAGAATGTAGGAGCTTAAGTAGACTTAAAAGTAGAAAATTAAGTATGTCTAGACTTTATAGAATTCTAAATATATAGATGATTATCATAAATGTTCAACGTATTCTCTAAAATTATTAAAAATAATGCACGATAATATCTTTAATATCTTTTAGAATTTAGTGACCTTTAATTATCTCGTTTAGAGAAGATAGCCTTTTATTGTATTGTATAAATAAATTAAAGTAAATTGTACAAAATCTCAGTCTAACTTTCAGCCAAGATACAAATTTGCTACCGCAGTTAAGCGTTGATCTACATTAGCTTAAAGTGCCATAAAAAGACGTTCGCTTATCAAAATAGAAAAAAACAAAAAAACCACAAAAAACAGAGAGAGAAGAGAATTGAAGCACTTGAAGATTGGCCTCGAGTTTTACAACAGTGTTTTTTTTTTTGGTTAATGTGTAAGTGTCTGCTCTTCTTTTTTTATCTGTGTGTATTTCCGTTTAATTAATAAAAGAAATAAACTCGCAACTCGCAACTCAAATCAAATATTGTCTATTTTTATGAAAGAAGCGAGCGCGCTTATCAATTCCACCCAACTTCAACTCACCAAAATAAGTATTTGTTTGACTTTTGAAATTTTGTATTTTTTTTTATTCTTGGTGTTGCATTTGTCGCGTTGAGTGTTGAGAGTGGGGGAGGGATGGGGCAAGCGTTCTTTTTTATTGGGTTATTCCAAAAATTCTTTTGAAAGTGTCGCATTTGTGTTTGCATGTCTCTTAAGCTGATTAATCGACGAGCGTTTTCCTAGCGTTTTTTTTAACGCGCAGGGGTTGCTGTCGCTGTTTCAGTTTCAGTTTTTAGTTTGAGTTTTGTGTTTTGAGTTTGAGTTGCTGCAATTGATTTATAACTCAGGTAAATGTCCTGAGATCAGGACACGACACAAGCGGCGACCCTTTGCTGCAAAACTTTTTAATGCTTTTCAAAAGGGGTTGTGCACACACACAAGAGATGGAGAGAGGGAGAGAGAGAGAGAGAGAGAATGAGAGGAAGAGGAAGAGGAAGAGGAGAGGCAGTCAGGATTTGTCCTGGCATTTTGCATGTGTTGGTGCCATAACAAGTTATAAATAGCAATTATTGCCACGTTTGCTGCTCGTTTTCATGTTTTTTTCTTTCTCTTCTTATTTTTTTATTCACATTTCTCGTTTTGGAAACAACATATAATAATTGTGCTTTTTTTTAATGTGTGTTTGAAAATTGTTTTTTAAGTGAAATTACTTGTGGCATGATAAATGTGAAATTTCAATGCGTGTGTGAAATGGATATATTTACTTTAAAGTATATATGTGGCAAAGGGACTCCACTCTGTCCCTGCCCCTGCCACTTTTTCAATGCTTTTGTATTATTTCTTGGTTATGATTGGATTTGGGAATGGCGTGTTTTATTTTTTATTATTCTGTTGCGAACTTATTTTTGCACGTGGTTGTTGCCTCTGCGCATTCTTAGAGATCAACAATTTCTTTGAAGGTTTCATTTTTAAACTGCAATTTGAAATTATAGATCGATGCATTTACATATAACAATATGTATATATATATATATATATTATAAACATTTTCTGTGAAATCTATAGCTATATATGTATATTATCACAGATCCTCAATTAATAATCAAGTCGCAAATTTATTATGCCATAAACGCTAATAGTGATTTTATTCTAAGAATTAATTGTGAGCCACATTCAAATATTGTTTACTTGTTATCAGTTAGTTAAAATTCTTTCGGATCGATAATGATAGATTTCGGCAATTTCTAACTATATTCGTGAGGGTGGAGGAATGTCGTACTTACATTGTATATTTCTGGCCGCATTGTAGCCCCCAAATTTAAGGGTATAAATTATAATCCAACATGGGTTTGTGCGTTCTGTTCACAATGTCTGCAAACGTGGTACATTTAAAGTTGACGAAAGTTGCAACGTATTTAAAATCCGAAAGGAACTCAAAAGTTATACATTTGTATTCATTTATGTTGTAGGTGTTTGTGTGTGTGTGTATGTATAATTATGTATATATATATATATATAGTATTTATATATATTCAATTATTTTACATGCAATTTGTGCCGCGCAAACAAAAAATATGACACAGCGAAAAAATCAACAAACGCGGAGTTACAATTTTTTGTGATTTTTTTTACAGCACTTTTTATGTACAATAATTTGTTGCTGTTGTGTGGTTGTTGTTGTTGTTGTTGCTGTTGTTGCTGGCTTTTGAGATGTGTATTTGTAATCAAATAATGTGTAACTTTTTTGTAATTAATATATTTATTATGTAGTTGTATTTGTATTTATATTTATTGCACACTGCTGTCGACGATTGTGGCGACAATTTAATAATTATTCGATATTTACTTTGCACAAAATTTCTCTTCGCTTTTTGGAAATTTTTTTTATTTACTTTGTGTTTGTTTTTTGAATTTTGGTGTTGAGCACTGGGAACACAAATTATTTTTTTTTGTGTTGAACTGGTTGCGTTTGAATATATTTGAAAATATATTTATATATATTTGTGTAAGTCGATTTTTAAAACAAAATCAGTTATTGAACGAATTTAGTAAATGCACTTTTCACTTTCATTTTTCAATGGAATTTTACTTGCATTTTCTTTGAAGCATTTTTAAAAAAATTTTTTTGTTGCTTCTTTATTTTTACTATTAGTAATAAAAACTTTGTATAACTTTGTTTTTTTATTTTGCAGTGGTTCAGCATCAGCGCTTCTATTTCGAATTGAATTTCGTTTTTAACGCATTTGTTGTGGATGCCGTTGCTTCGGTTTCGGTTAATTCTTGTCTTGCTTTTTATCCGCTGTCCGTGGCAGCGATCTTGAACCGACGAAAGGTGCGCACAAACTTAGATATGGATACGAATGCTCGGCCGCTGCCAGCCTCTACAGACATTGACTGCCGCTGTTAGCTAATCACACTGTTAATATGTTACTGTTAAACTCAAAATGGCACAGCCAGCCGAACATGTTACGCTACTGATAACAGTTCATGTTAAATGCTAACAGTTACATTTTGGTGTTTACTTGCGATTTGAAATTAAATTGGAAGAATAAAAACTTGCAACTAGTCAAGAAAAAAAATGAGGAAAAATTCAAAAGCACACGGCATTTTGTGGTTGTAAAAGAAATAAAATTTAATCTTTAAGATTTGTACCAGCCTGTGGTAAGCTATGGTCAAAAATTCGATAATAATATTGAGCAAGGTCCAGTTTGCATGGTTGATCGATTGTGTTCGGCACTTTTATTGACTCCATGCTGTAAATCAATTGTGTTGGCGACCCAAAAAAAAAAAATATATATTCATACCAGTGATTATCGTAAGAAACATGTGAGAAAGCTTATCGATACTAAAGAGAAATCTAATCAATGATTACAAAAAACAAAAAAAAAATACAAGCATGTTTCTTAACTGGAAACATCATCTTTTGGGTGAACCCAACCTTCTGTCAGTTCAAACAGAAACTGTGGGGCCTTCAAAAGTTCAACGCAATTAGTCGAAATTAGTTTTTGCTGATAAGCCTGTGGGTTTTTTGTTTTGAGCCGCCTAATCAGCCTCAGAGCAATCTGTCAAAATATTAGTAGTTTAAGCAGCAAGTCAATTTTTTCAAGTAAAGTACCTAAAAAAAAAACAACAATAAAATTGAAATTGGACTTTGCCTCATGTCTCAATTTCCAATTAAGAGATACTGGATATATATGCCGAGGTGTGTATATGTCTCCCTCTCTCTGTGTCAACTGAATGACGCCCCGATAGGCAACTTCAAGCAAATCAGTTCAATTAAAAACAAAAGCAAACGCATTCGACATGAATGAAAATATTCGATGGTAAAAAAAGAGCCAAAAAAGAGCCAGAAAATTCGGTAGCTGCGCTTATCAGACAACCACAAGAAAAAATAACATTTTCAGCAATATTGTTTACTCGAAACTGTGTCTAGTGCTGACTCACACACACAGAAATGCAAATTCCCATTCTTGTTTAGTAACTATTGCTAGTAAATTGCGCACATTTCATTCTTAAGATTGATAAAAACTAAAAAGAACTTTAACATTGTATTTGAATTCTAAACGGAGGCAGTCTGTTAATGTTGTGCGCTGCCAACAAGTTGCAACTGTTAAAATTGACAGCGGCGTGCAAGCTGTTATGTTAACTCAAGCAGTACAGTGAAGCAAGCAGTGCAAACGTGATAAGGGCGGAATATTTGAATATCAATTGAAAAAAAAAACAAATAAAATGTCACTGAAAAATGTGAATATATTTATTAAATCGAATTCTTTATTTATTTCAAGCCCATATCAGTTATGTTTGTGTGTATTCTTCCCTATTTATCAGCACTGCGCGCAAGAGTCACTCAAAGACAAATTAGTCGGTCGCTAATTGAGATTTATGCCTGAAACGCTTGAACCGCAGACAACCGTTTAACTGGCGAAGTGACGAAAAAATTAGCAACTGATAATGACAATGATGAATTAAACAGAACGCTATTTCAACAACAACAAAAAAGCAACAACAACTAGAAAAATTAACTGATGTGCTGTGCAAAATTAATTAGCCAAATAAAGGTTTGGTGGCGCCAAAACACAACTGTTCAGGAAATGAAAAACTGAAATCATTTCAAGTTGCTTTTAAACACTTAGCGGACGTATGAAATTGCAAAAAAAAAAAAAGTATATATATATATATATATATATATATATATATATATAATGTACAGAGTTTATCTTTTGAGGAGTGGGCGTGAGAATATTATATTAAATTAAAGTTCTTTATTATGCAATAAACTATAACTACTCAAATTCTTTAATATAGATAATACAGATTCAAACAAGACTTTTATTTAGAAATGTTTACTCCGTCCTGTTTCTTGTCGTATGTAGTAGTTGCTTAGAATTCTAAATACAAAATCGAATTTTCCAGATAAAATCGCCTTGAGATGCTTTCAATTTAAAAACGTATACTTCAAGAAAAGTATATAAATAAATACCATAGCCAAATTTCACATATTTAATTAGTTGTTTTCTTTTATTTTCAGGCTACTTTGCTGCTTGCTACTTTGCATGGTAAGCATTCCCATTTGGCACACATTCAAATTGCTGCATAACTCGCCCACCCACACACGCACACACAAATACTCACACGCACACCAACAGCACTCCACCCAATCTAAAAAACCCTATAAAGAAAAAACCCAAAAATTCCAACCGCAATTTTGGCCAAGAAATCTTTTTTGGCCTCACGCCTCAAATTCCCCGTAACTATATAGCCAGAAAATTACTGTATACACGGCTTATATATAATGTTAAACCTGACAGAGATATATATATATATATATATACATATTCATATGTTTGCCTGTAGTTTGTGTGTGTTTCGTCCTTTTTTTGGCAACAACGCAGCAGGATACGTATCGAGGTGCTGTGGCGCCACGTCGCGTCCTCAGTTGAAAAATTTAGATGTTGGCAGCGGCAAATGGAAGAGAAAAACGTGTCAAATGCGAATCGCAATTGAAATGCACTGTGAAATCTATCTGTGTGCCACCGAGAACAATGAAAGGAAAAAACACAAGTTAAACTATTTATGGGTTTATGCCACCTTGTGTTGCAATCTCTCTACTCTTGTCTCAGGTGTGACAAGTTCATTTACTTGTTGTAGTTGTATTTCTTTTCCTTGTACCACTCGGTGGGTCTTCACACTTGATTTATGTGCATTGTGTGTGTTGTGTGTGTGTGTGTGTGTGTGTGTGTGTGTGTGTGTCTGTTTGTTTGTCCTTTGACTCTAGCGCATCATATCTGATGCAAATGTGTCACACTCACGACAATCGGAGTGCAGAGACCCAGCATTGAAGGCCCCCAAAACGTACTCCAAAAAAGTCCCTAAAAACTGCACCAAAAACAACAACAACAACTAAAAACCCTGAGAAATATTTTAATTAAAATTCAGTGCCCAAAAAAAATTACGAAAAACGCTTGGAACACAGCCAGGCCAGGCAGGCATTCAGGCAGTCAGGATAAAACCCAGTCGCAGACATATCCGTGGCTGATCTCAACTGATAAACGCGAAAACCAACAAAAGCAGCACACATAATAACAAGAGCCTTCAAACTCATTGCAATGCAACGACTAGGCAAATACCCTTTACAACAATAAAAACTGCTTTCATTTTTATGTAAATAAATAAATAAAAGATGAATACATTTTCTAAAATACCCTATAAAAACTAGACTACAAAATCCATAATAATAATCATCGTCTACAAACTTAAGAGCTGAAATATTCAATGCAAAAGTATTATTTCCCAAGTATATATGAAGAATATATTCACATAATCGCGGCAAAATGCATGGCTAAATGAATATAGAATTTGTAAAGGGTATGCAACGTAGCCGGAGCAGCTAAAGGCAAAAGCCGCAGCAATCGGTGGGCGTCGGTTAAAGACGCAGATCGAAATGCATAATATGCGCAGGAGGAAGAAGTTCTTCACTCTTTGCCCTCCGATCTCCCCTCACTTGCCACTCCCCACTCAACCCCCGCTCGACGTCTTTGTGCGTTCCAAGGAACTGGTGTCGAGGTGCATTTGGAGCAATGGCTTTTCAACGCCGATGGTGTCGCTGATCGCTCTCGGAGTCTCTGGTCAGTAAGCCAACCAACAGCCAACAACCAACAATGATCAATCGATGGTGGCCAAAAAAAAGAAGAAATTTACCGCTGCTGGCAATCGCACGCATCTTTTTCCACACTTGGTTTTTTATTTTTATGATTATTTGTTTGTTTGTTGGTTTGTTGGTTTGTCGTGAGCTGCAAATTCAATTAAACAAACAATGCGCAATGAAGAAGGCGAACCCTTTTCTTGGGAAGCACGTTACTTTAATTGCGAGACCGCCCCTATTGGAAAGCTGTTGGCCAACTGTCGCATTTTACTCAATGCATTTTTCCCTCTTAATGAAAATGTTCGCCTAGTTGACATGCGACAATCAAACAACCCCTCCTCTCGTCTCTCTCTTCCATCACTAATTTATGCGTTTTTTGTTAACCGATCTTGATCGCGATCATCGGAATAATGAGCAGCAAACTTCTGTTAACATAAATGTTTTAACGAGCCTCGAGAAAGAAAGTGAATGGAATAACGAGGGTTGTTCACTGAAAATATAACTAAACAAACATTTGAGTGTTTTGAGGATCGGTTTGTGTTTGACAACTTGAAATATTCAGTGATGAATTCAAACAGTTGTAGAAATTTCCAAGGATTGACGTACTTTGAGCGGATAATGCCAAAATGTTGACAACTTTGTATTACTTTACTTTTGTATACTTTATTTAGGTTAGAACGAAACGAAGAATAAATTAAGAAGTGTTTGAATTTTGAAATCAAAACTGAATTTAGATAAGAGATGGAATTCAATTTTTTTAGTTAACTGCTTTTAGGATTGATTGCCAACATTTTGACAGCTGAAACAGCAACTTTGACTGTTAAATATTTTACATAAAATAGAATTAAACATGAAATAATTCAAGATATAAGAAGTTATGCTTAAGTTATCGATCAAAATGAGATTCTAATGAAAGAACTAGCACATTTTTAATAGTATAAATGCTGTTTGTATTAAATATTTAGATTCTACAATGTGGATATAAATCGAAGCGAAGTCAAGCGCCTTTGGATGACTTCACTGGAGCTAAAAAGATACAATGTGGCACTTGTGAGCTGCCGCTCATCAATTAACAGGGCATTTAAAAACACATTAACCTCTCGGCTTTTGGCTTTGGCCTTAACCTTCAGTTGGGCCTGCGTTAATTTGTGGCCCAAACAAACTTTTACTGATACTTGCAGGCGTTACTCGATTCAGCTGATTCAGATGATTCATCGGCTGCATAAATTGTCATAAATGTCATAAATGAACAACAATCAAGATTTATTGAATGCATTTCGAACTGAACACGGAACTTGTTCTCTGCTGGACTTGGCCAAGGCTGGGTCCTCCAAATATTTTTAGATTTTGCGCATCATTCTCGGACTGAACAAATAGGGAAAAATAGCAAAACCCAAGCCAAAAACAAATGAATTTTCGCATTTAATTAGCAAAATTGTCAAATTTAGCCATTGTTTTCTATTTTTGTGTCTCGCCTGCTATTTATTGGCCAAAAGTCAACAAGTAAGGAGTCAACACTTGAGAGTGTTTTGGCTAAGTACACAAAACGCACATTCCACAGATTGACACGCGTAAATCTTGTGTCTTCTTGCTTTTGTACATTTTTATGTAAATTCAATTTTGTTTTTACTTTCGTTTTTTTTTTCTTTTTTTTCGTCTTTTTTTTTTGTTGTTCGTAAATAATTTTGTGTTGTTAATTTTAGTGTAAACACAAGGTCTAAACGTGTTTTCGGCCTGACAATAACAATTACATCGTAATATTGTAATCATATTGTGATTATACTATCAGTTAGTGCCTATTATTGACTAGAGTTAGTTAAAGGCAGCAACGAGCATGTGAACATCTATTAAGCCCCAACAAATGTGACGTCTAAAATATATGATATGATTTTGTAAAAGGAAAAACTAAGCATATTATTTATTATTATTAGCAGCTTATTAATTATGAATATATTGTCATTAATTCCCAATTTAGAAATAAAATATATCATGCTCTTGCTGACTATATAAAAACTTCCATCTAAAACAATTTATTAGCAGTTTTGAATTCCAAAATAGGAACGCCTTTCATAACTGTCACTTTAAAAAACTCTCTCAAAAAAGAAAATCACATTCGCAGCCAACATATATCGATATATGGATGTGAATGCAGTTTGAGCAACGATTAGCATGCAAAGACATTTGAAACGCCCGCGAGTTGAGTTCCATTAGAGTTTTGTTGGATGCTTCATTACATAGCCATTAGATGGCTGCCAAGACACCAAATCGGACATAAAATCTGTGGCCTTTTCTCCAACTCTTGTAATTTGAGGCGCAATAAATTTGCCCACCAAAATATATACAGACATATATTCGGGCAAATCGGCGGACGGGTAAAGACAAACATTTTCATTAGGCCAAAACGCATGACACCCACAATCGAGTTGTGTTTGCATTCTTATAAAAAATATAAAATAAAAAAAAGGCGGGCTCATAATTTATTGAGCCAACAGGCCGCAGCCTCGAGATCTACAAAATCAACATCAGCATCTACAACATCTGCAGCAAGTATCAGCATATATCTGCTGCTGCCCCCTCAAAGATGAACCAAACCAAAACCGAAACCGAACCGCAGACGAGCCCAAGTTTAAAGCCCGAAAATTGTTGAATGAAGATTTTATTTATATTTTTTTTTCCTGTTTTTTTTTTGGATTTGCGCTACAAATTTGCGGTCGTATGTGAAGTGCCGCAACAACAACAATGAGTGGCATAAAAAGCAGCCGAGTTGTAGCAATAGCAAAGAGTTATAATTATAAAGTATATATATAAGCATAATGCGTTGTAAAACACTCGCAAGCAAAACCTGACAAATTTCGCGGCCAATATTTATACACATACATTTTTTGGGCGGTCGTTTTGGAGATTCCCCAAAGTGTTATCCGCTTCAAATTCCCCAAAGTGTTATCCGCTTCAAATTAAGAGTAGAACAAAATACTAATATTAAAAGCTTACCAAGTGTAGAGAAATACTATACTCTGTTTGATTGTATCAGTCAATACAAGATTGGTTCTAGCCCTCTTAAGTTGTTATCGATAAATATCGATCTTGAATTATTATATTATATCAATTATTACATGATCTTCAAGTACCATACGCAATAAAACAAACACTTTTCTTCTCTAAATACTAACTCAAAACACAAAAGAAAATTTAGTTATTTCAATAATTATCCAAAAACTAGAGAAACTGTTCCACTGTGCCGCATTCCCCAAATGCGAATTTGTGCGATTTTGCTAATCATTTGTGTTAATATTTGAGAGCTCGGATTGTACGCTAAATATGCATAATTACCTTATATTAATCCATTCCTCCAAACGGCACAGATCACAGAGTTTATCGTCGATTTTTGCATTCTCAACTTAATTGCACAAAAAACTTGCTGATTTGCATGGGAAATTCATATTGAGTATTTGGCAAATGTCTGAATGTTGTTTGCATTGTTTTGCAACTATAGTAATTATCACCCAAGAAATCTGACGATAACTAGAGAGAGGATAGAGATAAAAGGATAGAATAAAGTCAATATTATATATCTTAATTGAATGGGTATAGTTAGATAGACGGATGGAAGAAGTATATATAATATTGTTAGAATATTGAATATATTTGTACAATTTTGGAATATACTTAGATTACTATTATTGATAATCAAGCCACATGCTCAGCTTTCTTAACTACCTAGAAACCTTTAGCTACTTTCGTTATACAAATTAATTTCGATATATCTTCTTTTTTTTTTGTTGCCACAGTTGATCTTTTAACAAGACTTTGGCACTTGATGATCAAGGGCTAATCAACTCAACTCAGCTGCCCATCGAAACCAATAACGAACCTGACCATGACCAAAACGCGATCCACACCAATATATACATATATATTTATGAATATGTATATGAATATGAGTATGAATATGAATATGAATCGTATGAATGGGGCACCCGCCTCAACCACAGTCATATGAATGAGTGCAGACTTTAAAGCTACGGGGCAATCAAGTGAGAAAATTAAAATTACATGCCCGTGGTTCGGATGCTGTGATGTAGTGGTGCTGTGGTGCTGCGGTGCAGTGGTGCTCTGTTGGATGCAGTGGTGCCTTCTGCAGTGGCCACATTTAAAGGTTCATAACTTCCAAGTCAATTACGCGGCGCATACGCAAAATCTCATCCACGTTTGCCCTGTTGCACTGTTGCATGCTGCACGGTGCCCCTGTTGACTGAGTGAATTAGAAGCAAGTTGAACTGTGAGCACGACTATTAAACACCCTGTAAAACTATAAATAATGTGACAATTTACGTGAAGCTTTCTCTAATGATTAAATGCTATTTTTAAATAGAAATTTGCTAGAATACTTCCAATACAAAATAGCATTTAATCATTTATACCCTGTACAAAAAGAGAACGTCATACAGACCAAATATTACAGTTTTGAAATGCCTACTACTAATGGCATAATACCCTATATACTAAGGACTAGACAAAAATATACCCTGTAATTCGGAAAAAACTTAACTAAAGCAACATTAATCAATAAATGTATGCAAATTAAGTGAATACCTACTGAAAAAACTTTACATAACTGCAAATAGCATAGCTCTGTTCTAACTGAATACCCTGTAAAAATCAAAAAGTCTGAGTACTCGAGAGATGTACTCGTATTGGGTTTACCTCATATACAATATACCCAATACCCACTGCTAAGCTGGAGGGTATTAAAATTGCACGCTCAAGCGTAAGAGGCACTCGGTATCTGAATTCTGAAATTGTGAATCCTGGCTTCTGCCTCCACACAGTCGTCGGAGCCTGTCTGTCATAACTCACGAGTGCAGCCTCCGCAGAGCCAGTGGAGGATGATAAGGAGCAGGTGGAGGAGGTGAATGAAGAACCGCTGCACAGGCGCAGGTGAACCACTAGACTCAAGAATCAGGCTGAGCCTGGCAAATCCGCCCTGGAGCAACTACTGTGGGAACCATACCGATCTGCAACTGCAACTGCAACTTCAGCGAATTAATTTGTGACGCGCGCTCTGCAGTTGCAACAGTTTGTTGCTGCTGCTGCAAGTCCGCTGCTGAGTGTGGCAGCCTCAAGGCAATTTACTCGCACGCAGCAGCCAAAAACGAGTCGACCCCACAAAAAAGAAAAAACAAAAAGGAAAAACAAACCAGAGGATCAGAGAGAAGAATGCCCCAAGAACCCAGTTACCAACTTGAGTCTGGAGTCGGACTGTGGCTCCAAGCTCGTGACTGCAACTGCAACAACTGAGCCGTCGCGTCGTGTGGCAAGTGGCTGCTTTGGCTTCTTGTGCAGCTTCTTCTTCTGCCTCTTCTTCTTTGGAGTTGCTGCCTCGTCGTGGCGGCTTTGGCGCTGGTGTCAAACGTTTTGTAATCTGTCACGTCGCATCGTTTTAATATTTTTGCTTCGTCTCCTCAGCTCCGTGGAAATGCTGACTTTGCTTGCGTGTAAAAATAGGCGTAACCCTTTTTTTTTTCTTTCGTATTTATGATCGTTTGCCAGGCACTACACAACCCCCTCCTCAGCCTACCCACCCTGCTCTCCCCCACTCACCTGCCACTTGCTTTTTTGTTTGGTTTGTCAGTTTGTGCCGTGAGGCAAGTTGGCTTAGCTTGGCTTGGCTTGGCTTTTGGTGGCAGGTTGGATTGCATCGGCGCATTACCTTTTTGGGGGCACCTCTCTTTGATTATCTAAATCATTATTAGCTTGACCTTCAGCCCGAGGTGTTTCGGGGCGGTGTCTTGTAAGTTGTTTCAGTTGTTCCAACTACATTTCTTATCTTATTAATTATGCGCCGCTGCTGCCTGCGCCAACATCTCTTCCGACTACTGTGCGTGTCTCTGCCCGAGTCATGCTGCGAAAAGCAGCCAGCCAAATTGGAAGTTTATTAGAGTTAAACAGCTGCTTAAGTCTGTGGAGGAATTTTGATAGAGAATTGCAATTGCTTAAGCAGAAGTTGGTTAGCAGAGGCTCTGTGGTTGCAGTAGAAAGATGCAGCCCGCAAAGCAGAGATTGATATCTGAACCCTTTCTACTTTCTAGTTCAAAATTGACATAGATTGTTCCTTAAGGAATCATTTTTACTGATCCTACATCTACTTTCTTATAGTTGTTATAAGAATAATCTTTCTTTCAACTCCAATAGCTTTTTTAATGAGAAATCAATAAGTATGCATTATTTACTTCTTTTCTTATCCAAATTTGTGTAGAAATGACATAAGGTAATAATATTCTACTGATCCATAGACTTTAGCCTCAGTAAATGTCTTAAGAATATATAATTATTGTCGGGCAATTAGTGCTTAAGTTTTACCAGGATACCTGAGTGCTTTCATCATTAAAATTTAAATGTCAAGGTTTCCACACAGATACACTGAGCAAATTGCTATGCAAATACTGAATGTATGTTAATGTACCGTTGCAGGACCTGATGCTAATTGCAATGTTCAACATACTGTTAAGCGATGCCAGTGGGCCAACTATAACAAGCTCAAGATCTGAGAGATGGGAGCACTGACAGTGGGTCAGCTGACTGCCAAAATTGAAACTGAGTGAAACACACAAATTACGCGGAAAGCATTCCCACAAAACAAGAAATAAATTCTGCTCAGCTATTAGCGGTTAATTCGTTAACCCTACTCAAGTGCCTCGTAAGCAGGCAGTCAGCGGGCGCATTTAACATTGAGCTCCGTAACATAACCGGTACTGTAGTTATTAGCTGTGCATGACAGCCGTTAATCAGGCGCCACAAATCAGACAGCCAACAGTTAATTGTTTAACAGCTGTGCACAGCGATTAACAGTCCCCCCTTCTTTCAGCACCCCACTTAACAGCAGCATCAGCAGCAAGTACAACAACAATAGCGCCTCTCTCTGATTGGTCACAATTGTGCGCATGCATGAAAGAAAGAGAAGGAGTGCGAGCAAAACTACATTGTTTGCATCTATTTTTCGTTGCGATCGCCGTCGCCGATCAAAAAATGGCGCCACTTGTGCCATGCTGATTGGTTCTATTCAAATCGATCTTTGCAACGTTGACAATAACTTAGCCAGCAAAAATATTGACACGTTCAAAAAAATAAATAAATAAATGTGGGCGTAGAATAATATTATTGCAATACTATTGTTGTCATTATTGTGCTTTTGCATAGGCATGAAAATTGTTAAACTAAATATAAATAGACGAATAAATAAACTGATAATTATACTAGAACAGGATGTGATGCGTAGGCGTCGGCAAGTGTCTGTCTGTCTGAGCGAGTGTTAATTGCCGTTGACTTTATCAGCTGCAATGGAATATTTATAAGTTGAGTAGTACAAACAAAACAAATCCACAAACTATGCCGAGCGCTAATTGCAACATATTGTGAATATATCAACAAATATCAGTGAACCAGTAAACAGTCATTTAGTCTTAATTGACCCAGTCTACACAGCAGGCTTGCAGAGATAGCAGGTGATATATTTAAGTGGCTAAAGTAGGTGGAATTACCTAAGAAGAAGGCTTGGCCTCTTAGCAGATGCTGCCAAAAATACTTTGTGGGTGTTTTTGTTATTTTTAAAAATCAAATGTGATTTATTTGTCACCTCTTATTATCACTTAAATTTTTGTAGGTGGTCTTTGATAGATCTCCAAGGTCATCATTGTGTAGAAAACAAATGAGATCAGATCTACTTTTATGTCTATTAATTTGATAAATCACAATAAACTTATTGGACGCTTTAAATGAAATCGAATTTTCCCTCTTATCTTTAATCACATAAACATCCTTTTAAATATATATATTTCCGCTTAAGCTTCCTCATATGGTACACATCTCATTATCTTTAATTAGTTTCTTGAAATAAACCCCAGAAAATATCTCTTGCAGATGTCGCTTTCAATACATTTATTTCTAGTGCTGCTGTTGTTGCCACAAACGAGCACAGCTGCACCAGCAGAACTGCCCGAAATCATTGATGAGCTCAACACGCGACTCAAAGTTACCACAAACATCATCTACAATCCGTATCAAGAGGAGCTGCACCATCTACGCCAAATAAAAGCCACAACTCAGCTAATAATAAATGAGTCAACTTTAAATGCATTACGAATAAAGCAACAAATAGGCGAAAAAGTGATATTTGTGCTCTTTGTGAAGCAACCACCAAATGAGCTCTTTAAATGGCTAACTTATCACTTTCAGTCTGCAGACTTTTTGCTGGTAATCGAAGAGGAATTTAACATGCCCGAAATGTGGTTGCAATTTGTGGAATTCGCCTGGGAATTTGGCTATATGAATTTGTTATTTTATTATGCACAGAACGAGCGTTTATATGAGAAGCAATTGTTTCCCCAACTAAAACTGGAATTGAGCAATGTGAACAATTATGTTGCAAATCGCAAACGCTTCATTGATTTGCATGGCTTCGAGATACGTGTGGCAGCCTACACAAATGCGCCACGTTGCCTCGTCTACGATGATGAACATGGCCAACAGATCTATGGTGGTTATTATATGCGATTCATACGACATTTTCTGGCTGCTCGCAATGCCAAATTTGTGGCCATCAATACGCCCAATGAATCGCCAGGACATTGCATAAGGGCGCTGATCTCCCGCCGCGTAGATCTCTGCGCCGATGCGTTGGCCCAGAAATCGCATAATGCCATTGTGGTGACGAACCCAATACGATTGGCCTATGCCAATATAATGGTGCCCAGTGCGAAACCATTGAGCTCGTACCGATATCTGGTGGCGCCATTCCATTCCACTGTGTGGATCTGCCTGATCGTCTATATAGCATTTATTGTGTTCTTCATGAGCTATATACACTGGCGGCAGCAGCATCGCTGGATTTTTAGCACCTTTCTGCTGGAGACGATCTGTTCGGTGTTGTTCACCGGATTCACATTGAAGGATCTGCATGGACGAGAGCGATATATCTTATTTGGTGTACTCTTTGTAGCGGGTTTCATTTACTCCACATTCTATTTGGCCTATCTGAAGAGCATGCTGACCACCGAGGTGTTTGAGCCACAAATCGATAACTTTGAGGACTTACTCCAGGCGAACATGAGTATTATGATAGATAAATACGATCGGAATTTGGCGCGACGATATAATTTGCCCAACATGCTGTGGCCCATAATTAAGGTGGTCTCCGATGAGACAATGTGGCAACATCGCAATGGATTTGATGAGAATTATGCGTATATATTGTTCAGCGATCGCATGGATCTCTATGAATATGCCCAGAAGATGCTGAGGCATCCGCGCATG
Organism: Drosophila glabriapex; assembly: GCA_035042305.1. Classification (NCBI taxonomy): domain Eukaryota; kingdom Metazoa; phylum Arthropoda; class Insecta; order Diptera; family Drosophilidae; genus Drosophila; species Drosophila glabriapex. The sequence goes on along the minus strand of JAWNLN010000046.1, from coordinate 4,681,063 downwards.
CGTCGCATACCCATCAAAATATTATTTTTGTTTGCTGGCTTCCCGATGCGCGACAGCTGGTTCTTGAAACAACAACTGAGTTGGGCCTGGGCCAATGCCTTCGAGAGTGGACTCGTGCAGAAGCTGAGCGAGGATGCGGATCACGAGACGATGTCATCGAGCGTGGGCTCTCTCCGCTATCTCATCACCGAGGACTATGAGGCCGCAACACCGTTGGGTCTCGATTATTTCGTCATGCCGGCCATGTCGTTGGCTCTGGGCTTCGTTCTGGCACTGCTCACCTTTCTCGTCGAGCTGTTGGCCTGGCGCATGCGACGGGAGTCAACGTTGGCCACTTCGTCGGCGTTGATTGATTGATGTATGGATTTGATGTAGTGTGCTGTAGTGCGGCAACATGTTCCTTGGCACCCTTCTAGTTGTTGTCTGCTTATGCTTGGTTCTCGCAAATAGTGCAACAATCTTGTCACACTGAGAGAAATGCTTAAGCTTTGAGTATTTAGCATTCTTTTTTTTGTGATATTTAAGTAATATTTTCTTTACAAACTAGTGCTTAAGGATTTGGCTTCTTTTTATCCCTAACTCTTCAATAAATATCAAAGTCACAAGCATTATTCCATTCCCAGCCTATACAAATCACTTAAAATGATAGCCATATTTATATGATCTTATTGTACACTAAGTAAAATTAAGTTTAAAAGTAAATCTCAAACAATATTCCAAAACCTTTAGCTTTATTGTGACATATAATTTGCACCATTCTTGTACAATTTATAGGCTAGTGCTAAAAACTTTGGCTGCCTAGTAACCTAGCAACAATTAATATTAATTTTATAATAAATCACAAGCTGCCCAATATACCAATCCAAGCCTGTACAAATCACGCTGCTTTTTAATGCTTTGCTTATTTATTTTTGATTTTTTTCAGCTCATCTAAACACACTCTGCAACACTGAACCAAGCTCAGTCTCTGTTTGAGAAACATGCTTAAGCTTTTTTTGCTGCTCAGTCTTCTCACTGCTCACATAGATCAAAGCACCCACAATGAGCTCGGCTCGAGCATAGCAGCTCTCAATCGCGGGCTGGAGAGCAAAAGCAATCTTATATATACGGATACCACACAATCCATAGATATCTATGCGGAGATTAGTGAAACCCTAAATGAAACTCCAAGCGTATTGGTCAGCAGGGATTATAGTAGACTCTACAGTAGCTGTGATAATCTGCCCAAGCCTCTGCTGATGATTTTACCACTACCGACCAGAGAGCAAACCGTACAGATTTTCCAGCAGTTGCCGACGAAAATGCAAAGAGCTGATTTTTTGTTAGTGGGCTGCGACAGCGTTGCCAACTGGCTGCAAATACTCACGACACTCTGGCAACTCGGCTTTCCAAATGTGCTCCTCTTCAATAGTACAGATAGTCTGGGAATTAAGGGTCAACTCTTTACGAGCGATTTATTTCCACATCCGCAACAGAAATTGAGGGGCAGCAGCATTGAGCATTATTTGTGGTCACGTCTGCATTGGTTCGACAATCTCCGGGGCTGGGAGGTGCGTGTGGCTCTCTATAATAATCCGCCACGGACACTCGTCTATCCGGAGGATCAGCTCTACGATGGCTATGCTCTCATGCTGCTCCGTAAGTTTCTCGCACAGAGGGGCGCCAAATTTGTGCCCGTACTCACGCCGGACTATAAGGTTTACTCGGCCAGTGATTGTTTAGAATATTTGCATAGCAATAAATCCGAAATTTGTGGCGATTTATTGGCCTACTCCAATGAGGCCAGCTTCACGGAGAGCTATATGTATTTGTATGGCAATATATTGATACCGTCAGCACAGCCCCGATCGAAGAACTATTATATTATAGCACCGCTGCAGTTGAAGACCTGGCTACTAGTCGCACTATATATAGCAGTGATCTGTGGATTTGCCAGCTTTATTTGCTGGCTGCAATTGGGTCGCTGGGAGTGTGGCAAACTATTGCTAGATATACTTTCGAGTCTGCTCTGTGCGGGTTTTCGACTTGCGGATATTACTGGCTGGCAGCACTACATGTTGTTCAGCACCATATTTGTGGCTGGATTTATATGCTCGAATTATTACCTGGCTTTTCTGAAGACCATACTCTTCACGGGTCTGTACGATCCACAAATAAATAGCTTTGAGGAACTAGTTAAGCAGAATATTAATATTGTCGTTGGGGCCTATGATAAGACGGTGTTGCAGACCTACGACTATCCGGATATCTTGTGGAATATAACGCGTGTGGTGTCCTATGATTTTATACTGGAGCATCGTCGTGTGTTCGATCCGAACTATGCTTATTTGGCACACAGCGATCGTCTGGTGCTCTTCAAGTTCCAGCAACAGTATATGGAAAAGCCACGAATGCGTCCATTGCCCATCGATCTGATGCATTCCCTGCCAGGTTTCCCCATGCAAAACCAATGGCTGCTCAAGTATAAACTGAGCGAGACGCTGCTCAATTGTTTTGTGAGTGGTCTCATGCAGAAACTGGCGGATGACACAAATCGTCAGACAATACACATTGGATATCTGAATCTGATACCATCCGAACCGTATGAAACACTCCCTTTGACCCTCGACTACTTCAATGTGCCGCTGATAATGCTCCTCGCAGGTTTGATCATTGCCTTTGTCAGCCTACTCGGTGAATTATGCTGCGGACTCAGCCGACAACAAGCAGGCAGCAGCAGGCTGGGAGAACTTGAATAATCACTGGATCATTGGGTAAGTTTCTAAGATTCTCGATTCCTTGCAAATATTACTTTCTCTTTAGCAAATTACATTTAATTTAGATCAATCAACCGAGGATGTATTCATTTATTCTTATTGTTTACGTTTTAGATTTTTTGATTGGGTTTTTAACGAGATTTCCATTTTGCTCCAACAACAATTTGTTCGCAAATCAATCGAAATAAAAACTAAATTGACTTGCAGTCATTTGATTCAAGCACTTCAAACCTTTTGGCACTTCTAGCTGTTGAAATTTAAAAATGTGGCCACAAATCCATAAACAGCACATAAAAATGTGTGCGAAACACCCTCGAAATGATGCACAGAGCTCCGAGCACTTTGACAGCCGACCAAAATAAATAGCACTTGAGATATTTCCAAAACATTTGCCAGCTATGAGACCGTAACAATTTCGTTTCTGTCAACCCCCAGCCCCGACCCCTGACCCCTGACCTCTCCTACCCCAGGCGCCTGCAAGTATGCAACTCAAATGATAACACAAAAACATGCCAAGGGGTGGTGCTGAACCCACTGCTCCCCTCTTCTCTCTCCCCTCCATGGAGACACATCCGCTGACTTGCACAAATATTTGCCCAAAAAGAAGAGCAATGAAAGATAGAGCAACATCAGAAATTACTTTCCACAAAAAAGGGGCAGGGGTGGGAGGGGCAGGAACGAAACCCTTGACAACTCCAAGGGTTGCGCGGGCGTTTGGCGGCAACGCAACATTTTGGCAATGGGCGTGTCTCCGATTTTGGTCTAGCGACACATTTTAAAGTTCATTGACTCGTCCCAGCATTTTTTGTGGATACCCAGCAGCCATTAGCAATGAGAAAAAGGGTAGCATGAAGATCTACTCTCAGTTTGTACATTGAAATATAACCATTCAAATTTGACAAAGTTATGGCCATGGGAACATGACAATATTATCATATTTTTACACATTCCATTAGGGTATAACTTTATTAAGGAAATCTAGCCAGATTTGTGAGATTTTTAACTACAAATACAGTATTTTCCAAGAGGTCAAAAAGATCTGGTTGGAACAGTTTTGACAAAGCTATGGCTTGCGGAAGTTTTGAGTCATCTACAAGTTATTTTTTAGGATTACATCACAATGGATTATCAATTTGTAGGGTTTCTGCTCGTGAGGCACCTTCGACTAATGCATTGACTTATTTTCCTTATTTTTTCCGCTGTGGCGCCTCAAAGTATGCAATAGAAATGTGGCGACAATAAAGTTTATGTGCGGCGCCAGCCGCAAAAAGAACACTCAAATGCATTTGTGTGTGCTGCTTGTGTGTATTGGTGTGTGGGAGAAGATAATCACCAATCGGCAGATGACTTCAGACTGCCGACTGCCGCCTGTCGACTGTCGACTGTCGACAAATGAAAAAGTTACGATTTATACTCGAACAGGAGCATTAACTTTTTGGCTCAACTGTTCGGCGACACAGATTTCATGCTGCATGCCGCATGCTGCATGCATCAGCGAGTAACGCCCACCCAAAAAAAAACCTCATTGGGTCCACTATGCAGCAATTTAAGAAAGGAAGGAAGGTCTTGGGTTTGAGTCACGTGCGTGCCTGGGTTCAATTCAATCGTTGCCTGTCGACGCGGCCCGAGATAAATGAAACTGGGATGAGAAAAAAAATAATGAAAAATAAGAGGAAAAATAAAGATAAAAATAAAAATAAATAAATATTTCGCCCTTCGGCTGCTTAATTGCTGATTTCGTGTTGTTTCATCGTGACTTTAATCGATTTCGTGTGCAATTTAACTGCCCACGATTGTCACATGTGGCATGCCCCAGATTACCATCGACTTTAAAGTAAACATTTGTTTTGTATTCCCCCCTCAGCTGGGCGGCCTTTAATTAAGATTGTGTACGCCGATAAGTGGCAAGTGTTTCTCGATTCGATTCCATCGAAAGAGGGCGGTTCGAAACTCCATTTATAATCCAGATTTGATGCGATGCTGAGTTGTAGTTCTCTTTGAATATGTGGCTTTCACTTGCACAGGATATGGTTAAAATGATTCGTAAGCTAACTCTCCATGAGTCCTTTCAGTTCTATTAACAACCTGAATATCCCTTTGCTGCTATTCTAAATCCTCTTTTTTCGTTTCGAGCTAAGACCCTATTTATAAAATCAGCGGTTTTTAGTGGAACGTTTTCCATTCACAAATTATGCATGCATTCAACCCCCTTGTTTTCAGTATCAGTTTTTGGCCAGGAATTGAAAATTTCAGCACCCTTCTTTTACATTTATAGTAAACCTGATATATAACTCAAAACTCCAATCTGAAACTTTAGCTCATAGATTAGTTGATAAATAAAGTTTTCGCCACATCTACTTATTCAAAACCTGGTAAAATGTCCTTAAATGTCCTACATCCAAAAGATACTGAACCCATTGCAAGGAAAATCCACTCCTATTTTACATCCATCAGGTACTAAATCACTTGGAAGCAAACTCCAATTTCAGTCTTCTTTTTTAGTTAACAAATTGTGACTTTCAAACCGCAGCTTTGGCAGCGCATTATATTCTAATCTGCGGCTGATTTGTGCTACTTAATTTTGCAGCACGCCTCATTTGAAAATTCGACAAACCCTTGCCAGCAACCCAAGTGTAAGCAGAATGACAAAATTTAAACGGTATACCCCGACTCTTTATACCCTGTGTGCTCTCTCTGGCAACAATAGGGGGATTATCTGGTGCGCTCAGCTGTGGCAGCATTGAATGAGTGCAACAAAAAACATTCTGCTGCTGTCTGAGTCTGTGACCCTTTATCAGGCAGACATGTGAGCCACGCAGACACATATCACATGCCCCCAGGCTGGACACTCACACACAAAAGCCAATGGCCAGCAATTGAAAGGTATGCCCCAAAGGCAATTGTCAGTGGTTGCCCCATTGAATCATGATTGACTGAGTTTGGGGTTCGTTTGCAAAATGGATTGTTGGGTTTTTGCCTACCCCCTTTTTTTTTGGTTTGGTCTAATCGAAACTTCCAGCTAATTGCAGTCTTTTTGTCTCTGGGATTTCTAAAGGACGTTTTCTGTTTTTGTTCGGTTTGTTAATGCTCTTTAAATGCTATTATTTAAATCAATGCCTCTGTTAAAGTCGCTGCCATATATGAGGTGGAAATTTATGTGGCATGCCTAATTGTCGGCTGCGAAACTTCAAAGTGGCCAAGCTGCCACTTCTGCGCTGCCATCGCTGCCTTGCCCCATGTGGAATGCAATTATCGCGCTCCAACTTATGCTAAGATAAATGATCGTCGCACAGCCAGTGAAAATTGGCCACACTTTCGAGGCTCTGCTCTGCTTGGATCTGCTTCGATCTGTGCTTGGGTCATAAACAGATAAAATATAATGCAGAAAACGCGCCGAGCTGACAATTGGTAATTTTTGGTTGATTTTGCAATTTATGACGGCAGTGAACCGCGGGGGGCAACGAGAGAGAGACAGATAGAGAGAAGTAGAGAGAGAGAGAGAAGTGCCCCACAATCGGCGGCATGACCAAAAGACCCATATATCGAGCTCTGTGGCCTTTTGGAATTTGTACAACTGCTTGCAACTAGTAGAGAGAAAAATTTGGGAAGTTTCAAGAGATCATTGAAAGTTTGATTAAGTAATAGTTGATAAATAATAGTTCAGTTAAACATAAGAGTTTGAAGATATTTAATGGTTAATTGAAATAAAAGAAACAAATTTAAATTGCAACTTTGCTTTATGTTTTCAGCCTCTGCATGTCTCAAGTTACTGATGGATGTTGTATTGGAAATCATACAGGAATATTACAATTTTAAAAATTATTAACCATAAAATATGTGAGCACTTTATTTGTCTATCAATTGTGCATTTATGTGGCTCAAACTCTTCAATTAACTATCATATATATCATTTAATTATATTATATATAAATATAAGTACATATATGTATTTGACATATATAATCATATTCTAATAAACCATCTTTCTTGTTAAATGTCTAACTAACCTTGAAAATTTTGACTATTACAAATTTGAATATTGTTTAAAAAAATATAGAAAAATATAGAATTTCGTTCTTTAACAGGCAAAGATAAAGTATATTTTGGTAAGTTCACTCAAACCAAATAGTTAACTTTAAGCTTGAGGAATTTTGGCAACAGCTCTTACCTAATCAAAGGTAAGTTAAACATATCAAATAGTTAAGTTTGAATAATTGTCAACAACAGCTTTTACCTTAATTGCCTTTAGGCCATAGGAAAGTATCACCTTATGTCAGTCAGTTGCTAAATTTAGACCCGGCGCAGAGCGAAAAGACCAAAACGAAATGCTGCCCAATTAAGGGCAACAAACAACTTCACGCCACACATGCCACATGCCACACGAGGCGTTTATCGCGGCAGTCCGATCAGATCGGGCAACATCAACATCAACTCGATTGTATCGCCGACGCTGTCCGTCCCTGACTTTGTCTCTGCCACTGTTCCTGCCACTGCCCCTGCCACATCGTAATGGCCAACGATTTGTCGCTGTCGCAGGACCTGTGGCCATAACAACAATTGGCGATCGTTAAGCGATAAGATCTCGCACTGCGATAAGCCCAAGCAGCGAGCAACCAGCAAACGGCAAGAAACGGCGACAGCAGCCACATTTTATGCTAATAAGTTGACATTTGACCACCATGACGAAATAATGAAACGATCAGATGCCGTCAATATGACAGGTCCCCATATCCCAAACAGGACAATGGGCGCAGCTCAATAGCCATTAACAAAAGACGAGTGGATATCGGGAGCTTATCAACTGAATATTTCACAACGCAATGCGAAGAGAAATCAAATTAAATAAAGTAAAATGCGCTTTATAAAAAAAGTGAAGGCATTTCAAAAGCTGTCTTTTATCGCAGGGAAGAGTAACCAATCCAATTTTCAATTATTAGGATAAAATATGTGCACCAAAAATGATGATATAATGCGAAGTGCTGGTAAATAGTATTTTTCAATCTCTAAGACCGTAGTCAATATCTAAATTTGCCCTTAATATTTAAAAGAAAACAGATTCTTCTTAAGTTAGTATTATGAAATGGTAGTCTGCCTTGGATAGATTTGTGTCCAAATCTTGGGAACACAATAACATCCATAACCGGTGAGTTTGATATAATAATCCGATATCGATGATTTTTTTTTTTTGTATAAATGTGAGACGCATCTAAATAAGCGTATTGGGTAAGTTTATATTATTAGTAAGTATTATTATAATCCATATATAAATGAACGATTTGGTAGATGATACAGTCGTTATCAGTAAAACGAATTTTAATTGAATTAAACAACAGTCCAAGTCAGATTTGTAAGCTAGAAGAAAGGATATTACATTTGACTGCATATTAAACGGTTTGTCAGCTTTAAAAAGACCTCGTTGCTAATGAGAAAGGCATACCAAAATCCTGTTTGACAGTCTTAACAATGAGTAAACCAAAGCAGACCTCACCTTTTGAGCACTCAAATCAACTGTTTTGACCACTGTACAAGACCTAAATACGACGACAACTGGACATGAAGATATATACATAAATATATATTTAATGAGTCTGGTATATAAGAATAATTACGCATCGTGCATAGCTTTTGACATTTGTTTGACACAGGAGTCGCTTGCCGCCGGCGATGCGCTAATTTCCAGGAATTTTACGCCACTCTTCGCTTTACGCTTATCTCTCTCTCACACTCTGTCTCTCTCTCTCTCTCTCTCCCTCTCCGCAATCTCAACATCAAAGTCATATGCAAATTTTTGTGAATTGTATCTTCACACGATCTGAACGCTTGTTAACTGTGTGCTCGCAACTGCAACAGCAGCAGCAGCAGCTTGAACGGCACCCGCGGCTTTTGGCCATGTTGAAAATGAATTTTAATTGCTGCTTAGCAATTGGCTAATGGCCAATAATTTACACACAAATTGGTCCAACAAGCGACGACGAGAATTTATTGCGACACATCAACTTTGGCAATATAAATTTACAGAAATTAAATTGAACTTATTGTGAACCAGTTAAGGTTGAGTTTAGGCCTAAGTCTGGTCACCATTTGATGCCCAATAGTATCTGCTTCTGCCACGGCTATTATCTCTGTTGTTGTAGTTGCTATTATCCCTGCTGTAACTGTTGTTATCCCGGCCGTAATTGTTGTAATTCCTGCTGCTGTAATTGTTATCCCTGCTGTTATCCTTGCTGTAGTCCCTGCTGTAGTCCCTGCTGTAGTCCCTGCTGTAGTCCCTGCTGTAGTCCCAGCTGTAGTCCCTGCTGTAATCCCTGATGCCTCTGCTGCTGTAGCTGTGCTGCTCTTCGCTTTCATATCGCCAGGATAGCCTTGTCTGTTGCTGTTGATAGCGAGAAGCATAATCATTGAATCCTCCTCTTCGCTTATCAAAAGAGTTCTGCTGTCCTCGCTGCTGCTGCCGCCAGTCATAGTTTTGATTGGAATTGCGAGATTGATAACTTGGCTGCCGCCAACTACTCTGTTTACTCTGGCGCCTGCTGCGTTGATAATACTCTCTCAGCTCAGCCGGTGTTCTCTGGTATTCGGATTGCCTATGATTGTGACTGCTGATCTCATCATTATCATCATTTGTGTGCTGGTAGTCGGAGTGATGATCTCTTCGATTAGACTTCTGTAGCTGCTGCAGGGAGTCCGTGTAGTTCTCACGCTCAATTTGATGTCCACGCGCCTCTGCGAAAGCTACAAGTCGAAATTGAAATCGTAATTATTAAAAGACTTCCTTCTTTTTTTCTGTTTTTTTTTTCGTTTTTTTACGCACTCTTTATGGCCAGGGCTGGCGACATGTTCATGTTGAGGATCATATAGTAGCAGATTAGGTAGCCGGTACGATTCACGCCGTGTGTGCAATGTACGCCAATTAGCTTGTCTGTGAAGTGGAGTTGGGAGTTCCTTTTGCTTTTTATTTATTTTTAATTATTATTAATACTTTTTATTTTTGTTTATTGTAATGTGATTGCTGTGTCGATTCTTTAATCATATCTAGGATTCGTATCTATTTGAAACATTTAATCAACTATCAATTCATTTTGGAATACCTTGCTATAGTCTGGGCTTTATTTTGGTTGTTGGGCTTGGTTACTTTATATGGAGCAGAGAAAGCATTTAGCTGAGGCATGTTGCCACAAATTGCTACAAATTTCAATGCAAAGAGAGCCACAGGAATGCGTTGAGCAGCGCCCACGCCAAGAGTGGCCACAACCGGCTACGCTTTTGGCTGCTGAGGGGGAGGAAAGGAAGAGGAGGCAATTGGCATAAAAGCAGAAGCAGCAGCGACGACCTGGGCTAAATCTGGCAAACGGCAAACGGCAAACAGCGCATACTGCCAATATGTACAACATTGGCTATAAATTTCGTTGCAAAACAACAAAACAAAAAAAAAACATGTCAGCGGTCGAGGCAAGGCTCAGGTGGCAGCGGGGCCGGGAGTGGAGCAGGCGGTGGGGCAGGATACAAAAGTCGTTTTGTGGTGGTGCGCTATGCGGGCAGAAGCTGCCAGTTGTACGTCATGTTTTTTGCGTTCCATTTAAGCCAAGTTACAACTTGAGAGCTAAGCAACAACAACAGCAATAACAACAACTGCAACAACATCCTTGTCGCAATGTCGAGCACAATGGGCAACGTGATTAACCATTCAACAAAATTCATATATCAATGAGAAGGTTAAGCTTAATAAGCTTTGGCAGTCAAAGATTCAATTATTTGGTTTAAATGCTGAACATAAATAATGAGAGTGAAGCTAAAATTCAGATAGAAACCAGAATCAGAATGTATTGAAGTGCTTGAAATAAACACTCTTCAATTTAAAACCATAGTTTTATTTTTTAAATATATCTGTTAAATATCAATAATTAGATTAGAAACTAAAAGAACAACTCGAACCAAAAAGAAAACTATGCACAATAATTTCTAGTTTATGCCCACTGTGTGTAGAAACGATGCCTGCAAACTTGACAAGTGCCGACCACCTTGAATTTGACTTATATACACATATAAATATATTTCTGGATCTCTTGAGTTGTAAACATGTTTGCCGACATTTCGCGTTTAATTCGTTTGGCAGTTTTCAAAACACGCAACAACGGCGCCAGTTGGCGTATTACTGTTGCCAACAGCTAAACTTTATTTGATCTTTTAGCTAACTTTTAATGTATATACACATATAATATATATAAAAAATATAATGAAAATTAATACTAATATATATATATGTATATATAGATATAGATATGCTAAAATTCCCTTACTGCTTTACCCATTTGCCTGTTTTTGTTTGGGTGTATTATAATTAGAAATGCATTTTCATTTTCTTTTTTCTTTGCTGGCGCCTAAATTGCTTGTTGGGCTCCAGAAACTCGAAGCCTGGGAACTAACTGTAGAGTCTACATTAAAGGGGTATTCAGAAATGCAGCCCGCCCACTTTTGTGCATCAGGTTGTTGTTAAAGAGTTTAAATAGTTGTGGTCTATCCACATAGTTGCTTGCAGTGCTGATAGGCATCTACAAATGCGGCACTGCACTACCTATCTACATAGATAATTTCTTTGCATATTTTCGAGCACTAATGGTGTGCTAAGAGATATGCATCTGGATCTGACTTGGCTGATCGAGGGGAAAGCGTTCCCACGGCACAGTTACAGAGGTGTGTGTAGGCGTTAGCAGTTTGACAAAATAATTTATGCACTTACCATTATCCCCATTTGCCTCCAGAAAGTTGTTCACATACTCGCAAAATCTAAAATAAATAAATATAAATATAAGTACATAATATACATAATATATATATAAATAAAGTTAACTAAGTATAACTAAATCAAGTCTAGGAATCCCCAACGGACGCACCTTTCTGCCAGCTCCTTGGGCGGCGTGTGATGTCCGGGTATGGACAGCTTCTGATGCCGCACATTCTCATCCTCGAAAGCCTGTACGAGTGGAATTACATTATAAATCAGGGTTTTAAAGCACGAATCAGAGTTATACTTGCCCTTGGATCGTAGTAGCGATTGGTGTTGGTCAGATCAACGATGAGGCCCAAATTTGGCACCGTCTCCAGCAAGGAGTACGGCGCCAGACGCAGCTGTTCGTCGACGTTCTTATTGATATTCTGTAAAAATAAATCCAAAATAATTTATATATAAAGTAAATATGTGCAACATATTTAAAACATGCTGAAATTGCTCAATTTTATGCTGCCCGAGGCGGAACAATTAATAAACTGCCAAGGAGCAAGGAGTTGTGCTCAGCGCCTGCTGTGTGGCGTTATTTAATTAAGCAAAAACAATTTAATTTAATATTCATGCAGAAGACGGCTGCGTGGGGTCCACTTGCTTGTCCTGCTCCTGTCTGTGTGTGTGCAACATCATGTACAACTTGCCACTTTTATGCATAATTGCAAGGCGCACAAAATTCGCCTGCTTGGCCCTATTTTTGAATACCCTTGCAATGCATATTTTAGTTTAGGGATGAGATATGCTAGCAACACTTTAGGGAGACCTCATTAACTGTATATATATTACTAAAAAATATATATGAGGTCATATCATTCAGACTATAAGCATACTATACACATAAATAAAAAATAAAATTCAAAGCTCAGCATATTGCTTGTGTTATTATGCAACAAATATTTATGCACTCTCAGATATAAGCTCATAGATATATCACTTCAAGCAAGGGTATTCAAGCTTCGTCAAACCGAAGATAACAGTGGCAGTTGCTGTTACTGTTGATTATTTTTAGCGGGCGCCTTTGCCGGTGGTCCGCATTTCAACATCAATCAACAACACAATTTAGTCTTCGGCTGTCTCTGTTGCTGTAGTTGTAACTCCTGTTAACCTGTTTATGGGATATGTAGGGAAAGGGGGCATGGACTCACCTCACGCAGCGGCACTTTGAATGCAATAAATCGAGTGCCGGAAATGCGTTTGCCGATTGGCTGATAATTAAGCCAGCTGCAATTGCACAAGGAAAAAAAATACGTAAGTCACAAACAGAAACATACTAATAACACACGCATACTCACCGATCTGGAATGCCTTTGCCCATGTTTATGCTGTGTTAACTAATTACAATTGTTTAATATATAGAATTCATAGCCGAAAAAAGCAAACAAATTTTTACCGAAGATTCCGCGTGTTATTTTATTTTCACACACACATTAATATAGTAAACAGATGATTTGATGTTGCCAATAGACTAGCGCTGTTAAAACAAACATGTGTTGGCGTTGCCACTGTGCTAAAGTCTGTTAACTAAAATGAGCTAAAAATTACCAAAACACAGACGACTTTTGGACTTTCTGCGATTGGAATCGCGGCTGGTAAAATATTATCTCAATTTAAGTTAATTGTTTTTAAATATAACTTATTCTTTAAACAGTTTTCGCTCTAAGCATACACACAACATGTTTGCCAACAACACACGCAATTTGGTGCGCAGCAGCTTTGTGAGTAAAATAATACAAAAAATGGCGATCGTTTTTCTTGGACTTGTTAAATAATCCAATTATTTATTTATTAGTTGCAGCGCTGCAAGAGCACTTTGGTGGTGGCAGAGCACAACAATGAGGCACTCAATCCGCTGACGCTCAACACAATTACGGCGGCCAAGAAGATCGGCGGTGACGTCACAGTTCTCGTAGCAGGCACAAAATGCGGACCCGTAATTAATTTCCTCTTCTCTTCTTCAGTTGTTGTTTTTGCTTGGTTTGCATAATCAATTTTAAATTTAATTTAATAGGCATCAGAAGCTGTAGCCAAGGTTGAGGGCGTCACCAAGGTGCTGGTAGCAGAGAATGCCGCCTTCAAAGGATTCACAGCGGAATCGTTGACTCCTTTGGTCCTCGCCGCCCAATCGCAATTTAAATTTACGCACATTTTGGCCGGAGCCTCTGCCTTTGGCAAGAACGTGCTGCCACGTGTCGCCGCCAAGTTGGATGTGTCACCCATTTCGGAGATCATCGACGTCAAGTCAGAGGACACCTTCGTGCGCACCATTTATGCGGGCAACGCAATACTCACGTTCAAGTCGAAGGATGCCGTCAAGGTGATCACAGTGCGTGGCACAAATTTCCCACCAGCAGCTACGAGTGGAGGCAGTGGCGCTGTGGAGCAGGCACCCGCTGGTGACTATGCCAGTGCGCTGAGTGAATTTGTGTCGCAGGAGCTGACCAAATCGGATCGACCGGAGTTGACCGGCGCCAAGGTGATCATCTCGGGCGGACGTGGCCTCAAGTCGGGCGATAATTTCAAGCTGCTCTACGATCTGGCTGATAAATTTGGTGCCGCTGTCGGTGCGTCGCGTGCCGCTGTCGATGCCGGCTTCGTGGCGAATGACCTGCAAATTGGGCAAACGGGCAAGATTGTGGCACCCGACTTGTATATTGCAGTGGGCATATCGGGCGCCATTCAACATTTGGCTGGCATGAAGGATTCGAAGACAATTGTGGCCATCAACAAGGATCCCGAGGCGCCCATTTTCCAAGTGGCCGACATTGGCCTCGTCGCAGATCTATTCAACGCTGTGCCCGAGCTCACTGGCAAATTGTAAAGATCGCTATATATATATATGTATGTAATTGTATAAAGCTAACTGATTCTGTTCAGAGTTAAGCATGAAATTGTTGCATTTATTTGAAATTTTAGTCTCTTTTGTGTGTGGCAAGTTTGCCTGCATTTTTTATTAAACAACAACAAAATTGGAGCTGTCAAAGTGCTGTTTTTTTTATTGTCTGCTGTGTCTGCTGTCAGAATATCAATGTTCTTATCAGTATTTGCAGATTATATTATATATTGTCTGACGTTACGCAATAAACACTTTCTTAATAGAAATAATGATTAGTATTTGTTAACAGCAAATTTGTTGAGCTGCCTTCGTTTTTAGTTTAAACAAAGTAATAAATAATGTCTTTTTAAAGTGGCATAATTGTTTTATCTCTTATAAATCATACACGCATATTTATTATTATTACATTTATCTTGGTCCTCTCTCAGACAGTCACAATATAATATTGTTTATCTCCAACGATATGGAAAGTTCCTTAGTTATTTTGTTCTTACATCTATATACTTTTAAATCCATATCAAAATCAAGTAGGTATTTTCGAAAATATTCATTTAGCAGCCAGCTGAGAAACGACAGAAATTCTCAAAGCAAACCTGGACCAGACCCAACCAGACCGAAACATAGAGATTGGGACACTTAAAGCTGAAGCGATGGCCGAGGGATTCAAGAAGTATTTCAATGGCACCACAATCGCCGGACGAGCGAATGTAAGTCGGAATCTGTGTCGGCTAATGCTAATCTTCAGTGTACTCCACTCCTCATTCCCTTCCAGGTCGCCAAGGCAACCTATGCGACAATGGCGCTCATCTATTTGGTTTATCGCGTGCGTCGCGGCAAGGACGTACCGAAGCCACAGGATGTGGCAATTGAGGCGACTTTAGATGAGCCGTATTCGGAGAGCGGGGAGGCTCAGAAGCCAGAGAAGCCGGAGAAAGATTGTGCCATTTGCAGGGAACGCGTTCGACTGCGGGAAAAGGAGGATCCGCCGCCACCACCACCACCTCCCTCTGGTGGTGGCCAAGATCGACGCAGTTGCCAATGCGAAGAGAATCCGCAGAGCAGACAACAGCAGCAGCCGCAGACGCAGCCGCAGCAGGGTAAAAACTGCAGCGCACTTGAAGCGGACGCGGACGTAGTGCATCCCGCCCGTGAGCTAATCACTCAAATGCAGGAGGCCGCTTCCCGTGTCCTGCGCCATGTAATTGGCGCCGTCGTGGGTAACAGTCCGGCTCAGGCCGCTGACAGCGATGAACGTTGCAGCTGCTGCCAACCCTCCTCCTCCTCCATAGAGCAGGCCGAGGATGAGGAGTGGGACTATGAGGTGGACAACAAGCAGCAGTTGAATCGCGAGCGACGCAGTGCACCCAGGCACTGTGAACCGTCGATTACCAGCACCCAATTGGAGTTGCCCCCACAAACAGAGGAGCAGCAGCAGCAGCAGGCGACGGCAACAGCGGAGTCAACTAAGTCATCCCAATCTCAATCCCAAGCGGCGACACAATATCGCTGCTTCGAGGATGACTTTGCCTCGGAGATGTACTTTGAGCACTTTGAAGAATGAGACGATCAGATGGGGATTATCAGCTTTTGGGCCTATCTAAATTTCCAGTTACGCTTCATTTTTTGTACAGAAATATTCTTTAGCAATTTATTAAATTTCATACATATTTCACACGAGAAATTGAGCTAGTTTTAATACCCTGCACCTATTTTAAATGGGTATAATGATACTGACGGAGTGTATGTAACAGGCAGAAGAAAGCATCTGCGATCCCATAAAGAATATATATTCTAAATCTTAAATATTTCGCTTTTTTAAATTAAAATTTAATATATTTTATTAGTTTGCTTCTTTTGGGTTGACTAACTTTAGTTGACATTAAATAAATAAATATTTAACATCTATAGTCCAGGGTATATCGTAGTCGAACTCACTCGACGAAAGCATTCTTACTCGTTATTTTTTATTTGTTTTAAAAATTACAACAGATTATTGTTTAGCACTTCTCTCTGATAATTGTGTAAGTATGCTAATAAACTGAAATGACACAATGACTTACAATTCCCTATATATAATTATATTTTTATTTATATAAATGTAAAAGAAAACGCCAGAAAAGAGGGGAAAACTCTAATCACGAGTGTGCTCAAAAGAAAGACAGATAGTCAAGTATATACTGGAAATTGTCAGCCGGCTAAGTTCTTATCTGCGAGCACAGCAGAGGGCATAGCAATAGTTACACTGCATCAACTCGAATTGTGTTGAGCAGCAGCAAAAAAAAACGCCTTCAGTGTTTCCGTGTTTCTCATTTTTTTGTTGTGGGAAAGCATATTCATTCACAGTGACGCAGACGCCGACGTTTCTGTTATGTGATTTGTAGCGTAACAAATGATTACAGCTGCGCAATTTTCATCCCGCTCGAGTCAATTCTGTAATGCGCTACGAAACACAAAAATGTTATTAAAAAATCGTAACTTTTTATTAATAAATTAAAGGTTGGACTATATATATATAAATGTTAGTAAGCTAAGAAATAAATATTTAGTAAAACCATATATTATTTATTGAATAATGCAAAACAAAATATTAAAAGAAAATATATATCAAATTGCCTTAAGCGGCAATAAAAATTCATAGTTTTCAATGATTACCGCATAATCTTAACAGAATCCATTCAACTCTGAATTCAGATATATATGTTATTAAGTTAACGATAATGCTAAGCTTTAAAGTGCAACTCACAAGCATTTCAGAAGTGTCTCAAACGCGAGCTGTAAACTAAAGAGACCCGCAAGAGAGTGTGGAAAAGCGATCCCGCTCGCTGATAGCTTGAATAATTTTTAAGCTCCAGAGTATGGAATTTGAACGATCGAGCTAGTCAGTCACTTATCAACCAGAGAGCTGAAGAGACGTATCATTGAAGTGAAGTCAAGTAAAGCAAATTAAATTAAACAAGTTGTTTAGTGAACGTAAAAGAAATTAATCTGTGAAAATGCACAAGACTCCAATTAACGAGTTGCGTCGCGTGTGCGTTATTGGAGGTACATAAATACAATAATAAAATGTGAATTGGATTATACGTTATATATATATATATATATATTTTAGCCGGCACCGCTGGATTAAGTGCATTGAAAAATGCATTGGAGGAGGGCTTGGAGGCAGTCGCCTACGAGCAGGGCACCGAAATCGGTGGCACTTGGATATTTTCGGATAAAATGCCCAAAGATGAGTACGACGAGGTGCACAGCAGCATGTACGAGGGATTGCGGTAGGTCTCCAATTAAATAAACCAACAAATATTCCACATTGTGTGTTTAAAAAACAAAAAAGTCGCTTTTGATCATATAAAAGATAAATTGCATAATTGGGTAAAAGTGGTTGGCCTAGTTTATCTTTATCTCTTCTTTTACTTTTTACGTATTAAGTGCAGCACTGATATTTTTTAAATAACTTAATTTAATTATTTGGTTTTAAGGGTACAATTAAGATTGGTTGAATCATTCATAATTAAGCTTTCCTCTTGCAAAATACAATTGCAATTTTTTGAAATATTTTAATTTAAGTATGCTCTTGATAAATAGAGATTTTTTGAATAACTTTAAGTTAACTAGACTCTTGAAAAACTACAGCTCTTATCAGGCATTTGTCCACTAATCCTATTCCTAGTCTAACCCCAAAGTCAACTAGAATTTTGTTTTGAAAAGTCCAATAATGTAATAATAATGCTGTAAAGCACAACTAATATACTTTTGTTTACTAGAATGAGACAGCTTTTAATGTAACTTATGCATAAGGAAAATGTGACTGTTTAAAAAGCAAATACCTATTATAAAATAATATAATAAACTCACTGTATTTGTATGCATATTTTACAGCACAAATTTGCCCAAGGAAGTAATGGGTTATCCGGACTACCCTTATCCCACAGAGATAGACGAGTCCTTCATAACATCGCAGCAAGTATTGGAATTTCTGAGATCCTACGCGAATCACTTCAACTTGTTGCCGCACATAAAGTTACAACACGAGGTCATCAGGGTGCGACCCCGTTTAAACGATTGGGAGGTGAGTGCTGACGTGATTGACACATTGACAATGAGCTTTCCGTCAATAAAATATTGTTATTGTTTACTTGAGCGCGTCTCTGCGATTAAATGTAATGCATTTTGTAATGCTCTTTTTTCGTTGCTTTTGTTTTTATGCAGGTCTATGTTTGGGATCACATCAACGATACTTGCAATCCGATCTATTATGATTTTATATATGTATGCAATGGCCACTATACGGAACCAGATATGCCCCAAATCGAGGGCATGGATCTCTATGAGGGCAAACAAATTCACAGCCATCTATATCGCAAGGCGGACAAATTTAAAGGTGAGAATCAGTCGCACGATTGCATGAATTTTGAGTAACCAGTCAGCTACCACTAAAGATAAGATTGCGTTTCCGCATGTGCGGAATCTTTTCATTTTTTGTCTAGCAACAGTCTGGCATTTGGTTGTCGTTTTCATAAATAATGACGTCTTATCAATGGTCTGACATCGTCGTGGAATAATTTTCATACACTAACCCACTTTTGATAAGAATAGTTGGATGAAAGATTAATTTAATATTTTGAATGATTATTAATTAATCGTCTTCTTAGTATGTATTTTATAATCTTCAATAATCCTTGTCTTTTTATATATGTATTTGATGTTCTTCAACACCAGAAAACCTTAAGCTTTACAACTATCTATGTCATTCTTTAGACAACGCAATCTCTGATAGATAGATCAGATAGTTTTAGACATTATAATCTTCAGCTATCTTTATATATTTTTCATCCACCTTTATCTCTGCAGATCAGACAGTTTTAATCATTGGCGCTGGTCCCAGCGGCATGGATATCACAAATCACATTCGAGTTGAGGCCAAACATGTCTATTTGAGTCATCACCTGTCGATGACACCGAATACCACATTTATGGGCAATGTGACACAGAAACCGGATGTGGCACGATTCACCAAAGGGGGTGCCATCTTCAAGGATGGCAGCGAGGAGAGATTCGATCATGTTGTCCATTGCACTGGCTATCATTATAGTTTTCCCTGTCTGAGCACCGATGTGGGCATCCAAGTGATTGATAATTTTGTGCAGCCCTTGTGGAAGCACTGCATCAATATTAATAATCCGACAATGTCGTTCATTGGACTGCCCTTCAATGTGATACCGACGCACATCTTCGACATGCAGGTGCGATTCACCCTGAAATTCTACACGGGCCAGCGAGAGTTGCCAACCAGGGAGCAAATGCTGGCGGAACTGGAGAAGGAGCAAGGAGAGCGTTGGGCTTGTGGTTATCCCAATCGCAAGAAGGCCCATCAAATGGGCGAACGACAGGTGGGAAATAGTATACTTATACTTAAGAAAAATCCAATTAAACTCCTTT
Source organism: Drosophila glabriapex (assembly GCA_035042305.1). Taxonomy (NCBI): domain Eukaryota; kingdom Metazoa; phylum Arthropoda; class Insecta; order Diptera; family Drosophilidae; genus Drosophila; species Drosophila glabriapex. Next base: position 4,661,256 of record JAWNLN010000046.1, on the reverse strand, counting down.
TAACATTTTCCAGTTTGATTATTACAATGAGCTGGCAAATATGACGGGCATTGATAATATTAAGCCGGTTATTTTAAAGTTGATGAAGGATTGCGGCAAGAAATATATTTTCGAATTGGATACTTATCGCAATCATCGCTACAGGGTCTTGGATGATGAAAGCTTTTCAAAATACCCATTGTGATACCATTCTATATGCATCTCTGTATTTTATGTAGCTTATTTGCATTTAATTATAAAATTATGAAAATAAATTTACTAAATTTTAAAACGTTCGCCTTGTTATATCAGCCAGCTTTGTGTAGCTCAACGGTGATCTTGTTGAATTAGTTGGCAACGCTGTTGATGTTCGGTTCTCAAAAGGAACTTTTAATTTGATGCAGTTCTGTTATCAATTTGTACGGAATGCGAAAAAATGTTATTTCGACAATACTAATAATTGTTATTTATTGCAAACACTGGACATTTGATGTTGTAAATACATAATTTAATAATTTATTCATTCAATTAAATTCAAATTTCGCCCGCACTATGTGCTACTACATATTATTATAATTATTAAAAGTATTTTTAAGTCAGCACGCACACTTCTTTTTTAATATTTATATAAATATATACTACTATTATTTTTATAGAGGGCTACTACTAATGCTACTACTTTAGTATGCTTTTTTTGCTTAGCCTAATTACTACTTTTTTTAGCTTTAGCACTGTTGTTGCTGTTCATATTGCACACGTCTTCGTCTTCCTGCTTGCTGTTATGGCTGCTGCTGCCCGCGCTGTTACTGTTACTGTTGTTGTGCGTCTCGACTGTGCCCATTTTCTGAAAATCACAATCGATAATTCGCTTGCGTTTGCGCAACGGTCGACTACATTCCGCTGCCGAAGCGCTGCTGCTGTTATTGTTGCTGCCGCTGTTATTGCTGTTGCCGCTGTTATTGGTGTTGCTGCTATTATTGCTGCTGTTGTTGCTGCTGTTATTGCTGTTGCTGCCCCCCGATGTGGGCGATGTGGGCGTGGGCTCTTTGGTCTGGATTAGCGTGCGTTTGCTTTGCAGTCGCGTTATCTTCAGTATGGGCAGCTTTTGTGTCGCCGCCTCCACCGCGTCCGCCGCCTCTGGCAACACGATGCAGTGCGTCGTCTCCAGCGAATCAGCAGTGGGCGACTGCGATTGCGATTCCGATGTCGATGTCGATGCTGATGGTGATGGCGTTGTCCTCGCTGGCGTTGTCTTTGGTATGGATTGCAGCTCCTCCTCCTGCTCCTGCTCCTGCTCCCGCTTCCGCTCGTGCTCCGGCTCCGGTTCTGGCTCCGCTTCGAGCTTTTGCTTTTGTTTCAGCTCTTGCTCCTGCTTCAACTTCTGCTCCTTCTCCTCTTGCTGCTCCCTCTCCCGCTCCTCCTCTAGCTCTCCCTCGTCCTGTTTCCTCGCCCCCTGCTCCACCTGCTCCTCTGGCTTGGCCTTACTGCAGTCGAGTGGCTCTTGGTGCTCCTCCTCTGCCGTCCTGCGCTGCTCCTCGTAATGCTTGCGCTGCTCCGGCGTCAAGTGCGCCTTGTAAAAGTCCACAATGGGCAATGGTATGGGTATTGGTATGGGCAGCGGTATTATAATCGGATATGGCACCATCACCGTAACCGGTGGTGCCGCACCCAACAGTGCACCCAGTGCTCCTTGCAACTCCGGCAACTGTGGCAACTGCGGCTGCTGTGGAAATTGTAGCTGTGGTGGTGCTGCAAAGTGGCCACCAAAGCCACGCGGCAACATGCCATGCGGTGGTGCAAGAAATGGATGCGGTGGTGGTGGTGGATGTGCTGCTGCGGATCGTGCGCCGAAAGGATGAACCACATGCAACCCATTTGGAGGTGTGGCAAAGTAGCTGGCCGGCAAACTGGTGGGTGGTCGACCCAGCGGTGGAGGATGTTGCTGCTGTGGCGGATGTTGCTGCTGGGCATTTTGCTGCTGGGTATGTGGCAGCTGAGCATGATGTTGCTGCTGCTGCTGCTCCTGCATGGGAGATAGCGGTGGCAGTGGCACGCTGCTGCTGGCAAAGTCAACGCTGAGTGGAGCCGACGGTGATTGCTGCTGCTGCTGCTGTTGTTGTTGCTGCTGCTTCTGTAGCAGACTGGCAACTGTCTCGGAGCCAACGGCACGATGAGAACGCTTGCGGCGACCTGGTTTTGAGGCACTCAGTCCATGCTGGCGTTGCAACTGTTGAGCAGATGCAGTTGGAGCGGAAACGGGCGCGGAGATGGGCGTCTTTTGGGCCAGCAACTTGGAGGCGGGCGCCACTGAGATCAGAGGTTTGCTGGGCGGCGTTAAACATGGCGAACTGCGCTTCGAGGCGGTTGTTGCAGCTGCTGCTGCAACTGTTGCACCAACTGCTCCAGTTGGACCCGGCGACACCGATATTGTGGACGCAGGCGAGGCGGAGCGGCTCCGACAATTGCGCAACCAGAGATCGGGCGTTATCAGTGCCGCCTTGTCGTTGTCCAGTCCCTGGTCGCGCAGATGGGGATTCATGTCGAGATGCGCCTGCGTCTCGTTGCAGAAGATCTGCATCTTGTACTGATTGAGACACTTCTCCGAGCAGAACTGCAGCTGCGAGGCCCCATCCTGGAAGTCCACATAGCTCACGGCGTGCCGCACGTGCTTGCACCAGTCGCATGTCTTGGCCTTCTTGAAGGATGCCCGACGACTCTGCCCGAAACAGGACTCGGAACAGTAACGTGGTCCATCGCTGCTGGTCAGATAATCCGGTGCATTCTCCGCAATAGGTCGGTGACACCAGCAACAGTTGTTGTAGTCTGCAAAATTAATCAAAGCTCATTTTGAATATCCCTAAGGTGGCAGTGCTGAGAAGCGCATAGAGGGGCAGCAGTAGGGTGTGTGAGTTTTAGTTCGTTTAGTTAGGCTTTTAGTTGTGTTTCAGCATTTTGGGTATCATTAGAAATTTCCCAACTTCATATCCCAGTTTAACATCAATATTTCAATTGCTATTTTATAATTTTCCTATCATTCGTTTCATTTTGTGCTTCACGAGTCCACTAATTTAACTACAGATCTATTCAATGTCTGCTTCCTCTTTCGTGCAGCATATTTATAGATAACAACAATAGTCTGCCCTTTGCCCACTTTCTGTTGCAGAATCAACCCTTCGCTTACCGCATTCATTCGCTGAATATTTGGTATACATTTTTTTTAAAAACTTATAAGCCATATTTGGGTCTTAATGAATCTGTTATTCGATAATGCAGCAAAATCGAGCAGCAGCCGAAAACCAGCAACAACAAAAAATCTGTTAAACCCAACCAGTTGATGCCAAAGCTAGCAAAGTTTTAAACCTGTCTGCCTGCATAATGACTGACTAGCTACTGGCTGCTGGAGGGATTGAGGCGAGTGCTGCACCCATGCCGGGCACAAGTCGAACTTATCAAGTTGCAACAAATATCAATAACAACGGCAGCAGAGGCAACGAAAGCAGCAGCGTTGAGCCAACAGATTTTTGATTTTGATTCTGATTTTTGGCTCCACAGCTATCAAGTTGTCCAGCTAAATAAGCTGCAGCCATCAAAGGGCTAAAAACTTAGGCTTTGATTGACTTGTGCTGGCCGGGCAGAAGACCTATTTGAGCATATATATTTTGGAAGATACATTTAATATAGTTGTGAACAGTAAAAGGGCATCGCTGGTTACGCAAACAAAAACCTTGTCTTGGATAAACAAAAAAAGTAGTTAATGTTCTTGTCCTCTTTACAAATCCAATCTAAAGCTTTTTTAAGAAGAAGTTGATGTAGTTATCCTTTCGATAGTAATAAATACAGTTATTTTGATAGCACTAAAAGGAAAGTGTGTGTGTATGAGTAAATCTGTGTATGTGTAATGAAAGCAGGGTATATGCTAGTCAAGCATAGCTGATTGGCTTCAGCACTCACCTATTTTCTCCTCGGCATGCGATGTTGTCGCAGTCGGTTTGCCAATTGAGTGGGGACTCTTGGAGTCATCCTCGCGGGAGCTGCGTGTATCGTGATCCGAGGGTGTTGTCGTATTGCTGTGACAGTTCAAATTGCTCGACTTGCGATTGTTGCTGTTGCTGTTACTGCTACTATTGTTGTTGTTGTTGCTGTTGCTATTGTTGTTGTTATTGTTGTTATTGTAGGCTAAAGTGCTGCTGCGGCTGCTGCGCAAATAACTGCGATGTTGCTGCTGCTGCTGTTGTTGTTGCTGCTGCTGTTGTTGTTGCTGTTGCTGGTGTTGCGTTGCCACTGCGACAGCAGCAGCACTTTGTAGCAAACGGGATGTCTTTGCCGTTAGGTCGAGTCGATCCACATCGACGCCATCGAAACCATACCAGCCGAGCAACTCGTTCATTGTATGCTGCGCGAATTCCTGGAACGAAATGATAACCGAAACAGAAATAGAATCAGAAACAGAAGCAGTTGCCAAAAGATTAACTCATCGTTTTTGTTCCTTTTTGATAGGCATGCCAATGATATAAGGTGACGGACGCAATTCAGCCGAATGCTGACACAGTTTCAGTTACGACAATCGCACAAAAAATGCAAAAAATAAAGAAAAGGAAGAATGCTCTCGCTGAAAGTGCTCGACTAGGAGATACCCTAAGCACAAGTCCAAGTAAAAATAACCTGATGAAAAATTCGTTTTTCTTTTCTTTGCTTGACTAATGTTCTACAGATAATTATATTAATGTCAAGGTATGTTCAAACTCAATTGGAAGGCTACAAAAATTTATATATTTAAAGTATAGCTTATATAGTTATCCGTAGTTGATTTTGATCGATAACAATATCGATATAGTTATCGTTTATATTAAGTAAACTGAATCGGCTCATGGTATCCGGAAATCTATGTTTTACAGCGCTTCTAGTTTCTTAATTTGACTCTGTTCTTAATGCTGATCAGTAATTTATATGCCTTATGTGCTCGAAAATGCTTCCTTCTGTTGCCAACTTTAGCACAACCTTTTTTAGGCCATTTTCAAAGGGCTGAGACTATGAGAATAGCCAGCCAAAAGTGGCTCGTGTCATTCAATAGCCGCCTGACAACATTCTCACATTTTTGGCACATCGACAGATAGTTAAGAGGCAGGCAGGCAGGCAGGCAGGCAGGCAGGCAGGCAGCTGAACGAGTATCTTGTGGAAACATAATACTCCCTAGCTAGCTCTGAACGCTATCTACATGCAACATTGCTGCTGCAGGTGCAACTCAGTGAGCCGCATAATCGTAACTACTACTTCTTGTTGCATGCAACCGCATTATGTTGCCCTTGCGGTAGCAGCTTAATAATAAGCATATATTTTTGCAGCACATGATTTTTAAGTGTATATTAAATATATAATATTTATTAATTATCTGATAAGAATGCAAAGGGCCATTAAAGACTACGAGCAACATTTAAAAGTTGTAGACAATAAAATAATAAAAAGAGATCCGAATAGTTTAAGATGGAAAGTTGCATTTGGATAAAAGTTAATAATATTTCCGCTGTGTTCCTCATCAATCAAGCAATCTTCATAAATGGATGATATAAATAATTATTATAAGTGTTCTTAATGACTTAAGCTTCAAAAAATAAACAAAAACTAAATTTGGCTTTCACTTTCTCTAACAAACAGATATCATATTATAAATATAACTTTATATTTGCTTGACTGACTTATCTCTCTCTCTCATTTTCTGTAATCAAAACGAATCTTTTCACAAAATCAATTATGATCTTAACTTTAAACAATTGCATTTATTTTATATTATTTTAAAGTAGCAAAAAACAACTGAATTCATCGGAATTAGTTTGGCAAACATTTGGCTTTCTCTTCCAAAAAAAGCCTGTTTTAAAGTTATGTGCAATTATATATAATTATATATATATATATATATTGTAAATTTTCGTTAGCAATAAATTGCACAAATGTAGCAAAAGCTTTTCGGACGTTAAATAGAAAATATATTAATTGGTAATTTCAGCATTTGTGCATTTAATATTGCCTTTTAAAGTTGTTTAAATGCGTAATAATGTTGCGTAAAGAGTTGTGGAATGGATTATGGCTAAATTTGTAATTAATAACTTTGATGAAACTTGCCGAAACACACACACACACACACGCAAGTGTGTTACACACACTCGCATAAGCATATCAATTAACACACACAAAAATAAAGTTTCTCATGGAAGGAGGGAATGTGGGGGGCAGGGCGGTGTTGACTAGTTTTTTTTGGGTATATGGATAACATTTGCAGGCATAATCCTCTAAGTTGTTTATGTTGCTGTTGCTGTTGTTGATGTTGCATGCTCTTCTTTGCAATGGGATCTGTGCCTTTTGCCAGCTGCAGTTCACCAACCCTCAACCCTCCCCCCTTTCTCAGATGCTGTGCTTGATATTGATATGCATCGAGAGTGTGCGAGTGTGTGCGAGTGTGTGTGTGTGTGTGTGTGTATGGGAGTTGCCTTTTTGCATACAATACTGTTTTAAAATTCAACAACAATGTGTGCCACACAAAAGCATGATCAGAGTCGGAGTTGGAGTTGAAGTTGGAGTCGAAGTTCTTTGCGGCTTTTAAAGTTTGTTTGGGTTTTCGTTTCTCGTTTCTTGAAATGAAACAAACCAAAATGATATATCTACATGCATGTATGTGTGTGTGTGTGTGTGTGTTCTGTATGGATATACGTAAATTTCACACAAGGCTACGCAGCAACTGCATTAAGACATATCAAATTACATTGAAATTCTCATATTCAAAGTCGTCGTCGATGTTGTTTTCATTGTTGCTCTTGTTGTTGTTGTTGTTGCTGACTGCAACAGTCAAATAAGGCGGGACAGAACTGAGGACAGTGGCGTTACCAAAAGGGGGCCTGCAGCGAAAAAGGATTCATTGCAAAAGATATAGAAAATATCCTTTGTATATTTCAAAGCAATTTATGGAATATTTTGTTCTGATTATTTATTTTAAAAGAATCTTTAATCAGCTTTACTTTTAAGTAATAACTCCAAAGAATTTCATAATTTTTTAAAAATATTAATTTACATTTGTATACCCTATTTAATATATATTCAACTATTACTAAGGAAGAAATACCAAACAAATTTTAATCTAATGCTTCTGAAATCCATATTTGACATAACTGATTAACTGATAAATTAACTTTTAATTACGAGTAAAGTTAGTTTAAGGAAACCCCCTCTCTAACTACTCGCCACTGTGCCCTTCTACATTTACTGGGAACATTTTTGGTGCTTCTGAGGAATGCTTCAAATAAATTACTCATACGACATGTGTAAAATGTTGACACAGTCGATGACAGTTTGAATGCGACAAGACAAGCTAACAAAACAACCACATGCAATTTAAGGGCGTGGCGAACGACAAGATTTTTGGGCAAAATCTCGCTTTTGCCAAATGCCACAGAAATTGAGAAATAATTATAGGTTGCCAAAGCGACCGAACGACTGACTGAATGAATGAATGAATCACAAGTTGTGAAATCTCTGCCAATGCCTTGTGACTTGACTGATTTGCGACTTGCTAACTAACTGCTGCCCAATAAGCAGCTTGGCATTTGTCATGCGATACATCGCCGGGCACTGGACACTGGACACTCTCTGCCCACTGTACGCACAGTGGGATTAAGCGGACGCTGCCAACTTGATGACACAGCGCAAGCCGTCTAATCAGCGGCTGTAAGTCTGTCTGCCCCAAAGTCTTGCAACGTCTTGAAAAAGATCACACGCTCGCTTGGCTCTCAGCCCTCGGCCATAATTTTGCCGCCCCCTCCCACCCCCTTCCCCCTTGCCAAGCCGCTCTTTCTCTCTCTCTCTCTCTCTCTCTCTCTCTCTCTTAGCCAAGTGGTACACTGCGAGAAATGTGAGTTTATTTGTACAAGGTGCAAATGTGTAAATTAAACAAAATTGATTTATTTATTTAAATTAAATTATAATTTGTCAGCTAAGGAATATTCAGCTGTACTTTTAAAAGTTAAAATCGGCATCAAGAAGACAAGATGACATTTTTAAAACCTACTTAAAATAAACATTTATTTCTGTGAAAATATAAATCACAATATAAATGATAAATAAATGAAAAAGAATTGTGTTGTTAACTGAAATGTGACAAGATTTACAATTTGATTTATGTAAGATTTTCCTGAGTGTAAAATTGACTGGTTTTGTTTGTCTCGCTGACTGTGTAGAGTATTAACAATTCGCACGATAAAAATCTTGTGACTGGCTGCAAGGCATATCGATTACACGCCTCAGGTGCGACCTCGACTGTGGTGGAGGTTTATTGCAGTGGAAGGGGAAGCTGGCCGACGGAGGAGGCGGGCGGTAGGCGGACTGGAGGGGCTTACTTATAGGCAAAGGAGACGCACGCCCGTCCGGCTCAAGTTCAGTTTGGTTCAGTTCGCAGTCCAAGTCCAACTGTGCGGTAATCGGAGGCGCATTTGCTGTTAGCTCTTTTTTTGTTGTTGTAAGCATATCATTTCTACCTTATGATACCTACTCGCTCTCTCTCTCTCTCTCTCTTTGTCGCTCTCTCTCTCTCTCCCTCTCTGTCTCTCTAGCTGCCACAGTAGCTCTATCTCGCTCTTAGTGTGCTCTGGTGTCTCTGTCTGTTGTTGGATTTTTAATATCATTTGACTGTTAATTTATGTTTGGTTTTTAATTTCTGATTTGTGCGTTCGTTTTGGAGCTCAGCTGCGTTGCCTGCAGATGAGGGGAACCGGCTAAGTGGGAGAGGGGGGTCTTGGGCAGCCTCCCGACATTTAAACTTGCGCTCATTGCAAGCAGCTGAAATTCTAAACCGAAATGCGAATAAAAATCAATTAATTAAAAAATGAAATTCTATGCGCTTTTCAGTCTGTTATTGTTGTTCTTGTCATTATGGAGTTGAAGTTGAAGTTGAAGTTGGACTTTTGTCTGGTTTGTCATGGCTGAAATGGCTGCTGAATTTACTCGCTTACCCTTTTCCCATTCTTGCAATCATTTCCCCATATACTACTATACATATATACACATATATTTTTCAAATTCCATTTAAATTATTGCTCAAAGTATCTGACAGATACAGTTGGCAATTGCCAGCATTCTTTACGCTTCCCTGTCTCCCCTCTGCTGTCTGTTAAATTTCGCAAAAAATCTCATTTTACAAAAACATATCAAATTTTCGTTTTTATTATGAATCTCACAAATGAACTGGAGCTGACTTGATGAGTGTTTTTTTTTCGTTTTTTTTTTGTGAGTCCAGATCCAAGTTGCAGCCAGTTCCCGTTTCGAGAGCCACTTCGACGATTGTCAAGAACAGCTGCATACACTGAGCGAAAAGCTTGAGTTGGATGGCTGCTTGAATTTAAGGAGTGCTGTCTTCAAAATATGTGATTTTAATAAGGTCTTTTAATTGATTCAAGTTTTATGCAAACGAATAACGCTGAGCTATTTATCATATTTTATGATATATCATATATCATACAAATATCGAATATCGTAGTCACTCTACTTATGAAATCAGATCATATATTCACATTTTATCCGGCACTGTTAACTCTTTTGATAAATTTGTCAAAGTACTTATCACATTAAATCACCTTTTCATATCTTATCAATGTCGGTAGACGCTGCAGTTATTTTCGTAGATATATTTATATTTTACTTATATTTTTTCCAGCATCTGATGAAGCTATCTTGTGATATTAAATCCCCATTGGTATTCTCTTCTCATATATACATAGATATATATTTAATTTTACCTTTATCTTTCTTCTATTAATATTCCATCCAGATCAGTATTCACTTCTCATATATAGACAGCTATATTTATATTCACAGCATTTATATATCATAGCTATATTCATATTGGATAGCAGCTCCTTTTTGCACCTCATCTATTTGGGTAGTTAGCTGAGGTTCTAGTCATAGTTATAGCCAACTGAAATAGCTTGGCTGATGGCTGATGGCTGATGGCTGTTGGCTGCTTGCTGGCTGCTAGCTGCTTGTGTTATGCGAGTCGGCCACATTAATACATGTCTACGGTTACTCAAAAAGAAACCTAATAGAATAATGTAAAGTATACGCTGGCAATGGCTAACGACGGAGACGATGGGCAACCCAATACGCTTATAATAACTCACCCTGAACCCAGCAGTAGTAAACTGAACTCACAGCTCAACTGAGAGCTGTTCTTGTTGTACTTGTTGTTGTTGTTGCTGTTGTTGGTGCTAGAAACTAAAGCGAGCTAAACCAAGCTGCAACACAGAGCCAACTAGAGATGGTGATGGAGACGTAGTCGGGCCAAATCCAATTCAGCTCTCAGTCACCACCACCACCAACACCACCCCAAAAAAAACACAAAAAAAAAGAAGAAAAAATACAAAAAATGAAAATAACAGCAACAACAATAACAAATTCTAGAATTACGCTAGTTTTCTCAACGGTAAGGCACACACACACATACACACACATGCACAAACATATATGTGAGTGTGTCGTGCACAAAGTCAGTCGGTTTTTAGTTTGTTGTAATCGAATATCGATAGCTCGGGATTGAATGACGCGCGTCCTTCTTTTAAATTCTTACATGACATACTTGTGAGTCTCTGTCTCTCTCACCCTCTCTCTCTCTCTCTCTCTCTCTCTCTCTCTCTCTCAGTCTCTCTCTCAGTGTATATGTATTACTGTGTGTGAATTTTCAGTTTTCCTCATGTCTTGTTTTGCAACTTAATATTTTATTTCATTTAAATGTGTGTGTGTGTGTACATCAGATATGGGTTGACTCTCTATACAGACATATACATATACATAGAAATACATATATATATATATATCTATATAGAACTGTATAGATATATATAGGATTGTTACTGTGCACATAGATGTGTATTGTGTTACAATGACCTTTTTGCTTTTGAGAAGAGTGGGTTAAAATTGCGCATACTACAAGAGACTATATGTATTTGTATAGAGGAAAGAAGGGAAAAGAAAAGAAACTGAAAATTTTACTAAAAGAATTAGACAAATGGAAATAGTTTCAATTTAGTAAGTCAAGCAAACACTTAAGATGTCGCCCAAATCATTGTATTTCACATAAAGTTCACTTTGCTCTTCATTTCTATCTTTCTCATTCGTATCCTGATCATGGATACAAAGAGGAAGGGACTGAGACATTGAGAGTGCGCCAGAGAGAGAGAGGGGGTCTGACACATAGGAATTAAGAGACTGAGTAATCGAGAGAAAGGGGGACAAAGTGCAAGTGAGAAGGAGAGATAGTAATAAAGAGAGTCAGACAACCAGAGAGTGAGCAGAGGGCGAAATTGAAACAGAGAGAGAGAGTGAGAGAGTAGAATTGATAGAGTGAGAGAAAGAGAGAGATGATAAGGAAGAGAGTGAGACGGCGATATAGAGAAAGAGATAGCAAGAAATAGATTTGAAATGAGAGGATGAAGTAGAAAGATAGTAATTCGTATTAAGATCAAAATATTTAGTAAATTATAACTTTTACAAAATTTATAGAAATCACTTAATAAACATCAAACTCTGCCTTACTTGAACTCATGAGAATCGAATAGAGGGGTAGTTTTGTTTTTAAATTGATTGAAGTGCAGAAAAGGTATATAAGCACTTTGTATGCGTTATATTGTTTTAGCCGAGAGCCATATAGAGTTACAGCCATGTTAATTTGCCGTTCTATGTCGTATTTGTGTATTGACAACACTCGACTCTCTTTCGCCCTTTTTAGCCATGTCTTTGTGCACTTCTCTACTCGCAGAACATACTCAAGTCTCGACTCACAAAAAAGGTCTCTCGTTGCAAGTGGCTGATGGCATTGGTAGCATCAATGCAGCAGCTGCACTCGAGCGCCATCTGATGCATGGTGGCGTCAACAGCAGCAACAGCAGGTCAGGATAGGTCATGCATACATACAAGCATGAGGAAAGGAGACTGGGGTTTGGGTTGTGGGAAGGGATTCTTTTATTCACTTGTCCTGCATAATGTCGCCCACTCAGTGGCTCAAATTAGTTTGAAATTATTTTAATTTGATGTCTCGCTCTAACTAACTAGCGCCACCTGTCGTGTAGGAGTTGCTAGCTTCGTGCTGATGCTGCCTGCACAGGGTGCCTCATGTTACATTCCTATCCCTTTCTCTCTGTCACTCTCTCTCTCTCTCTCTTTCTCTCTCTCACACTCTCTCAACTGCATTTGCTGGTGTTCTCCTCTAGAATTTATCATATTCTATTTTGTTTGTAATTCAATCTGAAACGCTGTTATTAAAGTTCTGTTGCTGCCGCGTCATTTGATCTATATGCCTAGGCACACACCCCCCACCCCCCACACACACCCCACACTGAGTGGCTGCTAGGCCAGCGTTGTCATTGTGTGTTTGTAACTCAATCCAACTGCTTTCTGCACTAGCCCAACATGCAGAAGGTTATAACTCCGATGGATATATAGAAAATTGTGCGTGTGGCCAAGTGGCAAGCAAATAGTAACTGCAAGGAATGACATCCATATATATACATATATAGTAAAACAGGACACCAAAATGGAATAGCTCTACATAAAAACAGTTATCGAAAATATTTGTATTTAAGTTTTCTAGAAGTGATTTAATGATTTTAAAAATCAATGCAATTCTTTTCAAAGTATTAACCGATCCCTACAAGCATTTTCAAGGCGTCAAACCATAACTATAAATCTATTCCTTTTGAAAATCGACTAAATTTTGAGTAAGATATTGCAATGGAGCTTGTGTGTCCAAATTTGAATGCAGTTTTAATCTAGAACCCAAAACATCATGGAATGGGAATAGTGGGTAGATTGTGAACCAATTCGCAAAGTGTCGAATAACCTTTTAGGGTGATTAAAGCATAGTCCTTTTATTATTATCGTCGCATGTGAGCTAATGCGTACTGAGACTTGAATAGCAACTGTTATATTTGTCAATATCATTTATGACGCCCACAAGCAGTTATTAATTTCATTCAGTACAATATGGGTCTCCACCTTAGCCTTTGGCCTAAAACACAAGTGTGCTAAATTTATCATGATTCGACTTGCATGCGAGGGCTGTCAGACAAGTTATGCTATCTATGTTTATAGTAAGAACAGTTAAGCTATCGAGAAATAGGAAAACTTTCGCACTATAAAATCATCGATTCAAGTGTATTGAAGTATATTAAAATTTGGTTAGGTTTTGAATCTTTTAGTTTAGATTATTTAAAAGAAAGAGAATAAATATTAATACCTAAAAATCTTTAGCTAGGAGCTAATTATACAACAACTTTTAAATTTGTAGTTTCGAACTAAATACAAATTGAAAATGATAACAAATAAAACTTGTTTTCCTTTTTGTAGTTATGTAAATGTTCAAATTTAGAATCTCCCCAATAATGTGTGTCTTGTTCATTGGCTCCTTTCGCGCGCGCACATCCTTTTGAGACGTTGGAACGTTTGTTTTGGTTTCGGTTCGGTATCGGTTTGGTTTGAGACGGACTGGCGAGGGAGGACAGAGGACAGACGACGCGACGCTGTCATAAAGCGGAAACCTTGAAGCATATCGCCTTACAAAAGTCCTATCGAATTGCACCCATGAGGCGCGTTAATGTTGTATTTGTTGTGTGTTTGTTGTTGTTTTCATTATTATTGTTGGGCTGTAATTATGCTGTCTGTTTTCTGGCTTGCGTTTCTCTTTCTCTTTTCCCTTTTTTGTTGCTTCTCTCCATTAATTTTGTTGTTGCTTGGTTTGCAGCAAATGCAGCTTATAATTATGGCCCGCTGATTGAGCCAGGTAAAAATAAAGCGGTTAAATTTCAATATTTTTAATTGATACTTTTTATATACAGAAAGTGTTGCATACTTTCTGGGGTAACTGTTGGGTGTCAGTTGAGAGTGTGTGGCTGTGAGTGTGTGTCTGTGTGTGTGTGTGTAGATAGCATAATGAGTATGACAATGTGATTTCTGTGGATAATGGGTTGACATTTTGAAAGCATCCATTAAAACATTAATTATAAATCGTTGCATTTTTAACAGCAAATATCTAATTAGTATTTTTTGGATTTTTTATAGCAAAAGATTTTTTCTAATCATACTTTTTATAATAAATCATTATACTTTTAATCGTAAATAATAATATTAAAATGTTTACTACATATTTATAACTAAAGTATGACTTATATCTGATAGTACAATCTATTATATGTATAAAATATTAGTAATATTTGTGTTCTATATGAATAATTGAATTATGACGTTAATCTAATATTGGCCGCTAAATTATTTAAGATTTTTTTTAATAAACACACAATTTATAAGTTTCCTAGCTTCATTCCCTGAAATGGCCACTTCAACGGCATTCAAGCAAAGTTGCAGACCCAAGATCAATCTCAAGCAAGAAGAAGTAAGAAAACTCTAGTCGAGAGAGCTCGACTAGCAGATACCCCTTAGCTAAGAATACGTCTTGTATACAAGCCAATACAGATATAAAGAAGCTATCCAGCTGATATCTTTACGAATAATAAACGTAATCAATGTCCATTTACGCCTCGGAAGCGTAGGAAGTTGTAGATAAAATAAATAGTAATCTTGAAAACATGTATTCCAAATTTGAAGCCTCTACATAGTTTATAGTCTCCGAGAAAGACTTGCTGTGCAGACGGACATGGCTATAACGACTCGGCTGTTCATCCAGAACCAGAATTCCTTTAGTCTGCTACATGCATTCCCACAGTTTCAGCATACCCCTTTCTGTCCGCTTTCAATTGGTTCAGGGTATTAAAAAAAAACCCCGAACCCAATCCCAAACGCAGCTCATTCATTATAATAATTTTTCTGTTTAATAATATCATTGCGCTCAACTGCAAGCCAGCGGCTACAATTTCAATTTACCGATCCGATTACACGTGCAACAACAACAACAACAAAAATGTTGTGAGACCGCCGTCATCGTTGTTGTTGTTGTTGCTGTTGTTGCTGTTGTTGTCATTCTCGCGGGTCTCTGGCATTAAATTAATTTTGCTCATTTGGCGAAAAACTCACACAGAGCAAAAAAATAACAGAAGAAGAAGAAGAAGAAGAAGAGAAAGAAGTGGAGGGGAGAGCAGCGCACAAACGGGGTAATGGGCAAAACGAGGTAAGAAGAGACACTGAGACGGAGACAGAGAGTGTGGGAGAGTAGAAGAGAGAGAGAGAGAGAGAGACAGAGACTGAGATAGAGGCAGAGGCAGGCAGTCTGCGTCTATTTGCACACCCACACACAGACACACACACACATACACACGCACTCGTTCGCTCACTCGTTAAAATGATTATAAAAATATATCAATATAAAATTACCAACGCTGCTTCGGTTTACAGTTAACTCTCTGCACAGTGTTGGCGTAATCGTAATTGCTCGACTACAACCTCGCAGTCGCCGTCGCAGCTAGCTGCGCTTACCCACACACCCACCACCCCCACTTCCTCTCTTCCAACCTTTCATCTATGCACAAAACTGCAGGAAGAGGTAGAGAATCCTAAGCGCAAAAATGTTTCTGTTAATTCTCTGTTATGGTAATCTTAAACTAGCCTGGCTGGTTGGGGGAGGGGCTTGGAGCAGAGGGGGTTGCTGTGGGGCTTTGGTCAGAGTTAGAAGTAAAGTTATCATTGCTGTTGCATAGTTTCCACACTTTGAAATGCGCTCATCATCAAAACTGTAATTGAAACTCGGCATTTGAATTCTGGGGATTTTGTTTAGGATTTTCTTCTTTTCTTTAAGTGTAGTAAGAGTTAGAGTTTGAAGATATCATTGTTGTTGCATGAGTGTAATTCATACATCTCTGGCTAGCCTTAATCGTATTCAGATTATCATATTTATATTGTGGTAACTTGAAACTAATAAGTTTTTTGAAATTGATGAAAAATTGTGTGTTTTATTTGAGCATAAAATACATGCATCTTTTTAGATAAATGTAATAAATCCATTTGAATAATGAGCATTGGAAATTTGTTGTCATTTGTTTGCCAGTTAGAACGCAGACAATAAATCACAACGCGACCTTCAAAAATAGCATTGAGGGACTCGATCAAAACGTGATTCCAGCTCCAATTGGTTTTTGATTCTGCTTCTCGAAAAACTTAGCGAAATGAAAAACATTAATTATCCTGAACGAGGTGAGATATTTCTAGCTGTAAAATACTCTGTTTTCAGCATGTGAATTGAAATTTAGATGTTCATTTCTGATAGATAATTTGTTTTCAGCTTGCAGTGTAAGTTGTGAGGCTGAAAAAGTGAGAAATTTAATATTTGGCTCATCATCTATAATAAAATTTGTTGGTAAATTTCTATAAGCGATTTTCCACTCAAGCTTGATGAAAGTCCTACAAATACTTAATATTAAGTCAAGCTATATTTATACATAATAAAATATCTTTAAAATAATCAACTTTCACAATAAAATGAAACGAAATTGATTTGTTGATTTCATAATTTAAAAAATGTATTAAATTTTCCAATTTATGAGTGATCATTAACAAACGAAATTTCAATTGCTAAAAAACCAACCAATTCCGGGAAAATTCTAAAAATGAAATGAATTTTAAAATAAATGTAAACACCGACAAGTAAATATAACCTTTCAGATTTTCTCTGATTACATATTAATATTTGAATTCAACCTCAAACTTGGCACGTTTGAAATCTCAGCCAAAAAATGCAAAAATAAACCATAAATAACCAATAATAAAAAAACAACAGAAAAAAAACGGAGAAAATTCAACTGCAATAAGAAAATTTCAAATGAAAAAACATATGTATTTTAATTTGCTGAATGTTTTGCTATTTTTCTTGGGGTTTCTTTTAAACGCACATTTTGCTGGCTTTTATTTTAGCAAATGTTGTATTTTTTGGGTTTTTCTTTTTGTTTGCGTTTTGTTTTTGCATCCTTGTTATTGAATACTATTTAAAACCGATGTGCAGACAGAAGTCATTAATTATAAATGTGTGTGTTTTTTTTTTTTTGTTTTGTTGTAGCTTTGCCAACAATTAATGTTTAAAGGTGAGAATTACGCGAACGCAACTTTGTATCTAAATATTTCCAACTATACATGTGTGTGTGTGCGTGTGTGTATCTGTGAGTCTGTTTTTCATTCATAAAACGTACCTTTATCTCATCGCTGGGCAGCTCCTTTTTGATCTGAACAACGCCGCCGCCGGCCACATTTGGTGGCACAACGCTTGCAGCAGCTGCCACATTGCCATCACGCGAATTCGATGGTGATGTTTTGGCCGACATTGTTAACAGTTTGCCGTTTTTTTTGTTTGGTTTTTTGTTGTTAACTGAAACGCGAAAGATTTTCATTTAGATTATAAATGTACCAATTGACGACTGTTATTTGTGGAGATTTATCATTAATTATTTAATATTTAAGAAATGTATCTTTGAGTTGCACTAGAGGCAAAAATTATATGTTTGTCTGCTGAGCTTGCGCGACTCTCTAAAAATGGCAGCCAAAAACTTTTGAAAGACACAAAAGTTTCCATAGTTTCCATAATTCCCTAACACTTTAGTCATGAATGAATGTTGAATAGCAGTTATTATAATTCTAATTGTAGTTTTTACTGGAATATGGGCATTTTTGGGGTCACCGATTTTTCTCATTTACAGTGTGGCGATCAATCATCGAAGGGGTTGCGTCTTCCATATTTGTTACTTGGGCAAAATCATTTGCTATACACGCCTACCTAATGCCGCCTCCTACATATATATTTTTTGTGTTTTTATTTTGAGGGCATAATTAATTACAGCGTCTTCTTAATTTTCACAGAGCGCTTCGTTTGCCGCTTCTGAT
Organism: Drosophila glabriapex; assembly: GCA_035042305.1. Classification (NCBI taxonomy): domain Eukaryota; kingdom Metazoa; phylum Arthropoda; class Insecta; order Diptera; family Drosophilidae; genus Drosophila; species Drosophila glabriapex. The sequence continues at coordinate 4,643,430 of JAWNLN010000046.1, read as the reverse complement.
GAATGTTTGTAGATGTAGCTGTAGCTGTAGCTGTAGCTGTGTATCTGTATCTGTGTATCTGTATCTGTATCTGTATCTGTAGCTATATGCTTTGCATATTGTTTCGCATCCATTGGATACGCACGCAAGCAGACGGCGGTGTATTTATATACCACCAACAGAGTGTAGCTGTATCTGTGCTTAGTACACACACACACACACACACACATATATATATATATATATATATATATATGTATATGTATCCGTATCTGTGTGAGCGTGTTTGGTTCGCGCGCACTTTGGTGTCTTGTAATTCAATACCCCATACGAAACGTTACCACCTATCGCATAACACAGCAATACTAATACAGATACAGATACAGATACAACAGCAACAACAAATACGAAAATACAAATTACAAATTACAATAACAAATCCACAGAAAACAAGAGCCAAGTGGATTTTGTGGTATGTAGAAATGTATTTTGCCTTAACGCGCCCAACAAGAATACAAAAAAAAAATAAATAAAAAAATCCAAAATTAAAAGAACTTTTAGCGCGCACTTTGAATCTGGAAGACTTGAATTCGAAACGGGTGATGTGAAAGGGGTTTAATCAAATGGTTAACACAATGGCAGCTATTATATAAATTTAGATTTAATATAACAGAAAGTAACAGTATTTGAATTCTGATGTAGTGTTTCAAATTGTTCAAAATTTATTTCAAAACTAGCATACATCAGCATCTATTATTATATTTATTACTCAGTTCCATTTGTTACTTAATAAACTAAATTTCATATAAGCGAATTAAGATCAATTTCGACTAAATCAAGTTCTCAATCTTGACAAACTGGCACTCTTTGGAATACAACAACAACAACAACAACAACAAAAACAATCCAAGGCAACTTCATTATCCATCAGATAATATATCATATACATTTTCATTTCGAATTGTTCACACCATAAATATATATATTGCTTTTCATTTTACATATTTGTTTATTAATTCTTAAAGAGGCTGCTGAATTTTATACACATTCGGTTTTTAATGCGATTTCTTTTGTTGATCTTTACGAAAATTCTGGGTTTTTGTTTTATTTAATTTTTTTTTTTGGCTCACTGAAAACATTTTAATTTTGCGTCGCATTGTTTTTATTATTGCTTTGTTTGTAGTTTTGCATTCTTTTTATTATTTTCGAAAATTATTTTAAAATGGATATTTACAGCTCAAGGAGTTTTATTATTTATTGTGACTACTTTGTGGTATATCTGAGAACAGCATTCTCTCGAGTATTTCAATTTTTTGTTGTATTTTTTTTTGGTTTTGGTTTTTCTGGTTATTCACTTGTAGATGAAAAAATTTCCAATGCAGCGCTTGTCCAATATATATTCCAAAAATAGCTTTATATTTTCGACATGATGTATATTTTTATGTGTACGGCCGTTTCTCACTCACAATTGCCTTTCTTTTCGTATTATTTTTTTCGTTTTTTCTTTTTTGATTTGATTTTCCGCTTTACAACAAACAACGAAACCGAACGTCAAGGAAAACCATGCCCAATGCTCATTTTCATTTTCACTTTTCACATGCACATCTGAATACGAATACGAATACAAATACGAATACGAATACGAATACGAAAACGATTACGAATTCGTGTTTACGAACTCAGTTCTGAGACTCTCTGTGTGCGTGTGTGTGTGTTTAATTTTTTTCGAAACGATTTTGAGATTTTCGTTTGCGATTCTCTCGTTCTTCGTTCGCCTTTTGCTCGTCTCACTTCTCGTTCGCTGCCAACCGTCGACGTCCGCACGCGGCCGCGTTTCATCAACGTTTGACGCTGGCGGCCACTGCCATGTGAATTTTACTTGAGCGACGTTGGCTCACCCGCACAGTGGGACCAACTGCGCAATAACTGTGGACAGATCCCATTTATACAACAACATATTGGCTATGAATATAAGTCGGTGAATAATGACTTAACTAAAGGACATGGCAAACAGCGCTTTTTAAAAAGAAATCCATGTAATAATAATAATAAAAATAATAATAATAATTTTAATATTAGACAATACAATATTTTTTTCTTTGCTTTTGATTTACTTTAAGAACTTGTCTAAGTTTATAATTATTTCAAATTTATCTTTCTATTCGCTGGATTCCTTCACTAAATTCAAAGATATTCAGAGTTCTTTCTAAAGCTTAATTCCATTGCATTTTATAGAGACTGGTTCCACTGTGCAGTGCAAAGCGTCGTTCTGCTTGTTGTGCTTGGTGTGCTCTGCTGGCCTCTGCTGCGTATGCGCAGCTGTGGGTCCCCAGTCCAGTCCAAGTGGCTCCTGCTGCTGCTGCTGCTTGATGACGTATGTGGTGGCAACTTCAGCAACCCCCCTTCAGCATGCACACCTCCCTTTCGTTGCACTCTTTGATGAGTCAAAGTTGGGCGCTGAGGCGGCTAAGAAGATTTATCCAACTCATGAAAATGAAAACGAAACTGTCTCAATTTAGTCTCTCTATCTCTTTGCCACTGTCTGCCTCTCTCTCCCTCTGTTGCACTCTCTCTCTCTCTCTCTCTCTCTCTCTTTCTCTGTGTGGTGCTGCTGCTGCATATTTTCATTTTATTGTGGTGGATGCAACTCGTGGACTATAAATAAATTGCATCGTGTGGCTGCTGCATGTTTACCTGCTCGATTCGTATTTAAGTATTTGTTGCCCGCCTTTGTTTGTTTGTACTTTTGTCGAAAATTTATTATTGTATTATGTCTAATTTGCTTTAATTTATTCAAAATTGTTTGCAAGTGCGGCATTGCACCGAGTTAAACGCACTTGAAACGAACAGACACACACAGCTAAGGCATCCAAATTTCTTATTAATGGCGAAATTCAAGTAATCTCAAAAATGTTTCATATGTTTTATAGAGGCCAACTGCTATCAATTGTTGGTCAAACGCATTTTTTGAGCTTAATTTGAAATATATAAGTTAAGAATTTTGGCATTCAAGGTTGATTAATTTTAAAATTGTTAATAATTGGAGACTAATTAAAGTTATTAAAATATTTATGTAAAATTCAATAAAAGATAGGATTATACAATTGAAATATTTGAACTCTAAGATTTAAATAACTATTACACTTTAGTATAGACTTTAGTTAATAATTAAAAATGAATCAATATTAAATGATTACAACATTTAAATAAAAGACAATAGAAGATAAGAATATTGTACTAAGATTTGCAAACATTTGAATTCAATATTTCACCTGCTATTCGATTTTAGTTACTCAACGCTAAGATTTAAAAATATATTAAGCACTTTATAATCATAATTGCTATTCAGTTTTAATAACTCAACTCTAAGATAAAAACATATATTCTCTTTAGTTAACAATTAAAAGTGATTCATTGTAAAAGCTGACAGAATCAATCAGTTGCATTCCACACGGATGGGCCACTTGGGTTAGGGTCTTTGTCATCTAGTTGGCTGGTTGGCTGCCAATATTATTGGTAACGCGACATGCTTATGGCATGTGGCAAAACAGCTGGCAACAAGCCGTAAAAGACGTTGGCTATTTGTGCATTTACCACTCAGTAACGTGTACTAAACTATGTATATATTTATATATAGTTTAATATATTGAACGGTGCCAGTCGTCGCCCTTAATATCGGCGTGCCTGGAACTAATTTGTGAAGATAGTGCCAACTAAATGCTGCTACTAACTTGAGGCTGTTTGTCGTCTGTTCTGTTTATTATATTATTGAAACTAAATTGAGTGTTTAAATAGCACATCATAATCAACAAGAAGACAAAGCAGCTGGCCTGTCAATTAAATGAACACAATGTAGCTAAATATAAGATGAATTAAGCATTCAAACAATTTGTTTGATGAAATAAATAATATATCACTCTCTCTCTGTCTCTCGCTGTGCAAGTGCCAAATTAAATACTTATATATAGTTACTTATTATATCTGAAATATATATAAGATATACAGCTGACTAATGAAAATCGTGACAGCCGTTGAAAATTGCATTTCAATCTCTAATTGCATTTTGTGTCTATGTCGAAAAACAAATAAAAACATAAGAAATTATTGTTTTGTTGTCATTTGTTGTTGTTAATGATATTTGCCGTGCATTTCAATTAAGCATACAATTGCTAAAAACAATCAACTTTTGCTGCCACTTGGCGCAAGATCGCTCATATGACTCCGTGGCGCAACGGTAGCGCGTCTGACTCCAGATCAGAAGGTTGCGTGTTCAAATCACGTCGGGGTCAACACACGAGAAATTCTGGTTTCATTTTTACATATATTTTAAAAATTATTTTACATATATTTTTATATACTTGCTGCTCATATTTAACCTAGGAAATTATCTAATCAAACAAAAATAATAATAAAAAATGCTTTATAGTGTTTAAAATATATGCGAAATTGTTGTTTATTTCCCACGCATTATAAGCAAATAAAATTATCTTATCATTCGCACATCTTTTCTCAAATTATTCTGCAATAGGCATTTGGCAAAATAAATTATTGCTTAATAAATGGTAAAAATATGTGCGGTAAATAAATACAGCCCACATTTATTATGCTGTCTATTCTAGAACTTGTTCTTTGATAGCCTTTCATAATATATTCAATTGCCAACTCTTCAAAGAGCACTAAATAGAATTAAGAGTTAGCGAAAGACTCTCTTTTTTTGTATTCGAATTAGTTGGCGGCTGAAAACCGGCAAAAAATATAACAACAAATGGCTTTGATTGCTGTTCTCTTTCATAAAGCTGAGCCTTTAGGGCTTCTTTTCCAATGATGTTTGATGAACAAAACTGATAAGTGAAATTATAAGTATAATTTCTTTTACAAAATTTATATTTATTCGCTATTTAATTTATTTCTCTTTTCTTTTTTAAATTTTTGCGTTTCTGTTGGCAACTTTATAAAAGAGTGCCAGAGAGAGAGAGAGAGAGTAAGCGCTCGCCCGCTCTTCACGCTAAAGAGCGCGTCAGCTGCTAGCAAAACAAAAAACAGCTGTTGCCGCAATCAGCTGCTTCTGACAGCTGCAAAGAAAATCAGCCAAGTAAAAAACTAAAAAGTAAACTCGAAAATAATTGAAATCGTAAACATAGAGAGATGCTATAATGTCCAAATTACCCAAAGCAGCGCTTAGTCTAAAGCAGGTGAGCAGTGAGAGAAAGTGATAAAATAAATAAATTAATCACCAAATTGCTGTTTCGCACAGTTCATGCTGCGCCAGGAGGTGCTCAAATTGTATAGGGAAATCTGGAGAACTACTCGCCTCGTGCCCGATAAGCACAGTCAGCGTGAGCTGCGTGATTGGGCACGACACGATTTCAATTTGAATCGCGGGCAGAGCGACGAAGTCGCCATCAAAATGCTGCTGCAAAGCGGCAGACGCAGCTTAAACGAGCTGCAGACCAGCCTCCAATTGAGTGGCACCAAATCAAATGCGGCGAAGTGATCAAAACAAAAGGTTGGATCTTTCTTCATATATATATTTTTGAGCTTGTTTGTCGTTGTTGATGAATTCGGAGAATTACATCCATAAATATATTTATATATATATATAAATAATAAAGCTTAAAATGAACACACCAAAGCCATTAGAAAATATGCTTAGAAAACCTTTGAGGTGCCACAATTCGCTATTCAGCAAGTCTCTGTCTGTGTGTGTGTGTGTGTTTGAAAAAGCAGTCTAGCGTTCGTTTTGTTTTTGTTTCTCTTGTTTGGTACATGTCAACAGTGCTTACTTTGTAGGTACATGTTAACAGTCGACTACTTTGTAGGTACATGTTAACTAAGTAGTGTACCAGAGTAAAGCATGTTAGTACTTTTGAGCCAATTTGAAATGAAATTATGATAACGTTATGTTAACTCTAGCAAATATGTACCTAATAGTTTTTTAGCACATGTTAACATTGGATTACTTTGTAGGTACATCTTAAATCTAGCAACCATGTAGCTACATATCATGTACTGCTAACTAAGTAGGCTTTAGCACATGTTAACATTGATGTACATTGTAGTTACACGTTAACTTAAGCAAACGTATACATGTTAACTATGGCTACATCTCAACACTGTTAACTATTTATTTTTTAGCACATGTTAACACTGCTTTACATAGTAGGTACATGTTAACTACAGTAGAAGCTCAGAGCAAAGGCCGTAGCAGACTCAACCAGGCGACTTTGAGCAAAGCGAGTCCAAAGAGCAACGAACCCACGCTGGTGATGATCAGCGAAATGAGATCTCGTTTCGCGTGCTCCTCGACGCGACCGACGAGGAAGCTGTGGATCACAGTGCTCGTGATGTGGGCGCCATCGAAGCCAAAGCAGGGAATCGCATTGATTAAGGCCAAACCAATGCTGAAGACGACATTGTAGCGGAGCAGCAGGGAAATGGCATCCGGCCAGCTGGCGCTCAGCTGCTTGAAGCGCGGCACAAACCCAGAGATGCGCACCGTGTGCAGCACATCCCTCGCCTGACCCACAAACATAACGGGCGCCTGTTGCTCCTGCTCCAGATTGCGACGCTTAAAGATCATAATGCTCGTCCGATTGGGCAGCAGCGGATGCAGGCAGAAGCCATGCAAACAGGCAACAGTTGCAGCAGCTCCACCAGCTCCTCCTGTCCCTGTTCGACAATAGCCCATGGAATCTTCGAGGGTGCGTCGCATGGGCAGGCAGACATGTTGAGGTATCTCCGCCGGGGCATTCACCAGCAGCACATCCTCCACATACTCAAAGCAGCTCACATTCGGATTCCGTTCATCACAGCACTGCAAGCGTCCATCCGAACTGTGATGCCCAATGTCGATGCTCTCATCGTTGAGCCGTATGAAATCCGAACTGATGCAGTAACCCAAACGTTGACTTTGCTCCTGCTGCAAGCAATGCAGCCAACTCTGTTCCCCAGAGATGGGACAATCATTCAACTGAATAATGACATCCTCCACCTGCAGACCACGTTCCCCGCGCAGCGGAGATTTGGGCGTCAATTCCGTAACAATTACGTGTTCGTTGTTCGCGTAGAACGGTGACATGGTTAGGCCCAGTGTGGAGATGAGCAGATAACAAACGCAGGCAAGCACAAAATTATTCCAAATGCCAGCGCACAAAATGCGCAGCTTGCGAAAGAAGCGTAAACTATTCAAATGATCGTGTGACAGTTCCGTATACGCCAAGGGAAGGCAGTAATATATCTAAAAAGAGGATTAGAATTAAAATCCATTAAGGATCTTGCTGCATACTCACCTTAAAACCAAAACCCGTAACGGGCACATCTTCCAGCACCGCAGCCAGTGCATGTCCCAGCTCATGGAGCAGTGTGCACAGCAACAAGGTAGCTATATAATAGCCAATCTCCTCCAGCGGCAGATTAACGCCAGGCAACAAGATTTCCAGCTGAACTGTGGCAGCTTTCGTTGTAGTCGCTGTTGGCTCGCTGCCATTGAATATGGTGATAATCAGCAGAATGAGGCCAACTGGCAGCAGTAGAAAGGAGAGCAACACACCCATATTAAAGCTCTTGACCAGAACACTGCGGGTGCAACTGTTCCCCGCCGTGGAACCCCAACGGATTAGCATCCGATTGAAGGTGCTCGCATTCGAATGCCAATGCAGACTCAGCAGATTAACACTCAGTCCGGTGTTGCGCAGAAAGGCATCGTATGGATAATGCATGCAGCTCTTAATTAAAATAGAAATTTATACTTTAATAAAATGCATAATTCGTTCAATTGCCCAAAATGAAAACACACCTTAAAGAAGCGATCGAAAAAGTAGAGCACGCCATAAATGGTCGTTAGCACTATGAAGAAAACAATGGGATCCATTTACTGCTACTGTTCTTGTTGCTATTTTTGACTTTCTGCCTTTTGTTTCAAATATTGCACATTGTTATTGTCGTCATTCCGAATGAATTATTCATTCTTAAGAATAATTTGAAGCAGGCGTTGCATTTTGTCGAACAGCTGCTTTTGCTTACGCCGCTTGGCTTGCTCAGTTGGCAGCGCTCTACTGTGTGGAATATTGCCACATAGTTGAAAAGATAGCAGCTGTGACGTCATTGGTTAGTTTAAAATGTGGGTGTGTGTGTGAAGTTGCCAGATAATGAAGAAAAAGTAATAACTGAGACGTCACAAGCTGACATTTGACAATAACATTTAACATTTAATCAAACACAATTGTGTTAAAAAAAAAAAAATTTAATAATGTAAGTCTCCATATCTATTAGACAGTCTCACAATTATAACTCAGTACTTGGCAACCTTCTTCTACGTATGCATTTGCTGTGCAGCGCTGCCACATTTGCTTTTTTTAGTTGTATTTTCATATACAAGAAACAAGCCAAGTTGCATTTGATTTATTGCAAATATTTAAGCATAAATAATGCCAAAAGTGCGTCGCAGTCGCAAAGCGCCACCCGATGGATGGGAGCTAATTGAACCGACACTTGAGGAGTTGGAGCAGAAGATGCGCGAAGCGGAAACGGAACCACACGAAGGGAAACGCATTACGGAATCGTTGTGGCCCATTTTCAAGATTCATCATCAGAAGACGCGATACATTTACGATTTGTATTATCGACGCAAGGCAATCAGTCGGGAGCTGTACGACTATTGCCTCAAGGAGAAGATCGCCGACGGCAATCTGATTGCTAAGTGGAAGAAGTCGGGCTACGAAAATCTATGCTGCCTGCGCTGCATTCAGACGAGGGACACGAATTTCGGCACAAATTGCATTTGTCGCGTGCCCAAATCGAAGCTGGAGGAGGGTCGGATCGTGGAGTGCGTCCACTGCGGCTGCCGGGGCTGCTCAGGCTAAGGAAGCACCAGGGAGCAACCAACAACAATAAATAGCTTAGAGACAATCCGCTTATATTAGCTTTTAGATATAAGTATAGATTAAGAAATGTACAAAACTTATTGTAAGAGAACTGAGGCACTCTAATGATTGTAAAAAAATGGACTACTAATAATTAATCTTGAATTCTGTAAAACTTCAGTTAGACCTCTTCATTAAGTCCTCAAATCATACACTTGTAATAAAAGTACACTTGACACAACTTGGAACAACATTTGTTGATGATTTTTCATTAATTTTATATTCAAAAGAAAATCATACATACAAAACTCTAGATACCAGTAGATATTTCTATGGTTTATATATATTATTTCTGAGCAAAATACTAAAAAATTTGTCGACTGTAAAATGTGCTTTATTATTTTGAGTATCCGAAAAAATTGTCATTTTAGAATATGTCAAGTATAGAAAAAATATTGAAATATGCCACTATAGTAATCAGTCTGAAATCCGTAATTGTTGCCTTGTATTGTATCTATGACGAAATTATCAATCATTTTGAAATGAGTGATACAACGAAAGTGATCAGTTGCATGTGTTCCACACTCCATGCGATTGTCTCAGTGCTGCTCGCGCCAGGAGCTCTACTGGTGAGCCGCCCTACAGATATGTATATGCTGCATTATATATATAACTGATATAAAGCTGCCTTACAGCGTAAGCCCTTTCTGATATTAACTTGGATAGTGCTTTTGCCGGTGACCATTTTCGACTATATACAGTTCGCAAGAAGTGTTTTGAATGATTCATGGGGTATTATATTGGCATTGAGTAATATATAAGTAATATATATACATATTTAGAGAGTACTCCATGTGACATATCATTTTGCAGTTGTGGCCATTGGCTCTTGGTATGTGGTCGCGCATCTGTATATTATGTTCAGGAGGCCAGATGACCAGCGGCAGCGCCAGACAATAATGGCCTATTTTGGGGCGGAATGATGAAAGATGAACTCGATGAATGATGAAACACAAGCAGAGCGAGCCAAAAATGCCGAGCAAAACAAAATGTAAACAACAGGATTCTCCCCCTCTCTCTCGCTGTCTCTCTCTCTCTCTCTCTCTCCCTCTCTATGTTATTCAACTTGAACACAGGCAGTGAGGTGTGTATTTAACTCGATTGTGTTGAAGTTGAGTTTTTAGCCTTTTCGCAGCTTCAAAGGCAGTCAAAGGACATTCGGTTTTTGCCAGTTTATCGTCGAGCTTTGGACCACACAGATCAAACTTGGGCAACAGGAAGCAAGAAAGCAAGATAATTTTGCCAATTAGCATAGCATTATTGAAATCGTCGTCGCAAATTGTGCAAAGCGTTAAACAATTGCTGGCAAAGCACTTTGAACATTGACGAGTTGTTCAAATTGTTAAATTGTTTTTTATATATTGGACTTTTTTGTGTGTGGTGCATTTCGAATGTGCAACACAAAATAAATGTTTGTATCGATTAGTAGCAGAATTTTTTAAAGCGCAGCTGTGTGTGTGTGTGTGTCTGTGTGTGTGTGCAGCAGCAGCAGCAGCAGCGGAAACGGAAACAGCTGAACAGGAAGCAGCTGCTGGGCTTGAAACAAAATGACGACAATGCCATAAAAGGAAAAAAATAGGACATTAAACAAAGCTAGAGAAACAAGTTCCTGCAAAGCCTTAGCAACAATTAAGAAATATATATAAATATATACCTATATTAAGAACACAGTGCCAAAAGCTTAACGCATATTATTAAAAACAAAAACAACAACAACAAAGAAATATATATAGAAATAGAAAATTGGGCCAAGTTGTGTCCATTGTGCTTTGCTTTTTTGTGTGTGTGTGCGGCCCAAGAGAGAGCTAAACCAATGCATTTAGGTGCACAACAACAACGCCCCAAGCAACAACAACAACAACGCGAGCAACAAGAAATCCATCAGCGTAGACGCTTAGGACGACAACAATGTCATCCCTGCAACACGAATGGCATTTACAGGTGAGAAGACGCTGCAGATGCAACAGCAGCAGCAGCAGCAGCAGCAGCAGCAGCAGCAGCAGCAGCAGCAGCAGCAGCAGCAGCAGCAGCAGCAGCAGCAGCAGCAGCAGCAGCAGCAGCAGCAGCAGCTGATGTTGTTTAACTCTTAACTGACTGACAGTTAAGGTCAAGAAACGCGCCTATGGTTTTTGGGCCAAGCGCAAATCTATTGAGGTAGTAAGTGGTCTGAGGTCGCTTCAATTTGGTGAGCATGCGCCATGCCAAAAGAAAAAATATATAAAAACGCAAATAAAGAGAAATGAGCAAATGAGCAAATGGCTTGAATGCGTGTAAACAATGAAGTAGCCAATGCCAGTGAAGAATGGGTCAAAGCCGGCCAAACACTCGCCCATATGCGAATTGACCCCCAGTCTTATGCTATATGCTGATACTAAGCCTCGCGTATATAGATATGTATGTATAAGGAATACACTATTATATTTTTTAAAGCCTTAAACATTTAGATAGATGCATAAGGCATAAACTTTTTCATTTATATTCATATATATATATGTTCAGAATAATACTGCGATTAAGGTTAAGAACGCAAATCTGAATAGATTTCCATGTTCGAATTATACCCTCAAAAAGTGCTTGCAAGGATGAATCAACACCAACCACAGCCATAACTTTGTCAAAACTTATCAGATTTTCAAAATTAAGGGGTTTTTAGTCATGGTTTAGGCTTTAGAATAATACTGCATTAAAAGTTGGAAACGCAATTTTGGCTTGAAAATCATGCTCAAACTGTTCAAAACTTTCAATACCAATAACTTTGTCATTAATTAACCGATTTTATTCTTTTCATGAATACATTTAATGTTGAAAACCGGCTTTCAGAAGTATTGCTTGAATAAACGCGTAAAAAACGTATAATTGATAGTAATGGATAAATGAGAAAACTGTTTTTTAGCTCTTCACTGCTATAAACTAGACCGAAATAACTAGCATCATTGTAGCTCTTGAAGAGTTTACTAGCCATGAACTGTAACCTTCCCTTGAAGTGCCTTTCGCTCATCAACAAGTTAAACTTTGTTAAAAGTCTGCCTGTCATTGGGAAGTTGGTCACCCAACCAGCCACCCACAGAACGTTTTTTCTTTTTTGTCATTCAATTGCGTCAGAGCCGTGGAAAGTTGTGAAATTGAAAATGTGTGATACAAAAAGACGCATTGTGCCCAGACACACACACACAGCAAGAGCTACACTTCCGGTTTAAGCCTGCAGCAGAAAGCATGAAGCTTAGGCGCTGACATCTGCCAAGGTCAAATGGGGCGTTGAAGATGCTGCTGCTGCGGCTGCTGCTGCCACCCAGCAGATATTTGTAAAACGCTCAGCTGTCAACCGTCGAATCATTAGCGCAACTCTGCCATTATTGCAATTTGGTTGCATGTTTGGGGTTTTTGTTCTTCTATTTCGCCATTTGACGCCATCAATATGGCATGCAACCATTAGTGGCACGTCTGCTGGCTAACCCAATAGGGGAGTGCATGCATGAGTCACCTGATACCAGCAATGCGAATGAGAATCAAGCGACTTGCAGGCGGCATCAGTTAATAGCAGGACAAAAAAACAGAAAAGAAAAGGCATTTAACGGCTTTCGTGGCAAGTTGTTAGTAAAAATAAAATAATGCTCTTAGCTGCATCTGCCTAGCTATGCTACATATACATTAAAGTGTGCTTACGTGTCAAACTTTTAGTTTATTGCATAGAATTTTATGCTCTTTGGGCTCTATAAAAAGTAGCAGCTATTCAACGATTTTTTTTTTATTAGCTGCTAACTGTTTTAGTTTATTGTCCATAAAACTAGCATTTTATGATTAGTTTCTGGAATATGCAAATTCATTTTATATACTCCAACTTAAATGAAACCTTGAACTTGAAATTGTTTGTTAAAGTTTTACTGTTTGCAGATTTTGCATATTAAACATTTGCTTTAACACTTTGTCAAGAAGACGCGTAGAGTGGTATTAAAAATGTAATATAAAACTTCAAAGAATAAAACTGAAAATTATATTAAAAAATAAAACTTAAAACCTTCACTTCAAAATTCCAGTAAATGGTTCTCAAAGCTGCACTTGCTATAAATATTTAACTTGAATACAAATTGAGGCCTTAAGTAAGCTGGAACTATGCAGTTGGGCGTGAACGACTGCGCCATACTCTATGCCCAGTGAAAGAACAGCTAAACGCTGCGACACTTGGGCCATTAATTGAAAACTGTATACGATATAGTTTTAAAATATATGCGGTTTATGGAGGCGTAGTAGCTGCGAGAATATCTTTTTCTCGGTCTTTGAAAAATACCTTTTAATGTTCTCCAAAATTTAGTTGCTTTTGAGAAATATTCGCGATTCGCAGAATTTGTTTACGATCCTGACAAGAGCGTATCAGTAATTTACGTTCCAACGAATCTAGAATCTGCCTCCAACTTTATGTATAGTTTATCAATTTAATCTATAAAAATAATAATTCAGCTGCCTAGCAGCTTCAAGAAAATACCCAAACCTGTACCATATCTTTGTACAAATATTCCAAAAAAATAGGAAAATAGAGAAAAAAAATGAATTCTCTGATTGACCCCGACGTGATTTGAACACGCAACCTTCTGATCTGGAGTCAGACGCGCTACCGTTGCGCCACGGAGTCACTTGTTATGATCCGGCGCTGAATGTGAATTTGAATTTGAAGTGAACCGTTTGGCTGACGTTAGAAATCTAATTTTATTGATTTATTGACAAACTTGTTTGCCGCGCAGAGCAACAATCTAAAAATATGAACAAAACGCTTGGCACAGCTGAGCAACAATCAAAGAATTAAATTCAACTTTCTTATCGTTGAGTTTTCAATAGAATTATTTTAATATGTGCAACAACAATTTAGTAGGCAGCTGAAAAAAAGTACCATTTTATTTTTAACAAGCAAGTCTTTAAAGCTTTTAATTATTATAAGCAATAAGTGTTTATTGTATAAGCATGATAAAACCAGTTTAGAAAGGTTTAAAGTGCTGCTGATTGCTAGCAATTGCTAAAGATATAGACGTATATTAATATCTATGTATATTTCTTGCTCAGCAGCACAATTAAAAAATACCTGGCATGTAAGCAAATTACTTGCTTATTTTGTTACTTTATCGCAGCAATTTGTTTCGTTTAGTAATGTTCTTATCAGAAATCAACCCTTGACTCCCACACAACTGTGTTTTTCTACACCAGCCTTGCACTTGACCCTGAAAAGCTGGCAAGCAGCAGCAACCAGTGGAAGCGGAAAATGGAAAATAACCAGACGTCATGCCAACAACTCACACACAGCATGCAGATGACGAGGTTGAGCAGGGGGAAATCGTCTGTGGGGCGGGATAGACTAACAACAATAACAACGACACGAAACCGATTGCATCGATTTAACAAAACAAACTTTTAAGCAAGCGTAAACAAGAAGAAAAAGTAACAAGAGCAAATAATTTGTACTAGTTGCAACAATAATTATATCAAAAATATGTGGCAAAAACGTTGAATCAGCCAACTGATTTGGGTTAGGGTATAGAGTGAAAAGGTGTATGGGTTATTTGGCTGAGCTGTTGTTGCAATGTTTGCCAAGGGTTGAACTCAATTAAGGGCTAAAAAATTGCATACATTTAAGTGCTGCGTCATGGCATGTAAAAAGCTCCATTAAACTCCATAAATAATTAGCTGGTTTGTTGTTTATTTTGAACAGACTACTTTAATTTACCTGTTTACCGTTCTTTTAGTAATAATTAATTTTGAATTACTGAAGTAACTACTTGGCGAAGGTACAATTATTCAGCTGTTAGAGCGACAATCATGTCTTAAGCGGCAATATTGATTAAGTAATACACTTTATTATAATTACTTTTAATTACTTGGTGCAGGCACAATTGCTTTGCAGTTTCAATTACTGTGGTAATTACAATTGCTTATAATTTTGAGACACAATAGACGAATTATTAAGTTAAGTGTCTTTCTAATCAGTCTCTTTTCTTAGTAATTGGCTGACAAATGCAAGTAATGATAAATAAATCAAAAATAATTAACTTAATACTTAAAATATGTATGTGGCATAAATGAGGACGATCGCAAGCAGTCTAAAATGTCTGAAGGTCCTGCTTGCCATAAGGGGTTAACTCAATTAAAGTTTAACATATGGCATACATTAAAGAGCTGTCGGCGATATCGTATCGCTTAACCCTATTGGCAAAAGCTTTAGCCTGAGGTTAATATCGCGTGTCAGTCAGTCATTAGTTATGGCAAACAAATTAAGCCTAAGTTGCTGCTTCCTTAAGTTGTCAGCGGGCTGCTTGCATTTGGGATTGATGTGCATTAAATTGCTTATGCCATTTATTTATTTTCGCAGGGTTCACGGGGATCGGTTTACTGCGCGAGTGAACCGGACCCAGCTGGTGGAGTCCAGTACGAGTCGGGAGGGCTCGTTCTCAACGGGACTGCCGGTGGCGTACACAATGCCCATGTTGCCGGTTGCCAGCCCGCAAGTGGTTCACTCTTCTCGGTGGTGTCGGCACCACCAGCGGCCCCGCTGCTGGCCCAGCTGGATGTCAAGCAAATGGAGGCAATGTGTGTTTCCTCTCCCTCGCCCAGTGCCTCACCAGCAATGCGACCCGCCACACTCAGCCTGGATGCACCCAGCTGTCCGCGCACCTTGCACTCCAGCCTGCTCGAGCATCAGATATCCGAACTGGAGGAGGATGACAACGAGAACCTGTTGACCATTTCCAGCATTACGGCCCGTCCGTTGATAGCCAAATCGCATGAGTTGCGCAAACAGCATCAGCAACAATTGTCGTCATCGGGTACGGCACGAGCCAAATGCTTGAAACGCGCCAAGGAACTGGAGCGTGCTGCACCGCGTCGCAGCAAACAGCAGCTGGCCAAGGATCGCGACTCATCCACCAGCACGACGGAGAGCAGCGGTGGTGGTGTATCGGAGCCACCGGATGGCGGCTATGGTTGGTTCATTGTCTTTGGTGCGTTCTCTGTGCAGTTTTGGGTCGCCGGACTGGTCAAGTCGTACGGTGTACTCTATGTGGAAATTATGGAAACATTTCCCAGTTCGACAGCAACGGTGGCCTCCTGGATACCGGCCATATTGTCGGCACTGTGTCTGGTGCTGGCACCACTCTCGAGCGCTCTGTGCCAGCGCTTCTCCTGCCGCTCCGTGGTTTTTGTGGGCGGCATCTTTTGTTCGCTGGGCATGATACTCAGCTATTTTGCCACCAATCTGCTGCACTTGCTCTTCACATTTGGCATACTGACCGGTGAGTGGGATAAGTTGCATTTGAGTATCAGTTTTTTTTACTATAAACGTGTTTAATTATCATTAATTACTTAATATTCAAGCACAATTACTTAAATAATTATAATACTTTTCTTCAATTTATAATTTATTTAATAATTACTCAACTAATAATATTATTCATTTCAATTTATGAGTAATTATTTAGTAATTGCTGAGTAATTAATTAGTAATTGCCAACTATTTAACAATGTTTTCTCCTCCTTATAGGCATTGGTGGCGGTCTCTCGACCACGCCTGGCATTGTCATTGTTTCACAATACTTTGACAAGCATCGCGCTTTGGCAAATGGGATCTGTGTCTCGGGCACTGCAGCGGGTAGCTTCGTGCTGCCCATACTCATTAAGCATCTGGCTGAGAATTGTGGCTTCCACGGCACCTTACTCATACTGGGCGCGTGTATGTTGCACGTGTGCGTCTCTGCGACACTCTATCGACCCATCAGCGCCTATGCAGCGGAACAGGCACAGACCCTGGATGCGGCTAGTAAACCCCTCAGTGATGACATCAATCCCAGCACAACGGGCATGCTGACCACATCCACCTACTTGGACACGTGTGAGCTGGGTGCCAAGGAGCTGAATGACAAGTTCATTGAGCATTTGTTTCTCGAGGAGTGCAAAAATCACATGAACTACTACTCCAGCAAGCAGCCAGGTGAGTTGGTAGTGCCATCGATTCGATTTATGTATATTTAATATATATTTGGATTTTGCAGCGCAAGATAAATCTGCGCAGGAGAGCGATGATGAGGTCAAGGACATCATTGGCGAGACCACGTTTATAAAGCCAATGAAAAAGGTGCGCAGTTCGGGTCTGATGCACTCAGTCGAGGATCTGAGCACAGACTCGACGTGGGTCTATCGCAAGCACTCCGGCACCGATTCGAATCGAGGCAGTCGACGGCGTCGCAATGTATTCGCCAATGACGAGACGATTAGCAAGATACAGGCACATCTGGAGAAGCCACTGTCGCCGCCCACCGTTGTGAGTCGTGGTCTCAGCAAAAGCATGGAGATACCCACACCCTTCAGCAATCTCAGCGAGGTCAAACAGCACCAGCAATCGGATGGCAGCATTCTCGACTCACAGCTCTTGGAATCCACTGCAGCCTACGATGATGACAACGATGACGATGACAATGATGCCGCCGATGACGAGGATGATGATGAGCGGCAGTTGAAGCGCAGCTGTTGTGCCCGCATTGAAATGTACATTGATCTGAGTCTGCTGCAGGAGCCCAGCTTCATACTGATGTGCCTGTCCGTCACACTCATGTCCGTCGGCTGTCCCTATATGCTCTACTACCTACCTGCGCATGTTATATCCATTGGTGAGTATTCATTGAAGGTCAATCTAAAATTTCAATCTAATCTACGCCTTATCAAAAACAACCATTGAAAATAATTCGTAAATGTATTTTTATAACTGGGAGCTTATATATATATCGGGAAGTTAATTCGTGCATACATAATATATAAAAGTATCTGGTATTTCAGTTGCCAACTTACTCAATATAATCTTTCCAGACTTCAAACTCGATAAACCTTATCAAAACTGAAACCATTTTCAATCTAGAGCTTTTTATGTTTATTAATTGTTCTCTAATTGAATCATCAATAACTACTTAAATTGAAGCACTTAATCTTATCAGATTTACTGTCAAATACAATATATATATATATATATAAGTATATATAACTTTAAGAAATTGTAACTTTATTTATTTATATATTATTAATTATTTCTTGCAGGTTACAATAAAAGCGAAGCTGGCTATTTGGTGGCCATCAGCGCCGTGCTGGACTTGTGTGGTCGCCTCGGACTGGGCTGGTTATCGGATCTGCATCTGTTCGATCGCAAAAAGACCTATACACTATGGTTAGTAAAGATGCTTACTTTAAATAAGTCAAATAACTAGCAAATGTACAGAAGATGAGTAATATATTGAAAACTATTTCACTCTGAGTAGTAGAGTGTAGAGCAGAGTGAAAGTAGCTGTTTTGGTTTAATTGAATTTTCTTCGACTCTCACAGCATATTGGGCGCTGGTCTTGCGGTGCTGACAATACCCTTTGCGAGGACCCTCATCCTGGTTGGGCTCTCCGCTGCTGTCTATGGCCTGTGTCTGGGCAGCTGGTATGTCTTGATGCCTGTGTTGCTGGCGGATGTCTTTGGCACGGATCGGATTAGTTCCAGCTATGGCCTGGTGCGAATGTTTCAGAGCATTGGGGCGATATCGGTGCCACCGCTGGCTGGCCTGCTGAGGGATCTGTCCGGTGACTATGAGATCTGTTTCTACTGCATGGGCTCCTGCATGGTGCTGGGCTGTGCACCGCTAGTTGTGTGGACCATACTCGAGGCCAGGAATCATCGACTGTTCGTGCAGCACGACGATGACGAGGAGGAGGCCTAAATGTTGGGCACTGATGCAGCTTGTCTTGGTTCAGTTTGTTGCTTAGCAGTTAGAAAATACAAAAAAAAAACTAAAAAAAAAAGATATTTGTTGTTCGTGTTTAGTAGCAGTTTAGCAGTTAGACCGAAACATGTTTTCCAATAGCAGTACAAACGAAAAACAAAAAAACAAAGAAAAGAAAAGAAAAACAACCTGAGTTCGAATGCCTCACCGATAACGTTGATACTCTTTAACTACTTACAAACATAAACTCTAACTTTTATTCAAGCCACATTATTTACTTTACACACACTCAACTCTCAGTCACTCAGTCACTCCTGACTCAACACTTGAGTGCAATCCTAAGTTGCTCGCATTATTATACTAAATCATCTCGCTTGTCCTATGCAATAATAATGCAACAATTGTATTAAATAATGTTATTCACCCAACAACAAAAAAACAACAAAAAAAACGAAAATAAAAATAAAAACAAAAACCATGAAAAGCACCGAAAGTTGCGCAAAGAACTGAGTTAAAAAAGACATGAACACCAAAAGAAAACTTAAAATTAAATGAATAAAAAATATATCCATACATAACTTTGTATAATGCATAAAAATAACAAATGTATTCAAAATATAAGTGTATCTGTATTTGTATGCCCAAAAAAATATATGAAATTAGCTATAGGTTTACACGATGATGATCAAATATCAGAAAACATTATCCAGTTGCGAGTCGATATGCAAAAACCCAATTTATCAAATCTAATTCGAACAGCAAATTCTCTGGGAGCATACTACAGAAATTACACATTAATCTAGTTGTATAATAGTTGTTGTGAGACATTTACCCAAAAACAAATGATTTAACAAAAATAAACAACAATTACAATTTGATATTGGACTTTTAATCTTATCGAAATATGACAAATCTGCATTTGTCATCTTTTTTTTAATTGATTCATCAATATTCACTTTAGTCTAGCTCGAATCTATCTTATCTTATCCTGCTTTGTCGATTTCACTCTTATCTAACTGATTACGATTAAGGTAAAAACCTTTCGCTGAAGAGAAATGGATACTTAAAATAAAGCTTCCTTTGTTGGTCAACCAATTGAATGTTATTGAATAATAATTGTTAGCACATTTTATAAGATTTATTTGTTGTCCAGCCCAAAATTTCGTAAGCAAAAAAATAATGACTTAAATATGCAAACGATGAAATTTGAACAAGAAACGTGACCGGAATAAAATAAGCAGCCAGCGCAATGAACATAATTGTTAGATGTACATATGTAAGTCAGGGTCAATGAGAAGAAGCCTGTGTCGAACGTGCTCGCCCCGAAAACTCATATTATATCAGTATCAGTTTGGTAATATCAATCTAGCCTACGATTTTAGTAGCAAATATATTGTAAACATAATACAAGCGAAAATATATAGCTCGATTTCATCATCATGATTTATACCGACAACTGTTGCTGCTGCATCGAGTTGAAATGCGGCTGTATTATTATAGCCATAGTCGATGTGATTATTCGTGGCGCAGATCATTTTATTGTGGATCGTGAGTAGTGGATGCAATTTCCAGTGGCTCTATTTATCGATATTTGCATATCTGTTCATTCTCAGGTGATTCTCTGCTGGGCTATGCAACAATATTAACAAGCGGACTCTATCTCATCAGCTGCATTGTACTCTTAATTGGCGCACTGCTGGTGGGTATTACCAAAATCTATATAGTTAGATATTAATTTATAGCAGTGAACAAATTCCGGTTGAGCTATGAATATGGTAATGTCGGAACAAATAATATAAGTTTTGAAGAGATTCTGATTCCGGTACCAATTCTAAAACTAAATCGGTTCCAATTCCGATTCAGATTCAGGTTTGATACCCTGCATAATCAGCTCTCATTTCAATTGCAGTCTATACGCTATTTACTGGTACCCTATATGGTTGTCGCCCTCATACACATCATCATCTTGACATGGGAATGCGCTTATGTCATCCTGGTGGATTCCTTTTATGATTTCGTATTGTTCGATGTGTTGCAAGCGGGTAGGCAAATCGAATATATATTTAGCCCAATATCTGTGGAGACTAACTGTATAAATGCCACAATATAGTGTTCAGTTTGTACTTCACACTGGTTGTCTATTCCTTCTACGATACTTTATAGCGCTGATCCAATAAAAGCCATAAGAAGATAAGAAAAGAACTTTCCAAGTGCCAGCTGACAGACTTTAAGCAGCTTTATTTATTATCAGTCATATTCAATTTAAATTTATGTTATTCGCTCAATAAAGTAAACATTATGCGCAGCGTATCTTTAAGATGGATTTGTTTAATAACAAGAAACTCAACTACAACATAAATAATATTTACACATGTCTTGTTTTGAGTTTCTTTTTTGTATCACTAGAACTGCTCGTCGAGGGTGCGTGGTGCTGGCGGTGCACCGTATTCATCGGCGGGCGCTGCGGCAGGTGGCCCGTATTGTGGTGCTGGCTTCTGTTGCTGTTTGTACTTGATGAAATAGACCTCCGGCTTGCTGGGCTCCGTCGGCTCTGGCGATGGCAGAATGACGGGCAACTGCTCCTCGGGCTTCTTTACGAGCACATAGACCAAGGTCTTGTGCTCATCCTGCACCGGTGGTGGCAACACCTGACGCACTGGCGTCGGTGGATTTGGTGCCTTGATGAATATGATCTTATAGTGCTTCTTGGGCACCGTTGTCTGTATGGGCGATGAGGCCGGATAGTATTCCGGCTCCTCGGGCGGCACATGCACATAAACGTTCTTGGTGACAATTGCCTCGGTTTTGGGTGGACCATAAAATGCAGCTGGTGCGCCATAAGATGGTAATGGCTGTTGCGGCGGTGGTCCGTAATCCTTTTGTGGTGCCGACGGCGGTGGCGCGCCATAGCGTGTCCTTGGTGGCTCCGGACGGGCACACACAATGCCCACCAGGACGAATAACAATGCCACTTGTAATTTCATTGTATCTGTAACTGTATCTGTATCTGTTCAGCTCGATGGCTCGCTGTCGAATGACTCGATTGTCTCAGGTCATCGCTGCATTATATATATATATATATACATATATATATACATTATATATGTGCTGTGATTTTGATGGATCGTGTCGTGATTTTTTTTTGTTTGCTTGCCTGTTTTGTTTGTTTGTGTAACCCGCATTTTATTTTGCAGCGAAGCGAACTCTTTGCATAATATTTCTGATGGCTTCCCAATCCGTTACGGAGGCGTCATCATTGTCACCGCTTGCCGTTTCGCATACAAAATGAGTTTCGAATCAAATCGTTTTCGATATTGAAAACGAAATTGCAAACACACAAAACAGTGCAACCCACTAACTGACTCCGCCCCACCCCGTTAACCACTCGATTTGTTGGGCCGGGCACGTTCTGTGCCTTTTCTGGACTTCCCGGCCTTTTTTCTGTCTGCTGCTGTTTGCCAAAATCAAAACCAAAAAAATGAAAATCGAAAAAATTAACAAGTCGACTGTGTTACGTGTTTTTTATATGCTTGTTATTTATGATATAACATCTGTTGGTGGGTGGGTAATGGTCGAAAATACCGTTGCTAGGCCATGGACGGTCATTGCAACCGATTTTCAGCGACATTACAATATGATATTTTTTTATATTGTTTTTGAGGCCTACGCTGAAGTATGCTAAACTCAATACAGGCTGCCGCATTAAGAGCTGATTTTGTACTATAATCGTATTAAAAAATCATATTTTTTTTAGGTGGTTTTACTTTTAGATAACATTTTTTCTATATCCTTGCGAGGATATTATAATTTTTGTCGTGAAGGAGACGTCGACTGATGAGTATTGACAACACTTCCCATAAATCCACAAAAATAAAAATAATGATATTTGTATAAATGTATATACATATAGTATAAGGTTTTAATCACACATCGTCTCAACACTTTTTGTTCTGTCAAAAAGTAAAACTACTCCATATTTGTTGTCAATCTTTAATAAGTTTAACTTAAATTATATACACAATTTATATAAATAGAACAACGCAAACTTAAAATTTGCAAAGAGGTATCCGAGTTTTAGCTGCAAGATGATCTATTTGCAATATTGTTGCTTCTGCATCGATTTGCGCCTTGGCACCTATATTGTAGCCGGCAGCGATATATTGATGGATTTACTATTCGGTATTTTTATAGCAATATTTGGCGAGTCGGGTGAGTCGATGAATGCTGATCTCAAAATGACATAGCTTAACTTATATATATATATATATTTGTTAGGTATACCCGATCTGGGCCACAAGCTGTTCTGTGTATTTATGGTGGTGCATCTGGTAAGCGCCATATTGCTATTGTATGGCGCTTTGAAGGTAAGTGTTCAGTATCAACTCTGTGCAATCTATGCAGTGTTATATTAATTAATAACTGGCAGCTACGTCCGGGCTTAATGCTCCCCTATATAATAGTCACATGTGTCAAGGTGCTGGCAATGGTTATACTACTCGTAGCAGACATAATACTACTTATCTGGATACCAGTTATAGTGATCTATGTGGTTATGTTTTGTAAGTTGCGCAAGGTTATAAGAAAATAGATGTATATTTATATTGTATATTATATACATGATTTTACAGTAATTGGTCTGTATTATTGGCTGGTCGTTTATTCGTTTTATGCAGCCCTGGGAGGCGATCTGTTTATCTAAAGAGGAGCGTTTGCAGCATTTCAAATTCTAATCTGTATGTCAACTACTTTGCCTTAACCATCATGACAAATATATACCGAAATATATACATACACAATTATATTCAATATAGAAAATTTTAAGTCATATAAAAATAACCGGGAATTAACAATGGTCCGTGTGAAAAATTGTTGCTTTTATCTAAGCTTGCGGCGTGGTTGTTTTGTTATTGCCGTCATCGATATGATTTTTAATATTATTCTTGTCGCGTTTGCTCCTGGTAAAATATCAATATTGTCTATCGAATTCTATTCATCTTTATCTTATTTTTAAATTCTGCTCTTTTTAACAGACCAATTCGCACAAACTGAACAAGCAATGGCAATTTGCCACTGCATCGGATGTGTCATGCTGCTGATCGGAGCCTTCTTTGTAAGCGCAACAGCCAACAACAAATGATGTGGGCTGAGCTGAGTTTTATCAACACAATGTATAGTCTGCTTAGAGGTTTTTTCATTGTTTTTCCTTTCAGCAATCAACGGTACTCCTTCTATTCTATTTAATCACGTGTTTTGTCAACACCACCATCGACATCGGTGTCATAATTATGTCTTCCCTGGACTATGGGCCGTCTAGCTTATATGTGATTATCTTGGGGGTCACCATCGTATGTAAGTTATCAAAACTAACTATTCAGTTCAAAAATGAGCTTCTCATTCACATTTGTATCTTTCAGGCTGGAGCTCTTATACATGGCTCGTTGTGTATTCGTATTATCGTCTAATTAACTCTCGAGATGACGAGACAACTTATTGATGAACGACTTAAGCTTAACGTAGAATCTGTGATATTTCATTTATTTTCTCATCTGCGTACGTCTCATGCGAGAACAGATAAAATATCATTCATTTTATGATAAATAAATGGATACATATAAATTGGCCACCTATAAAGAAAGAAGAACGATGAACCACTTGTTAAGTTGAGTAATGAAAATGCTTCGCAGAAGACTTAATTGGTGTCTTTATGACATAACCCACTTTAGTATATCCTTGGGTGCTCTTTAAGACTGTTGGAGAGTGTTGTTGTTAATCGATTCATAATTCAAAAAATAATGGCATACCATGGCATCAGTCTGCAAAATTTCCCGACCTCTGAGCTCTCTTGCAGGCCTGCACAATTAGTATTTTCGATTTGACCTGCAGCGTTCCATCTTGCAGCAGGTGAGGGATGATATCGGTATTCAGATTATATCCATCATCCTTGGAGGCAAGTGTATCATTGGTGCTTCTATGACTCAGTATGACTATGACCAGCGCGGAGTGATCCTCGAAGCTTTCCCGTTTTATTGAAAATAGTCGGATTTGGCTTAAGGCAGTTTCTTTAATTCTTTTCAAAGTTGTGATGATGGGTGAAGTTGTGATGGAAATGAGTGAAATAATGCTGAACAGGGTGTCAAGCCGGAAACGGAACATTGAACGAAGTTAACCCGTTGAACTGGAATCAAAATTTCCAGCCAGAACCGAAATCGAGATCGGAACCGGTACATAAATTCGTTTCGTTTTGACACCCTGTCTTTTGTATTATATTCTTACCACAACTTGACTTACGTTTACTCATTTTTGTTTAATATTCTACAACATACTATTATCTTGACCGCAGCTGTATATGTGAGAAAAATAACGCTTCCACTGAAGGTCACTCAATGACGCTCAGTACTCAATACTTTGATACTGATGGTTTCGGTCGACTCTCTCTCTCTCTTGCTATTATTATCTTTGACTATATGTGAAAAAAAAGTTGTCTCTATCATTAAAAACAAACGTTTAACAAATATCAGTATTATCACTTTTTGTGCTTTTATTATATCAAATTTTTAACTAAAACGTATAAATATTGTACAATAAAAAATGAAGCAATGCTCACACACACAGATGATGTCTTGAATTATCTTTGGTCCATGTGTGTAATTTCGCTGAACTAAAATGAGCTTCTCTTTCAGATTTTTGTCTTTCAGGCTGGAGGTCTTATACGTGGCTCGTTGTGTATTCGTATTATGCTGTTGTTAATTCTCGAGATGACGAAACGAGTTGTTGATGATTGATTTAAGCCTAAAATAGAATCTGTGATATTTAATCTATTTTTCTATTCTGTATGTGTGAAAACAGTTAAAATACCATTAACTGTTTTATAAATAAATGTGAGAATGCGATAAGATAATCGACTTTGTTGGCTGCCAGTTAAATCTATATCTCGTTGTTATCTGTTTATGATTTACAATTATGAATAACTATTTGTGTCCTGGGCTCTCTGGATTTTAGAAATATTCAGTTTGCTTGCAGTCTTCAAAACATAAGGTTTATTTTAGAGGCACTGTCTCGAAGTCGGTTCAAGTTATTTCAGGAGTATCACAGGAAAGTCACCTTGGCCTCTTCACGGTGTTTATAAATGACTTGTCATCTGTTATAAGTCTCTCTCTGGGATACTGATAATGCCATTGGTAATGGTGAAATTTAAGTTAACTCCTAAGTTAATCAGCCAACATAATTTTGTAGTTCCGATCAGAAATACAAGGAATTTTATGACTCTCTCTCTCTCTCTCTCTATCTCTCTCTCGCTCTTTCACCTATTTAAGATTTTATGCTCAAACTAAAATGGATTTTCCCCTTAATAATTTGTGTTTCTTCTATTAAAACTGTAGTGTTATGTTATTTGTCTAGCAACTCGCGATCTTAGCAGGACCAGGCTTCGTATCGCTGGGCCACTTATCACTTCAACTTCCAAATATAATAATGGGTTAGTTGGGAATTTCGCAAGGAAAGGGCACACTCCTAATATATAAGTATATTATAAATGGCAGCCTGCTTAGACGTAATCTCCAAACACGTATTTAGTGGACATTGTGCTGGTGACAGACGGAACTTGGCCATCCCTATAAAGAAAGAAGAACGATGAGCCATTTGTTCAGTTGAGTAATGCAAATGCTTCGCAGCAGACTTACTGGGTGTAGATCTGAACCAAATTTCTCACATCCCGCATAAGGCTTTCAATGTCCACATTTGGTTTTGTGTTCAGGACTTCGCACAGCGTTTGAATGAAGGGAGTGCCGCTATTAAGGCGATAGGAGACATAACCCTCGTAGCTGCTGTAGCACTTAAGTATTTCCTTGGGTGCTCCTTGAGGCTGTTGGAAAGTGTTGTTTGTTGTTGTTGTTAATCGAATTATAATACATAAAATAATAGTATTACCTGTACGGCATCAGTCTTGAACCTTCCCGTCTCCTGAGCACCCTTGCAGGCCTGCACAAAGAGTATTTTCGGTTTGTCCTGCAGTGTTCGATTGCGGAGCAGGGGAAAGATGATATCGTCATTCAGATTGTATTCACCATCTTTGGCGGAAATTAGATCATTACGGTTTCCATGACTCAGTATGACGATGACCAGCGCGGAGCGATCATCGTAGTTTTTCTGTTCCACTGCGAATAGTCAGTTGAGGGAAATCAGTGAAACGGAAAACCGAATCCTTAACCGATTGAAATTCAGAATCTAAACTGAAATCTTAATCGAAATTCAATATTTTTAAAGAAGAAGCAATAACTCGAACTGATATTACTATAATTATAATCTATAATCTTCATCAGAACCTTTATCGGTACCCAAATTCGTTTCGTTTCGTTTTGACACCCTTCCTCTTGATTGATACTAAAGTTGACTTACATTTGCGCACTTTGTTATTAACCTCCTTAACTGTTGCATTTTTAATGACTTCCACACTGCATTTAAGCTTCCGGAAGGTGTCAGCCAAGGCTTTTACATCCTCGGCACTACCTTCACGATATTCAGCGTTATTGTCAAATTTCTCGTGATTTAAAATGATCACCTCGGCTGACTTTAGCTTTTTCTTGGGTGTTGCCACAACTTTGGTTGGCGGTAGGTTAGCTATCATCGTGGGTTGCCGTTCACATTGTGCATCATGGGAGCTGGCAATACTTGCCGAGCGTGATTTGGGCACCGCTCCACTACTCCTGGGATTCAGACTGATAAAGGGTTGAGGCACAGTCACCTTGGAAGTCGAAAGCGTTGGCCTGGTCACTGTTGGTTTACTTGTTATGGTGCTGCTCAGAGTGGGCTTACTAAAGCTTGAGCTGCTCACAGTGGGCTTACTAAACACTGAGCTGGTGGTAGTGTTACTCGTCTTATTGGCATAGGGCGACACATAGGTGGTGGCATCGACTGGCTTCAGGGCAAATGGCGATACATATGGCTTAGAGATAGTTGTTGTTGTTGTTGTTGAGTTTGTTTTTGGTGCCCAGCTGGTTTTCTGGGTGGGCTTAAGCACCACACGCTTCGCCTCCACATGCTGGGTAAAAGTACGTCCCTGTTTCTGTGACACGGTCGTCTGCTCTATGCGGACCAAGGTGTTGGAGCGTCTCGCATCTGACGCATTGTGTTTAAATGATGGCGTCGAACGCAATGCGACCCCATTCAGACTGGATGGACTCATACGCTTTGCGCCCGATGTTGTCGTTGTTGTTGTTGTTGTTGTTGCAGTGCCACCATTCATACGCAACTGCGCCATGAGCTCTTCCAGTTCGGCCGGATTTGGTGTGCGACGCGTTATCATTTCGGTAACTCGCGCCTGCTGGCGATGCGTCACCGTTTGACGTGTGGAGGTAAAGATGGCCGTATTTTTATTGCTATCGAATATCGTTGAGTTCTGCACAGCCGTGTTTGTTGTTTCCGTTGCGGCGCTCGTCGTATTGACTCGGGTGCGTGGATCCTGCCGGGCCAGCGCCTGTCGATCGGTGCTGAAGCCCCCGTCGTTGGTGGATTTCTTTTTGCTCCACCAACCCATTGTTTTCGCTTTCTCTCTCTCGCTCGCTCTCTCGCTCGCTCGCTCTCTCTCTCTCTCTCTCTCTGATCTTTGTTTCTGAAGTAGGCCGCGCAACGTTGCGACCGGTTCAACGTTCTCAAAGACACTGAGCGCTTTTATAGCTTTTGCTTTTCGGCGATAAGACTACAAACGAACGTGGGATTTACTCGCTTATTCGGATTTCGCTCTCTTTTCTTGCTGTTTAAGAGTCTGTCAGCAACTCTTTTCTGTGATTACTCATACGCAGAGCGTTATCAATGCTACTAATAGCATAAAATCTATTTACCTGTGGGTAAGCCCCCATTTCAGCAGTGCCTGGCATTAAATAGACTTCAATCAGAAGCATTTTGTACACATATAATTATATTCAAGAAAATTAACTATCTTGTGTATATGAAGACCACGTTTTATTTTACTCGAACTTTCTGTCAAAGTTGTCTCTGTAACTCAATCAATTCGAATTTTTATATATTATATGTATATTGTTACATCTATTTTATAATGTTTGGGGTATTTATGGATGGTTATTGGTAATGGTAATTGTTATAGACACATGTACGCCGTTTAATCATACATACATACATACAGTTGCGGTTAAGATAATAGTGATGCTACTTCTTAAAATGAAATTTCTCAATAATTGTATAGCTCCTTTCATAATCTAATCGATTCAGTGGACAATTACATATCTAGTTAAAAAAAAAAACATAATTTAGCCCCAGGGAAAGCAAAGAGATGTGATAAATTCCAACAATTTATCTATCTATCAATCTTCAGTATTGATCGCCAATATATTCGAAACATACTATTATTTTGACCGCAGCTGTACAAATGAAAAAGTACCGCCTTATCAACCGGTTACCGGGTTATATATATACATACATAGTTGTTAGCTAGTCGTTCCAAAGTTAACACTAAAAAAGTTGGGGTTCAACTAGCCATTTGTGCAAATTATTCACACACCTCTTCCCAGTCAGCTTATAGAAAATAACCACACAAGAAATAACTACTTCAAAAAGAAATCAACTAACCTTTTAATATGTATGTTTTTAGTGTTTGTATGTAGCCAAATATAATTAATAATGGTCGAAATAAATCATCTGTTTATGCATGACAAAGCACTGACGGAAATCGCCTGATCAACAAATCCATATCTATTTATAAACCACTGGAGACCACTTACCTTACGATCATAGCAGCAATAACTGAAAGAAATGCAACTTTTATAAGGCATTTTCAGTTTTCTTTGCTTATTTTCGTTGAAAACTGAACCTCTTTTTGGTTTGCGACCAAATCTCAATTTCCAAGAACTCATAAAACAAAACAAAACGATCAAAAGCACAATAAACAAATAATAAAGATGCCGCTCTTAAGCAACTCTCTTTAATGAGCAACAACTGCCGCGCTCGCTCCCTCGCTCTCTTTGCGCTCTCTTGCTCTCTGCGCAGCGCTCTCTTAAAAGGCATTTTATTGATTTTTAGTAGCGGCATTTTCATGCATGATTTTTAATGGCATGCACTCAAGAACAAAAACAATAACAATGACAAAAGCAAAGGAAAGCTCTCTGTTGTGCTCAGATGTTGTGTTGACGCTTTTCGAATTGTTAGTGCTGCGATAGACACAGAATCGTGCGGAGAGTTGGCGACAACAATTTTTTGTGTGAATTTAAAGCTAACTTTTCCAAGAAAATTAAACAACAGGTGACAAATGTTTTGGGCTTAATCGCGTGTGGTAAAAATAAATTATATCAAAATTAGATTTAAGTGTGATTTGCTTAAATCAAATCGTGAATTTGACAACCGCTTCTGAAGTGAAGTTAGGTGAAAAGATAAGATGACAATGCCGGCTTATCAATTTGGTGCAATAATGCAATCCAAGCAGATAACCTTGAGAAGTCGGCTTAAGGCCACCGGCTATAACCCCCCTTTAAGATGGATTTTGCTTTTCACTTTATAGCAATAATAATAATAATAATAAAACATTTTTAAAAAATCGAAGGCCAACAAGCTGCCAAAGTTCCCATTCATATATGGCTCATGCATTTCAAATGTGCTGGAAATGCAATTCAGCGACTCATCGTTAAAATAAAATGCCAAACAACAATTATTAATTTTACAATATCAAAAGTCCAATATTGATTAATTGAGGTGCCCAGTTTCAAGCAACTTAATTGGTGCTTCAGTTAGTCAATAATTGCAATTGCCATTTTCAATTACTTCAACATAATTATAATAAATTCATAGTTTTCAATCACATTTTCACATGAATTGCGTCAATCGTTATCATCAATCATTCATGATGGAAGCTTGACTGCGGTCAGCATACTTCAAAGCGCGACTGTGGCATGCAACAATTTGCATCAATTGGCATATATTGCATGCTCCTTAACAGACATGCCACTTTACCAGCTGAGATCCATTCCGGATCTGCGATCGTGTTCAGTGCTTATAATTGTTCTGATGCCCAAGAAGTTCAATTCCACTCAATTTACATCATTATTCAGCAGAGTAATGTAAAAACAATTCAAATGCGTTAACTAGCTAAAAACCTGTTATTAGCAATTGTATTGTTATGTTTGTGCAAACTGTAAATTATATAGGTTTTTAAATTTTATTGACTATTTTATTGTGATCTTAAGTGGTAAATAAGTATAATTTTTACTATCTTTGATTTGAATGAAAAATAATCTCTTGGACTTGAAAAAATACATTTTAGAACAAAAAAAATGAAAGCGTTTCACGGCGAAAATTTTGCTGAGTAAAACACAACACGACGTCACGTAATCAGTTGGAGATACCCCAATCGTACATGCACACTCACGCTCACACACACAATTTTTATTCTAATTTTTGTATCCGCTTAGAGGGGTTTTATTCTCGGCACGAGGAATACTAAGTAAAAATTTAGGTTTGCCTCGTTTTTCAGCTTTAAAACTAACCACACCTTTTAAATCAATCATTTTTTGAAAAGTGCAGAGTATTTTATGTCCGTAAGCATATATATTCTTGATCAGCATCAAAAGCCGAGTCGATCTAGCCATGCTTATCCGTCTGTATGAAGAAAAGGCTGTCAGAGACTAGATAGACTTAGAATTTTGAATATAATTTATCGTAGACCAGAAGCATATCAAGTTTATCGATAACATATAGCCAATATCGATAAGAATCGAAAACAATAAAAGTGGCAACCGTAAAGATATTGCCTGATAGTATTAAAGTATAACAAAGCTGCACATATAACTGATCAACTGTAAACATTTCAATTAGATCGGCTAGGAAACGCAGATTTTGTTAACCAAAAGGTATTTTTATACTGAATTATGTGTTTGGGGTGTCTGCTAGTCCAGTTGATTTATTATTCCCTGTTTATTTAAGAGGATCCCGGCAGAAAGAACAAGAACGCGTGTCCGAGCACAAAAGATTGATCGATTTATTGGACAGGTGGCAACGCTACGCAATTCAGCAAACGTGCGTTGGTCATTTTGAAAAACAAAAAAAGAAAAACACAACAAAAAACTGTTGATTTGATTCCGAGCGCTTGCAAGCATGGCCGAATCAGTTGCTGCGATGGACTTTGACGAGATACTCACGCAAATTGGCGAATTCGGCCTCTATCAGAGAGTCAACTATTTACTCATCTGCCTGCCAGTGCTATTTGCGGCTGCGAACAGTTTGTCGTATGCATTTACAGCCGGCACACCAAAATACCGCTGCCGCATCGAACAGTGCGACGATGAGGATGAGGATGATGAGGAGCAATTGGCACAATATCAAACCGATTGGCTGGATGTGGCTATTCCAGGCACGAGAGATAAGCACGGTTATTTCACACCCAGCGATAGTTGTTTGCGCTTTGCCACCAATGAGAGTGAAGAGTTCGGCGTGCAACAGTCGGCAACAACATGCGATGCTTCGATGTTTCTACCACAACACAAACCCGAACGATGCCGGCAATTTGTTTACGATATGAGCGAACACACAATTGTCCAGGATTGGCAGCTGACGTGCAAGGAGAATGCCTGGAAATTGGCCTTCGTGGGCACCACACACTTTGCCGGTCTCGTCGTGGGCACGGCGCTTTTTGGTTACCTTGCGGATCGGTGAGTAAATTTCCATTTAAATATCGATACATTATCGATACACATGCCGCATTGAGACCAATTGTGAGCTCCAGTTAAAAGGAGAAACCAAGACATTTGCCTTACTCTTGAGTCCGTTTAGAAGCAATATCTGCTCTTCATATGAATTTAACTGGATTCCTATTCTTCGCAGTAGGCCTCTTCTTATACAACTTCTTCTTTTTTTGTTAATATTATTTCTTTCTATCCACGAGTTTGGACATTTGACTATTTATTTTTTAGCTCCTTATTAGCATTTTACTTTCCTTATTACTTAGCTACAAAAGTTGAACAATTTTTTGTATTAGTGCGTTTTTATCTGGGTTTCGCCAAGCCTTGCAATAAAAGTTCGACAATTTTACATAGTTTGAATACCTCCATATTTACTTTAATATTATATTTGTTTTTATTTATTTTTCTTTTTTCTCCATTTTAAA
The DNA here is from genome assembly GCA_035042305.1 of Drosophila glabriapex. Taxonomy (NCBI): domain Eukaryota; kingdom Metazoa; phylum Arthropoda; class Insecta; order Diptera; family Drosophilidae; genus Drosophila; species Drosophila glabriapex. The sequence continues at coordinate 4,610,699 of JAWNLN010000046.1, read as the reverse complement.
TTTATACTAAACATTCCTAAGCATTCCTTGCATAATCTCACAATAATAGATTCGGACGTAAGCTGATCTTCGTCTTCTGCACCATCTTCATGGGCTTAACGGGCATTGGCCAGGCTTTGGCCTGGGATTATTCCAGTTTTTTGGGCTTTGCACTACTGAATGCTGTGGGCACATCCGGCGTTTATCCGTTGGCCTTCATAATTGGCGTGGAAATGGTTGGACCACGCAAACGTGAAATGACCTCGATTGTGCTCAACTATTTCTATGCGGTGGGCGAGGCGCTTCTTGGTCTGGCGGCCTGGTTGCTGACCAACTGGCAGGCATTGCAATTGGCCCTCTCCATACCGCCGCTTTTCTTTGTCGGCTATTTCTGGCTGGTGCCGGAATCGGTGCGTTGGCTCCTGGCGCGCAATGAGCACGAGAAGGCGGGCACAATTATACGGAAAGCGGCGCACGTTAATCAGCGGGAACTTTCCCTCGAACTTTTGGCAAGTTTCAAGCAGCAGCAATTGGACACAACAGATGCGAAGCAGCCGCAACAGCTGCAGCCAGAGCAACGCCAGATTTGGCCATCTATTAAACAGGTGTTCGCCTCGAATACGCTACTCTGGCGTTATACGAATCTGCTGTTTATATGGTGCGTATTTAATAAACAGTTCTTTGACCAGTTTTCCCAGATGGAGTCTAATTTCTATTATTGCAGGGCTGTCAACGCCATTGTTTTCTATGGACTCTCGCTGAACTCGACCAATCTGAGCGGCAATAAATATTTGAATTTTGCCTTGGTCTGCCTAATTGAAATACCCGGCTATAGTTTGGCATGGGTGTGTTTTTAGTTTTCATTTACAAAAGATTGCTCTATTTATATATATACATATATATATCTTCTTCTCTCTCTATATCTGGCAAACTAAAAATAGGTGTGTCTACGCAAGTTGGGACGCCGTCTGGCATTATCCGGCTCCCTGATGCTCTGTGCCATCACGTGCGCAGCCAGCGGCTATTTGACCACGGGTAGGTTCAATCATTATCCATTTCATTTGCATATTTATATCTTACGTTCAATCTTTCTTGCATGCCTACTAAGTTTTTGTCGATAAGAAAAGACGTAAAGTGTTTTGACCTTAGTGTGTGGAAAATTTTATTAAACATAATGTCATTCTAGAGTTACGGTTAATTAGTACACAACACATTCCAGGTTTCGATCTATTATGCAAGAAATGTAAAGTGACTGTAAACTATTTGTTAATTCATTCAAGTCGTCTACTACAACTTATTTCATTTTATGACTTAATGGCATATTTAAGTTTTCCACACACATTTTATAAGTGATTATAAACAATTCAAAAAATAAAGAAACACATTTCAATTTGTAAAACAGGTGCGAATTGGCTAATAGTAACGCTCTTTTTATTGGGGAAACTGGGCATTACCTCATCGTTTGCAGTCATCTACACGTATACGGCGGAAATGATGCCAACGGTTCGTTGACAAAATATATTATTATATAGAAAATATAATCACAACAATCGTAAATGCATTGAATACATTTCTGTTTGCAGGTTATACGCAGCGGAGGCGTCGGCGTTATGTCCACCTTTGCACGCTTTGGTGCGATGCTGGCACCCTTTGTCCCACTACTGGTAAATCTTACTATTTTTACTTATATTATTAATTTTTAATTCATCTATAAACCTCTTAATTCCCCCAGGGCAGCTACTATGAGCCATTGCCGCTGCTGCTGTTTGGCGTTGTCTCAATGTTGGCCTCAATTTTGTCGCTGCTGTTGCCCGAAACATTTCACAAGAAGCTGCCCGATACGGTCAGTTTACACACTCTATATAATATATATCTATATTAAACATTTATTTTGTTAGGTTGCCGAGGCCATTGCATTGGGCAAGGAAATGGAGCCGGTGTCGGTGGAGAGTGCGGACAGCTCGACAGCAAATAATGTACAACATGAGTCCATCATTTAAGCATGCGAATTTAATAGTATTGTTAACTCTTTTAGTACAAAGCACTAGTAGTTATTTAGTTAATCGCATATATATATATATATATATATATATAGATTAAATTGTACTTAGCTGTAAGCCAAAACTTTATTTAGATCAGATTTTTAGTTGCCTCCTTTGAGAGTAACTTTATCTTTTTATATCACCCTTTTTATTTGTAAACTAAAAATATTAAAATATACATTTGTATATGACTATTGACAATGCTCCAAGCATTTTCTCGTTATTGCTGGCCGAAGAGACCCTCAAATAAAAGTGGATCGGTGATGACGCCAAAACGATGCAGAAGCTTGAAACGCAGCTTGTCCTCGTTGCGCAGACAGATGGGCTGATAGAAGCCACCCAGGCGCCTTGTGCTGTGTGGTTCCCAATCCGGCAGCAGGTCCTCAATATCAACCAGTTGCTCTTTGCGCCTGCCCCAAAAGTCCACATAGGCCAGCCTCAGCTGATCCTGATGCTCGCTGATGTAGATGAAACCAATTATATTTCGGGCCACATAGCTACCCAGGGAGAGCGTCACCAGGCCACTAACGCCAATCGCTGCATAGATGCCCAGGGCATCCTCTGACAGCTGACCGGCTTGTTGCAGTGCAAAGGCTAGTGGTGTTCCAGCCACCGTGACAATGGCCTGATAGACCTTTAGACGATTAAATGCAGCAATCAGGCGTATTAGGGGTAGTTTGTATATGGGACGCCATTCCGTAAAGCCAACTTCTAGTTTAGATTTCAGATTTCTCTCTGTTGTTGTTGCGGTTTCCGTGAGTGGCGTGCTTGCATAGCCCCGGCCGCTAATGCTACTACAGCTGGTCACACAATATGACAGCGGCAATTTGATGGCGCCTGATCTGCATAATCGTTGTAGCATTGTAAATTGTTGTCTCTATGTTATAGATTTTGCATAGATTATGGTTTTGTTTATATAAATACGCCACTCACTTGTTGTTGCTTGGCAGCTGTCAGTTAAACAGCTGTGCTTGCTTTTTAACTCGAAATGGCACTGTTCAGCGTGCACTGTTATCGATCGTTTAAAACGCTGTTGTTGGTCACACACAATATGTCGCGTTATACTCCAAATGGCACGTTACATTCAAAATGGAAAGTTAAATGCAAAATGGCACTGTAACGTGTGCACTGTTATTGATCGTTTAAAAAGCTTTTATAACGTATAAATTAAAAAAAACCAACTCAAGTATGCTAATTTTTAATTAAGTTAAAACTTAAATTTTAAAACTGGGCAGACCGGTCAGATCTATTGTCGACATGCGTAAGACAGAGCAGAAAATAGTGCTAACTGAGCTTTTGGATGTCAGCTGTTTGTCTGCCTGTTTATGTCGTAATTATAATTAACGTGAGCTTGCTGAGCATCCAAGCATTGAGCATTGAGCACTAAGCATTTGTTTAATAATAGACCGACCAGATGAGCGAGATCACAGCCCAGAGCAATAATTTTATTGAGGCGTTTGCTCAGTCTTTGTCGAGAGCCCGCTTATATTGTATTAGGGGCCTTCTGTGCCGGTCGCTTTTGGCCAGTTAAAAAGCCAATTTACATAGTATGTATTTTGTTCAAATCAAGTGAAATATAATTGTAAGCAGATATGAAAACAAAATGAATTTAAAAGTTGAGCCAGCATAACTCAAATAAACCCATAAAGACTAAAATAAATGAAATTTCAAAGATTCCGAAGCCAATTATGGTCTAATGCGCAATAGCAAACATGGTTTTGTTAAAAATTTAATTCAAAAATTCGCCACTAAAAACGGTTAAATAACACCTCAGCTAATCAATACAATAAAAAGACACTTAGAATTGATATTTGATTGTCACTTTCTGTTGTTTAACATGCTGCAAATATTTTTAGCACATTTTTGGCGTGCTGCGAATTCGAAAATAGTTTTCAACTGTTTTGTTGGTGTGTTTGTGAGTGTGTCTGTGTGTAAGTGCGCGTAATATGTCTCTTCTTTTTCACAAAAAAAAAATATATATATATATATATATGTTTATATGTATATATGTATTTATATACATATATCCACAAGTGCAGCATGTAAATATATTTGTATACATCAAAGAAATAGAGAAAAACCAAATCAAAATAATGCAATTTTTTACTGTGCAAAATATAGATGAAAACTGTAAATTTGGATATAATGCAGAATCTTATAGACGAAATCAGTCAGCTATATTTTTATAGAATTGCACAAAAATGTCAAATTTAGAATGGGATTTCAACAAATCTATAAGCGAAAGCTTCTCAAAATTAAGAAAGATTACCGATCATAGGCAAGCAAAACAGAGAATGTTATAGAGTCATCCAAGTTAGCTAGTGATTATTCAGTAAAATTCATTTTTGTTTTTTTCTCTGGCACAAGGAGGATCAGCATGTCGCTGACATCGCTGGGCATCAGCGCTGGCTTCATGGTCGGCTGCTGCATTGCGGCACAGATTGCGCGCCGGGTGAGTCGAAAACTGCTGAACAGCGATGGAATTGTGCCCGTGCTGATGAACGAGGCCATTGCCGCTGCCGAGTTGTGTGCCTGCTGCTTTGAGCTGATCATCGGTGAGTTTGTAGAATCAAAATGAAATTCAATCATTATTTCAATTGAGTAACAAAAACAGTTGCTGATAACTTTGGTGTGGCTGCCTATGCCATATTTCTGTTCCTGCTGACTGTGTGGTGGGGCAAGGTGTGGGGCGATGCCTCCGCCTGTCCGTACACCCACATGGAGGATGTGCTAGAGGGTCGCACCACCTTCAAGGAGATGGCTCTGCGCACCTGGGCCGAACTGATGGGCGGCTGTTGTGTCTATCGCATCGTGCAGGTCTTCTGGTGGCTGGAATTCGCCGAGACGCACAAGGGACGCGCCTTCGAGGAGTGCAATGCTGATCTGCAGGTTAGTCCCTATCTGGGCGCTGCCATTGAGGGCGTGGCAACGTTGCTGTGCCGTCTAGCATCGAAGACGATCAGTGTGCAGGAACCAAAGTTTAGTAGCTATATTGATTCGTTCATTGGCACCAGTCTGGTGGTTGCTGGTAAGTCCTGGCCCGTTTGCCACGTGGCTTTCCAACTACTGTCATATTCTCTCAAAAAAAGTTTACGCTTTTAATTATGCACTGCTTGCAGCGTTCAATTTCTCCGGCGGCTATTTCAATCCGGTGCTGGCCACGGCTCTCAAATGGGGCTGTCGCGGTCACAGCAATCTGGAGCACATCATTGTCTATTGGATTGGCGCCTGTCTCGGCGCACTGCTCTCGGTGCCCATCTTTAAGTTGGCCGTCGTGCGACGCTTCCTTTTGGGCGAGGAGAAGCCCAAAAAGGAGTAGACTGACACCAAAGCAAAAAAAGAACACTCATAGCTCATAGTTATATTCAAATTGTAAGCTTATTTATTTATTTATTTTGTTTTAGTATTAAAAAAATACTAAGTTATCGCAATAAATGCCATAATCAAATAACTATCGAAATTTACAACAGTTAACTTATCGATAGTTCATATTGCTCTCGCGCGAGATTTATTTAGTTTGAAAACTGCATATTGAAATGTTTATATTAATTCGATATAAAGTGTTCTTCTACTTAATATCAAATCATGTTTATTTGCACCTATTGTCAAATCGAATAATATTAATAAATCAGTTATATTATATCGGGAAAATAATTAAGTCAATGTGCTTAGCGGTTATCCATTTTGTGGCATGGTGGAATGGCAAATATATTGGAAATAGTTGTTAGTTCTAAGTATTCTTTTCAGTTAAACAAAAATCAAAGTAAAATAAGTAACATATTCTTAGTTTGAATTAATTTTCAGATATTCCAGCAGCAACATTAGATTCATCCAGAGGCGAAGCAGCAACGGATTAATTTTTATCACTTTTTAGGAGCATTTTGTGTATTCTGGTGAAGCATTCTTGTTTACAATATAAAACATTTTTTTAAAGCTCTAATAATATTTAGTTTTAAAATTTGAGCATGTTTAAGTACCTTTTACATATAGTTGATAATTATATACTTTTTATTGTGTAATTTTACATTGATAGTTATTATCTAAAATCACAATTTCAATAGTAAAACAGGTTAAACAAACTGATAAGTATACTCTTCATATATACATATATTCTGCGTAGCTTTAGTAAGCATATAGCCAGATATCTTACTGACGATTTAATACACTTGTGGTATTTTACTTAAGTCCAGCTGGACCTGCTCCTGCTTCTGCTCCAACTGGTCGAGGTCGTCGTCGTCGCCGTGTGACACGCAAGACGACCTCGTCATTAATGCGTTCAAATTGATAGTCACTGTTGCCCATGGAGCAGCGCTTGGTCACAATGGACGTGTCGCTGCTCTGGTTGAGGCTGCTCTCATTGATGCTCGTCGTCGTCTCATCGATGGTCACATGCAGCGCCGGCAACTCTGTTGGGGCCATTGCTTTATCAGACGGCGTTGCAGGCACCACAGGATCATCATCAGCTTTTTTTGGCTCTTCAGTTAGGTGAATCTTACGTTTCTTTAGCGGTGTTTTCTCGCCGCTCTCCGCCTTATCGCTGCTGGGCGTTATCCGCTCGTTGCTGGGTGTACGTAAATTGGCTCTTTTCACCATGACCTTGACTTTTGTTGGATTGCGTCTAGATTTCTCTACAGTTGTCTGCTGGAGTGGAGATTCAGTGAGTACCTCGACGAGATCCTGTTTGGGCGTTGGCAGCCCTTTCATCGATGTGGATGAAACGGTCGTCTCGCCCGGTTGTTCGTCGTTGTGGGAGTGATGCAGTTGCTCCAGTGCTAGCTCAATGGTATCCGTTTCCAGGCTTAAATTCGGATAGCTTTGTTGCAATTCCTTTGGCAATGGCTTCTCTAGTATTAATTCATTCATGACTGCCTCGAGGACAGCGTCTTCGTCATCGTAATCATCATTGTGATCAAGCTTTGTGGAATCTGGTGGCACATACACAACAATGGGTGTGTCTGCAGTTACCTCGGGCACAATGGTTTTATTAACGGTTACAATTTGGCCCACTGTGAGCTGTTGCTCTTCGGAGTCTTGATCATTCGATACTTCTTCCAGTTCTTCGCTAGTTTTATGCTCATCGACTGAGACAGCAATGTGCTCGATATTCATGATATCGGGCAAACGTATATCCTCAATTATTTGTATGCCTCTCATGGAACGCCTTGGTAGCTTCGGCGTCAACACATAATCATCCAATCTTTTCCAGGATTTTCGTAGAGACGTCTTGGAGTCGCATTTTGTCACAGCTTCTTCCTTCCCATTATTCGTTTCCTTGCCTTCGGCGTCTCTTGCTGACTGACTTTGCTTTCTGTCATTTTCCTTTGATTTATTGACAATTTCTTCAGTGATTTCCTTTTCATTTATTGCCTCAGCTGGCTCACAGTCTTGTTTATCTAATTCTTTAGCTTTCACTTCGTGTGTTATTTCATTTGAGATTTTATCTTCTTTAATTTCTGGTTCAGTCTCAGCTGTTATCGCTTCCAACTCTTTATCAGTGGATTTTGGGTCCCTTACATTAGTTTGTTCATTTACTAAATTCTCTTCTTCCTTTAAATCCAGGCCTGGAATGTGTTCATTTATTTTTGCAGCAGCCACGTCTTCTATGATCTGCTCTTCAATCTGTTCATTGGAGTTTAAATCATCTTTATCTAAATCGAGACCTGGAATGTGTTCTTCGGCTTTTGCATAATTTCTTGATGAATTATCATCATCTTCGTCAACATTTACATTCAATTCAGTATTAGATTCAATGACTTTTGTATTCATATCATTTATTACCTTCGTTTCATTTGTGTTTTTAGCATCCACCATTGGAATTATCTCACCTTCCCCATTTAAATTGGTTTCTGGATTTTCTACTTCACCAACTATTTCCTCTTCCGCATTGAAATCCCTTTCTGGCACTTCATCGTTGGTTATTATGTCTTCGTTGGCATTTATGGCTTCACTTTCGTCAATTAAATCCAGTCCAGGAATGTGTTCTCTGATTTCTACGTCCATTCCAATTCTGATCTTCTCTTCAGCCTCAGTCTTCATTGGACTCGCTTTCTGCTCCTCTTCAGCTGTTAAATCTAGACCTGGTATATATTCCATTGATTGAATTTTATAATCCAGATTTTTAGTTAGTTCAGTACCCATTTCTTTCTGCTTAGAAGCTCTCTCGTTTTTCACAAAATATTTGTCAATTTCTTCGACTGTTTTTGAAGCATTTCTAGTTGCTTCTGGTTGATTCCTACATTCTATTTGACTTGCTGGCGTATACAGATCTTGGGGTGTTAACGCTTCCTTATTAGCCAATAGTTTTTGCAGCACCTCTTCATTAACGGCATTTTTGTTACTCTGTTCATCCAATTGGTCTGGTGTGCTGCCAAAAATTGCATTCAAGGTTTTTTCCTTAATGCGCTTATCGATTTTTGTCGTTTGATGTTTTCGATGTTTTCCAGCGCTTTCAGGGGATTGATTGGCTTTGCTGGAATCGATATATGTGGCTTTATAAACAGGATTATCTGGCTAAGCAAATTGGTGTTAAATGCTCTACAAACTTACCTGTTTTTGATGTGGCTACTTTTGTGGCCAGAACGTGAAGGCGAACAGGAACGGGAACGTGAGCGACTATGTCGACTTCTCTTCAAATCTTTGAAGCTTGTTCGATGTCTGTGACTGCTACTCTTAGCCCGATCTCGCTCCCGATCCCGACTGTGACTGCGACGTCGACTGCGTTCAGCGTCTTTTACTTTATCTCGCTCCCCATCTCTTTCTCGATCTGGATCGTGTGAGCTGCGATGACGACTTCCTTCAGTAGAGCTGCCAAAGGGACTGTCATGTTTGTGTTCCTTCTTTTTGTCATGGCAGGCACCCTGTGGCTGCGTTTTATTTTGTTCGCTTCTGGAACGCTTCTTATTCTCAGCTTTTATCTGCCCACACCAGTTTTCATTGTTGTTGTCCAAAGAAATTTCTGTTTTTAATTCCGCCGCTATCGCCTCACGTTTGAAGCGTTTGTGTTCCTGCCGATCTACCCCAACCGCAGTCTGCTGTGCCTTATGCTGCTCAAGATTCGCGGGCCGCTTGCGTCTGAAGCAAATATCATCTTTTCTATAAAAGAAAGGAAAAAAATGTATTTAGCCCATTTTGAGTTGTGCAACAGGCATTGTTTACTTACTCCTTGCGCAACTGCGTTATTTGTGCATCTTTGCGTTTGATTTCGGCCTTGGCCGTATCGAGTAGATTCTGGAAATTCACCTCCATTGTTTTAATCTTTTTGGCGAGCGTTTTGTTTTCCGCTTGCAAATTAGCAATTTCCAGCTGGACGGCCTCAAATTTTATTTGCCAGGCCTCCAACTCTTTGGATTTCTATTGATAAAATCGAGTAATGATTTCTATTATGTGCATTATGCAGTTGCACTTACTTTATTCTCGGCCTCTTGGAAATCATCCAAATCATCATAGATATCCAGTTCGTCGTCCATTATTCGTTGTAAGCACGCAGACAACAAATATTATTTGGCATAACAACAGCGAATTAAATACGCGAAATTTAGGCAGTGTTGGTCAGTGCCAGAACTCATCATCATTCCCATTCACAAAGCAGCACTGCGTTTATGGGCAGCACTTTGTCAATATCATGAGAGAATTGAAAATTTAAATGTCACACACATATTATTATTATGGTAGTCATAGTACACATCGAGCACACTCAAATACAGAATAACGAGAAAGCTTTACAACATACACACACATACGCATTTACATGCAATGGCCGACAATCGTGGTGAATACAAACGGGAACGCCGAAAGTTCTCATGCTTAACATATGCAGTAACAGCCACATTCTTATTACTGGCATTACTGCAATGGTATTTGTTTCACTTTGTGTAAGTTATTTCGAATCTTGCACTGACAGTGTTTATACAACTAATTGAAATTATAATTGCAGCGTGGAAATAAATAGTTATTTTCTTCAACATGCCTGGATTGGCATCATATTCTTTGTGCTTAGTCTGGTGTTGATCCTAATCTTCATCTTCTTTGAGGATTTGCGCTTCTTTACGCCTGGCAATTGGATATTTGCCTTTCTAATCGTAAGTTGTCGTTAATTTAAGTACATTTAATTTTCATCATCTCTGTTTTTTATAGTTTGAGTGCATTGTTATCGGAGTTACATCGCTGATTGTACGTCACTATAAATATCATTATTTGCTGAGTTTCATCATTTGGACTCTTGTGCTAATCATATTCCTCTTAATTGGCACTTTTCTGCCGGTAAGCTAAGAATACTTAATAAAATTAGCAATTGCTAATAATCTCCTTTAAAGCGTGACTTGACGCTGGATGTTGTGGTGCTCGTAATAATTGGAATTGTATGCATTATTGGAGCCATGTATTTTCTAATGCTCCACATTGTCGCAAATGTGCCTTATTCTTTTTTTGTCTGTCGCGCTTTCCTTGTACTTAGCATTGTAATTGTAAGTAGTAAATTTAATACTCAAAACAAATTAAGTTTAACTTCTTCTTTTTAGTTCGTCATGTATCATGCACAAATTATCAATGGTGGTCGCTTTGCTGAGATTCGGGATAAGGATTATTTGCTGGCTGCTTTAATATTATTCTACGATTTTCTGATGATGTATCTATTTACATTTCAATTGGCACCCAAATGGTCAGATGATTGTGATGTGAACAGGAATATGACAAGTGTGCTGGTAGTCGATTCGCATCTGACAGAAACAACCACAAGTGAAATGGATCGCTTAGCTGATCGAATTTCAGGTGCTGGCGATTAAATTTTTCAAAAATTTCTGTTTAAATTTACGCGGTCAAATAAAAGTGCAACTCTTTGCATTGTGAATGGGTAACACTTTTTTTGCCTTGCCTAACGCAGCCAACTTAATGCTCATTGAGATTTTGGCGCGCTACAGCTGTTTACAAATTTTTTGTTGTTTTTCTTGCTGGCTGCGAATAAACTTTAATTGGCACAAAGCTGACATAAACAATATACATTTTTGCACTGTGCAACGTCACATAAAAGACGACTGTCAGTTGAGCAAGAGCAATGGATCCCACTATATCTGTTTCAAAGGTAAGCGGAAGAGTTTAAAAGTTGGATATTGACCACTGAAATTTGGTTTAATTTCAGGGCTGTTTTGTGTATAAAAATGGCGCAACACGAGCCAACAAAAAGACGCCCAGCAAACGTAAACGCAGTGGCCCAGCAGCGACGAGCAGCTTGCTGGGCAAGGAGATCATCACGCAACCATTCTATGCTTCCTACTCTGACTGCTGGAATCAGCTCCACGAGCACGTCCAACAGCTGCAAATGTCGAGCAATGCTCGAACGCTCGAGCAACTGGTGGAATTTGTGCGCACCGAGGGCCGTTGCCGGCTGGATGAGGTGCTGCCCACAGCGGCGCTGCTGACGGGCATCAATCAGCCGGATCACTTGAAGCAATTCGAGACGCTAACGCAACGCTTGCATTTGCAGCAAGTGGGACGTGTTTCAGTGCTTCAATCTCGTGATTGTGCCACACTAAAAGCGGCCATCGAATCCATGGTGTACAGCCTAATGTACGATCTGTCGGCAATGCCTGAGATGGATGAGGAGGAGGCAGATGAGGGTGAGCGTGATCGCAAGCGATTGCGACGGACACAGTGCACCCTAAAGCAACTTCACGCTTGGTATTCGAATAATTTTGGTGGAGCTGGCAAACAACGGGCTTTGGTCATTGTTCTACCCGACTTTGAGTGCTTCAATGCGAGTGTGCTGCAGGATTTTATACTCATACTCAGCGCACAGTGCGAACGCTTGCCATTTGTCCTAATCCTCGGCGTGGCTACTGCAATGACTGCGGTGCACAGCACATTGCCCTACCATGTTAGCAGCAAGATCAAGCTACGTGTCTTTCAGACACAAGCGGCTCCAACGGGTTTGAATGAGGTGCGTCAAAGTAACAGGATTAAGACGAGTCATCTTTGATCAGCTTCTCCAATTATTTCTTTTCCAGGTGCTTGATAAAGTGCTGCTCTCGCCAAAATATGCATTCCATTTATCTGGCAAGGCTTTCAAGTTTCTGACGCACATATTCCTCTACTACGACTTCTCCATACAGGGTTTTATACAGGGCTTCAAGTATTGCCTCATGGAGCACTATTTTGCCGGCAACGCGTTTGCTTTGTGCACCGGCTACAGTCAGGCGCTGGGACGCATCAAGCAGTTGTCGCATGAGGATATGGAGACGATCAGGCGTCTGCCCTCGTTTCGTCCGTATGTGGAGCAGATCAATGATTGCAAGCGGATCATTGCTGTGCTCACGGACGATGAGTATCTGAAGAAGAAGTTGCCGCAACTGTTGCGCGATTGTCTGCTGCACTTTATGCTCTTCCGATGTAGCCTGGAGTTCTTCACGGAACTGGTCGGAGATTTGCCACGCTGTCCACTTGGCAAACTGCACCGGGAACTGTATGTCAACTGTTTGAATAAACCGATCACACAGCAGGCCGAGTACAAGGAATGCTGGCAAATCCTCAGCTTTATGTCCAAGGAGGCGTTTGTGGCCAAGTTGTCCAAATGCATTTCGTGCACTGAACACTTTCTCAGCGAACAGATAGCGCCACTTGAATTGGGTGACGCGTGTGCTGAAGTCATGCGTTCCGAGCTGCAAACACTGAAGACGCTGCTCAACGATGTGGAACTGGCGACATTGGAGCAGCAGCTCCATGCCAATAATGAATCCCATTTGTCGAGCGACGCACGTGCTCTAACGCAGGTCGCCTCCCGGCATGAGCTGAAGGCGCAACTGTTGCAACGCAGCAAACAGGACAAGCAACAGTCGACCTCGGAATATGCACGTGCTCTGACCAAGATCTTGGCACACATTGAGGAGCAATTGGTGTTGAAGCATCTGCGTCCGTTGCAGCAGGCACCACCGCTGCACGAACTCTACGTTTTCACGGACATTGCAACTGTGCGACGGAATATTATTGGTGCACCTCGTGCCGCACTCCACACCGCACTGAACAATCCACATTTCTATATGCAATGCAAGTGCTGTGAGCTGCAGGATCAGACGCAGTTGGTCAGCACCATGCCCGATCTGTCAGTGGTCTATAAGTTGCATTTGGAATGCGGTCGCATGATTAACCTATTCGACTGGCTGCAAGCATTCCGCTCTGTGCTGCGCTCCGCCGACGAACAGGAGAATGCGGAAGTGTCTCAGGAACAAATCGATCCACAGATTCAGTGAGTACTGAGGAGATATGAATTCTATTGTGAAGCCTTTAAATGAATAGCTCTTTTCTTCAATTTAGAGCGCGCTTCACACGCGCTGTGGCCGAGCTGCAGTTTTTGGGCTACATTAAAATGTCCAAGCGAAAAACGGATCACGCCACACGCCTCACCTGGTAGATTACTAAATAAATTGTATACAAAATTTAATACAATGTGTGGGCATTTTTTTTATTTACAGTTGAGAATGATTAGATTTGAGTTTAGAGTTCTACTTTACATTTTTATTAAAATCCAATAAAATATCTTGTATTTTTTTGAGAGAAATAATACAAAACTAAAATTTAATTTCGTTGCAAAGAGAGATTTAAATTCTAAAATAGTTTGTATATTTATTGAGATAATAAAAATCTTAAATTTCTTTTCGTTTAAGAGATATCTTTAAATTGTAAACTAACATTTCTTGTGGCTTGTGGCTCTCTGTTGAGATTTAAATTATGTTTAAGTTTTAATACGTCGTAATGATTTTTAAATTAAATGTTATTGAGCCTAAAACAAAGTTCTTCAAAATGGGAACTTAATTTTAATTGTTATTGTATTTATGCATATAATTATATATATTCCTAATCATTTATATTAGAGTAATACCACGTTTCCATTACAATTAAAATCGCATGCTTATATCCCTCCTTACAAAACTTGGAAATAACGCTCTATTTTTAGACATTCCGTTTGCTTAATATCAAGGACGTCATTCAACCTTAACTTGTTTAAATTAGAGTTAGCTCATGGGCTATCTCAAACGTCATTGCCACAAAAGCACATTCACCAATAATAGTCCGACAAAAATACAGTAGTCCTAGCCGCAGACGTAATCAAATTGAGCATATGCTGCTAATGTGCTTATGTTTGTTTAAATCTTGTGCTCTGTTTGTTGGAGTATTTACCACAAACTATTTGAAATATGGTGCAAGGAAAACGCAGTCCACTTTGTCATATGGGGTGCTTTTCTGCCACTTTGCGGTTTGTCCTTATTTTGGCCCGCTAGTTGACCATATTGTGGCAGGCACCCTGTAAATAGCAAACCAAAGCTTAAAAATTGTATAAAATGTGCGGAGTTGTAAGGAACTGTCGCAGTTCTTCTCTACATTTCGTAGTGGACTGTCCATAAAGCGTTTATCTATTATTGTCAACAACTGGGATATCAAGATCAAGATATATTAATACATTCCAACTATGTATTTGCTAGCTCCATTTATTAAAATGGATGGCCTCATCGTTTTGATGTTCCTCTCAGCCCTTATGCAAGGCATTGGAGCAGCCCCCATTGAGGTAGTTATGACGAATCTTAAATTAAATCACATTTAACATGTGTTTTTAATAGGAGCCTGAGTTGTGTGTGCTGAAATCGGGAAGTATTGAATGCTCACCGGGTAAGTATTGACTTTGTCATAAAAACTAAAATATTTATAAGTTTAAATTAGTCAAGTTAAATAGGATATTCTTAAGGCATGTGCTGATTTTACATTTTTATTATGCATAAGTAAAACAACAAGTGTATTTAAATAGCTAGAAATTTGTCTGATTACCTGTCCGTTCAAAGTCTTCATTTAAATTATAAGGTTATCAGATTTGTCATTAAACGAAAATCAATTTCAGCTGTAATCATAACTTCAAAAAACTAATCTCTATTTTAAATACACTTAGTCAAGCTTAATTTCATAAATGTAAAAGTATATTACTCAGCTGCAACAATTGTATTCAAAGATATCAGTAGCCAATGTATTCGACTATAATAAACTGTAAAAAATTATTTTATTAGGTATATTTATAAAAACTTACACTTTTGCCAGAAGCACTATTATTTAATTTTACTTTGTCTAAGGTATTCTTTTTTTAAATAACCTTCGTTAACTAAGATTTATTTTGAAGTTAAGCTCATTGTTTTTTTAATTTTTAAGAATAGCGTTGTGTTTTCTTCTCTGGAAGCTGCATTTAATATACATTTTTGGGCTTAGGAGTCGATAAAGTTTTATGTTATGCCTTTAGGTAATTTTTGGGGGTTGGCTGGCAAAAATCCTCTAGACTGAACCCTCCACGTGGGTGCCGGCTGGGCAATGGACGCTGTGGAGCCTTTGATCACTGATATCTTCTCTATTGACACTATGGACTCCACAGTGTCTAGCTAAGGACTTGGTACAGTTGCTCTATAACGCCTACGCGTAATGGGAAAGCTGTTACTGAGCCATGGTCTAGAGGTGTCCATTATTCAGTTGAAATATCCATAAAGAGGTCTCTCTCTTTTACAAAAGGTTATTTTCTTATACTTCACTGAGGCTCAAAAAGTAATTTGAGTAGTTTAAAACTATAACATTTTAAGTCTGATATTTTTCATTAAATTCACAAATTTTAATCAAGACTTGTTGAAATTATTTGAAATGAATTCCTATTTTTAATCTTTTCTGGAGAAACTATTCTTATAAATTTCAGATATTATTTGAAAACTAAGCTGATGCCGTGAAACTAAATTACTTAAGGATATCTTGTGGAATCATATCAAAAATAAATTACACAGATAATAAGATGAGAGCCTATCAAGGACAGCGAATACTCACAAATAAATATAATCAAATAATACAACGTGATTTCTTTTATATAAATATTGCGATTTGAAAAATTCTTGTATTGCATTTAATAAGTTAGCACATATTTTATAAATTGTAGCTATAAATTAATAATCAAATTAAAAAGTAAAACGTAAAATGCAATCGTAGCTTGGTTTTTTCTCTACTGTTGATAGCGAGTTTAGAGTCATCAAGCGTCTAAGTGAATATCAATAGAATGCAGCCAGAGCTCAGCCAGTCCGAGTCCTGGAGTGGACTGGGAGCTCACAAGAGCTTAAGCGTTTCAATAGCAGCCGCAATGCGTTCAATTTCAGTGCGGGATTCGGTTAATTTTGTCTCATAGCCCGATTGCACCTCGGCTGGCACCTTGGTGGCATAATCGGGTGCCTGAATCGCTGCGCTCAGCTTGCTGACAGTTTGCTCCAGTTGATCGCGCTTATTGTGCAGCTTGGCAATCTCCTTGTCCGCTTCAATCAATCCCTTGAGCAGCAGATGCACCTCACACTGCACCGAAACGGTGAGAATGGCGCAACCAGCCGGTGGCTGACTGTCAAAAGTCACCGTGGAACAGTAGGCGATTGTGGCTAGTTCGCTGGCATAACGCTTGAGTATCTCATTGGGTGCAGCATCGGTGCACACAATAAATGCCTCCATCTTCGTCTTCTTTGGCAAATTGTAATCGGTACGCGCCGAGCGGATGATGTGAGTTGCTTTCTGCACAAATTCCACATCAGTTTCGATTTGAGCACTGCGCCAGGAAGTGTTGGCTGCGGAAGAGGAATGATTTTAATACAAAGTTCGATTTATTGAAAGGAGTGTTCCACTGGGAAAGATACCCTGTATGCATTCTCTCTCGAAAATCATATTGGACAGAAACTTACTTGGATAGCTGGATACACAAATGCTGGGCGTGTTGTCGGCGCGTGGCAGACGCTGGAACAGCTCCTCCGTGATGAAGGGCATGAAGGGCGACAACAGACGCAGTCCGTAATCCAAGCAAACATAAAGAGTGTGCCTGGCCGCCGCCTGCTGTTCCTGGCTGCCACTCAGGAAGATGGGCTTGAGGCACTCCAAATAAACGTCGCAGACATCGTAGAGCCAGAAGGCATAACAGGCAGTGGTCACAGCAGCAAAATCATACGTCTCAAATCCCGTGTTGCAGGTGTCAATGGTGGCCGCCAATCTGGAGAGAATCCAGGCATCCATACGATTCGATTGGGCGTCGAGTGTGATCTGTGTATTGTAGCGTTCCTTGCCCGTGAAATAGAGCAAAGCGAATTTCGTTGCATTCCAGATCTTGTTGCAGAAGAAACGATAACCTTGGACACGAAGAATGTCCAGATTGATATCGCGCGCCTGGGTGATGTAGGCGCACAGCGCGAAACGCAACGCATCCGAGCCGCATTCGGGTATGCCCTGCGGATAGTCCTGTGTCTGGCCCAGCTTGGCCATCTCAATCTCACGCGGATCGAGATTGGAGCCAATGAGCTGCTCGTGCAATCCCTCCAACGAAATACCACATATCACATCCATCGGATCGATAACGTTGCCCAGCGATTTGGACATTTTACGGCCGTGCGCATCGCGTACCATCGGATGCAAATAGACCTCCTTGAAGGGCAGCTTGCCCAACAGCTTCTGACCGAAGAAGACCATGCGTGCCACCCAAAAGAAGAGTATATCATGACCCGTCTCCAGCAGCGATGTTGGATAGAAGGCCTGCAGATCGGCTGTGTTATCCGGCCAGCCGAATACGGAGAACGGAAAAAGTCCCGAGCTAAACCAAGTGTCCAACACATCCTCATCTTGGTGCAGCACAATCTCACTGGCATTCACACCAAAGCGTGCGGCAGCCTTTTTCAATGCCTCCTGCTCCGAGCGTGCCACAATCCAATACTCCTCGGCATCGGGCTGAAAAAGCAAGAACCGAGATAAGATTCATCAAATTAAATCTAAGCTTTTATGCCACTTGATTGATTGAATTTCTATATTAACATTAAATTTTGTGTTAATTTATTTTAATTTTCTATTTTTCTATGTCGACTGATTTTTTGCAAATTTAAATAAAGTAAGAAGTCTTCTTTAATTTCCAAGGTTCACTCACCGTGCCTGCCTTGATGCTGGCATCCTTGAAGGTCACATGATAAGCGGGTATGCGATGTCCCCACCACAGTTGCCTGGACACACACCAATCCCGAATGCCGTCCATCCAACGGTACCATGTCTTCGTATGATGTTCGGGCAGTATTTTAAGCTCACCGGAACGCACAGCTTCCGTGGCGGAGGCAGCCATATCCGCGCAGCTAACATACCATTGTGGTTTAATTAGTGGTTCAACCACATCCTTGGAACGACTACAAATGGGCACAACCATTGCATTGTTCAAAGTCTCACGATAGAGACCCAGTTGCTTGAGCTTCTCCAGCAACCGTTTGCGACAATCGAAACGTTTGAGCCCAGTAAATTCCCCATAGTCACCAACGATGAAGCCATCATCGTTGATTATGGTAATAAATGGAAGATTACAACGCTTGCCCACCTCGTAGTCATTGGGATCGTGAGCGGGTGTAATCTTAACGGCACCAGTGCCAAAATTCATGTCCACAAACTCATCACAGACGATGGGCAGACGACGATCACAGAACGGATGCACAACATGCTTGCCATGCAGATGCTTATAGCGCTCGTCTTGTGGATGAACGGCAACAGCCGTATCGCCAAGCATTGTCTCAATTCGCGTGGTGGCCACAATTATCTCCTCATCGCTGCCCTCCACTTTGTAAGCGAACTTGACGAGCACACCAAATTCCACTTTCTCCTTGTAGCCGGGTATAGCGAGGAATGTGCGTCCCGTCAGCTCCACCTTGTCCACCTCAATATCCGAGATGGCGGAGCGTAGGGTGCATGACCAGTTGACCAAACGCGAACTGCGATAAATGGCACCCTTCTCGTGCAGACGCACAAAGGCTTCGGTCACAGCGCGACACAGTTTCGGATCCATGGTGAAATTTACACGTGTCCAATCGTAGGAAGAACCGAGTGCCTTCAACTGATCATAGATGCGACCGCCCTTTTCCCGTCGCCAATTCCAGATGCGTTCAATGAACTTCTCACGGCCCAAATCATGCCGCGAGAGACCCTCCTCGCGCCACAGGAGTTTTTCGACCACCACCTGGGTGGCAATGCCGGCATGATCACAGCCAGGCACCCACAATGTGGTGCGTCCCTTCATCCGATGATATCGTGTAATGGCATCCTCAATAGCATTGGTCAGCGCATGACCCAGATGCAGTGAGCCCGTCACATTTGGCGGTGGAATGACCATTATGAATTTACCATTCGGATTGGGTGCATCAATGGAATCACGCTAGAGTTGAGATTATTAGTGAGATTGTCCTATTTATTTATATCTATAATTATTTCTCTTACGCCATATTCAGGTGCAAAGAAGCCCTGCTTCTCCCACCAGCTGTACCACTGCGCCTCCACATAGCGTGGACTGTACGCATCTGGCAGTGCTCCACTCAGATCCTTCTTCTCCCCGGGCGCTGTGTTGGCCGTATAAATTGCAGCTTCCTTTATCTCTTTGGTGCGTTTCTGTAATAATAAGGCAGAGTTTTAACTTTAAAGCATACCCGATTTACTTATTTTTGTCTTATAAGGTATAACAATAGCAGCGCAACTAATATAAAAACTTTCACCAAACCAAACAAAAAATACAAGTTTGTAGGCTCTGAGGTTGACTTACGACTACCCTGTACGATAGACCTACCACAATAATTTAATTTAATTTATATGTTTCTTTTGTGTATTTTGTTCCATCGACTGATATTAGTTTTAATTAAGTAAATAAATGAAAATGATTGGCAATACAAAACTAAATCAGCAGTCATCGAATACACTTCAATACACAAATCAAACCACAATCACATTTTTCTTTTTAGAGTGTATAACAAAAGAAGCCTAAGCACTTAAAATACATTTACTTTTTACGCTGATTGCTTGCCACAAAAATGATAAATTAATTTTTAAATTGGAACAAAACTATTGCATACTCATTGCATGCACACACAAATCAAACCGTAATTATATAATTTCTACAAGGTATAACAATAGAGCCCAATGTACACATTCACTTTTCGCTATGAGAATAATTAACGAATTTTGAAACTCGAATTGCACACGTTGACATGAGTCATTTGAGTGCGTGAATACTCTACAAACATAAATAATTGTTGTTACAACAATAACAACAAGGAGAAAACCTAACCTTAAGCCTGCATTTACCTCGGGTTTCTCCTTTTTGTCGCCTGCTGCTAATGCTGCTGCTGCCTTTTTGTCCAATTTCGCCTGTAATTTAGCTAATTTCTCGGCTTTCTTTGCCTCCTTTTCCAATTGTTTGGCCGTTTTTGGTTGACCATTTTCTCCGTTTGGCGTCTCCGCGCTGCTTAGTTCTTCTGGCATGTTGCTCTTTGTTGATTGTTGTGTTCGTCGATTGAGCTGTTGTAATACACACCAACGTTTAAATAATGGTTGCAGTCTGATGCAATACAATTGTGATTAATGGTAAACTTACTTTACGGCCACTTCACGCAGTTAACACCCGCAGATGAAAACGTGTGCAAATTGTGGGACCAGATGTGTTATTTATTTTACCATGGGACATCGATATATCCGCCCAATTGCAAGATACTCAGTATATCGATGATTTTGGTATGTTGTTATCGACTCTGTTACAGCGCTAATTCTATCAATGTGTTTTGTTAAAATTAGCAAAGAAATGTGCAATTTCTGTTTATAAACTATGCTGCTGATTGTGAAAAAGTGAATAGAGAGCAGCAACGAACTGTGGTTTTACATGTGCGTGATATGTAAAGTGCAAATGCCAAATGCAGTCAAAAGCCACAGAAATGCCAGTGGACAACGACAACCGATTGGAGACGATGCGCCTTCCTCCAATTTCAGTTTAGTTGGACACTGATTAGACGCCAAGCGCATTGGATGTTGTTGTTTTTTTATTCTGCAAACCCCAAAAACAAATAGTTTGGTAAACACGCACACACACACCTATACACACATGCACACTTAGTGAGAGAGAGAGAGAGCGCGTGAGGTAGTGTGCAGCTAATCTATTGTAAATAAACCGTATACTGCTGCTGCTGCTCTATTGTGAACGAACAGTGTTCTCGGTCACGTACGCCGTTTGTTGTTGCATCTGTGTTGTTCTGAGTAAAGAAAAAAAAAACTATTGCGAATTTCTTGCGAAATTTGTGTATCGATATCACCTGACGAGCCTGCAAGCGTTTAAAGGAGAGCGACAGATAGAGAGAGAGAGAGACAGAGAGAAAGCCAAGGAACAACTTTTCTTCCATAAGGTGAGTGAGTTTTCTTCTTCGTCGTCTTTAGTTTTAAGTGTAGCATTATTTAATTTGCAAAAGACATTTCGCAAAATCGATTTTTCATTTTACCTCTAAGAGTCGCCACTAGAGCTTAATTCTCGTGCCTCTGTGGCCCACTCGTCTCTTTTTATGTGTTTGTGTTTTATTTTTTGCCGGGTAATGCGTCACTTGAGCCTCGTCTTAAGAGCTGTAGAATAAATTACATTAACAATAATTTTTTAATTAATGGGCAGTCACACTCGAAGAAAATTTCTTAATGTGCCTAATGAACATTCAATCAGCTATGTAAATAATAGATACGTGTATGATTACTTATTAATAAATATTCTTGAATAATCCTTTAAGATAGGCATTCTACAATTAGCTCGTTAAAAAATCCAATTTCATGTCGTTTTTTTCTCTAGATAAATTCCTGATTTTAGCTATTAATATTACATACGTGTTTGATTAAGTATGACAGTCATTGTATTAATAAATATTCTTTAATTATCCATTTAGCAAGTCATTCTAAAGTTAGCTCTTTAAAATGTAAATTTCAGTTAATGTTATAGATTTTTAGCGGCCGTAATCGTTTTTAAATGCTAATGTCATTTTAATCATTATTTTTTCTCTATATTAATACTTAATTGTAGTTATAATTATAAAATATAGTAATTATAGTAATTGTATTATAAATATTATTTAATTATCCTTTTAATTGGGCATTCTAAAATTAGCTCTTCAAAAGGTCAATTTCAGTTCACTCTTTTAAACTTGAGACTTGCATAACTGTATCAAAAATGAATCGATTTTCAATTTCATAGTATTTCCTTATTTCAATTAGAAAACACAATATTAAGCCAGAGTTCACTCATTGTACTCGAATTTCATCACTTCCATATCTTGCTCAATAAGGAACCATTATACATTATACAATAATTATAAATCAATTATACAATGTATCTGAAAAACACATCATATTTATTATAGAACTATTAGACTGCATTTGGAATAACTCATTGCAACTTGGTAACCTTCTGCCAGTTGGTCAATGATTTCCAGTATTGCCACGCCCCGAAATTTAAGACGACAGCTGTCGGGTTAGTTGTGCGGTGTTAATGACTTCTTCTAAACAAACAAACTCACCTCGTGTAAACAAAACAACGACGACGACCAAATGTTTGAAAGCCAAATACCATATCAAATAAAAAAAAGTTATTGACATGAGTAGACGACAACCCTTAACTGAAGAGAAGAGTCGGCAGCAGCAGCAGGACATGAAACAATAGGGATCGAGGCGAGGCAAACTGACCTGCGACAAAAAGACAGCGCCAGGCCCGTAAACTCCTGTGACAAACATCTGCTCTTCTTCCGAGTCCTTTCTGTCTACCTGCAGACGCAATGGGAACCAGAATGGAAATGGGAATGGGACACAGATCCAGACAGAGTTCAATGTTCGCCTGCGCAAACATTTCACAGGATGAATAAAGCGCAGCTGCGATCAGGATTCCCGTGTCTACTCGGATGTTCCTGATTTTTGAGCTCTCTTTCAGTTTCTTTTTTTTATTGCCTTAGCTGATTGTGTTTTCGCACTTCCTATACGAAAGCGGAAATCTTGAATACTGTAACAGTTTTGTACTTGTATGTAATCTCTGCCCAACGATCGCTTTATCCTGGCCACGCCCAGTTTCTTGCTTACCGGTTTGCGGCAAAAAAAAAAAACAAGTTGCTCGAAACGCAATTTGAAACTTTTTTTGTGGGGTCCTGTTCCCTTTCTCTTTGTAGAGGATTGGGGCGATCGTCGGCTGTCTACGGGTCTCGTCACTGTCGTCTCGTATTGAGTTACAGTTGTGCCTGAAAAGCTGACACAAACGGATCTGGTTTATATGATGAGTTTGTGTTGCTGTACTTTATACTTTGTCAGTACGATATCCATATGCAGGCTGGCCGAGCTCCTTTTTTACTGGGGGGTCATATGCAGGTGATGCATTTGAGGCAGCTGCCAGTGTTGCCTAACCAGCATATAATTACTTTAGATTCAAAAAACGACGCTGCGGTTAAAATCAATTTCGGGTTGGTTTTTTTTTTGTTTGAGAATACCCAAAATATACATATAAAAAGAGGTTCTGACAGCTGCAATAAGTTAAAATTACTTTAAGTTTAGGTTTATAATAGGTTTCAGTTAAAAGTAGCCAGTAGAATACGATTATAAAAATATAATAATAAAAAAAGGGTTAAGCATTTAAACGTATTGTTTTGAGAATATTTTATTCAGGTAAAAATATATTTGAGCCTCCCAAATCTATGCAAAATAACACTTTAATCAAATAATATTTTTATATCAACTATTGAGTGTCTTTTAGGAGCTTGCTGTTAAATAAAGACTTGGGAAGCGACTCAGGCTTCATAGTACAGCAATTTGTCAATGTTTTGTGATTGAACTCAAAGTTCAACTAGCTATCAATCAAATCTAGATAGTGACAAGCCTCGCAAATCATACAACTGTCTCAATACACACACACACACACACACAGACAAAAAGGCACACACTCACTCAAATATTAACATTCAAACAACCGCAGCCAGTCAATCGACGACCATCAGCTGCCACGTAGAAATAGCAACTGAAAATGGAAAAAGGAAAAATAGAAAATAGAAACTGCTGCAGATGCTGTGCATTGTTGGGCAGTTTGGGTCCTTGGTCCTTGGTCTTTGGTGCTTGGCGCATGCCACATCAACGAGCATTTATCTAGGGGAAGTCCCATTGCAGGCAGGCAAAACCAGATGTTCAGCCGCACACAATCAATGCAACAGCGGGGCAGCTGCCACTGTCCAATGAGGCGCTCAGGCAACTCAGTCGACTTGCAGCCGGCTTGCAGTAGATTGGTAGACCGATGAGGCATGGAGGCACGAAGGCATTCATTAGCATTACCTTTTGAACGGGTCGACAGATGGCTGGCTGGGCAGGCTGAGCAGGCAGGCAGGCAGGCAAACAGCTGCTCCTTTTGCCATTTGGGCCATTGGGCTAAGCACTTAAAGTGCAGGTGTTGTTGTTGTTGTTGTTGTTGTTATTGCTGCAGTTAACTTGGCCAGTTGTAGTCAGCTGGTCTGAATTTTAGCCGGGTTGATTTTTTGGTTTTCCTGACCGACCCTACACATTTTATGGGGATGTTGCCAAAAAATCAGCTGTTTTTGCGCAATGTTTATAAACAAAAACTGTGCTGTAGTAACCCTTGGAACCACCACTGAGTCTCGTAGCAGTAGCAGTAGCAACCACCAGCAGTAACAACCAGCGCAGCAGCGGCACACGACCAACCATCATGTCCACGACCTACTTTGGCGCACTTTACTCTGGGCGCACATGGCGCATGGGGTGGTTCCGCTCACAACAACAACACAACAGACACGGCAACAACCACATTGAGACGGCCTTTTGTAGGTGCAAGGACGTTTTGCGTTTTGCCGGGCAAATAACCCCCCCAAAAACACAGTTCAACAGGAGCCACCACCAAGTCAACGGCAGAGACAGAGGCAAAGTTAAAGGCACCGACCAACATGTGCTCTGCTGCTGCTCCGCTCTTGGTCATGTGCGCTTTAACCAATCCACCACCAACCAACCAACTGACTGACATATATACGTATATATATTTTTAGCCACCTTGCAGTTCATTGGCATGTGCCACCGGCGTGTGTCATCAGAGACGATGACGACGACTCATCCACACAACGTCTTCGTCACTTTTAGGGGTTTTCCCAAAAAGAAAAAAAAAAAAAATTGTGAAACGGAACAGCAAGCAAAACAAAAGTGCGACTTGGTGGTAGTTAGAGTCGCGCTCCCATTCATAAAGCATAACATAAACATACCCCCGGATATATCTATACATATATATATATATAAATATATATATTGTAGTATAGAGTATAGTGCATTGTTTGCTGTTTATTTTTGACGCCTCTCCGTCTCTATTTCTAGGTGGTGATTTCCCGACCTAATCGCAGGTGTATATATATTATATATTTATATATATATATATCTATAGACAACCCCCTAAAAACTTCTCGGCTAATTCAACAGGTCGCCCCGGTTCGAGTGGTTGCAAGTGTTTACATGTGTGTGTGTGCGAGTGTGTGTCCCTGGCCCGATTCAGGGTAATTAGTATATTTTTTTGGGGTTATATTGTGGCATTGACCCAAGTTTTTCATTATATATATATGACAAAGGGGTTGAAGGTCATACAGGTTGCTATTTTTAAGTGGGTTGTTGAGAGTTTCGGAATTTAATGGGTAATTTTGGAAACTCGTCTTATGCAATGCGTAGAACTAAGAAAAAAGACGCATGCACTAATTTATAGCATACTTATGTGCAAAAAGTTTAGCATGATTAGAAAAATTCTGAATACTTTGGAAAACTTTAAAATATGTGAATCCTATTTTGAATTTCGTTTCGGTATTGAGATAAAGAATCCTGTTGAAAAAGAAAATTAGTTAATATTAAAGTTAAGTTTTTAATAGGGATCTGAATACTCAATAGTTAATATTTATGCCTTTTTAATATGTTGCATTTTCATTTTTCTTAGAAACCAGTTTTTTATGAGCTCGCCTCTTCAATTTCCTCGGTTTTTGATTGTCTATATGAATAAATTCCTATGAAATTTGATTTTTTAATGAACACATTTCATTTTCAGCGTTTAAATTAGAAAATTTCATCCCCATATGAATGAATTCACATCCGCTCATTAGGAAATTTGATTTTTGCTTGAAATGATGCAATATCCTTGAATTTCTTCCACAAAACAGTCTTGAATAATGATTAATTATTCTGCCTCCTTTTGATTTTCGTTTTCTCCTCTTGTTTTCCTCGTTCCCTCTTAATCTTGAATATGAACTGAAATCGAGCTGGCCTCGAAGTCCTTGATATGTTTTGGCCCCATTTCACAAGTTATTTGCGAAAATTGTGTAATTGGAGCAAAAAAAAAAAAGGAAAAAAACACAAAAACAGGAAGGGAAATGCCTGCTTAGCATCCAAGAAGTGCCTGTTTTCCGGTCTGGATGCCACTTGAACACGCGCGTCCCTTTAACTTAAAAATATATATTTTCGCTTTTTTTCGCCTACTCATTTTTTTTTTGCGCAGCGCTTTCAAAATGGCGACGCAGCTGACCAAAAAAAAAGAAGTAAAATCAATGCAAGCAGGCGGCGTGCGTAGACAAGAAGAAGAGCAAGCGCAGCAACAACAACAACAAGAGCATTAGAGAAACAGAAACGGCAAGCGCTGAGAGAGGCAGTGGCAGAGGCTAAACAACAGCCAGACGACACTATAATATTTTTCGCAGGCGCAAACACAATGGCGGACAACGGCAACAAAACGGAATAGCAAACAGCAAAAGAGAATTAATTAGATTGGCAGGCAGGCGGCAGCTGGGCGCTATATCAGCAGAGAGACCATGTGTGTGTGTGTGTGTGAGAGAGTGAGAGAGAGAGAGCGCCATTGCAATTGCGAGTGCGCAAGTACGAAAACAAGAAACAGCGTAGAAAGCAGCAACGAAAGCTTCTACAACAACAAGAAGAAGAAGCAGAAAACTACAATGACGATCCAGGAAGAACAATAACTAGCAACACAAAATATGCTTAAGCCAACCCAAAAAAAAGGATATACTACGAAAATGTAACGAACGAACGAACGGCGGCAACTGCAAAGCAAAATAAAAAAAAAAAAAAATACATCACAGTTGTGCAATTGAGATAACAAAAGGGAAACTTGAAAGGAAAAAGTAAAATAAAAATAAAAAGGGGACGCGCGCTTTGCTTTTTGTATGTTGTATGAAGCGTGTGCCGCCTGTAAGCTGCCACAAAAGGATATAGAATAATAAATAATGCTTGCTGCTGTTGTTGTAGTTGTAGCAGCAGCAGCTGAGGCCATTGGCGAATTGAAATTTTATGAGAAAACTGAAATTGTATTAGAAAATATGCTGCGTGAATCACACACGAGACAAACACACAAATACACTCACACAGACACACAGTCACACACACGCATACAAGCACACGCTATGCTTATGTTAAAAAGGGGACGCACATTATGGCAGTCTCTACGCGCTTTCGGCGCTCTGCTCGCAACGACTGCGCAGCCGACAGGACGCAAAACGACGTCATCACTATGAATTGTTGTTGTTGTTGTTGCTGCTGCTGCTGCCGGCGCTGTTTTTGTGTTCCTGTTTTCGCTTTTTACCGTTCAGTCAATGACCACATTGTGTACACAACGCATGTAAGAGTGTATGTGTGTGTGTGTATGTGTTTGCCTTTGGTCCTGTCCGGAAGTTGACGCCGCCGTCGCCGCCTGGTCATTCTCGTCGCTTTTGCCCAAGCTCGTTGCGACGATTGCTCTCTCTCTCTCTCTCTCTCTCTCTCTCGCTCGTACACACTTGGACTTTTACTCGATGTTGTTACGCTTGAGCTACTTTTGAGAAAAAAACAAGTTTTCGCTGCGCGCAGGATCCGGCTCCCCAACAACACACACAACACACACACACACACACATAGACGGAAAGTGCACTTCAGCTCCTGTTTTACGCCTCGCAGTCAGTTTTTGGTCCTGTGCGCGCACGGCCTCTCGCGTCACGCTTTGATCCTGCCGTTGCCTCATTGCCTCGTTTCTCCTGCTGCCTCGTCCTGTTTTCCTGTCGTCCTATCACCCATGCCACACATACCATAGGCGTTGCCCAGCTAATGACATGTTGTAAATTATATATTCCCCATGCTCTCCCATGTTTCTCCCGTTTCTCCCGTTTCTCTCGTCTCTTGTCTCATTCTTCTTGTAATTAGTTTGGTTTCGCTTTTTGCGCTGCGTCTGCTTAAATTCTCTATATTTACAAGACTTGCGTTTTTCTTTTTTGCCCTGTTTTTATCCTGTTTGGTGGGGATTACATCTTGTTAGGCCAGTTGTGCAAAGTTGCTCGAAAGTTGTTCTTACATTTTCTGCATATTTTCAATTACCTTCAGCTGTTCAGCAGATCTTCTGTGTACACAGTGTATATTTTTGTGTTGTATTTGTGGTCAGCTTTAATTTAATTAAAAAAGAAAATCGAGTAGGTTTGAAATGGTTTTGTAGTTTGCTGCGGCTTGAAAAGGGTCCTTACGGAAAAGAAGAATTTATTGCATCTTTTTAAATGCTTGCTTGTGAAATGTGCTTTGGTTTCTATTTTACAAACTGTTAATAACCTCAATATTCATTTCTATGACTTCAAACTTACATCAATGTGTCTTCATCATGAACAACATTCTGTAGAAGCCTTAAAATGTCCTTTTCAGATTTCAAAACTTTCATAACTTAGTCAAAACTGAACAAATTATTGTTGCTGAGTGTATATTAGTCATCGTTTTTTCTCTAGATCTCATTCAAAATAAACGGATAAGTTTTTTCCCCCAAATTTTAATTGAAATTCTAAAAAAAATTGCATTTTTCACTGCCCTAACTTTGTCAAGAATTGAATGATTCCCAAAAGTCATGTCTCCTTGATCGATTCTTGAACTCTTGAATGCTTCAAATCAAATTCTTAAAATTCTATTTAACTGATATTCATGCTTGTGGTCGTCTTCCTTCAACAAAGCTGTCAAGCATTATGTTCAGCGACAGTTCGAAAAGGAAGTATCCAAAACCCAATTGAAACCTGTGTGTAATTGAGCCCCACATCAACAGCAACAACAACATCGGCAACATTGCCAGCTACTTAAGAGCTGCGATTTGACGTTTTAAAATAGAAATGATTTTCGTTGTTCCCGGAAACTTAAAAATGTATTTTGAAAGTGGCAATGGAAACCACTCAAGTAGCAGTTGAGAAACTCTCTCTCTCCCTCTCTCTCTCTCTCTCTCACTCTCTCTTTGTGTGTATGTATTTACATGAGTTGCAAGTGATCGATATCGAGGGAAAGCAGCTCACCCAGCTTAATGTTAAACCTCGCACGTAAATCTCACGCTAAATGCAAGGACTAAAAACAAACCGTAATTATTTGTAAGCCAGGCACGGATTCAACTCGCACTCCTGCTCCTGCTCAGCTAACTAGATAGAGAGAGCGAGAGTGAGAGAGAAGGAGAGAGAGAACGCTTGAAGCATGGCAAATTTTGCATTTGCTGCAGCTCGTTTTTGGCATTATTATTGCTCACCAAATAAAATCTATTGTTCGCTTTTCCTCCATTCGCATTTTCCACACACACACACACACACACATATATATATATATATATCTGTATAGATGTGTGTACATTTATATTTGTATATCATTCATTGTCGTTCGTCCTGTCAAACTTGTTTGTGCTCTCGTTCTCTCTTCTCGCTCACTTGGTTTTCCTTTCCTTTTGCACATTACGCTTTGGCCCCGTCATTCGCATTAAAAGGACAACGCTCTATGTCTGCCTGTGTTGCTCTCTGTGTGTGTGTGTTTATTCGCTGCTGCCTGTTTGCGTCGCAGTTGGCGTCGCAGTTGGCGTCGCTGTCGGCTCCGCTTCGCTGCAGCAGGAGCAGCGCTGTTTCGTCCTCGCCAGGCTTCGTCGTTGTCGTTTCAGTTTACGCTCGCAGCTCCGACAGCTCAGAACATGTTGCTGATGACATCCGCGCTCGTTGCCGTGTGTGTGTTTATTAGCAGCAAATAAATGTTATATATATATGTATATATACAAACATAAATATATCAAGCAACAACAACAACAACAACATCATCTTCATCTTCACATTTTCTGTTGAGTGCTGCTCCGCCCCCCTCCACACACCCAGCAGCCCCAGCAGCCGGTCTCTTCGAAAACTGACTCAGCAAATGTTGCAGGACAACATTTTTGTATTAATATTCCACAATCAACAGCAACAACAACAAGTCGAATGAATTCTTGTGTGTCAAATAAACAACAACAAATTGTGCAATTGTGCAAAAAATAGCGAGCAAAAAAAAAAGAGAAAGAGCCAAAAGAGCATAATACTAAAAGAAAAAAGAGAGCGCGCGCTTAAGCAACAAAAAAAAAAGAAATAAATAAAAATTGAAAAAAGCAAAAGCTTAAAAAAGTGTAGCACACAAAAAAGTGAACAACAAAAGAAAACGCTTTTTTTGCATTACCAAAGAGCGATTAATACAAAACACAAAGCAAAATGTGCAATAAACTGGCAAAATAAAACATAAAAAAACTTTGGGATTAAAACAACAACAACAAAAAGAGTAGACGAAAACGAAACGAAGCAGCGCACACAAGTGAGTCAAAAACAAAAAAAAAAATAAAGAATTTTCTACTTTTTTTCTCCAACATACACAATGCATATTACTTATACATATAAACCAAATGGCAGACACACACACACACGAATATATATATAAATATATATATATCAGTTGCGCTCTCTTTCTCTCTCTCTCTCTCGCTCTGTTCCTCTTCGTTTTACTCGTTACATTTTGGGTCTCGTCCTGTTTTTCGTCCTGGCCGCAATGCTTCTGTCTCGCTTGCGCTCATGGCGCGCACTCGTTCCAATTCCTCGTCGCCGTCGTCATCGTCATCGTCTCTCGTCGTTGTTGCCTTCGTCTCTCGTCGGGTGGTGGTACAGTTTTCTGCGTAGACCCAAAATTGCGTAAATTTTCTTCCATGTAGTTTGCTCGCATGTCTCGCACGGCGTTGTCGTCCTCATCATCGTTTTGTCGTTTGTCGTCCTTGTTCCTGCTGCTCTGTCGTCGTCCTGTTTATCGTCGCAAACTTACAATTTGTTTATTTGTTCATCATCAATTTTGCTAAACATTTTGAAAGTTTTCACATACAAAATAAAAAGGTTTGTACGATTGGTTTTCCTTTGGTATTCTTATTGGGCGTGTTTTTTCACAGCGTATCCTTTTTGCTCTGCGCCATTTTAATTGGTGTCCTTTTTTATGTTTTTCGTATGTATGTGCAGCTGAAGGGATTAGTTTGACTCTTCCGCTCACCATTTGAATACCAACAATTAGCATTAAATTCACCTATCCACAATTATTTGTAACTGTATCTATTTTATTTGCCTCGACTGATTCATTTTATTCAACATCAAGTTTTCTATACACAATTTGTGTGTACATACAATATATATACGTCTGTATGTATGTATCGCAAATAACCCAGAAAGCGACTCAATGAAAATATTACATATTTTTGGCCTACGTGCCGAGGAGATATTTTCAAAAAGGAGCGCATTTGAATATTTTGGAATTGCAAAGGAGAGCCAGGGGAACTAAACAGATGTACTAGGCACAATAAATATTTCATCAGCAATAAAATTAGCTAATCAAAAGATATTATTTCTTAATTGAAGTTTGGTTTATTAAGCTTAATTAAGGTTAGACTACGTACACAGGTACAACAGAATTCAGATCTTATTCGTGGGATAATAATTGCAGCTAAAGACTCAGTCTTAAGTTCGAATATTGACATTTGTTAAAATTGTTATAATTTTTTATAAATAATTAATCGATATGAATTAAAAACTTAAATGTATCACATTTTTTATGAACTAAATATAACAATTGCAGTAAAGAAGGAATGAGAAAGGCTTGAAAGGCTTGTGTATTCGTTGAGCTCTCAATAAGAATTCTAAAATTATCTCTAGGAATGGGTTTTAGGTTAATTAATATTTAGCTGAAAGCTGTTAGTCTTTTAGTTTAAGTACTAATCACATTATATTATTAATACAAAAGTAAGAAAAATAAATATTATTTAAAATAAGCGTACACTTTATGTCAATGAACAACTAATCAGAGATCTTTTCTGGCGGCTATCAACAAAATTTAACAACATTTTTGAACTACTTCAATATTTTAACCAAATATTCTACAACTTTTCAGCGCAATACAAAGGAAAATTAAACGAATTAAATATATAATTATATTATATGAATATATGAAGAAAAAAATAAAAATAGATGTAAGCTAATCAAAATATAAGATCAATGCACCTTTCTGCGTCGAACCATAAAAACTGGCTGCACAACAACAACTTCAACTACTGAAGCAGCAGCAGTGGCAGAAGGGGCAGTGTCAGCAACTGCCTCTGGACTGCATATCCTGCCAGCCTCTAGCGACTGCCTGCCTTGGCCTGAGCCCTGCCTGCCTGCCTGCTGTTGTTGTGTTGTTGTTGTGTTGTTGGCTGTCCCATTGAAAAAGGGCGCTCGAATATAAAAGTTGCAGCTGTTCCTCGTACCTCAACTGCTATTTGCCTTAGCAACAACAACAACAACAACAACGGCAGCAGGAGGAGGGGCACGGCACGCATTCATGCCACAAAAACAAAAAAAAAGAAAGAAAGAGTCTTAGAGTTAGTGCTGAGCATCTGCGCTGATCGCTCTCCGATCGCTGCTGCTGTTTGTTGAGCGGTATTTGTGCTCTCTCTCTCTCGCTCGCTCTCTCTATCACAATCTCCCCTTCTCTCTCTCTCTCTCTCTTTAGCAATTATAGATAAGCGCATGTGAATAAAAATGTCTGATATACCGCGCATTATGGTATTCCGTCCCAGCTGGGATGAGTTCAAGGACTTTCCCAAATATGTTGCCTATATGGAATCACAGGGTGCTCACAAGGCCGGACTGGCCAAAGTTGTACCGCCAGCCGAATGGGTGCCACGTCGCAGTGGCTATGCAGATTTGGATGCATTAAATGTGACAATACCGGCACCCATTTGTCAGGTGGTCACCGGCAAACAGGGCTGTTATCAGCAAATCAATATACAAAAGAAACCGTTGACGGTTAAACAATTTAGCGAATTGGCCAGCACCGAACGCTATGCAACGCCCAAACATTTCGATTTTGAGGATCTGGAGCGTAAATACTGGAAAAATATCACCTATGTGGCGCCAATTTATGGCGCCGATGTCAGCGGCAGCATCACCGACACCGATCAGGATGTAAGTCATCATCGTTATGGATATAGATATAGTTGGTGTACTTGATTTTAAGCCTTGTTGTTGTTCTCGCACTCGCAGAGCTGGAACATTAATCGACTGGGCAGCATTTTGGATTTTGTCAACAAGGACTATAATATCCAGATCGATGGCGTTAATACGGCATATTTGTATTTTGGCATGTGGAAAACGACATTCGCCTGGCACACAGAGGACATGGACTTGTATTCAATTAACTATTTGCACTTTGGTGCGCCCAAAACGTGGTACGTTGTCCCGCCCGAATATGGCAGACGGCTGGAGAAGATCGCCAATCAGTATTTTCCGGCCAGCTATAAGAATTGCAATGCGTATTTGCGTCATAAAATGACATTAATATCGCCACAGATACTCAAACAGCACAATGTGCCCGTCAGCAAGGTAATAATTGATGTTGATTTCGATTTTATCTATAAAGTGTCGTCGAAATTGAAACCTCTTTGGGGAAGTACAAAAATGTTGACTGCATTTCAATTGCATTTGCTTTTTAATTCTGCTTCCACTTTTTTATATAGCTGATTAGCTGTGACTAAACATTGGTTTTCTTTGCCAAGCTTGATTGGCTTTCAAAAGGGACCACTTTTAATTAAATAATGACTGTTTATTACATAAATAAAACCTTGTAAATTGGCTCTCAGAATTCGCGTAAATTCTATATATACTACGAATATAACAAAAATTTCTAAATGGAACCTGACAAACTACTTCACATTGCCTTACAAAGAGGAACTCAATTCGAAATCGGCACCAAAACCAAGTCGATCGCCGCATACTTAACTCTTTTAAACACAACACACAGATCACACAGGAATCGGGGGAGATAATGATAACGTTCCCGTTTGGCTATCATGCTGGCTTCAATCATGGCTTCAACTGTGCCGAGTCCACAAATTTTGCAATGGAACGCTGGATTGAGTACGGCAAGCGTGCCACACAATGTACCTGCAGCAATGACATGGTCAAAATCTCAATGGACACATTCGTGAAGCGTTTCCAAAGCGAACGCTACGAGGCCTGGCTCGACGGACGCGATCTCGGCCGTCATCCCGAGGATGCGAGCAATGCGGTGCCAACAGCGGCGCCACTGCCCCCACATCTCGACGTGCTGCTGTGTGATAAGAAGTGGGTTTTCAAATAGCACAAAAAAAACAATCGGTTTAAATATTAACAATCTCTTGCAACTCTTTCTTCCCCCCCAATTCTCTCTCTCTCTCTCTCTCCCTCACTCAGAATGAAGAAGCAATGCAATCCCACCAAGGCGAAGAGCTTCAAGGAGCGCAATCCTGATTTGGATTTGGATGAAATCCAACAGAATCCCAATGTGCCCGACGATGTCAAGGCTATGCTAAAGGAGAGCGTGCTCACCCTGACTGAAGAGGAGGCCGATTTTGTGCCCGAGGACACGATGAGTCTGCAGAGTCCGGCGGATTTTAAAACGAAGCAGGAGCTGCTCGAATACATGGACGATGGCACTGGTGAGACACAGTCTAAATGACCCAAAACAGCTTTTGCTTATTATCTTGCTCTCTCTCTCCCCCTCTCCTCTCTCTGCTGGCATAGAAGATGAAGATGAGGAGGAGGATTTTAAGCGGCGCAAACATAAGCGCAAATATGATGCTGACTACGATGATGATTGGCTGGCGAGCCAGCGACGTACCAGCTCCAGGAACAGCAGTCGTGGTCGTAGTCGTAATAAAGATGATCGCTCCATATCGCCAGCATCCTCCACATCCACTTCGTCGGCATCACGGGGAGCGCGAGGAGGCGGTTCGCGCAACAAAGCGAATTCAACGCCCCGCAAAACGACGGCGAGACGAAAAAAGGACACATCAGCAACAGATTCGCCGGCCGCAGCAGCAGCAACAACAGTTGCTGCAACAGCAGCAGCATCAGCAGCAGCAATCGCTGATAGCAGCAGCAGCAGCAGCAGTAACGTTGGCGCAGGTGAGCGCAACAGCAGCAACAGCAGCATCAGCAGCAGCAACAATTGCAGCAGCAACATTAGCAACAGCAGCAACAGCAACAATAATCATTGCAACAACAACAACAACGCCACAGTCACTACAACTAGCATAGTCACATAAGAATCACAGTCACACCTAATTGCCACCCACCCACCCATCCATCCATCCAGCCCTTCCATAGCTATCTCTATTCCCTCCACCCACTGTTAACTAACATTAAAATAAAACCCCCAAAATTTTATGTCAAAAAATCCCCACATTTTCCTATATAGTCGCTCTTATTGGTGTGTCAACGTCAACGTCGTCGTCGTCTTTTAGTTTCTTTTTCGTGTTTTATAAGTCGTGAAAAGCTGTGTCCTATTTTGTAAGCGCCTGACAAAAAAAAAATATATGAGAGCACGCTATATATATATATATATAAAGAAAAATAACTATATGCTAAAAACTAACCAAAAACCAAAACTGTTTTACTAAAAATACTTGCAAAAAAGAACCAAAAAAAATGAGAAAAAGAGGCGCAAATTTCGTTTCTTGGTTGGGCTTCAGTTTCAGTTGAGCTTCGCTTCGCTTCGCTTCGTTTCGTTCCTTCGTTCGCTTTGCCTATACATATACTGCTCCTATATATATAACTATATATATATGTATATGCGTATATGTGTGTGTGTGTGTGTGTCCTGTATATGTCGCTTCAATAATTCCCAACGCTAACATGCCATCATATAACAACTACATCAACCAACATCCAATCACAACAACAACAACAAAATCAACAACAACAAATCCCAACACTTTTTCTTTTTGCACATGTAATACAAAATTTCCAACGAATTTTTACAGATGCCAAACGCAGACTCAACGAACAACAACAGCAACACCAGCAGCAGCAACACCCGCAGCTGCAATTTATGCTACAATCGCGCAAATTTGAGGGAAAGATACCAAAACTAAGTCAACAGCAAAGCGCAAGTGCAGCAGCAACTGCAGCAGCAGCAACAACAACAACAATATCATCATCTAGTCAGCAGCAACAACAAAAAATTGTCTGCATCAACATGTTGCCAGCGGCGAATACACTAAATGGCATTCCACAGCAACAACAACAACAGCAACAACAATATACCAGCACCGATGGCAATGTCTATCAGCTGCAAAACGAAATACTCTGTGATGCAAATGGTCAGGCAACAACAACAGCAACGGCCACATATCAAACAACGGCCGCTGCTGTTGCCAGCAGCAACAGTAGTCCGCAACAGCAACACCAACATCAGCAGCAGCAGCAGCAACATGTTGCTGGTAAGTCTTGACTACTTTATCAAATTTGTTTGTCGTTTTTTTTGGTAGTTGTATATTTGCTTTCGATTTTGTGCTCGTTTTTTTGTTGGTTTTTCTCTTTTTTAATTGATTAGCTACTCACTCAATCACTAACAACTAATTTTGTTTATTTGTTTATTGTTTTCATATTGTATTTAACAACAACAATTAAGCGCTCGACTCTCATCGCATTATTATCAAGCATCTTAATACCATTTTGTAGACAATTGTTTCGTTTATTTGATTTATGTTTTTCTGTTGATTTCTAACAATTTTTGTGCCAAATCAAACTGCAGCTAACAACAACCACAAGAACAAGAAATAAAGTGAAATTCCATTCAAGTTTGATTTACTTATTTATTATATATGTTTATGTTCAATTAAAAAATTGTGCTGGTCCTCCATTTGCGGTGTTTTGTTTTTAATTAAATGAAAATTAATATAAATCAAAAACAAAAAAAAATCAGTCGCAAACCGATTTCATCCACACGACACCTGTTCAAAAATCAATGTGCCACAACAAAAAAAAAGAATCTACAATAATGCATCTCAACCCAATAACAAATTGCTTATCAGTTCGTTTACACTTCAAATAACTCGTACATAAAAAAATAATCAAAAAAAAAAAGCCAACCCAAACTCTTTGCTGAGCATATTTTTCTTGCTGTCTCATTTCTTTTTTTAATATATGTACATAAATGCCAACAGATACCGAATTATAATAAACACTGAAACATATAAATAAATGCACAAATTAGGCCCAAGCAAAACATGGAATATATTTACGATATTTATATGCATATTATGACTGATGACTGATGATTATTAATAATTGTGCAAGGCGCATTTGACAAAAAGGCTCAAAACTTATTTATTTTTGCTAATTCTATTTTATTTGATTTAGCGTATGTATTTAGTTGTTATATTTATTTAAATTGATTTTTAGCTTAGCTTTTAAGTTCCTTCAGCTGTTCACACTCGATTTTTCAGATGATTTCCTTTGTGAGCAGCTTAATTGAATTTTTAACATCTTGCAATTATTATTATTAGCTATTTTTAAATTGGATACTGTTTTGTAAACATCTGTAAAATGTATATTTTTTTTTTTATTAATTTCTAGAGTTTTATTTTTTAATTAGTATCAAGTCTTTTTTTTACGATTTGCAACTGTATGAAAACATATATACTTACATAATTCGTAGCAATTAAGTAAAGACACAAAATCAAGCGACAAACGAATATTAAATACAAAAAAACCAATTCACTCACCATTTTTATTATATTATTCTATAACTTTGTAATCGTAGCAGGCAGCTCTATCTATATAGGCTACATCCTATATAGAGACTGTATAGTCTTTGATGATTTCGTGTAGCTATCATAAATATATATATATATATAAATAAATATATATATATATACATTTTGCACAGCATTTCTTTGATTTTTGAGTGAATTGTTGAATTACGATTTCGAATTGATTTATTGATTATTTATGCAAATATTACATTCAAACACATCTTTTATATATATTGAACCAAACTCGAATATGTACTTTCAAATCAATATAAACAAAAGACAATGTGGTCACAACTATTAGTTCGTCCTCCATCCTGCACACGAACGCCAACACAAATGGAGCAACGGATCAGCACCAGCAGCAACAACAACAACAACAACAACAGCAGCAGCAGCAACAACAACCCCAATATCATTATATAACTACAACTGGAGAGGATGGCCAGACGCCGACAACAATAGTCTTTGAGAATTATAATGGTGGTATGCCAGCGACGGCGGTTAGCGCCGCAGCAGCAACACCCATCAGCAATGATGTTGCAGCTGCAACGGCAACAGCGACGGCAACAACAACAACGACTACAGCATTGGTCAACACAGATGGCACAATCATTGAGTTCGATGGCAGCACCTACGAGGAATATCATGTGCTCAAAAGTGAGAATGGCAGCAGTGATTGTCTCAGCAATGGAAGCAGTGCTGTTGCCGCTGACATCATCAAGTATGAGCCACAGCATGTGGGCGAGGATGAGGAGTTGCTCGAGGAGGATGAGGAGGAGGAGAGTGGACTGCGGGTGAAATACGAGGAGCAGAGTCTCGAGCATGACGACCACGATTTCGAGGAATATCAGGTGATCAAAGCCGAGGTGGAGGCAGAGGCAGCCGAACAGGCAGCTGGCACAACCAGCTACACCATAACCAGCCACGACGACCAACACCAACACCAACAGCAGCAGCAGCAACAACAACAGCAGCAGCAACATCAGCAGCAGCAGCAACATAATCAGGGCATCAATGATGCAATGCCAGGCATGTTGTCAAAAGCGGCTGCAGCGAAACAGAAAAGGAAACGCAAAACGCGCGTCGTTGCCGAGGACGAGCAGGGTGAATATCTGGAGAAGATGAGTGTGCGTGGTTTGGATATTGCACGCTACGAGCACATCATCGATGGCATTGCCTATTGTCTCGTCTGTGCCAAGAACGATATATTCAAGACGTTCAAGAACAAGTATAGCTTTCAGCGGCACGCGTATCTCTTCCATGAGGGTCAGAATCGCAAGATATTCGCCTGCCCCATTTGCAACAAGGAGTTCTCGCGACCCGACAAAATGAAAATGCACAAAAAGGATAAGCATGGCGATGTGCCCATGCCGCCCAGTTCGGCGTCGAGTACGCCACAAAAAGCGGAAACAACGGGCACAACAACACCGGCCGCCAAAAGGCCGCGAACTTCTCGAACACCCCGCGTGCGCAAACTGAAGGCGGGCGACACGGCAGCGACTCCAGCGAAAAAGCGACTAGCCCAAATCGATAGTGTGCTGGACGAGGTGCAAAATGCCGATGTGGAGCAACAGCAGCAGCAGCAACAACAGCAGCAGCAACAACAGCAACAGTTGCAGCAGCAGCAACCCGTAACTGCAACGCCGCAGCATCAACAACAATTGCAAACGTTGCCTTCGCTCGACTTTAGTGGTATGATTTTGCCGGGTGGTGCACAACTGGCCTTGGCCAATCCCGGCGCCAGCAGTTCGATGGCGCAACTGCAACGAGGCGGCCAAGCGACAGGGGCACAACAACAAACCGCTCAGCCGACAACAACGACGCTTATCTACTCGAATCAGTTGGAGTTGCAGCAAGCGCTGTTGCAGCAACAGTTGCACGGTCAGAGCATCATGATACAGGATCAGGCGGGCAATTTGGTGCCACTGCAACTCGATGGCACACAGACAATATACACAACAGCGCCAGCGCCGCAACGAACACAAACAACCAGCTATCAGACGACAACAACACAGCAGCAACTGCAACAGCAGCAACAACAGCAGCAACAACAACAGGTTGTCAGCAGTCAGGCACAAACGCAGCCGACACACTACGAGCTGGACAATGTGACATATCTGAGTTCGACAGCAGCAGCAACACCCACACTGCCCAACGACCAACAACAACAGCAGCAGCAGCAACAGCAACAACATGTCATTGGCACCGTGCAAAGCTATCAGATACTGACACCCGACGGCCTGCAGAGCTTCCAGCCGAAACTGGAGCCAACGGAATTGGGGGATCTGTGTCCGTATACGATGAGTGCGACGGCAACGCCACAATATACATTCACAACGCATGCGAGTGCGCAGCCAACGTTAAATGCGAATGCTTTGGATGCCCAAACACAGCAGCAACATCACCAGCAACACCAGCAGCAGCAACAACAACAACAGCAGCAGCAACAGCAATCGCAACAATTGCTGCAACAGCATCAATTTGGTCACAATCCGCATCAACAGTTTATGGAGCTGAAGAACGAGCTGTTGATTAAGAGTAGCGATGCTTATACGCTGGATGCGGCCTCCATGTACCATCTGCCCTTCTCGCCCACATCGATGATAAATGCGGTCAACGATGTGAACACCTCATCCCTGCTGGAGACCAAAGAAATTAGGTAAAAAAACAAATACAGTTGAACTAACTTTAACTCTACTCTCTCTCTCTATCTTTCTATGACTATCTTTAATTAATAACTATTGCTACTCGCTACTCGCTACTCGTCTGTTTTAAGTAACTTCTCTTTTAGTGTAACGCGCTCTCGTTTGTTTTTAGACTCTCTCTCTCTCTCTCCATTCTAGTACTCGCTCTCTCTCTCTCTCTCTCTCTCTCTCTGTCTCTCTTAAACTCTCCCTTTCTCTTTTGTTGCGTAGTCAGCGAGCGGCGCTGCGTTGTTGCAGTTGCTGTTTCGTTTCCATTTCGTTTCTTATTTGACTTTTTTTTAGTGTTGAACAACGTCGCGCCAGCTACTAAACTCAAAATAACACACTACTTTCGAGACAACAAATATACAAAAATACTATTTAAACAAAAGCACATCAGCCCTAACCATATTTTAGTTTATAATTTCGAGTATTTTTCTCGTAGTTTTCGTTTAAGCATTTATATATACGATTTAGCCCATAAATATTTATATTTTTGATTTAATATGTAGCAAATACTTTGCTTAATTTTTGTAACTCATATTTTAATTCTGTTTAGCTTAGTTTTAATTTACAATTTGTGCATTTATTTACATCAATTTATATAGTATTTATTTGATTGTATTTATTATATTTCACTATTTTCCGTACACAAATATGTATAATTTCCGTTTTGGCTTTATTGTTATTGCTTTCGGTTATGTACAGTTCTCCTCAGTGCTCAAAACAAAAAAAAAAAACAAAACAGAAAGAACACCTTAACATTTTACCATACTGAAGTATATTATATATATGTACATATATGTATACATTATTTGTTTCATTTCTTTAAACAACAACAAATTTATTATTACAATGTGTTATACTTCAATGCGATTTTGTTCTTTTTTTCTTTCTTTTTCTCTTATTTTATTTTATGTACACAAAAACCAACCCACCAACCAACCAATCAATCAATCAATCAATCAAATCAAAAACTCGCAACTATATAATCAATAATCAAAAACTATATAGCTACGATATATCAGAGGCCGTGCTTCTAGCGCTCTGAAAAATGTCAACGACAGCAAAGAAAAAAATGAAATAAAAATACAACTGCAGCCAAAGTACCAAAAAAAAAAGTAATAAAAGCAAGAAATTATTGTTTAAAGACAAAAATTAAGATAAAAAATGATAAAAAAAACGCGAGCAAAGCAACGCAAATGGAAGCCATTAACAATGAAAAAGAGCGGCATAAAAAAACAAACAAACACTAAATGCATATATAAAATATGTTTTTATCATGTTTAATGCTTAAATGAACATAATACTCATTAAATTAACAAACCCAAACATTTTACAACACTCAAACACTAACCCATGAGGATAAACACGCATACACTCAAGTACGGTGTGTGTGTGTGCGTGTATGTGTATGTGTATGTGTGTGTGTGTGTGTGTGTGGGTGTGTTTGTATAAACACTAAAACAACAACATCAACGAACAATTATTTGATTAATTTTTGCGCACCTCATCAACATATTTCATTTGCATTTGCATTGTTTTCCAAATCTGAATCTGGACATCATTCACATTAACATTACTTCATATAACCACACAAAAAAAAAAAAACTAAAACTAAAAGAAAATCAAAACAATTATAAATATAAAAATTGGACTTATTAAGTGCAAGGTATGTGTACTTTTTTATTCGCTTTTTATTTCTTTAATTTTGATTCCTTTGTTTAATTTTTTATTTTTCATAACTCATTGTCCATTATTAACACTTATTAAAGTCTTATTTTTAACGCGATAACAACATAAAGACATTGGAAAACGAACACAACTTTTTGAATTAAGTTTTTTTCTTGTTTAATAATTTATTTAAAATAAAGAAAGCATTTTTTAATTAAAGGAAACATGAACTGGTCTGAAACAGAAATATTGAATATTAAATTTTAAGAGATTATACTATTCTCCTTTTTATTAAATGTATTTTATTGCCATTATTCTAAATTTCCCAGTTTCCAATTTGACTCATTTTTAAATTACGATCATCATTTTCTGGAACAGAAACACAATTTTTCTTTATTCTAAGAAATTAAATCATGTTTATTATCAATCACAAGGAATCTGTTATTTTTTTATATGAATGTCTTCAGAATTACATTTCGTTTAATTGTGAACGATATTGTTGAAATTATCATTTTACCAATTGGTTCTCATCTTCCAAGAAAGTGGGATAAAAACGTTTTAAAAGTGTTTCCTTGTGTTCTTCTTTTCTTATTGCACGTTATAAAATCTATTTGTTTTAAACTAACTATTTATAAATTGGCTGAACAATTGGTTGCTTAAACTGAAACTCACCACAGGAACAAGTCACCTCATGTACATAACACACCCTACTCACAAACTCACCACTGTTCACATGTACGCTTATGATTTACTAACCCAAAACAAAAAAAAACAAAACTAAAACTAAGCAAAAAAGTCATTAAAATTAAGCAAAATGCAAATATAAAATTGTTTTACAATAAAAAAATATATATATTTTTTCTTTTTCATTTTTCTACCTTTTTGTTCGCCCGTTGTGTTAATGTTTTGTGTTGTTTTCTCGACAACTTATGATTTGCACACCAACCAAAAATTCATAAACAACAACAAAAACAACAACAACATGCATCACCACAACAACAACAACAAAAACAAACACAGGTTCTTCTAAACAACAACAACAACAAGCATACAACAAGAACAACAACAAGCAGTTCAAAAGGCCATACACACCAAGCAACAACAACCACAACCACCACAACAACAACACTCAGAACAACATGCACAGCAACAACAACAAGAACAGCAATGCTGATGATTGGCAGCGTCGCCAGCGCGAAGCGAATCGCATCTATTACGAGCAGATTGTCGTGAAACAAGCCAATTCACACGCTCTCTCGCGCAACAATAGCAACAGCAACAGTTGCTATCGTAACAGCAACAGCAACCGCAACAGCAACTGCAACAACAGCAACAGCAGCAATCGTAGCGCATCCGCGGTCAGTTTCGTCGACAAATTCGCTGATTTTGTAACACATAACCGTAGCATTTTGAAAAGCAACTGCGTGAAACAAGTGCACAACAATAACACTAATTATAACAACGCTGTCTCATCTCTCATTCCAAACTCTAACAACAACAGCAATGGCAACAGCAGCAACACCACCACCACCATCAGCACCAGCAACAATACCAGCAACAGCAACCACAACAACAACGTGAGCAGCAGCAGCAGCAATGGCCTCAAAACAACCGTTGGCAAGAAGACGCCCGTCATTCTACTGGCCGCCCGTGGAGCTGGCAACAAATTGCAGCAGCAGCAGCAACAACAACAACAACAACAACATCCGCCTTTAACACTCATCAATGGCAACAAAGCGGCGGCGGTCACATTGGTGCGCGTCAACGCGAATCCAAATCGAAATCGCCAGGTTATCATCACCCCCGACGCATCTAGTCTCCAACAACAGCAACAGCAGCAGCAACAACAGTTGCTTGAGGAGGTTGCTGCTGCTGCTGAGGTGCAACAGCAACAGCAGCATGATGAGGATGCGGAGGAGTTCATCGATGAGGATGTGTACGATGATGAGGATGCTGTCTTATCCTCATCGACAGCGCAAATCTTGCGTAAATTTCGCATACCCAAAGGCACAGCGCTGACAGCTAAGTCTGGCGATGGCTATTTGGCGATGCCAACGCCAACACCCTCGCCGC
Organism: Drosophila glabriapex; assembly: GCA_035042305.1. NCBI lineage: Eukaryota > Metazoa > Arthropoda > Insecta > Diptera > Drosophilidae > Drosophila > Drosophila glabriapex. The sequence goes on along the minus strand of JAWNLN010000046.1, from coordinate 4,566,519 downwards.
CAATTGCAACAGTCGCTGGCAGCGTCAGTCTCGATGCCTCCAGCTATGTGGATAATACCGATGACATTATCGAAGAGCTCAACGAAGATGATCTCGTTGAGGAGGTCATCGATGAGGAGACGGGCGTCTGCGAGGACGAGGAAGAGGAACAGCAGCAAGTGTTGCTGCAACAGCAGCAATCAGCAGCTGGCGACCATGATGGTCTCGATCTCAGCAGCAGCAGCAATAGCAATAATCACAATGCAACAGCTGCAGCTGCCACATCGGCAATGCAATTGCTGCAGCAGCAACAACAACCGGCAGCATTGCAGCTGCAAACTGTGGGACCAAATGGCACCGTTACCTGCTTCAATTTGCCAGCGAATACGATATTGGTGCAGGCGTCCGATGGCAGCATCATTGCTCATCCCAGCAAGGCTGGACAACAGCAGTTGATCGTGTTGCCAGCGGATTGGAATACAGCCAACATGGCAATGGCGGAAACAGCAGCAGCAGCAGCAGCGGCGGCGCCACAACAAACCCAAACGTTGCTGCTGACGGCAGATGGAACTGCTATACCCATAATGGCGCCACTCCAGCAACAGCATCAACAGCAGCAGCAACAACAACAACAAGCTGCAGCAGTTGCTGCTGCAGCGCAGCTATTTGCCGCGTAGGGTCTAATGGGTGGCCAAATGGGTCGATTTTTGAATAATGCCACCATAATGCCAACAACATATTTCTTTTAATCCCAGTACCAGTACCTAAGTCGCGTTGCATCTGCCGCAAAGCAGCAACATTAACCAGGGGGCACAGCTCATAAATGTTGCTTTGCGCCACTTGCAACACATTTTAACTATATACATTGAGTTATATATCGAAGACTATATTTATAGTGGTCGTTTATAAATTGAATTGTTTCGCTTTCGGGCATCATTTTTAATTAAAAAGTTCTTAAAATTTGACCAGATTTTTCCAGTTTAGAATTGATTGAAAATAAGAATTCTAATTTCAAGAAATGGAAATTTACATCAAAATCATAATTTTAATATATTCGTATATTCATTTTTCTACAAATACTAATTTAAGACATACATTACAACATATATATAATTTGTAAAGCCATTTACCCCCCAATTTATTTAGGGCGCATATCAAAAATCGACGCATTTGGCCACCAAATGCAAATCAAAAGTAAAAATTAAAAATAAACAATACATAAAAATACAGAAAGCCAAGTTAAACTTAATGAAACCACAACTCAATTGTAAAGCTATGCAAAAAAAAAAACGGAAAGAAATCAAACTGATATTACATAATGTTAATGTGCATACCAAATTTATTTTTCTATATATATCTAAAAAAAAAAAACATAATAATACACATACATTTATATATATTTATATATATACACAAAGAATCCTATGTAGTAAATACATATATAAAAAACGTCGAGTTTATGTTCATGTTGTGCGCAAATGCAAAATACAAATGTTGTTCATAAAAACACACAAACACACACATGCTCACACTCATGCACAGCAGTGTTGTGTAACAAATGAGTTCTGTAAATTTTAAACAACATTTAAATTATTTTTTAACGCTAAGTAGCATATGTTTAAGTGGAAAAAAGAACAAAAACAAAAAGCCACCTAACGAGACACCCGAGCCCAGTTTTCTAACTAATATTTTGACCAGGCGCTATCCCCAGCGCCAGACAAAATTTATGTTTAATCTAATTTAATGTTATAAAAACAAAAAACATAAGAAACGAAGAAAAATTATGCTGTATTATTTGAAAAACTAATTCATAATTTCCGCTTACTATACTACTATAATAATTTAAAGAAGAAATACTTAAAAATACTATTTATATGCCATATGTATATATATGGAAAAAGAAAGTTACACATATATAATTTGTTCCTTTGCATAAAATAGATGAAGCCATATAACTTTTTTTTGGCAGCTATGCAACGTATTTCAATTGAAGTATTGTCCGTAATAATTTATTTTACTTTTTTTTATTTTTTATTGTTGTTTCCCCGTAAAATCCCCCACTCAAACTGTCACTATGCCCACACACTCTTTCCTGAAAATGTTGTATATTATTTAAAGAAAAACAAAAACATATTTATATATATTATTTGCAATTTTTGTTAAGCCATCCGCGTGCGTTTAAATAATACATTTTGATGGTGAATAAAATTAAAATACGCCTAAGAATTGAAGCATAGCACTGACCTAAGTTGTTAATACTAAGAGCGGTACCGTAGTTAAGATCAAAGTATTTTTTCATAATCACAATGCGAAAACGAAAACAAAAAATAACTAAAGTTATTGTTAAGCCCAAATAACTATTACTAATGGAAGACAATGATTCAAATTCACAGCATATTTATTTTAAGATCAAAACAAACAAATAAAAATACAAAAAAAATACAAAAAATGAAAAAGAAAAGAAAACAAAAAACCACATTGAAAAGTGAGCTGCACTTTTTGTAAGATAATTATTTAGATTAAGTCGTAACGAATTAAAACGAAACTGCAAGCAAATAATTAAGTGACATGAGTAGCATACATTATGTATAAAAAATCTATAAATAATAATAACTATACATATATAAATATATATATTTATTATAAACAACAACAAAAATACAATTTTAAAAATTCAAAGCAAATAAAGAATTAAAATAAACATTTAAAACAAGTCTCTCTCGCTTATCACTTGAAAATTTATGGTCATCTTGGTTGGCAGCAGGCAAAATCAGAGCTGTATCCAAATTTAATAAAAATTGAATTTTTGTCTGAATTTTTAAATGAGAATTACCAGGCGAACAGTGTGTGCTCAGCAGATGAAACTGATCTTCTCTTTGTTTGGGTAAGCGGGAGCATCGAACTCCGAACGCGTGCTGCCATTGGCTGGCAGACAGCTGTGATGACATGAGAAAGAGAGTGAGAAAGCTGAAAGCTGCGCTCAAAAGCTCACCACGTTCTAACGCTCTCTCTGAGCGTGTTGCGGAAGTGCCAGCAAAAGGAGCATGAAGGGCAGTCAAGCAAAAAGCAATCAGCAGCCGATTCTGTTCGCCTAATACTTTCAGCAGAGAATCAACCAACATTGTCAATATTGCAGATACGGATTTTATATTTTTTTGCTCTGTACTCAGTTGCTATCAATATTGAAAGTAATTTAAATTCAATTAGAGTTCAAGTTTTTTATGAATAATAATTTTAACCAGGTTTTGGATATGGCTGATACGGATTCTTTTTCGTTTTATACTATAATATAAAATTGAATGTGATTTAAATTCAATTAGCAAGTTTTGGAAGCGAAATTAACTTAATTAGGCTTTGGATATGATTGTTACGGATTTTTTTGCTCATTATACGCATTTGCTATCAATATTATTAATAATATAAATGATCAATTTTTTAAGCAAAATTAATTTTGATTATCTAAATTAGTTAATGAAGCAGTTTTTACTCAAAATGCTAATTCGAATATAGATCAAGTCAATAAAATATTTTTGGTTGTTTGGATGTGGTTGATAAACCAATTTTACCCAAGAACCCGACAAAATTTCATAAACTTCTATATAGAGCTGTGTGTATATATTTCAATGATGGCTTTCGTACCATTAACAAGAAAATAGAGCTAATTTTGAAATTCACATTAAGCATTTTCTATATATACAATTAGTATATATAGATAGAGATATAAACAATTTAATCGCTGATGCGGGCATAGACAACGGCAGTGCGGCAAGGCGTATAGACTTGAATGAAATTGGAGCGACCCGCATGGCCAAAGGGATCCGATTTTTGTTTGCAACTCATGTCGATGCGATTGTGGCCACCGAATTTGGGATCATCCGAGGAGAGGACGGCCTGGTAAGTGCCCGCCCAATTGGTGCCGACGCGATAATCGCTAAAACTTTGAGTCGGATGAAAATTGAAGACAAAAACGAGACCGGCACGCTCAAAATGAATCGTCTTGTCGCCCTGATGCTTCCAGCTAACATAGGCCGGCCCGGTGTGTAGCCAGCCGTAGCGTTCCTCCAGCTCGTTCATGTCCCGATCGAAGTCATTGAGGAACTTATACCTCAACATACCATCATCGACCAGATTCCATTGACGTCTTGCATAATGATACGAATCATTGTTGCCCACTCGTGGAAAATCCAACCACTCCGGATGCCCAAACTCATTGCCCATGAAATTCAGATAAGCCTCACCACCCAGCGCATGGGTAATCAGCCGTATCATTTTGTGCAGGGCCAGGCCACGATCAATGATCAGCGTCATATCGGACATGGTGGACATGTGCGTATACATCTCTTTGTCCATCAGCCAGAACGCAATCGTTTTGTCGCCCACAAGCGCTTGATCATGAGACTCAGCATATGCGACCGTATTCTCCATCCAGCGACGATTTGTCAGTGTATGCACAATATTGCCTACATCCCACTCATCATCCGATTGTTCCTTGAGCAGCTCAATCCATTTATCTGGTATGGCCATGCCTAGACGATAGTCAAAGCCGATGCCGCCCTCGGAAACAGGACGACACAATGTGGGCATGCCCGAAACATCCTAAAAGAAAAATGAAGACTCTTAATACATACATATACACAATGCATCAAAACCCACTTCTGCGATGGTTATAATATCCGGATCCAGTTTGTGCAGCATGCTATTGGCCAAGCCCAGATAGTTGAGGGCATCCGTATCGACGTTGAGGCCAAAGTATTCATTGTAATCGCCGCTGAATCCCTCGCCTATGCCTCGCGAGTGATACAGCATGGAAGTAACGCCATCGAAACGATAGCCATCGAAATTGTACTCGTCGTGCCACCAGCGCAGATTGGAAAGGAGAAAGCGCAATACTTCGTGTTCCGTATAATTGAAGAGGCGACTGTCCCACAAGGAATGCTCGCCCCGAGCGCCATCGTGGAAGAAGCCACTGTTGGTGCCATCGAACTGATTGAGGCCATCCTGCACATTCTTCGACGCATGCGAATGCACCACATCCAGCAGCACATACAGACCCTGGGCATGGGCCACATCAATCATACGCTTCAGCTGCTCGGGATTGCCATAGCGACTAGAGGCGGCAAAGAAACTAGTCACCTGATAGCCGAAACTGGCGTAGTAAGCATGCTCCATGATTGCCATCACCTGGATGCAGTTGTAGCCCTGTCGCTTGATGCGTGGCACAATGCGATCGGCGAACTCATCGTAGCTGCCCACGCGTGGCTCTTGCGAAGCAATTCCCACATGGCACTCGTAGATCCTCAAGGATTTAGGCTTTGCTGGACGCGAATGCTGGCGTTGATAGCGCTCTGAGGCGGGTGGCTGCCACACGTACTGCTTGTAGTTTACGCCCTGATTGGCACTCTTGGGCGGCTGCACCACATACTTGGCCCAAGGCGACAAACGATCCAACAATTGACCAGATTGATTCCGTATGATGACCTTTATCTCGCTGAGATGCTTAATGGGTGCACTTCCATCAGCATTTGCAGGCAAATGCAGTTCCCATTTGCCAAAGGGCAGCTTCTTAAACGCATGTGATTCCCATTGCCAATTATCTATGATTTGTTTGGAATTTTAATTATTAATTTAATTGAAGGCCAACTTTTAAGCCGCCATTTGTGATAACTGTCAAACTATCGATACATTTTAAGTACTCATTAAATACCAAATTGTTTACGAACTATCGATATCAAGTGACCTCAAACAGCACAAAAACTTTAGCTACACTTGTAAAAATATTGTATTAAATAATATATATTAATTTATAAATAATATATATAATTTTTATTTATGGATTAATATGTTTAATGCCGTAAGTTAATTATTTCAAAGCAACTTCGCGCTCTTATCAGCATGATCGATAATTTAACAGCTTCAAAGTTTTGGCGCGGCGAATTTAAAAAGCAAGGCGAGTAGTGTTGCCAGCTCGCTTGCACATCCTTACAACGAGCGAAAGCTGCAGTTGATCTTCTCACACATATTAACAAAAATGCATACTCACTAAAATCGCCAGTTAAATAGACATCTCTGGCGCCCGGCGCCCATTCGCGTGCAATCACAGAGTTGTCTGGCTGAAAGTGCAGGCCATAATACTTATAGCCCTGCGAGAACTCCTCCATGCCACCCTCGCACTGATCGATTTTCTTAATCCAATCCTTGAGGACGCCATGTCTGCCAAAAAAGAGAGAATAACGAAATCAAAACAAACGCGGAAATTGAGAGGAGAGATCAAAGTCAAGGTGAATAGATGACGCGACGGCTGTTCCAAATGTTTCAGTAAATGTCTCTATCTATTATGATGATGTAGGCGAGACGGCGGCAAATGCACGCCGTAAATTAAATGACCTTCAAGTGACATTGAAACAACGCAGTTTTAACCACTGCAGCCGGGGGTAATGTAGTGTTGAAAAATAGTTGATATGATTATGCAGTGCACAACAGCAACAACAAAAACAAGTTGTTCGCTTCAGCGTCCAATTTTGGATTGGATGACGCTCCAATTGGTGTAAATGCATTCAAGTTAATCAAAATTCAAGCTCACCGGCGACGTATCTCACGCTCGAATGGCTTTAGATAGCCATCCTGTTCGAGCAGCTTATCAATGTCCTTAACCTCCACCTTCATAGAATCAGACATGCTGCAAGCCTCTTAGTGCAATTGAAAACAGCTAGGAATGCAAATGGAAATGGAAAAGAACTCGCGCACCCGCCGGCGCTGCTTGCAAATTGACAACTGTAGCAACTGTGACAGCTGTGCAGCGATTGGTGTGGGCCCCAACACAAAAGCTCTCTGTGCGAGCTTTTTCGTTTTTGCGTCAAGCAACAGCTGTTTGCGGCTGCTGCCTGTTCTTCGCTGCTGTCTTTTGTTGTGCTTATTCGCGCATATAAACAACAACATAGCAATTAGCATTGTTTGCTGATAACAAAAATAGCTGATAACACGATTACAAGCATATGTGTATGTGTTCATGTTAATTGCCAGATTGCCATACCATTTATAAACTGGCGCCGGTAATTTGAATGCATCTTTATTATGTAAAGGTTGTCATGTCATACATTATGACCTTGATTAATTGAACTTATGTGGTCCACATATTAAATTAATTTCCCCTTAGTAAAATTTATATTGAAAAACTTTGGAGTGCGGAGGGAAATTGCCTTTTAGGCATCTTAATTGAGAAAAGATATGTGTACCTAAATTTTAAATGTATTTTAAAAATTTAAAAGAAATATGTATATAGATATATATATATATTATATTGGTATATGTGAGTTTGAGTACATTTGAGTTTTTTTTAAATTTGTTTTATGTAGTAATTGATATGCACGTTTTTCCTTTGCGATCGTTAGTATTTTTGCATGGCAAATATCGATAATATACCAGAAAACTGGTCACACTACCAAAACTTCTTTCCCACTTAAAAGAAAAAAACAATGATATATACAGACATACTGTTCGCAGTCAGCTGTTTTGTGGCTGAAGCGGCCATTTGCAGCAGTCTGTTTTAGCGTCGCGGGTGTGAAGGAGCGCGCTTTGGGTTTTACGTTTAGTTTTAAGTTTAGCGCGTTTTACTCAATGCCGGTGTCGCCCAATATAAGCTAGACACAGCATTAGGCAACGGTGAGTGTGAACGCAATGGAAAATTATTAAAACGTGTATGAAATTAATAAAACGTGTTCTTTATGTTTAGGCATTTTGTATATTCCTAAACGTTTATTACACACACACACACACATACAAACATAGGATAAGATGGGTCGCAGTCGAAGTCCCGCTTCACCCGCACACAGACGCAGGGAAAAGGAGCGAACAGAGCGTAAAAAGAGACGCGAGCGTCGCTCACGCGAAAGAGAAGCCATCGTTGGGAGCAGCGGCAGCAGCAGTCGTCGTGACAGGGAACGTGATCGTGAGCGTGACCGTAGCCGCAGCCGTGACAGGGATCGTGCACGGGGCGGCGGTAGGCGTTCGAGGTGAATAAGCAAGTGTAGTGTACCAAACCACAGCGATAAGTATAAAGTACTACCGTTTTTTTCTTATTTATTAATTATAATTATGCATAAGTATATTAAAGCGTGGCAATTTTAGCCACGCTTGTTGAACTGGTTCAATTAAACCGGCTGCTAAAATGCAACCCTGTGTGTGTGTTGTGAATGTTTTGACAGTACTCGCTAGTTCGGAATTCTTTAGCTCACTTGCTCATTTTGGCAGCTCAGCGCCGCTTAGCAAAATTACCACGTGAAGTGAAATTGAAACGAATTTCATCACAAAATTTAAAGTAAATTTAATATAAATACACAAAAATTGACAGCGGACAGTGCCTGGCCTTAGAAAGCAAATACTCAACAACAGCAAAGCAATCAAAGTTAAATTAAAGAAGAAAAAGCACAAAGAAAATGGCGCTACGCGTGCAATTTGAGAATAATGACGATATTGGCGTCTTTAGTAAATTAACAAACACATATTGTTTGGTCGCTATTGGCGGCTCGGAGACCTTCTACAGTGCGTACGAAGCGGAATTGGCCGAAACCATTCCCGTCATACATGCCAATATTGGTGGCTGTCGCATAATTGGCCGTTTAACTGTTGGCAATCGAAATGGACTTTTGGTGCCGCATTCGACGACGGATGAGGAACTGCAGCATTTGCGCAACAGTTTGCCAGATGCTGTTAAAATTCAGCGGGTGGAGGAACGTTTGTCGGCTTTGGGCAATGTGATTGCCTGCAATGATTATGTGGCATTGGTGCATCCGGATTTGGATAAGGAAACTGAAGAGATTATCGCCGATGTTCTGAAAGTGGAAGTCTTTCGTCAAACTATAGCAGAGAATACCCTTGTTGGCTCATACACGGTGCTGAGCAATCAGGGCGGCATGGTGCATCCGAAGACGAGCATACAGGATCAGGATGAGCTGTCGTCACTGCTGCAAGTGCCACTTGTGGCGGGCACTGTTAATCGGGGTAGTGAAGTTCTTGCCGCCGGCATGGTCGTCAACGATTGGATCTCCTTTGTCGGCATGAATACAACAGCCACCGAAATTTCCGTAATTGAGAGCGTCTTCAAATTGAATCAAGCACAGCCGGCAACGGTGACAACAAAACTCCGTGCAGCACTCATCGAGGAAATGTCATAAAAATCAGGCAGCAGCTTCATTTTTCTATATTTAAGAAATCACACACAAACCACACACACATTTTGTTATTTTATGTGTAAACAGAAACAGCCGAAATATACAACATTTAAAAAAGATTGTACTTATTGAGATCTGTCTATATATATGTATAAAACGTCCAATGGAATTCCTCTTTGTGATTTGGCAAGAGATGAGTCAGGATTTCTTGTCAAGCTTTTAAATAGAATTTCATTTATAGGATTTTTTAAGCCTAAATAGTTGAACATATTTGGATGATTATCGTATGTATAATATATATATCTTATATATAATATATAATAATCATTCTAAAATAATATTTGTCGTATTTTCGAAATTGTTAATATATAAAATTGTATATGTTATTATATATATTATTATAATGCTTTTTTTCAATTGACTCAAGTATCAAGTTCACGAAACTAGTTTTTCCCGTTTTCGTATATCTCCTTGTCCGATCGTCCTGCCAGAAAAGTGTCACATTGCAATAATTAAATGCTCAAATTGCGTTTACTCTTTAATATATATATACACACAGATATAACCTTGCTCCAGTTTGCCCAAGGACACATTTGAATTCATTGTATTTGCATTTTATATGAATTTGAATTAAAATGCAATCAGCTTCCACTTCATTAAGAAGTGCTTCTAGCTGCATTCGATCTCTCTCTCTCTCACACACACTCACACATGCATATGCATTTTTATGTTTTCTTTCACAGATCCCGTTCACGTGGTGCTGGCGGCATCGGCAGTGGTTCTTCGGGTCCATCGTCGTCGTCGCGTCGTGCGACACGAAACAATTCAGCAGCAGCAGCTGCAGCGGCGGCAGCAGCCGAACGGCCGCCAATCAACGAGGCCGACTTGGAGGGTAAATCGCCGGAAGAGGTTGAAATGCTGAAGACAATGGGCTTCTGCACATTCGACACGACCAAGAACAAGAAAGTCGAGGGCAACGATGTTGGCGAGGTGCACGTGATCCTCAAGCGCAAGTATCGCCAGTATATGAATCGCAAGGGTGGCTTCAATCGACCGCTCGATTTTGTCGCATAGTTATCTTGTTTTTTTTTGCGACATGCATAATATATATTTATGCAACGTATTTTTTCACGTTACGTCCTTCTTGGCGTAACGGACCTGCAATTTTATGCAATAGACCGGATTACAAAATTTAACAAAAAAAGAAACATAAAAAACCTCACAAAATTTCCACATACACACAAACACATACAAATACCTCAAGTAATAACAAAGCTAGCTAGTTATTTAGTTGTTTAAGTCGAATGCGTTGTTTTAAAATTAGCTTTTGACACCTAAACAAAAGTTAATTTTACAACAATTGCAACAAAACCACAATCACAAACACAAAAAACACCTACCCCACGAATGTAACTGAAAGCTCCGTATTTAAAAATAATTTACTCTAAAGCTATCGATAATCAAACGATTGATCGATCGATCGATATTAGTTATCAACGAAGTGTCAGCAGCATAATTGACAACACTTGTTGCTCTTGCTGTCATTTTGGCTTTTTGTCATCGTTTCAAATTCAAATTTCTGTTTTTCTGTTGGCTTTCAGTTGCATTTGCCAATGTTTTTAAAATGCACACACGATTAATGCTTTTTAAATATTTAAAGTAATTACAATTGTTTTTGTTGTCTCCGAAAACCATCTTACACATTTGACGTGTGTAAGCATTTGGCAATAACCACAAACTTTTACCACACACACGAATTAACTGAAATTTCAAAATTTACATTCAAACACACAAGTACAATTACTTAAAGTATTTGAAAACATACATAAACTCACAAATCACAAAATATCCACAAATCCCCGATACATCCTTTTCCCCATGATATATCCTCCATACGCTGCAATAGTACAATTTTTACAACCAAACAAAAATATATATCAAATATATATTTTATATATAGAAAATTTATTTATACACACACATACACCAAAGTACCTACAACAAACCCCTATAAAATCCCTACCGTTAAACCGATTTTTACAATAGCCATAGCCATTTGTTAAAAAAAAAAACAGAAAAGAAATGAAATGAAATGTTATTTGTTCAACAATCAAAATGTTGTAAATTTATTTTTATACCAGTCAACAGTTAATTCATTAATCACAAGTGCCAAGTGAAAAATAGCAACAAAACAGGCAAACAAATAAATAATTAAGTTTAAGTGCAGACGCAGATTGAATAAATATATTTATATAATCTTTTTGTACTTTTTATACCGATTATAACAATGTGTAAACAATAGTTACATTTTTGGCAAACTAACAATTAAACTTCAAACAATACAAATTTGGCAATCTCTCACACATACTCACACAACACACACACACTTATTTCTTTGTAGTTTTTTAATACAACGAAATTGCAGGGATTATTTTATATACTTAATGCTATTTAAATAAACACCCGAATACAACTATGAATAAATGTATAAAAAGAAAAATGTATAATTTGGTTAAATTTCGCTCAATTTAAGTTTAAACAAAACTGTGTAAATTATTAAAAACATCAAAATTACAAACGAAAAAACTTTGTTTTATTAAAAAAAAACAAATAGCTTCGTCAGATTAATCAGTTTTAAATTTGCTTTTTTTTTAATAACACCAAAATCTCTCATTTACTAAAATGCATAGATATGGATTTAATAAACGCGCTCTAACAGGCTCACTACAAGATACTCAACTGGCATCCCGCAGAGGCCCGCTCGGCGACGTTCTCGATCTGTTGCGGGCAAATAACGTCGGTATTTGGATAAGGATAAAAGCTTAATGGAATGCGCAAGCAAATGCCAAAGGGCATGCAATATTTGTAATCATTCCTCCGATGATGATGTGGATGACAGCCAGCTGCTGCAGTACAAGGAGAGCTCGGCGCGTATCTCATGCCTGGATCTGGATAGCACACTAGCCGATGAGCAACGCATGAAGGGATGGCTGCCAAATATCAAGTGTAGAAAAGTCATCCTATTAAAGTTTAAGCGAAACAACCAATCATGAATTTTCGTTACAAAATAAATTGGGTCATTTTATGCCAAAAATGTTATCTAAGATTTGATAGTATATCATTATTCCAATATTGATCTCTAATAATATCGATTTTCCACATGCACTTACATTTATATTTAGTATATATAATTTTATTTAAAGTACTTTAATCGGGCTTCTTTTACATGAGAATTACACTTCAGTAAAATACGCATTAAATAGTTTTTGATTTTTACTTCGTAGAATTGAATTCTTAAAAAATTTTTACCTGCTCGTTGCATTTGCCTTTAATTTAGTTACAATTTATTTCAGCTCAAATGTGATTTGGTCGCTTTTTGTAATTGTTAATTATTATTGTTTTAAGTAAAAAATTTTAAATGCAATATTTGCATATCGTTTATTGACGAAAGACACATAAATTTCATTCGTAATACGCAAAATTTAATACAGTTTTGCAATTTTATTGAAGAAATAAATCGATGATGAGAATAAAAAATGTTTGTATATAATGTGAACACGTCGATTAAGAATCGAAAAACTTGAAGGGTGGAAGAAAAATTAATAATGCCGCCTTGCAAGCGATTAAAGTGTACGACTAAATATTATTAATTTAGTTATTGTTACGTTGTTTTTTTTTTTGTTTGTTGTATAATATTATGAAATACATGAGGTGATAGGATGCGATTGCCATACTCGTAATAATTGCTGCTAAGAAACAAATCTATAAATACAGTATAATTCCAATCTGCTGCAGCTTATTTTTCTTTGATTGGAAAACATTTTCAAAATGCAATCATTATTAGCCTGGGTTTTGAAATTATTTTGTATTGTGCGCTAAAAGTGAAAACAATCAAAGACAGGCTTTTCATAATACAATTTGTTACAGCTGTTGCTGTTGAGTGGATGTTGTTTTTGTTTTGTTTTTTCATTAAATGTTGTAATGTTAGGTTAGTCTTTTTTGTTGCCACCCATCTCTCGGTTTCGTTGCGGAGGGAGGAAAGATCCACCAACTTAATCCGCCTTGCGCGGCTTACGTTTGCGCACCTGCTCTGTACCTGGCTTCTCCGTCAGCAGTTCGGGCGCTTCATCGCCAGCCGGATTGTTTGTAGTGTTTTCAATGTTTTCGGTTTTGCTTTCGGCCTTCTTATTTTGCGCCTTTTCTGTTGCAGTTTCTGGCTTCTTTGCTTCTTTCTCCTCTTCTTGTTCCACTTCTGCTTCATTCTCATTCTCCTCTTCCTCCTCCTCGTCGTCATCTTCGTCAGCTTCTTCACTGTTGCGTTCCTCATCCTCCACCACAGCATCATCTTCCTCATCTTCCAGTTCCTCGGTGGCCAAATCCTCAACACCTTCGGCTAGATTATCCTGCGATTCGGAGAAGCTTTGACGCTGCGCCTTCTTCGGCGGATAGATAAAGTCAACAATGCAGACGAGCATCAAACCTAGAGCGGCACCCACAAAAATGGTGGCAATGGCAAATAGTGCGTAGGATCCCCAGGTGGGCAGTCCATATTCCTCCTGCAGGCGAGCGTTGAAGTCCTAAAAATAGTTTTTGGATAATGTATATTAAAGACAAAAATAATTCGTGCAAAAGCTTAAAATGTAACAATTCATATATATGTTCATATTTTGATATATATTATATTTTCTACAAATGCAAATGAACTTTGCACCACGGTGCGATGAGCTTCATCATCTGAGCGAGACATAGACAATAAAATAACCTTTCGATCCGAGATAAGCTTCCGCATGCGTGCATTGAACTAAGTCGACCGATTAAAGCCAATTGTAAAAGAGCGATTGCGTTTCGGGCAGCAGATTGTTGACATACCTTCAGTGTGTGCGACAGCTTGAAGAAATAGGATAACAAGGACATGTGAATGGTGTCGGGCTTCTTCCACGAGGACAGTGGCTCAATGCTCTGCCAGGACTTCTTCTTGAGGAAATACAACAAAGCATCAGCATCACGTGCACCACGATATTGACGGAATTCACCATCCTTAACACTAGAGTGTGAACATAATAATAAGGATTCAATTAGATGATAATCGATGGGGTATTTGTCAAAATGTACTCACTGATAGATTGTCGGCAAGGCAGTGACAAAGAAGCGACCGCTGAGCGATGGCGAAGTTGTCACATCGATCTTGGCCACATGGACATTCACATCCTTGGCGGTGCCAGCGTAACGTTCCCAAACTGGAGCAAGATTCTTGCAGGCGGGGCACCAGGGTGCAAAGCTAAATATAATATATATAAGAAATTTATTATATTAATAAGAGGTGAAGAGAGTATGAGTAATTGCTCAGAAAAATATACATTAATAAAAATAAATACATGTAAACAATTTTTTAAATCTGAATAAGTTAACTAATCTCATTCTACCTACTAATTATTTAAAGTTCGTTAAAAAATTAAATTAACCCTTTTCTTTTTGCATTTCCAAATAGGTTTCGCAGAAATTGCATCACCTGCGTTCTTATTAGCGAGTGAACACTGCGACGTATAGTAGACATATTAAAGATATTGGTAAAAACCATTTGTGAAATTTATAGGTTTTTGTTTTGTTGTTTTTTTTAGCATGATTCCGGATAAAAACAGCTGCAAAAACGCATGCAAAACAGCTGTCAGTGGAATGATGAACTCAGCCAATCAGAAGAGGACAACGCATGCATATTTAAACGGAATGCAACATTCCACAGCTACAAGAACCAGCTTCATCATCTTTCTTGTTGTTGTTGTTGCAGTGTCTTGTTGCCGGCAACACCCCACACAAACTGCGACTGCGTTGACAATAATGGCTTTGTTCGATTAGCCGCCACACACACACACTCACTCGTTCTCGCACTTTCCTTTGTTTTACTCACAATTCAATCATCCATTCGCCATTTAGCATTAGGTGCCAGTTATCCTCGTCCAATTCGATTAGATTTCCATCTGGCTGCATCAACTTTTTGGCTGCCGTCGATGCCGCCGCTGCCGATTGTGCAGCAAGCAGCGTAACGATGACACATGACGCTGCCAAAATTTGTAAAGTACTGTGCATTTTTGCAACGCGCTGTGTGTAATTTAGCTATAATGAAAAAAATCTGGATTTTCTTTATGCTAAATTTGTACAGCTTTCGACTTTATTGTAGAAAGTTTTCTTTATGTTTGAAACGAAGCTAAAAATTTCGGACGCAAAGCTGTCCAATTCGACACTGTAGAGATGTGCAAGTATTCTGTGTGGCACTGTGTGATGTGTGCATACTCTATTGATATATCGATATTAATGTAGTTGTATTTTATATTGATAGTTCCAGCTACTGGTTTTGCATTTAAAGCCTTGTTAAAGATCGATCACATTTTATCGATACTGTGCATCGAAATGGAAATAGTAAATTAATCATCAAGAAAATACTGTACGTATATTTCTAGCTTTCACAAACGAAATTCATTGCAATTTTCGGCAGCGAAATTTTTCGTCGATCTATATGCTACGCTTTAATTTATAACGATATAAGCAAATTTGGTATATTGAGCGATAGCATAAGTTATGTTTTTTATGTTATACTAGTGTTAAATCCTAACAGATGCTGCTATCGCACTGTTGCGTCGTGAGCTGTAATATCTATCGATTATCAAGGCATATCCGATAAGAAAGACGAATAAAAACAAAGAAAAAATTCTAATTAATATCAAATAGGACACAAAACAAAATTAACATATTGTCAATTGTGCGCAGAGCCAACAAAAACCCCCACAAAGATGGCCCACAATTATTTGCAACCGGTGAATAATCACTTTGACATGGATAAATTTGCAGATGTCGACGATGACCTTTTTCTGCGAAATAATAGAAAAAATCGAGCACCGAGGAGTACGAATCCATTTGATGATGATGATGACGGGGACGGAGAAGTCTCTGAGAGCTCTTCGATTACCGCCCAAAGGCAGGCGTATGCCGAAAAACGTCGAGATATTGAGCAGCGCACACTGGACTCTACGCAGAAAAGTTTGGGTATGTGTTTTTCATGGTAATTATTATTGGGGGCGTTGCTCAGCATTTAATTGAATTAATTACTAGGCTTGCTCTATGAAACGGAGGAGGTGGGCAAGGCAACGGCTGTGGAGTTGGCACGTCAACGCGAGCAGCTAGAGAAGACCTCACATAATCTGGATGAGATTAATTCGACACTACGTTTCAGTCAGCGTCACTTAAATGGCTTGAAGAGTGTTTTTGGCGGACTCAAGAATTACTTGTCAGGCAGCAGAGATCAGCCACCGACGGCTACAGGTTCACCGACCAGCAGCCAGGAGACCAATTGCAATGCCAGCGTTGTGGCTGGCGGTGGAGCTGGAGCAGGTGCAATACCCAAACAACAACCACAGGCGATGTCACCAACGGAACGCTATGATAATCATCCGGTTAGCCGCATCCGAGACGACTCCAGTTCCTATCATCAGCGGCAGGCGCAGGCGCAACAGCGCGCCGCGAATCCCTTTCAGCAGCAGCTCGAGTCGAATCTCGATGATATGTGTGATAATCTGTCGCGTCTTAAGTTCTTGGCTACCGATTTGGGCACGGAAATAGAATCCCAGAACGGATTGTTGGACAACATGAACTATAAAATCGAAAGTGTCGACTTGAAGATGAACAAGCAGAATAAGGACATGAATAAGATGCTGAAGAAGTGAATAGCTTAAATATAATAACTATACAAAGACATAATGGATAAGAAGCTCACACATAATTCTACACGTCTACTTATTAATCATATCACCTACAGTAAAAACCTCAAAGAATTTCGCGCCATCATTAAACATTCCTTGTTTATTTTTCGTTTTTGTTAGTTTATTTTTTGATTTTATGTATTATGTGCACCAAAAATGATATTTCTATGAGCTGGTATTTGTGCGTTATAAGTGTTCATTTTCCAAACCAGAATTTTTCAATAAAACATTTATTTAGTTTGTATTTTCAATAAATAATCGAAATATGATAATTTTTGATAATCAATCTTTTGCAGCGTACAATGCTTTAAATTTAGGAAAGCTACATTTTGTGCTGATAAGTGCAGTATGCATTTTACATCAAGCTCGTGATTCATAAGTTGTGAGCTGCGTACTTTGCTGATATCGATTATCGATCATCGATTACTTATCAGTAGCTCGCTTAAGCTCTTATCGGAGTGGTTTTTTGTAGCTCGTTCGCGCGAAAAGCACGCGCTGCGAATATAAATATTAAATACAATTGGAAAAGGAATCAAAATGGACGAGACTTTCTCAACAAGCGCCCAACTGCTGAAGGAGCCGTTATCCTTCGCGTAAGCAAAAATAAAGCTTTAGCAACATGCTGAGCCATAAAATTGTTGCCTTCTTCTTTGTAGTGAGCTGATCAGCAGCGGCGCCCATTTTGAGGTGGACACTGCACATTTTAATAGTAATTATTGTGATGACTTTAATGCAAATGACGATGACGATGACGAGGAGGATGTGAATAAGGAGGAGATTGAGCACGAGGCGCTTATCTCTCCCTGGGCACGTTCGTTTGCTAAACTGCGTGAGCTGATGATACCCA
Source organism: Drosophila glabriapex (assembly GCA_035042305.1). Taxonomy (NCBI): domain Eukaryota; kingdom Metazoa; phylum Arthropoda; class Insecta; order Diptera; family Drosophilidae; genus Drosophila; species Drosophila glabriapex. The sequence goes on along the minus strand of JAWNLN010000046.1, from coordinate 4,548,775 downwards.
TCGATGAGCACATTTATAAGCGGATCACACGCGCCGGAGTCAAGGAGCAGGGCCTGGTGCCTGACAAGGCGCGTGTCGCAGTGCGCTACAGTGCCTATTGGGAGGGGCAGAGTGCTCCGTTTGATTCGTCGATGCTGCGTGGCACAAAATTCGAATTCGAGACCGGACAGAATATGGTGCTGGAGGGCTTGGAGGCAGCGGTGCGCAGCATGTACATCTTTGAACAATCGGAGTTTATAATATCCTACAAGTTGCTCTTCCATGAGCTGGGCTGTCCGCCACGCATTAAACCGCATGCGGATGGTCTGTTTAAGATCGAAGTAATTGACTTTACGCTAATTGGCGATGGGCAATCGTTGGAGCAGATACCGCCCGAGAATCGCAACAAGTTTTCGGTGGTATATCCCAAGGTGCAAGATATGCATTTGCATGGCAAGGATTGTGTGAAGCGTGGCTCGTATCGCAACGCAATCACAGCATTCGAGAGTGCAGTTGCTTCACTCAATTATTGCCGACTGGCCGATGAGAAGGATGAAGTGCAGCAAAATAAACTGCTAGTTACGCTCTACACAAATCTCATGATTTGTTACAATAAGCTGAATAAGCCGGCTAGAGTTTGTACTTCGATGAAGGCGCTGCGTCTTCTCACACGCAATCAGCCGTCGTGCAAGGCTCTGTTCCAGGAGGGGAAAGCTATGGCCGCATTGGGGGAATACGAACAGGCTCGTCAAGCTTTTGTCCTGGCACAGGCCAAGCAACCGAACAACATGGAGATCAGCGAAGAGATTATTAATATGGAGCACCGTGTGAGCAAATATGAGAAGACCATGCGTGAGATTTGGTCACGTGCCCTCGCCAGCAAAGAAAAGGAGAAGCAGAAGGACAAGGAGGATCAGAAGCAGAAGCACCACTCAAATGAAACTGAGGCACATAACGAGTTAAACGAGTCCGTAAATCAACAGTTCCGCCGCGACTTTGAGTCGCAGCTGGTGGAGTTTGAGAAATCGTCGTTGCGTTCGCTCCACATGAGCCGCAAATTGTATACGGACAAGGAGTTTCATGTCCTGCGTCAGCTGGCCACGGCGCACAACATGAAATTGAGTCTGTCCCCATTGGATGTGGAACAGTTGACGCTTACAAAGCTACAGCCTAAATAGAGCATACTTTAAGCAGTTGCATTTCAAGTATTAATATTACCATTAGTCATAATGGGTAGCTACTCAGCAAATGGTTCCAAAGAACACTTGCCAACTTCATGAATTTACTTACTCCAAATATAGTTTATTTTAAACCAAAGATATTACAAGAAACATAATATCAATTTTTATATACTCATGAAATAATCTTCTCAAAGTTTGAAGTAGAACTGAGCCACTGACTTTAATCTTAAGAGTCAATTTTTTTTTCCAAAGAACACTTGCCAACTTCATGAATTTACTTACTCCAAATATAGTTTATTTTAAACCAAAGATATTACAAGAAACATAATATCAATTTTTATATACTCTTGAAATAATCTTCTCAAAGTTTGAAGTAGAACTGAGCCACTGACTTTAATCTTAAGAGTCAATTTTTTTTTCCTTATGCAAAATATGATGTATCAAAAATACTAACTTTTTACTTGTTTTGCCTTATTAACATTTAATCCATATATATAAAGATTTGTTTATTTTCTAATTATTGTATGTTTTATTGATCGGCTCTTTGTTGCAGCTCTCTGGCCACCTGTCGCTGTAGACAGGCCAAGCAGACACATCCTTTGACATGGGGCAGTGGATGATCCAGGACATGCACTTCCTGCAGCTCAAAGCTATTCGAACTGTAGGCTGCCATCCTTTCCGCATGCCGGCACTTGCAATATACACAGCAACAAATGATGCTGGCTGCGTTTAGTAATTAGAAAGATTAAAAATAATTATAAATGACAACTGCAAATGCATTTATCTGACGACTAGTCTGAAATGAGTTAAGCTTCTGGTTACGCAGCTAAAACAATAAGTGTTCAATTTTATAATTGCCGTGTAATCTGAGATTTGCTGAACGCATTCAATTTCTATACTAAGACGATAAAATACTTGTGTCATGAAATAATTTTCTATGCCTCATTTTTGCCTATCTATCTAAATGTCTTTATCTATAAGCGTTTGTTTAGTTTTTATTACACCCACTTATGCATGTTATCCACAAGGCCAGCATCAAATAGGGATAGATAAAGGCAGGCGCAAAGGACTCTGGCTCCAAATTGTTGTTGTTGTCGTTGTTGTTGCTGTTGTTTTTATTAGCTTCCAAAGCTGGCAGCTTGTGTCGACTGACGTTGTTGCCCGCATATAGATCAAAAATCGAATCCATTAACGTTTGCGAATAGTGGCCAACACTGGCAATGTCAGCGAGCACAGCGAGCACAAACAACTGATTAGTTAGGATTAGAATTAAGCGAATATTGCGAGCTAAACTCATTTTAATGCTTATGCAGCAACTGTCGCCGAATGAATGTGAAGAAAGCTGGTTGCCGAGTGACCAAAAGTAGTTTTCAAACTGCTCTTGGAGATGTGTCTGTGTCTGTTTAATGCAGGTTTCAAAATAGCGCTTGTCATCAGCGAATGTGAACTGAAAAAAGAGTGTTTTCTTCTATGATAAGCAAACACTTGTGAGAGGCATTTGGAATTTGCAAAAATATGTTTACTCGCTGTCTCAATAATGACTTCAAAATTCTGGCGTAAGCTTGACAATTTATTTAAATATACATATTTTTACAGTTGCTCATTCCGTATTTTGATTGCCCAGATAGGTATCGCGAGCATTTTGCACAACCAATATGGAGATTTTAGCATCTGGAGTTATGATAACCTCGTGGAATTTGGTGCGCACACGAAGCATACAAAGATTTTCGGGTGGATCCATTTTCTGTAGAAATGCCTGTGTCTTCTCGCGCAAATTGTCATAGAGACAGGCATGCTGCAGTGCATCCTGTGGCTGCATGGAAGTCTTCACTGGCACCCCCGAACGATTCATGATGAGGACGTCCTCAACGCCGGGTTTCACGAGCACCTGACGAAAGGCTTCATCAACATAGCGCTGAGTGCGCTTCGGCTAAATAATTATTAATTATTATTAGTCATTAAGGAAGAGCAAGAAGATAACAAATTTTGTGTACCTCAACTTCTGCAGCTTGCATCTTGTTCTGCTTTTCAATTCCACGTATGTATTAATAAGTTTGAAAACAATAATGCTCACTTTATGAAGACTTCGTAATAATAGTCGACATATAAAAATCATTGTATGAAGAAAAATTTAGATTTTCCCAGGCTTGCTTTGCTTCCTCATTTACATTTAGTCTTTGCAAGCACCATTTGTAATCGCCAGCAGCACAATTTATCAGTAGAAGAGTTACGCATAATTTAAAATCCATTTTCGAAATACCTTTTGTATATATACGAACAAGTTAAATGCCACAAATGCTTTATAAAACCTTCTTATTTGTATAGCCATTCAAATTTATAACTCTTCTGGAAGCAGTTCTAAATAAAGCATATTGTTAAGCAACGTCTTTGAAAGCAGTTCTAATTTAAGCAGTGCACATTTGTTGCTCTCTTAAAATGAACAAGAACAAGCGACGTTCTCTTAAGAAACGAGTACGTTGAACAAAACTGATTCTAGACTCCAAATTTCACGATGCGTTCGTGGCGTCGCTCGCTGACTTCTCGTTTACTTGATCTATGTGACGAGTTCTCGCGGTCGAGAGTTCGAATCCTCGCTCGGTAAATCTATTTAAAATGATAAAAATGTTTGTGTTTCTGTTATTATTCAAGGTATACGCTTTTATAAGAGCCACTCTCTTTGGCCGGATTAATGTTAACATAATTAATGCCGATTATGCGAGAGTAGGCAGATTACAATTTGGTGGGAATTACGCCTTCGGTGCCCATAACGGTTATCAAATCCGTGGGAAAACTATCATCCTTGTTTCCCTCCACAAATTTCAATTTTTTGTCGGACATATTTGAATAAAAGTCTCTCGAGTTTTTGTTTTGTGTTAAAACCCATAAATATTTATTCATAAATTATCTAATAATTTAGGTTTCTTAACATACCTTCATTTTTTGTATTGATGGCCGCTTTGGAATATAATCGATTTCATTTTGTTTTCAATTTTACATTCACATACACATGTGCATAATAGGCAATTACAAGAACAGCAAAGTATTTTTTTTTGATTTTTTTTTCGTAGGTTCCTCTTTCTCAATGTCCCCTTAAAACGTATAAAATAATATCTTAAGTTCATATTAATTAAATATAATTTTAATTGGACAGTGAGAAACGATCCTTAGTATTCCTTTTTTATTTATGTTATAGTACATACAAAATAATTGTAGATTTTATTTTTGCAACATTTGAAGTTGTGAACATTGTTTATAAAGTTAGTTTTAGTCTACCAGATTCTGTTTTTTTTTTTTTGCCCCATACATAAGTTAACTATCTTCCATATAAATTTATTTCACTTCAATCTTAAAACTTATCTCAACAACAATAACATTCTCAGGCTATTTAAGTATAGGGCATTGTCTAGTCGATGAATTCCGACTTATGCATAAAATAACTTAATACAATTTTATATAATTTTAACTTATTGCATAATTAATACATCAATTCTATTCTGCTGCATATATAATATATATGCGTATGAGTATATTTCTTTATAATAATACTATTTATTTTTTCTGCCTTTTTATATCGAAGATAGTATTTAATGAGTTGTTTGTTTACTGTACATAGATCGGATTAAAGAGGTGGGTGGAGTTGTCAAAGATTACAGATTCCGTCGTATAATTATTATTTTTATTGGCTTAATGTAGCGATATGAATTTTGCAAATATTTTCTTTTATAATTTTATAATTTTACTCTGTCTTAGCCCAAAGTTTCATATAAAATTTGAAGCTCCTGTGATTTTTTTGTTTAATTTTATTAAATTTTTGCATTTTGCTTTTTAAAGTAAACTTTCTTATATTCTATGGGTTCATTCAAAAATTTTAAGCATACTTCTCGTAGCATTGATTTTGGTTTGATCAACATAATTTTTTGTGTGTCGGAATTGACAGTTTTTGCTAGAAATATAATATAATTTTTAAAGTACGAGAAACTGAAATTTTGATTTGAGCAAATTTTTATTTTTTTTACAAATATTACTCAGCTCAAGTTTATATTTACACCATAATAATATAAACACAATATATGCATCTGTTGTTATTTTTTCATCGTTTTTAAATTTAATCTTCTAATCAATTATATAATATTTTATTCATTTGTTTAACAGCCATTTAACATTTCCATATTTAGATTATTGTTGATAATTTTTGTATTTTCATTTTTGTTTGTATCTTTTGTTTTACAGGTACACAAAAATCCACATAAACTAACAGCATGCAACAATGGGTTAATTATCTCAACAGTTTGGGGTTATAGTACATAATCTTTCGGTATGGTCTTACATATGTATATATATATATATATATATATATATATATGTATATATATGTATGCATATTCTAGATACATTTAGTACATAGTTTCGTAATAGTATCTCACAGCTACTGCGCTAAAAACAACGACAAACTAAAGAACCACAATTGATTAAAATTCCTGTTTTGTTAATTTTCTTACATGGCTCATATACTTAATATTATTAACTAATTTCTATCCCCTATAAGTGGACAATACATAATACTTTTTCCAAAAATGTAACATAGTTTTTAAAAAATGTTCAAATGTCTTTAAATCAGTTATCACAAATTTCGGGTTTTTCTCTTTTCAAATGTTTTTTTTTTCTTTTTGAAAACTTAACTTAAAATGTAACAAAATTTTGTTTTTAACACAATAAATTGAAATAATTTTGATTTTGTATTCCTTATTCAATAGAGAACATTTTTCTATTATTTGTAATTTATTTTTACCACTAGCTACACGTACAAACACATACAAATATTTATAGATATTTTTATTAATATATATTTTTAATACAATCTTTACTCTGTTTACGGATTGGATTTTAGTTTTTTTATTTTTTATTTTTAGGCAACACATAGCTTATATGATTTCTTCTAATACTCAACATTTATATATAAACATGTTTATTTGAACAGCAATACACAATAATTTCCATATAAATTATATTCATTTTGATTTATTTATTTATTTATTTACTTTCCCTTTAAGATAATTATTGTTTCGTTTTTTGTTTTTAGTTTTATTGAGTTAGTGGATTAGTTTAAGTTCTTTTAAATACAGCACACATACACACACACGCACACACATAAAAACATTTCTAAATATTTGGCTTACACATAGTTTTCATGCTGTTAAATCCATATATGTTTTGAATAATCCACTCGGTATTTTATTTCCATTTAGGTACATGAGTCTCTCATTTGTTTGTTTTTTATGCCTATCAAAATATAGTTACACATCATACATTTATATTGAACTGTGTACGTTTTTCACTCTACATTTATATATATATAAATATTATCTAAATATTTACCTAAACATGCATAAAAATATTGGATTAAATCATACAAACAAAAGTTCTATAATGTTAAAAATCCAACCTCTGCTTCTTTCCCAAAATATTCTTCTTTTCAAAATATTCTTTAAATAACATTTGCACTAAAAATAAACATTGTTTTCTTTTGTTGTTGTATATGTTATATTAATATATAGTATATGTATGTGTATATAGGGTATATTGTATATGTATATAAATGTATTTACCTAAATCTCCAACCTTTTCTTCTTTCCATTGCATTTCCACATTGCTCTCGAATTGAATCGGTTGCGTTTCGAACGCTTCCAATTATAATCATTAGGTACATATAATCGGGGTATATATAAGCTAATCTATTTTATATATATATGTATATAGACACTTTTCTTTTTCAACCAAAAAACGAGCCAATCCTTAACTAACAACTACGTTAACTTCTTTGGTAATTGCAATGAGTCTTTCAACATAATACTAATCATGAAAATAGAGCACATAAATCAGATATAACGAGGAACTATTGAAATATAGTTTGTTTTTTCCATGTGTTTTATATGTAGGTACACGAGTGTTGATTTCTATATAGTAAGTGTATTGCTAGGAAACATTTTCAGGTGATCGATCTTATACCCTTGCATTAATAATAACGGGTATATATTAATTAAAGATTTTTTGTATTTCAGTTACATAGTTTTGAAATATTGAAATATTGATATTATTGAAAATTAAGAGATTAAGATTTACAATAAGGCTTCAATAATTTAAGAATTTCAATCGAAATCGGACAATTTCTCATATTTTTCGCATTTCTGAGAGATATTTTCATATTTAATACTGATACTGATACTGATAATACTGATACTGATTAGTACTGATTTATTTCTGCAAAGGTATTTAATCATCGGTAAGCCGAGGATAACTTTTTTGTTCTTGTTCTCTAAAGTCTGCTTATAGGAAACAGTATGTATGTAAATATATATTTATTTTTTTGGCAAATGTACATAGTTCATGGAGAACTATTTAAATGTTCAAAAAATGTTGCAATTTATTCCACTTGCTGTTGCTGTTCGCTGCCAAAGTAAATGTAATCCAAATAAATATTTATAAAATCTGCATCTATGTAAACATCTAGGCATTTAACATTCATATATAGTATATGTATATATATATATATATATATATATATATAGGCTTAGCTTAAACACGATTTTTTTCTTTGCTTAGCTCGATTTCTTTTAAATGATGTAGGTACATACTTAGAAAAATAGTGTTCGATAAGGGAACTATTTTATATTTTATTTCTTAGTTATTGCTGCTTTCGTTTTGCTTGATGTTGCTGCCGTCTTGCTGGTTGTTGCTGTTTTTGTGGGACTGGTTGCTGTTGGTTTGGATGATGTTGTTGCTTTGCTGATCTTTGGTGACATATTGCTGCTAGATGTGGTTGTTGCTGGTTTGCTTATTTGGGGTTTGGTAGCTGCAGCAAGTGTTGTTGTCGCTGGGAATGTTGTAACCTTTTTTGTCGGTGATGTTGCTGTGGGCTTTGTTGTTGCTGTTGTTGTCGAAGGCTTTGATGTTGCTGATGTGCTCGCTGAGCTTGAGCCGTGTGGTGCGTTTTTCACTGGGATTGCTGCTGTGTTGCTGGCGGCAACTGTTGTGGTTGTAAGCGTAACAATTGTTGCAGCTGGTGTGGCTTTTGTGGCTTTCGAAATTGCAGCTGTTGTGACAGTATTAACAACAATTGTTGTGGGCTTACCTGGAACAATTGGTGTTGTTGTTACAGTTGCTGTTGCTGGCTTAGTTGCAATCGTTGTAGTTGCTACTGTTGATTTTTGCAAATTACTGGTAGCTGTTGTAGCTGCTGGTTTAGTTGCAACAGTTGCAGTTGCTACTGTTGGTTTTTGTATGTCGCTGACAGTGGATATAGCTGCCGGCTTAGCTGCAACAGTTGCTACTGGGGACTTATGAATGCTGGTAGCTGTTGCCGTTGGTTTTGTTGGATTAGTTACAACAGTAGTTGCTGTTGTTGCTACTGGCTTTTGCATATTACTGGCAATTGTTGCTGCTGCTGCTGGCATAGTTGCTGTTGTTGCTACTGGCTTTTGCATATTATTGGCAATTGTTGCTGCTGCTGCTGGCATAGTTGCAGCAGTTGCTGTAGTTGCTACTGGTTTTTGCATATTACTGGCAATTGTTGCTGTTGCTGCTGGTTTAGTTGGAAAAGTTGCAGTTGCTACGGTAGGTTTTTGCATGTTGCTGGCAGCTGTTATAGTTACTGTTGCTGCTGGCTTAGTTGCAGTTGTAGTTGCTGTTGGCTTTGTTGCAATAGTTGCTGTTGCTATGGTTGGCTTTTGCATGTTGCTGGCAGCAGTTGCGGCTGCTGTTGCTGCTGGCTTAGTTGCAGTAGTTGCTTCTGGCTTTTTCATATTACTGCCAACAGTTGCAGTTGCTGCTGCTGTTTTGGTTGCAGCTGCAGCTGGCTGGGTTGTCGAAGTGCCCAAAGCAGCTGTTGTTGTTGTCACTATTTGTGGCTTCTGAGCAACAGTAACAGTTATTGGCGTTAGAGCCGCAAAAGTTGTTGCTGGCTTGGCAGCAATACTTGCATTTGGCTGGGTTATTGTTGTTATTACTTTTGTCAACATCATTTGCGACTTATCAGCAGCTGCTGGCTTTGATGATGTTGCTGCTATTGATGAGACGGCCGCAATTGTTGCTGTTGTTGGCGTCACTGTCTTATTAGCAATCGTCACGCTTGGCTCTGATTTTGTTGACACGATTTGTGTTTTTGGTAGGGTCACAGCTGCAGTTTCAACACTGCCATTGCCTGCAACATAGGTATTTACATCTGTTGCAGCCATTTTGCTATTATTGGCAGCAACGGCAGATGTTGTTATTGGCTTTGTGCCTGGCATAAAAGTGCTGGTTAGTGCTGGGCTTGGCTTCGTGCCAGCTGGCACAGCAGCAATATTGCTGTTAGCAGCTGTCGTTCTCTGTATAGTCACGTCTGCAGCAGCTGGCCCGCCTGTTGTAAATGTGCACATTGTGTTGCATTCACGTCCGCTGCTCATGGTGCCTGTGGCCAACACCTTCGTGGTGGCAGCAGCCATTGTTGTTGGCGTTGTTGTTGCTGCTGCTGCTGCTGGCTTTGCTTGTTGCTTGCTGGCAGCTTTCTCTATCTCAGCATACTTAGTGGAACTAACCTCCGTTATGACCTTGACTTGAGCCGGTTGTTGTTGATTGCTGCTGATGTTGCTGCTGTGATGCCTTGCCGATGTCTTCAATATACTCGGTCCCGGCAACTTGCCCACCGTCATTGGCAACACATCAACCGCGTCAACGGCTATCGCCGACGAGACTGATGCATTAACCCGCTCTCAGAGTTGCATCGCCTCATCCCGATAGCTGTTGCCGTTGTCATTGTTGCCATTCGCATTGCCATTGCTATTGCCAGGAGCAGCAGCATCCTCGTAGGGCGTCACCTCCAATGGTGGTGCACCACTTATCAGTATTTGAGTGTTCGTCACACCATCGTAATTCTGACTCTGGTAACGCTCGGCATGCAAATTGACACAGGGTCTGCCAGCGGGTCCCCATTCCGCTGTGGGTCTTAGCAGATGTTTGAGACGATCTCGGAAATTGAGATGCTTGGGCGCCTTGCAGATCTGCTGTAAGCCCACCACAAAGATGATAAACACCGGCAGTAGACCTATAATCCAGCCAACTGTATCTGCCCAGATGGGATAAATGTAATGTCCATATTGGGCGGGCTTATACTCAACCCAGTTGAAGAACAAAATGAACTGCAAAAGAATTTCAGTTTATTTGAATAGAACATTAGCTATAGAAGGAGCTAAAATATAAATTTGTGATTCTTAGGATATTGTTACATACCAGTAGCGTTGCTGGTGTAATATAGCGCCACATGGTGCCCCAGAAAATGTTCCATAGACGCGATCGCTTGCCAATCATGCCCTGTATATCGTTGAGGAAACGCTGAGAGCCATAGATCCAGGCAATCAAGACACACTCCGATATGGCTATGAGCAACACCGACCAGTTTGCCGCATATTTATCCATTAGCTGCAGCCAGTACATGCCACTCTGAGGAACATCAAAATGAATCAGACAAATTGAATATATTTAATATAATACTTAAATGCTCACATTGGTGGTGAAGCCCAATCCGCCCAGGTAGCCAAATATGCCCACGAAGAGCACAACCCATGTTTTGTATTGTCGCAGATTTGGAAACTTGTCTAAAATGGCAGTAGTTACGGTCTCCATTAATGCAAACTGCGAGTCCAAACCCAACGTGAGCAGCATGACAAAGAACAGTATCGACCAAACTGGCGAGATGGGCAGACGAGTAACCACCTCCGGATACACAATGAACGCCAAACCAGCACCCTGATCCACAACCTTTTTCACCTCCACATCTAGCTCGTGTGCCAGAAAACCAATTATCGAGAATATTACCAGACCCGCAAAGAACGAAGTGGCTATGTTGCAAAAGGCCACAATCAGCGAGTCCCTAAAAGTGGATGAGATATTGGTCATAAAATTAGGTAGATATAATAAGCTAGTATTGTTGTATTATAAGGTTATAGATTTCCGATCTTTTTAAATGTTTTTGAATGATAAATCCGATCGATAACCAAAGGATTATAACTATTTTTCGAAGTCTACAGAACTTTTGAAATTATGTAGATCTGTTAAAGGCTCTAAGTATATCATACTTACTTATAGCAATTATTGGAGAACTTATTATATGAAGACAATGTGATGAGTCCACCCCAGGCCGGGCTGAGTGCAAAGAAGATCTGCACAGCGGCATCTCCCCACACCTGAAATAGACAATAGAAACGTCTGGTTAAGATTAAAGATTTAGAGTTAAAGTTGTCGAGGTTGTCCACTGACCTGAGCATTAGCCAGTTGCTTCCAATCGGGCGTTAGATAGAACAGAATCCCTGTGCTGGCACCTGGCAGGGTAACACCACGAAAGAAGAGTATGACAAGCACCAAGTAGGGAAAGAGGGCGGTAAAATAAACGACCTTGCCAGAGGATTGAACGCCCTTGCAGAGGCACAGAAAGACAATGACCCAGGCCAGAAACAGGCAGGCTGCCAGTGAGTACTTAATGCTGCCCGTTTCCTCAATGCCCGATGAAAGGCCCAACACAAAGTTGCTGGGAATGAGAATAGAAAGGATTAAAGTTTACTTAATATATAGTTGCTGCTCAGTGTAATAAAAGGGTTGCTTTCACTTAAGACTTCGACTTAGGCCGTTTTCTTGATATCAATCAAGAAGTATACTTGAACTTTAGAAAAACTTCAATAATTGTTAATGTTTAAATTATGTTGTTAAAAGAAACTTTGTCATTGAATAGATACTGAATTAAGGTTTACTCACTTGAAATACTCCTCGGCAGGTGGACGTTTCAGGGCATGTAGCGCCATTTCGGTTATATTGTGCTCATCGGCATAGGTGGCATTGTAGCAGGTGCGCAGATAGTATGTGCCATTGATAGCCTCACATTGATCCGCCATCACGTAAGAGAAACAATCTGCAAGTGTCATCAACTCTCTTAGCACATTGAGCTTAACAAACACACCACAAAAAAAGGATATGCCGCTGGGGCAATTCAAGTCGACAGTCGCTCAATTATGCAGAAAGGGGGCAGCAATTTTTTAATATTTATGAACTATTTGTCGGACTCAAAAAAACATCAGAGAGAAAGAGAGAAAGACAAGGAAATGGCAGCTCTGAAAAATAGGGCTCGTGCGGAAGGACAATAAAGCAGTGAGTCGGGCGACTTTTGTGCGGCTCCATAATTAAAAGGACAAAGTAGCAAATCTGGCAAAAAACATGAAAAGGGTTTGGTGGCAAGAACATTGTTGTTGCTCCTCGTCGCTGCCAGTGTGCAAACAAAAACAAAATGTGACAAACAATTGCTGTGGTATGCGACTGCGAGATACCCTGTATAACACTGAATAGTTTTTATAATGTATAGGGTTTTATGTAATATTATTGTTTAAAGTATCTGCAGGTCGTATGACCTCTCGATACCTTAAATATGTAGAGCTTAAGTTCTCGCTTACTTAAGTAAGCAGTTCCGCCTCTGTATCCAAAGTTATACAAATAATATATATTACCTTGAGGTGCCATATAAAAAATAGATTAAGGCCTCAAAAGCACTTTTATTCTAACGTTTCTGTTAATTACCATATTTAGCATTCACGAAAGCTAATCAAACACATTGAAGACAGTTTCTATTATATTATATGTTTTTCTCTTTTTTTATAAACTTTTATCCAAAAGTAACACTTCCATACAGGGTATATATAAAAGGGTCACAATGTCGAAGGGACCGTCACTGTGGGCCCGCATAACAGTGGATCTCTCTGTCATTTTGTAGGAAGAGCTCCGTTTGTTGACCCAGGACTGATTAAATTTTGAAGAGCATGCTTTATTAAGTTGAGGCGAAAGCAAATCGATGTTGGAATGCGATGGTGGATGGGGTCAAAGGTCAATAGAAATGCTGACACAGTTGATTAGAGGCAGGGCTTGAAATTTGTTTTTTATTATCATGGCATTAATACCAAATGCAAAAGGATTCCAACTGGATTTAAGTTGATTAAGCTACGTTGAATGTATAATCTGAGTAGCGAATATATATAATAAAAATTCTGGCAGTTTCGTTTACTTTTTTTTAAGCTACTTATGTGAAGGCATTATTTGAGCATGTATAAAATATTTTAATCTGTCCGCTGTTTTTACGAGCTATCCACTCACGAAAATTGGTAAGAGACCGCTTTGTTTTAACTGGTATTTTTAGCTGGCGCTTTTGCACACCTGACTCAGCCACATGTTGGTGGCCAACAGCGGCAACATGCTTAATACAGTAGATGCCACAATGCAACGTCAGCAACTGTTTATGACATTTGACTTGTGAAGCTCGTCGCCTGCCACATGGGGCATGGGTGGGAGTTTTTTGCCTAACAAAAAGTTTGTGCTCATGTTTATGAGTTTGGTGGTTTTGTGTCTGTTCTGGTGTTAGTGTGTCTGTCTATGTATGTGTGTGCAAATTTCAAAGTTTTTCGGGTCTTTCAGTTGACTAACGAGGCAAGCGGTTGACCGCAAAATGACTAACTGAATGCTGCCAAGTTCTAAACTTTGAATTCGCATTCTTTGTTTGCTCTTGAAATGAAATAGGGCACCGAGTGTGCGACTGAGTCAAGGTGCATCATGCCACTTGGCCACAACGGTCCACTTGCCTAATGGCCCCTTTATGTACAACTACCAAATAAGGTTTTCTGATCCGCATCTCCCCACCAACTTTTGTGGTTTACCAATTGAAAATGTGATTTTAATTCAGTTGCCCAGCTTATCCTGTGTATTTTCGTTTGTTTTTGCTGCTCGCTGCTCGCTTAAAATTTGATTACTGTTCAAGTTTTAAGCAGAAACTGTTCAATTTGCAAACACGCAGCGCAACACTGGCAATTGAGTTTATGATTCCGTAGTTGGCATGCAATTAATTTTGAAATTTACCCATGCAGTTCACGTAGCTGCCAATAAAGAGCTGAAGGCTTCACAACAAAACAACAACCAAAACAACAGGCACATTTACAATTTGTGTTTGTGAACGGTGAGAATGCCAGCGTAAGTTGATTACAGTTCAAACAGACCTGTTTCCTCCGAATTTAGGCCAATTGATTACGTGCCCCAAAGTGTGCCCTTGTCAAAAGTTACCCATGTTAAAAACCCGGTACAAATAATTTAAATTTCAAATGCTTTGAACACATTTTTCAACCATATTTCATAACTTTAAAGTCGATTTCTGACATTGATTGGAAAATCAATTTTAACATCTAAAAAATTCTTCATAATGCAATTAATTTGAAGAACAATTTTTAATTGATTGCTTTTTAGATGTCTGGAAACTGGAGAATTTCCATAAAATATTTATTTAATTGCAAATATAAATGTAAAATTCTTGTGGAAACTTATTTCGCATGAGGAATTTATACATTAAAGTTGAAAACTATTGAAAATGATTTACATTTCAAACTAATTAAAGCTGCAAAATATTATGAATTTTTAATGTGCCGGGCTTGTTACTCCATGGAAATTAATCAAAAAGGCCTCGACATGTCGACAACTCGACAACCAAACTCAATCAGCGTTTATTCATTTGCCCGCGTTACTCATACGACGCATAGGTCACATATATATATATATATATAGAAGGCGCTTCCTGGATGGAGTGGAGGTGACAGTTAAGTCAAGGTTAAACATATGGCACATACCACATACCACACACACACATATATATATATATATATATATATATATATATATATGTATGTGTACAAGTAAAAGTCGGTTGCTTTTTACAGCACACTCCGCATATCAATCATCTAATCAATCAGCATCAAAATGGAAATCAAATGCGCCACAGCTAGAGAAAATTGAACATACAAGTTCCTTTTTGTGGTTGGTGTTTATATTTCATATTCCATTTTTTTTGTCGTTTTCTTTTTGTGGGCGGGGTAAAGCTTCAAAGTGTTTACACGCCGTTTAATTTGCCTGTCTGCCTTTATTTGTTATGCAATTAATTTTATTCCAAGCATACACCCCACACACACTCACACACATACAGGATGTGACAGGACCCGTAGATACAAATCATATAAAACTTTATGTGAATGCGGCATCAGGCAAAAACTGTCTGCCTTTCAATTTGGGTAACTGGAGCGTGTCTACTCAGCCAACTGTGCATCTGTATGTGTGTTCTGTGTGTTGTGTGTGTTGTGTGTGTGTGCATTTTCATGTCGGTATCTTACATTTGATTACAAACACTCACACTCACACACAGAGATAAGATTCTTATATAAGCCGCTCCCAAGTCGACTAGCACACACAGGAAATTGCCATTAAATTTTGCGACCTTTAAGTTTGATGTTGCGCAGCAGCCTTCAAGTTTACTTCTTTTCTGCTTTATTATATATATATATTTTTTTGCTCTTCCACAAGTTTTGTACCATACCCACAAAATTTTGTCGGCACATGTTTGTGTCCATAACATCAGTTTGATTAGCTTCAGCAAACCTATTGACCCAATTAGAAGTTATAACCGCAAATATAAACACACACATGCTGTGAGTTTAGTTAAACTTTATGTGATTGGATTGAGAAAATACGGTTGGTCTAAGGAAAGATCTATTAACTAGTAAATAATTCAATAATCGATATAGTTATCCGATTCGCTTTACTACGCTATCTATCCCCATTTATGTTGAAGAATTTATTTCAGCTTTTGTAATTTTGTATTTGGGAATTTCAAAGTTGACAAAATACAGATATATCACTTTGTAACTATCAGATAATGTTGTCCCAACTAATTCTGAATTGATCTTCTCCAACAAGATAGGTTTGCCATTAAATAAGAGCAGTTCATTCTTCGGCGCGATTTCCATAATAATTTCTATTTTCATAAACATGACAATATTTCCAATTTCTCTAATATTTGCTTAACAATAAAATAACACTTAGCAAACAAAGGGAGACCCATGAAAACATGAAATAAACCCAGCACTGCCTGTTATGTAAGCACTTTTACTTAAGAAGAAAAAGAGGGAATATCCCAGAAAATATTGACAGAAAAGTGTTTGTGTTGTTGTTATTGTTATTTAAGTTGTTGCTATTGTTGCTTTGGTTATTGTTGTTGTTCCTTATGCTTGTGTTTGCTTTTGTGTTTTTAGGGTCAGAGGCACTCTAAGGCAGAAGGCGGCGTTAAGTGTGCACGATATTCAATCAATGGACAAACAAGTTAAACACATTTTAATCATGAGGCTAAAAGTAAACATTTATCATCTACAAATTCCATGAGACGAGGTCGTCACGACGACAACGATGACGACGAAGGGGAGGAGGATGACCAGAAGAGGCCAAAGCCACAGACGAGACGAGACGAGAGGTGAAAGTGTCAATAAATGAAATCCTTAAGAAATTGCTTGTCTGCCACCGAGATTGCGGCTGTGCGTGTGTGAAAGTATAGCTAAAAAGCTGCGGCAAATGGTTGCCAGCCGACGGTTGAATGTCAAAAAGTGTTTAGACATAATTGTTGTCGCTTTAAGCATCTATTTTTGCCAGCCATAAAAAACAAGCAACGTCATCGTAGGTGTAGCGAAGCAAACAATGAAAATCGCATCCATTGCGCATATTGATTTCATGAGAAAAACTACGAGTTCCTCCTTTTTGTATACCCTTTCAAAGCATTTTATATTTGGCTAGTATATAGATACACTCTTAAAGGCATCAACAGTTGCAGTTGAATTGCCTACTTCTAATTTATGAAACATATTTCGAAGAGTACATAAAATCAGAACTTGATATTTAAAGCATACATTACAATAAAATATGCACAAAAAAAGAGCAAGCAGAAATGCAAGCTCAAACTCCCAATAGTTCTAAAATTTAGAAAAAA
Source organism: Drosophila glabriapex (assembly GCA_035042305.1). Classification (NCBI taxonomy): domain Eukaryota; kingdom Metazoa; phylum Arthropoda; class Insecta; order Diptera; family Drosophilidae; genus Drosophila; species Drosophila glabriapex. Next base: position 4,531,756 of record JAWNLN010000046.1, on the reverse strand, counting down.
TAAATCGGGATTTTAAGCAAAATCTGTAATTGAATTACTTATTTATTTATTATTTTTCTTAAACTTCACTCTGGAAGTGCATCTTGCTTCGGCATGCTGTTAACAGCAGTCTGTGTTGCTTTTTTGCTGCTGCTGTTGCTGCTGCTTCTTCGTTGGGCAATAGCTGTGCATCAATGGCGTCCATATTAAATCAAGTAGGCTAACGCAGAGGCGTGGCAATTGGAGGGGTTGCGCCGAGCTGTAAGCAACTGTTGTAGTATTGGGTAGTGGCAGCTGTGCTGTTACAGCTCATGCAAAAACTTTCAATGGCGTTGGCTGTTGCTGCTGCCGCTGTCGTTGTTGCTGTGATTATTACGTGTACTATTGTAGCCTGTATACAGTGTGTGTGTGTAGACTTGAGTCTACGTGTGTGTGTGTGTGTGTGTGTGTGTGTGTGTGTGTGTGTGTGTGTGTGTGTGTGTTTAAGTGCCACTGAGGCAGCCGCAATAAAATAAGCAAAGTATGCAGCGAGCGGGGGCATATTAAAAAAACAGCAAAAGATGCTGCTAAATTTTTTCTTTTTACTCAAGCAACGAATGTTGGATACACTGTTATTTTATTAGCTTATTAAACATATAAAAAAATGAAAAGCATTCGAGAAAGTGAGCTTATTTTATAGCAAAGTCTTTCTTATTTTGAAAATTGTTTTTAAGCCATTTTAATAACATTTTTTTTATTAACAAAATACATTCGAAACGACTTACGACTTTTTGAATAGTTAGTAACTAGATTCATTTCAAAGTTCAGCATAATAACCGTAAGAGCTATAAACACAGATTATTCCTTAGCTATTTTTATGACTTCTGTTGGCCAAGCCTACATAACTGTCATAACTTGTCGCATAGACAACATTTTGCCACCTAGTTCAAACAATAACCTTGACTGCCTGAATGCCACTCCACACTTCACAAAGACTCGTTAAAGATTTATGTCTTTCGCGTGGCAGAAAGAAAATTTTAAATTGTGTCTGTGTCTGTATTTGTGTTTGTCTTATTCTAAAGAAATCAAATGCACGCTTAAGCGCGCACAATATGCGCTACAGCCGCAGCTTTTGCTCTCAGTCTGCCACACACATACACTCAAACACACACACAGAGAGAGATAGTGAGGAGCAGACACACCTCTGACAATGTCAAATGGAAACCCAACGAGCCACAGCACAAAAACAATTGCCTACTTCAAGGCGCTGTCGTCCTTTTCAGCAAGCGTTTGGCTTGCCTACCTCGGCATTATTGTTGGCGCTGTGTATTATTTTCATCTTTTGCACAAAAGATGCTTTTTATTGTTTACGTGTGCGTAAATTGCAAATGAATAAAAACCTTGCCAGTTTATTTGCTGGCGGACAATAAAATTGCTGTTATCAAACTCAAGTTATCGATATCAATATCGATTTATGGGCATAATATACTGCTTAATAAGAGTCCGGTCGAAAATATATATATATCCACCTGAAAAGCATTAATTGTGTGCATTCTCCAGCTACATATATATAGCAGCAGCGGCAATTATGTTTAGTGGCTTATTAAATTTACTATTTTCTCTGTAAGTTTGACAGGCCTGACTAAGTTATTCACGCCACGTATGGCCAAAAGTTTGGTACGAAACACAAAAGTTTCACATATGACAGCTGGCAATTTGCTTAATCTATTGCCAGACAGAAATAAGGCAAACAAAGTGCTTTTGTCTTGATATTGTACTCACGCTCTGTGCTCCACTCCGGCTCGCAGTTCTGCCATGGCAGCTGTGTGCGAAACGAGGCGAACATATAGAATATAGTCCAGGCAATTATTAGATTGTAGTACAGCATCACAATCGCCGAGACGATGATCATGCCGGTGCCGAGTCCACGGAACAGCGGACAGAAGCGACGATAGATGGCCACAGGACCCAAGGCGGCATACTGGCCAAACGAGAGCTCCATAAACATTAGCGGCAGTCCCGCTATGATTAACATTATGGTGAATGGTATAAGAAAGGCGCCTGCAAGCATAACAATGTTATTGAGTTTAAAATGTTAAATAGTAATTGCTGTAATTGAGAACAACTTGGATATCTCGAGGCCATCATCATTCTTGAGTTATTAAGTGATTACTAACCGCCTCCATTATTGTAGCAGAGATATGGAAAACGCCAGACGTTGCCCAGCCCCACCGAGTAGCCGAGCAGTGAGAGTAGAAAATCAAAGCGACCCGTCCAGTTGCCACGTTCCGGTTCCGCTGTCTCAATGGTGACCGCATCCGCGTCGAGTGTGACCAGCGCCGTGCCCGAAGCACAGCCCGCAATGCTGATGGCTGTGGGTGTGGTGCTGAGCTGTGGTGGTGTCGCCACTGTCACATCTTTCCCCGAAGCACTCGCTGTTAATGTTAACGCCGCCGCATTGCCAGGACAAACTACGCCCACACCACCAGCGCCAACACCAGCACTACCACTGCGACCCCCGCCAGGAGCTGTTGCTCCTCCTCCAATCGCTGTTGCTGATGTTGCCTTGTTGTTCTGGGCTCGACGCTCCGAATTGAATTCACAGCTGCTGAAACGATCCTCATTTTGCTGCAAGGGATTGGTATGAATGTTTTGTGGTCCAGTTAGTTAACATTGCGTGACAATCACTTGACAAGCGACTCGCCTGGCCAGCTGCCAGGCAAACGAATGAACAATGAATGGCATTTGGCCTCATTAAAGGCAAAAGGCAAAAATCTGTCTGACACAGAAATTATTGTGCCCTTCAGCATCGCAGTCAATTCAATATTGTTGCTCTTTGTATTGATATTTCTTGTACAACTGTTGCATATCAGCGAGTGTCATTTGATATAATAATTTATATCAAAAAGGAATTCATAAAACACTCTGTTCTTCTGAATATGAATACCAATTGAATACGCATATTTGTATAAATTTATTTACAGTTTAAAAATTTAACTGAATATTTAAGTGAACTCTTAACACTTGATTTGAGTCTAAGATTCTATATGTCTATATTTTTATCTAAGAATTTATTTCATAATTTTAACAAAAAGATTTTAGTTGAATATTTAAAATTCTGTATTCTGTATATCAATATGCTGAGTTTGATTACCCATTCCATAGTAATACACATATATATATATATATATATATATATATATATATATATATATATATCATAAATGCTTTTCAAACTTTAGCATTATATTACATAATACTCTCAAAATATAGAACATTATCAAAACAGTTTTAAGTTGAAGCTCTTACCTCCCATAGATCCACATCCAGTTTGGTGCTGGACTCTTTGTTCGGCTTGAGGCTTTTCGTTTTAGATTTGGTCTTTGATTTCTTATCCATGGTGTCTCGCAGTTGTTGCTGCTAATTGCATGCTATTCTCTGGCTGTATCTCTGTGTGTGCGCTGCTTTTTGGGGGCACTGTTTCGTGTGATTTATGTCAGTTGCTTCATAAATTCAAATTTTGCTAACAGATGGCTCTCAGTTGTGGCCTGGCCTGTCGGCCCTCCTGGGCTGGCCTTGTGTGCTGTTTGTTTTTGTTCTGTTTTTGGGCGTGGCAGCTAACAGTAGCCTCCTTAGGTCATATTTGTGGTCTCTGCAATATACAAAAATATCATTTTCGGCTAATGATGCTGGGCAACAAAGGAGATTTGCATATCTTAGTTCAGATAGCGCTAATAATATTTAAATTGAAATTTTCAAGTTAATTTAGTGGGTGACTTAATTCACATATATATTTTTCAATTATTATTCTATTTCCGTATTTGTCAAATTTCGCAACTCAATTGTCATAATTAAATATGCACTGTTAATTAGCGCATGTTGCCAACTATTCAAAATCCATTCATGCGCCGGTTTCATTAGTCAGATTTCCATTTCCTTTCCCATCTGCTGCTGCTGCTGCTGCTGCAGTTGGTGTGAAAATATTGGTATCGAACTGCCATCGATTCATTTCATTTTGCACTTCGACTGACATTGAAAAGAGCAGTGAGCAGAAAAAAAATATGTAATAATATAGACAAAACCTTCACATTGACATACAAAAAGAATGAAACTTATTTATAGTATATATGCACAAAATATGTCCGTATATATATTTTAAATTAACTCAATTGATGCTGATGTGGGCGGGCAGATAGCAGAGGTTACAAGGGCGCCGGATATATGGATATGTGTTTACATATTGCTGAAGGTTTTTACCTTTCTACACCCTTTCCCTCTCCTTCTATCGCTCTCTCTCTCTCTCTCTCTCTCTCTCTCTCTCTCTCTCTCTATTTCTCTCACTTGGTTCGTTAACAAAAGATTTTGCTCAAGGAAATATGAAAAAAAATACATTTAGCCTTGATGCAGATTATTCTACTAGTTCAGTAAAATGGAAATGATAATATGTGTTACATTTTAGTTACGAAAGTGTTTTCCATGCAGTTTTTGTAAGCAAGGATGCGAGAATGACAAAATACCAAACATATCAGTAATGTTATTAGCTTGTTAGCTTGTCAGAACTTTTAAATTTTCAGATATTTATCTAGCTTTGAATAGACAACGAAAGAAATTATATCATCAAATATGTAACTATATATATATGTATATTTTTCTGTATCAATCGTATTAGTTTCTCAATTCTTACATATTCTGTTGCTTTTAATTGGACAAAAGTATATTTGTTTAAAAAATTTCATTTCAAAAAGAAAAACAAATATCTTTTTCTGCATCAATTCTACTTCCTTCTCAAAGCTGACATATTCTAAAGATTTCAATTCCACTAAAACCTATTTACTTAAAATATTCATTAAATCAGAAAAATATAATTTGAAATTAATTTTTAAACCATTTTTTTTTAAGTCAATTTATAAAATTTAATAGGTTTTTCCGAACTATTGCTCAACGTATTACGCTTTGACCAATTTACACGAAGCCTTCCAAGATTAATGAGTGCTTGAGAAAATGACGTGCCGTCAATGACACTTGACGCTGTCGGTTCACACACTTGCACAAAGCACACACACACACACACACACAAACACACACACAAACACACACACACATAGAAATATGTGTGTTTTTGTTGGCACCATAGCACGATGTGATGTTAACTGTTAGATGTGATGCAATGAGATGAGATGAGATGAGATGTGTAACGATGCGCCCTGTTGTATAATACCGATCCGCTCTCCCCTCTCCTCGCCGACAACACCCTTTCAGCTCATAGTGTGTTGGTCACGTTTTTATGCGCCATTTTGCCTTTGAGCTTAAACGTAGCTTTTGTTTTTGCTCTACTGTCTGTGTGGCAATATGTTGACAAGTTTGATAATTAGGCATCCAAATGTGCATTTAAGTGTGTGTTGGGGGTGTGAACGTTTTTATGTTGCTGATGAGGTTGCCCGTAGCTAATGAGCTGCTCGCTAACCAGACTGCAACTGGTTTATCGTTTATGTCAGGCATTTAGTTTATAGGCGGACAAGCATTTGGCATGCTTATCAAGTTATTTCATTAGGTTAGCTCTTTAATTGTTTGGGAATTTCAATTCTAATTTGATGCTTCTGACAATTCAAATTGTTTTCTAGATTTAATAGCATTTGGACAAAGTTTCAGCTACTATCTAAAGTAAATAATATATAAGTAATAAGTTAATTGGTAGTTGATATTTGCTGTTTGTTATGTAATTATGGTATTCACCGAATAATCGAATAAAGTCAATGATTTTGAATATGATTATGATTTTCTTCAGCATGATGATAGTTAATCCCATCCACGATTATCGGTTGCAGTAGTTTTAACCAATTGAATTGGTTGATTTTACAAAAATCATTTCTGATGTATATAAAAATTGTATTTATTTGTTTAGTTTATATCATATACTTATTAATGTATTATACATATCATAAACATATATATTAAATTTTGTGTATATTTGACTTATTCTCATATTTTATATGTAAATTTTTGTTATTGTTCTGTTATTGAGGCTTTAAAGCGTTTTTTTTTTGTTGGCCAGCAAGTATTTGGCATTTATACTTGTTCTGGCTTTTAACCACATTGCTGCTGTATTATTTGTTATTGCTGTCTCTCTTTCATTGGCCTGTGGGTGGGCTCTTGGGACGGGTAAGGGGGCCGCTGAGGCAGAGGCAGAGGTTGTGGCTGCAGCTGCGGCTTTTGTGCTGTGGCATTTGCTTAGCAAATAGTTTTTAATGATTCCAATGCCTGCGGCCAGTTTTCGTGTATACATATATATATGTATATATATATATAACGCTAAAATTCCCATCCCCTTAGCTTGACAATCCCACTCGGATATATAGGACAACAACAAGGACAATAGTAATCGTTTGGCTTTGTGAAAATTGTGCGGCATTTGTTGCAAATAGTTGAAATGTCTGCTGGGTGGCGGGGGTGTTTGAAAGCTAGTTGTTTTAGTGTAGCTATTAAGCTGTTAACATCCAGTTACAATAGCATTAAGAATTCTAACTATTGTTTATTGATTTATTCGCAAATACACAGCAGAAAAGTTAGTACAAGCTCAAAAAAAAAGAAAGAAAAAAGTGAAGTGGTTGGGAGAAAATTGCTAAGCGTATTGCAAAAGTTGAAAGTTTTTGCTCGTGTTTTTGTTTATCGCTGACTTTCTTGTTTTTCGCGGGAAACACAAACTTTTCTCAAACTTGTCTTAGAATCTCTTTTTCCAGTATTGCGCAACTGCAAAGATGGCTCATAAAACTAACAAATAAATCAAGTTAACCTTGCAAAGTCGAGGCTGAAATGCTCTTTTTAAGAAGAACTGTTTATGCATAATTCTAAGAACACTTTTGCTAGCTGTTAAGACTTTCTTTTATTCAAATTCGATATAAGGCAGCCTTAGCTGATTTACGTTATTAAATGCGTAATTAATTTCATGATAAAATCAAAATGTCCTCTTCAAAATGAGTTAAATATTAGTATGCAGTAGTTTTTTTTAGAAGTTTAGACAGCTAATAATTATAAAAATCGTGCAAATAAAACACAGCTATCTACATGTGCCAGAAAATTACTTGAAAAATATAAAGATTTAAAAAAAATGCAAATAATTTAAGCATGGAGGCCATAAGGCACTTATATTTGAACATTTACAAGCTTAAGTTGCCAAAAGGGAATTCCCCAAAAAGTGAGAAAAAATACAAGAAAAGAGAAATAAACCCCCAAAACAATTACTCATAACAGCTACTTACTATAGCCGTTTGAGTTGTATTGTTGGCAACACAAGCACCAAACACAACCACAGACACACAAACACACCCGCACACACACACAGGCAGAAACGTTTACAAAAGTTTACAAAAGCCGATTGCCATCATATTTCAGAGTTGCCAGATGTTTGCAGCGTTGCCAACAAACTTGCTGAGAACTTCTTAAAGTGCTGAATCATGCCACAGAACACACACACACACACACATATATGATATAATTATTGTTCAACGGCATATCCATAAATATACAAACACATGTTGGTGTGAGTGTGTTAAAAGCCCCAAAAGTAGCAATTAAGTGTTACGTATACGACAGGAGGTGCCCCGAAGGATGTTGAGACTAAAACTGGTTTCTATGGATGGGATTTTTTTTGTTGTGTTTTTGTAGTGTTTTGTGTTGTAGATCCCAGTTTCGTTTTGTTTGGTCAATTCGAGTGTGAAAATGTTCTCGAGGGTTTTTCCCTATTTTGTGGCTGTTTTTGTTGCTGTTGTCGGTGCTGCCTTTGTTTTTGTTAGTGCAGCTCTCGCTTGTTTACACACAGGCACAAACAGGCACACACAGCCATTGACCTTGGGCTATGGTGCAATGTGCAAGCGCATGGAACGAAACGCATTGCTCGTGCCCCAGGGTCGCCAGTGTGGGCGTGGCTGATGCATTATAGCCTTTTTTATTCCAGCATCTTGTTTGGCCCCTAGCAGCGTTTTCCGTTTTGAACATTTTTTTTGTGTTGGTTTTTTGTTTTTTTTTTTTCATTTTTAGTATACCCTTGAGTAGAAATGGCCACAATTGTAGTTTGCTGTATGAATTATTTAAGCTTGGGGGAAGCAAAATGAATCTATGCCTAGAGCTATATATCTAAAACATCGATATGGTAAACGTTGTTAAATTTATGAGGATTTACTATAAAAGCATATAGCTAATTTGATGTCAGAAAAACTTCAGATAAAACATCTTCTACGCAAAATGTATAGTTGAACTAGTTAAAATAAAAACGCCAACTGTTTTCAATTTGATTAAATGCATAGTTTTTCTCTTTTCTATTAACTCGTTTTGAGCTACGCATATTCAAAATTCTTTGTAATTAAAAACTTATATTCGTTCTTGTTATAATTAAATAGATATGCTAAAATTAAATGAAACAATTTGGGTATCAAAAAGCACTTCTCCAGTGTTTTGTAAAAGTTTTTTGGCCCACTCATTTTTATTTATTTATTTTCTGTTTGCATTTCTATATGCACTTGTCAAATTTGTGCTGCTATTTGCAAATGGAAGCACAAGAGAACTTCATCAAGAGCAGCATCAACATCATCATAATGATGATTGTAATCGTTTGTCGCCTTCATTCTCGTCATTTGTGCTGTGTTGTTGCACAATTCTGGGCAATTTTTTAAGTGGCCATCATTTTGCTGAGAAATGATTTGGCGGCACTGCGGGAGTGGGTCGTGTAGGGTGAGTGTCGAAATGCTTGAACTTGATCCTACGAAGGCTGCACACAATCAACAAATAAGGACAACAGCCTCGACCTTTTGCTTTGCGATTCTCTGGCGGCATTTTGCATGGGGTTGCATGCAGCAGCAGCCAAAAAAAATAAAAATAAAAATAAAATTGAAAAATCAGCATGTAAAGCAAACTGCTGACAGTTTTCTTTCTTTATGTATATTGTTGTTATTATTGCTGTTGTCCTGTTGCTGCAGCTGTAAAATCTAACAGAAACTGATAGAAACCTGACCTGAGGCCCGGGCCATCCCCGGGGCAGTAATCTCGATTATTGAGCACTCTCGTCGAAAACCATTCGACAACGCATGCAAGTTCGCTTTTCAGCAACAAATTCCATGGAAATTCACCTGTTTGGAATGTATAAATGGGTCTGGTGTGGTCTACCAGGTGCGGGGCTGCGAGGGGATCTTCGCATGACAAACAAATTTTACGAGCTGCTGCATTTTTTTTTTGTGGAATAACCTTTTCGGCTTGCGGTTGCCTTTCAGTGGCATCGTTTGTCATTTTTTATACCCTTTTTCCTTGGTTAAGTCTGCAACAGAAGCATGCTAAATGGGGGCGAGTTATATGACATGAATATGTAAATGAATAGGAGTCGCCACAACTGTGTTGAGAGTTTAAGTTATTGTGTTTGTCTGAGATATGCTTATTTGATTAGTTAAGGGCAATATGGAACATTGTCTTCAGTTGCACATCGATCATATCCAATTTGTTTAACTTGAACAGGTACGCGATTTTATTACATGAATAAAATAACAAAAGCGAACACAACCTAAGAATTTGTAGCTCAAGTAAAATATATTTACAGTATTCAAAAATACTTATAGTTATCCGGCTGGTTTTCCCTTAAGCTGTAAGGCATTTTTTCTTTGAGCGTATTTAATATTCAATATTCTCGAGAGCTAGCTGGCATTTCTCTTGCCTTTTTGCCGCTAACTTCAACAGCATAAAATATTCATGTGACTGAGGCAGGGAGCCGGCGATGTCGTCCTTGACAGCTGGGTTTTGATCCTTGACGGTTGTTGGTAGTCGCAAATTCAGCGCTAAATCTCAATCAAAATGCGCGTAAAGTGCCATTTCACTTGATTTTTATGAATTCGAAATGTGCCATTTGTGTTGATTGAAAGGAACTTCCCCAAAAAATAAAAAAATAAAACATCAACCGAAAAAGTTAAATGGTGTTTCTAACGTGCGCTCAAGCTGAAAGATCCACGAAGAGACAATTTCTGATAGCTTTACGTTTCCTGAAATATTTTTAAAATTACTTAACAATATGGTGTCTGAGGAATGTGGCTGTTATATCATCAAATCGTTACCACACATGTGCATACAAATTTGACTTTAACTTGACAAGCAGATGAGGAAACCAAATGCAATTTCGTTGATGGCAAAATGTAACTTTTTAAATTCGAAATTAAGGAAATTTTTACTATTTTTTTCAAGGACTGAACTGCTTGCAAATGTTATTTACATTTGCATTTTGCCCCAAAAAAAAAAATAACAGAAACTCGACTCAAATTACATTTCCATTTAATTCGCTCAATTTGTCGCCAGTTTCTTTTTTTAATGTCGCCGACTGTAAAAAATTGCAAGCGTTGCCTTGCCTTGAAGACAAAATGCGCTTCATTTGAATTTCGAAGCAAATATGAAAATAACAGCACCAAAACCAACAACAACGAGCAGAAGAAGAATAAGAAGAGTGCGAAAAAGTGACAAAGAGTTGAGAGAAGTCCTGATATGCTTCGGCTAAGTGAATTAATGCTTACGTGCGCCAAGTTTTTTAAGTGATGTTTTCATCTTTTTATACATTTTTTTCTCTCCGCAATTCTTTTTACGTAGCGCATACATTTTGTGTGTGTCGGTTTTTTTTTGTGCTTAAAATTTGCAATTTAAATGTAATATCTCAACTGTTTGGTTGGCTTATGACAAGTGCAAGCGTACTGACTTAACAGCCATCGACAGGATGCAGGGGGAGGGGCTTGTGGGCAGTTCGTCCTCCTGTCCTTTGCGTCAGATGACAGCATGTGAATGATGACCACAGATATAAGCTGGAGAGGATGTGACACCAGTTTTGATTCCATTTTGAAAAGGTAACAAAGATGTTGGTGCAATCCTCAAAAGTCGAAAGGACTGCATTTATTGCAACTCGTTCTCGTTTCAAATTGAAATTAAAGAGTCACGTTCGAGTATAATCATATTATTCATATATGTCCCAACTCTCACTCTGCCAATCCCAAAAAGGCTGCCACATTTCGTTGCTATGAAATTTTGTATAAATTTCAATAGAAATTTGTCCATTGGACTGCAAACATTTTTGCAAAAATTCGCACGTTTTATGACAAAATGAAATACAGCTCATATATATAAAATGTACATATCTAGATGTGTGCATGGAAAATCGGCAATATTCAACCAAAGCCCAGTAAAGCTGGCTAGCATTTGCTTTTTTAGGCGTTCACAGCCAACATATCATCAAGTTTGGCACGCAGCACACATTTTTGTTTTATATGCTTTTTCATTTGTTTAAACTACATTTATTTTGATGTGAGAATGCAAAACTGATTAAAGTCCACATTTTCATTATTATGTTTACTTTGAGTTGTTGTTATTCTTGGTTGAAAAACTGTGTTTTAAATCTTTAATTAAAAGATATATTTAAGAAAAATACATCAATAAGTAATTGTGAATTCCCTAAGGTAAGTGTCTGGGGTATACACAGATGCATAAAGAAAACAGTAATTTAATCAAAATTGACAAAGCCCTGTTTTGCAAAATATGTGCTGCATATAAACAAAATTCTTATATGAACATATCATGCTCTGTGGCCAAGTCCAAATTGGGCACATTGCCCACATTTGTCTGACACTTGAAATGCAGCCAAGTGTTCCTCGAGTTTCATTGGTTCAGCATCGAACAATAGTAATTTGTGTGCCGCTAAACTATTCCCCTGCCTTTGTTGGATAAGCAAGCCTGAGTTTGAGTACGCGTTTCGATTGTCGAGCAACACAAAAAAACAAGCGCAATGTGCCAAATTTTAGATACAGATGAGGAGGAGCCGCTGTCCAATGCCATATAAGTAGAAAGGCTTGCTTTGGCCGCTTCTGATCCAACACTGGAGAACAAGAGAACAACTGACTAGTTGTCCGCTGTTCAAGTGGCACAATAATTGCTTTTGGCGGCGATGACCTGATCAACAGCAACATGTTGTCCAATCTAATTGAATATCTGGAGCGGCAGTTTGAAGCCGCCTGGTTGTTGTCTTGCATAGCAATTGGATGCTTCGAATCAAACCAATCAAATGGCTGCAGCTGGTGCCCATCTTTGGTCTAATTGTAAACATATACACTCTCAGTAAACAAGTCCTTTTGACGCTGGACAACCTCATCTGCAATTATTATATTGTGATCTTAAACTGGACACTTTCTAACGCAAGTGGTGTTAACTGGGTGTTTAGAAAGACAATATTTACAAATTATGTTTGATATTAAGGCAGAACCCTTATCGACCGGAGTCTATGGATATTTCGATGTCATAACTCTTATTTTGATTGTTCATCTGACAGCAATATGATAAAGCGGTCGGTTCCGAAATATTTTGAATGGTAAAAATATGTAAAAATGCTCAGTTTCAACAAGACATCTTTGAAAATGCGGCTCGATTCTAGCTCGAAATTGATGTTCAAATTATACTTTCAAATTGTGGTCAAAATACAACACTATCAATTGTGATCAGATTTTCAAAAACTTAAACTTTTTGATCGCAGCTTTATCCTTAGAAAATAGCTACATTAAATGTTGAAAATGTGTGTGTGATTGTACGCTCAAAAATTGCTTTTGGAATGAATCAAAACTTTAGGCAGCCATAACTTTGTTAAATGTTGTTTAATCATGGCTTGCCCTCTACAAAAATTTTACATTCAAACTTGAAAACGCAATGCTGACTCAATTTGCATGTTCAAATTATGCTCTGACAATAAGCTTGGAGGAACGAGTGAAAACTTTGCACAGCCACAACTTTTCTGTTGGCGTTTCATTTGGTATTCGATTTTGTCAAAAAGCAGTCAATATTTAAATGATATTCGTGAAGCAGACGCTTATAAACTTTCTCCACTTCAGTACATATAGTATATGGCCATAATAGAAATCAATTGAAACTGGCTGGCGATGTCGCTGGCGCGTCGCTCGCACAACTGTTTTGTGGGATGTGTGGATGTGTGTGGGTGGTGGTGGTGGTCTTCCGACTTGGCCAAGAGATAAGCACTCGAAGCAGAAGTTTTTGCTGAGGCAGAGGCAGCTGTGGAAGTTGCAGTCATTTAGTCATTAACGAAATGGATTTTGGCCAGAGCACACGATGCATTTCCATTACTTGGGCAATATTAATCATAGTCTGTCAGGCGACGAGGAGCAGAGCAGAGCAGAGTTCTGGCCAGAACTTTGTGCTATATATGCCCGCACTCAATGCTGTCTACTGCAGTCATCGTGTCTTCTTTCTGACCATCCTAGGCACTTTATCTTTGACGCTGGTCGGCTGCGTGGGTAAGTGTTTTGAGTACTGTGTGTGTGTGTGTGTGTGTTGCACGTCTGGTCAAGTAACACTGCTCGTTTAAGGATGCATTTGCTGCTGCTGCTGCCGTTTGTCGCGTCGCCAAAGTGAGAGCCTCGACGTCTATGCTCCGAGAACGCAGAGTATTGTCTGGCCACCACTGCCGGAGGAAACTGCTCATGTGGTCAAAGTTACATTTCTTCATGCACCCGGCGCAGTTGATTGCCTGTGTCGACGCTGCTATCAGGCGAGAAATATGCGATGCCTCGAAGATTGCCTCAACTCAACGGAATGTTGAGTGTTGTGAATGCTTTTTTGGACAAGTGATTTATTTTAAAATCATTTCCAAGTAACTATAACCACCATAATCGACGAAGGATATTACTTAAATAAATGTACAAAATGTATCAATAAACTTGCGCTTCTTCCTTATTAAAAGTTTGTTTTTGATTTTATTATTTTATTAAGTTTAAATTTGTTACGAAATTAACAAAATAGATTGCTAAATGAGAGGTTTTCCAAGAGCTTTATGATATGCTTAAGAACAATATAATTGCTCTTGGTTGATACAAGCTATAAATCAACATAATTAAATTGTACTTTCAAATTATATCCACAGAATATTTTTAGTTGCAACACAAATACTTAAAATGTCAATTTAATTGCTATTTTCTCTATTATACTCCGCTGAAAAACAGGAACTTCTTAAATTCATTAAATTTATCAATTATCACTATTCATCATTTATCAATCATTGATAATTCGCAATTTCCGATTCTTAACTAACGGGGGGAACTTAAGAAACAGATTCACAAGTGCTATACTTCATTTAATGGTACTTGTGTGGCAAACAATAACATATGCTCGGTGCCTGCCTCCAAAAAAAGCTTTAGTTTGCCCGCAGCTGTTTTCCCGTTTAACTGAAGCTCAGCTAGCCGAAGGGCTAAGACTTCATCGCCAGGTTTTTGCCGGTTTAAGCTTTAGTTTGTGGACTAGCACCAAGGCAACCACCCCTGGCAATATAATAATACTAAATATGATGTCGACACAAAAGGCAAGAAATATGGAAAAGTTGCTGCTGCTGTTGCTGCTGGTCGTGGATTATCCTGGTTTTATTGAAGCCAACTTGTTGCCAGCTTATTACTGGCCAAATGGGAGCCAGTCTGTGCAGGAGGACGATAATGTGACAAGTTATTCGAATGACTATGAAATGAATAGCGATAGTAACGAGAACAGTAGCATTTTAATGCCTATGGATCTGCGCATGAAAATCGCATTTTTTGTCTTGATGCTTCACATTGTCATCGTGGGTGGCGGTAGGTTTTCCATTTTCAAATATCAACGGGCAACTTGTCCGCTAATCTGGCAACTTTGGCAGGTATTATTATTTATAGCTTTGTTTACTGTAAATCGTGGTCCAATAACAGACGTCTGGTAAAAGAGACGAAGGAGCTAAAGCGTCGTCTGCAAAATCCACTCGCTGTGCAACATTTGACCAACACACCGGATTGTCCCTGCCATGGGTGTCGTGTGGCAAGACAAATGCTGAACGGTCTGATTGTGCAACAGATCATTACGGAACGTTCAGAGCGCTAGGAGGCTATAAATGTTAAGCATTGAATGTGTTCATGTTATTTATAAAAATTTTTGGGCACACTTTGATAGCTGTAAGCCTGTGAGCTTGAAGCACCTTGTGATATTCAGAAATCTAATTGCAACACCCTGTTAAAGTGTGCTTGACATGCTGTAAACAGTGTGCATAGTTTAGATAGGCAAAATAAGTTTTGCTAGCAGTGCTTAATATGGATATGCAGGAATATAATTGTATGTAATAAATTGTTGACCTGTGTTTAGTTGCTCCATATATACGTTGTTCGCTCATGTTATTCTGCCTATCTGCATTCCTTAGAACAGCCAAATAAATTTTTATATGCATATCAATTTGGTCTGTTATTTAACATTGCCAAAATTGTGCAGCACTGTAATTGATCGCGATCGCAGCCAACTTAATTTGGCGCATAATTATCTGTTAAGCTATTTGCACAATTGGAAAATTAAAAATGAGTTTTCAAGCAAAAAGTTTGTTTGTGTCAAACAAAGAAATGCTTCTTTCCGATAGCAACAACAACAGCGAAGCGGATAGTTTGTACAACGAGGTGCACGAGACTCTGCCACCGCTCACATTTCGCGAATTGCCGCTGCTGGCGGCAAATTGTTCGGAGTACGCCGTTGCCCATTCAAATGGGAATTTGCAGCCGGCGCGTAACATGAACGAGGTGTACTTCTTGCCGCACATACTTGAGAGCATGCGTCGTCTGCGTCTCGTGCAACTGCTGCGCCTGCAGAGCTATGCGTGGCCACATTTGGGACAGGGAGCCGGATATGGCGCTGTGATTGTGAGTGCGCCAAGAAGTGGGCGGACGTTGAGCTATGTGCCGCCCCTCTGCCAGGTGGTGTGCAGCGAACTGCAAGAGCAACGTTGTCGTCAACATCGCTGGAATCTGCATGGACCCATTGCGCTGGTGCTCGCCGCTGACTTGCCGCGACTCCGGCAAATTGGTGCGTTGTGCAATGCGATGCTGCGCAAGGGCAGAAACGAGGAGTGGCTGACGTTGGTGCTAACGGTATCATCGGCACGCTCCGTGGAGTTCTTTCAGCGGCTGCTCAACGGCGTCGGTTGTCTGCTTGCGACGCCAGCTCAGTTTCTGTGGCTATGCGAGAATAATATCACATTGCCGTCTTTGAGATTTGTCGCCTATGATGATGTGGATTTAATGCCGGGCGAGCAGCTGCAGCAGGCTCATAAGCAACTGCTCGGTCTGGTCAAGCAGCAAGCTCCGCAGCTGGTGATCACCACGCAATCCTATAAACCACAATTGCTGCGCATGCTACATGAATTTAATGCATATCGCTTGCTTCTCTTCGGGGATGTGCTCGAGGCTGCTATTTATGGAGGCGCTCGCATGCGCATTGATCTTCTCAAGCGGGAGGATAAGCAGCAGAAGCTGTTGCATCTGCTCGAACAGCGACCACCGCATCTTCTACGCACCGTTATCAATTGCCAAACAGATACGGATATATATGAGCTGGTGGAGATGCTCGAGGCACATGGCTATCGCTGTCTGCCTTACTATCAGACAGCTGATCTAACTGTGCGTGAGCATGTGCACCGCTGGAAGCAGCAAACACGCGGTGAGCTGCTGCTCTGGACCGATCACTGTCCCGAGGTGGATATACGGCATGCGCACACCCTGCTCCACTACAGCATGAGCGATACTTGGAGTATGTTCAAGCTCAGGCATCTCACGCTGGCCGAGAATCTCCGCAATCGCTTCAAGGACGGCCAATTGGAAGTGGAGTCAAAGCAAGGCGCTGAGCGCCACTTGGAGAAGGGTGCGTGATAAATATAAAATATATAACTAGAAATTTATACCTCCCTTGCATTTTTAGAATCGCTACTTTCACTGGTTTTCCTGGACGAGAGCAACAACAATCAGTTGCCACGTCTCGTGAACTTTCTGCAAATGCATCAGCCGGTGGATGAGCGCTTGGTGCAACTGGCACGACAAATACGCGATGAGCAGGAGCGCTCCAAGTGCAATGAGCCGGCGCTGTGTGATCTGCTGCTCAGTTTGGGCGATTGCAAGGATACGCAGTGCGAGCAGCGCCATCAGCTGCTCCCCAGGGATCGTCAACTCTGCGCCCAGACGCCCACCAGTGGCGATGTGAAACTGCAACTGATCCGTGTCTATTCGCCAGCGCATTATTGCGTACGTGTGCTGGAGCACTTGCCGCCAGGTGGCAACTGGCTGCCTGTGCCGCGTCAGGCAACGCTCGAGCTGCAGCTGCAGCTGTTGCAGTCGCAGGAGTCTGTCCGTCATTGGCCACCGGTGGCCAAAGAAATATGCGTTTATCGCAATGCTAATGGCTATGAACGTGTGCGAATTTTGCGCGTGGCACCCATCACCCAAGTGAATCTCTCGCGCACCGATATCGCTGTGGAGGTGCAAGCGATGGATGTGGACACGCGACAGTTTAAGACAACAAGCGGCAAGTTGTACATCTGCCCCGAGCAACTGCGCGACAAGCCAGCCTTAACGATAGATCTGCGCATACTTGGCTTGGTGCCTTTCGCCGGCGAACGCAGCTGGCATGCGGCGGATGGCCAGCAGTGTGGCAAGTGGTTAGATGCTGTGCCACAGCCCAATTTCCTGCAGGCCAGCATTGTTGTGTCATTGATGCACACACTCTTTGTGCAGGACTTAGCTGTGACGAGCTATGCGCCCAGCTTGAAGATGCATGTGCGCCGATTTACGATGTGTGCTCAGCTCAAGCGCCAACAATTGGCCAAGAAATGTGAGCTGGCTATTGCAAGACTTATGGAATTTTTGGAAAGAGACAAAGATTCTCAGGCAGTTGTCGAACCGGAGCTGCCTGTGAATCCACCAAGCATCGTGGTTGAATTGGACACCATGAAACCACTCACGGGCAGATGTGGCTACTTTGCAAAACTGGCAATGCAGTCGGGCAAAGAGAATCGATTGCGCCAGGAGCGGCAACTACTCAAACTGGAGTCAGCGGAGACAAAGGTTAGCTTACTTCCAACTATTGTTTAGTTGTCGAGATTTTTAATTATATGCTTTTTCTTGTTGGCAGCCTGCAAAGCCAGAGTCTGTGGACAGCCTTGAAGCCCTATACAGTTGCCTAATGAACTGCACGCTGTTGGAGCTAACCGAGGAGCAACAGAAGCAGCCACAAAGCGATGTGCCCCATACTCTGCTCAATCAAATCATGTTGCCGGAAATGGAGCTTCCAGAGGTAGAACAACGACCTGTGACCACGCATGTTCAGGACAAGCAGGAAAAACTCATGACTCATGGAGAAACTCACGATATTCAATATCAGATACCGGCAAATATTCGACGCCCCAAGGTGATTTACTATCAGACGCGTTGCACGTTGGAGTTGCAGATTATATTGCCTGAGGCGGAAATGGAATATGAGGCAGTACTGCAAAATGGTTCTTGCATTGCATTCTGGACAATTGCTGAGCCCATTTATCAGTTTACATTGAATACCCATTGTCCATATCAGCAGCTGAGTCATCATATGCAGGGACGCACTGTCTATTTGAGCATACTCAAAACTCTGGCTGTCATTTATCCACTTCATTTTGGATTCTATCGATTTATGCACGCACATCATGAGAAATTGCATCTTTTGGAAGAGGCGCGTCGTGCTCGAATTGCTAACTTTGAAGCCTATCTCTTGCACAAGGGCTACTTTAAGGGCAGAGTCATCAAGCGTGTAAATAGTTCGGATGAACTAAGTAGCGAAGATGAGGTTGAGGATCTTCCATATGATCCTCGCAAAGAGCGTGTGGAGCGCTCGTGGCAATAATGAATTGAATTCCGATTAGTTATTCGTCCAGGAAATTTCTTCTTTTATACATTTAAATCAGGAGTTGGTTTCTTTGGTTATGGTTTGATTATGTTTAGTGGTAGTTAAATTTTACTATATTTGATTATGGATGTTTTCCATACGTGAATTTATTTTCCTATTATTTCTGCAACATTAATCAAACTGACTTGCAAGAACTTTTCAACTTATAAAATGCAACTATTAAAAAGTATAGAATTATATAGTACTATGTCTTACGTTAAGTTCTTATATCATGTAATTGGATTACTCATGCACAGAGTATCATAATTTCTTTATTAGTATTTATTATATTTTTCATTAAGACGACAAGCTTGGTCTGTATAGTTATGTTTGATTGTCTGCTTTATATTTTGGATAGAACCTCAGATAAATCAAATCATTGAACGAACGACTGTTTGTCTATACGAAAGTTATTTAAAAAAAAATTATAATTATGAATTATAAAATATAACGACAGTTAAGAAGCGGAAAATATATCTTTATGTTTAATTAAATTGATAGAGAAACTTTATCTGTTTTATCTTTATCTTTATCTTTATCTTTGATTATCTATTACTGCACTAACAGTAGTATTGAGTAATAATTCCACAACTATTGAAAATATTTGGAAAATAACTTAGATGTATTGTCTAATAATAAATAAATGCATAGAAACCATTTACAGAAATGTATTATAATGACAATTTCATAAAGTATTTGCATATTTTACATAGCCAACTACAAAAATAAGCGAAATAGAATATTTCTTATGAATAGTTCAATTTTTGATATATCATACCCATTGAAACTTAACCAATCAAATGCCAATTGTTCTCATTTCAATCAAATGTCGTCGGCATTGTTTTTATTGCTGTTGTTCTTGTTGTTGTTGTTGTTGGTATCGTTGTTGTTGTTGCGACTGTCACTGTGCTTTGTTTTATAGAAATGCAATGTGCATTTGGCTGACAGAACAGGTAAATGAGAAAACATAAAACAGAAACGTGGCTGTCACTTTTGCACAAGTGTTGCACAAGCCATGTGACAGCGTTAAGCACGACGACAAACTCTACTATATACATACATAGGGAAATATATACTTTTCTATACTATATATTTGTATATTACGCAAGTCAACAAATGTCCTGTGGCATAAATAAGCTCTGCCTGAAAAACCGTTTGCGTGAAAAACTTTGCACTTAAAAAAAATCTTGATTGTGGATAACCATCAACAATTCAACTATTTGTTCATAACAGTCGTCAAAGGACTTGCATTTTAATAAAATTTAAATGATGGTAAACCGAAAACGCTGCCAAGCGTTTTACCGAGAATTTTTCTGCAAATATTGAATAACAACAAAGAAATGAATAAACGGTTCAGTTCTGACAATTTGCCAAACATTTATTTCGCCACAGCATTGGTGTTGTAAGCCTAATTGGCATGGTTTGCAGATTCGTTTTTGCAAATTCCACGAATTATTCAAATAACAACAAAACTTAATTATTTTGCAGTTAGGCAGAATTTTAGGATATCGGTTTATTAAATGCTGTGCGGAGTTAATTAAATAAAATATTCGGCAAGGAACTTTGAAAACTTTACTTGTTCAGTTAATTTTCAGCAAATTTGCCATTGAGTTCTTTAATTTTAAGTGTACAATTAAACTAGAGAATAAATAATAGCCAAAATGTGCAAAACTTAACTTAAATTTGGAGAAAAATCTTATTAAATGTTGTATTATTCTTGAGGCGAAATCAGGTGGAGATATGCATTCATTTTGGAAATCTAATCAGTTTTAAACAGTTCGTTAAACTCTAACCGGAAATGTTAAAATAAAGAACTAGTTATAGGAAAAGATATTAATTGAGTAGATAATATTGTTATATGTAATTTGGAATAAATTCGTAACTCTTAACGAAATCTTTACATCCAATCTGTAAACTTTATTGTCATTCATAACGTTTATCGGAACAGGAAATTAATTCAGTTTGACAGTTTTGAACAAGTTATGGCTGATCACTTGAAACAATGTAATCTTAATCGCCATTTAATATATGTCCATGTCTCTGGCTAAGCGAACTAGTCTCTAAATTTGAAAGATATTTTGCTGTTGCAAGTTAACTTTAACTTAAAATAGCATTATTCTTTTCCTGCACATATGTTATAAAAAGCACTTGATTTTCTTGCTCTATTTGTTGTAGTTGTAGCTTTAAGCTGAAGGTGCGCTTAAAAGCACATTAATGTCAATGTTAGCCGCAAATAACTAATACAATCAGTGACACACACTCGCACACACACACCCTCTCGCACAACATGCATCCGCAGTTGCAGTGTCATAAAAATTGTGGCAGTAAAAGCCATGAAAACAAAACGTTGCAAGGAAAGGAAGGCAGGTTGAAAGGGGGAGCTGTTTAACAGCTTAGCTAAGCATTGTTGTTGTTCTTGTTGTTGTTGTTGCTGCTGTTGGTAAATGGCTGGGGCAACTACGTTAAGGTCAAAGTTCATAGCAAAAAGGACGCGCGCGTAAGAGAGACGTGTTGCAGTCCTGGGCAGAACACTAAGCTCGCACGTGAGACGTAAATATTTATAATTCTCGCGTGCGCAACATAACATAGAAATACAACATTCAGGATTGAAGCTTAATGAGCTTAAGACACACACACACACATCTGCGAGTATCCTCTTTGGCAAGGAGTTACCAAAATATGGCATAAAACTTATAACTCTCTCCGCAGTATGTTATGCAAGGTCAGGGAATTAAACTTGCAGTTATTTGATTGATTTACTTGCAGTGTGCTTTGCGTCATTCACTGTCATCACATTTTTTTGTGTATAGCTATATATATATATATATATATGGTATAAATCTCTCTTAGTTGTGTGCAAAATCTAGCTTCCGTTTTGCCACTGAAAAACATTTGCAACAAATATCCACTTGGCATACAAATGCAAAATAAAATCAAATAAAATAAAAGAAAAAGGCAACAAAAAATTGTTTCGTGAGCATTCAATTTGATTTATTTTTGCATATTTTTTTAAGGTTTATTTTTGCCAACTGCGCACTTTGCCATATATTCCACTTTTTATCATTCGAAATTCCCAGTTCGTTTTATATGACGAATCGACTCAAGAGTGTGGCTTGAATTTAAGTAAAAAAAAGGTGAGCAGAGTAAAGTAAAAAGTAAAACTGGAATTTCTAAGCCAAACCTTTTAATGGACTCAGAGTGGAATAGAAGTTGTAATAATGTGGTCCAAGGAATTCTCTGAAAAATGAAGGCTCTCTGAGATAACCTAGCTTGTGCTAATATCATATAGAAGTACCTTAATCATCAATAAATCAGCAGGAAGGATATAATGTTCTTAATAGCATATGTTTAGCTGTTAACATAATATTGATTGTAAAGTTTTTTTTTTTTATTTTAATATATTCTATCCAAATTTCTTTTCGAAAACAAATTCATAACCAACAAGCTACCTCAATATTTGTTATGTGCAAAAGTTTGCCTCGTTTGACTCGTTGGCTTTCGTTTTTATTATTATTTCTTTGGTACCCTTTTTGTGTGTGTGTGTATTTTGATAATACGTTTTATTATCCTTTATGTATAACATTGATCTGTACGTAAAAAGTATCACATTTTTGTTGCCTACTTATTTGGGGTTCAATATTGGGCTATCTTTAACTTTGTTGGCAAGCAACTGATTGAATTTGGCTTAGTTGCCAAGTTGCAAAGCTGACTCCTACGTCATGTGGGACAAGTGAGGCAATATGTCAAAAAGTGCCAGCAATCAATCAAAATGTTTGCTTTGATTTTGGCTTGCAAGCAGCTAGACAATAAATTGCCCACCTGTTGTTGTTGGTGGTGGTGTTAGAAACTTACCTGTGAGTTGCTGTTGTTGTTGTTGTTATTATTATTGTTGTATTGTTTAATTTCTTTGCTGCGAGTCGTTAATTGTTGATTGTGCTGCAAAATGAAAGCGCTGCGAGAGAAAGCGAAGAGCCAAAAGGCAGTTTGAGCCAAGGCAAACACGTCAAGCGAATCTCTCTGTGTGTCTGAATGTGTGTCGGTGTGTGTGTCGGTGTGTGTTGGTGTGTGTGTGTGTGTCTGCGAAGGAAACAACGCACGTTCACGTCGAGCAGGAACCAGGAAGGAAACCGGCACAAGGCAAACAGACAGGAAAGCAAAAAGCGACAACGACAACGATTTGACGAGCGGCAGCCAAGGACAAGGATACTAAGGTAACAACAGCAATAACTATAACAATAAGGGGGCAGAAAAAAAAAACGAAAAGAGAGCAACACTGAGAAAAAGAGACAGGGAGAGATAGAGAGACAAGCAGAGACATTCCAATAACAATGAGGCTGCCAAAGAATAGCAAAAACTTTTGCCAGGCTCTGCTTTTTGCCCAGTGCTGTGTGCCAGGACAGCGGAAGCTGGAATTAATTTTACGTTTCGCCTACGCTGGCCATGCAATGCAGCCAGTAGCTGGCAAGGAGATGGAGCAGGCCAAGGGGAGGATGGGGGGAGGGTGTGGCAGTCATTGAGCGGTAGGTCAGGTTGCCCCAAAAACTTTCTACAAATATTTGTCGACGAGCGTTCGAGTTCAAAATTGCTGAGGATCTCTTAAATATTTGGTACAGCAACTCAATTGCAGCATTTGTGGCAAGTACACATATATATATATATATATATATATTTACAGTATAGTATATTTATATATATATGTGTGTAGTATAAATGCAAGGCTAACAAGAGAATAACTCTGAACATTTAAATTTAGCATATTTGCGCCGAGAATGTTTGTTCGGAAGTTAAACTTACAAATTTCAATGCACCAAAAAAGAAATTTACGCAGTACTGGGAAGAATGAAAAGAAATTTGAGATTTAGTTTAATATTGGAAATAGGAACTAACTTTGAACTAAATTCTATCATTTTTTTATTTGGTGAATGGTATTTGAATAGTTTTTCCTTATGGAAAGTGCTTAATTTAAGACATTATTTGTACTCTTGATAAAGTCGGCGCTAAAAATGTATAAATTATTAAATATATTTCTTATTTTAATTTTTTTAATGTCAAGATTAAACTACACTTATTTTAACACCCTACAAAAAACCCTTTTTGATGATCGAATAGCTGCAAAAATAAATTTAAAATAAATAAATATATTTGCTTAAGCCTCATTAGTTTCGATTCCGAGAAATGCGACAAAATTGGATGCCATCAAAAGAACTAAAAATAATAGTTATTTTTGTATTTTATTTCTTCTGTACAATTCCAAGAAATGAAATCCAATGCTGTTTTGTAGTTTGAAGTTTGGCTAATTTGATGGTAATTGGAACCCACTTTGAGAGAATAATAATAGCTGCTCAGACGATGGCAGGAAGGGAGGACAACACATATGCTTTTATTCTGTACCATGAACTGCATCCTGAATTCAGCTGGCAAATAAGCTTAATTGAATCATGTCAGCCAAGGATGAGGACGCCGAGGCTTTGTTGTGCAGGCTACCTTTTTTTATATCATTTAACGCGCCACGTCAGTTGCCGTTTTAATTGTTTTAAAAATGTACTCTTGTTAAGCAGGAGGAACAGGGGAGGGAGACGGAGCCGGGGCAGTTGGGGCAGCAGCAGGAGCAGGAGCACTAAGGACACGCGGACGCAATAAGGACAGCTGCACGCACAAATAATGCACGGATAAATATGAATACGTCAGAATTGGCTGCCTTTTTATATATTTTTCACCTCTTTTTTGTAATTTTTTATTCCTTCTTTTTTTGTAGCGTTTTAAAAAGCGATTTTAAAAAGAACGCGACTTACACAATTTTCAGAGAGCTTAAACGATTTTATTGCGAGTCGTGTTGTTGTTGCTGCTGTTGTTGTTTATAGTTGTTGCTGATGTTGTTGTTGTTGCTGTTGAGTTAGGTGTTAATTGATTGTTAGTTAACATGGAGCAACCACTTTGGCGCACAATTCGAAAGCAACTGAAAGCAAAATCAGCCAACAGCAGCGTCGGCAGCGGTAGCGGCAGCAGCAGCGGCCACCCACACATACAGCTTTTGCGTGAGCGCAGGCAAAAGCTGCGTTCCTATAAAAAAAGTTTATGGTGTGAAGCGTGGGCTCGCTCGCTCTCGCTCTCGCTCTCACTTGTGCGTCGGCTGCGCTGCTTTTGATTTACAATTTGATTTACTAGCGTCGCCATTTTTTTTGGCAGAGCATGCGAGAGCTTTTTACGTGTAGGTGTTCTTGCTTGCTTGAGGGTGTGTGTGTGTGCCTTATTGTAAAATGGGTGCTTGAATATTTAATCGCTTAATTATGTGCCCTGTCTGTGTGAGTGCACATGTGTGGCTATGTACTGTGCATGAGATATGTTGCATACTTTTGTGGGCGTGCTAAAAACTTGGTGCGCGTATAAATAAACAATCCGTGGGAGCTGAAAGTAATCGCAGCTAATTTACCAGTCATTATTCCTGAGTTCATTTATGCTGAAGGAGTTCATTTTTTGGTAGACAATGCAACTGTTTTAGCTGAGATACTTGAAGTATATACTTTGTTTAAGTAACTTCTTCAACTGTGGAATGTAATATTTTAACGTAAGGTTAACTAAAGTATTATGGGATTTAAAAATGAACGAGTAAAAATTTTTATTTATATCTTTATTTACATATTAAATAATATTTGTAAATTAAAACTGAATGGGTAATAATTTTACTTTATAAATGTATTTAAATTTTAGTTAATTTTTATAAAATTATTACAAATAATATGAAGAATTATTTTAAAAACTTTCTATGGTTCTACTTTATACTGTACTTTAAGTCGTAGTTTCAAGTTTTTTGCCTATTTAAATTGGGAAGCATTTTATTGGCATAGTTGCACAAATTGACTTTAGCACATTCTGCGAAATTTTGCGAATTTTGCAAACAAGCGCGAATAACAGCTTTGCTTGTGGTGGAAAGCTTTTCGTTTCTAAAGGCGTCTTGTGCACTAGTTTCAATACATATTTAAATATTTAAAATTGCATACAGGATGAATGGTACACAAGTAAATTAAGTTTTAAACATTTCAAAGCCCAAATGTATTTTTTTAATTATTTCAATTTTTTTTTTTGGTATTTTGACTTTAGAATTCCGCTGTGTTTCATTTTGATTTGTTGTTTATCTTAAAAAAGTCAATATTTAAAATATTTGCATTAACCTGAATTACATTTTTTTTCTTCTAAATTTATTTAGTATACATTCTATTATATATTTTACATTATTCATGCTCTCAATTTTCATTAATTTTGAGCTGACTAATTAATGCATTTACTGTTGTTAAAAATAATTCAACAGTCTCTGCAAAGTCTTCTTCTTTTAGTAGATCTCTCTTTGGCTTTTTCTGCTACTCTTAGAAAATGCATGTAGCTGTGTGTGTGTGAGTGCTTTTTCAGTAGTGCGTGTGACCTTCAACACATGATGAAAAAACACACACACATATGCGTAGACAAGCACACACATTTACACCTCTTCCAGTTGAGGCATAAAAAGCAGCTGCAGTCGCAGTCGCTGCTGCTGCCTCGACCTAGACACTGAAAGCGTCATTGTCGTTGACGCTTGCGTTGCTTTCGCATGCAAGAGAGAGAGAGAGAGAGAGAGATAGCGGGTGAGAAAATAATACAAGAGTGTGAGCAGTTTGGGATGCTGCGCTCTCTCTTTTCGATGCATATGTTAAAGCTTAGCGAGAGTGCTTCGTGAATCCAACGGGACAATCTCTCTCTCTCTCTCTCTCTCTCTCTCTCTCTCGCTCTCTTGTTTTGGCTCTCACTCTTATTACTGCTCTGCAACGTTTTGCATCTTGTTGCGTAGGCGTTTTAATAAAACTATAAGGCGATTATAAGAAAAGCAGGAACTATAACTGGGCGCAATGTAATAATAAATATTATTATAATAATAAGCATGGTTGGATATAATTACATCAAGCTTTGCGCATCTGTTTAACTAATTTTTTTATGTCCCTTTCCTTTCCCTTTTCTTAAGCAGCCTCACAGCTGTTGTTGCTGTTGCTGTTGTTGCGCAAGGTTATGAATGAAAAGCTTTTTGCCGATTCGACTTCAGTTTGTCGCCCGCCCTTCGGCAATGTTTCCGAATACGATTTCATCTTCATCGTCCTGTTTTTTTATTATGGCTGGTAAATCTCAAAAGCTTCCGTTGGGTCGTATAGGAGAAAACCTTGACAACTTGTTAACAAGGCATTAACAATAAAATCGCAGTAGCAGCAGCAGCTAGCTGAAGAGCTTTAAAGCTTGAGCTTTAACTGCTGCCAGAAAAATGATTTGATGATTGAGAGATTATTGTTGGTA
Organism: Drosophila glabriapex; assembly: GCA_035042305.1. Lineage (NCBI taxonomy): Eukaryota > Metazoa > Arthropoda > Insecta > Diptera > Drosophilidae > Drosophila > Drosophila glabriapex. The sequence continues at coordinate 4,504,729 of JAWNLN010000046.1, read as the reverse complement.
ATTGCGGGGGTGTAAATACATATTGATATTTATGTATTTGTACATACGCATAGATAAATACACTTATTGAAACGTGTGGGTTGATATTGCCAGGCAATAACTCTTCAGCACGCTAATTGAATGCTGAATGTAGACGGGAATTAAGTTTTGTCTTCATTTAAAAACTATAAATTGGCATTAGTTGAGCGTTGGTGGGAATGAATTAATTCATTTTAAGTGAAATGATTTTCTAGTTGTTAGAAACTAAGCACCGATATTTTCTCTTAATTTAAAATCGAAATGGTACTTCCAAAAATCAAAATTAACATATTTCTTTTTGAATTTTGGAGACGTTTTGTTTTATTGCAAGTCTTAATTTAATCTGAAGACCTTTGTATCAATATCAACTGTTAACTAAGTTGATCTAGTAAGCTTTTACTATTTTAACTGCGATCTCACACATTTGTAATCTAAGCTTTTAGCCTAAACACGAACCACTGTGGGGCTTTCATTAAACGATACTTTAAGAGCTATTATTTGCTGAGCTTGCGCTCGCCTACTAAAAGAGAGCTGGTTGTCTCTCAGGCAACAGAGGAGGTTTGCGCACAGCTGATCAATTGTGTGCCGGCCAAACAACAGATTGCACAAGAGCTTAGCAACTGGGAATGGGTGAGGTAAACTGTGATCACTCGTTGGTCAAGCACATTGCACAAGAGCGTAGCAAAAGTTAAGAGAGAAAGAGAGGCTAGCACGAAAGTTTCTGTATTGAGTAGTTAGAAGTGGAGATAGAACCGAAAACTTTCGTAGTAGTAACTCTCTTTGCGGGACAAACTTTGAGAGCCGCCCTCGTCAATGTTCGCCTGTGTGTGCGTGTTGTGTGCGTATGTGTGTGTGTGGATCGACCAATTGACGATCGACGACTCGACGACGCTCACAAATAAAAAGCCGCCTTAGCGAAAATCGCGCAGCCAGTTTGCATGTTGGCAGCATAACAAATCGACGTGAAATTGTCGCGTGTTTTTTCGCCTTGTCATCGCGTGTTGATTCAGTTTGTGTTTTGTTTGTGTTTTTGCTGAGTGTTGAGAATTAATGCTTAAATCGAATGTGTCTAAAGTAGGCGCACTTAATTCAAGTTCGATTTAGGCCTTTGACTAAGGGACTAAGCACAAATTATAAAAGTTGCAAATTACTGATTAAATTACATACAAAATGAGCAACGAAAGGTAAAAATAACAACATCGAATAGATCAAATAAATTTATGTTAAACAAAAAACAAAAAACAAATGCACAGACAGCTGGTCACAATTTAAATTGTTGTCTTTGTTTAGGCAAATTTCAAAGAATCGACTTGAAACCGTGACTTTTTAAATACAAAAGGGAACAAAACCCGTTTTCCAAATCGTTTTTCATATCTGTCTGCTGCCTGCTGTCTGCTGCCTGCTGTCTGCTGCCTGCTGTCTGCTTTGCTGCCTGTTGCCAGGCCTTCAAATCAAGTGTCCGTCCTGATTAGCAACACTGAATTGAACTTTGAGCAACCCTAAAAAACCCCCTCAAAATAAACAACTGAGAGAAAAATGAAATAAAATAAAATACAACAGCGAGCCAAATACTGAAATATTTGTTTTGATTTAAAACATTTGGCATTGTTTCGGCTTAACTTAATCACTTATCGATTTCGACTCAATGAAATGCTTTAAGATTATTGCCTTTTCATTTAAAATTTGGCTTTTGGTTACACTCAAGTTGAACAATCGTTTTCATTGCCATTACTAATTGCTTTGCCATCAGACACACAGTTAGTTGTGTATAAATATTAATTGAACAAAATGATAAGATATCAATTCTATTGAATCGAAGCTCGTGTTGAGCCAGTCAAAAGCAATTGTTGTTGATAAATGAAGAAATTACTAAAAAAAGAGGTGATTGATTTAAATTCGATTTGATGACAGATTTTTGAAGGTTTTTTTTTGTTGGTTTTGAGCCGGCTTACTTTCAGTAAATTATTAATATTCCTAATTTTGCTTCAGTAACTACTTCTCCTTGTTAAAAATAATAATAATAATTCTTTTAATATTTTTTTGTTGTTTTACTAATACTTCTGCTTCTCATTTGAAAATATTCGGATGAACAGCTTTCGTTATCTGACCAGTATTTATATCGCATTGATATTATTTCCGAATTGAAGTACAATTAATAAATCACAGTACTCAGTACATAAAAATGTCAGGGCTAATTTAAAAGTAAACATATTGATAAAATCAATAATATGTATGTCGATAAGCAGGTTGTACTTTAATTGCATAAATAAAACAAGCAAATCAAAAATTAAACGAGTGAAAGTTCTCCCATTTAATACTTAACAAACAATGTAAATAATTCAAAAACATTTAAATGGGGTGACTTGAAAAGTAATACAATAAAAAATAATATAATGCATTAATATTAATACAAATAAACCATTCAAATAAATAATAAAACAAACAGATAACATTTCAAATGCTGTTGCTTCCGAAAATGTTAATAATATATTTGGTGACCTGATTGAGAATTTACATTTAGTGCAGCGCATTCAAAAGATTGTAGTTTATATTATTATATATTATATTATATTATAGTAGTTGTAGTAAGACAGAGATTGGCTATGTGATGAAAGATCATTAGCTGTTTGTAGTCTACATTTCACTTGGACATTTTTGCCATATCATCGATGACGGTGCAAATTGGTTAAGTTTTGCAATCCACAAATAAAAAGCATGTTCAAATCAAAAGTGCTGAGAACTAGAATTAATTGATTATAATTATTGACAAAATTGTGAAATTCCATTGCGAAAAATTGTTATTGAAATTTATGGCCATTAAAGAAGACTTGTTAAACAAATTTGCCTAAAAATTTTATTAAGTAGCGCGATAAGCTTTAGAGCTGAGCTGCTGTTTGTGATAAGACTTGTGTGTCTGCATTGTAAAGTAGAATTTCTCACGCTAATTACTAACTTATCTTATCAACATTTGAAAAATATATGCATACCCAGCGCGTGGCTGTCATGACAACAATTGAGCGCCGCTAATGATGATGAAACCGATGCGTTTATTAATATGTATAATATATATATATTTATTTAATATTATGCTGATTGGGCGCCTCTGGGGTCTCTACTCGCATCTCAATTGATGTTCGGCTTAATTGGCACAATTTGTGACACAAAAATCGATATTAAAGTGCGCCCCCAGCTGTATTCTGATTGCTTTGCATTTATTAAACAGATCCGGTTGACCAAAATGATGATTTCTCGTTTTTTAGAGGTTCATTATTATTATTATTTATTTCACAGAAGCATTAATTGAAATTGACTTAGTATATATATATATATATATATATATATTGGTATATATTGATTGATTGAAGTAACATTCTTGAATGAGCTTTTATAAATAGAGTCGTCGAATCTTTTTTGTTGTGGAATCGAGGTTTATGAGTCCAAAGATCGTTCAAAAAGTTATACTTTATTTGTTGTTAACAATAATTAGTATTATAAATGAAGAATAGATCTTTAAACTGAAGTCATCAGATTCTTTTCCAGCACAAAAATCATTCAAGCAAAGCGCAGATATCTTTTTTAAGCTCTGGTTAAATGAGAGTGCTATTTTTTTACCGTCACTGTTTTGTCTGCAGATTTCTTATCAATTATCTAATTTGTATGGTCAACATTGAGACATTTTCAATTCACACTTGGTAACTGGATAAACGACACGCGTTTCAGCTTTCCACATTGCTATGATTGACATCCATCACGCCGTTTATTGATTAACATTCATGTGATTCCTCATAATTGTCTGCTCTGCTTTAATCCATTGTGCAACGTTATTTGGACTTTAATTGACTGTTTAATATTTATTTTGGTACATTGAACTATTTGCTTTTCCAATACTTCCTGAATTTTGTGGTAGTTATTTATTGATTAAATTGGGTTCATTCTTTTTTGGAAGTTGTTGTTCTTGGCAATCTTAAAATGCAGCTCACGCTAAAGCTAATTTTGGTGTGTTCAAAGTAAAGGTTAGTGTTCAATGTTAAAGATTTGATGGGTCTAAAACATCAGTGACACATATTTTAAATGCACCTAAGAAGTAAAAAACACATTGTTCATTTTAAAAATGAATAATGAATGGCATGTATGTAAAGTTTAGGGGAGCACATAACTAACTGATACAATTTCATGGGAAATATAAATATATTTTTGTTAGATAATTGTTTTCAACGGAACTTGGTGAATAGTTGAATTCATTTATAGAAAAAGTGTCACAAGCACTTCCTTATCATTAATTATGGACAGCCTAAAATCGAAAACAAAAAATAAGCAACAACAAAAAGACGAATGTAAGGCAATAGGTGAATCAAGGTAAATTCAGTTTTTGCCTTGGCAACCAAAACTTTTTCGCACTACGCGGCTATTGTTCACCAAAGCAATCCAAACAAAACAAAACCAAAACAATACAAAAAGTCCAAATAATTATTTTCGCCAGGCAAAATAATTACAAAATACAAACACCAAATGCAAATGCAAAAAATAAAAAATAAAAAATTTTACACTCAATTAGGCTAACCAAATAAATAAAAACGTGTGCAAATAAAAACGGAGCGCTATCAAAAATACAAAACACGCAGCAAAATGCCGTTTGTTTTTGTTATTCCAATTTGTTATTATTATAATTCTTCTTTTTTTGTTTGCTATCAACCAAAAAGTGCGAGAAATCCACAACAAAATAACGCGGCACATGGCATTTTGGCTTATGACGTATACGCAATGATTGCCGGTTGACTAAACCACTCTCTCTCTCTCTCTCTCTCTCTCGTTATCTCTCATTATCACTCTCTCTCTGTCGTTCGATCTTACGCTCTGTGGAGAACATTAGAATTGTGCATAATTTATAATACCTGTGTGCATTAATCAAAACAGAACAGTTAATGAGAAAACCCCCTTTGTTACCGGATTTATGGTTTTTTACACCTTGATTGCCATTTAAAGCAGTCGGTGTAGTATACAACTCAGTACAGCTTCAATGACCCCAATCGAACCATTATAAATCCAGATTTCGGTGGAACTGAACCTAAATGAACTGTGCAAAGGTTTAAAGCCCTTCGCAAATGATTTTTGAAAGTGTACTTAATAATTTCATTATTTTAAATAATAAAAAAATTTCATTAAATGTATATATTTGTTATTGGTTATATCGGGCAAACATGATTAAGATCGGAGCGATGTATAATACTGCTCTTAATCGGTCACTTAACTTTTCTGCTTCTCATCAGTTTATTTTCGCAAAATTTTCCACCCAGCAATTGTTAAATATGGAGCAACATTTATTTACTTTCTTTTATGTTCACTTTTCTTTTGAAATCCCTGACTCTCATTTTGTGCTACTTGTTATATGATCATCAAGTATGTATATATATATATATATATATATGTTATACAACTCTGATGTCGTAGCTTATATGCAAAATGCGAACAATGACAAAACAGTTTCCATGCTTCTCAATTGATTTTATTCAAGTGTTTAATTGTCGCTTGTTTCATTTCAGAGATGAGGATGAGTACAGTAAATTTGTGCCACAAAAGATGTCATATCATGTGGTGCCCGGCGCCGAGTTCCAATGCAAGCTGCCCATGTCCTCCTCCAAGGCCCTGTGCATGCCGATGCCACAGAGCCGCAAACTGTCCACCATCGATGAGCAGGACTACGATGCAGCCAATCGCCGGGGCATAATTAATCAGGTAAATAATCACTATTCGTATAAATGTGTATTCATCTCTCAATTCGTGGCTAATTGTGCGCAGCTCATTAGAACATTTCTGGGAACTGGGAACTACTTTCGACAACTGCAATTCAATTAGCAGCAGCATCATATTGCATCATTTCCTCTCAGTTGCTGCCCCAGTTTCGTTGAGTTTTGTATTTTAAGAGCGCAACTCTTTGGCTCTGCTCTCTCTTTTATGGCAACTTTTGTTGGGCTGTCCTTGAAAACGGAAGTGCAGCAGGACACCTGTTGTTGTTGTTGTTGTTATTATTGGGGATGTCGTTAAAAATATTCAACAGAGCTTCTCAATTTATGCAGCGGCGTAGGAGTTATGACTTTGTTTCTCTTTTGTTCCCAAAAAATATGTGGACTCTGCATTATTCCGATTTTGCCCCACAATGACTGACCACAAAATTGTTACTGACAGCTGGCAGAAGCAATGAAATAAGTCACTTTGATATGTAGAAGGCAGCAATATAATAATAGATAATAACAACATTTACTAGTTGCGGTCATGACACTAAAATAATTTCATTTATAATTTTTTTGATGGACTTTGGTTCAAAATAATAGTTGCACCCCACGAAAACGTAGAAGGTTTTAATATTTCTAGGAATGAACAACCTGCACAGATTTCCACGAACTTTTAGAGTGTTCTTATGGGAATTCTGACAGTTTTGTTTGTTTGCTAAGGCAAAAGTAGAAGTTAATATGTTGATAAGCACATAAATTATTCCCTTAATAACCCTCCATTTAATCAGGCATAAAAATGAGTTGCAAAATCGAATATTTTCATAAACAAAAGATTTGTGATTAATTTTTATTTGAGAAATGCAGTTAAGATATGATTATTTAGCTGCTCACTTCACTATTTTGTCTTACTGACCATTAAATAAGTCAGTATCTTGGGTTAACATCGTCTGGAAAACATTTGATAATTGTAGTAACAGCAATTTTGTACTATCTTTGAGCCAACTAGACTACCTATACCAGACATAATATTTATCGTGGCTACAAATTGTGAAGGACAAAATGATAAGATACGCAATTGAACTTTCTTCGCATGATTAGAAACAAATGTGGCACTCATGTGGTGCACGCATGTGACGCTGATGTGTCGCGAATTGAGCCAAATCAAATTCGATGCCAGGGCAACACAATATCAGACTGACGTCACACATATATAAATATATATATATAGATATTGACTGAGCAAGGCTAGGTTCGTGCTGACTCTGAAAGAGATCGTCTATCACTATTTGCCTCGATTGAAAACACAAGGGTTCCACTTGCATGACATCCTCAGTTGGCTGCAGCTATTTATTTATGTTGTTTTTTTGCACACACGCCAATTTGGATTTAAATGGAAAAGTGTCGCAACTTCAATTGCCGGCAATTACTCACGCAGCAAAAAGTCACGACTCTGCATTCAATAAATAATCAATTGTTTTCATTTGTATACTGTTTTTTAATCATTTCTGATTTGCCTGCGTTTGCTGTGTCTTGCAGATTTTAGCCACTTGTGCGGTTTTGCTGCTTTCCGCAGGATGTGGCATGCCCATTGGCTACTCGGCAGTGCTGCTGCCACAACTCAGCTCCAATTCCACCGAGGTGCCCATAACGGTTAGCACGGGCTCTTGGATAGGTAAGCTCATCAAAAATATATATTTATGTATATATACACAGCTTAGTACGGCACCCCTGAGCCCATTAAAAATGGGAAAAATCGATATATTGATTCAAACCGATTTCTGATGGCAATAAAAGACACAATTGTAAGGATATAGTTTACCGATTGATAAAGAATTTTACCCGGCATATTTTTGATTAACCATACAAATTTCATGAGAAGAAGATTTTTAGATGTTAACTAAATCGTGTTTTCATTCTACTTAAATTATATTATTATATTAATATTTTAATATTTTAATTAAACAGAATAAATACTGATGGAACTTGATTTTTGTGGTTTAAAGCTTATTGTAAAACGATCAAATCGCAAATTAATTAATAGGCTCTATATTTTTATTTGCCAATCGGTTCTATATATATTTAATAAGGCCAGTCAGAAAGCATGTTAAGAGCCCCTTGCAGCTCTGATTCGAAGAGCGTGCAAGTATCGGCCAATCTGGAAACCAGCCCAGAGAACAGAAAAACTATATTAAAAATCTTAAATTTTCAGCAGATTCTTAAAACTGGGATTATAAGTGAATTCTCATACATGCAACTATTGAAAGTTGATTGATAACTTCCTTGGCTATTATATGTTCTTTATGTAAATGTATTAAATATAAGGATTTATAATTTGTTATCCATCGATTAACCATATCTGTTCTGCTTTTCCCATTACAGCCAGCGTTCACAGTTTGGCAACACCAATTGGTTCACTTATGTCTGGGCCCCTAGCCGATTATTTGGGTCGTCGCAAGACGCTCCTCGTATCGGCAATACCCCTATTCTTTGGCTGGAGCACCATGGCGATGTCGAACTCTGTGAAGGCCATAATATTTGCGCGATTTCTGTGCGGCTTTGCAACTGGCATTCTGGGCGGACCGGGTCAGGTAAACAAATAGAGAAACAAAATAAAATAGATAAAGAAATAAATAAATAAATAAATAGGTAACCAATGCCAGAGCCGAAAAAGTTCATTCACACAAAACCCAGAACGAAATTAAGCAAGAAATGCGACTCAGAATTTGTACAACTGACCCATTAACCAGATTTGGGATTATATAATCAGCACGGCCTTGAACCCGGAGGGACTAGGAAACTAAGAACGATGCACATAAAGCTGTCAGTTAAGCTGAAGCTGGCTGTCAGCTTGCTGGCAGGCTGGTCGACTGTCAATTGTCCGCTTAATGTTATTATTCCGAGACGAGAACTCGGCTGCTCCATTGTGACTATATAATCAGCTGTCAAGTGAGCAACAATTTGGCACAACCGGCTTTTTTCTTCATGTTCTACACACACCCCACACATCCATGCTATGTTTGTGTGTTTAGTATATATGTATACAGTTGTGTGTTTATTTATCTTATGGATATGTCCGTGACTTATCAAGCGGCCAAAATGATAACGAAAGCAGTCGTGTTTGTCATCATTTGAATTTAGCAAAAAAAAAAAAATACAAAACGCTTCCCGCACTGTTTTGAGCATAGTTCCGGATTCTTGACCTTACTCTATAATAAGTTTGTTGCTGTTGTTTTTGTTGTTGCTGTGGGTGGCTCACTTGGATTTCCCCATCAACAACAACAACAACAACAATAAACCTTTCATTCATATGCTGTTTCTTGTGTCTTTTTTGCGCGTGTCTCTCGATTCATTAATTTAGAAGAAGATTTATGAGTTTATGATTATGATTAAGATAAAGATAAAGATTTAAGTGGATGCTGCTATATGCTGACCCTGTTTTTTGATCAAATTGTTTGCGTTGCTTTAACATTAAGGGATAGTTATCGTTTTGCTGTCTGTCCGTGTCTCTCTCTCTCTTTCTCTCTCTCTCTCGCTCTCTCTCAGTCTTGTCTGCCTGTCTGCCTGTCTGTTATCAGTCGCCTGTGGACATTTCGAGAACTTGTGCGAGGTCAAGGTTTCTTAGTTGCTCATCTAGGAATTGTAATCAAGAGTTTATTTTGATATTTTCTATATAGAGTGTGGGCTATAAATGACTTGTGGGGGCAGCTAGCATATTGGGTGGACTAGTGATTAGTGAGAGATTGTCGAGACTTAGTTTGCCAAAGATAAATGGATGTATTCATCCACAGACATTGAAATATGAAGAAAGTCTGAAACACTTTTCGTATGAATCGATACCTATTTAATACAATAAAGATAGCCAGGATAGATGCAAGTCTGATTGACAATTATTAATAATTTACTTTAGGCACTAGGCACATTTATCCAGACCTGATTGTCAAGGGAAATTTACTAGTCCCAAAAGCACTTTTTGTGAATATATTTCGAGTCTGAATCGCATAAACAACTTTAAAAATATAGTATCAATCTAGAGCTCAATCCATATCTATAAAGACATTGACTATCGCTTTCAAAAATCTGAAATGAATATCAATTAATTGCACTTTCTCTCTTCCGATCTCTATATCTCATTTCAGGTGTATATAGCGGAAACAGCTGAGCCAAATTTGCGCAGTCTGCTGATCGGAGCTCCTTATGTGGCATATTCGTGTGGCATACTCCTCGTCTATTCGCTGGGAACGTTCCTCTACTGGCGCACTGTGGCTTGGTGTGCCAATATTCTGCCCGCTCTCGCCATGCTGGCCATTTTCTGTATACCCGAATCACCAATGTGGCTGTTGCGCAACGGACACGAGAAGCGATCGCTGAAGGCGCTGACATTCCTGCGAGGCAGCGAGATTACCGCCCAGAAGGAAATCAACGACATGAAGCATCGGCTGGACAATGAACGTGAGACAACCAAAACAAATGAGAACATCTTTAAGCTGTGCTGTCAGCGTGTGGCAATGAAACCATTGTTCATTGTTATTGTCTTCTCGCTGCTGCAAATGTTCTCGGGCACATTTATTGTGATCTTCTATGCCATTGATATTGTGTCCGAGTTTGGAGCGGACTTTGATACGAGTCAGGCAGCGATTTGGACGGCTGCGGTGCGTGTCCTTTGTTGCATGATCTTCTGCGGCATCTTGTTATGTGTGCGTCGTCGCCTCATCATGCTGATCTCGGGCATTGGTTCGGGACTCTTCTGTCTGGCCCTCAGTGTCTTTATGTATGTGCGTGCGGGGGAGCCAAGGATGCCCTATGATATCCTCGTAGCCGGTGGCTGTCTTCTTGGCTACATAGTCTTCAATACAGCGTTGATGGTCATGCCGGGCATTATGATTGGTGAACTATTTCCGGCAAAGATTCGAGGACGCACGGCGGGCGGCGTTTTTGCTTCAATGAATGTGGCACTGTTTATTTTTGCTAAAGGTTTTCCCGCACTGCAAGCGTATTTGAAAATGCGAGGCGTTTTTCTCGTCTTTGGCGTTTCCAGTTTTCTGCTGACGATTTTCATGTGTCTATTTCAACCGGAAACAAAGGGACGCAGTCTGGAGCACATTGAGGATTACTTTAATGGCAACAATTGGCTCTGGATTCGACGTGATCGTGGCTATAAAACGGTCAAGTTGCTGCCACTGCAACCGGCCAAGGATCCTGGCAACACAAATCAGGCCTAATTGGGTGGGATATTTTGGCTTTTAATTAGCTTTTATACAGGGGCTCACTGAGATTCCATAGCGTGTTAATTAGTATTATATATAAATACATATATTTGTAGGAGTACCTCGTAGTCGTAAATATTTTAGTGTTCCTTACTTTCACTCAATTTCTGTTAATTTTACCAATGTGATGTTTGCAATTACGCATTAGCTTTGTAATAATAATATGTATGCATTATCTACATGATTAGTAATACAATAAAATGTTAGAAATTAAATAATCAATTTTTGAAATTCTCTTGAATTTGGCGCCAATATACCCATGATATGGCACAGCCAACTTCACGTGTGCAGCCAGCACATATCGTTATCGGCTGGCCACCGCATTTTAGTTGCTGCTCTGTGATTACGTTTTCAAATGAGTCTGCTTGTGAATAGTTATTAAACTTGGCGTGGCATTTTACATTGATTTTTTCGGATAGTTGCAAAATTTTTCCATATTTAATTTTTACCAAAAAATGTTGCCAGATGAACAGTTTTTGTTGGCTAACTTTCGTCAAGTAAACTAATATTGACCGACCGCCACAAACTAATTTTGTATTCGTTCAGTATTATCGTTAAATATATCGGTTATGTGAAAGCTCTGTGGAGCAAAAAGCTTCGATGTGCGCGCGAGCAGCCTTTAAATTTAAATTCAAATCGTGGTCATTTATTTTCCTCTTATTTATTTTTTCTTTTTGCTGAGTGAACTTTTGAAAAGCAATAAACAAGCAGAATATTAATTAAAGGTGAGTAACTGGTCTTAATACCCAAATATGCAATTTACTGAATCTAAAGAGTATTTTTACTGATTACCATTAGACATCCCCATTTTGAAGCGGACATTCACCTTGCATCTAATTGCACACAAGGTCCGTTTGGATTACATGCATTAAAAATGGCCCGAGTGACTTTTAATTTTTAATCGACTTTGCTGTCAGAGTAGTTGAGCTAAACTTTGAAATTAAAAAAAAGGAAGAAGAAAAGATAGAATGCAGTTGGAGAAGGAGTCGTCCATGTATATTTAAAATTCTATTATTTCCATCAGTCGTTGGGGTTTCTTTGGTTTTTTTTTGCTGCCCGAACTCAGTGCTAATAAATTGTATAATTCTTTTTATTTATTTTTGGTTTCTTTTTATGGTTTTTTTTTTGCTTGTTTTGGCTCGACAAACTTGTGCGGTGTATTTTTCTTGTGCATGCCTTTGTGTAGGTGGTGCGAATAAGTGGGTTAGGGGCAGGTTGGTGGGTTAGGTGCATTTGCAACTAGCTGGAGTGCGGGGGGAGGGGATGGGGTGGGAAGGGGTGAATTGCTGCGGCATACCCGAAACGCTTCAAGTTGCTGAGCTCATTCGTCTCTCTGCGATTTGTTGGCATTTTAACGCGCTCAAACGCCGACCAACAAGTTGGTTACACATTGGCATGTGCATAGCTATTAGATACCCTGTAAAAATAATTATTAAAGTTGCTATACAGTTGGACATATTTGAGAACTTGATTTGTGTGAAATTTTTTGTTTTAATTTTTTAAATAATTATTTTTTATAAAAATGGGCCGAAAAATGCGTCCTTTGGGCAGAAAAAGCAAACAATTTTGGATTCTCTCAAAAACTGTTCTTAAAATTTCTACTAAAATTATAAAAGTATACTAACATCGTATACCCTAATAGCTAATATTTACAGGGTATAACGACATGGCCAGCAATAATTGCACAGAGCTTCACGTCAGCTGAATGCTGTATGGATAAGCGAAAGGGGGAAGAGGGCGGGGCCAGGGAGGAGATGGCGGAAGGCGTGTTGCCTGCTCATGCAGTGATAAATGAAGTTTTAGTGGCTTTTGACCCATTTAATAAATTGTTAAAGTTGAAAATTGTGTGCAAGAATATTGTAAACTTTTGCACGGGATAAATGCATACAAATATATATTTATATATATATATATATATGTATATATTCGACCAATATTTATACATATATAAACTTGTTACCAGTTGCAGTTGGAATTAGGGTTAATTTAAAAGTTGCCATTGCGCCGCTTTGCAACACTGACTGACCCATGGGCAACGAGCTCAACGAGTTGTTTTTGTTGTAAAGTTTTTGCTGTTGCCCCACTTTTTTGTTGCAGCCAAAGTTGAGGAATTTTAAATAATTCTATTAAATTGCACAATTTGCCCTGTTCTGCTGCTCCTTCCTTCCCCCTCCCCCACTGTATCCTGTTACAAAGTTTAAACTTGGCTGGTTATTAAGTTAGCGGCGACAGTTTTCAGTTAATATGATTATGCGTCGCTTTTAAGTGTAATTTTTATCTACTCTTTGCCTCTCAACTGATAAACTAGCTCCAAATATGCACAATAAGCAAGCTCAAGCTGTACTGAAAAAATGGCACTGAGAGAAAGTAATGGAGATAATAGATAAATACTTGAAATGTTTAATAAAAATACTTTAAAATGTTGGGCACATTTTTTTTTAAGTTTTGATATAATCAATAATTATAACTATGCGTTAAAATTGAATCTCGAAATATAAGAATGACTTAAAGTTAAGTTTTCTTTCACGATTGTGAATTAATTTCTGTTGAGTTACATTTACGGGAGTATTTTTCAAGTTTTTACGTTTTTTTTTGCGTGTAGAGTGGATGAAAGCGGCTTGGCGGGGTTATGACATTCTTGAGCCGCAATAAGCAGCATCAAGAAGGATATTTGGCCAAAGAAGGAGAGTATATTAGAGCCGCAGCTGAGCACAAAGATCCTTGCCAAGCAGACTAACTTGCTGGCAGGCAGGAAAGTCCTTGTCATATCTTTATATTTGTTTCTTATATCTATATCTATATCTATGTGCGTATTGCATGCAGCTAGCTATATAAACAATTTTCTATTATGCAAAAGATAACAAGCTAAACAACAACAATAACAGTCGTAAGAATAACAACTATAATGCATTTTTGCATAAGAAAGCACAACTGAAGTTGAAATACGACCAAAGCCGAAGCAGCCAGCCTGAGACCAACCCTCTCCCACCCCCACCCACTTCTTCCACTCCTCCTCCTCCTACTAACTCTATTCCTGCATAAAAATAAACCGTTTGAAATAGGTTTTTCCATTTGATTCGAGCGAAATTTAAAGAAGTAACATTAATTTGAAATGCAGAATAAGTTGCTTTGCTGCCATGTTTTGTAGAGAGATATTCGCTCAAGATTTCCAAGTGGAAAATGTTGTATTTGCTGGCAACATTTATAATTGTATGTTTAACAGTGTACCGCAAATCAAAAGCATTTTATTCTGGTTTTATATACTAGCAGAGCTTTTTATAATTTTGTCTGCTGGATTGATTGATGGATTGAAGTTCTTATCTATTTTAATATTGCTCTGTTAAACTTCGTGGCACTAGCAGCTCAATATTGCTGCCTGGAGGGAGTAGTCAATTCAAACACTGCATTTATTGCATATTTATTTTAAATATTCGATGCTTAAACCCAAGTTTGCTCTTATTTTGCATGTTGCTGTTTTGCTTCCTTAAGAAAATGTTAATATCGAACTGTACTCTAGAAAAAACAAAACTATTTCACTCAAAAGTAAATAAATGAAATCGAATTCAGATACTAAACAAATATTTTAGTTGAGCTGTTTTGGCAACTTGTTAAATTTATTTCTGCACTTTGCTCGTATCACTAAAAACTTTTTTCCAGATTATTTTTAAGACTAGTTAACCACAAAGTATTTGAAAATGAGCTAATTGCATGTCGAAAATTAGGTTCTTTCTCCCCCTCTCTCTCTCTCTCTCTCTCTCTCTCTCCATATATCTGTCTCTTTCTCTCTTATTATGCAACCTGACCGCAGTTTTTGCTAACTAGCTGCTGAACCTGAGGTTACCTCCAAGACCCAAGTTAATGCAAATGGTGTAGCATGTTGCGCACTAATACTAACAAAAACATTAATAGAAACACACACTAATACACACAGCAGGATGCACACACACAGAGACACACACATATAGATTATATTGTAGAGGCAAAATTTGCAAATAGAAGCCACAAGAACATCACAGACGGCACTGAGACGCGCCCAAGCCACAAACACTGTATATAATGCTAAGCAGCAAGCCAGCGACTCCACATCTCCACACCCCTCGCCTTGCCACACACACCGCCCCCACAACCAACCGCTCTCTGTGTAATCTTTGCTGGCTTGCAACAGCACAGAGGATGAAGCAAAAACGCAGTTGTCGCTGGCATAGCGAAAAGTGCTGAGCATAAATAAGACATTTGCGTGTGTTAGCACACACACACATACACACACACACACAGACACAACACACACACACACACAGATACACACAACACAACAACAACAACTTGAAATAACTCCACACGCAACATTGAAATGTGACAACAAGGAGCATGGCGCCACAAACCGCAGGCAATGTTATACACTAAAAGAAAAATACTTGATTTTATTTAAACTATTTAGCAACTTTCTGCATATTATGAGGAGCATTGTGTTTACAAATAAAATTATTATTAAAATGGGTTTAAATGTATTTGAAAACATATTTAATATGTAAGCTAAAATATTTAAAAAGATTCGCTTAACAATTTTACACAGTAAACAACAATATATTGCATTGTAAAGATATCTCAATCTCCTTCTCTGTCTCACTATATCTCTCTCTCTTTCTCTCTGTCTTTCAATATCTATTTAAGCTATTTTTTTCACTGTGCAGACTGAAAGACAATAATTTCGAAACTGCTTTCAAAGCAAAGTCGCCAGCAAAAGTAATGCAAAATGCAAAGTCATCGCTCGCTCCAACATCCAGCTGATCCGCCTACACCAACACACACACACACACACACACTCACACACACCGAGTGGCAAGTGTAGCAGCTCCACCCGGACAATTGTTGTGATTTCTTTCTTATTCTGCATTTGGTTTTTTTCTCTTCATTTCTGTTTCTGTTTCGAGTGCGGGCAGCTCGTGCACATGCATTTATTTAAATTCCTTACTCAGCCCCAGTGTGTGTGTGTGTTGGGTGTGTGTGTGTGTTGGGTGTGTGTGTGTGTGTCTTGCCTCATTTTGCCAATGTATTCATTGTCTGTGAAATTGTTGTGCGGTATGCCGGCGCATAATGTCTTTCTTTATGCCATGTCCTTCAGTCAGGGTCCACTCCCACACTCTCCACCTGCCCCTTATCCTCTCATCCTCCCTTCTCAATCCTTTGCCACAGACTGACTGCAGTTTGCGGTTTTTAACTTGTGACAGTTTTAAGTGGCTGCCGTTTGTCTCCCTCGTTGAATGCCTTCGCATTACTCCCCTCATCCGTAGTTTTGTGTCTGGATTTGCAGTTCCAGAGATTTTTGCATAAAATGTAATGCTTGTTATTTGGCGCTTATAAATTGCTCAACTATAGCTATAAATACCTTTTGACTTCTAAGCAGCTTTCCTTACACACTTTTCACCAGATTAGCTCCACAGTTTGTTTCTGTTTCGGTTTTAAGAGCTTTGTAAGTAAGACTCTGCCCATTGTGAGCAATTTTGTATGCAATTTATGCAGATTTTTACAAATAAAACTTCATTTGGCATCGGTCTGGTTTACTTGAGTGCAGTTCACATAGCTTATAATTATTGAAAAGTCGTTTTGATTTGTTAGCAAGACTTTTATGCAAAGAGCACAGGAAAGATTACAAGCAGAGCTCCTTGAGAGCTTAAATCCTTTTCATTTAAGCTGATTTTGTTTCCATACATTGAACCCCATACAAATTGGAAAAGGGGTATATAAAGTTATCCACAAGTATCTAACAGACAGAAGGAGGC
This sequence comes from Drosophila glabriapex, assembly GCA_035042305.1. Classification (NCBI taxonomy): domain Eukaryota; kingdom Metazoa; phylum Arthropoda; class Insecta; order Diptera; family Drosophilidae; genus Drosophila; species Drosophila glabriapex. Next base: position 4,487,938 of record JAWNLN010000046.1, on the reverse strand, counting down.
ATCTCCCAAACCTACAAATTATATATATTTTTGATCAGCATCAGCTGTCTGAAGCAGCTGATCTCAGAGACTATAAAAATTAGAGACTTGAGATGTGGAATAGAAATTCACGCAGATCATGTTTATTTAATTTATCCATAGCTGTCATAATTGCGCAATTATCGATATAAATCGATGTCCGATAGCGATAAAAGGCACCATTTATCGAATTTAACCTTGTAATTTATATAGAAAATACAATAACAGCTCTGTTATATGTTAAGAAAAGCATATTTTCATTGTGAACAGGCTACTATCTATTCACTAAATACTTAACAGCTGTTCGTTAGAAGCCATTTCGAATTTTCAGCCCAGCAATGACTTGCAATATAGTCTGGCAACGGAAATGAGTTCTTAATAGTAGCTGCAACATGTTGCAGTTTAGCAAGCAAATTGCATTCGATTTGGCAGAGTTGAAGGCACCTTCGCTTCGATATTTTTAAGCCAGCTTTTCATTTGAGATGAGAGCGAGAAACTGCTGCAGCACAGCTGCTATCCTTTTGCCATCCTGCTGGGACTTCCACACTTCCAAACTTCCTCCTTCTTATCTATTTTTTCGGTTTGTTGTCATTCAATTTTCAATCACGTCACATCAGCTCGCCGCATTACAACTCCAGCTCCATCTCAAGTTTTAATGCAGCACTTTCTGCTTTAATGCCCATATTTTGCTGGTCGTTCGGCAGTTTGGTGACCCATTTGGGGTGCAAATGTCTGCCCGACTCCCGAAGCCCGAATCCCGAGTTGCCATTGTCATTATGCGGCCTTTGGCTGTCTTACACCTGCACTTAGGAGCAGCAGCAGCAGCAGCAGCAGCAGCAGGAAGAGGATCAGTACGGATTCATAGTATCCTTCATAGTTTCCGGTTGATGGCAACAACCTTTGCGTCTTTTGTTGTTGCTGCCAAACAAAAGGAAAACAATTTTCATGCGTGCCTGCGAAAAATCAAAGCAAAACATGCCCAACACACACAACACACACACACACACACCCAGATGTGAGAGTACAATGCCTATTTGTCAGATAACACAAACAACAAGAACAACAACAAGATGGGACTCAAAGCAATTTCCAAGTGCTGCCGCAGGTATCCGAGTAGTTGGCACTGAAGCTGGCCAAGTACGGAATAGGTTCCACTCTCAAAAGCAACACTCGGCGCCTAAGTGCGTTTCTTGTTTTTTTTTCCGGCAAAACTCTTTTGTTGACATGCACTTACCCAGTTGGGCATATTGCAATAAGTGAACACTTTATTCATGTCTGTGGAAAAAAGGGATTGATTTATTTGTTTAATGTCGACCTAAAAGTGCAAAATCAACTAAATTAAATTAAAATTTAATAATTGAACTTAAATTTAATAAAATTAGAAATACTTATTAGATTCTTGTTAGTATTTAAATACAAAACAGTCAAACATTTGTTGCATGACAACAAATAATAATTAGTATGAATTAGTTAAGATGCCCAGCAACGAGACAAGACGCTTAAAATTGAGTTCTTAATGATAGGGAATAGACGACTCTGCATTAATTACATGATTACATTAATTATTAGTAATAAAGCGATAAAGGATTACTTAAAAACCAATTTGGCTCAACAGCGCAGTGGATTCGATTTTACAATTTAGCAACTACAAACTGCAAACAGCAGAGAAGGTTAATGAGCAAACATGTGACAAAATGTGGCTAAAAGATTCCTTCTGGCATATGCCCATTGCATTAAGTAAAAAGAGTATAGAAAATTCATTGTTAGCGCTTGGAGCTTTGTTCTGGGTGCTGGGTTCGCTGCTGTTAGTTGTTGTCAACGACAGAGACAGGCAAATGCTTTGTTAAAATCCCCAAGTCTGGAGCGATATAAGCCATTTTCCGGCTGGTTGAATGACACGCCAGAAATTGCAAACACACATGCGTCACACACACACACACACACACACACACACACATACAGATATATACATATACACAAAGTATATGTACATATTAGGTTCTCAAAATATATGTAAGCAAAAGCAATTAGCGACGATTTCAATGAGCCAATTAAGTGGTTAATCTCAAATGCCAATGGGAGTCTAATTAACACATCAGCAGCAGCAGCAGCGACTGGAACTCGAAATAAAACTGTAACTGTAGCTGGAACTCTTGCCACTTGGCATTTTGGCCACTTGTCGTCCGAGACGTCGTCCAAGTTCTGGGCGAAATGTTCAGATTTGTGGTAGCCGCTTATTTTACTTTATTTTATTTGATTATATTTTATTTTTTTCCTCTTGTTGCCCACCTGGCAAATGCTTGTCGAAACTTTTATAATTATGTTCAGAGCTATGGCAAAAGTTTCAAGCGTTCGCCGACGTTTGCTCATTTCTCAATTCTTTTTTGCTCTCTTTCATGTTTTTAGACGCAGTGAAAGTTTGCATTCTTTTCATTTTTAAATACCCTATGCAGCAACAAATGAATGGGGTAGCAAGTGTTATAAGCAGCACTTTGAGATACATATATAAAAATCAAGTCTAGAATTGAACTGAAAGGAACTTATTCGAAAATGTTTCAAATTGATTCTGATTTGGCAGTGATAAGTTTTTGATCTTAGATTAAAAGTAATATTTCGTATGTTAAATGCACTCATCATAGTTTTGACAAACTTATGGCAGCTTAAAGATTTTGAAGAGCTGTTTTGTGGAACTAAGAATCATTTGAGAGTTTGGTATTTTTTGTATAGTCTTCTTTTTCTGTATTTGACTTAATCGCGTTAATAGCTGAATTATAAATAGTATTTTTAGTACGCTTGCCTAACAGTTCTTAATTTATTTCTTTGCTGTAAGGGGTATCTGCACTTTCAACAGCTTAACGACATTTTGCTCTTGCTGTTGCTTATGCCCTGTGCCCCTGGCACTTGTGAAACTTTTTACAAGTGGCTGCCACTGCTGGCTGGTGGAGGTGGGCGTGGATGTTGATGTGGGCGTGGGCGTAGTCCGAGCAGTTGTCAGTTGCTCTTGTTCGTCGCCTGCAAGTTAATTATGCGCTGCGTACGGCAGCCACTTCCGGTTTGCTTGATGCCACATTTCCGATGCGTCAAGGAAATTAAAAATGTCGCAGCGCTAAATGGGAAGTAGCACAAAATATAAAAAGAAAACGAAATCAAGTGAGAATCTCGCAAATCCGACTGCCTAATACTTTATTGGAGTCTCGCATGCTGGGGGGAGAGAGGTAGGGGAACGTGGGACTTGAGATTGGTCGTGAGCAAGCCAACTTTAAATTTTAGTGATTTTATTTTTGGGACTCCACAAAACCAATATTCCCTTTTAACTTTAGAGTGGCGGAGTATTTAAAATGTCAACGCGGCCTGTTAATTAAACGTGGCAACAACGGGCAATAATGAGCCATGTCCAGCTACCAATTTTTGCAATTTTCCAATGTACAGTTACTTTCCACTCGCCCCCTCGACTCGCCCCCTTCACTAGCCCCATGTCCCATGTATACGTCAGTTTTTTAATCAATTAAAAATGCCACTTAAGTGGGCCATGCGTACCAACAACAAATATTTTTCATGTTCCATTCTGTTGGCACTTGCCGTGTCCACTTTCCTTCCCTGTCCCCCCTTCAGCTGCTGCGCCACACTTGCTGCAAGCAATTATCGAAAATTTAATTAAAGCGCCAAGTGTTACAAGTAGCAACTGCTTGCATGCTGTGTGTGTGTGTGTGTGTGTGTGTGAGTATGTGGCCTATATATTAATGTTAACGCATTAACGCATCATTAAGCAACGACTGGTTTCGTGTCCTGTGTGTGCTGTGTGCAAAGGATGTCGCTTCCACGCTCGTCCACACAAAAGTCAAACAGATTTTCATTCGAGACTCCGTTTGTATATTTACTTTATAAAGCATACGAAAATGTCATGCATAATGCTGTAAACCCACAAGTGTGTGTGTGAGTGTGTGTATCTGTGGGTGTAAGTGTAAGTGTGTGTGCATTTATTGTTCATTAATTGTGCGCACTTAAATTGCTCTTTAAAATATTCTCAAGCAAATCAAATACATGTGAGAATGCTTTAGACGAGAGAACTTTTAGTGATTCTAGTTTTGCTCAAACTGAACCAATATTTATAGCAATATGCTTTATTAATTATAGTATTAGCACTAGTTTCGTAATAGCTTTAGCAAAAATTAAACTTGCAGTTAACAAATAGTCTTAGTCTAAATTTGTGCAAAAAGCACACAAAAGCTGAACGCTGTTTTGTTAACTAAGTCAACTCAGTTCAGTTTGGAGAAAATCGCACAATTTGACGCAAAGTTCATTTGGCAGCTACTTAAGCAAAAAAATGAGAATGCTGCCGCATTGGTCAGGGGACCAAAGGAGACTCGAATGGTCCAAATTGAAATGCAAGTTGTTGCCGTTGCTGCTGCTGCTGCTGTTGGGCAACGTTGAAAATGAAATTGCTTGTGATTGCTGTTGTTGCTGTTGTTGCTGTGGTTGACAAATTCAAAACCATTTGCCAAATAAATAAGCAGCTCAACGTAAATAAATATGCTTTCGCCATGCGCATTTGCACTCAATAAAGATGCTGCCTCCGAAGACGGCGAGTCAAAGGATAAGTCTGGCAATGCCAAGCATAAAAATTGTATTTTAATGCTTGCGCATAAATAACACAAACAGGACAAACACACACACTCGCATACACACACACAGACACTGGGATTCACACTCAGTGAGCCACACGCTGGCATTTTATCAAACGAATGAATCCGGCAGGGAACTGAATCTGGAAGCCAAAGTCGCTGTCACTAATTTAGTAGGTTTCCGTGGCCGTGCCGAAAAATCAACAGGAAACAAACATGGCAACGTTGAGGACGATGATGATGATGATGATTTTGACAATGATGATGATGATGCTTGTGCTGCTGTTGCTGCTGCTGCTGCTGCTGCTGCTAATGATGATGCTGTTGATGGCAACACCGTTTAGTGGCACTGCCACGCCTCACTGCACAGGCGGCGTTGACAACACCCCGACAGCAGAAAAAAAAAACGGAAATCGCAGACAACATTGCGGCACGCCGACAATTGAATACCCTTCACGTTGAATGGCTTTCAAAATGTAGAAATATGTTAATCAATTCTATTAAAATACAACCAACTAAATAAGTTAATTTGAGAGTGAGATTATACATTACAAACCAATTAGCTCTGCAATTCAGCTAGTCAAATTCATCTGGAATATACATGTATACTTTATAGATTGGCTAATGCTCTAAAGCTTAACATATTACCTAATATGATTAATCGATAGTTATCGATTTGCTCAAAAACGGACACTATAGTTGTATTTCATCGAGAAACAAACAGCAAAATCAATCTACTCGTTTTTTCGCTTTCCCTTGAGCTTAACACATTGTGTCACAAGCTGAGCAGACTCGCTGAAAGGATATCGGAATACAAAAAAAAGTATAGACTGGCGAAAACGGGAGAGAAAAACAAATCGCAGCGATATGAGCGCCCAGCAGCATCTTCATCATCGGGCGGCATATGTTGGCCTTTATCGTTTGGCATTGGCGTTAGAGCCGGAATTGGAGTTGGATTTGGAGGTGCTCATCAATAAAATCATCGAGGTCATTAAGTGGATTAACTGCAGCCCATCAGAAGCATGTGGTGCCACACAGCACAGAACGCAAAACGCCAAATACGCACACACACACACACACACACACACACACACCAACACTAAGAAATGGTCGTCATCTTTGACTTTTGCTTTACACTTTGCACTTCATAACAGACAGTGGAAAACACTGTGGAAAATACCCACTAAGATTTTTAATAAAATATGCTGTACATAAAAACCATAAAATAAAATATAAATAAACGAAATAAATATATAAATAATATAATTTCAATTAAGGCATGTTGAAAAATAATCTTTTAAATTTGTAATAAAACTCGTTGAGATAAAGAATATAAAATATTCTATATATAATATTATATAAACACTTTGGTAAATATTCTATTAGATTTGAAATAAAATAATGCTGAGATAAATAAAATCATTTATTTGATAAGCAATTTTAACTAGTTTAATTAAATAAAATCTTCTAGAGAGATGTTTTTTGTATTTTGTTTACTATAGAGATCTTTGAGTACAATGAACTAGGCCAGCTCTCTTTACAGGTATCACAGGAAAAATTAGATGTACGATTAGTTAGTTATCTATACTCAAGCTAATGTTGATTTCTTTCGTATAAAAATGATATTTTTACAAAATATGTAAACGCTTTCATTTTTGGAATTATGTGCCCATTGTATAAGATTCCCTGCACGTTTGCTCAACATCACATCAGTATCAGTATTTGTATGTGTGTGTGTGTGTGTGTTAGTGTTAGTGGCACTCTGTCAGCTTGTGTTGCAAGAAGTAGCTAGCAGGAGGAGCGCAAGAAGGAGTAGAGAAGAGAGAGTGGGGATAGGGGGAGCTGGGCAAGGCATGGCAGGACAACGGCAGCTTGTCTTGTCTTGGTTCCTGTTGTTATTGACATGTACGAATTAGGTTAAATTTATTTACTGTCAGTTCAGTGAACTGCAAATGGTTTTAGTTTATTAAATTTAGCCAAGGGGGACCAAAGTTGACAATCTGTTTTAAGTTTATTAAATGTCCAAAAATCAAGATTGAGATTAAGTTATCTTTGCTTATGGCACAATTTATTGAGCTGCTCCTTTAATGCCAAGCTATTCCCATCGCCCTCCTTTCTCTCCACTCTCTCTCTCTCTCTCTCTCTTTTACTCTTCCACTCTTTTTGTCTGGCACTCAACTTTTAATTTACAGAGAAAGCAGCTGCAAATTAATTTGAAAGCTGCTGCCGCGAGGGTAAAACTCAATTGCGGTTTGATTAATCGTGCTCTACATGAAACTCAGCACTCACATATACACTCAAACACTCAACACTCACACTCGTACTCATACTTGAACTGGCACACAAGTTGCATTAATCAGCACGGCTCTGAACGCTCAACGTTGCCCATTTATTTGCAAAAAGGCAAATGAGCAAACGGTAAAAGAGAAAAAAAATCTAAGCATGAATGGGAATTAAAAAAAAAATACTTCTGCAAATCGAAGACAAAATTAAGTTAAAAAAAACATAAACAGATCAACAACTATATTTGTAAAGACGATATGGAAATGCTCTTTGTGACTAGATAAATTTATTATTTGAAATAAAGTTAAATTTAGTTAGTAAAATAATAAATACATTTTATATATGTTTGTATATATAATCTGACGATTTTCTTCTCATTTATCTTTCAATATTATTTACAATTTAACTGTGATAGTAAAGTTTTTTTACAAATTGACTACAACTGCTTAATTTCACTTTAATCCTTAAGTTGAGTAGATTCCACCAACTGCTTCACAAAATCTTCTTACCTTATCTAAATATGTATATATGTATATATATAGATATGTGTTAATCGATAAAGTATTCGCGTTCTTGCTGCAAAGTTTGTTAGGCAACAGCGGAAAGACCGATTGCTCTAGAAATCAATTAAATTGAAATTACGCATACGACATGTGTGCAAACAGCAAAACGAGCAATCGTGAGAAAAAGCAAAAAGCAAAAAGCGACCGTGCAAACTGAAGTAGCAGCAACATTTTCACTTTCTGTCGTTTGAGTTCATTTTATGCCAAATTGAATTTTTGACTGCCTCGCCGTTTAAATGAGCCAAACGTGACATTTTCAACTCGGTTATTGGTTACTGCCACATATAAATCCAGAATTTGTGTTTCAGTTGCATGTACCGTATTAAAAAGGCTCAGAAGCAGACGTCTTGCATTCTAGATCATTGAAATATTCTTAAAACAATTTTAATAATAATAGAATTATTTAATAATTATTGATTGTTAATAATTATATGAGGAGCTTGACAAAGTGTGTGTGCGCATGCAGCGTATCTGCTAGTCGTGCATACCTTAAGGGATTTTGCTTAATACCAGCAAAGCCCAATTAAAAGCAATATGTTGCAAATGAAATCAATTTGAGGTGATTTAAGCTTAAGCGACTATAATTAAATTGAATGCTGATCAATTTGAAGTCAAGACATCAGCTGAACTAATTGCTGATGTGGCAACACTGCCAGCACTTTATATATATATGCCTGACCTGGCTTGGTCACACATGGCGTATGTTTTATATGCTGTGCTGTGTAGTTGTGCGTGTGTGTTAGTGTATAATAAACAATATCCAGGAAGACAGCCGCTGCGCCTGGATTTATGTTGTCGTTTGAACGCAGCCACGCAAACAGAGCAGCACACACACATGCACATACACAGACACATACACACACACATACACACACCCATACATTGAAATAGAGTCACGCCTTCGCCATTTGCTGCATATGGTAGATAAATATGCTATGCATATGCACCGTTATGCAGCAGATGCGCCATCTCCTTTTCGCTCTCGTTTCCTTTCTCTCTCTGTGTCCGTCTGACCGCAACAAAGAGTCAGCTCACACATACACACATACACACACACACACACTCGCACACTCGCACACACACCGAGAGCAGTGTGTATATGGCATGGCATAAAAGTGTTGCATATTTTCTAGCGCATTTCACAACACCTTTGGGCCATTTAAGTAACTTTTGCCGCGCTCACAAAGTTATAATTAAGCTGACCCCAGGCTAAAGCTCAGACAAAGTACTCAATGAGCGCGGGGGCAAGCTGTGGAAGGGGTTTACCCAGCTAGCTGGCTTATTAATTTGTTGTGGCGCCAAAGTGCAGTAAGCCGCAGAAAAGTCCAAAATTTTCAAACGAGCGCAAGTTAAATTGTGTAAATATTTATTTTATTTGTGCCCAGCTTAGCTGATTTACATGGTATTCGAGTGTGCATATTCGATAAGGCAAAAATTACAATTTATGTGTAGAAATACAAAAGTTAGATGCCATAGAAAATAAAATAAAAAATATAACATGCATTTGTAGCTTACTTCTTTTAGTTAGCAGTCAAAATAGTTATTTTAACTTCTTAGCCAACTGGTTAAATAAATAGTTAAATAGTTAGCCTACCATGTGAACGAACGATTAAGTATTTTATAATAAATCATCTTAAATAGCAATTCGAGATCTATTTACAGGCTATCTTCAAGCTGAGCAGTTGTTCACACGATTCTTGGAATGTGTCTAGCTGGTTTTCAGCTCTTTTCTTAATTTTAGATTTGATTTTAAGCAGATTTCAAATGGATGTGTTTTGTGCCGGCAATATTAGTCTTGCTTGTGGCAAGTCTCATGACTTGCTGAGCAGCCGTACAACAATTTGTGGTACGCGGCATTGTTTTGTTGCACTTGCTTGCCACACAATTGTGTGTTGTAAAGCAAACAGCTGTAATAAAAAAAAAACTCACTTTTCATATTTTTTGGATTCTTTTCTTGGCAAAATGCACAAATGAAAATTTTCAACGTTTGCTCTGCGACTTTGGCCGTTTGTGGTTTGTTGTTGACTTAACCGTCAGCATTGTTGTGCACACACAAACACACACACACACACACACCCATACATAATACACACTATGCACACGCATGGTGTGTTTGCTTGGCGAGGAGAATCACAAAAACAAATTAGTTGCGTATAATTTAATTTGAAATGCTTGCGCGTTTATCAAACAAAATGGAAAACTGTGAAATGGAGCAGCGGCAAAGGCATCAGCAACAAAAGGGGGCATGATAATGCTAATTGGATTTTGTTTTAACATGCAAGACGTCGCATTCTGCCTGCTGCCGCTTGCCACCTGCCACCTGCCACCTGCCACTTGCCACCAGCCTCGCCATCCTCGCCAGCCTCACCAGCTCGCTTTTGCCGTGTGCGTGCGTGTCTTTGATGGCCAAGTTAATAAACATTAAACGCAATTATGCTGTTGATTTTTATGATGCTTAATTTTCTTTGCTTTGAGCAGCTTTCGACTTACTTTCGGCTGACATTGACGTTGATTCCGATTCTGATTCTGATGTTGCTTGATGTTGCGCCAGACTACTTAAATGTTATAATCTGTTTCATTTAGCTAGAGTTGGAAAAATGCTGCTTTTCAAGAACCAATTACAGGAATGGATATAATTAGTTCATATAGAAATAAAAAGGAACCGAATACATAAAACAATTTAAAGCATCTACACGATATGCAAAACCCCCAAAAAGAAAAAGAATACGTTTTGGCACCCTGATTAAAGCATAACTGAGTTCATCGTTTATTCAAAAATGTGCTTCTTATAAATTAATCACAAATTTTTCACTCATTATCAATTAAACAAATGCTGACGTTAGGTTAATGCCAGGTGTCTAATTTTATTGGCCTAATTAGCTACCTAAAGAACTAAATAATTTGTATATATATATATATAAATATATATATTTCTTGGAAATGTGAACTTGGGACAAGGAACGTTCACAATGCTTGAGAATTTATCGTTGGGGCCTTCTTTGTGGCTGTCAAAAAGTTTTGCTTTCATCATTTACAGCAGCGCTTGTTAATCAATTTGATGCATTGAGCTAAGCTGAGACCGGAGCAAAAGCCTGTGGTGATTTCTTTAGAGTGGTGTGGCAGAGAGAGAGGGAGGGGAGAGGAGGCCTTGTAGCCTGCCTGGCTGCCACCTACAATGGCCGGCTTTATAAGCAAGCATTTTGTTGGCACTCACACAGTTGGCTAATTAATAGGATTAACTACCAAAAAGCAAACAGAATTGGCTCCTGAGCAAACAATAACACAAAGCACTCAACTTTTTAGGTTCAGCACCAAGGGGGGGCGCTACACTTGGAGAAAAATCATTGTGCGAAAATTAGAAAATAAACCTTGATTGGATTTTGTATTGACCTACATTTTTGCTTTACAAGAATCAGCGTTGAATGACATTTATTGTGAATTTATGAATTATTCCTTATTATAAATAAAAAAAATTAAGAAAATTTTTCATTCCATGAAAATGTTATCAAAATCTTATATTTTAAGTTTGTAGAGACTTTTTCATTTGTGTTATCGAGAAATCTATTTTCGTTATTTGTCAATTGTCGGTTCATTTCAATTTTCCCAGTTTCAATTGCTATTTATTTTTTGCTATGTGTACAATTTGAAGTCTTGTTTTATAGGGTAGAAAATCCCTAACCAAACATCATTACAAACAAACACACACCACACACACCACACACACACACACACAAAGTGAAGTTTCAGATGTCGACACCTAACGCGCTTTAATGCAGGTGATTAATTGCTTTTGAGGTTCGTTGGCTGCGTGTTGGAAAATTTGGAAAATTTCATTAGCCCACGCAGTGGCTGTGTGTTTGCCTGCGTGTGTGTGTGTGTGAGCTTGTTGAACTTTTAGCCAAGTTTTTGAAGGGGTCCAATCGGAGTTTGTATATGTGTTGAGAGCACTGCGTGACTTTTGCAGACAATGCCAGCCTCATTTCTAGTTGCCTTATACGAGCTAATTAAGTTAAAGTCTGCCGCTGCTGATGCTGATGCTGCTGCTGATGCTGCTGCTGATGCTGCTGCTTCTGCCTGATTCTGAGTTTGCTAATGATGAGCTGCTGCTCCTCCTCCTCCTCCTCTTCTTCCACCTTCTCGCTTTCCCGTCCGTGGAACGTGCTTTAAATTGTTTTTGATTTACTTATTTCCGCCCGCTGATAAATTACATTTCGCCGACAAACGACAAAGTTGAGGCCGTCATTTTTGGCTAATGCGCAAAGTTTTTGGCAACTTTTGGCAGCTTGTAGTTCGGTGTTCTATTTTCCCTTTACTTTTTTTCTTTTCTTTTGGCGTCTTGTCAGCAAAAGGTTCAATTATTTATTCATATGTTACGTGCGCTCACAAATCGCACGTGGCGACATTTTCCACTCGCTTTATTGTCTGTCAACTCTCAAATGTAAATTTAATTAGCTCGCGACTCTATTAAAATGTAATTTGGCACACGATAAACATATAAATCAACAAACTGACAAAACAGGCCAACAAAACTGATTTAAAGCCAAGCCCAACTTCAACTGTAAGCTTTACATTTGTTCAAGCAGTTGGCACTGAACACAATTCTAGACGTAAATCAATTTGATACTGTGTATAAAGTGAAATCATTTCGTGGGGTATGCCCAACTTGTGTAAATGCTTGTGATACTATTGAATATGTAAATTCGTTTGTACTTCAGTATACTATTAAATCTCACAGATCTCACAGACTAGACAAGCTACTTCCACTTCTTCTACTTCTATATACATTTAAGGCTTACATCAGTTTCAGATATATATTTTTACATAATACATGAGTACTTTAATTTAAATTCCTGCAGACGATTCTCCTAGTCTACCATCTAACTACTTTTTACCAGCTATAAATTGTTTGCTGTAAGTTTTGCGCAAATCATTTTGAAGCACCGACAACTGCATTTTATTTACTGACCGGGAAATTGTTGTATTAAAAATGCAAAATGTTGACTTGAGAATATTGCGCAACTTTCTTACTTACAGCTAACAAATCGCAAGCGAATTGCTTTGGTAAGATATATATTTATGTACATATTTATACATATATATATATATATATATGTATTTGTGTATATTGAGCTATCTCTGTTCCAGTAATTGCAGTTATTGACTCTGCGATTGCTGTGCAATACCAACTTGATGAACTGCTGCAATATTTTCTTAAGATTAAACTACTGCTTTCAATTTATAAAGAAAAAAAAAAAAAAAATGTAAATAGTATTTACTGCTGCAAATATTGTTTTTTTTTGCTATTAATTTTCATTTCATTGCAAATACTTGTACAAATTTTAAGGACAGTTTATTTCCATACCAAATCAGTTGTTTAACATTTTCGCCAAGTTTTGTAGTAATTATTTGGCATAATTAAAACTCACATTTGCCAACGAAAGTGTAATTTATTCAAAGCAAAAGCCAAGCGAAACGAAATGAATAAATTTCCACTTCCTGTTCTACCAATTCTAGCCACAAGCTGTCAACTCTTTTTTGTTGTTGTGAGAAACAGAGACAGAAAGAGATAGGGAGAGAGAGGGAGAGCAATTAAAGAAAATTAGCATTAAATGTGCATAAATAATGTCATATTATGGCAAATAATTACAACTGTCAGATTAGGGCTGAGTTGATGCGAGGAAAGGGAAATGCTATACTGATAATTGTGGCATGCAAAAGTGTGGCCCTTTTGGTTAGCTAGTTTTGTGTTGTGTTCACAAAACGCTGTAACCCAATATAAATGCCATTTATCATGGGTGGTGCGTTCTGAGTGGCGAGTGGCGAGTGGTGCGTGCTGGGTGGTGCCTACTGGGAGGCGTGGCTGGTGCTGAGCTAGAGTCTATGTGGTGACTGTTGCTAATAAATTATAGTCTTTAGCTGGTCCCGGACATGTGTCGCACACAGCAAACTCAGAGAGAGGGAGAGAGACAGCGAGAGAAAGAGACAGAGGGAGAGAGAGAGTGGGCGGAAGAGTAAAAGAGGGGCAAAGCTAGCGAGTGGGTTGGCTGGATTGTGGGTGGAGTCCTTGTCACGCCCCATTCTCGTCCAGTTGCCTGTCGTTGACAGTTTTAAATTACAAACGTTGCCGGCTTTGGTTTTTGGTTTTTGCATTCGGTGGCACTAAATTCTGGTCGCCGAGTTCTCTCGGTTCAACTGGTTTTTGGCCTATGCCAAAGCTAATTAAGTTGAACATTTGGCAATTGCAGCTGCGTCGTTGTCATAACTGCCTCTGCTGCTTATTAGCTTTTAATAATTGCCACGCAATACACGCAAGGCGACCTTTTTTGGGAGCCACAACAAATGGCACATCAAGATCCAAATTTGTTATTTATTGACACACTTATTTACTTACCAAACTGGAGAAGTGTTCTCCACTCCCCCTCGTCCCCATCATTAGCTTTAACCTGCGCTCATTTTTCACATTGAATCGCGCCAATTATGCGTTGACAGCCTCAAGTTCCAAAAATTGGCCTTCGGGTCTTTGTGCCGAATTTGGGTGGTTTTTCATTCTTTTTCTTTTTTTATTTTTGCAGCAGCAGCAGCAGCACTCACAATTGCCCCATTGTTGAACGTTTTGGGGGTTGGTGGCGAACAGATTTTCTGGCAGCTTATGCTTACTATAATCTGTGGCAATTGGAGAAGGACTCCGCACCACAATGGCACTTGGCTTGCTTGCCAAAATCGTTGCTTAAGCGAGGACAAGATTTATCAGAGCTGTGCGAATTGAATACAATTTATATAATTTTAGTTGAATAGTCAGTTGATAAATGTTTTGACTATGAACGCTTGGTGAGTTTTCTGCGAATATGTTTGAATTGAGAATTCATTATCATAATGGGAAATTTTGGATTTAGAAGTGAGTAAAATGAGTAGGAAGAAGTTGGGAAAAAGTAAGTAACAGGCTGATGGAGGCAACTTCGACCCCATAAAAACAACATATATTCATAATAAGTATCAACAGCCGAGTCGATCTAGCCAGGTCTGGCTGTATTAGTTGGATAATTTTTAATAAAAGTTTTCTGCTTATCTAATTTATCATTTGATCGATAACCTTGATTCAGAATTATGAAGATATAGCCTTAAAATGAATATAGAACACACAATTTTGATCAATTAAAAAAACTATTTTGGTTTCAGAGTATCTGTTAGTCGAGCACTCTCGACACCTTCATTCTACGTTGTTTCCTTTCTGTTGCCAATATATTTGCTGTTTTCTTCCTTTCTTATTTGCTTTCTTTAAAATGAATTTCTGCTTATGCCCGCTCTAAAATACAAATCAAGAGAAAATACTCGAGAGCTGTGCAATTCTTGTGACAGGGTTGTCAACTGAGTTGTCCTCATGCACTGCTTGACTGGGGAATGTGGTTGTTGTGTGCTATGCTTGCTTGCAACGCTACGTGGCATGTCAAGGTTTGTCGGGTTGCTGACAAAACAGTTCACCGAGCAGCGACCACAAATAAAATGTATTTGTATGCAATTTGTTTCTGTGTTGTCATTGTAAAATAATGTCAAAGAAGAAACAACAACAAAAAAATTGCATACTTTTCATTTGGCGTTTGCATTGTTCTTGCTGTGTGTGTGTGTGTGTGGGTGTGTGTGTATTTATGTATTTGTATTTATTTAGTTTTTTATATTCTATATTCTGTCATCTCTTATTTTGCTGTCCGCAATTGTGTCATGCACTTCAATATGCACGTCCATTGTTTGCGCACTGCCAATGTCGAGTGCCTCTCAAAGGGGGCTGTGGAGTGGGGGGAGTGGGTTGAAGAGAGCGTTCACACCCTTCCCCCAACTCCTCTACTGTGCCCTGGCACTGCCTGGTCAGGGTTCTCAGCGTGCATGCCACTCGTGTTCGCACTCAACGTATCGCCGAGTTTCATCAGGATTGTCGCTTTGATGTTGCAGTTACCAACTGGGTTAATGGCACAAATGTTGTCACCATCACCAACTCTGCCCACTCCGCTCGCTCCTCTCCCCATTCACAGTACTTTACACCATCCTGTGTGGGCGGCCATAGACAAAACAATCAAAATATAACATACAAGCGAAGAGGGAATGTGCATTTTGTATACGAATGTTGAATGGGGGTCTTCCACATATATATATAGATATATGAATATATATAGAGGTTCTCGCATTTATCATGTTTTTTTGTTCATTTTCCAAGTAATTTGTCTCTTCTTTTTGTGCCGAAACACGACATCATATATTAAATTACATGCTTTGTGAGGCACAACTGGAGACAGCTACAAGCTACCAGCTGAAGGAGCCTGCGGTGCCATTCCCGGAGACAGCTAGGTGCGTGCCTTGTCATATGAAATTAAATCAGCACCAGGCACAACAATTTAAGTAGCTGCCAAACACCGAACAAAAAACCTGCGCTATCTTTTTAGAAAGTGAAAAGTAGCAGCTGAAATACGCTAACTTGCTGAGAAGATTGTGGACAAGCTCCTGTTTGACATGTCAAGTCTAGTGGATATATCTCTATCTATCCATATGTCCGTCTATATTAACTAGTCGATCTCAAAAATTACAAGAGCTAGATACTTTAAATTTGGCTAATAATTTCTACTAGATCAACTATAAAAATCGATTTCTGACAGCCATAAAAAAGACACAATTGTGAAGATAAAACTTACCAATTGATGTAAACTACTTGGACTTATTACTGATTATTACAGATTATTAGGCAGAGATAAGAATCAAATGCATTTTCATATTGAAGAAACATTGACTACACTTCAGTTATCAACTCGTGTCGCAAGCATAACGTAATTGCCCCGCATGCCACATATTTTCGCTATGAAGAAAAAATGTTGAAGCCCAAGAAAGTGGAAGTAAAAACAAGCGCAGATTGACAGTTAATAAAGTGGCGACAAGTTGCCAGCTGGGTGGTTGGGTGGTTGTTGGTCGTTGCCGGTTGTTGCTGGTGGTTGCCACCCCTGCGGGCCTTGGCTCAACAAAACCTGGGCAACTGTGCCGTTGACAACTTGACCCAATGTGTGTGACAACTGCACCCTCCTGTTTCCGCCAATCTCCTCTCCACCTCCCTGCTGACTAAGTCGGTGAAAAGTTACGTAGAAAAGAATGTGTAATAAAGCAAAATTTCAACTTCAAATTTCACAAGCTGTCAAAATATTGGATTTCAAGGCGTGGCTCCAGCAAACAGTGGGAACTCAATTTCAAGGTTTGCCGGCAAAAGTCAGCTGCATTAATTAAATGCACATTTGTCAACAACAAAGGAAAGCAATTAAACAAACAGTGCCACTCAAATATGTTGCCACATGAGTCATGAGTGCGGCGCAAGGAAATTGCAACATGACATCGAGAACTTAATTGGCGAGCAGCTATTTAATTTATGTGCAACTGTTTAGGTAGGTTAAATTGTATTTAAATGTATTTGGTATATCAAAATAATATCTTTAACATGACAAATCATTATCTAATCTGTCAGTTGAGATTCGCATGCAACGCATAAATTAAAATTGGCAAACGAAGTGATTTTCAAAAACTTTTCTAAATCGCAATTATCTTTTTCTGGTTTTAGTTGATGTCATCTTTGGGTTCATTGCTCATCTTTAGCTTGAGAGCTAATGGAAGATAAAAGCAGCCAAGCAGATAGCACTGCTGCAGGCACGCCTTGACATTGTCGGGTCCGACACTCTAATGTAAGTAAACACACACTTCAAACACACACACACACACACACACACACACACACACAGACACACAGACACACTGTTCAGCCTCATTAAGTCAGTCAGAGAGAAGGGGCACTCAACGCATGACATGAAACAAACTAACTTACAACTGTGCCGCTTACCCTCCCTCCCTCCCTGCCACCCTCTCTCTACCCTTCCCTCGCAGACTGGCTCTTTTTGTATTGGTCTGTTGAATGTTTTTCTTTTTCTTTTTCTTTAGATTTTCTTTTTCCTTTCTTTTTGCTGACGGCGCCGCAAGCATAAAGTTTTTACTATGTCTTCTGGGGGGACTAGAAATGGACGCGTGTTTGTCGGTGTTTTTAACATGACACGAATCTTAATTATAAATTTCAATAAAACACGCATGCAGCCTGCATTTTGTGGTAAACAGAAAAATACACCTAATATTTAATAAATTTAAAAGGGTATTAAAAATATTTACATTTTATATGTACAAGACTCCAGTACTGAAAACTAAATCACACTGATTACTTAATGGCAGTGTTTCTTCTATGTGAGGCAGCATATTTCATGATTTTTTTTTTTAAATTAGAAAGCATGAGAATATGATTTTCATCGTTTTAGAAATATATTTCTTAAAAATAGAAAATATATATTAAAATTTGAAAAAGGCGTAGATGGCAGGCGTTTTATAATTGAAAGACATGTTTGTTTTGGTATATTTAGAAATTATTTCCAGAAACCAGAAAACCTATCTATTTTATTTTTATTTTATTGTATTATATATATTGCAGTAAAAAACAGGGGGACCCAACCTAAAAGATGTTTCTAAAAAATCCACTTTTATCATTGACAGATTTTAGATGATGATTTTCACAACTACAAAGAACTTCCTCGATGTGCGTAGTCAATTAATATTCTCGTGTCACGAAACAAAATCATCGCTAACACTGAATACAATCTGTGCGAAAAAAAACTAGTGTGTGTGTGTTGGTGTTGTTGTGCACCCCAAAAACTAGCGTGTCTAATGAGCAATTCAAAAGTTTGCATTTTCATTTTCATTTTTCCCTTTTGTGTTTTCATTTTTCCACGCATTTGGCTGGCGAATATGTTGCGTTGTTGTTGTTGTGCTCGTCTTGAGCAGCAGAAGCAGCAGACCCTCGTTCTCCTTTTCTCCATTTCTCCTTGTGGACGCATTCTAGTGCCAGCTCGAGAGCTAAATTTTCCAACGTTGTGCGCTACTTGCGGATCATCTCGGTCAGAGCTAATAGGCCGCCGACTCAGATGCGAAAATAGTTTTCCACATGACAGCCCCTGCTCACCCCGCCCACCCCCCTCCTTCTTCCTTCCTTGTTTTCCCTCCCCATCCCCTGCTCCATCCACTTCGTCGGAAACATCTCTCGAGTGTCTGAGTGAGTGATTCACGTCAACTAAGGCATGATTCTATGAAGCTAAATGAGTTGTCGTTTTTATTTTCGTAAGTGGGTGGCTTTGAATGAGTGGAAGGGTGGGTGGGGGCCGGGGCAGGCGGGATGTGCCACTCTTGTACGCTCTTTGAAATGCTTGAAAATGTGCTTGTGGCACAGTGAAAACTCGCAAAGTTGCCTGCAATACAGCTTAAGTAATTAAAGAGCTGCCGGCAAATTGAAACTACAAATGAAAAGCATTTGAAGCAGACATACAAGAATCTTAAGAATTATATCAGAGGGGGAAAACTAGTAGTGGCAATTAATAACTTTTATAAGACTAAGTTTGTTTCCTGACATTGTTAATAGCCAAAAAATGAGAGCTGAAAGGAAAAACATTTGGAGCAGAAACTGAAAAGCTTAAGGAAGATATAAGGGCTTAATATAGATATCCTTTGAGCTTAAGGAATATATGCGAGGGATTGTAAGATGGGCGATAATTAAATAGAGGCAATTAATAACTTTTATGGGATGAAGTTTGCTTTTTTTGTTTATATCATTTATAGTACAAAAGAAGTAAATTATGGCATGAAGCTGGCCAAAAAATGAAAAATGTAGTTGGAATGCTTAACTTTTTATTTAGCCTAAATAAATATTATTCATATTCATATAATGTAAGAAACTCTTGATATAATTAAAAGGCATAAATTAAGTTCGCTAATAATTCATTAAATATTCTTCTTGAATTCTTGAACTTGAACTAAGATTATTTCTTAATCAGCAACTCAATTATCCAATAACTGACACATTTCCTTCCACACAGTCATCACTGTACCATCATAATGAAGCAGAATTTGAAGCGCCACGAATCCACTTGTCAAATGAGCTGAACGAATTTCAAATTCAATATTTGAGTGCGGACTTTGCTCGGCTCTCGCGAATTTGAACGCTGTCGAGTGAGAGTCTTAAAATATTTCTGCTTAATTTGCCGCTGCAGCACTTATTAAATATTTGAAATTTGTGCAACAACTTAATCTATTTACCAAGTCAACAAGTGAAAGAAGCAGCAGAACTTGAAGCTACACAAAATGCAACCAGATTTAATGACATATTTTCTCGATTTTGAATATGCCAAACAAAATATGCGCCAGACACTTCTGAATACCCTAGAAGAAATTATTAAAATTGTGTTGCTGGAATGTTAGAAGAAGAGAATATTTCGAGTGTTCTAAAGCAGTTAAATTTTGGTTTCCGGTTCCGATTTCACATCCTACAAAATTTGCCTATTTTTAATGCACAAACTTGGTGTACTTTAGTTAAGAGGAGAATGCAGATATGTTTCCATATCTAACGATTTCGCATACTAGAATGAGACCTAAATTGGTATGTGAATAGCCTCACAACAAGCAACTCTCAAATTGCGTCAATTCATGGTATTCCGGTCCCCACTTTGTTTATATTTATATGCGTTTTATTTTTGGCTACAAAAGTCTTCTTTATTTTTTGTTTTTTTGTGAGTAAAATTCCTGCAATGGATTTTATGAAAATTTCTTGGAATTATGTGGGGCGACTAAATGGAGCGCCAAGCGCCAAGCGGAATACTTCCACAAGTTGCCCGTCATGTGGCAACTACCTGGCCCCATCTAAATATATATATATATATGTATTCGTTTGTGCCACAGTTGCCTGCTGCTGCCTGTCGGTGGCAATTTTTAGCATTTTAATTGCCCTTGGCAGGCTAATTGCGAAGACTTTGCTGAACATGCTTCAAGACTTCAAGACTTATTTGGCCCAGTTGCCGGCTGTCGGCTGTCGGCTGCCTGTTGCCGATTTTGCCAGTTAACCGTATTGCTATTCTGGCCAACCAAAAACTTTGAGTGCGACTAATAATAAAACGTTTTTCGCAACTGCCGTTGACAAGTTGAGCACAAAATGCGAATTTCGCCTCATTCGGCGGCTGTCATTTCGTTTATTGTTGTTGACTTTTTGCACCGGAAAATGATATTTGTGCAGCAGCAGCAACAGTAGCAGTGGCAACATTAAGCGCCTCATGTACGTTCGCAGTCACGTTTGGGGCATCAGGCACAGACGGTGACACATTTTGTCCCCACATTTTTAGTTCCATTTTGCCCCACACTATCCATCTCCCTCTCTCTCTCTCTTTCTCTCTTTCTCTTTGTCTCCCTTCCGGTTACCCTGCTGCAAAGTTTGCAGCACGCACCAAATGATTTGGCCAAAAAACTATTTATTGAAAATTATGGTATAATGTGCAGTCAGCTAGCTATGTTCCCCATTCCCCATCTTCCCCTGCCCTGCTTACAGCCCCTCTTTATTCGATATGTGTCCTCGCTTGTCGTGTGCTCTAAGCCAGTTTCACTGCCAAAATGTCAACGGTTGTCATAAAAGAAAAATGCTTTCAATTGGCTCTTCCATCTATTGAAAAGTGCGTGAAAATTGCTTTGGCTAAACTACCCTAGACCCCCTCCCCCCATTCTTCACATATCTTTCCACATCACCCCCTCCAACAACGTGTGCTTATTGATTCTTGGCTTATATATATATCTCAGTCGCTTTTCGGTTAGTTCTAAGAAAATACTTATATATTTTTTTTTGTATCGGTTTGCTTTGTTCTTTGGAAATCTAATTGATTCCCCGGGAAACTTATTGGGCAACATTTTTCATGGCAACTTTTCGTGTAGCCAGAAATAAAAATAAGACATAAAATATTTAATTGGGGTATCTAATTGGAAAACTTATCTTTAGAGGTAGAGGTTTAAGAAGTTGATGTATTTCTTGAAAATAATTTAAAATTATCAAGCTAAATATGTAAAATGTATGAAATTATAGTTTGGGCATTTCTTTTACAAGTTACACACAAAAATCTTTCTCCTTAACAATTTGCTTTTTGCAGATATTCAATTTTGTGTAAATTAAATAAAATAATTTTAATATCATTGTAAAATTCTAATCTAATTTAATTAAATTGTAAACATGGAAAATGTATGATGAAATATTATATTTGCATTCAAATGAAGGAAATAACGCAAAAATTACATTCATATTCAAAATAAATTAAGTATATTTGTCTGCATTTCAAAATGATGTTTATTATATTTATGTGAATATATATTTTATGATTATTACAAGTATAAATTTTGTGGCATGTGTGTTCCGCATTTTCACCATACCCTCTATATATATATATAAATCTATATATATATATGTATATATCTGAAATGTACCATGTGTGTGGCCCATAGTTCATTAAATACATGTTTGCCACTTGTTTGCACCTCCCCATCCCCGCCATATAATGTGACTTAATCCAGTGCAACGTCAAAATTTGTCAGTTTTGTAAGGCTTAGCGCATTATTAATGTTATTTAAAGTTTTTAGCAAATATGTATTTATATATACACACCAAAAGATACATATATGATGAGTGTGTTTGGCCATAAACTTTCTAAACATGCTGTCGTTCCTATGTCCTGTAAAAGCGAGCGCTCGAAGCAGGCATATTCGTATCAGCCTTTTGTGTCCTACTTTTGAAAATCTTATCAACATTTTTTTGCTTTCAATGGCCATAACTCTGTTAAAATGTTGACTCCAAATTCATATTAATATTATACTTTCGAAAATTTCTTTGGGAATGGACCAAAACTTTCCACAGATCAAGTTAGTTTTCTCCTACTGATAATAAGTAATTCATAATAAATTCTCAGTCACACATACTAAACCCAAGCAGACACTTTCACAGGGTAATTTCGAGTCGAGCGCTTATGAGTCGCTCTTCTGCTTGATGTGTTATGCTTTGTTTGTTTCTCTTGTTGGCTGTCAGAAATATTATTATTTGTAGATCTTTATGGGTCGTGAGGCGTTCTGTGTGTTCCTTCCGTTCCGATTCGTTTCGTTTCATGTATATACAGCAAGCATAAATATTTACACAAATATACATATATATATATATTTATATATATATACATTTTAAGTTAATTTTAATGCTTTTATCAAATGTATTTTCCTCTACACCACATCAAAAATGGGTTACAAGGGTTTACTCAAGTTGTGCCAAAGTATGTAACAGGCAAAAGGAAGAATTTCGATAACATATAGTATATATATATATCATATATAGATCAGCAACAACAGCTGTCAATCCGTTTGAACAAACCGATCTCAGAGACTATAAGAGCTAAATATTTTAAAATGTTTACCATAAACAGATAAATTTTGTTTCATTTATTGATAACTTTTTCTGTATCCGAGATATCGATATAAATCGACCATAATTTATAACATATGTCTTTCTACTTAGGTATATATATATATCTATAAATACTTGATAAACATCTGTTGAATCCCGTATTTTTTTATTTACCAAACTATACAGAGATAAATACAAACATTTTCTACTTTAAGTCATGGGCTCAGGGTATCTGCTAGTCGTGCTTTCTCGACGATAGCATTCGTACTTTTTTTATCAGATTGATGACGCAACATCCGCTGCTTGTGCCTTGATCTAGTTAAAATTAATTTGATTTAAAATAACCATTTTTTTTTTGCTCGCAGTCTGCCTTTTTCTGTCTGCCCGTCTGTCATCTGTCTGTTTCTTTTGATTTCATTAACTGCCGTCAAAATCATCGGAAATCAATTAAAAATTATTTATATACACATTAAGGATTTTGTTAACGTTTTGGTTGTTCTTGTTGTTGTTGTCATATTGTCCGCTGGTTGACCACAAATTGCATATTTTCAATTAGATTTTGAGCTGGCGGCAAATGGTTAGGGAAATGGGCACAAATGCATTTTGTCTATTTATTATTATGTCCGATAATTGTGCGGCAGATGCAAATCGAACGAAAAATCGACAAATGCAATTTGCTGTGTCATCGTTTTAATTGATTTAATTATGTCCTCGAATATTATTTTATAGCTTTTCATCGCACCTCACAAATGAAGTCGTTAAACTGAATGTATTTTTGCATTTTTATTGCTCGTATAAATGTCTCCTAAAAACTGATTATTAATGTTAAAATATTAGATTTGTTTTTATCAAATTTTCACTGTGATACATGTTTCAGATGATAATTATGAAAATTGGGGAATAGATTTTGAAATTTCTGTGAAAAAAATCAAAGCAGAATAAAATTCTATGTGAAAATATGAATATTACTATTAAATAAATTATATATATATTTTTTACTGACTACAGGTCAAGTATTTTTATATTTTTTATACTACTATGTACCATAAACTATTATTCAATAAATATAAAATGTGGCCTTCATCTACCTGCCATCTTACTAGCCTTTTGTTTTGTCACCTTCTGTCTCTATCTCTCTGTGTCTCTCTATAAATATAACTAGAATATTTCATCAAAAATTCTGTAGACTTTAAATTAGATGCAATCGTTTTTGTATAAAGCGATTCAAGTTAATAAATTTAACTGCAGTTGTATAAAATGAATATTCAGGTATTATGTAAACTGACAAGGACAACAAGCGTAACATTGTCGGGTAACCGCACAGGACAACATTTTGTTGGCCATGTTCATGTTGGCCCAAAACAACAGGCAACAACAACAATTACAATAACGAAAACAAGTTGTGTGAGTAATAAACAGAGCCACAAATGCGTTTCGAGGGCGAACACAGTTAATACAGAGAGGGATAGAGAGAGGGATAGAGAGAGGGAGAGAGAGTGCAAGAGAGGAATAGATAGAGTCATAGTCAGATGTAGTTTTTGGGGCTGTGAAGCCTACAAACGCTTGCCAGACTTTGGAAGGGGGCAGAGCAAGGCCAAAAGTTGCAAAGGGGGCTGCTAAACACAGTAAAAAAAAATGAAACCCTCAAAAACTTTTCTGTCTGAGAGAGAGGGAGATGGAGAGAGAGAGAGAGAAAGAGAGAGAGATAGTGTTGCAGGGCTTAATTAAAAGGGGAAACACGTCGCCTCGAAATCCAACGCAAAACCAACCGAAACCGAAAAACGCTGTCAATGCCACTTTTGGCATGCGCTGCTTGCGCATCTACTTTTGTGGCGCAAAGCTAATTTGCCACCAAAGAACAACAACAACCACAACAACAAAAATCAAAAGAAAAGCGAGGAGAAAAATTTGGCGAGTGTCAAAGTGCATGCGAAATGCATTTGCGGAACATTAATTGCATAAATTTCGACGTCGCTTTTAGAAGTGAGTGCACATAAATTTCACAGAGAAAGAGAAAGAGAGAGGGAGAGTCAAAGAGAGAGAGAGGGAGAGAGGGAGAGAGAGAAAGAAAGAGGTGCAAAAGTCATTAAATGTTGCTGCTGCATCTTTATGCAGAACTTTGAAACGCGACTGGGAAGAAAGGGTGAGGTGCTGAGGGGTGGGTTAGTAGAAGGGTAGTGCAGGGGGTGGCGGGTGTGTGTGGGGGTTGCGCTTGTGTTCTGTCATAATTTGATGCCTAACTGTGTCAGACTGGCTGGCTGGCTGCTGGTCGGTAGCTGCTTTCAGTTGCAAGTTGCAAGAGGTGCTCATGCATAAAGCATTTTGGCGCAGCTGAAAAGTATGCTATGAAAATGTAACTCAGACCTGTTGCCACACATACACACACACACAGACACATACCCAGACACACACAGAGGCAGTCGACTGGTTTTTGGGGCAAGCGCTTTAGATCAGTTGCCATTTCATTAAAATGCACGCAATGCCATCCAGTTTTTCATACTGCAACACTCACTTTTCGCCCACCTTTCGCCTTCCTTTCGCCCACTTTTCGCCCACTTCTTTCATTGCGTTTCTCGCTAAATTTTTGGACGTGCCTCTTTTTGTGCAACTTTAATTTAGCGTTATGCAGCATTTTTATGCACCATCATTTTGGAATGCATTCAGTTAAGTGATGAATATTTTTTTTATTTATTATTTTCTCACCTCTGAATGCCACTTTTTAATTGCAGTTTAAAGCTGCATTTAACGCGCAACTCGTAATTAATCAGCATTGTTGAGTTTCTGTGCAATTTAATTGACATCAATTAAGTTTATAAATAGACAAAACATTTTTCTCTTTTTTCTTTAGCTTTTTGCAGCTCATAATTGATTTTTTGTTTAAAATTTGACATTTTTTTAGCAACAACAAAATTAAATGCATTGCATTAATTTATTGATATTTTAATGAATGCAATTATGCATGTTTATTGCTTAAATCAAATGCGTGCTCAAAAATGTGATAAGCTGATAAAATAACAATCAATCTTAAGAGAAAAGAAATTTCATTTTGAAAGAAGAATAAATGTGTTAAAAATATTATTGGTAATTATTGTTATATAAAAGAAAAGGATTCCCTTAAACAACATAAATTCCATTGTGAAAAGCTTTTAACCACTTCACTTTCCACAGTGTAGCTAAGATCTAAAATCAAATAAAGTCCCATTATGAAAATCTTCACCCCTCTACTTCCTGCTGTCTAGCTAAGATCTAAGATGAGTATAACATAATTCCCATTATGACAAGCTTTTAACCCACTCTAGCAAAGCTTCAAGATCAATACAACATAATTCCCACAATGACAAGTTTTACACAGTCCACCAAAATTCTTAGATGAGTACAACATAAATCCCACTATGACAACCTTTTAACCCATTTGCTACAAATTTTCAACAACACAATGGCAGTAACCACAAAACAGAGAAAATATTTTGTTACTACATAACCCAAATATCAAACTAAATGGTAAATAATTCTGTCAAAACAAATCAATTTGCACAAGCACACAAAAAAAGTAAAAAATTCCCAACATAATCGAATGTGCACAAATCAAAGCACAAAGAGGAAAGATGAAAACAAATACAGCAAAATTCCAAATATCTCACACACGCACACACACACATGTGAGCTTTGATGAGAACTTAGTAGTTTTCGTTTGTTGTTGGTACTTTTTAAGCAGTGAAGCATAAATAGCTGTAAAATATTACAGTATAGTGTATGAAAACAAAAAAAAAAATATGACAGCACACAACAACGGTTGTTATTGCTGTTGTTGCTGCTGTGGTTGCATTTATTTTGAGTGGATTTATTTATTTGCAGCGCTACGAAAAACAAGGCAAATCAACTAAAAAATGCTCACGCCAGCAATAAAAACGAATGAGCATAAAAATATCCCCCAAAAGCACGTGCATTGCTTAACACACACATGCAAATGTGAACCGTGTCCCAGGTGTGGAAAAATTCACATAATCCGCTTCTTCTTGTTCAACAGCTGCAGCTTCACATGTATGGGTGTGTGTATGTGTGTGAGTGGAAGATGGCAGAGAGGAGACATCCCTCCATATGCTGTTGCTTCGTTGTTTGTCTGAATGTCTGCGTCTCTGTTTGGCAAATGCCAACTTTATTAGTAAATTTTGCAATGTGCATGCGTATGTGTATATGTGTATCGTTAATGCTTTGCATGCAAGTCAATAGCTGAAAGGCGGAAATCAAAGCTCATTGCTGATTGTGCTTTACATCTGTGTGTGTGCATGTTGTTGTTGTTTTTTTCTTGTTTTTGGCACATTTGTGTTTTTTTTTGTTCCCACATTCCATTTTTGCTCAATGAAACGCAAAGTGTGTTGGTGTGTCTGCGTTCAGGTACGAGAGCAGCCAAAGAGAGAGCGAGAAAGAGAGAGAGAGAGCTGCGAATGCTGTGAATTGCCAGCGCCTGTGCTGTTGTCTCTGCAGAGCTGTGAGAGCAATTTCCCTTTATTTCTGCTGTTACTTCAAATTACAGTGGTGCGCAATGTAATTGTTAATGCCGGAAATGTTGGGTTTTATTTTATGTTTGTTAAATTCTATGAAATTTAATTTTATGAGAGTGTGCTTAGCATATTTACTTGTTGTATTTATTAGTAGAATGTCAATTTATATTATTTTCAGTTGACTAGGCATATATAATTGATTATTAAACATTTATTCACTAAATTACTTTATGTAACCCCATTTTTAGTGGCTTCATTAGCTTACAATGCTTGGACATTATATCAACAAAGCACACAAGCAAAGCAAACATTAGAAACATTAGCACATCGTAAGCATAAATTTAACTGTGGCCATAAAAAATAAGGAAAAGCTCCCTAAACTAAATGGACTTGCCATTTAAAGCATAATAAAAGCCCCCAAAGGGCACAAGCCTGGGAGGTGGGGGAGGGAGAAGGGTAGGTTTGGGGCTGCCAACCTGTCTTAAGACAAAT
Source organism: Drosophila glabriapex (assembly GCA_035042305.1). Classification (NCBI taxonomy): domain Eukaryota; kingdom Metazoa; phylum Arthropoda; class Insecta; order Diptera; family Drosophilidae; genus Drosophila; species Drosophila glabriapex. The sequence continues at coordinate 4,460,148 of JAWNLN010000046.1, read as the reverse complement.
GGGAAATTATCGTTGATAATTGACCACAGTTGTGGAAACAAGGGGGAAACGGGGTGGAGGGAGTTGGGCGGGTGGTAGAATTTGGCTTGCGCCGTTTTGCGTGGTCGTCATTCAAAGTAAATGGACAATTATTATTAACTGCAATAAATTTCACGCACGCATAATTTACATACAAAAGCACGCGAGCATGATGTGCAGTGGAGAGGAGAGAGAGGAGGAGGAGTGATAAGGGGAAATGGTGGGCATAATCCACATCACGTACAAATCGTTTAAGTGCAACACATAATTGTTGAAGGACCGTTTTCGGCTAGAATAATTGTGTGTGCTCTGAGTGTGTGTGTGCTTATTTGTGTATGCTTAAGAGAGTGTGTAAGTGTGTGTGTGTCAATAGCAATTATGCTCAAGGGCTGAAAGCCGGAAATAGCCACGCTGAGAAAAATCAAAGGCAATCTAGCAAATTAATATCGAGTGAAATCCAAAATAATAAAAATGAAAATGATTTTTGCACTATTTTAAAAAGAGAATACTCCTTATAATAATTTAATAAAATCACTAATTATTAGAGCAAATCATTAAAATCGCTCAGTGTATTCAGATTTCTTTTGTGAAGTGAAGTAAAACTGTTTAGACTAAACTTAATTTCAGTTTTAACTACATTTAATTATTTCATTAGACTTTTAGTCTACAATCACACACATTAATTTTGCTCAGTGTATTCAATTCGTTGTGTGAATTCAAGTAAAACTATTTTAGACTAGACTAGTAGAATTTTTAACAAAATTTATTAAATGCAGCAGTTTACATTCGAACACACTTATTTCGCTCAGTGTGTGCTCAGTTAAAACGATTTACTCGAATATTTCAAGCAAATCTCACTAATTTCCCTCAGTGCCGATTAGTTTTGGTAATGCATTTAGTTAATGGCCGAAAGAGAGAGGGAGGTAGAGAGTTTATTTTTTTTTGCGCCTGGGCACGAAAACTTTTACCTTGACAAGTTTTACTTTAGCTGCCAGAAACAATGTGCAAAGAATTGAAAAGTAATTTCAACTAAGAAGAATATTTCCGAGGGTGTGTGTTTGTGTGTGTGTGTATGAACGCCCACGCTGAAAATCGATGTGGCCCAGTCATTGTTTATGTTGTAGTTGTTGTTGTTATTTTTGTTTAGTTCATTAGCGCGTTCTTTAATTGAATTGTAGCAATTAAAGTGCTTCAATTGATTTTAATCGGAAATTGTTCCCATTGTTAGCAGCAGCTGTTGGGTACAGTTAGCATTACAGCAGAGCAGTCGACGCTTCTGCCATTTATCGTTAATTGCATGACAGGCGCTTTGCTTCATTAACGCTGCCATTCAAATATCGAAAAGGAAATGTGCAATAATTTGCCTTAGGCCTTGAGGTCAACAGCAGCAGTGGCAACTATATCACACACACACACACACACAAACAACTTTAGTCAAAGCTCAACAGGCTGCTTTTTTGTTTTGTTACGCACACAAGCAAACAAATTTCCCCAAACACACAGAGAACACGAAAGTACCAAGCGTTCTCTCTTGGTCGCGCTCTTGCTCGCTCTCTCTCTCTCACTCTCTCTCTCCGGCTGCATAAATTGCTATGCTGCTTTTCTGTTCTATGCCTGCCGCAACATGCGCTCCAAAGCACCCATTCAGTACGCAACGAACTTTGCACGCAGACGGTTGACTTTTTGTCCGCTTTATTTTCCCAATCAACTTTTAGCTCTTAGCGCGTGAATATTAAAAAGAAAGAAAAAACGGGACTCCAAAAATAAAAGCACGCGCGCGTCTTTCACATGTGTGCAAGTGCGCGAGTGTGCGTGTGTGTGCGTATGTGTGTGCGTGAGTGTGTGTATTTATTTTTAAAAAGCGGCTAATGTAAAAGGTATAAGCGAAAGGAATTAATCCAAATCAAAATCCAAATCGAAATCGAAATCGGAATCTATAAATAAAGCAGGCCGGCTGCAGTTGACAAAGAATTAATACGAATAACGGATTAACGAAAGCAAGATGAAAGCGAAACTCACAAATCAAAAACGACAACAACAAATACCGCTGCTGGCAGCGACGCTTGCTGCGTTGCTGCTAACGGTAAATGTAGTCGCAGCCGCAGCTGATAGCAATTATGGCGCCTCATTCATATCAAATCCAGCTATATATGCATATACCGTTGCCAACCAGCAGCAACAACAACAAGCTGAAAACTATATCAATTTTGATACTGCTGCAAATGTGAATGGCAATTTGAACGTGCCAAGTGTGAATGGCAATTATCGCAATTTTTATTACACGGCCACGAAAATAGATCAAGCCACGCCCACCGCGAATTCCTCGCCTGCAGCAGCAGCAGCAGCTGTTGCATCGGCTCCAGTGGCTGCCACACAGCCAGCACCGTTAACTGGCTGCACTTTGGACCGCTTGGCTGTCTACAAGGTCATCCTGCACACCTATTGGACGAGGGAACTGTTTCCTAAGCATTATCCCGACTGGCGACCAACAGCCCAATGGACCAAGACCTTAGGTGAGCATTGGCGGGGCGGACAAATTATGAAATAAGGTTTTTGAGTGGCGAGCTTTTTTTTTGGCAATTATAGCAGCTATTTTGTGGCACTTATTTACATGCAATAAGTGTGTTGTTTTATTTTAATTGAATATTTATGTATAAAATATTTTATATTATTTCTGGTATTTATTTATGTTTTTTTTTCAATTGTGCTTTTATTCTGTTGACATTTGCCTAAAATAAATTTAACTTTTTCCTTTAAAATACGTATTTATTTTTGTTGCCTTCAACAAATTATATTCGCAGCTGTTTAATAAATTTGAATAACCACTGAAAATCGTTTGAATTATTAATTTTACATGCCTGATATTTTAATATACAAAACATTTTACTTGATATGTTTGTAAATAACATAAATTGAATTTGGTCAATAATTTGTACTTACTCATATACCAATACTTAAGCAATTTATTTATGTATTATTTAATATAATAGAATATTAAGCCGCAGGCGTATTTAATGCGTAAATTATATGAAATAAATGACCATAAATTGCTTCGGATACTTTGTGTTTTATTTTATTTATGTGCTATCACAAAATAGTTTAATCAAGACAAGCTGCTACCTAAACTGAAACTCAAACTTTGATTCGACTTAAGGCGCACTTGTTTTTCTGGCAGAAAATGTTGATGATAAAATCTTATAAAATTTGTGCCAGCTCAGCAACAAACAACAACAAATAACAAACAATAACAAAGCCGAAAAACGTAAAGACTAATTTGTCACAATGCTCGCAACTTGGCAGACATATAAAAATAAATCGAAAAGCAATTTCGCATCAAGTTGAGATAGATTCCTTATTTCATTCGTAGATGTTGTTGTGGTTGTTGTTGTTATTGTTGGGTTAAATAGATATATGTATATTGAGACCGGGCCAAAATAGATGAGATACAGATATAAACACAGATAGCAGATATATATTTTGGTTCAAAAAAGGATGTGGCCGGGAGTGGGAGTTGTAGTCGAACGAATCTTTGGCCGCATTGGCATGTCGCTTGTCTTATCATGTTTTTGCAGATTTAGCTGTCAATTTATAGCACACATATAGAGCAAGATAGAGAGGGAGAGAGAGAGATAGAGAGGGAGTGAGCTGGAGTTGAAGCGAGAGTAGACAAGTAAATCTGACAGCCAAACAAGCGTTGCCTACTTACAAGCACACACAGCGGATACACACACACACATCAGACACACACACAAAACAGCACACACACACATACACTCAGAGAAAACACAGTATGCCATAAAAAAGGATAAGGCCAGTGCCTAAGAAATGCGATTTGTACGTGCTTATGCGCTATATGCTCGTCTCAGCGAAAGCAAGAAATAACGGAATTGAAGTAACACACACAGGAACATTTGCTGCTGAGGTGTGACGAAATTTTAATACTCTTGTTGAGCTTTGAATTTTTCATAAATCATAAGTTGGTAAACAGTAAGGATACATTTTTATTTTTGTTTTATTTTTAAATAAATTAATTTTTGAATAAATGAATTTGATGAATCCAGTGGAATATTTGTGTAGTTTTTATCCTTTGATATTTAAATTATAGTTCCAATTTCGCAACATTAATAAACATATATTTGAATACACACATTTATTAACTTTGATAACAAAAAAAACTATCGCAAGTAAAAAGTTTAAATTGTTAAATAATTTTTAAATAATTTGTAAAGTCAACGACAACTCATTTACCACAAGGCTCGCCAGGGTATCAAAAAGGCGACAATAAGAAATTGGCTAAAGTTTGCTGCTGCCGCCATCAGCTGTTGTTTTTGGCACTGTTTCTCCGCCTTTTCTCCTGCTCCTCTACTTCTCCACCCTGTTGTTGTTGTTGTTGCTGCGGCGCTCTGTTAACTTTTTGATGTTATGATTTCTTTTTGCTGCTGTTGCTTTGCGCTTTGCGAAGAGTTTTTCAAGATATATTTCAGCGACGGCTGCTTATTTATTATTTTGTTTGTTATACCAGCTGAACAGTGGATTATAATCTGAGCGCAAGACACACACACACACGCACACACACACACAAATATTGTAGCTATATAAATTATGAGATAATTTACAAACTGCCCCAAGCTTGTTTAACCAGAGAAGTATATGTATCCACCTCTCTTTTTAAAATATATTCCAATTAAACGCAGTTAATTTAACTGAGTAGTTTTATGAATGCATTTTGTGGCTCGTCTCTTTGCGGTTTATTTTTGTTCAGACGCTCTCAATTCACTTCGGTGGCTTGTTTATTATGCCGGCGTGGTAATTTATAGTATTTGCCACTGGAACACATTGCGTATGCGTGATTTATATGCAACTCTTGTCCGAGTGCTGAGAGTATCCACAGATTTACAGTCTCCATTCTATCTCTCTCTTTTAACTATTGTAATATGTAGTTTACACTGCGTATCTTATAGATAAAATATCGAGTTCACAATGCTCGCAAACAATTCGGGCGATAAATTTTAGTGCCTAATTCGAAATTTAAGTGCCTTCGGTTCCGATTTGTGAATTTCTGTAAAATAAACTTTTTATTTTTATTTTCCTCAATTCTTTATTGTGCTGGAGTAAATAAATGTTGATATAAGATACAAAAAAAAATGTAAAAATAAATCAAATGCTTAAAACTTAAGCATCTCATACGAGAAGATGCCAGCAAAATTGTAAAAATAATACTTTTTACGATTTCTGACACAAAATCTTGAAATGTTTTCACATTACATATTTGCTTCTCAAGTGCAATCTATTTGTCAATAAATAAAATAGTGTATATATGTGTAGAACATGAAAAGTATAAAAACATGTTGCAATGAAAAATGTGTATATGCTTTGCAACTGTTTTCCTGCGCATAAAATATTTAGAGAAAGTGTTTTTTTGCCACTTGAAACTGAACTCATCTTGAATCGAACTCAATTCAACTCACTCGTGGCCCAGCAGCAGCAACGTTTAGTTAAGCCAACGGCAACTTAAACGAATAGTGGCATTAAAGCGCAGTAAGAATGCTCCAATCGAGAGTGCTCGACTTGGACATACCCTTAACCGAACGGTCAACTCCAGAGTTCAATATGAAAAGACATTTTGGTTAGCAAAATCTGTGCTTCATAAAGATTGGAATTTGTTCATTTGTCTGGGTATATTCTAAATCAATTGTTTATACTTACTTCTATTACATACTTACTCCCAACTTCATCATGCCCTACTTACACATTTTTAACTGGCATCGGGCATAAAAACGGAATCGAGTAGCTCAATGCTGCACTTGGGACAGGAGTTGAATCTCCGACGAAGTCAGAGGGGCAGTGCCAGAGGCAGTGGCAGCTTCCTGCCTGTCATATCCTGTTTATATATAAATTTCAGTCTCCCTGCTCGTTGCTCAGCATCCGTTACACTCGAACTGGTTTGCAATGAGGACAAGCAGACCTAAAAACTATCCCGGCTGCATTTTTTGCTTTTGTTATTGCTTTTATTGCTGGCAGCTCTATCTCTATCTCTGCATTTTTTTTAGCGTGGGCGTCGACAAATTTATTATGAATGTTGAAAAACAAGCTGCGACTGCAAATGCATTTCTTGTGTGCTCCCTGCGCCAAGTCAAGGTGCCCAAGTCGCCGGTCTCCATTCCCGCCCAGGCCTCTTCCTGTTTTCATTCGCATGGAATTGTTAAATTTCATTTGGCGGCATCGTTGTTTGCCCTGGCGACTGTTGTCCCCAATTTCGGGCCAAAGTTGCTGCTTGTTTTTGTCGCAAATTAAAAGCGAAATAAAGTTTTTGCTGTTGCCACTGGAACCAATCAGCGGCCGATCACGATCTCGATTCCGTTACACACGACACATTGAGGCAGTTGCAAAATGCCAGCTGACATATTTTTCCATATCCAGCACAAAATTCTGGAAGGGGAAGTTTGGTTTACACACCAATTGAAGCTATGAGATGGGCACTTTCATTAATATATATTTTTATATATTATTTGCTCTGCTCTTTATTTACTAATCATTAAGCGGGCAAACATAGTTTGATATTTATAATTTTTTGTACAAGTGAAATTCTTTAGTATCAATTATAATTATAGATCAATACTTTTTCCGTTTGTAAATTTACACAGGCCATTCCAAAGTTATTCAATTGTTGTTAAATAACTTTTTCCTTTTACGTAGGGTATCTCAAAGATGTTCAAGCAATCGAATCTCCAATCCTTGGACTCTCTTTCGCTTTTCTAGTTGTATTTGTTATGCTTTGGGTTTATTTGCTTTTGGAGCTGGATAGTTTTGAGCAACGGGGGCATTCAACACTTTTTGTTTAGCTTTTAGCGCGCAACTTTTCGTTGAAAATACATTTTTGCAGTTTTTATTGCAATTGCCAAGCTCTTTTTCTGTTTATTTTTTTTATTTTGTTTTTGTTTCTGCTTCTGTATTTTTACAATTCTCAACCGCTTTCGACAGGATATGCCAGGCCTTGACAATATGCATCGTGGCATATCCTGGACTGCAAATGAAATGTTTCCCAATTGCATTTCGCAGCAGGTCCAACACAAAAACTTTGATTTCACATCAATAAAAGTTGCAATTGGGTTTTATGTTTTAAATAAGTGAGATAGAGTGGTTAGGGATGGGGTCTGTTTCATTAGAGGCAGCGCAAGTTGCAAATTAATAGCGGCCTCAAAATCAACAGCGCGTAGAACAACAATAATAGCCAGCAACTGCTGCAGCAGCTGCTGCTTCTGTTGTTAAGTAAACACAAATGTGCTAAGTGCCCGCAATCCATACAATTGTCATGCAGTTGACCAACACACACATCCCCCTTCCACCCGCCACCCTCTAACAACTGCCACATTTAGTTGCTGCCACGGCAACGTTAATTGCCTGCGTGGTCCGGCAATTATCATTGTTTGAGTTGTGCGTGCTGCTCTTCCAGTTGCCTGCTTGCCTCTTGTTTGGTGTTAAATGCTGTGCCTCTGGCAATTTTCACGCCTCGTGTTTTATTGTATAAGCCAGCCCCAAGTAAAATGCGCTCAAAAAAAAAAAAAACAAAAAAAATAAAAATTTGTTTGTGTTGCTTGCTTCTGGCAAATTAGTAATAAAAAGCTTTTTGCACAAATGTGTGCTATATAAATATAACATGTGCCCGCCTAATTCTAGCTGAGTGTGTGTTCTACTTTATGCACCCCAGAAGACACTCTCACACACATACACACTCACATACACACACACATAGAGAGAAGCACTCGAGCTTAGTTTTCGCCTGACTTTTCCTGTCCTGTTTCATGTCATTGCACCTTGGTTATTATACACTACACGTCGAGGGTACAGGAGTATATGGGCTATGTTATGTTGCTATCTGTTCAGCTTATACAATATTACGTCTTTACACAACTTATCGAAAGAGTTTTCTTTCAATATCTTCGTACCTCTTCCACTGCAACCGTGTCAACACCCGCTTTCAGCCAACAATAGAGTATTGCTCAGTCGCTTATTCTCGAACGTTTCTCTACTTTTGCTTGCTAGGCAAAAAGTTTCGTAGCGCTGCTGCTCTCGTAACAAACTTTAAATGTTTGCCATTTTTTACACGCACTCAACGAGCGAAAAAGCAAAGAACTCGACCAAAAAAGTTTCGCAGACAAAGAGATGAAATCATAAGGCGCTTGTCTGGCTTCGATCAAACTGGGGAAACTACAATAGAAAATTATTTATGGGCTTGTGTGTGTATATTTCTTGAGTAACGGTACAAATGCTCTTTCCTTGTGCAGTCTACTCATAAACATAGTCCTCAAATTTTGGATTTGTTGAAATATAGTTTTTTTCGTTATTTTAAATTGCTTGGAAGACTATATATTTTACAGCTACAAATATTTACTATTATTATTATCTTATTATTTATATTATAAGTGCGTCACAACTTATTTAACAACATTTTTATCAATATCTGCTTCAGATGTTATCTTCTTAGGCACGTGAAACTCAAAGTCAATATGCAAATTTTGTTGCTGCTGCAAACTTGACAATTAAAATACATATCTTAATAACTCTTTGAACAGTATTCCAATATATTTTCTTAACAAGAAAGTTCTTCAAGCTTTTAATAAAGTTGCAAAACTTGCATAAAAAAATCACACAAAAAAAGAAGAAGCAAAATGAAGTCCCGCAGACAATGAGAAATATGAATTTATATCTCGGTGCTGATTACGTTGACTAACTGCAGATTGTCGGCATCTCAAGAGAGCTGTCGCTGACTGTGTGCGTTACAAACATCATTACAAATTCATAATACTCGCACACCCGTCTGTATATATATATATATATATATATATATATATATATGTATACCTGTGTGTGAGTGTGCGTATGTCCTGTTCCCAAAAGGACGCACGCAGACAAAAAATCATGGCACAAACAACTTGTGGATGGGGTTCGTTGCTGGTGCGTGGCTCCTCCATTCGCTGCAGCATAAGTACATTAATAATAAATGCAAATTTTATGCTTTCGTTTTTTTCTGTCTTTTCTTTTCTTTGTGAACTTCTGTTTGGGGAGAGAGGGTGTGAGTGGATGGTGTGTAGGGGGGTGTGGGTAGTCAGTTTTCCGGCTACTTGCAGGCTACTTAGTTTGCCCCAAAGTGTTATAATTAAAAGCAAGCGTTTCGCATTGCGCCCCTGCGACTTTGATGTGAGTTGGGCCAAGGCATTGGGCAACAGCTACGCCTCCTAAGACAATCACCAACGCACCCCACCACGCCCACTCGCTGCCAGATACTGTTACGCCGCTGTAAGCTGAGCCGCGTTTTGCAATTTTTACTTGTCGTCGTGGTAAATCACGGCAGGCCACCAAGGCAAACAAATTTGTTGTATAACATTTTTTCTGTCTTCTGATACCCTAACGTTGGGTGTTTTTGTTACTTAACTGATTGTGTTTGTGATTGAGATGAAGAAGGCAGCTTTGAACCTAAAATTAGTATATATATGCATGTAAATCAGGTAGCATTTCGTAAGCGTAAAGATACCGGTAAAGCTTATCAATTGGTTCCAAAATTGTTGTGTATTCGATTCAAGGAATAATAATATATGTTCATGTAACTGGTTCTCAGCGAAATTTAAATGACTTAAGTTGTGGTTTCGATTCCAGCTAAACAAAATCTTACATAGTCTATCTATGCAAACTATTCCTTCAGGTTTAGATCTATAGCTATGCAATTGAATATTGAGGTATATAAAACAGTGGATTAGTTTGGAAGTTTAGAATATTATATTATTTATTTATTTGCCATCTGTCACTTCTTCTTGCAAGAGTATTCAAATCTTTGCAGAGAGCTATGAAAACGTATCTCGTCCTTCTTCTTCTTGGTGTATATTTTGTTGTCCTTTTTATGCGTGCTTCTTCTTTGCTATTTTGAGCATTTACTTGCATGAATAAATTTTTTTGTTCTCATTCTTCTTGTTCTGCGTCTTGGACTACTGGTTGGGGCTGCATGTCTTTTATGTCTACACATTTTGTGCTATGTCAAATTCGTGTCATTATTCATTCATACATGATTAGGCAACCGAAAACGAACACGAAACACAACAACAACAACAGCAACAACAATAATAACAACAAAACAGACAACAGACAACGTACAGGTTTTGAATTACACGCTGCCAAGGAGCGTTGGACCCGAGGGGGTTGCCAACACACTGCAAAAAAGAAAAAAAGGGAAAGAGAGGAAAAACCACTGATGGATAGTCAGCGGGCCAGTTTATTGTGCAGTTAGGGGTAGTAGGGGCGGGGTAGACGACAGGCGTGGCAGCACTGCCAAATGGAAATTAATGAATGAAATTTGATATACTGTCAGTCGTTGTTATTGCTCCTGCTCAGGGTTACCAGCCTCATCAGTGCATAATTTAATTTATGCGCACGTGCTGCAGACACGCCAAAAATTGCCCGGCTTTATTTTTAATACCAAATATATGGCCACGGCTTAAACCAATTTTAATTTGTCATTTATTTTACATTATTATAATTTGTATTTTCTTTATCAATTACAACAATAATTCGATGATTTAACAACTCGAGCTTAAAGGGGTTAACCAAAAAAAGAGAAAAACAGGTCACCGCAAAACTTGTTTTATTTTTAACCCTTATCCAAATTGACATAAATTAGCTGCGCTAATTGCAAATTAAATTGCACAATTTTGTTTTTGTAACAGAAGCAGCAGCAGCAGCAGCAGCAAAAACAAAATGTGTGTAATGTGATTATATTATTAACATGATTTCAATTTAATTATATATCAAATGTGCATTCAATTTGCTCATTTCGCATATTTAATTTTCAGTACAAAATGTGGCTCAGCCAAATTTTAATTTTAAAAATATTATGTGGGATTTGCATATAATTTTTTTCTAAATGGATTTTTAGATTGATTTGCCTTTCATACAATTATACGAGAATATTGTGAAATGTTAAAATAAGTTCAAACTTGACTTTAATAATTTAATCCCACAAGTAGCTTAAAGTCATTTTGGTAAAAAATGTTTATACTGTTATCTTTTGAACTTAATATGCCAAAATAATTGCCATGTCATAAAATGTTGTTTGTTTATTTTGCCTGGCAATGTATTCATAATTTTTTTAACAACCTTTTAAATGCATATAATATTCAAATAAAAGTAAATTAAAACATGCAGTCGTTGGGCAATGATTGACTAACAGATACTCTTTGAAATACAGATAATGAAAGGGCTTGAAGATATTGACACTGATACAGATAGAGATTTTGATACTGATACGGATACAGACAGTTATACAGATATTCATAGAGACGTTAATACAGATTTTGATTAAGATACTGATACAGATTCTTGTACAGATATAGCTACAGATACAGAAACAGATATATATGCAGCTATAAAGATACCCTTAGAAATTCTCATACTGATACAAAAATGTTCATACAGAACTCGTACAAATACAGATTAAGATACCGATGCAGTCACATAAACAGATGGGTATATTGAAATTTATAATAACTATTGAATAATATATATAAAATATTATATTTTGTATAAAATAACCCACTCACTCATTCCATAACTAGGAAAGCGTATCACAAAGGATTCGCTAGCTGCTGTAGCAAACTGAGTCTTACTGTCAATACAACCACATTTATTCAGTATTCGCGCATTTATTTTATTACAGTGTGCATAACAATCGTGACATTTTAATTGCAATATTTATGACAGGATATTGCAGGCAGGAAATAAAAATCATGAATGTCAGCTGGTGCTTAAAAGTTGCACACTTTTTTCCGTTGCTGGTTTAAATGAAATATTTACGCAGTTGACAATGTTATTGTGTTATGGTTATTAATTGTCGAGCGATTGTAAATATAATAGATTGTTATAGTTTGTATAGTTTTCGCACAACATTTGTTGTTTGAAAGAACGCAAAAGTACATTTAAAGTCGAAATCAATTTGATTGGAAAAACAGATACACTAATTAAGTGTCACACATAAATCAAGAGCTGCAAATCGGCTCATTAATAATGCATTTGCATTTTGCCGCAGTCAAATGCCGAGAAAACCCTTTTTTCGGGTTATTTATGACATTGCCACCCATTCCACCTCCTGCAAAGTTGCAGCCACAGAGAAATGCTCGAGCAAAAACAGCAAAAATTTGTGGCTAAAATCTTTGAGTTGCTTTTCAGAGTTATGTCTGGGACCAAAAAGTTACAGTTGCTGCTAATGGCAGCCTAATTATGCTGACCACAACGAACGAGTGGTTGTCCAAAATGTAAAACCCTTTGCAACACTTTTACCCTCTCCTTCTGTCTCTCTCTCTCTCTCTCTCTCTTTCTTCTTCTCACTATCTCTCTTTCTCTCTGTTTGGCTGTCTGTCTGTCGCTCGGCTATAAATTTTTGCTCATTGCTTTTCGCTGGCAACTTTAAGACGCGCACACCTTTGGGGAACTACATAAATCTTTGCCAGGTGGGTGCGTTATGCGTGTGTGTGTGTGTGGGCGTGATTCTCAACCCGTAGACAACCCCTGCAATCCACGATCCACAACACCCCCAACCCCAATCCACACATTAAGAGGCAGACAGCGCGCAGACAATATGCGTGTGGCAAACGCACAAAACTTTGTCTGTCTGCGTGAAATTTGCGCTGATTGTGTGGGTGCGAGCTTGAGTGTGCGTGTGTGCGTGTGTGTGTGTGTGTGTGTGTGTTTGGGTGGGTGTGACAGCCTCGTCTATCTGTCGCATCGTCTCACTGTCTGTTGTGTCTGGCATTTTCGGATGCGCCCCACGGCTTGCCCTCTATGAGAAATGTCTACAAATTATACCACGCAAAGTTGCCGCTTATTGAGCGCCTCAATAAAGGGCATTGGCTAAGTAGGTATTACAACTTTTGCATCAAGTTGGGAATAAGACCAACAAACACGTTGAGATCCCGCATTTATCTGACTGCTTAGCGAGTTTTAGACTCTATCACTGTTTCAGCCAGGTTGCTAAAATGAATAAAGTAAAGGCAATTTATTGATTTTAAATAATATGTTGTTACTTTTTTTAAGCATATTATTATTGCTCTAGTAAATGGTTTTGAAAAAGCAATATTGAATTGAGGTTGCGGTTTGAAATTTAAATCGACAAAGTTTCTTTCATATTTCTTGTCTTCGCAAATGTCTGAGAATAGATTTAAATGTCAAGCATTTGTGATGGATAATCATTTCTTCCCCATTTCCTCACTTTAAGCATTTTTATTCTATAATCTGAAATATATTTGCCAATACACTTCAATTATGTTATAAAGCAAACCAATTTCCACATTTTTCCTTATCTGTCTGTTTGTTTTTTTTTTTGTGTTGCATGCCCCAAAATATAAACATTATTTGTAACATTTTTATGGCATTTTTTGCCACGAAAAACACAAACATATATAAAATAAGTATGTATAGATTTTGGTTATGTTGGGGCACGCGTGTCTCTGGCTCCTTATCGCAGCGAATGCGACAATTTAACACAATAATTAAGGAAGCAAAGGAGCAGCAGAGCAGAGCGGAGCAAAAGACCCCAAAGTCTTCAAGTATTAAATATGATATTTATATACAAGTATTGGAAAGAAACTCCAACGTCACAACAGCTACGTGACATGTCTGAATAAATTTGTTGTCGTTTTTGTCGTTGTCTTTGGCTCGGGGCAATGGCGGAGAAGGAGACGCCTCGCATCGCATCGCATCGCATCAAATTTGAGTGGTTGCAATGAAGCAATAAAACATAAATTCATTTAATTAAGCAATTTTATGTGGCAAGACAAAAACGTTGAAATAAAAATAAAACTTAACAAGCTGCAAGCGAACCGAAAGCAGCAGCGCAAAAGTAGACGAAGAATAAGCGTGGAAATAGACAAACGGGGGCTGGCCAGGCAAAAATGGTAAAGTTTTTGATAGTGAGCAATTTCTACGCATTTGACCCAAGGGAGTGGCAATATTTTTGCGTCAGTAATGGCAGGAGAAAATAACGAGTGAGCGAACAAGTTAGAATGCTCGAGTCGATAGAGCTCGACGAGGAGATATCCTGGACTAGCTATTGGCACTATTCAATATTTTTTGTTAAACGAATTCGGAGTTTCTTAACTGAATTCGTTCGAAATTTTAGAGTTGGTCAATAATGTGTATGTATATATTATATATCAATTCTTACACTGTATCTTTTCAATTGTTTATTTCATTGCTATTGATTATAGATTTGTATCGATAGAGGGAAAACAAGTGCAATTATCGAGACAAATAAAATAAAATGGATCTGCGTACGGAATAACAGAACTTATATTCCAAATTGGAAGTTTCGAAGTCTAATCGTCTCTCAGAACAGCCTGTTCATACTCATAGAGAAGAACCTTGGTAAATCGACTCGATTACTAATGCACATCATGCATATATCCACCTTATAGGCTCGGTGATGCTTCCAGTCGTCAATGAACAACTTCCCATGCACCCCTAAGGGGTGCAGAGGGCAGAGACAGAGAGAAAAATCTAAATGGAGCAACTCCTCGGAACATCAAAGCTGTGTGCTGTGTGAAAATTATACAACTTTTCATTTTGATGGGTGGCCAGGAAGCGAGACTCAATTTTTATGGTCAATCAGGCGTATAATAAGATAAAGTCATTGCAATCACACTGAATGATAGATATATAGATAGATGGATGAGATAAGTTCAGATGCGATGAAGGCAACTCAAATACCAAATTAACCGTTACAAGTGACCCAAGTGGGGCAGCAGTCGGAAGTAATTGCAATGCATTTCAAATGAGCCGCAAGGTAAGAACCCATGAAGTCAGCCCGACAGAGAGAGACTCGGAGAGAGAGATACACAGAGAGTAAGAGAGAGAGAGAGAGAGAGAGAGAGGGAGGGAGATGGAAAATGCCACTCAAGTGATTTTAATGCGCTCAGCACAAACAACAAACAGCAAAAACCAGAAACAATAAACAAGAACGCGCAAGCAGCACGCCAACTTCAAAGAAAACACCAAAATTAAATGAGATTTTATTTTTTTTAAAAGAAATATTACCCAACAATATTAAGTAGATACTTTTACGGCAGCTTCTTGCGAAGTGGCGGCGCGCAAAAAACCCTTGAAGAGAATTAAATCAAAATTCTGCGGCAATTGCTAAACCAATTACAGTTTGGGGTTTTGTTTCGGAATTGGAAAATACGGCCAGATGCGGTTGAAATAAGGGTAAAAAGGGCATATGCTCTTTGATATAAAGCATAAATATAGAAAATCGAATAAGTTTTCCTTGCTTCATAAATATTTATCGAATGATTTTTAGACCTGTTCTGAACACATAGAATGTTAAGTAGATCTTCAAAGTCGGCGGATTTTCCTTACAAACCAGTGCTTAATTCTTTTAGCCTTAGCCCCAACTTATCAAAAGTCCCTCTTGTTAAAAACTGATTGCCCCTGCAACATGTGATTAAGTTATTTTCGTCTATTAGCACGGCATCAATTCAAGACACATTTTAAATGCGTCGAAAGTTTGGCCAATAAAAATCATACAAAAAAAGAAGCAAAATACGAAAAGTAAACGAACAACTTGAATGTGCAAGAAAATGTGCTAAAGCGTTCAAAAATATACTTTCCTTAGGGTGTTGGGTGTTGGGTGCTGGAATGGCGGGGAGGGGTTTGAAAAGTAAAACTTGGCTAAGCGTAAATAAAGCAAATAAACTTAACACAAGCAGCGCCAAGCGCCCCCAAAAAGTCAAGTTGCCTAAGCTGCTGTTATTTTTGTTGTTGCTTTTGGGGCGAAGAAACTTGTGCCCAAGTTTTTGGTTTTGAGACAGTTTAGAGTTTGCTTAGCAGCCAAACAAAAAACCATAGCATACAAAACGGGGCGTGTTTCTTGGGTACCGCAACAGCAGCAGCAGCAACAGCACCAGAAAAAGACTAAGCAGTAGCATCAGCAGCAGCAGCAGCAGCAGCAGTCGTTGTTGTTGCTGGTGTGAATAATGTTGCTGTTATTTATGCCTCAATGCGTCACGCTCCCCGCCCTTTCTTACCACTGCCGCAGCCGCAGTGGCAACAGCAGCAGCCCTACGCAGTATGCCAGGCCGTGGTAGGAGAAGAAGAAATTGCAATTTCCACGCCCAAGTTTCGGGCACTTTCACTTTATGGCACCACACAGCACAAAGGACAAGCAACGCTGCACTTGAAAAAAAATTGGTATATATTCCCCAGAAAAATAATCAATTACAATAATTTCTATATTTACAAAATAAATTTCTTAAAAATAATTAATTTATATTTTCCCAAAAACAAGCACATTTCAGTTAAATAAAAAATGAAATCCTTTTCTTAGACCTCAAAAATAATATCTGCATGGAAAACAGCTTTAAACAATCTATAATCTATAATCTAATCTAGTTTGTAAATACTACAACTCAGATACATAATTCTTCTAAAAAGTAAACAATTTTCAAAATTCTTTTTATATGTTTTTCTCAGTGTAACTGCTGCACTTTAAGTTTTTAAATACGTTATATCTAAGGCTCCGAATGTTTAAGTTCTAGATTATATTAAAAATGCTATATTTTGTTTTTCTCTCAGTGTAGCTACTGCTGCTTTTTATTAAAAGTTTTCTTGGCCAACAACAATGGGCACATTTTTAAAGTGTTTTTTATTGTCGCGTTAACCGACCGCAACGACTCGAAGCGGCAGGGGCGGGTACAATAAATGGGCGGAGATGGGGGGATGGGCCTGGCAAGGCGCTAACGCTGCCGCTGCCGCTGCGTAAGTGTAAATTATTGTTAAGGTCAGAAACTTTTCTCACTCACCAACTTTGTTTTTGTTGCTTTTGTTCTTTTTTTTTGTGACACAAGTTTCTTTTGACTAGTTTTCATAAATTTTTTTCGTCTTTTTTAGTAGTTTCGTCCTTAACTGGGCTATAAGTTAATGTCTTTAAGCAAAGCTGGCAGCAACTGTATAATTTTTGAGCACATTTCACTTAATTAACGTGTTCCGAAAAGCGCTCATAAAAATGCCACATTAACTTACAATTAGCACCGCCGTTTCCCCCATGGCCATTTTAACGCAAAGGTCAACTATGCAGTACGACACAAACAACAACCAACCTCAGCCCTTAATTGTCTCACCCCCAGCCGCACCCGCACCGGCACCCTCCCCCGCACTCCATGCAAGTGAAAGTGGAATAAACTGCGTTTGTTGTTTGTTGGCGCTGTTGGGTTTGCTTCTTTAAATAAAAATTTATGTGCAGCCCAAAAAACACTTTTACTTTCCTACCAGCCTTAAGCTCTGCCATGTTCAGTCTGTTGGTAGCCTTGCCACTGCTCCGCTCTTTGCCCTCATTTGACATTTGAAATATGTTGGCGCTTTTTATGTCGGTCAGCCGGGAACAGCAATTAAATGACACTGCCCAAAGGCGTAGTCACTAAAGTCCGAGCAAAGAACCCTGTATTTTGTATGTAGTCTTAACCAAATACTCTCGAGTCAAATTATGAACACTTATTAATATTGCTAAAGTAAATATGCTGCTTTATTTAAGCTGTCTCTTAAATTCTGAAGGGATGATTCACTTCAGATATGAGTTTACTGGGAAAACTCTTCCTTTCCACAAAACCAAAGCAAGAAGCAGCAGCTGCAAAAAAAAAGAAGAAAGATAGATGAGTGTCCAGTCGAGTTTAAGAATAGTCCTTAGGCTATGGTATTAAAAACTGCAAGCACAACAACAACTACTGTTATAAATTCTGGCTGACAACTGTACTATTTCATTCGCTCTCTCTCTCTCTGACTCTCTCTGTCTATCTCTCTCTGTGGAGATATCCAGCTGACAAGTGTACTTTATGGTAGTGTGAGCCGCTTGCTGTCGCTGATGGCCTCGTATGATTTGTAGCCGACAATTGGGAGATATTTTAAAAGGCTCCGCCCAACTGGGGCCTCCAAAAAGCGTCTACAGCCTGCAGGGGCAAAAAAAAAAAACAAAAATGGAAAAAAAAACTGACAGCAAGCTGAACTGAATCAACATCAAATTTTAATGCCACTCATAATTTTTTCATGCACACAATGCGCAAAGGTTAAAAGTGCTACCAAAATAACTGCGATATCAGCAAATTCTCATACACATTTATGTGTATATTTGTATGTATGTGTGTGTGTATGTGGCACATTAATGCTGTAAAGAAATGAAAAGTTTTCGTTGAATTGCTGCGGCTCAGTTATAGCTGAAGTTTCTAATCGAAACCAGACGCTGTATCTGAGATGAGTGGGTCACAGTGAATGGGTTAAGGGTAAATGCAGTTAAGAATGCCCTGAACAAAAATCTTAATGTTAAGGCTAAATTAAATTATAAAAAAGTAAGAATGATCTAGCGAAAGGGTGTTTGACTTGCAGATAGCCTGAAACAAAGTCTACCAATTTAAAGGCGCACAGTTGATGAGATGATGATGATTAGAAGGATATGTTCCTATAATTTAAACCATAAATTGAGACAAAGTTGATCGATGTGTGGCAGATAGAGAGATCGGCTTATTGTTTTAGACGGTTAGACAGAAGTATGTATATTAAATCGAGTCTAAGATATTTCCCTCATATTATAGCCTTATACAACTGTATAATAGTTATTATAGTATTATAACTTTTTTAATTTCCTTATATAATCATTCTCGCCATAAGCTGAGCTTATTTCTTGATTAATTGCTTGCCTCTTAACAATTTGAATTCATTCTTTAGTTACATCCCAGCTGTCTCAGTCACTGTCACAGTTTTACTGTCCAGGCAACTTATCCCCAAAGTATAACTGCAACCGTTCTCATCACTGATAAAGCTACAAAATACAAAATACAAACAGAAAAAACAACAACTACGGAAAAAGTGCCCATACAGTCTGAATATGGCATATGCCATTAGGTTTTTGTGGCCAACTTTGAGTGCGCAACTTTCTCAAGAGGGTTATACACAAAAAGGCTCAAAAGGGTTCTGCTGATTGTTGTTATTATTATTGCGTCGTGTAGGGGTGTGTGTGTGTTTGGGTGTGGGTGTGTGGGTATTTCGGAGAGCACCATTGAGTTATGTGCGACACAGTAAGCAAACAAACAGTAGAGGAACACAAAAAAAGCAAATTGATTGTTGCATTGCTCAGTTTTGTTTTCTTTCGGTTATTTTATTTTCTTTTATTTATTTATTTATTTATTTTTGTTGTTGTGGAGTAAGGTAAATGCGTTGCTTTACAATACATTTGCAATTTGAGATCATAAAAATTGATGTGCCTCCCATAACACAAAGGGAATGTTTTTTGGGGACTTCTGGGTGAACTGAAGTGATTGCCAGCCTGCGAGTTGTGCTGGGTATAAATATCATTGAAGCACCTCTGCCATATGCAGGATATACAGGCGAGGAGGGCAGAGGCGTGCAGTGGAGGAGGCGGGGTGGTGGAGGCTGAAGCAGGAGGAAACGTGTAGTTGAGCGTGAAACGTAGAATTTATTATGTTATCGCTTCAGCGATTTACTTTATCGATTTCACAATCAGGCAGCCAAACACTCTGCCTTCAGTATCAACACCTACCCTCCCCTACCTCTTCCAATTTCCACTTCATGCAACCCCGGCCTTCCCTTAACTGAGTCGCCCATTTGGTGCCCTTTTTGCCAGCATTTGACGTTGCTGTTCCCCAGATAATTTTGCAGTCATGTTGTTTGTATTTGTGTGTGTGTGTGTATATCACTGAATGTGTTTGTTTGTTTGAGTGTATTTGTTTGTTTGCTTTGGCATTTTACCGTGTGCCTGCATCTTTTTTAGGGTGGGGTCCTTTGTTGCCTTCAGCCTGCGGCGGTGTGGCAAATATTATTATTTGTTTAAAATTTAAGCCAGGCGAGAAGTGAGTTGACTTTGATACGTGCCCTGCACTATCGCCTTGAGGCAGGCCATTGTCCCTTGCGAAAGGAGTCATCGAAGTTCACAAATAGTCGCTGCTACAACTTGAACAAAACTGAACCAATTTTCAGAAGAAATCTATTTTTGATGACTGCTACAGCCATAAAAGTGGTTTTAGGGTGGCTCAAAATTATCAAACGTGAAAAGTGATCCATGGCTTTTTAATTAATAATAATTTCATTGAATAGAAACTGTTTACATAATGATGAAAATTCATTAGCAATATATACCACTTAAGGGTTGTCATATACATATCTATACAAACATTCCCATACAAATATAAATATGTATATATATCTCTGGGAACCGTTTTGTGCTTGTTGTCTAAAACGCTATGCTGTATTATCAGCGTTTTCTACCGGCTTATGCATTTTTAATGAGCTGCCTAATGGCAAAATGTCGGAAGTTTGCATTTTGGCTTTGATGTGGGGCCATAAAAGAGTTGTTGGCTAAAAGCACAGCCAGAGGGAGGCACATCAATAGGCAATTTGGTAGCTTAGTTCCTCAATGCGGTTCTCCCACATATAATATAAATATAAATATATTTTTTAAAACGCTTTTTTCTTTAGATACCTTAACTCAACTCTACTTTTTTTTATTCTATCTCTCTTTGCAGGTAAGCAAATCAGTGAAATTGAATTCAATCAAGTTGGCGGCTTGTTTATTTTTAACAATGCCGTTAGCGCAGCGGTAACTGGACCATCCAAATAGCCAACAACCCTCGTCCTGTCACTGAATTGATAATAATTGGATTAGCGCATCATTTGCAAAACCGTTAAGGGGTTCTCGGTGGAGGAGGTGGGGAAGTTGGGAGGGGGTTGTTGGGGTTGTTGGGGTAAGGGCTATATCTGGGCTGTCAGAGAGTTTTGGACAGTTGCAGAGTTTAGCGAGTTGGGTTAATAGTGCCCAAAGGCTTACGGCACGTTGAACACGCAGCGAAGCAGCCAACTGATACACCCAGACACATACGTGTGTGTGTGTGTGTGTGTGGGAGACAGCACTCGAAAAAAATTGGGGTCTAGCTCAGAGACAGTCATCGAGAAAATCAGAAATAACTTTGTTTAGATTAGAAATCATTTTTGTAAATAACAAATAAAAGCTTATTTTGTTATCATTATTGGTATTTACTCATATTTTTAGAAATGTTTTAATTGAAGATTTAAATAACTGTTATTTTGTAAAGTCTGCCATCATTTTTTGAGACTCGAAATTAGAACATTTAAAAACTGAATGAATGAATAAATCAGAAATCCTTTTTAGCCATTTTGCCATATGATATATTAGATTTTTCTGTCAGTGTGTGTGTGCTGCGAATATATTTCATAAAATTTCACCGTTCGCAATATTTTTCAATATTTTTGCGTGCATATTTATGCGCGCGAGAGAGAGAGAGAGACATAGAGAGGGAGAGCGAGGAGGAAGGTGATGGCAGGGGCAAGGGCAGCGCTGCGCTTCAACAATTTTACAATTTATATGGCCAGGCGCAGCGACCTAAATGCTCTATGGGTGGATTTGTATGCGTGGGTGTTGGTGTGTGCGTCTTGTGTGTGTGTGTGTGTGTGTATATGTTTTGGCAAGTTTATGCGCCCTATGGTATTCATCACTTAATTTCCACGTGCCGGCCAACGTTGCCATTGCGAAATTTATGACTTTGCTCTCAATACTGGCAAAGTTGTTGTCATGGACTGGTCCCCGGCACCAGGCAATAACAAGCACACACACACACACACACACACACACATACGCACACATACACACACACACACAGGCAGACACGTTAGCACACACACAAAGCACAACCGACTACACACAGACAATATTGTCAAGTTTTAAACCCCTTTAGGCGAAAATTGTGTTGCGTTTGCCGTTTGCCAGCTGTCAGCGCATAAATAGAATTATGTCAGCTAATTGAATTTGCCCTCCGACTTGACATGGATTTATGCACTAATGCAGTTTTGCCCATGTCGTAATCAAATTTCTGTTTTGACCCGGCTGCCAACTACCCGGCTTGGTTATATGTTTCAACTAGAAAAGCTGCTGCCTGTCAGTCAAACTGTGAATTGATGCCTTGAAAGGGGTTGTTTTTTTTATGTTTTTCTCTTTACTCGTTTCAGGCGTGAAAAGTTAGTTGACTTCTGAAATGTTTGCCAAGCAACATATTTTACTTTGCTCTGGACAAGTATTATTTATTTAAAACTGGAGTTACAGAATTTAGTAGCGCGATGTGGGTTAATTGAAAACTTTTTAATTGCAAACTTTGCAATTTTAATTAAGATGATGAAAACAGTTTGAAATGGGTCATAAATACAAATTGCAATACACTTGTGTGTTGCCAAAGCAGTGTAAAGTACGGAATAATAACTAACCGTAGTATTTATGAAGACCGCAACAAGGATTAATGTGACCATGGAGAATACGAATGACAAAGCAGTCTAGTTAAGGTAAAAGTAAGGGCGAAAATATTAAATAAATGCCTTTAGAAGATGGCAATGGAGTAAAAGTAAAAGTAAGTAAAATTCAACATTTTCTTGATAGTCAAGACAAGCAATGTGAAGCTTTATTAAAAGATATTTGAAAATGGAAAACCCACAAAAAGGAATTTTATGAAATATCTCTTGTACAATTAGATTTAAGTATCATTTCATTTTTCATTTATTGCCATATTTGGCCACAAATTTATTACATTTATATACAAAATGCAAATTTGATGAGCTTGCTTCATTGTGGCATTTTTTTTTCTGAATTTATTGTCTAACAGCCAAAAATGTGAAACAATTATTTTTGGAACTTTACACTCGAGCAGCAGGCAAGGCTCTCTTCATCATTGTCGACAGAGTTTCGAAACTGTCGTTTGTCTTGTGGGCTGCGGTTGCAGCTGCGTTTCAATTCCATTTACCATAATCTGTCCGCTCGCTTTTATACACTTTTTGATTGATTTTGTGGTTATGTCTGCTGTTCCTGCTGCTGCTGCTGTTGAAACACACAGCCAGCCAAACACACAACAGACTCAGTTACGGCTCGATTTGACCAGCAATAACAATCAGAATTCACAGTAGTTATAGCAATTGCAGTTCGAATTATAGGGGTTGTGGTCTGTGGGCCGGTGGATTGGTGGATTGGTGAGGTGGCGTGGGTGGGGGTGTTAAAGTAAATCGAGGACAACTGCTAAAGTTGGTTGCAATTCAATTTTCGCCTGCCCCACCAAACTTTTGACAAGCATGTAACGCAAATTGTACACAATTATATTTGTTATGCTATATCTGTGCACACACCCTCATAATACACACACCCACATACACACACACACACACACACCCATATACACATACGCACATACGCACATATAGCGCTATCTGAAATGAGCATGAAATCTATCGAAACGTAACGAATTGTATCGAACGTGCCTAACTGTTAATGCGGTTATAATACGCCAGCGGATTATCATTGATTATGGATATGATTGTGTGTTTCCATGTGTGCCCGTGTGTGTGTTGGGGTGTGCCACCAAAACTGTTTGTTGTGCGCGTCGAGTCAACAGACACACAGCAGCAGGGAAATGGGGAAGTCGCAAACGGAACTGACTATAAAAGTTAGTCCTGTGTGTGTGCCGAGTATAGACATAATTTCAATTTTCATTTCGTATTTATGTCTGCTGCTGTGTGTGTGTGTGTTTGTGTGTGTGTGTGTGTGTGTGTGTAAGCTTACAAATTGGCGCAGTGTTGGCAATTGAGTCTCGTAACTGGATCAAAGTGTGGGTTGGTTGGGCGAGGGGCAGGGGGGAGGATGTAGGGGTTACGACCCTGTTATATATGACTGCAAAATGCGGTATTGGCAGAATCCCAGGAGCGCGCTTTACTTGATAGCTGCAAATGGTGGGACAATGCTAGTTATAAGTATCCATTGCACAATTGGTTGGGCCGGATTAGAATGTACCTATGGGAGGAAGCCTACACAGACATACATACATATATATATATATATGTGAGTTCTGAATTGTGAGTTTTGGTCTATGCAAATTTATTAAAGTATCTCGGCGCCTGAACCAAATGACCAAAGTTTTTACTGCAGCAGGCAAAAAAAAAGTGTTTTTTGTTGGTGATTTAATTTGAGAGCATTTGAGAAAGTTATGGTTTGAAAAAGAGTGGGTTTAATTAAGAGAAATATGTATAAAAACAAGATAAACCAGAAAATAAGAGAAAGAGCAGCATAACACGCAAATTGAATGATTTTGGCGAATGCCCTGGTAAACAAAAAGTTTTCCACACAAAAACCCATCGTTCGACCGATTTTTACTATGCCAGCTATATGATATAGTGAGCCGATCTGGCTGCCTCTACTATATCTATTGACTGCAGCAAAAATACAATAATAATATGCCAATTTTAATCAAGATTGCTTTAAGCTGAGGGATGAGTTTCTAAGGAAACAGACAGACGGATAGACACGGCTTTTCGGCTCAAGAATATATATAATTTATCAGGACAACGACTTCTTCCAAGCTACATCCTTACAGGAGATGCTTTGACTATTATTTAAAGCCATTTTTATAAATTTTATGCATTTTTTTCATGATTGGTCATGTTTACAAATTTGAAAGACACTCATTTTACTTCTCAACAAATACTTTCTATGCATTTGTATCAATATTGATTAGGGGCCCATATTTTTTGTTGCCCCTAATTGGATTTCAAATTATAATTAAAAATCAAAGACCTTGTTATTGGGTCTCTTTTTTGTTGGCCCAGTTTGTCTCGTTTTTCGTAATTGGCGTACGCAACGCTAATTTTGTCAGCCTATATAATTTGCACACAAATGGCTTTTAATTAAAAATAAATACAATTTTAATCAATGCCAGTGTCAAATTTTGTTTTCTTTTTGGGCCGCCGCCCAATTTGCAAGGCAAATCAAAAAAGAATATACAAATAATTGTACAAAAAAAAAGAAGAAAATATGCAATACCCGACGCTGACAAGAGGCCATTAAGTAAACCAATCAAAGTCGAAAGTTGGCCCAAACGGGAAAAGGCGGTGAAAAGCGAATTTCATAACAGCAGAGAGGCACATAAAATGCTGTGGTCGCTGTGGCTGCCCAAATGCAAAATACAAACAGATTGTGTTCTTTTTGGCGGCTAAAGGACTACGCTCAAATTGAAGGTGGCCACTTCCGGCCAAGATGGCGGCCCGGCTCTTTCCCACTTCCTGCTTTGGTGCTGGCCGCCTGCCTGCCTGTTCGCTGTTGCGTGCTTAATTAAATGATCATCATTTGCGCGCAATCAACGCACAAATAAATTTTCGGTCTAGCTATCCCTAACTCGGCCTAAACTCCATCCGCCATTCCCCTTCTCCACACCTATTGGCTTGTACTGGGCCTAACCCCGGGCGCTTTGGCGTAGCTTTCTTTGTTTTTGCTGGTTTCCGCTTGAAATTATACGCCAGTCAGACGCTTGTTGTTCTCGTTGTTGTTGTTGTCTTAATTAATTCCTAATTTCGCTCAAGACAACATTTCGCTTTGACTCCTTTTCTCTCTCAGCTGCGCATCTTTAATTGAAAATTTTCTTCAAAGATGTTACGGCCACGTCCGAATGTATTCATGACCATTTGCCGCATTCTTATACACTTGCCGAGGGTATTATTATTTTCATATATGGTATGTAGTTCTGGGAAGATAGCATTTACGAGCGTACAAGACTATCAAATCGGATCGCGATATCTATATGATTGTCATAGATACTAATGTTTTAAAATTGTGCTTTTGCATTTTCGTGAATTTACGAAATTTATCAAGTTACTCAACATTTTGGTAAATAATGCTGCAGCCATGGAAACGCGGTTCACAAGTCCCACGATTGCTCAACTCATCACTCAAATACAAATTTCTACTCTTGATAAATCTACTTAAACTTTTTACTAGCAATCGATTGAAAATTTCATATGATTATTTTCACATTATTATTTGAGTACATCAGTTATTTGAGTGCAAGAGTATTTAATCTTCGTCGGCGAAAGAGTTATCCGTCTTGTTGGACTCTTTCTTTTATAGCCCTGCTTGGTCGTCTGGTGTTGGCTATCGACGCCAGCTGTTTGGGCATTTGACAGTCGCTTTTCATTCATTTGCATATTGCTTTCGCACCCTGCTTTGTTATTGCTTTGTTTATGATTTCGTATTACGGCTGCTTTATTGCCGCACTTTCAATTGTGTTGTGCATAAATTTGATTACATTTTTGGCCCCGGGCATTTGGCCACGGCTTAGATCGACTTTCAAGTAGCTGTCAATTAGCTGCGCTTTATGGCCCAAGATATTAAAATTTAATGCAATTTAGCCTGCTGACTGCAATTGTCTTGGCTCCTTTCCCTGTATTCAATTACACATGCACTGGCCAATGCAGCCAGAAACCTTCTCGTCAATAATTTGTTAGAATTGATGACAGGTAACGCTCCATCGAATCACGCACATACACCACACTTGCCATGATTTCAATCAAATATTTAATTATAATTTTCATAACAAATTTCGTCTGCATTTCTGATCTATTTGCCACTCATTTATATTGCAGCTGCTGCCGCGGGGGGTTTCCGTTGGGAGGCAACACCATATATCATTTTAATCGCATTTTAGCCACAACAGTTTGTCGGTCATTTATTATGCCATAATTTAAATCAATTTTTATCCAACGCATAATTGCATTTCAAGCAGCTGCAGCAAAAATGTGCAAATATCATTAAGTTAACTGCATGCGATAGACATCAAATCGTAATTAACACACATACACACATTCACACACACAAGTTCACAGACATACACACAATTTGTGTTGGACATGTTTTTCACATTTTGTATTTTTCATTTATGCATCGAGTTGAGCTTATTAAGTGCCCTTCGGTTGGATTGCACTTAGCTGTCTAAGCAATTAACCCAAATTTAAGCAAAGTGAGCTTTAAATGTAGCTGGTGTGATAATATGATTACGATAAGGCGATAACGGTCAACATGATTTTGAGCTTTAAGGTTTGAGCTTAAACAAAACTTGTTTTCAATACTATTTATATATTTACCATGATCGATTGGCTCTTAAAGTATTTTAAAGTACGCTATTTAAGCCAAGCTATCTTGCTGATGATAGTTTCATAACTAACAATAATAAGAGTTATGAGCTTTAAGCAACATTAAATAAGCTTTAAGCTTGATGAATTGTATGTTGGATGTGAAAGGCTCTTTTCAAGCTGAAAGCTGCTCCAATTAACATAATTGTGCGACTGTGCATAACTATTTATCGTTTTGCTTAACCCTTATAATACTTGCCCATTAAGTTTATCGTCCAGTTTAAGTGTCACTATAAGCTAATCGCATTGCCATTTAAGCTATAAATACATTTATTTAACATAAAACCTCTAGAAAGTTACCAACACTTTTTCCGATCACACATATCCTGTTCCATATTATGTACACTTTTATGTGTTTTCTTAAGCGGAAAGCGTTCGTGTAACTAGACCCACGGGTGTAATAAGCGCACACATAAACAAATTCACACCTACACACACACACACACACACACACACTCAGACACCGAAGGCCAACCACCTCGTTGCCTAGTGAGAAATCTAAATTTAAGCATGACTTTGGCTTCTTCGCATCCATACAAAATGGCAGCCAATAAAAATTAAAACAAAAACATAAATTTAAAGTGCCACAAAAAGCGTGGCAAGAAAAAAGTAACACAGAGACAAAAAATCGCTCTTGAGCTAATTCTTGAAGCTTTATTTAACACGAGGGCGACCCAACAACAACAGCAGCAACAACAACAACAAAAACAACAGCAATAGAATAAAACTGGCGGCAATGCCTAAAAAATAAAATTAAATTTGGAAAAGCAGTGAAAAGAAAAACAAGTACAAGACAAGAACAAAGGCGGGCAAAACAAGTCATAAAGATAAAGGAAATTTATGGCTAAGCATTGTGCGAATCCTTGGCCACAAAAACAACTCCAGCAACTCCAATGGAGCCATTGTATCTGAAATTAGGTTAACGATATTTCACTTTCAGCTGTCGTGCTATGCCTGCAACTGCTCGAAAAACCATCAACTGAAACTGCTGAATATGTTTTGACAACAACAACATGTAATAAACTGATCTTAATGAGAGCTACGACTGAGAGTTACCCTGTAGTCAGGTTTTGATCAATTACAAATGGCCTTTGCTACTTTAAATTGAAGGAATTTATTTTGTCAGCCATTATTTTGTTCAGCTTAGAACCAACTTATAAACTTAACTCAGTAAACTACTTTGTTAAAACTGTTCCATAAGCATTTTAATTCTACGCCTTATCTCATTTTTTCCCGATTTTATAGGAATAATTAGTAGAAGTTAAGTTAGAAACTTTAGAAACCCATTGACTCTTCTTTACATAAATTTTCTGTTTACAGGGTACAACAGCAAGTATATAAAGTGTGTAGTATCTCTTGTTTTTGTGCTGCGTTCGTTTACAGTTTACAGTTTACAGTTTAAAGTAGCGTCAGAGAGACAAACTGTTTGGCATGCCAAATGTCGCTTTTATCGCTAAACGACGCCTAAGTGAGGCGCTTCAAATGCTGCCCATTCAGCCCGGCTCTCCCCGGGGCACATTAGTCGACGTAACGACGTTGATATCCTTTTTTTTTGGTTTTTTTTTTGTTTCTTTTGGCAACCAAAGGTTCGCGTTGCCTTTGTTTGTTTGGAGCTACTCAGAGTGCTTGAGCCTTTTTGTATTTACGCTTTCCATTTCAATTTTCGGGGTGCTCTTTTTGCGGTTGCTCCCCAATTTAAAATTAACAGCAAAGCCGCCAATAAATTCCTGAAAAATCTATTAAACTTTTAGCTCGGTTTTGCCTTTATAAAAACAAAAAGTACAGAAAGAAACACTAACAAAAAAAAATATATATATATATAAAATTAATTAAAATTAATTGCTGAAACATATTTGCCTTGGTTAGGGGTTGCATGGGTTTCCCTCTGCTGAATGGGAAATTTTCCAATCTTTGTATTCACATTTTGTATATGTGGGTGTTTGCATACAGCTCGGTATAAAAATATTTTATGCCAGCAACACAAAACACAGCACAGCAAAAAAAAAAAACTAGAATAGGAGCTCCGAGCTCTGATGATACTGTAGAAAATTAAATATCAAGCAAAAGGTGCAATGTGTGTGTGTGTTTCTACATTGACCCACTTGTGAGTTTTGCTGTGAGGCAGAACTGGTTGTACAGAAAGGTCAAGATAAGCGAACTGATGAAGTCTGCTCTTATTGTTGAGATTGAGCCCGGGTTTGCCTCGAGTGGAATGTGCTTCGGTGTTTACAATACCTTTTTGTATAATAATAGGCACATGTAGCTGTAGATCCGCATTGCAAATAACTAAAGTATTGCGAAAAAGAGAGATGAATGTTATTCGTGGAAAAAGGTTGATAGGACACGGAAAATACTTAGATATATTTTATTCAGTTCGTCAGACACATTTCATGAGAATTTATACTTGGGCCGCAGATAGCCTGCTTGTAATTTGAATTTAATATTTTCAATGGAAATTTCCTTTTTTTTCTTTTGTATATATGACTTGAAATGAAAACATTGTGACAAAATAAAAGTCAACAAATATCTCATAAATAAATTTTAGAAATAACAATATTAGGGAACCCTTAACTAAAAATGAAGAGTCATCTGCAACCACTATTTAATATTTTTGATAATTTTGTCTGCCATGTCCTCATTTCAACATTTTACCTTTGAAAATTATTCATACGTACTTTATTTCACTTGATGGCATTTCCAATCTAACCAACATAATCGATTTTTAGTATTTTTTATTAAAATTTTGCCAGTTATATCTTTGAGGCAGAGCATTTAACAACTTGTTCGTTAGGGTTCACAAAAATAAAAAGAAAGAAAGATATTTTGTTCCTTTTGCCGCTTGCGGTTTTTGCCTATGTTTGTTGAATATTTTTCCATTTTTTGGGTTATTGGAAAATGAATTTTTGCTACGCTTTTGTTGGTTTGCGCAACTTGAGGCTACCTCAAATTCTTTATGTACCCTGTAGTCCAAAGAAACTGTGAAAAGGGGTTTGATTGGTATATGGGCAAGTATGTACTCACTAGGAGTGGAATATTTTGAGTCTAGGTTTAACTTTTCAGCAACTTTTGTAGCTGGCGCCTGCAAACTTCTATAAGTACATTATATAAATACATTCAGTTTAAAATTAGCTGCAGGTAATTTTCCAGTCACGCAAACTTTTATTTTATACATTATTATCGCTAGTCTCCTTTTATGTTTCTTTTTATTTTTTGGCTGCTTGTTGTGCCTGTTTTCGGTTTTTGTTTTGTTTTTTTTTTTTTTGTATGCTTGTTTATATTTAGTTTTAGTGCAACTTTTGTGCGGCTGCTGTTGCTGCTGCTACTGGGTTCAAAACTTTCATCATGGAGTTCTCGAGGCCTTCGGTTGCTCACGAGTTTATTGCCAAATAGTTGCCATATTTCAATTGACCATGGGGCTAAAAGCCAATGCAACTATTTCTATATAATCAAGGCATTCATTTAAACAACTACTGCTGTTATTGCTGCTGCTGTATAAATTGTTAGAAAAACTCATTTGAGCTTCACATTAAAAGTGGGTGGCACTCTTAAGGGGTGGGTGACTCGGTGTAGGTGCAGGTGTAGGTCCAACTACAGTTGAAAATTCACAGCGTCGTCTGGCATGTCTAACATTCTGTTTGCATTTCAATTCCTTTACGGTCTGTTGGGCAACAACATGCCATGCCAAGCAACAAATGGAACAACAACAAAAAATTGAAGTTGCTGACGTACTTACAACATTGTTGCTGTTGTTGCAGTTGTTATTGTTGTTGCTGCTGTGACTGCATAAATATGCTAGAAATGTAAATGCAGTAAAAAAAATATTGCAAGCCAAACACACACACACAAAGCCAAACACCACACACCAACACAGAGTTGCAAGCACTTTAAATTCGCTATCGAATTGCATTTTCATTTTCAATTGGCCTCACGACGTATGCGCAATATTTTCCATATCTACATTTATCTCGCATATTGATACTGCTGGCCGCAATATGCAAATTATATGCAATTTTAATACAATTTGGCTTTCGGACAAGCGGTATTTTAATTAAAAACAATCCAACAAATAAGTTTAAAGGTAAAAATATATAAAAATAAATCTTAAAAATATGCTTTAAATAAGGAATAAATATTTATAGGCAAAAAAATCTACATATATAAATTATACTTTTAAAAAAAGTTGCAGGTAAACATAAAAGTCTGGTTAGTGTGTGTGTGTGTGTGTGTTTATCTTGTTTTTGTGTGTGTGTGTGTCTCGAGGGCACAACATGTAAACAAAAGTTCCTTTAGCGCTTAGTAGGATATCTGCTCAAGTGTGTAGAATGCGAGTGTGTTTCTGTGAGTGTGTGTATGTCTGTGTGTATTGCACAGACGCTGACAGTTTACATGGCAGCAAAGTTTCAAGAGTTTAGCCAACAAAACTGCCAAAGGAATAACACACAGTACACATTGGGGAAAAAAGCAAAAAAGCGCCACGCGGTCGCCTGATTACAAAAAACTTTGACTCGCTTTCCAACCCGCTCTCATCTGCTCCCTCTATCTCTCTCACTCTCTCTCACTCTCTCTCTCTCTGCCTCTCTGTTTCTTTGCTCTTGCTCAGGTACGTCAAGTTCCGCAACTTTGATTAAAAATTCCACTAATAAACAAACAACACGCAAACAAACAAATAAACACTGAAATAGCATTTCCCTGAACTCCACATCACTTTGGTGGTGCCTCCACCTAGCGTTGACAATGTGCAAACATATATGGTTGTTGTTGTTGTTGTGCCAGAGATGAGGGCGTGAGATAAAAGTACGAAAATAACTACATTTGAATATGTTTACCTATGGGAATAAATGATAATCAAATAGAACGATTATCAGACACCATTATTAGTATTTGAAAATATTATCATTTTAATTTATTTAATGATATAACTAAATCTTCTGGGTAATACGACAAGGCAAATGCTTTCCTGGCAGCTATAACCAGAAACGATTTCAACAAGTAATTCTTCAATTTGTCAATGAATCAGGGCTGATGGAACAGCTATGAGCTCAGAAAGGGGTACAATAAATGTTGGTCGCACCCGATCACCAGCCCCTCTATAATAATAATAATAATTTTGGGTGACTAATTTTGATTAGAGATTCAGATTATTTATATTTAGGTATTGAATATAAGACTATTTAGATATTTACTTATCGACTCACGCTGCTCACGCTGCCATCTCTAGTTGGCTACCTGAAGATGCTGCTGCCCAAACTTTGGGGACGCTCAATAAACATTGCGTTTAACAAAACTTTGTTTTTATATGTATGTATATATATATATATATATATTTATATATGGTTTATTTTTTTCTAGGTGCTCTTTGCACTGCACTTATGTGCATGTGTGTGCGTGCCGCCATTTTGTTGTGTAAACTTGTTACGGGTTGTTTGGTGGTAACGGGCTGCGGAAATGGAGGGAAAAGTTGCTGAAAGTTGCGAGCTGCTGTTACAGCCATTTTGTAAATTTTATGTGTATTATATTTGCAAATTTGCGTTGTTTATTTATGCGTGAGAGCGCAATGCATACACCGCACACACTCACACACACACACGCTTAGTGATTCAGAATGTTGGGTTATTTGCTCATGTGTGTGTTTGTTGTGTGTGTGTGTGTGTGTGTGTGTGTGTGTGTGTGTGTGTGTGTGTGTGGTTGTGCAAATGCAGGAGCTTTTGTTGAACTTTGCACTTTAATTGCCATTGCATTTTAAGCCGAGCTACTCTGCATTCGCAAGTGAAGCCAATAACATTGCCAGCCAATTTATTAATTAAATAAATGCTAATTAGGGCGGTGTACACGCCCACTTGCTGCCTGCCTGTGAGATTGCATATTTAATGCCTTCCAGCACAATGCTTGACTTACTTAATGCTTCATTTTAATGTGATTCTGGTGCTATTTTAATATCTTATATTGATCGAGTAAATATGGGTTAAGGGAATATTTCAAAGTAATTGAAAAATTATGATCGCAAGTAGAATATACTTTAAAATATATAGTTAATATGTATTTATGTCTTATGCGTCTTAAGTCCGAAAGCAGAAAATTAAAAAGAAGAGATAATGAAAGATATAAATATATAAGACTAAAATATCTGGAGCCAGAAACAAAAAAAAACATATATTTGTTTATAGTTCTTTCTAGCTGTGGACTAGGGAATTTGATAGTCCATCACTTTTCGGTCGCTCAACTTATGTTTATCAAGTGATTTAGTAAGCTGTATTCTGTGCTGTTGCCAATTAATTGAAATTTGCTGTACGTGCTAAGCCATCGCAAATTCAAAACCCGAATCAAAATCAGTTTAAACAACAGCAGCTTTGAAAAAGGTTACGAGCAACTCCCGAGAACAGTGATATGCTGTAAATGGATGTGAAATGCATCGATGCAGCTTGATTGCATTTGCATTGTTCACGTCCCAATGAACAGCGACGACTGCTGCAAGCGTTTGCCTTGATTGAGAAAATGTTACGTAGCCGACGTGTGCTTTTGCGCATCATTTGCTTTCATTTATGTTGCTTTTAGCATTTGGAATTGTGGCTGACAGTCATCGAAGTATATATGCATAAGTTTATTGTCTGCCTTATCGTTGCTTTAACGTTGCTGTTCTAATGAAAACCAATTTTATTCATGACAGCATAAGCCAAACAAATATGTGTTTGTTATAATGAAAATTAAACAAGCCTAGTTTAATTTCGTTTGCCAATCACATTTCGTGCTTTATTTAAAGCCATTTTCAATCTACTTTAATTAATGTTGCATTCATTTAAAATCGTTAAAAATAACTTATACAAGTTAGAAAATTGTCAAATTTTTAGCAAAACTCATTTAGAGAGGTATATTTTTGTACACAGTATTTTCCTTTCTATGCTTTTCTATTACAATTCCTTTTTATTAGTTGGCAAGTTTCGAGTGTGAAATACTAAAATACCTCGAGCACAGAAAGTTTTATCAACATTTTCTTCTCTTTCAATTTCATGTTCTGTATTATTCGCTTGAGAAATACTTTTAAAATCAACGGCAGTTAGATAAATGAATATATATATATATATATATATATATATGTATGTCATTTATATTTCTCTTTGGGACTTCAAAAACTGGACTTTTGGTGCAGTCAATTGTATTTGCTTTAATGTCAGCTTGCTTTCTTGCAAGACATTTAGCATCACTCAAGAGTCACTCTGGCACACACACACACACACACACAGCTACACATATTTATTATATTATGAATGTCTGGCACATACTCGCATACTTGATGCTTGGATGCTTGAAATTGTGCTTCACTATTCGAATTGCTGTCTGCAATTTGCTAACATTTTCATGACGACTCGCGAGCAACAGCAGCCGCTGACATGAAAAGTACGAAAAGCATTTTACCACCTCCCTTCTTCCTCCCCCTTCCCCTTCATCTCTTACTCTATCTCTGTCTCTCTCTATCTCTCTCTCTTTCTCTCTCTTTTTGTGTCAGACAGTGAGTGCCCATTTCGAAACACTCAAGCGTTGTACATCTTAAAAGCCCCTCCACTCTGCACCAGCCAATACATCAATCGATGCGAATTTATATATATATATAAATACATATATATATATATATATATATATATATACGTATATATAATATATACATATGTGTATGTTGCGTGCGTTTTATTTGTTTTACAATTCTGTTCAATTATTTTAATGCAACAAATGTGTTGACGGTTAAGGCACGTACAACTTGATTCGGCTCGTCTTGGCTCAGAGCAATTTTGACGAGTTTCAGGCCCAAACGTATTTTTTATGACTTTTACTTTTGCCAATTTACGACACACATACACATCCCCAAAAACTGTGTCACTGTGTTGAGTGGGAAGCTTAAACATGTGAAACGGGAAGGGTGTGGGGGCAGGGGGCGGGCAGACGTCTCTGACTTGCCACAAGAAATCAATCAAAATTGTTGCCGCAAAAAAGAATAAAAAAGAGCGAAGAAAATATAAAAAAAACACACAAATAACAAAAGGCGAAGCTCACGCGATGCTCATCAATTTGTGTGCCGTTGAAGCATGTCCTTGCATAAGTCCTCTTCCCATATACACGCACACACACATATATGTACATGTATGTGGGTGTGGGTGTGTGTGTGTGTGTGTGTGTGTGTGTCTGCAGTCTGTCTGTCTGGATTTTGTGTTGGTTTAGTGCAATGCAAACAAAGGACAATAGCGTGACGTGCCTTGTAACTGTGCCTGAGCTGCTGCAGTCAACTGTCATTGCTCTCTTCGCTCCCCAACCCCTAATCCCGACCAGCTCCCTACATGCCCGCACATATCCATCTCCTACGTCATTCGTTCTGCTTGGAAGCTTCTTGTTTTTGCCTTTGCAGTCTAACACGACTGACACACTTTTCATGGTACAATAAGCCATTATAATGAATGTAACCAGAGAGTAAGCCAAAATACTAACACACTCAATCACACACACACACACACACACACACACACACCCAGGCAATAGGCATCACAAAAAATCGAGTAAAGGAAAATGGGGAAAAGTACATCAAACATTATCCATGACTTCGTAATGCCCTTCATACCTCAAATGCATTTCTTCCAATGCAATTTTCATCCATCAAACAAACATAAAAAATAGAAGCAAAGAAATTGTCATTGTGCTTGCTTGTGGTTAAGTAAGAAGCAGCAGAAAAGCTGAGAATTGTGCAATGGTAGGATCGACTATATGTACGTATATGGTTTTTATGGGTCCAATTCGGCTCTGATTGCAGTTGACATAGATTAATAGCTGGTTTTTTTGTGGACAACTGGATTTTATGGCTTTAATTTTCAAAAGTTAACAAATAAACCTGAAATGGTTGGACGATCGTTTTCTTTCCCGTATTTTTGCTCTTAGCTTATTGAAGTACCTTTAAAATATCTTTAAATATGAAGCCTTGTCATTAAAGTACAAGATACAAATTCTGGCCAAGTAGAAATAGGCTTGCATAATCAGCAAGTTTATCGTTCACCTTTGTTTCTGCCAACTATGTTTACATGACTAACGATAAGCATCATTGAATACACACACACACACACACTGTGGGGACACACAAAGCCACCTTAAGGGGAAGGCACTCGGCATCATGTGTTTGGCTATTATTATTTACAAGTTGACCAAGAAGCAGCATGGCTGGTGGGCACAAGGAGCTCGCACAAATAATTGGCATAGGCATATGCACCTAGAATAGGCCCAAATCACATGTGGGCCATAAGACAAATGGCAGCTGGGCACAAGGACAAAACAAGGCGGTTAGTTAGACAGTTAGATGGATAGTCGGATAGTTGGATAGATGGATAGATGGATGGATGGATGGATGGATGGTTGGTTGGTTGGTTGGTTGGACAAAAGGGGGCTTAGTCAACCCTCATTTGTCACACGATTTTATAAACTGCAAATCCAAGACAGAAGCCTGTTTATGCTGCTTGTTGTTATTATTGTTGTTGTTCTTGCCTTGTTATGTTGCTGGTCAATATCGTTTGTAATCCCTTTGAGCCTTTGAGCCACACACAAACATACAAACACACACGCATGCACACATACACACACACACATAAATTGACGATAACTGAAGTGACAACTCTAATGCCAGCCTGTTTGTTTGCCTACATAATTGCCCCAGTTGATGGCTTTTTGGGATTGTGTCTGGGGCATCTCATTTGCCTAAATGCCGCATTGTTGGTCTTAGCTTTTAGTGCCCGGGCCTAAGCCTGACATGTTCTCAAATGCCTGCGTTGTTAGCTTCACACACATTAATTATAAAAGTCGCTTGGGCCACCCAAGCTCAAAAACCAAAGCCACAAAACTGCATTTTGTTGCCATTTGGCCAAAAAACACGGGTTGCATAAGTTATTTGCCCAACTCTAGCTGCTGTGGCTCATTAAAATAATGGCCAGATTTTATTTGGCTAGCCAACTAGGCTCGTACTGCGGTTAACCCTATGTTTAACTTGCCTGTCAATTTCCGCCATCCGAAAAAAATAAAGGCAACAAGCTGACTATAAAACAAAGCTGAGCTAAAGTGTAAGGCAAACTAAAGCCATGCATTGTTATATAAGCTCCAACTACAAAAGTAGCAGCAACTACGAGAGACATAAAACTGGGTTACGATATCACAAATGTCATCAAGTTGACACTTTATCAGTGGCACAATGCTGCCACAGTTCGTGTCACTACAGAAATGTTGCTGCAAATATGACTCGAAATTACTATTAACGGGCTGTGTGCAAAGAACAACCCACCCACGCCCATGAAGCTGACCCCTCTGACGCCCCCGCTGCTGTCTACACTATGGTTGCTTTATTGAGCGCATGAAAATTTTAACATATATTTGCATACCCTGCAGTTGTAAGAGATGGTATGGCAAAGGAGTATGCATATTTTATATATATGCAGCATACAATAAGATGTTTAATAGGAAGTAAGTGAGAATAGACTGATTGAATTACAAATATTCTTCAAATAATTGTAGTCAATCAATCCAATCTTTAACTTAACTTACTTTTATTCCTATTTGACTTAGAAGTTCTAAATGTTGTCCGATAGCTTTCCGACGAATATAAAATTGTATACTTTAACTAAGAGTTTTAGCTGTCATATTAATCACAGTTTGTCTATAGCTCTTTATTTGAAATCGCACTGCTAAAGAAATAAATGGCTTACAGGGCATTAAACAGTTGAATATTTTGGCATAGAGCATTCTTTACATATATGGTATTTAGATATTTTGCATATGTGGCGTATGCGTAATGCACACATAGGTCCTCTGAAGCTCGACTCTCGGCTGCACACACGCACTCGCACACACAATGCTAGGGTTCTTGACATCTATCAGAGGCGAGCGAAAATAAAAGGCGAGAGACTGCAATGGCGATAGAGAGTGCGAGCGAGAACAACAACTAAAGTCTCGTACATATATGTGACAATGTCGCAGATTTTCAAATGCAGCGCACGAGTTTTGCATATCAAATGCCAGCTGCAAGGACTTCTGATTGTGTGTTTCTGCTGCTGACTTACTCAGTCGGCCTGCCACTCCATTTCTCTCTCTCTCTCTCTCACACTCATTCTGTCTCTCTCCTTCCCGCACTTTGTGTGCGTGTTTCGCATTCATTCTAAGCTTTCAAAATTTAATTTGCTGCTTAAATTGGTTTGCTGAGCTCCGTGCTGCATTTTGTAGTTGGCATACATTACGCATACGCATCGTTGCCCAATGAAATTAGCAAAATGCAAATATTTATATAGCTAAAAAAAAAAAAAATGTATAGTTGATATTTGCACCGTGTGTGTTCATATCTCTAACAACTGTTGTTTGTTGTTTGTGCCAACTATTCAACATGCCATAAAAATGTATGCATAAAAGTGAATACTTAAAATACATATATCAAGCATACGCCAGGTGTGCACACACATTTCTGTTTGTAATATATTTATAGCGTGCCGCTCAGATTTCAGCTGTGTCTGTCCGTGTATTTCTTTGTGTGTGTGAGCTGAAAGCCAATTAAAATTGACATACATAATTAAGTGGAATTGCGGCGTGAGTGCCAAAGGAGTTCAAATATATTGAGCGGGGCAGGTGAATTGAATTTTAATTAGCATCGAATTGAATTTATTACTAATTTTGAATTATGTCTCGCACAGCTCAACTAATCAGCATTTGGGCGTTTTATTGATTGTCTACTGACCCAATTTAAATAATTAATTAGTCTATAAGCGTTTAATTTTTTGTTATTTACAGAATTTACGCAATGCTGTGTTAACATTTTATATATTGAATTTCATTTAAATTATTTCAAACTTTAAAGCAATTAATTAATTGCATTTTTCTCTGCAATATTAATCATGCAATTCAAGAGTCCGCATTTAATGGTATATAATTGAATTGTGTAGTTTTCTCTTGCATTTTTAACGAGCAGACTAAAATTTATTAGTTTAAATTATTGCTTACGTGGTCTCAATATAATCGTATTAAAATATTTATTGCAATTTGCTTTACCATTTGCTCACATGCTTTGAGATTAAATATGGCCTGAAAGTATATTATGACAAATTTGAAAATATTTCTCTGTCACCTGAGTTTTGCATTTTCTATAAATAATATTTTTCCGTTCAGTGCAAAGTGAATATCGTATTTCATGGCCAACAGCTGCTTAAAGAAGAACAAATCATTAAAGCACTGTCAAAATAAACTGTATTGCATATGTATATATTCGTATACATCTATATAGAATAATTATCTTTGCTGACATTTCGAACATGTGCCAGCTGACAACTCATGTAATGTAATGGAATTCATCTTTGAGCAGCTTCAAAAATGCCTTTAGTTTTATTTTACACACGTTAATACCATCCACTTGGTGCCTGGTTAAGCTTTTGAAACAAATTTATTGCCTATAATTAAAAGATTAAAAAAAAAGAAAACAAAACTGAACTGAGCAAAAATATATCATACAAATTTTTGCGGAAACTGTTGGAAATCGAGCATGACAAGCGAGGTAAAAACAAAAAAATATAAAAAAAAAATTTCATTTATTTTTGCACAGTTTAAAATGAAATTGGATGGAAATTATGATGATGATGATGATGCTGCTGCTGCTGCCCAATGTGTGTCAGCTGTGCATCAACGTTTTTCAGCCGAACTGACCATATGTGTGTCATATAAATACACACACACGCACATATATGAATATATATATATAAATATATATACATATAGTATATGTAGTCGCACGTTTATTAATACCTGACTTTCAGGCGTGCTAAAAAGTCGCAGCCCCCAACGAAATTTCGTTGCCATTCAAATGCTCATTTCGCTCGTTGCTGACACAGCGAAACTGTCTCGGATGAGTCATGATTTAGGGCATTACTAGAGAAAATCACTTTTAGATTTGTTCACACTAAACAAAACATTTATTTTCTAATTTTTCACAGCTAGACACAAAAATCTGAAAAGAATTCAACTTATGAGTCGAGTAACTAAAATTTATGACTTATTGATAATTGGGCAGCCAAATTTTAATTTATGGCTTTATTTATACTAAGGAATATAATAATCCATTGAAAATTATGAATTTATTAGGATATTTATAGTATTTGGCACTTAAACCTAACTTGGTTGACAAGGTTTATTAAGTTTATTTAAAAATATACCATAAGAAAAGTTCAATTGTTTAAAAAGATCTTATCACAAGTATTTATTGAACAACCCACTACTCGTAAACTGTTTGGCTCTGCGCCACATTGCACTCGCATTTTACGACTATTTATTTCGCTTTGTATCCCCCTTTATTGTTGCCAATTTAGCAATTTTGTATTAATTCGTGGCTATTACCGATTTTCAATTATGATATGGCAATGCGGCGGCTGTGATTCGGTTTTCTGTACGTTAAACTCACCTTGCTTTGTTTTACTCCAGCACAATGCGGCGTATGCGCAATATAGTTTTCATAGCCTTGGAGGGGGTCAAAGTGTAATTTATTGGGCATACGTGGCGTGCATTTATTACGTGGCCAGCGGAGGAGCAGCAGCAGCAGGAGCAGCAGCAGTCGTGTCAGGTTTTGGCTTTTAATGTGCATAATTAAGCATTAATTACACTCACGTCTCTCACTCGCCCTCTCCCTCTCTCTCTCTCTCTCTCTCTCTCTCTCTCTCTCTCTCTCTTGCTCTTGCTGCCCTTTGCAATGTTCGTTTTTACAGCTCACACTTATCTCTCTCCCAGACGGCAGAGATCCACATTCTCTCCCTCTCTCTCTCTCTCGCTTTCTCCCTATCTCGCTCTCTTTGTCTGTCTCTGTGGTAAAATAAACGATGACCATTTGACCACTGGCTGCCACCACCTCCTCCGTTTCGTCACGGACCGCCCTTGCCACATTGGCAAACCATTTGCACAATTTAAGCATTTAATTGCAAATTTATTATGCTTATTTTGTGGGTAACACAATGACCATTCCGTAATTGATTGAGCTGTTGCCCATATTGGCCCGAAAGCGAAAGTGGCCATAAGCTCCAAACCCTCATAGCTCATTTAGCCCAGTTAGGAAATAAGCCACAGATGTGCAGCAGTCATAATGAACTAATGACCTTCATTCACTTGTCGCATGTTGCAGATAACTAAATAACGAAAATAACAAAATCATGAAAACTGCATCATTTCGAAATGGGGCCAATGATAACAGACAGTTGACAGGCAGAGTCCATAATTTTAACTCAGTTTGAGATTTACAACCAGGAAAATATTCATAAAACAGGTGATAGTAATAATAATTGTTGCCTTTTTGTTAATGCTAATAAGAGAGCAAAACTAAAAGCTGAAAAGCAGATCGACGATTTGAAAACTGTCTTTGAAATTCAGCAAATAAAAATATATTTGTTGTATATTCTGATAGTGAGAAAATAAAATCTACCAAAAGATTATTATATGCTTTATTATTGAATGCTTTCAATAGAATTGTAAAACAAATTTTCTTTTATATCAGCTTTATGGATATAATTTTTGCATTTGAATGCTTTTTTTAATTTGTGTCTTTTCTGTATTTATCTTTTACTTTCCGTTTGCTTCACGTCTGACCATCACTGATTGCGTATCTTTTCTTATTTCTTGTCTTGGACTCAATAGCTTTGTTTTTCTTTCTCCATATTTCTGTGACTCTCGTTTTTTTGTGTTTACTTTTCATTCGCTTTGAAACAAAAAGTCATTTGCAGTGTTCATTGCCCACAAGTAATTTAAAATGTTGCGCTCCAATTCGCCTTTGGGCAGTGCGATGTCTTTTTTATTTGTCCGCCTTATTTGACTTGACGAAATTGTCACACGCTGCCGCAGTTGCCATCCCCTGCTGCCGCTCGACCACGCCCCCATCTATCATTTTCGCTGCAGCGCCTTTGAAGTTATATCCGCCTGATTCTGCCTCAGATGCTGCTGCTGCTGCTTCTGCTGTTGCTGCGGTTTTCTGTCTGTTTTCATCTACGTTTTCTGACTCGTCTTTTGCAGCACTCGGCCCCCATCTGTCTCGCTCCCTCTCTCTCTCATATTGCTGTCTTTGTCTATCTTGTTACTCTGCTGTCTCTAGGCTTTTATTTGTCTTCAATTAACATTGCAACATGCCACTTGTGCCACTTTTTTTTTGTTTCTGTGCCTTGTTCTGTTTCCTTTTTGTTTTTTGTCTTCTTTGAGATATTTCTTTGCGTTTTTCAATGGCTCCCGCAGTGTGTCAGCTTATTTATTAGTTTTATTCTCTCTTTCTAAATCTCTCTCTCCCTCCCTCTCTCTCTCTATCTGTCTTACTTATTTTTAATTTACAAGTTTTTTTTCTGTGCTGTGCTTTGACAACACCCTCTGAACGAACTAATGAAAGCCTCGACTACAAAGCATATTTTTGCCTTTTCAACGTTTGCGCTTTTGTGCAATGCCGCCAGCTAGTTGAGGGGGCGTGTGAGGGGGAGGTGTGGTGGTGTATTAGGGGAAGCACTGTGTGACCAACAACCTGTTTTGAAAGTGTGTCAAATGCAATATTATTATTTATGCTTTGCTTCTCAACGTTTTCATTTTTTTCTACTTTTTTTTTTTTTTTGATATTTTGCCTTGCACTTTGTGTAATTGACAAGTTTGTTGCATACTTTTGGTTCGCTTGCCAATAATCGGAAATGACGTTCTGTTGGAACTTTGGCTTTGGCTCTGCTCAAACTTTTGCCATGGACTGCTGTCTTGCCAGAAATGCAATTGAGATTAAGAGAAGTTGACGGCTTTTGCATAAGCCATAAACAAAATGGTATGCTTCTGGCTTTAATTAAATAGAGCACAGCTCAAGTTTTTTGCTTAAAACATGAAAAGAAAAACTTAATAGAAAGTGAGCAAAGAAAAATATATACAAATAATTATAAAACTTCTGATGACAAGTTGTTCTAAAAAAAAGACTTCGGTTTTATATTTGGAAAGGTAGATATTTCTGGATTGAGTTAGTTTATGATGATGTATTATATAGTTGATGTTATAGCATAACATAAGAATCTTATAATTGCAGCTTAATGCAGTTGCAACACCTGAGCTTGCATTTTGTTAATGACTCGCTCAAAAATAGTATCACGTTGCACACACACATATCTGAAGGTACACAGATCTCTTCTAAGGCAATTAAAAGCGCAATCAGCGCCACATTGCGTATACTTAGTGTGATATTTAAGCTGTCAGCAAATGAAAACAGCTGCCGGTAGCAGCCGCTGAGTGTTTGCCAGCGAGCCTGCCCGGTGGCAACTGCAAATGTTTGCACGATTTGCAGCATTTGTTTCTCTCTACTTTTATTTTAGTTTTCTTTTTTTGTGTGTGTGTTAA
Source organism: Drosophila glabriapex (assembly GCA_035042305.1). Lineage (NCBI taxonomy): Eukaryota > Metazoa > Arthropoda > Insecta > Diptera > Drosophilidae > Drosophila > Drosophila glabriapex. The sequence goes on along the minus strand of JAWNLN010000046.1, from coordinate 4,416,702 downwards.
AGCTCATTAAATGTAAATGGCTTACTCAGATGGCTTTCTCTCTCTCTCTCTCTTCCGCGCAGGTCGCACACACAATGCGAACTATGCACTCTATCACATTGGACAGCCGGCAACGGCTGGCGTCAAACAGTTTGCCGAAACGGGCAAAACAGATCTGCTGGACAGCAATGCCGGTGAACAGCAGCAACAGCAAATGCAGGCACAAAAATCAAATATGGTAACTGGATCAGGAGTTGGAGTTGGAGCTGGACTGGCAGCAGGTGCAGCAACTGCCACAATGAGTGAACGCAGCGTATTTGATGAGTTTAGTCTGCCGGCAATACAGCTGGGCGAGGGGAGGAGCGAGGCAAAAGTATTTGTCGACAGCAATCACAGTTTGGTATCGCTAATGACGCGCATTGTGCCATCGCCGGATTGGTTCGTAGGCGTCGATTCGTTCGAGGTAAGCATTTATTCAAGTCAACTTGAACTCCAAATCAAACCACAAATTATTGAAAATGCTACGTTTCTGATTTTCTTTATAGCTGTGCGTGGGTGGGTCATGGATTGATACGGTGACCGTTGAATTGGATCCATTGGATGCTGGCACCGACAATGGCTTCACCTTTACCGCACCCAATTGGCCAACAGCGCCGCAGGGTGTCATCTATCGCATCACCTCCAGATATCCGGCACATCCTGCCGGCAGTTTCTATTATCCAAAGAGCAAGCGTTTGCCGCCCATTGCCACATTTCAGTTTATCAAGGTAAGCGTGAACAGCTACTTCAAATGCTCTTGAAAAAATAACAAAAAATAAAAATCAAAAAATAACAACTTAAACAAGTTAATTAACTGCAAATTAGCAGTCAAAATGTTGCCCCCGCTTACAGTCCTAATGACTTTTCATTTGCGAGAATCTCTCCTACTTGCCCCACACTTGAAACCCATTCCGAAAAAAATCAAAGTGCTAATGAGCCATTAGCATTACAATGGCGTTAAACATGTGTAACAGCATTGCGTGTGTATGAGTGTGTGTGTGTGTGTGTGTCTGTATGTGCGCGGAATGTGTGCTGCGTGTGTGTGTGTGTGGTTGTGGGTGTGCTCCGTGGGTAAAAAGCATATTCCTGTGGCTGCGTGTTAATGCGCTTGATAAATCAGCTGCCTCCGCCACACAGCTGACACACACAGAAACAAAAAATAAAAGAACCCGCGAGCACAAAAAAAGTTTTTTGTTAAAAAAAAAACAGCGGTGGAAAAAATAATGTTAATTACATTAAAATTAAATGCAGGCTGTTGAGTAACATGGAATTCTTATGAATATTTTGTTGGCATCATTAGCATGTGGGGGTAAACAGATGTGAGTTTCAGACAAGGCCAAAACTGCTTAGCTGTAATGCCTCTACTAATATATTTTTTGTATATATAACGGCGGTCGTTATTTGGAATTTATTATTATTATTACTATGCGGTCAAAGAGGCTCTCAACTTCGAACAGCTTAAAATAAAATCGAAATCAATTTATTGTTTCATGCTCGTAAATCTCAGTTTCAAACAAATAAAGCAGTTTTCGTAGCTTTATGAGGATGTTCTGGCAACCATTGCGAATTATATAAATTGTATAAGTTGGGAAACAAGGAAATGGTGAAAACGCATGAAAATCAAAGCTGCTGTAAAGTTAAGAACACAAAAGAGCAATTTCAAATTCATTTTAATGATGGATAAATAAGGAACAGAAAATGATGGAAAAATTGTAAATGGAATTTGTTTCTTACATTAAAAGCAGAATAATATAGAAAAACTTTACGGCCAATAAACAGACTCTAACCAAATGGGAACATTTATTCTTGAACTTTTCAAAACCTATAACTCGCAACAGACCCTTATGAACAGCACTTCATTATTGCTATTACAATCATACATTTATTCTAATAGTTCTTATTGCCCCCCAATCAATTTCATTATCCATAACAATTGCCAAGTTTCTCTTGGTGATTAGATAAATTCTGTCGGTCCCCGAAGTGCTCGTCAATTAAAGGTTACACTTGGATTCAATAAATTATTTCTAAATCGCCATTACCTTATCTAACTTACATAATCTTTGTTTCCTCCCCATCACCCATGAAAGAGACTTGTTTTAGTCATTGCAGTTGTGTGGATGGAGGGGAAGTAAAAGTGGAAGTAGAAGGCAGGGACCTTAATAAGCGGCAATCCATTAGCTGCCACAAATCGTGAAACGTGAACGTGAACCATTTGCAGCACAATGCTAATGCAAAATTTGCTACGGCCTTACCAGAATAGAAGAAAATCCCTCAATGCGAGCAGGAGAAGCAGAGGCAGTTGGTACTAAAACCGCCCACACACACAAACACACTCACACAAGCACACTCGCACTCACACACCCACGAAAACGGAGAGAAAGGCAATTCAGGCATTGTAATTACATTGCTGGACGTAGGATGTTACAGAAAGTGCGGCACTTACAACTCACAATGCATATAGAGAACCAGAGACCCCGGTATAACCCCTCCCCCTCCCTCTGTACCAACCCCGTCGTGGAGGTAGCCTTGTAGTCGTCGTAGCCGCTCATCAAAATTGCTTTTATGTGCGGCCGAAAGACGCACATAAAATTTACGCCCAACGTTGTTGCTGCTGCTCCTGGCAGATGTTTCGACTACGTTTGCATAGTTTACTTGCCCGGACTGCAGGGGAGGAGTGCGTGTGGGGAGGGGGGGGGGGGCTGAGCTTTTGGTGTGGGCGTGGCAGTAACTCGGTACGTGTGGTCATTATTCTTTATTTGTTTGCCAGCTCCCTGGCCAGCGGCTCCTCCTGTTCGTCCTGTTGCGGTGGTTGTTGCTGCTGCTCTAGCTGTCGTTGTTGTCGTCGTTGTTATTGTTACGCCTTTTTGACACTACTAATTCTAGTTTTATTTTGTATGGCAGGCAGCAGGCGTGGCCATTGTGAGAAGGAAAAGCCCTAAAAGTGTCTACTCCTTTGAATGCCCTTACCTCGAGTATATAGAATTTTGGAAGCGTTGAGAAAACAGGAAAATGTTTATTCTCCTATTTTATTCATTTATTTATTCAATAAAAGGTTAAAATAAAACTTAAAACTTAACATGATAGTCAAAGATAAAAGAAAAAACAACTCAAATAGACTCTAACCAAATTGACACTTAAATGCTTTATCTAAATTACTTTTATACTAAGTTATTTTTACAATTTTCTTATTCTATCTAATATCTAACTCAAGTGTTTAGTCAAAAAAATGTAGAGTACTCAAATTTCTTTATGTTTGAGAGAAGTGTTTATTTTTATTCTGCTTATATTTGGCTACTTTTGTTTATGGCCAACGAAATGGAAAGTTATTTACTGACGAGAATGGACGTCTGCTTCATTTTATGACCAAGACATGTGGACCCGGCCAACTACTAAATATGCAGAATCCCCCATACACACACACACACACACACACACACACACACACTCGCACACACTCTCCGCTGTTCGTTGTAATTATGTGTTGATTTGGTTGAGCATTAAATTCTTAAATTTGTAGAAATGCTGAAGAGGAATGCCTGAAATGCGAAATCTCGGATTGGAATGGAATGTGTGAGAAACATAGGGAGAGAGAGGGAGCGGGAGACTAACAGACAGAGACACATAGACGGAGACACTAAGCTGTAGCCTGTGGATTTAGATCTAGGTCTGTTTTTGTAATCCACCAGGAATTTCACAGCTATGCGAATTATATGTGTGTTTGCTTGTGTCTGTTACCGTGTGTGTGTGTCTGTGTGTGTGAGTGAGTGCTTTAATGCCACAAAGCAAGCAAGTCGGCGCTGTCGACGCATTTGCGAAAGGTAGCCCCTGATAAGCTGCTGCTGCTGCTGCGGGCTCCAAAGTGTGGCGCCACCAACAACAGCAGCAATGTGTGGCAATAACAATGCGAGTGGCGCTCGCTTTATAGAAAATGACAGCCAGTCCCAAACAAATAAATTAAAATGCGCGACAGCGTGCTCGAAACAAAAAAGTTTTTTTTGGACTGCCCGTGTTCCTAGTCACCGCTGTCACGAGAGACTATATATATATATATATATATATATATACATATATATATATATATATATTTAGCTATAGCTACCCCTGCTTACTACCCCTAGCTAACCCTCCGCTCATCCCGCACTCACCTGGCGTATGCTCGTCCCTCTCTTGTGTGTGTCTGTGTCAATATTTGCCACAAATTGAAATTAGCAGCGCGTTAGGCGCACCTGTACTCACACTCGAATACACTGTTAAAAAAATGTGTTTCTTATTTAACTCATTCAGTTAATAAAATGGTAAACACTTCTCGCATTTCAATTGCAGTAAATTCTGATATATTTTTACATATTTATTAATCTGATGCTCGTTCCAGTTTATAGTTTTAATTGAGTTTGATTTGATTGCCCAATTTCGGAGAGTGTATATACTGACTAACGTATGCTTGCAGCTACCCATGCATCTGTGTTCAGTGTTTAGCTGGCGGCACTCGCTTTTGCTCATGCAGGGCACATAATCCGCGTAAATTAATATGCTGCACACACACACACACACACATTGTGTTCCAGGTGTGCGTGCGTGTGTGTTTAACATTTGCTTTTGCTTCGTTGGATAATCAGCATATTCCCATGGTACATTTGCCATTTATTTGCAGCTAAAGGAGTACGAGCTGAGCGAGGTATTCAACATTGCCGAGGATGATCGCAAATATGAAACGGTGCAGACACAAACCCACCTGGATGCCGAGCACAATCACGTCGAGATGAACAACGAGCTATCCGCGAGCATTGAGAGGGAGCGGCAACGGGAGAGGGAGCGACAGGAGCAGCAGACACCGCAACAGATGCAGCTGCAACAGTTTAATGACGAGAGGCAACGCATTCGCTCCCAGCTGCTGGCCAAAATGAATCCCAGGTGAGTACGAGCAACAGCAGCAACAATAGCAATATTTCTTATTTAAAAATTATATTAAGTCTCGTCAGAATTTATGTGGAATTTTTGAGAATGCAATGAATTTATTGGAAATTCACTAACTATTTTTAATCGGTTTAAATTCTTTTGAAATTTTGAACAGTATTGGTAGCATAGATAAATTTCTTAAAATTGTTTAAAATAGTAAAATAAAACTAAGATATCTACCGATATTATTACGATTCTTTAGTAAAATGATAAAAGAAAGCAATTTAAGCCGAAAATGCTTTGCCTTCCAATTCTTAAAACAAATCTTATTATAATGTGCTCATTTTGTTCTAGAAGAAATTTGAATACAAAGTTATACGCAATACAACGAAATACGAAAAGTTGTTCCCCACTTTCTCATTAATTCAAATCAAAAGGCCAATCGATAATGATAATACTAATACTAATAACACTTGGGCTTTTAACTGAGCTAAGCGTTAATCAATCACAATTTTTTACCTGTAAATGTATAAATAGCTCAAAAGCTCAATTTTACATATGTCCAAGCACAAAATAATTACAGCAGGTCAAAAATAGGCAAATGATTAATGAACAAACACGATAAAAAAAAACACATGATGACAAAGCAAATAAACAAAAGAACCTAATCGACGTATGCGTAAAGTGAAGTTCCCCCACCGAGTAAAGCCCCAACTAAGACGATGTAATTTCTTAGTTATTTGACAGAGCTTAACATACTAAATATAAATCTTAGTATTTGTTTATATACATAAAGCTTTAAGTTTTGTTGGCCCACTTAACGTATGCGCAATATGAAGACGACATGCAGTTTTACGACTAGAAATCTATCTGCATATCCTTGCCAATGGCAGCAAAGCATCAATTGCTCCCCACCCCATACCCACTCATACAGAAATACACCCACACACAAACTTAGCATATGCGGCAGGTGTGTTTTTTCTGCCTCGACGTGGCAAACTACTTGCAACACATATAAAACAGCTGAGAGGCAAAAAACAAAGGCCACAACAAATAAAAGCTGTTCTCTGGCACACTTCAAGTTACATTACACCCTTCTCACACAAACAGGAGGATGTGAGAAAGAGTGGTGGGGGGGGGGGGGTATGTGGCATGGGTGTGGGTAGCGTGTTAAAACGCCTGAGACACCGACTGTGATGGTGGCACGTAACTGGGCTAATGCTGCAACTTTAAAGAGCTTGCCACACAACGCAACTGAAACAATTATGGAATGGGTTGAAGTTGAAATACTCTACCAAAACGGAGTTTAACTATTAAAAAATTTATTTATTTTCAAATTAGAGAAAATCTTTTAATTAATTAGCAACTACAACTTATTCGTTCAGAGATTTTTGATAAAGGTGATATAAGGAGTAGTTTGATGTTGAATTTGTATAAGGATTAATCATTTCGTCTTTCTACGGATTGAAGTATTTGATTAATTTAGTAGTCTGATATTGAAAACTGATTTCAAAAGAGTACGGAACAAATTATAAATCAGAAATAATTCAATTTCTTTAGAGAGGGATATATCGTGGCAGTTCCATTAATGTGTTGTACATCTTGCAACAAAACCAAACTACTCTCAAATAATGAGGTATATTTGTGTGAAAGGCAGCGCAAAAGGAAAACCTTAAGAACTGAAATCCAACTTGAGCAACTCGAGCAAAGTCGGTTCAGTGTCCTCGACGTGCAGGATCCGAACACAAAACTACAACTAATCCAGTGTCACGCCCAATTTTTTCTTTTTGTTATTGTTGTTGTTGGGACTGGAGCTGCTCCTGCTGCTGCTGCAAAAGCGGATTTTTGGCAGCATTGGCACTGGTAACCTGCATATTTAATGACAAGCCCCAAGACCATTCCAAACTCAAACCCGAACCCAGATCCTGGGCAGGCTGTAAGTCGTCGCGTACGTGTTCGAGTGCCAAAAACAAATATTGGACAGGGAAAGTGGGAAAGAAAAAACCTCTGCCAGAGCAACGGCGTGGGCGTGGAAACGCCTTGAAAACAGCGTTATTGGCAAGCTGACAGCACAGTCCAACAGCAATGCCAACAAATGTCGTGCTTCTAAAGACAGTCTAATTACTCCGAATCTTATGGTATCTTATCAATGCCCCCAAGCTTAACTCACATTGCTATAAAACCAAACAACACACTAACCACTCACAACACACTTGTGTTATGCCATGAACAAGCCTCCAGCGGCAACAATACTTGCAGCAAATAATAATTCGGCAACAACTAGAGAACCTGCGATTGTTGCAACAGCAATCGCAGCAGCAAATAAGCGAGCAAAGAAACCCTAAAACACCAGTGTGCAACAATTAATAAATTGATAAAATATTTGTAGCGCAACAGCAAGCGCAACCGAGAACCAAAACCACAACCAAAAGTGGTAACGAACAAAGCCAAAAGACACAACCAATAAGTCGACAGACAAAAGCAAGGAAATTAATGACTTAGATACCCCAAAAAGACATAAAAAGTGGTATAAGAGAATATTCAAACGAAAGCAGAAAAAAACAAAATTTAGTAAATGCAGTACTGAAATCGAACAAAAAAATGTAATAAGGGGAATATTATTTTCTGGCACATAATTTAAATACTTTAAACAATTTTGATAACTATATAATAATAATAGATTATGACTCAATAATTCATGCGTTAATGAACAAATCAAAACAAATCACAAGATAAACATTTCAAAATGTATAATGCCATATCTTATAAACTGTGAACGTGCCATGAACTTTGTATTGACCTTAGAATTGCAAGAAAACCATAAATAAAAACCATGACGACATTAAGTTATCAATTACTTTACTCGAATACTCAAAAGTCAAAAGCTAACAAATGAGCCCAAAATATATGGTCTTTGATATATCTATTACTATCTTATCAGTATTTACCTTGTTGGTTAACTGCACACGGAACTGACTTATAAAAGTTGAGCAAATCAGAGAAATGGCCAACAGTTGAGTAGCCTGCGTCCACAAATAACAAACAAATATGAACGCATCAACATTTTGCATCATTGCAGCAAGTGCAACTGAAACACAAAGAAAGCAAAACAAACAAACAAAACAACGGAAGAGTAGTAAGCCAATCAAACCAATCAGATCAGATAAAATTGGAAGTTGTAATAATGCTTAATGAAAATTAATGTATTTTCTAGAGCCAAGCAAGCAGAAAGCCATAAAGCAAGAAACCAAAGTTGGGGAGCAGTCAACAGAACAAGAACAGGAACCACAACAACCGAAGGCCAAGTCGAATAGTTGCCAAATGAGTTAACAAACATTTTTGGCAGCTATCTTATCAGTTTTATCAGAGACTAGCATATATTCGTAAGGATTTGTTGCATGAAAATATATTTGCTATGACATAAACACTTTGACTATAAAATGGGTGGGTCGGGACTGTAAACTTTCAGTTAACAATCAGAACGAAAACGCAACCAAACGAAAAAAAAACTTAGAATGGCAACAACAATCGAGGAAATTAGCACAAGTGAATCGATAAATAATGGGATAATAAGCGAAACGATCGAAGTAACAACAATTGAGACAACGCCAACGGCAGCAAAACGTGAACATCATCATCATCATCATCATAAGCATCATCACAAAGATCCTCAATATCAGAGGCCAACAACTTTAACTATCACGGATATCAGCGATGATGGCTTGGGTATTATTGAGATTGTATCCGATGAAAGCGAACCCCGTCATCATCATAAGCATCATCATCGTCATCATCATCGTTCGAACAACAAACAGCAAGCACCAGAGATACCACCACCACTGCCCAGCTCAACACCACCTTATCTGACGCCCACTGAGGAAGTTGTTTGGCTAACGGACTTGGATGCACCAGCAGAGCCAACGGCGCCATTGCCACCACCCTCACCCACCAGCTCAGAGTGCAGTCAGATAACCTTACAACCAATCGAAACAGCAGCTGCGGCACTCATCATAGATAGCCAATTGCAGACTATGCCATCTACACCACCTCCAGCACCTGTACCACCTGCAACACCAGTACCACCTCCATCCCCTGTGCCACCTCCAGCACCTGTACCACCTACAGCATCTACGCCATCTCCAGCACCTGCACCTGTACTCATCGAGGAGATTGTATTGCAAACAGATTTGCAGATGCCAGCACAGAATTCAATGAATCCGCTGCCAACAGTTCAACAACAAACAACACCCAGTTCAAGAGCAGCAGCTGAAAATGTAAGCACCGTAACCGAAACGGAGATCATCATTGAGGAACAGCCGCTGCCTGCTGTTGCGCCTACAACGCCAGCACCACCACTGGTGCTGGTGGGGATGGTAAGCGTGGATAACAACGATATGCGCCGCAGCTCCTACAGAGTCAGCACAGATTTGTCTGCCACACCACAACAGCAGGAGCCCTCGAAACGTTGCTGCTGCGTCATTGCCTAAGACACTTGGAGTACTGCTTTAAGATTCTAAATTGTTCAGTTTATAGCTGCAATTTAGCTGTATTTAATAGTTATTAATAGTAAGGTTGAATACTAATTTCGAACGACTTGAGACTCTCAATAAATAATTCACTTAATTTAACAGAAAATTCGCAGATTTGGTTACTTAACTAATGTTAAATGCTTAACAGAATGTTAGTTGCTTATATCAGATCAGATCACTGTCAGATAACATTTTGCAGCTTAACAGAGTTGCCACCTGTTGAAAGACACATGAAAATTCGAATATTATTATTATGTTATGTGGCATTTGTGTGGGTGTGTGTTTGTTGCGTGTATGTGTGTGTGTGTGTGTTGTAAACATTCCTCGCGCTATCGACACGCACAGTCATCGCTCGAGATCGATGACAAAGCTTACCTTATCTATGCGCATGTGAAGTTAAGCCGCCTTTCGTCGCCACCTTATCTAATCATTGGTGGCAAGGCGGAACAAAATCACCGCTCGTTGACAAAATTGTAATTGATTATTAATTAGATCTATGGTGGGCCACTCGAGCTGCCACCGGTCAACTGCTCAAAGTGAATAAAACGCTTTTGATGGCATTCAGTCAGCGGTCAACGGTCAACCGTCGCTGAACTAACCACGATTTCAACGATTTAGTGTGCGAGATGCCGCCGCCAGGACGCGCCTTTGGACCCGGACCGGCACGTTGCGGCGGTGGCTATGGTCCGCCACCGCCTGGACCCGGATTTCGTCCCGGACCCGGATATCGTCCCGGACCACCACGCACCAATGTCAATGTGGATGTTAACATTGGCGCACGCCCCCCACCCATTGGCGTTGGCATTGGCTTCGCGCCACCGCCAGTGATTATTGGCGGTCCGCCAGTTGTTATCGGTGCCCCAGCGCCGCCGCCAGTCATTGTCGAAACCTATGGGCCGCCACGCCCAGCTGTTGTGGGCGTACAACCGCAGATGGCCACCGCCACTGTCTACACCCAGCCAGAAGTTTGTTGTTGTGCCATTCAATAATGACCCCACCACTTGTGTCCTGTGTGTGTTTGTTAAGCTACAACTATATATATATCTTTATGAATATCTTTTATATACATATGAATCCTATATCTATATCCTGTAACTTGTGACTGTGAATAAATTGTTAAGTTTTGAGAGCGCAAATGTCTGAGCATTTAATTGGGCATATGAAAATCAACAAATTACTGCTCTTATCTATTTACTTATCGAAACTTATCAAAAGCACAACAAGAAAATTCCCCCTAAAAAGAGCGCCTTCTGAATGGAAAACTAGTTAGTTTTTTAGCCCTACAGCAATTACTCAAAAGAGATAAGGAATTTGAGTAATAGCCTTAAGCAAGTAGCTGAACAACAGTAAAAGTTCCATTCAAGGCAGAAATGCAGGGAATGTCTAAGCAAAAAGTAAACTACGAGTTTTCTGACGTTTAAACAAGGAGACTTTGTAGTCGAATATTTTTAATAAGATTAAGTGGGATTATCTTGAATGTATATTTATGACACATACGCAATCTCAAGCAAATCAAACTCTTATGCATTATTATTGGCAGGTTTGAAAATCGAGTAAAATGTCAAATGTGAAATATTATTTTTCATGCTTTTAGCGGCTCCTCAAATTGCGCATAAAAGTTAGAGTTTGATGCGCTCGTCTAACGGTAATTGCCATAAGTATGATTAACGCAAATTGTTGCTAATAACTGTCATTCAACACACATACACACACACACACATACACACACACACACATATATACACTCACAAAGAAGTGTGTGTGTTTTTGTTAGCACAAATTTCTTACTCAAAAAAAAAAATAGAAATGTTTGTAATTTCAATTTGGGGAATTTTGCTCATTACTTTTCGCAGGCAGCTGCGTCGCCTCAGGCAAATGTGTGTTTCTTTCCCATGTCTTTCCATGCATTTCCACGCTTTTCCCCGCCTTACGACAGTTGCGAGGCTTTTTGGGGCTTTCAAGCCTGTCCTGTTGACTCGTTCGACGCTTTAGTCTCATGTTTTTCAATATTTTCGCCAATTTACTTGGCATTATTCGGGGTGCTGCTCTGCCTCCGTTCTGTTCGCATACCCATTTCCCTACTGATTTCTTTTTTCATTATTATTTGCGCGATTTTGCACGGCATGTGTATGCAAATAAACGAAAAGTGCAGGAAACAAAACACGGAAGTCAGCCAGGAAGGAAGGAAGGAAGGAAACCAACGGCGGCACAGCAAATGTTGCTTCTGCCTCCGCCTCTGACTCTGCCGCTGAATCTCTCTCACTGGCCTGGTTTCCGTGTCCGCTGCTTTTTGGAAGCAGACAACACAGACACAAACCCAAACACACACACACACACACAGACGCACAAGTGAATCCACACAGGGAAAACTGCAAAAGGCAATTTAAATTGAAATTGTCTACAGTTGACGTGCTGAAATACGAAACGCGCTCAGCGCCAAGCGAAAACACCTTACAACATGGCGTATGTGTAATCTCTGTGTGGAATGTGTATATCTGTGTGTGTGTGTGTGTGTTGTGTGTGAGTATTTGTGTTAAGCAGTACAAAAATCGTGCTTGTAACGCAGCGTATTATGTTCGGAGCTGCTTAACAAAATCAAAAAGCAAATTGATTTGCCAGCAACTTATAAATTGTTAAATGAAATTCTTGCCTAATTTAAATATTGATCGAAGAATATGAGTAAAATGTAAGGGAATAAATTTATATTGTAGAAGTAATTGAACAGAATTATGGCAACTGTATATTTTCAGCCATTTCAGCCACAACTTAAACATGAATTTCAACAGAAATCAAAAGTTAACCCGCTTCTTATGAGATTATAATTTAAACGTTAATTTCAAACCAGAATCAGAATTGCATTCTGAATTGCATTGGTGTTTTAAGAGTTAATATTATTACCAAGAAGCAATTAGTGAATTGCTTAACTGAATAATTATATTTATTTAATATAATTAAATTTTGCACTTGCAGCTACAACAACAGTCAACAGCCGGGCGTTGTGAATGTGGTGCCCAAGAACGACAAGCATGCCCTGATGCAGAGCATTGCCAACAGCTACAGGCGCAACGATGCTGCTGCTACTGCTGCCAATAATGTTAACAACAACAACAACAACAACCACTCGTTAAAGGCCACATCCGCCTCAGAGTACTCTTCATTATCCGCATCCTCATCTGCATCTGCATCTGCATCCGCATCGTCAGCGTCAACGCGACGTCGCAGTCCATTGGGATCGAAGCGGCGTCGCGACTGTCGCGTCAGCCACTGGTCCGAGTGGACGGCCTGCAGCAAGAGCTGTGGCATTGGTGAGATGCATCGATATCGCAAAGTCATCAAGCATGGCAAACGTGGAGGACGACCCTGTCCGGCGCTCCAGCAATCGAAGTGGTGCGGCACCGAGCACAACTGTCACGGGCCGCAGACCTATTTTAATTGGTAAGTAGCCGCCATTCGTGTATATCCCCACCATCGGCATTCCCAGTAACCGTATCAGATATGCATTTAATTTCTCAAATGATGACACTGCAGGTCCGATTCCGACACATGAACTACGCGCCATGCAACAGCACAGGCCATATAAATACAATTTTAATTTAAGTCATAAGAAAATGCTTCTTGTGTCGAGAGAGAGAGACAGAAAGAGAAGGAAAACAAATCAGCAACAACAACATAGAGAAAAGTAAAAGAAAAACACACCCAGCCGGACAGACCAGACCAGGCAGGCCGAGTGCAACCCCCTCCCAGAGAACACCTGCTGAACGATTTTAATTTAAATTTAGTTTACGATACGAAATTGAAAATTCATTGAAAAAATAAAAATTAAAAAAATTCATGCACGCAAATGCAGATTTTCGACAAATATATAAAAAAAAATAAAATAATAATAAAAACAAAAAGAGAAAATTGCATATGAAACCGAAGACTACTGACAATATTTAAAACAAAATGGATTTAATGAAAAACACAGACACACACACACACACACACACACACATACTAACACACAGACACACACACACACACATACATTTGGCTAAAGAATTCTATGCATATAATTTAAGTTCTTCAATTCTGTTGCTTAAGCTACATTTTTTTGTATAAATCAAGCAGAACTTTCATAATATGTGTCATATATTATACATATATATATATATAAATATATATAGAAGCAAATCCAAAGAAAAAAAACTTAATACCCATAAAAAAGAAACAACTTAATAGTAGACATTTAATTTTAAGATGCAAGTCGATAGCGAGAGTGGTTCAATAATTTGCGCGAAATTAAATCAATAAATGCAAGAGTAATAAAAGTAATAATAATATTAGAAATATAAAATAAAGCTACAATTTTAGATATTTCTTTTATGTTCTTTTCATTTTCTGTTAGTTAACTATTTATTGAACCATTTTCGCATATCCGAAGTATATTAACTGAATCAAAGTAAAAACCAAAAACAAAAACAAAAACAAAGCGTGAACATTTGCGTAACCAAACAAGGTAAAAACAAAAACAAAAATTAAGCTAACATTAGATGTAAAACTAAGTTAATTAAACTTTACCACAATGCAATAAAGGGCAACAAAATAACACGAACAACAACTGCAAATTGGACAACAGAAGTCGATTTAAATCGAGTTCAAAAAGTACCTACAACATGTTCATAAAACCACAGAACAGTTTGAGAATCACAATTGAGAGCAGCCGACGAACAATTCGAGAGATAACAAAAATATAAAGCGGATAAACATTAAATTTGAGTTGAGCAGCAAAAAGCAAACACATTTGGAACCAGAAACTCAATTTAAGCTCACAAAATGCAAGCAATTTGAATTTTAATTGGAATTGCAAAAATTGTTAACTACAGCAAATTCAATGTGGTTTTTTGAGAGCCAACACACACAGTTTTAATAAAAAGAGCCAAAAACAAAAACAAAAAACACCAACAAAAACAATTATTATAGCTAGAAAAGGTGTTGACAGTTTGCGGGTCACTGCTTGATCAATATCTTTGGCACTCACTCCCTTATATGCAAAGTAAAGCCAATTCCAATTTGAGTTCAGAAAACAGTTTGAGAGCCAGCTGAAAAGTTTGAGGTGCGTAGAGCTGGAGAGCCACTGCTCGTGGCAGCCAATAAAATGTAAAATAAATCAAATGAATGCAAAATGATTACAAATTAGAGATTAAAACACACACTCGATGATGATGTAATAATAAAAACAAATATAAACTGCAAGTGCATAAGACATTTTGTAAAATACAACAAAAAAAAAAACAAAAACAACCAATAAAATCAATGCATCGTAAACTGTACACGGTTTTCAATTATACTTGTTAGTTTTGCGACATTTCAACAGCACCGGCAAAATCAACTTGAGCGCCCCGGAGAACATTATACAGATGCCGGCAAAGGCAAAGGGCACCACATAGCCACCAGTTCGATCAACCAGAATACCACCCAGTGTGGTGCCAATAAAGACGCCCAATCCCATGGCCAAGGCGGTTATGCCAAAAGCATTCGTCAGCTTCGAGAGGCCCAAATAGTGCACATAAATCAGTGCACGCAGTGTGGCAAAGACAGCTGATTGTGGCATGTGGAAGAGTGGGTAAGTTCGGGTTAGTATGTTAGCACTTAAAGCACGTTGATCAAATTTTGGTATTACATTTTTAAAATCTTAGTTTATAAGATTCAAATTTCAAATTTGAATTTGACCAAACTTAAACCAAAATTGTTTTACTGTGTTAGAAGCTTACCTGGTGCGACGCCAAAGCAGACGGCGTAAACAAACTGAAACCAGACCAAATCGTTGCCATAGAAGGCGCTAATGAAGACCATAATGCCGCCGAGCATCATGCCACCGCCGCAGATATAGTTGGTCCACCCTCTCAGCTTGTAGGCGACAAAGCCACACAGGTTGCGCATGAGGAAGTTGGATGCACCGATGGCGGGGGATATCATCTGGGCATACTGCATTGGTATTGTGGTGCGCATCTTGCTGTACACAAAGGGTATATTGAATCCCATTGGATAGAGAAAGGCGGAGGCCAACAGAATGCGAAACTCAAAGTTCCTCAGCAGATTCGCATCGAAGAGGCGATTCAGCGCTCTCACAATCTTCGTCCGCAGCCAGTTTTTCTTGCCTTTCCGTGACTTCTTCGACCGTTTCAACGGTGGGCTGGTGGGCGGGCTACGCACCGGGCTGAGTGGACCTTGAACGGAAGCAGGCTTACTAGCATTGGTGTTGTCGTAATCCTTGATATTGTGTAAACCATAAGCAGCTCTTTGCAGCTGTTGGATTCAAAGTGAAAGTTATATTAAATTACAAAATATATTTCATTAAATTGTGACTGACATGCGATTCAGAGCCCACCAACTCCAGTTGCTTGCCATCGAACTGTTCCCTGCTGTGGGGTTTCTCGTAGTCGGCGGGTCCTGTATAGAAGAGATCATCGCGCTGTATGGGATCCGGTCGCACCACATAGTTGAGCTCGGAACGCTCGGAGGGTTCATGTTTGGCGTCCGGCTTCATGCAGCAGGGACAACAAAAATTTGCATACCGTCGCAATCTCTCTCGCAAGCTCTTCTTTTTCCTGGCCGGCTCATAAGAGTTGAGCACATGGCGAGATTTCCTGGAGCCGGCTTCATCGCCGAGAAAGTAATGCACATAGAAATTACCATAATACTCATTCGAACTGGATGTCGACAAGGGATCCGAGTGCATGACTGCCACTGGAGTCGGAGCAACCTCCGAATAGGCCAGAGCCACAAAGAAGAGTAGGCAAATGAGCAGCACCTGAAACCGTATCGTATTCCGCCAGCCAATGTGCTGCACGAGAATGTTGTTCGTAATGGAGAAGATACAGATGCCAGCACCAGCACCGGAGCAGGAAAATCCACTGGCAATGGGACGATATCGCTCAAAGTAATATCCAATAATGATCTGTGAACTCACCCAGATCATGCTCAAACCGGGTCCACCTACAGATTGACAATAATCGCATCGAATTGAGTAGTTAACAGTGGTGCACAGTGTTTACCTACCAATAACACTATAGAAAAATATCACCGCTGCCAAATTGGGACTGAAACTGGCCGCCAGAAGGCTCAGCGCCGAGATAATCACGCCGAGCAAAGCTACCGGACGAAAGCCGTAGCTATTGATCAGGGCACTGGAAAAGGCACCGCCCAAGAAATAGCAGCCAACTTGTATGCTGCCCACGAGGACCACCTGGCCACTGTTGGCATGGAACTCCTCGCTAATTTTTGGCAGCAATATGCCCACGGTGAACACAATGCCATCGACGATGAGCTGGGCGAGAAAGCTGAGGACGAGCACCACCCAACCGTAGCCACCATCTGGCGGTATGGCCATGTAGATCTAGTGGTAGATAAGATGGATCGGTCGTAATTGATTTAGCCACTTCACTCAGCCACTTACGAAGCCCAGGCCTGAGGCCAGATTGCCCTGCTGGAAATCACTGGGATTCAGATCGTCCAAATTGTTGTGTGTAATCAAAATGGATTCGCTGCTCGTTAGCTTTGAGCTGGCGGCATCGCTGAACTTAACCACATCCGTATCTTCCGACAGCGGGAACTCCGTATCCACATTGCTGCCCGAGGCGTCCTGAGAGCGTCCACTAACAGCTGTGGCATCCTGTATTGCTAGCGAATCATCGGAATCATCGGCAGCCTGATTCTTTATTGAAGGTCCTTGAAATGTGTAAAGCGAATTAATTATCTTTATCTATAGTCAAATATTTATTTTGTATGTGTGTTTGGTACTGAACGAGGTTGAAACGATATTGAATAATCAAACAATCTATAATCAATAAACTGTTTTTCTGCTACTTTCAATGCAAAAGATTGCGAATTTTGCTTAGAAATCAGGGACCTCTTTGACTGCTTCTCCGTTATTATAAAGGATTGCTTTGGCAATTGTGTCACAAAAGAACACTAAAAGTTATAATAAACACGTACTTTTTTTGTATATCTTTATCGTCTTGGTGGTGAGCGGCTCCTCATGGTCGTAATTGTATGTGCTGGCGCTTGAATCCCTAATCGTATTTCCTTTGGGATCGAATCCAACACCTTGTCTCCATATTCGTTGATCGGTTGTTGTGCCTGTCGTTTTGTGTGACGATGACGACTCCCTCAATTCCTGCGGCTGTTGTGAAGCAAGAAGGATGACTGGCATATTGCCCACCATCTCCGCCTGGTTGCTTGATGCTGCTGCTGTTGTTGTTGTTGCCACATTCCCGTCTCGCTCCCGTTTGCGGTCCAGTTCAAGTTGCTCTCGTATTGTACTCAGCTGCGATGTTTGACTGTGTGTGTGTGTGTAGTGGTTAGTTATGTGGCACAACTAGCTAATGTAGGACGCTCAAACTCACCTACCCAGTTGGTTATGTGTTCGACTCATTTTTCGAATCGTGTCTGGGCGGGGGAGAAGCTAGTTGACATTTTTCTCAAAACTCTATCGCACCCGTTGCCAAGTCTTAATGTCAGTGACAGCAGCAGAGCCGTGAACTTTTGTCGGGGACGTACCGTGGGGCAGCCGTGTGGCAGCGCAGGATCATGCCGCATTCTATCGCGTCTACGTGCTGCCAGCCAAAAATATCCACCGATATGAGAAAATTCCTGGCTGCTGCTGCAGACCGCGTTTGCCTCTGCCTTTGCCTTTGAATTTTGTCGCCAGACAGTCAGCCGTCTGTCCCGCCCCCGTCGTCAGCATCCACCCGCTGCAGCCTGCAGCGCTGTTGTGACAGACAGGCATGGCCGCTTGCCACGCCGCATCCTTGCCCGCATTCATGCTTGCCTGCATCTCGCAACGCTCAAGTTGCAAGTTGCTTTTACTAATGCAACTGTTACTTTTGTCCATTTGCCCCATTCGCACACTCTGAAAAAAAAATCGCCCTAAAAACTAGAATGATTTTCTTGTTTTTACAAATAATTTCTAAATATAAGAAATACAAACAACTAAAAATTAGAAAGGAAGAGTTTAGCTGTTGTCTGCCTTAGAAACCGAGTAGCTCAATTTAAATTAAATTTTAAATTAAGTATCTAAAATGTTTGTAATAATATAAGCAACAAATAATAAAGCCCGGAAATAACACACATTTTTCTTACATTTTGAAAAGTTAAAAAAAGAAAAACACTGATTTTGAGAACTATGCTTTCTGTAAACCTTTACGAATTTCTGAAATAAAGTCATATTGTTTTTTGAGTGTAATGCAACTGTTACTTTGTCCTTTTGCCCCATTCCCAGTTGTTGTTTATTTTGGCTCCCCAAACAAAATTGCATCTGTGCAATTTCATTGATTGCAAGTAAATGAAATCATTCCAATGAGCCCCCCACACCACGTCGACTCCTGCTTGCCCTGCCTGACTGTGAAGTCCGTGTTCCGTCTGCTCGAAAGTGGCAACTGCATTTGTGCATTGCTGTATTTGTGCTTTATGCGAAATTTTGAGGCACTAAGTTGCCGTTACTTAATTTGCTGCATTATTTATTCAAAGTGTATATAGAGACAGAGAGAGAGAGGGAGAGAGAGAGAGAGCCAGAGTGACGGCAGCTTCTTAAT
This sequence comes from Drosophila glabriapex, assembly GCA_035042305.1. Taxonomy (NCBI): domain Eukaryota; kingdom Metazoa; phylum Arthropoda; class Insecta; order Diptera; family Drosophilidae; genus Drosophila; species Drosophila glabriapex. Next base: position 4,397,684 of record JAWNLN010000046.1, on the reverse strand, counting down.
GGGTAATATAGAAGCACTCTCAGCGGCACACATATATATATGTATATATATATATATATATGTATGGGTTATTTATTCAGCTGTATGTCTTATTTAGAAATGAGTCATTGATATAACTCACACTGACTATAATCGTTGCCGAAGTGCATTTAAATTCAACTTCGTATCGAATTATAAACTTCTCGCACTTAACACACTTTTGAAACCAATCAAAATTTGATAAAAGCCAACAATTTATCGGCCCCTTTTTTGCTCGTATATGTACCTTCCATAAATGGCTTTTTCGTGTTTAATTTGTTAACTGTTTTCTTTATTTGGCCAATCGCACTCCAGTATATGGAAAGTGAATGGAATTCAATTCCCACGGCTAAGCTGCTCCGAGGCTCAGCACAACAATAAAAAAAAACCCAAATACGTAAAGTATAAAAGCCAAGACAGAAAGTCGACATTAAAGTGGTTTGGCCAACAGCAAAACAAGCTCATGAATTTTGCTGAACAACAAAAACAGTCAGGGATAAGAGGAAAACAAACAAAAAGAATGAAATAAGTATACGGCACGTTGTACGCGCTGTTTGGACCAGTTAACTGGGCGCGGGCCGGTTTTCGCTTTTATGCAACTGCTGCTGAAGCACAATATGCATGAGTGCAGCAGGCTCCACAAAAATTGGGTCAATTGCTGTTAACAATTTGGCGGTGCAATCTTTTTGAGGCCGTTTCGATTTCAAGGCAGCTGCCCATAGTCCAATTGGGCAGCCAGTTAAAAAGCAACAACAACAAAAAAAAACCAAAAACAATCTCGCATAGAGTTGTTGAGGAAAACTCAGAACCAAAAAAAAATGTCAGAATAGGACAGAGAGATTGAAGCTGATGGCTGGAGGCCAGAAGAATGCCCACTCACTAATTAATTAGTGCGTTTTGGTTATTGTTCGACGTTGAAACTTTCTGCGAGAGTTGCCCAACTGTTTGCTGCACTTTAACTGCGAAGGACTTGCCGCAAGTGATGAAATGTGAACCAACTTTTATTTGCTGAGTTTTGCACTTGAGTGCTTTTGCTTTTTTGGTTTCTATTATTTGTTGAGCACTCAACTATGTACTTAAAATTTAAATTTAAAAAAAATTTGATCGAATATTACCATTTTTTTTTAAATTACTTTAAGTTTTCTGATAAGTCAGCTTTGTAATTTTTGTCATAATGCCATGAAAGATGGCTTCGTTTAAAATAGTAAAAATCAATACATTTTTGGACAATAGTAGTTTTGGACCATATACAATTGTAAATAAATAAAACAAATAAACCAAATTCAGCATTCGTATAAAATGCCGCTGTTGAATTTGGAAAATTGTGTTCAACACTCGATTGGCTTGTTTGGAGCCCCACGTTGCATGTCCACCTTCAAACACTGCAAGTCTGCCATTCGGGTGAAGAAAGTAAGCCGCATAACAGAGAGAGCCGTGCCGGCATATTTCAAACAGCTCCGGCCGTGCAGAACGGACGAGGAACTGCGAGCGCATTCCAGTTTGGGTTATCAGCGCTGCAACATACCTTATCCACCGGAATGTATAAAACCATGCCTTAACATGCAACGATTCGGCGCACAGCATTACAAGCCCAGCAAGAGTCTGGATCGTGACTATCGGGCAAACTTGGTGGACTGTGTGCTGGAGAAGATGCCAAAAAGTTGTCGTTTCGAACGCATTGCTCCCAAAATTCGCAGCCGCACATTGCCAATGCCCCGCTGTGTCCGAGTGCCGACCAAAAGTGCCACACACAGTTGCCCGTCAAGTGTAGGCCTTTCACACCGGCATCGGACACTTCGGACGAACGCTGCATCAAGTTTCCCCGCTCAAAGTGCCCTAAGGCGTGACCGAAGATCCTCTGCCAGTTCAAACCCAAGACAAAGGCAAGCTGTAAGCGACCCAGCTTCTCCGAGTACCACAAGGATGCAGTAAATGAATATGAACAAATTGAGAAGCGACTGACGCCGTACCTGAGTTTTTCGGAGTGAAAAAGGTTTCCGCTCTCCGCGCCGAGTGCTGTCTGTGAGTGCGATCCGTGGCCGAGTCTCTGCGACATGTGGAACTACTATCGGACTGGGGGCTAAATTATTTATAACTGCATTCTGCATGATGCATCTTTTAATTCGTCTTTCTTTTATTTAGTCTCGGTACGAATTTTCTTAAGTCGAAGAAAGTTGCAAGCTAAATTTTCAAATATATTTTCATTGCATTTTAAAGTGTTTGTGATTCCTCGTGATAACTAATTTCTCTTTCTTTTCGAAATAGTCGAGTGTCGGCTCGAGTTAAAGTGCAATTTGAAGTTGATGTTAATGGTGCGCCAGTGTTGGTTAATGCCGCATTGCCACTCACATTCCAAATAGGATGCCGTTTGTCAGCTAGTCTTCCTTTGTGCCGGGAATCACAGCTCTAGAAATGCTGAAGTGCTCTCCTGGGCTTGGTGACATTCCTAAAAGGGATTTGCATGCCGCTGAGATGTTTATCGTAAATTGTCCGCGTCCTTGTTGTCCTACCCGTCCCCATCCTCGTTGTCGTAGTCATCCTCTTCGTCGTCTGGGCACACAAATGTCAACAGCACAAAGCGCTGACGTTTACACTGAAAGTCACTTTGGTTGCCCAGACAGCAGCGTGTGGCGCGGCAGAGGGGTGTGGCATGGGGGCATGGCTAATGAAAGACGCAAACACGAATGCATTGCATTTTTATTTGTATTTTCACTTTGCATTTATATTTGTTATATTTTTTGTTTTTCTTTTTTTTTTGATTTTAAATGAAAATGTTTAGCTTGTGTGACAATGTGTAACAGCATTTTTCATAATTTGCTTCTGGCCATGTTTAATTGTGACTAGTTGACTTGCCATTGGCATGCAGCTGCTCGCTCCTGGCTGCTGTCTGCCTTTGCTATTATCCTGCGCATCCTGAAGCTCACTTGCAAATTTGCCAAAACATTTGTCCTTGTTGGTGTCGTTGTTGTTTCGGTTGTCGGTTGTCGGTTGTTCAGTTTGCCGGGTGGGTGGTGTTGACAAAAGTATGCCCCAGAGTGACATTTCGCACAAATGAAATGTATGGCTGAAAAACTTGTCTATTTGGGGCCCAAACAAATAATTTTATTATAAAAGTTTTTTATGCATGTTTGCCCGACTGTTTTCGTTCGCCTCCTCCATCTATTTGCGGCCGGACTCTGTGTCACATTGCGTACCTCAACGAAATGAGGCGACAGCGATGTGTAGAGATGTGTGAGAAACGACGAGTGGCATAGAGATGGGACATAGATGGGTAAAAGATAGGGGGCTGATAGAGCTAGCAGGCCGGAAATTGGATATACGAACTTTATGCCAAGTATAGTAAAAATTATGAGTGCTGTTGATAAAAGTTGGTTTTCATAAAGAAGAAAACATAAAAATTAATTGCTAAAACTGCAACTGTAAATAGTAGAAATTATTATTGCTGCTGGATAAGATTTGGTTCTCATAACAAAGAAAACATAAAAATGTAACTTTAAACTTTGGGCAGCAACTAGGCAAACCAGAAATTAAGTTGTGAATAGTGTAAATTATTAGCGCTGTTTATTAGAATTGGAAAGAAAATACAATAATTAAATACCTTGAGTCGGGTAACAGAGTTATTGGAAATATCAACATAAACTCTAAACACACATTAAAAATCATTACCTCTACTGATAAGTTTTGTTTCTTATAAAGACAAAGTCATAAAATTTTAACACTGAAAATGCAACTTTAAGCAGCAACTAGGCAAATAAGAAATGAAGTTGTGACTCTTGCGGAGGAGTCAACTCATTTGGCCTCGCAATTAGTTGGAAACCTTAATTGCACAGCTGCACTTTGAATGTAGTCGCTGGTCTTTGCCTTTATTACTTGCCAGCCGTTAGCCATTTGCTGCTATTTGCAGCTTGCAGTTTGCAGTTCTGCTGCTTGTTGGTTAGCCCTTAAGCTTGACTCCTGCCCCTGCCCCTGCCCCTGCCTCTGCCCCTGCACTTGATCCTGCTTCCGGACCTGCCCCATACTCCTGCTACATTTATGAGCAGCGGTGTCCAGCACCCACATAACCATAAACGTAAAATGCCACTTTCTTTTCCCACGTAGTGGTTTTTTTCTCGCTCAATTCACTCTTTGTTTTATATTTTTTTTGTAGCTGGGTCCACTTTATGCAGTTTGTTTAGTCTGGTGCCTGGTCCGGCACTAAATGGCCGACAGCTCTTTGTGCTCCATAGTTGTTACTAGATTGTTAATATTATTTTATAATTTCTTTTATTGCTGTTATATGGTCATTCGGTGGTATTGCAGTCATATTGTTCAAAAACACTGCCCCCAACAAACAGAGTGCTGTAAACATGTTGTGAAGCGCTCAACAAATGCAGTCATTTCACATGAACAATGCCGTAAATTGTTTGGAGCGAATCGCGTTGGGGTTTCAGCCATGTTAAGTTCACTTACACTGCACTGATAGACGGGCACATTTAATGAATACTTACTGTGGTGGCAGCATTTTAAAGTTGTCACTGTAAATTTACAAGACATTTCTCTAAATATCAATTAAATTTATTTCACTTTACACTAATCAGCAAAAGCTGAGCACTTTCCGAGACATACTCGAATATTGAATTATTGAATAAATTGTTAATCAATACTTGAGCTTAAAGTATTTTGTTGTTAGCATTGATGGCGATGATGTTTATTGACATTTATTTTGGACTTATTTGGGCCTACAAGGATAAGCAACGGGAAATTGCGTGCAATTCTATTGACATACTCGTAATTCAAATAGGCAACAAACGTGCCGAGCAATTCAAAGCGCTGCAAACGCGTCAAAAATGTAAATTGTTCACTGCGAAGAGAGGGTATCACGGGGAGTGGGGCACTTTGTACTCTACGTGCTGCCAGTAGACAAATCAATTTGACAAAACGCAGAAATTTGTAATCAAACACAGTGTCTGTGTATGTGTGTGTGTGTGCGTGTGTAGAAGTATGTGTGAGCAGCAAAATTTGAGTCCATTGTGTCAGTGACAATGGGACAAAGACAAAGGCAAAGGCAAAGACAACAGGCAGATAAAAATGCCAGCCGCAAGCTTAACAAGTCGACGTCTATTGAGGGAGCCGCCATTGTTTCCAGTTAAGCTGACAACATAAAGCTACCAGCTGGTGGGCAGAGAAGGCGGATGGTATAGGTGTGCTTTAGATGGAAATACAGCACACATTGTTACCAAAAAATAATAGCGTTTCAACAGCAGTTCGCGTCTAACAGTCGCTCATTTTGGGCCAACAGACATCACGAGTGTGGCCAACAAGTGAGAGAGAGAGAGAGAGAGAGCGAAAGAGAGCGGGGAAGAGGAGCTTGGCAGCAGAACCTTGGCTTATCTGCAACAGTTTGACAATTGTCGTGGCGTTCTGTTCAGCTTAATTATGACATTAGATTCCGAGTTCATTGTGTGCCTGATTTTTCTGGGTGCGCACAAAAGTATGCAACAGTTTTCCTCCAGTTTCCTCCATTTGCTGCTGCATGCAAATATTTTGTAGTTGCTATATATATATATATATATATATATATATATATAAACAGTTGTATTTCAACTGACACCAACATACAACAGACACACACAGACTCTCAGTCAGACATTTGTTGAGCCCCGGGGCAAAGTCAGCAGTAAAAAGCATTAATAGAAATTCATATTGTATGCGAAATGCGGTAAAGCGACAAAGCAGTAAAGCGGTAAAGCGGGCAGGAGCCTACATAATAAACCCATTTTGTGCGGCTTTAAAATGCCATTTATGAAACATGTGCTAGCATTTATGCATATTAAATTAGTTACCAAAAAATAAACTGGCAAAAGGAGTCCAAAAAGTGCCACAATAAACTGACATAAACATAAACATACAAAAACTCCCACACACACACCCACACACACACATACACACACACTCATTCACACTCACACAGAAATTCGTATAAGTAGGAACCCTTTTTTATGGGGCATCGTCGCCGACCTAACATTAGGCACGCACAAATGGCATTGGGCGGCTGGCTCTGAGGGTTTTGCAGCTGCTTTGTTTAGGGGCAGCCATCAGCTTCATATTCACACACATTAACACACCGAAATGCGCAATAATGAACCAGAAGCAATACGCACATGTTTAACACGCTTCAGCATGCATTCATTCTAAAAATTAAGTATTTATGAAATATGTTTATTTTTCATATATCTCCCATATAAATGATCGTATAACAGGCATCGTATTTATGGCAACATAATCAAGTTTAAATCTTTTATATGTGTTAAAAGGGAAACTCTGATCTTTAATGATCTTCCTTTAAAAAATACAAAAATTACTAAAGTAAAATGTAAAAGTTCTGAAACTTTTCACAACTTAAGGGTTAAAGCTCAAAGCATTTCTTAAATTAAAAAAGAGGAAAATTTGTGTGTATGTATAAAATAGTTGGGTCGTCTGTGTGTGTGTTTGTGTGTGTGTGCGACTTAAAAACGCATGCTGAAACTTTTCAAGTGTGAATTGCTCTTCATATTTGCAGCAGACACAAAAACTCGTTTCGTTTCGCCTCGCGCCCATTTTTCGTTGCCTACTTTTGTGCGCAGCCAAATGTAAGGCAGTTGGTGAGTTGTCAGAATATGTATGAGAATGTTAGTGTGTGTGTGTGTGTGTAAGTGAGTGTATGAGAAGCAGTTGTAACAAAAAGAAACATAAAATAAAATGGCAACGCCAGAAATGTTTTATAAAAATTTATATGAGCATAATTTGTAACAGACAAAACAGATGAGGAAAAAAGAGAATAGCAGCGAGAGGAGAATAAAATTATATGTAAGGATGCTGCTATGTGGCAATGTGCAGGATTGTGGACAGACCATAGACAAGCAGGCTGTGACGGAAACCAGCTAGGGATTTTTAAATAAAACGCACACACACAGAAAACATGTGCGAGAGATAGTAAAATATGAAATTCATTTAACTTCAATTTACAATTGCAAATTTTTCAACACAAATACAATAAATAGTAGAAATCGAATTAGTATGAGAATTTATATCAACCAAATCAATTTAAATGCAGATTTAATATTAGGTCAATTTATGATTATAAAAGACGAATTGAAAATGAATACGTGAAATTCTTTTGTAGGTCAAACCATCATTCAAAATTCATTCATTGCACTTTTGGCTAGGTTATTTAAAAAAGTCATGAAAGTTTATTTTTTCAAATACAAATCTATAATGCAGTATTATTTATAACTTTCTTACTACGTTCTTCTGTGTTCTACTTATCGTAAGAAATTTCTGCTCTTACAAAACAAATGTTTAATTATGTGAATAACCAATTTCCAAGTATTCGTCGATAAATAATCAACATTAATGGGCATCTAATAATCGATAGCTTTTATCATTAATGAAATCGATCAAATGGCGTGTAAGGAAGAATTAGAACAAACTCATAAAGCACTTTGCCGTTACATAGAGATGGCTGTTTGCCTTAAAGTTTATGACAGTTTGGAAACTAACTTTTGCCCTCTCTCTCACTCTCGGTCTCTCACTTTCACTGTCCCTCTTTTTCCTTCTCTCTGCCGCCTTGAAGAAGTTGAATATGTAGTTGAATTATAAAAGTAGCTGCCTTTTGAGAGCTGCTTGTATCCTTTTTAATTTTGCCTCCTATGCAATTAAAATGCAAATTGTTTTTGCACAAAATCAAATTCTATGCTCTGCCAAAGAAAACGAGCCAACAAATCAGTTTGTCACTTGTCGCTTGTTGTTGCTGTTTTTGTTGTTTGAATTTTGTGCAAGTTTTGAAGTGGAGTGCACTACGTATGCAATCGACACATGTGCGTGCAACAACCACAGCAACAACCACAGCAACAACAGCAACAACAACAAAACTCGTTAACACTTGAAAAGTTTCATGGCCTGGGGCAATTGTAATGGGATTCTTACTCTGGTTCTACTTCGTCGTGCATGTAGCAGTAAGTAACGTAATTCTGCTAAAAAACACTTAGGCAAAATCTTGTAAGCAGCAAATAAATCAGACTTTGAATATATGTGTGTGTGTGTATGTGTGTGTGTGGGTCTAGGATCAGCTTGACAAGAGAGCTGTGTGCCCTGAAAACAAACAAAGTTCAAGTACGTGACACCTGTAACCAAAGTGTTCTCTCTCTATTTATATCGTATATGTATATATTGAAGTGGTTGTTGTTTCGGTTGGGTTACTGAACACCAAAGTAAATATTTTGTTAGGGTTTCACTTTTTGACATCGCATATGTGTAATTAATGTAATTGAGTTATGTATATTAAGAGCTTTCTTTATTTGTTTGCCTATTTTCACTTTTAGCTAAATTTTGTGGCAGGTGAAAATCTTTCATATTTTTTTTTGTAAATTTTTTTTTTTGACCTGATCGCATATCATTGAGGAAAAAGTCGTATTTAGACATCAAAATTATTTGTTTTAAATGGCCCAATGTATAGGCATTTGTGGCCAAATGATACGTTCATTTACTGGCAATGCACTATCTGAACTTATCGGCCAAAGTAACCTTCGCAAGAGCACTCCGGCAGATTACAGGAAACTGCGTGAGATTGTCTGCACACTGGAACGCTTCGGCACCTTGGGCAATGACATTCAGCTCACTAATAACGAGATCGAAGCGAACCATGTGATCATGTGCCTGAAGACGAAGGAGTACAACAAGGGCATTCAGGATCCCAGTCAGTTTGTGCCCGGCCATCACATAATGCAACGTCTGAAAAAGATGAAAGAATCGCCATTGTTCTTACTGCTCAGCAAGATGGCCAAAGGAGGCGTCCTTAAGGCCCATGCCCACTCCATGTGCAGCACCGATTTCCTCATAAAATTGACTTACGCGAAGAATCTGTGGGTCTGCACCACTGACAATGGCCGTAAATTTAGACAGTTTCGATTCTCCAAGGTGAAACCCACACGAATTCAATACGAAGAAGGAGAATGGCAATTAATGGAACAATTGCGAGATTATCGTGGCGAGGAGAATCTCCGGAAATATCTTAAGAACGCTCTCAACATGTATTCCTCTATTCGAACTACCTCAACTATCGCCGCCTGGGATCAGCTGGAGAGGATCTTTGATCTCCTCGACGGACTACTCAGATATCCACCCGTCTGGGCTGAATATTTATATAATGCCCTAAAGGAGTTCCACGAGGATGGTGTTCAGTATGTCGAGGTGCGTTCGAAACTACAGCAATTGTATTGCCTGGATGGCACCAAACTGCCAGTCCAAGAAACCGTCAAGATCTATCAGGAGCAAATAGGACGCTTTCGTACTGACAATCCCGACTTTATCGATGCGAAAATTATTTATTCGCCACTGAGGCATGCCACAATCGATCAGATGGCAAAGTATGTTAAAATGTGCACCATTCTAAATGTGAGTAACTCCATATTAACAACCCGACCAGTGCCGTGTTCAACTTTTTTGATTTGAATTTTGCAGAAAGAGTTTCCCGATTTGGTAATTGGTTTCGACTTGGTTGGCCAAGAGGATCGGGGTGATCCGCTTAGCCAATTTTCCAGCGAGCTGCACAAGCTGCCCGACAACATCAACTTATATCTGCATGCGGGTCAAACCAACTGGTATGGCACACGTATCGATGAGAATCTAATTGATGCCGTGCTACTCGGAGCGAAGCGAATTGGACACGGCTATGCGATAACCAAACACCCTTTGGTGATGGAACTGGTGAAGCAGCTGAATATTGCCATTGAGGTGTGCCCCATTTGCAATCAGATGCTGCAACTGAGTGCCGATTATCGCAATCATCCGGCAGCCACGTTGATTGCAAACAACATACCCTTTGTCATCTCCTCCGGCAATCCCTCATTTTGGCGCACATCCCCACTGTCCCATGACTTTTACGTGGTATTTCTCGGCATTGCGGTATGTTAATATTCCCTTCTAACCAATAATCGTTATTTGATTTGTCTGCACTCAGCCCATGAATGCAGACTTGAAGTTCCTGAAGCGCATTTCCAAAAACTCTTTAAAATACAGCGGTCTTCCAGACGAGCAAAAGTCAATGGCAATGTCCAAATGGAAAATCAAATGGGAAAAGTGGGTGGATTATGTTATCAAAAACAAGGATAAATTAATGGCGCAAAACGCTGAAAAATAATTGAAGAGTTCATTTGTATATTGAATTGGAAACCTTATTAATGAGAGAATCGAAAGTTTAAAGTTCCATTTTTACATTATGTACACAATAAATTTTGTTTATTGATACATGTATAAATAATAACATGTAAAAATGATAGGGTTTGCTAAGCTACAAGTTCCCAGAGAAACCGGGAGAAAATGAGATAGATTTAATGTTAAATAATTTACATTTAGAGTTGCTTAAAGGTCGAAAAGTGGAGCAGAATTTCCTAAAGAAGTTCCTACTTTGCAGGATCCGTTAAAGGCCAAAAGTTTCCAGGGTCAAGTTCTCTGTTATGTTATAAACTTAGCTAAAAGGAAATGGCCAGTGTAATTCACAGGCCAACAACACTTTTATGAGCTGCCTCCAATTATTTAAGTTTCCGTCTTTGATGATAATCAGAGAGAAACCAATAAGTTTCGCACAACTTCGTAAAACAGCAAGACTAATGCGGGAGTTGGGTGTGTCAAATGTAAATGTCAAGAAGACGGAAGGATATACCCATACTCTAGTACTTCCGGTTTGACTTTGTGCCTGCTAGCACTAATTTAATTGACTTCCACAGACCCACAGACAAAAACACACATATTCAAGAGCAAGTTGCACGCACACTCGCCCGGAGGAGCAACGTGCCACGCACGAAGTTGAAACAGTTGTGCCATTCTCGTTGTCATTTGCAGCTGCAGTTAGACAAGAAGTCATCTCTCTTTCGTAGTTTGAAGATGATTGCTATCTGAATAATGTCGGAATGAATGTTGGTGAAAAAAGAGAAAAAGAACGGATATTCAACTTTTTCCCTGCATTGCTTATAATTGGGAACTTTATTATTTGTTTTACTTGGCCCGCAGCTGTGTTGTACAATTGACAACACGCGTGGCAAACTGTTCTTTTTGTCTGCTGTGCAACTTTCCAAAAATTAGCAGCAATTATCGGTGAGGAAAAGTTGTGCTTGGAACACAAAAATTGGAGCATAACAATTAGTGAAGGGTTCGCTTTGTTGCCGTCAGCTAAAAAATATATAAATTTCAATTCAAGGTACAGTTTACAGTTTGACAGCCATTCGATAACATCGTGACAGCCAACAAGTAGTAAAGTAATACATAAAATTATAGCTAGAGATAGCTGATACAAAAAGTTTAAGCTTGCCAAAGTTGTATGGCCAACATTATTTTGATTTTCTAAGTAAGAAATTAAAGTATTAAGGTCAGCTTAACATGTGGATCAAAGGTTAAAATAATTGGATATAGAGCAAATCATTTATTCATATCATATCATATCGTCAAGTCAAATCTATGAATAATGTCTAGGTAAACTGACTAAAATGTTTTCCATCAAAAAAGCCATTTGCAAAAATATCGTGTCAATTTGGGACATCATTTTATGAATGATATTTCAGGCAGCTTTTTTTAAATGCTAACAAAATTTAAATTAAATGCTTAAATTGTGTATGACTGCACCACGTTTGCTAATTTGCAAATTCATGAATATAAATTGCTTTTCAAATGCCATATAAAATAATCAAATATGCAAATTTTCTGCCAGCATGCGTAAGCCACACGACTCACACACCCAGCAAAAACACACTTCCGATTTCACACCGACAAAAAAAAAATTGTTATTAGACTTGTAAAATGATTGGAACATGGTGCAACTGAAAGGGGCACAAGTTTCAGATTGCAAACTCTCATCGAGACAGCTTCAATTTCGTGGTTTTTGTTATGTTTCACCAATGTTCCTATTCTCGGGCAACTGCTGCTGCAGACAGTGCCCAACAAAGCCCAAAGTCAACTGCAGTTAAGGGACATGTACAAGCCACAGGGCACACGGCACAGAACAGCAACAAAACCAAAACTAAACTGAAACCAAAGCCAAAGACAAGTGACCGAAACAGAACACGATTTCAAGCAACACGACAGCAAACAAAAGCAGCTTGGAATAAGTTTGTTCGCACCTGTTATGCCCTATACAAATAAAACTTTGAGCTTTGAGCTTTGAACTTAAGAAAACCACATATTGACTAAACAATACATATTGTAAATACTTCAATTAACTTCATATTTAGACTGTTAAATGAATAGTAGAATAAAACTATTCCCTCTTCTATAGTACTTCGGAATGAAACTGTATCTACACGTTAAAACCGACACTGGCCTGGTCAGGATACGGAATTCAAAAAAAGGTAACTTGCCTGCATTTAATTATTTGTAATTAAGAATTTTAAACTTGAAATTGGAAAGCATTTTTTACTGTCTACTTTAATTGCACTGTTCTGAACAGATTATTTGAGAATAAAACCAATATTCCTAAAATGCCAAAGTTTAGTTGCGCACGTAGTTCAAGTTTTCGACTAGTTGTTTTACATATTTAAAAGAGAAGTGTCTATATGGATTTATTTGGGGTATTTCATTTGCATTTTACATCTACGGCTACGTCTTTTCCCAACTAATATGCCCAGAACTTTATGGGCTCAGCGAGCAGAGCAGCAACTTTAACACTGATGCATTGCCATTTACATAAGTATATGTACATATGTACTTTTATATAAATTGGTGCACAAGTTTCGGGCTCGACCATAAATCCACAGATGCTCATTTCGCGCCCAGACAGCGACTGTGTCTTGCTTGGGCCAGCCAGCAAGCCAGCCAACCAGCCAGCCAGCCACAGCTAGCCAAGTTCACATCCTGACTATTACTACACCAAAAAGTTTGAAAAATAAACCATAAAATTGTAGTTGCTGTTGAAGTTGGGCAAGAAGTGAATGTTCAGTTAGTTTTTGCATACAAATGGCATATCAGAAATGTGCAAAAGTATTGTGGAAAAATCAACGCGACATGCAGCAGGACAAATAATGTGCATAAATTGATCAAAACTGACAGAAACAAGAAAACAGACAGCAAAACTGAAAGCATGACAGAGAATGGTATAAAATAAACTGAAAGCGTTGGCCAACATGCTGCACTCTGGCCATCTATCGATGACGATGATGAAGATTAAATTGTGGAAGCTGGAGCTTAAACGGGAACAGACTGAGTGCCCACATAATAACGTAGATGAGGGGATTTGTGGCATTACCATACGATAGATAAGTCTGCGTGTGTGGGTTGGCATGGAGAGTTTGTCGACGGATTGGTTTGGGGGCGTCAATTTCTCTTGGCTCATTTTGCATTATGCTCTTGTGTGTGGCAGACAACGTTTCAAATGATCAAAGTCTCAAATATGCAGACACACTGGAATTTTGTTGTTGTGCCATTGTACCTGATGCTAATTTTGATGCGGATGCTGATGCTGATGCTGCGCAAGCTGCACCAACTCTCCTGCGACATCAATATCATCTTGTTGACCCTTTGTATACATATATATATATATATATATATATATATGTGAGTGGGTGTCAATTACGCAAAAGCTTTCGAGGGCATAAACAATCAAAGGGAGTTGGGTTCAGAAATAAATAGATGACTACGATTTCGAATATGAGCTGCTACTCTTGTGCTTAGCAGCTTAAGTCTTAAATGCGTTCTTTTTCATTTTTGTAGCATACTTTTTGGGGCTACATTTACTTTTTCTATGCTCTGAAAACACTTATCGTAACCCTCCTCATCTAGTTTGTAAGCACAATGTGCTTCTATGTACTTACAATTACGAGCATATCGATATTATCATTTCGAGCGAGACAATCTTTCTGAATTATATGGTCATATAGGTTTTCATGCTTGTGCTTCTGTGTATTTGTTTTTCGGGGCACAATGTAATAAAAGCTTTTGCGGCATTTGATGAGACGCAGAAAAAGGATTTGAAATTTAATGAATTTTTGTTTTTACGCACGCCTGCGTGCCACATAAAAGAAGAAAAAGAAGAAGACATTTAGCTCATTTGTTGCACGATGGAGGGGGCTGACAACTCTGGCAAGACGCACATTTGCCAATGTTTATTTTGATGTGCGGTGGCAAAAGGGCGTGAAATACACCCACGTATACGCCCAAACACCCAAACACCTACCCACAAACACACACCCACACACACACACACACCCACACACACACATACGTATAGAAGCAAGCACTTTGCATAAAATGTCATGTGGGCCACAAGCCGAAAAAGGTTTTATGTCAGATTGAAAGGCGGCAAACGCAAAAGCAACTAAAACCAGTACACACACATGCGCACACTCACACACACACACACACGCGCACACACTATAAATTGTTGGGGGGTGAACTCAAAATGCATGACTCGTCATGGCAGGAATCAGGAATCAGGCTCTAAATAATTTAGCAACTGGGCGGACAATAAAATTCGAACCGAAATGTCATACGCATGCATTTGCATATGATTTACCATGGCATGAAATGCGAAATGCAATGCTATGTCCTTGTTGTTGTTGTTGTTATTATCCCTACTGTTGTTGGCCTGACAGTAAGCGCGCAGTGGCAGAATCCAGTGAAATTGATGCCAGTGGCAAATCAGCTTCTCTGTGTGTGTGTGTGTGTGTGCGTGTGTGTCTCTGCCTGTCTCTATTTCTATGCCTGTCACCCGTTCTGCGATAAATTCACAATATAATTTGTATATTGTGTTGTCCATATATAAGTGTCTCTATCCGTAGCACACATAAACATGCATATATATCTGGTTGAATTGTGTACAATTTGTATCATCGGATGGCAACTTATTTTGCACAAATTGCATTTTAGCTACTTTTATTGTTAACATTAATTTGTAGCTTAGAAATGATGATTTAACAAATTTGCGCTATTGCTATTAGGCACTGTTATTACACACTCGCAGAACGGCTTATTAGCCTTGGTTCAAAATACATTGCAGAAAACAACAATACAGTTTCCGGCCCAAATGCAAATTGTATGGCAAAACCGTAAACATAATTTCATTATTAGGACCCGGACAATGCAATTGCTTATGTGTGTGTATTATGCTTAAGGGTAATTAATGTTCCTCAGATCGAACAACTTGAGCTTGTGGCTTTTGCAATTTGTACAAAATAAATTGATCAAAACTAACAAATCATTTGTTATACAATTTGCATATTTAATGGTCGCTGTGTTAATTATTTTGACTTTAATCTCAGACATGTTGTGCATTTTGCTGGTACTTTTCGAAGTAAATATTACCTTGCAATTTCCATCTCAACTTTAAAAATTTACATTATTTCAATCAATTTAGAAGCACTTACAAAATGAGTGAAATAAATTGATTAAATTATATTTTAGCTGAAGGACATGCTATAACCTTCCCTCTTCAGCTTATAACTGCAATTTTGCTGTATTTAATTATAATAACCTAATAATTATAAAGGATTCGTTGTAGGTACTCAACTACTGATCAGATCTGTATTTTGCACAAAACCGAACTTTGCCTCTCAGCTTCTAAATACTCAAATGTCAGTTTATGAGTGTATGTGTGTGTGTGTGTGTGTGTGGCAGACACATGTGTGTGTGTGTTCTAAAAGGCTCGTTAGTTAACTGATGCGGAAATTTTTAGATGGAAAATTTTGTGAGCAATGGCTTCAGCTTAGCTTGAAGCAAAAGAGATAAGAACTTTTTTGTGCGCATTTAATGGCCACATTTTTTATTTTTTTTGGTATTTTTGTTAGACTTTGTTGCAGCTTTAAAATTTAGAATATACTTCAATTTACATAGGGCGCATGTGAAATGTAATTAAAATGGGGCCAAACAAGCAAACGAGTGTCAGAAGTCAAAAGTCGACGTTCATTGTCCATTTGACTGTCCGATTTGTCCGTCTGTCTGTCCGAACTGGCCGCAAATTGACAGCTCGGCATGGGGCATAGACACCGGACTATAGACAGAGACACACACAATAATTTACTACATAATGGACGCACAGGACTGTAGACATATGCTAGACAGCAGGAGCAACAGCAGCAACAGTAACTGGGCAACTGTTCATTAACACAAACATGAGCTGCCAGACGGTCGGAACCGGCGAGACGGACAGACTGTCAGACTTGCCAGACTTTGCAAGCACAACTGAGCCAAGTTGCATGAGTTGTGTGTACGTCATAAATGCAGCTTGCAGCGTGCAACTTAAGAGTTCTCATTTTGTAAAAGTTCGAGCAGCATTTCGAATGCCATTAAAACCGCTTTCAATAATGAGAGGGGCCTTTACTACATACACTGAACGAAAAGTTTAGAAATTCTTACCACAAATGTTAGTTAGCGTTGTAGCAAAAGCTTATTCGTCTTAATTCGAACTGGAAATAATCTTAATCGAAGCATAATATGTGAGATTCAAGATTTTAGAAAAACTTCCCAGACCAACCCTGGTTTTTTCGAGTGTAGTTTGTGTGTTGCACATTGGTATTGTTGGATAGTTTGTGCAACAAATTAATGCCAAGTTGGCACTTAGTTTGCCTCAGCTACTCATCTTCGTCTACCTCGCATAAGGCCAAGCAAATATCCGGTGCGGAAATTGCAACAAGACACGTGATCATACGACTGTATGACTGTAGTCAGACGTAGGCAGACGAAGTGGCAGACAGCGGGACAGACAAACAGACAGACCGAGGGACGACGGCTATCACTATGCATAGAGAGCTGGATTCTATGACTTCCGCTTGCCAGACATATAAATCTTCATTTTGCTTGAACTTTTCGCCGACACTCGCCGCAAGTTTTGTGGCCCGGGCAAAAACTTTCCACCAGACAGACACCAAATTAACAGCAGCTGCTGTTGCTGGTACTGCTGCTGCTGCTAGTTGTTGTTATTGTTCTTGTTTTTATTGCTGTTGCTGGCACTACGGCTGACTGGTGCTGGTGTTGCTGTTGTTGTTGCTGTTACTGGTGTTGTTAATGGCTTTGTTACTTCTGTTGTTGCCAGTGCTGCTTCAGTTTCCTTGGTTGTTGCTGTTGTTGTTGATGATGTTGCTGCTAGTATTCCTACTGCTGCTGCTGCTGCGGCTGCTAGATGTAGTTGCAGGTTTTCCCGCTTTTGATTTCGCTGCTATTTATTCGGCATTTGCTATTACTGTTGCCGCGCTTTCTGCTGCTGCTGTTGCTGCTGCTGCTGAAATTGTTGTTGCTGTTGTTACTGGTTGCTTCTGCTGATATTGCCGCTGTTGTTATTGTCACTTCTGCTCGCTGTTGTTACTTTAACTCTGCCTATTGCTGCTACCGTTTGATGTTGCTACTGCTGCCGCTAATATTGCTTGTTTTGCTTCCGCTGCTGCTGCTGCTACTGCAGTTATTGCTGCTTCTACAGTTGATAATGTTGCTGTAGTTTTTGTTACTGCTGCTGCCTTTCATATTAAGACAGCTTCATTTCTCTGTTGTTTCAACGTCTCCTACTGCTGCTCCTTGTTTCTCCAGTTGTTGCTGCTGCAGTTCTTGCTGTTGTTGCTGCTATTTGCTTCGTTGCTGCTGCTGCTGCTGCTGCTAATGCCGCTGCTTTTTCAAGTTCCCCTTCTACCAATCCTTCTTCCACTGCCTCTGCTGCTTATGTTGCTGGGGCTGCTATTTGCTTTGCTGCTGCTGCTCCTTTTTGCAGCCAGTCTTTCAGCTCTCAACTGCTTCTTAACTTTGCTGCTGCTACTTCCTTACATCCTGCCTCCTCTCCACTGGCTCTGCTGCTGCTCCTGCTGCTGCTGTTGCGGCTTTGATGCGCAGGTGATTTACGGCCAGTCGAACAGTGTCTGCATATTAATATATAGCAAGCACTTGAAGCAGCTCTTTGCACCGACAAGTTATTCGCTTTCGCTTATTCAATGCACGCAACGCTCACAAAAGCAAATCCCAACTTAACCAAAATCTGACTGGTAAAATTATTGGCAATATGTCAAGCAGCACTTGGCCCTGGCCAAATTATATTCAACAATTGCAACTGTTGACATTGTTATTGCTCCTGTTCTTGTTACTGTTGTTGTTGTTGTCGCTTTCCTGTTGCCGGCCAATTTGTGACAAGTGAGTGCATTTTGCATATTATATATAAAGCAAATTATATTTCATATTCCATAGTGCTCACTCGACTGGTTGTGTCTCAAGAGCAGCTGCAATGACGATAACGTCCGCATTCCCAACCATGCCTGCCTCTGTTGACCAATTGCTGTTGTATTTCTAGTTGCACAGAGGTATACGTGACCGTGGCCTTTTAAATTGTTGCTGCAAAGTATGCTACAATTATTTTCATCAAGCGCACACAACACAAATTACATATAAAAGCAGAGTACATACTTATTGTGAAGTTTCGGTGCTGCAGACAAAAGTGTCTTGTCTGAGTTTGCAGAGTTCCGCACTGAATGGGTAGAGCCACATTTGAAATTCAAGTCGTTTAGGTAACTAATCCAGAAAATCGGGCAAATTTAACAATATTTGTGTCGCTGGCAATTGTTTGTCTGACTTGTCCATTAGTAAATAACCCATTTTAAATAGCGACGCAGTAAAACGATTTACAGTTGTTACTTTATACTTTATTTATAGTTGTCACATTATTTGAAATAAATCACCCAGTGCAGCTGTCTATCAATTTTAATAAAAAGTAATGCATTTGGCTTGTCGCCTGTGCGACAATTTTGTGAGCAAACAACAAGCAAAAGCAAAAGTGCACTTGAAATTGTTGATGGCACAACTAAGCCGGCCCTTGTACGTGTATCTCTGTGTATGTATATGTGTGTGTGCGTGTGTGTGTGTGTGTTTGTGCGTGAGCTTGTATATGTTTAAACTTGTCGTCAAGCGTTCTTTTGTTTTACATTTTTGCCGACCTCCAACCGCAACTCTGTCGCCCCATGGGGCTCTCTCTTTCAGTCTGCATTCATTCTGAAAAGCATTTCAGAAATGTACAAAACTTTTGGTTGCAATGACGACAGAGCAACGTTGTTGTTGTTGTTTTTGTTGTTGCTGTTGTTGTTGTTATTGTCGTTGTTCGGGGACAGCCGCATGCATAAAGAGCGACAGTCCGCAGGACATTTTATATTTAATTTACAGTGAAACCGCAATCTACAGCACACTCTATATATTTGCATATGTGTGTTATTCTGTGATTTTATTTAGCATTTAATAGAGTGCAATCTGGGATTTGAAGTGCCTGAAAGGCTGATGAACAATTTCACATTTACTTACTATACACAAAATGCAGAGTGTTGACTTTCACTTCCCTCTCTCACTCCCTCCCTCTCTCCCTCCCTCTTTCTATTTCAATTTCAATATAATTTTCAATTTGCACTAAATGCCTGTGTTTAGCCGCATGGCCAAAAATTAATTTCTAATGCCACTTCTGTCCATTTGATGCACTGTCTATTAAATAAACACGTGAACTCCACACACAATTTTCAAGAGAAAATTGCATTAAATAAAGTTGAAAATTGGCTGGGCATTTCGATATGCCAAGTGGGGATTAGCGAGAACACGACCCAATCACATTTGCCAAATAAACAAAAAGTAAAGTGCCATTAAAATGTATTCACATCAAACAGAACTTTATATGCTCTATAAAAAGTTGGCCCATATTGCTGATAAAATGCTGATTGTCGCTAACATTTATTGGTTCTGATTATTTTTTATTTAAAGACATCTTATTTGAGTTGATTTATTATTACATTCACATTAAATCTACTGAGCTAAGTTTATTGCTGACTGTCTCTTTGGCCTTGTACAGTTTTATCTCACGAGTCTCACATATCAATAAAAATATAAAGTGATTTCTTGATGTATTGTATATATATATATGAAATTGATCCACATTCGTTACAATTGCCATTGCTGAGTCTTTATACCCACTTGTGAAAATGTTTTCATTAAAATGGCCAAATAAAACCAAAGCCAAAGTGCGCTTTTCAATTATTTTTTATTTTATTCTTTTGCCGTCCACTCGACAAGTTTTTTAAGTAAGGCTTCCGCTGCTAAAGGCTGACGGAGCACAGATTGCGGACAAAGGGGGTGGGTGTGGGTGTGGGGGTGGGGGTTGAATAACTGTGAGTGGTGCCCTGTATGGATTCGGCGATTCAATGTGCACTCGTCTGTCGTTTTTATTGCTTTAATTGTGCACTGGTGCGCGTCGAGGGCAACGAAATACACTCTTCACAAATGTTGTGCGCACACACACCCTCACACACACACATGTGCTGGCTAATGAAGTTCTCTAACTACATTTGTTCTTCATGTCAGATCATAATCTGTTAATCTGCGAGCCAAGCCGCTTACGGGGTGCCAGTCGCCGTTCGTGCCCCATTTTCACCACCTGATTAGCCCGCCTCTCTTTTCTCAGCCTTTGCAACATGTTTGCTTGACTGACTATTAGTCCTGGGCTGGTCCTCGATTGCCTTGGTTACCACACAGACATCCCAGCCACGGCCACACACACAATCGCCGAAAAATGTCAAAATCAGGAACACACATCAGTCAGCCATTTTTCGGCCAACTCGAGTTCTGCTCGTTGCCAAACTGAAAAGTGAGCCAAGGCTACTCAACTGCCACATCAGATACACAAATTGCACTTCACGTACAGCTGGGGTGGACAGTCTCCCCTTACTTATCTCTACTTTCCTCCTTATTCACTTTGAGACA
Organism: Drosophila glabriapex; assembly: GCA_035042305.1. NCBI lineage: Eukaryota > Metazoa > Arthropoda > Insecta > Diptera > Drosophilidae > Drosophila > Drosophila glabriapex. The sequence goes on along the minus strand of JAWNLN010000046.1, from coordinate 4,376,960 downwards.
GGCAACTTAATGAAAATGGATTTTTAGTTTGACAACCATTTGGCCGGGAGAAAAATGTGCAGACAAAATTACTTTTACCTAGCTAGTTTTCTGTCTCTTACCTTTGAGACTGCTTTATTATGTAGCTAAAATTGTTAAGTCTTTCAGATTAGCCCAAAAAGAATACATTTAGCAGAAGCATACATTACATTAAGTAGTTGCTAAGAAATTTGAGTTTGCAATTATTAATAACGTCTACTAAGTAGATATTTTTAGTCATGAGTTGTTGGTTTAAAGTTTGCAATGAATATCAAACTTTAACAATCCATAGTTTTAGCCAGTTGAAAAGGTAGTGAATATAAATTATTTTTATTGCAAACTATGTTAAAAGTTATATAAATAACTCAAAATATATGTTTGCTTGTACATTTTTCGCTCTAAATATTTACTTTTACTCATATTTAGTCGATCGATTAATTAGCTAGTCGGGCAAAGGGCGTCAATTAAATGCGCTCATCAATGTGTATAGCCACTCTCAACTTTTGTTGTCGTAATTTCATTGATTGGTTAGGCAGCGAGTGGAACGAATCGCGTTAATAATGTCCAAAGCAAACACAAATACGCCAAATGAAAGAGGCAACAGCAACAACAACAACAAGAGAAACAACATACAAATGCAATTTAAGCAACATGTCAAGGCAAACAAACAAATAAAACATCAAATGTCAGCAGCAACAAATAAGTTTGGTGTGTGTGACTCAGTGTGTGTGCGTATGTGTGTGTGCGTATGTGTGTGTGTGTGTGTGTGTGTGAGCAGAGGGTGTGACTGCCATATCATCCTGTTTGCGTGTATGCTTTTTTTATTTTGTGGTATGGCGTTATTTCCGTTTTGTTATTTGTTATGTTTACGCCTCGATTGTGTTGAAAAATAAACAAAAACCCATTTGATATCCTATTGACATCTAACGGGCTGGGGCGTGGCTGGCGAGGGGCGGGGCGGTGCGGTGCGCGAAGCAGTGCGCAAATGTTTTAATTAAAGTTGTTTGGGAAGCATTTATCAGATGCAGACAGGACACATATGCCACAAGCATCGACTATGCACCTGGCCCTACAACTAAGCGCTGAAAAACGTAACAATTGCAATTGTAACGGGTTTCGAGGACTCCTAACACAACACCAGTTCGAACAAAGGTGCGCAGAGACGACAACCAGCTGGGCGCAGGCAATACCAGCCAGCAACACACAAACCAAGCCAAGGCAAGCCAGTCATGTTTTACTGTTAATGGACTTTCAATATTTGCAGCAGGAAGTTATGGCAGCTAGATTTATGTCCCTATAGCTTTCTGCATCTATCTATCGCCTCCTAACTCGCATCTTTAATTATTGAGTGCCATTTGATTAAAATCCACAATCGCACACACTCACAAACGCGCACACACACACACACACACACACAGATACTAAACCAATGGCAGCCAAAATTTGTCTGACCATAAAAGTGAAAAAGTCACAAAATTGAGCATTTTATTTACAACTAAGCAACGTTTAGATACACTTGAAAATATCGAGATAAATAGAAAAGCAATTCATATTTCTATATTCCTATGAACAAAAGTGAACTATAATATTTTCTATATATATCGTTTATATATTCTTCGCCATATTTACTTAAACATATTAAAAACGTATATGTATATGAAACAAAATTAATATAATCTAAATCAAGATCATTGATCGATAAAAAGGTAAGCATAGTTAACATACCCTGAGGCAGTGTATTCTAAATACAGTCGAATCCAAATAATTTGTGCATTTGTAGCACGTACAGCACACATGCCAGGAAGCCCATGAAGTTACTTGTTACACAGGCGTAGATGGAGTAGAACCAACCCACGTCAGTGTCGCCTGTACAGGTACCACATGATGCTGACTTACATTAAATAAAAAGGAATTTACGTCTTTGGGCCATAAACTTGAAATGGGCAAATTGCGATTGCACGTTAAACAGAATCGGAGTAAGCGCCTAAGAGGCTTATGCAAAATATAACAATCTCGACACAAAAATTGTGGAAAATTCTTATGCAGTTATTTTATTCTTACTTACAACTCGATGGCGGCCAATAGGCAAAAGTGTTAAGCAAAATTTGTCTGGCGTTTATTGAGTGGAACGAAAATACGCAAAGAAAATAGAGGAAAGGAAGCAGCTTAGACAAAAGTAAAAGCAAAAGTTTAAATTACTTTCGCAGCTTTTTCGTTGGGCCCGCAGCCAAAGTGAAACTTTTGCGCCAAAAGATTAATGTGTAAAGCGCCATGGCAAATGCAAATGCAAATGCAAAAGGGTAAAATGCTAAAGCACCAAAAGGATAATACATTTCCAATGAAGTCGTCACATAAATTCCTTGTTCTTTTGCTTAACTGAGATCTCAATTGTAAATAGATAAAGCCATGTGATTTATAGCAGATTGGAAGATACTATTTCTGTAAGTCAAGTCTCTTATTACTAAATTAGTACCATTGTCAATTATCTAGTAAATAACTTAATCTACTACCCAAGAATATTCAATACAAGGAAATGAGTCAACAGTTAAATTGTAAAATATATATTGGAAACAGACTTTAAAATGAGGTTGCTAGTTGAGCCCAATTATTATGTATTTAAGAGCTTGTATTATTTATAATTGGCTTATTGGTATCCTTAAAATCTCTTGGCTTAAGCTCATTGAAAGCTTCCATGTACTTTCAAAGCTGAATAAATATTTAACTTCATTAAAAAGCTGATCTTAGTTATTATTTTGAATGATTGTTATTATTTGACTACATCAACTTGCTTAATGCTTAAAAAACTTGAACTTTATAGTACTCCATTATCACTTGAAGAGTTTGCTTTATTTCCGCGAAGCGCTGAACAAGAAGAAAATCGGTTTGTCTTTAATAGCTGACGTTTTATTCATTTAATGATATTAAATCACTTAATGCATGGTATATCCGAAGGACAACATCATCGCCACTTCGATTTGTCAGACAGCATGACAGGGATATTATTCTATTGAACTCTATCGGCAACTTCATAGCCAGTGAGCTTTCTTTTGATGTCCTCGAAGCACTCAGGCAGTCAGCCAGGCAGACAACACAAAAGGCCAACTGAATAGATAAACAAAACTCCAAGCCACAAACACATGCAAATACATATACAGTACACACTCTGTGTGTATTCGCTACTTACTCGTTTTATTTTCATTTTTCTTTTTTTTCTACTTTTAAAGTTTATTCGTTTGTAAATAATTTTGCTAGCTGGCGGCAAAATCGATACTTCACTTAAGATTTTTGCATACAAATACGAGTATCGACGGCTGTGGAAGGGATATCAGCAAACTCGCCTTATACTCAACATAGACAACGCAAAACGCGCACATTTTGTCAAGCGGCAAAGTTTTCCAGTCAAAGTTATATAAAACAGCAGCGTATGCCGATAATGCAGTCAACAAGCCAAGAAGCCAACAAGCCAACAGGGATACAAGAAGCCAAGCGGTGGAAGGCAGCGTCAAGTTTTGTTATTAAACTTGTTTTTCATCAAGCCGGCAGCAACGGCTGATGGCTTCTTTTCGATTATGCGCTATAATCGTAAATAATAAATTTGAAATTATCAACCTACTTGTATTCCATAAAAGCAATATATCAATAGTTCATTTCATCATGGCTACCTAAATATCTTTCCTTATATACGAAATAGAAAATTAGTTTCAGAACTATGCAAACAATTTAACAGAAAAGAAATTGGAAAGCTGGCAAATGGATTTTGGCAAGACAATTGGCGAGATTATAGGTATTTTAGGGGATTCTACATCAAATCTGACATTTTATGATATTATTCAACTACAATGGTAATTATTTCCGTATCAAAATATTGTTCAATAAATCATAAACGAAACAAATCAGACACATTTCCATCTAAATGCACTATAGATGGTCAGCATGTCTCAAATCCTCCAACAGGGTATTTCCGATTCACAACTACCCTCGACCAGTGCACCCTAAATTGTTGTGCCTTTTTCGTTTTTATATTTTCGTATTTGATCGGCACTCGAATAACTCGAGCCCAACTCGTTGGCGGTGCAAATATTTGCTAACCAATTAATTATTAGCAGCGAGTGTATTCCTATTGCCTGCACTTGTATTATGAATAGACTGCTGTTGAAATTAATCATACGCCTCGTTGGCAACGTTGTCCTATCGCCTAAGCGGCAAATGCAAACAATTTCCAGTTTTGAGGGAACGCAACCGCAATGGCAAATGGGCTCTCAGCCTGTGGCAGCCATTGAGTGCACTTGCAACCCTGAGATAGAGTTAGGTTCTTCGTTTTGGGATCCTGGCTCTGTATTCTCGCGTTGCCTTTCGGCTGCTGCTGTCCGCAATACAACTAATGCGATTTGCAGCCAAACACTTGAAACTGCTCGTTGAAGCGGCTTAAATTTTGTCTCGCCACACTGCAGCATGCTAATTAATTAACAGTGTTGGCCCAAACTGCTGCTGCTGCTGCTACTGCTGCTACTCACTGCTTGCTCTGTTGTAACAGTATAATATATTATTTATATTACGCATTACGCATACGAAATGTTGCCGGCTACATAAAAATTGACAACGTCGCACATTCATTTTAATTACCTGCATAACAGGTTAACGTGGCAAACACGCAAACCAAAATTGGCACGGGGCACATTTCGCGACATGTTTCGCACATTTTAATGACAAAATGGAAATGTTGCGTATACGCCCTATGGCTGCGTGTGCGTTAACGTGCGGCTGGCAATTTCATAAATATAAATTGGTTTTAAATGTTAAATAAAACAATTAAAATTGGTGCATGTGCACACCCATCGAGGACGCACCGAAAGACAAACAGACAACAGACAACAGTTGCCATAGAAAATCAACAAAATTATGTTTGCATATCGCATGGCAAACGCGCATAATTAAATTATGCACAACACACACACACACATAAAACATATACTGTGTGTGTGCGTAGAGCAGACAAAGCAATGCATATTTTATACATAACGAACTGATAAACATAATTTATATTCAAATACGAATCAAAACGACTCAAGTCATAATACCCCCAAACCTTTTGTCAAAGCTCTGCTTATTCTCTAGATAAATTCTGTGTGAAATAAAAAAATAGCTTTCTTGACAAAATATGCTTAACAAATTGAATGCCACTTGTGCATATCCTTTTGAGGTTAATACCCCTCCTCGCACACACATTCTCGCTCATTGGGCTCTCTGAATGCAATGTCAAATGGACAAAAGCATTTGCAATTGTTCAGTTATTCAGCCATTCAGTCGATGGCATTGTTTGGTGATGCATCGAATGCGTCATTAAATTGACAGTTATGTGTGACAGGACTGGTGGTGGTGGAGTAAAGGTTAAAGGGTATTGGTAGATGAAACAATAAAATAGGCGTAAACCACAAATACGCACACAATTGCAATGGTTTTTATGTGTGGCTATAACACACACACACCCACTCACACACACACACTCACACACACACACACTCACACACACACACTCACACACACAGAGCTATAGATAGCTTAAATATGTACAGAGTGCACATTTAATTAGTTTCGCACACCAGCAACAACAACCACTTTGTCATTAATTATTTACCAACGACAATTTGAGATTCAAATCTGCAAGCGCAAAACAAAAGCCCAATAGATATATATATAAATTACACACACACACACACACATTTATATTCAATCAATGGCAAATATATTTGAAAAAGACAAATATAAAGCCATCCAACATATATGGTACATATGAAAAATCGTTTATATTTCATATTTATTTTGTTGTTGTTTTTATTGTCCGCATGACAGCAATAAAACAAAGGCACATACAAAACAATTCGTTTGGATATGTCATCATAAATTTCTCCCAATAAAATACTAAACAAACCAAAAGACAAAAATGTGAAAAATGAAAAATTGTAAAAATAAAAATGCATTTCACTAGTGGCATAAAGAATTTACTTTCTAGCTGCCAGAATATGAAATTGGTCAACTGGCAACGTAAATTGATTTATAAATATAAATAGTTAATGAATCAAAGGTTGACTGAGTGCAGCAGATGTAATAA